>JAPFBL010000085.1:985000-2265000 GCA_026182355.1 Hermatobates lingyangjiaoensis
TGAAACGACCTTAGTCTTTTTCCCCCATATTATATTGTGGTGTGATCATTGATCATTATTTCACGTGTTCTTGTGAAATCTTGTACATATATATATATATATATATATATATATATCACTCAATGATCAAACCCTTTGGGTTTTTGTCTCTGACGAAGACCGCTTGATACGGTTCAAATATCATAGTCTTTTGTTTAGTTTTAAACCTATCAAAGATACGTCATGCAAACACCATTTACAGATGACTTCATACAGATTATTGAAATTAACTCAGAATTCATGGAAATTGTTTTAGAACGACAATTTCAGAACGTACCTATTGTTAACAGACCACTTATTGTAAGAGATATCAGTAGGTCAGTGGAGAACTATATGTAACACTGAATAACAGCTGTATATCTGACCTGACCAGTATATCTAGAGTCTGGTTTTAATAATATAATTGTTTAATTATTATAACTGTTTAATAATATTGTTATAAAACGGTAAAAAAAATGAAAATTATGGAGAATTATGAATTTATTTTTCTTTTCTTCAAGTTATACTTACACTGTCTGCTTTGTGATACCACAAATACACATTCCATTTCTTTAGAAAGATTTAATGTCTCATGCGTAAATATGGGAGTTATTTATGTTGAAATTCTGAAGCTATTACTCGAATATTTCACATCAAATTTAAAAAGTATTAGTTCACTTTTGATCTTTCTTCGGTGAAGATAAGAATTTTTCATTGTGTCTACCGGTAAAAAATACTCATTACAAAAACCAGCTAAACTTTTTGGTACCCTAGTAATTTACTATATGACATTAAAAAGTAAGTTAGTAACGTTCGGTATAAACGTTTACCGTAGTCCTTATACTAATTGATCGTTTAATGTAGGTTATATTTTATACTATATTATACCAATAGAATCTGCATTACTCACTGTTAAGTTTCTTACATCATCACTATTAAAAATCGACTTAATAACAGATACTTCTGGTACGTGCCAAGAAACATCAACCATCAGTTTGCTATCTAGTTTATATGAAACTAACTTAATAGAAAAAACTTGTATTTTATCATTAAAATATATCAAATTTATCAATCTTTTTTCATATAGTTTAAACAATTTTAAAATGGATGCTAATATTGAAAAGTGAATATGATTTTTAGAAGATAAATTTCTTTAAGTGGATTTTAAAGAAAATTGAAGTAGAAGAAGGGAGTACACTTGAGAAGTAATTAGTGTGAGATAGATGGGAGGAAGAAAGGCTACAGCATTACCTAATTAGGGGAGCTTGTGTGCTGATCAAACCACCCACAGACCGTCCTTTATCATCCCTTATACCTTAATAGCAAACACTTAGCTCCCAAACTCGAGTGATTTTATCAAAAAAATAAAAAAATATTCCATATATTAACACTATTTAAAATAAAATATACATAATATTATTTTTTTCGTTAATTGTGCAATCTGTTAAAGAGTGGTATCTCTATATATAAAGTTCGTGAGTTTGTTTGTTTGTTCACCAATGGATATGGAGACCTCAAATTATAACATATATTATTCATTACCTTAATAATGTTAAATAAATGAAAATTATTATTTAATTTCAAAAACTGGAGTTAGGATAGCTAGTGGCTTGCGTGCTCGCCGATGACAGTAGTGTAAATGTATTATATATTTAACATTTGCGAAATATAAACAGTGGTAATAAAGTAAGGTATGGAACCAGAGCAGCCCAGTGCCTTTTATGCTAGCCAATGACAGCACCACAAATATATTATAAATAAATGTAAGAAAAAAAAATTTAAAATTTAAAATTTGAATAATATAAGTCAGAGGTTCCAACTCTTTGTTCTTCCATGAACCTGAAGGACAGACAGCTAATGTGGTATATACAGATGCATTTGTTTAACACTGTACAATAATGATATTTTCTACTATTTTATAATTTCTGATAATATTTTGGAAACCGTGTATCATATCAGAATTTTGGAAAAAGTACACTTCAAAGACGCGAACATTTACTAGTTTAGTCATATTGGGGAAAGTATTATTTCTTTATACAAAAAAAACTAACAACGCGTTTCGAACACTTTATATTCTTCTTCAGGTTACATCTAAAAAATATATGCATATATGAGCTTTAAGAACATCGAGGTGAAGTAACTAAAATTGAATACAATATCTGACTTTGTTGAATATCTGACAATATTGAGTGATACTCGTAACATGGGAATATTATTAAAAGGCTTAATTCATCCTTAACTTTAAACATTAATCCTTAACATTCTGTATGTTGTTTAAATTTAAGGATTAATTAAGCCATTTTAATACTATTGTCTTGTTATCACTCAATAGTGTCAGATATTGTATCCAATTTTAATTAATTCACCCCGATGTTTCTAAAGTTTATATATGCATATATTTTTAAGATGTAACCTGAAAAAGAACATAAAGTGTTCGAAACGCGTTGTTAGTTTTTTATAGGTTAGGTTCGGTTACAGTGGTAGTCTCACAAGAGAACACACGTAGGTCGAGCATTGGCCCTTTGTGATACCACATAATGAAGATTGATTCTACATTTGTCCTAAATCAGTGGGAGTCCTAAATTTTGCCTAACTCAAGTGTATTTAGAGTAGGGATCTTTACTCAATGTACGAGTACCTGACATCGTCAGGCTCGGGACCGACGGTTTAACATCTTTCTCGGAGGGACGACATGCTCAAATTTATTCACCTCCCGCATAAATAAATGGAAGGCCAGGTGGGGATCGAACCCCGTAGTTTTTTATAATAAACTTTTTTTTGTGGAGACATAATACTTTCCCCAATAATATAGTTTATATATGGTCATTCGTTCTTTTCAAGATACTGATATCAAGTTAAGTTAAAATGTGAATGCTTAATTCAGTGTGGATGCCTTCTTTTGAAACGATGTTTTAATCAAAGAAATTAAAACAGGTCAAACTAAATGTGTGATAAGTAATACTATACTATATGTATACAAATACTATTATACTATGAAGTACTAATATGCTATAGTTTGTGATCAAACCTCAATATGAAATCGGAAAAAAGACTTAAACCTATCAACCGTAATTGACTGAAGTTGGGTTTTTGACTCTGATGAAGAACCTTTGTTACGGTTAAAAGGTCTTAATCATTTTTTCTCCATTTTATATTGTGGTTTGATCATTGATTGTTATTTCACGTAATTATTGTGAAATCTTGTTATTTTGTATACAAATTATCATTATACTGCTTGTATACTGACTACTGTTATACAATGAGTAAATGTTAAGTACTAAATATTATTGTGTATATCAGATGTTACTATACTATAACTTCATATCAAGTATTTATGACTAACTGACATATCTAAAAACTTCAATCGATCAGTACTTTATGTAATGTACTATTGTACTAATATACTATGCGGGTATATCAAGTTGTAATAATGTACGGTTGAATACATGCATTACAACATCTTGGCTTCACCAAATATTTCTATATTTTATGTAACCCAAGTACTAGTGTATCATTTTGCATAAACATATAATATGTGTGTATGCTAAGCACTAATATATATGTAGGTATACTATACATATATACTATACCATGTACGCACACTAAGTAATAATATATGACATGTTTGTACCAAATAACATCATACTATATGACTAATGCAAATACTATAATAGTGGGTAATGCATGTGTTACTATACTATGTGTTTATGCAAAGTACTAATGTACAATGTGATTTTTGGGGTATTATACTGTTGAGTAAATGTCAAGTACTATTATAAATGCATATTATATTATAGTCTGTATTATATTATATGGACTTTTATAAATACTTGGTCAGACTGGCAAACGTTTTCTGTTTTATTTCAAACAGTTCGTACACAATAATCAATGATATACTTAATGGAAATGTATGATTACAACAAAATATGCGTATAAAATGTTGACAAGAAGGAAACTACAGATAATATAAAACATTGTTTAGACTAGTATACCTTGTAAAACAGTGTTCTGTTATGGCAAAAACGGTACGGGTGGATAAGAATGCTATTACAATTATTTCAAGAAATAGCTGTATAGCAAAGCCGGTATTGCAGTACTGTTATTTTTATACTACTACTGTTATGACTGCGATAACAAACTTTTCAATTAACATTTTTTTTTTATTTTTAGAAAATTGTTAATCTTTTGCAAATTGTCTAAAACTTTCAATGTAATTACTATTTTATAAGTCTATCTCTGGAAATAATAATATAAAATAAGCAAGATGAAAGTTGCGGGAAGTGGTAAATATGATAGCAATAAATGGAATGGGAAGAAGGGTGCAAGTCAGTGGGGAACTGTTTGTTTTTACAAGAGAAATAAAATTAAATGAACCCTTGGGGGAGGGGGGGGGAGGAGCACATAAAAGGTAAATGAGAGTAAGTGGGGAGGCAGCAGTTAGAAGTAAAGGCAGCCAGAACTGACCCACTTAGTCTAATGGAATTCTCTTACGTAACACTTCACTTGTCCTTTCTCCCTTCTTCCTGGAGAAACAATATAAGCCCCTATATACAAAACCATTATGCAACACCTCATGTTCTCTGTTAGTTGCGTAAGTCACTTGCAGAACTGTTCACTTGAATAAAGTCAAACTTAGTAGTGATCATATTTCTCATATTCAGTTGTTCAGTACCTTTCATATATATTGTCGTATTTAGGTCAAGAAAGGGATGAATTTTCATGGTCTGCTGCAATCACAGACTATGAGATCATTAAAGCCATGTATTCATTGCGCATGGTGTAGTTTATCATCAGCATATAAGCTCTCTGTGCCCTCAATCTTCTACTATACACAACAACCCTCAGAGATATGGTTACGAATCTTTAACTTCAAATTCTCTATAAATACCTTTAATCTAAATCAATTTATATAAAATTATATGGTGCAAACCCAACCATATCTTAAAAATTTCAACAAACTTTAAGACAGTAATACAAATACAACTTTTATCTTGCACAGATTATTGACAAAGGAGTTGGGAGGTCAATAAACAATAGGATTTAAAATTTGAATTATTTTTGTAATAAATAGTTCACTTCTTTGAAAAAAAAAATAAAAATAAAATTACCAAAAAAATTACTTAAAAAAAATAGCGTTGTCGAAAACTTTGAAACTTTTTAAAGTTTATTTCAATATTTTCTGTTAGTAATCATTTATTATATTTTGAATTTAGATTCTTTAATGGAGTTTTTATATTTTTTTTACATTCAAATATCAATATATAAACGGTTCAGTTTAATTTTGTTGAAAATGTCTTCTCATTTAGTTATTTTGTCCATTGAGGATAGTTTCAACAATTCTTCTCACTTTTTCCATTTCTCATTTACAATTAGTATTAAGATATAGTATAACTAACTTACTTTAGAATTTAGAATGAAACACGATTTAAATTAAATTAAAACGGCAGTTTTAAAAGTTTGATTCGTACCAATCAAATTTTCCAATTCCCGATATATTTTAATATGCATATATATATATACAATAAAAGAAACGGTCCAGCGGACTTTTTTAAATAAAATAAATTCAATACGAAGGAAACACACATAAAGACACAGACATAACTCACATCGATATTTCGATGTGAGTTATGTCTGTGTCTTTATGTGTGTTTCCTTCGTTTTGAATTTATTTTATATATACATATATATATAAAAAGATTTCACATAAACACGTGAAACAACAATCAATGAGAGTTTTTGACTCTGACGAAGACCGCTTGTTACGGTTGAAAGATCTTAGTCTTGTTTTCCCATTTCTTATTGTGGTTTGATCATTGATATATATATATATATATATATATATATATATATATAAGCCATTACCGTTATATTAGCCATCATATTATTAGCCATTACAAAAAATCACTACAATATTTTGGCATTCATCGTCATCAGGAGAGTGAAGTGAGTGAGAATGACACATTCAGAAGGAAATCTAAGACTCAAATGTCCTTCTCAGATGTAGTATAACATTGTTGCTACATTATGGAAGGAGGTTAGGCGAGGGAAAATAATAAATAAATAGTAATACCAAAAATAAATAAAATAATGAAATAAGATACACAGTAAATTAAGATAAATATTGTAACGAACAAAGATTATCAGTACGATCCCATCTTAATTCAAAACTATGATGTACATCATCTGGTTATATAGGACTAATAAACTTCGATTTATAGTCAGAAAATTTCTTATTTAATTCTTGAATTTGGAAAATACAATCATTAATATGCTATAAGTTTGATAAAGATGTATAGACAGAGATCTATAGATGGCTTTATTTACATGGAAAGGGTGATAGTTATTAAAATTAAGGCACTGCAAGGTGTTGGTCGGTTTGACGTGAACGAAGTTTTCAAATTATCCAAGTTTTGATATGCGGTATTAGTTTGTCCATTCTGAGACACTCTTGAGCCATTGTTGTTTCTTGTCCTGCGGAGTATTCTGTTAAACAGGAAAGCAGCTGCCTTCTTGGCAAAGAAACTTAAGAGGAGATACTTTTTCTTTTAAATTGTTGGCAACCGTGTCTTACAAAGATGTTTTTACTTCTTTTTAATCAACTTGTTCTTTTTCAACAGAAACTTTAAAGTATATGTGTTTTCCTATGTTATATGACTCTTCAGATATTTTATATATATATACACAAACAATATTTAACTACATTCACAAAGTTTGTTTGTTTAATTCGTAGAACCATTTCATTTATTTGGTCTATATATATATATATATATATATATCAATGATAAAACCACAATAAGAAATGGGAAAACAAGACTAAGATCTTTCAACCGTAACAAGCGGTCTTCGTCAGAGTCAAAAACCCAACTGTTGGAGTCAGAGTCAGTTGGGTTTTTGACTCTGACGAAGACCGCTTGTTACGGTTGAAAGATCTTAGTCTTGTTTTCCCATTTCTTATTGTGGTTTTATCATTGATTGTTGTTTCACGTGTTTATGTGAAATCGTTATATAAATATATATATATGTATATATATATAACAGTTCAAAATTGAAGATAGGTAGCACACAAAGTAAAGAAACACACTTACAAACTCAGTTGACTAGCCGTTGTGTCTACAACGTGCTTGGTCTCCCTTTCTCTTTTCTCCTGAAGTCGGATTGTCCGAAAATTTGAGTTTGTAAATGTGTTTCTTTATTTGTGTGCTCCCTATCTTCAATTTTGAACTGTTATTGTGTCCAGTTTGGATCGTCTTTCCGTTTATCAAGTGAATATATATATATATATTTGTATAAGTTGGCAGCAGATCTTCATCCAAGTATATACTGTTGAAGAGCAGAGCAGTTTCTGCACATTTTAGTAGTTATTGAACTATTTTTTTTGTCTGAAAATGTCCCTGAGAAATTTGCTATTTGGATTGCCTCTGCAACATAGGAGGGTAATTAGCATAAAAGAACAGATACTTAAAAAAGTCGCAGAATCTGCTCTGTTCTTAACAATATATATATTATCAAGGTTTTATAATAGGTAGGTAAAATAAAAACCAACGTCAAAATCCCACGGTAAAAAAATACAGAAATATGATTCGTATATTTTTACCAAATGAGATAGTACTAATTAAAACCCCGCTTGAACTGAAAACAGAAAGAGACATGCGTGTGGTATTTAGAATGGAGTGAGGTATTTTGCAGAGTGTTAAGACAAGGAAAGGGAATAAAGGTCAGTTCAGGTCAGGGTATACAATAAAGTTATTCCTGAAATTTTAATACTACAGAAGAACTCTTTTGTCTGTACTGATTTTGTAAGCCTTTTTGAACCATAAGGAGCCGAGCAAAATCTTCAGTTTACTCTGACTTGTACTAACATCTGTTTCTTTTACTTGTCTTTTACACTCTTAAAAATACTTCTCTTACCTTTTATCTTTCTGAATATCACACAACAACATTCTTTTATGAGTGTATGTGGGGTTCTGATGGAGATTAGGTATTGGTCGAAAGTTCTTAGTTCTATTCTGGATAGTATGGTGACGTATAAATATAACTTAGAATGATAAAAGAAATAGCAAACTTTTAAGAACACCTACAGTTCAACATAATTACAGAACTACATATAAGTAAATACCAACTTATACGCTTATTATATTTGTTTCATCACTACCACTGGAAGAAATAGAAGAAATCAATTATACCGATAGAAGATGGTTGAAAACTCTGTATTCATGTTCAGTTATACTTTTATAGTTATTTCGCAAAAGATATGTGAAATAAAAATCTACTATTAATCATAATAATAAAACCAAAAATCTGGAGTGGCCTACACTCTACTTTACTATAAGTAACTCAATGTCAAATTTCTTGAGTATATAAAACACAACGTATCATTTAAGCATAACATAAATATCTAAATGGGATATAATTATTAGCATTGCATTCGTGAGGTAGTACAGATAGTGATTGAAGGACATATCAATTTATAAGCTTATTTTTGTACATCACAAATAATTTATTATTTTCAAATAATTTCATTAGTATAACTACAGCAGTAATATCATTTTTGAAAAACCAATGTGAACATTTCTTGAAACGAAATATTATCCTACAAGAGAACATGGCTATTGTTCAAATAGCCAGTAGATTTCTTACATCGTTTACTTAACATCCTTATACATTGAATATTAATGTAAAATTTTCAAATTTAAAACAGTAAAATACCCTTTTTTTCTCTGAAAAACATCTTAAACAGCGAAGAAAATGTTGTTTTAAGGTGATTTGTTAATTAAAGATGTACGATAATTACAGTTATTAATCTCTAAACGAAAGATTTCAATTTTGAATTATCTTTTACATTTTTGGTTTTTAACAGAATTATTATACTGGGAATTTTATGGCTTCTTAGTATTTAATAAGATCATTTTCCTTCCCCTTTGTCAAATAACATATATACGATTTTTTTTTTAATGAGTGTTATCATTTACCTGCACAATATTATTCCTCTTACAACTCTTATAAGTCAATAATATATTTTCATTTTTCCATTAGAAACATCAATTTATCTCAGTGGATTCGCTCAAAAAATGTCTAAGTCAATGTAAACAATGTAAAAAAATACAAAAAATTCGACAAGTATAGCAGGTGATCTCTTAGTCTAGGATAAACAAAGAGTTTTTATATCGTTATTGCTCTTTTCCGTAATTGAAACTTCATGATTTTTTTTATGAATTGCTAATTTTTTGTTCCATTTTTGGTCAAATTTTCATAATTTTTTAACGAGCCGTTTAGCGTCAAAAAAACATTTTCTGAAAACACAAATCGTACTCTAACGCCCCTTTAGCGAATGTAATTTTAGAAAAAAATATCTCTACTCATTGTCCATATAATGTTCTATTTATAGGCATAGTTTCATTCTTGTCCGTCAAACAGTATGGCTTGTATCGCTCTCACAAGGTTTGAGATTGATTTATAAGTCAAAATTTGTACATTTTATTGAAAAAAAAATATTTCCTGTTGATATAAAATTTTGAATATATTTTTCGTTTGTTCCATTTGTATCCTCAAAGATAATGTTAAAATCTCAAAACTCTAGGGTTAGTAGTTTAGGAGAAATAAATGTTTAAAAAAAAACGGTTTTTGGCAAAAAAAGTGACTTTCCCATCATGCATAATTCTTCCCAAACAATAGGGATCTTCGTCTAAATGGGGCCCATTTTTGTGTAAAATATCAACTTGATCCATCAAAGATTCTGGACCGTAGCGTGGTAACAAGAAATGCTAACACACGCACCACCCACGCACCCCACCCACCCACCCACCACCCACCCACACAAAGACATCATCGTAAAAACTTCATAAAACGACTTCTGGGACCTCAAAACATGTAATTCCGTCAAAATCTCGAGATCGAATTTTTTCACGATCACTATACTTTACTTATAGTAAAGTAAAAATGAGATTAAGATGTTTTAATTACACGATGCTTGTCAGAGCGCGCAAAAAAAGTTCGTTCCTGTAGACCTCAAGGGGCGGTCGCCGATTTTAAGAACATGGACTGCAAGGTACTGCAATACTTATTTTAAAAGTTCTGACTGTAGTTTAATATTGTGCCATATTATCAGGTCTTGCATTTTATGGGTTACTCCAGGACATTGATTGAACCAGAAAACATTACCACACTATGAAATCCTAATGCCTTCTTGTTTATCTTCTATTGCATTTTTTCAAAGCGAGCTTCAATTCATTACCTTCTTGTATTTTTTTTTTTAATTAATTCAATTCCAATTAGGAAGCTCTGAGAGATGTAACTTATTCATACTAGGGCCATGAAGTTGTTCACTCTTTCTCCCTAACGACTAATTAACTTTTACTCTGAAAGTCAAAAAAAAAAAAAACACTTCCCTTCTACTCAAATTGTTCTTTCAACATCTTAGTAGTGTGTTTTCACGCGGAACATAATCCAAACATTCATTAAAATGTTTCCATTTCAATAATTAAAATTGTTTGAATCAATTTCTTCCCCTTATCGATTTAATGAAGCTCATTTTGGCCTTTCAAAAAATTTTTAATCAAAATATATTGTATGGAACCAATTATACTACCAAGCACTTATTATATCTGTTATACTTATAATTACCAAGTACAAATAATAGTATATTAATTATTATTATTATTTTATATTTCAATATATACTATATTAATGTCATTGTCAGGTCCCATCCGTTTAGCTGTTTCTTCATCTTTATTATAGGCAGTGGCAGAGCAATATTAGATTAGAAAATTAGAGCCTCTAAGTGTGTGCTTTTAATTCTTCTATGTGTCTATTTGTACATTGAATTATATATGCCCGTTTCGGATGGTATTTCCATCGAAAAAGCATATATATATATATAAAGATTTCGCATAAACACGTGAAATAACAATCAATGATCAAACCACAATAAGAAATGGGAAAACAAGACTATAATCTTTCAACCGTAACAAGCGGTCTTCGTCAGAGTCAAAAACTCAACTGAAACACTAGATGCAGAAAATATCTGATGAGGGGTTGAGAAAAGTTGGAGGGAAGAGTGGTATTTTAAAAGGGTGAAAGCGCAGAAAAGGACTAATGTCCAGAAAGGGATGTTTGGGGAAACAAAGGAGTACAGTAAGAATGAGTAATATATATATAAATAAAAAGATTTCACATAAACACGTGAAATAACAATCAATGATCAATAACAACCACAACTACAAAAGGGAAAACAAGATACTCAGTTTGAAACAAGATTGGTTTCAGTTGGGTTTTTGACTCTGACGAAGACCGCTTGTTACGGTTGAAAGATCTTAGTCTTGTTTTCCCTTTTCTTATTGTGTGATTTGATATATATATATATATATATATATATATATATATATATATATATATATATATATTACTCTGAGAGCTTCAGAAGAAGCACTTATTAGTCTTCTGGGCGGTAGATCGGCTCCTGGGCTTAACCTCAATCGTTGATTTTTTTTTATTTATTTTTTTATTTTTTTTTTCTCTCTTATTTTTTAGTTGTTATCAGCTTTTAATTTTATTTTAGTTAAATGTTTTCATTTTTTAATTATTATTTGGCTTGTATCTCTTTATCTTCCCTGTCTACCTTTCCTCCGAAAGTTGGCTACCCTGTTTGAGTGCTTCAGTTCGAACGCCAAGTCAGTCGTTATCAGCCTTTGGAGCGATTCACTTCTTTTCCTGAAGACGAGGACATCGAAATATAGTAGTGAGTTCAGTGATTTCCTTTCTATGTGTTCTTTTTAAATTCTAGTTTTATATATATATTTATATTATATATATATATATATATTACTCTTTCTTACTTTATTGAATCTGTTATATATATATAATTTTTATAGACGTTATATTATGTATTATATAAAATAAAATTAAGTAAGATATGTTACAAAAAATGTAACATGAAACGAAAACTTGAATGTGGGCATCTATAAATAAATATGAGTTTTAAGTTTTAACCTGATATCTCCAGATAGAACAAACATCAATAATTTGCTTGCATGGTGATGAGGGGAGACAGTCAGTGAAGGTTACTTGACTAAGCCAAAAGACAGACTTGAAAGCATCTGAGATTTAGGTGCTACTGAGAAATGCAAGCCGTCTGTTAAGACTGACTTAAACGTCTTTGGGAGAGAAGTCTGAGAACACATATATTAGTAAGGCGAATGTAAAGAAGAGGGCTGTTTGCGGCTTGAAATTACAAGCAACATTAACCCGATGCTAAGGGATATTTCAAGCCTAACGGCATTCCTCGGCTAATGCAGTGCTTCTTTGTCTCTCTCGTCGCGCATTGCCTTACTTGATCCCACACTCCCTTAGGCGCATCTTATTTCACCAACTTGTCCCTGGCTGCCTTATACTTGAATCACTGAAAACACAGTCTTCATTGACTGTCACCATGCACTTTTTCTGTCTAACTTTATATGAAATGACATCAGTTCTGACATTTTCAGCACTCAAAGGCAGTGTTTCCAAGGCTAAACACTAAAAATTATGTTCCCAAAAACCACACTTATATACTTAACATGAGCTTTTATATGCACCTTTTTTAAAGTAAGACACTGTTTTACATTTTTTTTAAGGTCAAAATCCGTTTTAGGGCTTATTCTCGGGGAGGGCTTCAAGTACATTAAGTAGATTTACATATTTTTGTTTATTATGTACTTTAATACAGAAATTTAAATTTATTCGATTACAGTCATATCATCTTCTGGAACATCGTCATAAATTATCAAAATTTTGAATTCTGTTCTGATTTTCCTCCAAATCTATTTCCTATAAAATCATTGGTCTGAATCTCTCATATCTTGCAATATAGCTGAGGTTAAATTAATACTTCTCGTCTAAGTAGCCTCCTTGAAACGAGCTTTAAAGATAAAGAAGGGATATTTCTTGGAATATTTTTTTCCAATGAATTCTCTGAAATATTACGACAGCTAGATATACATACTACATTCAACAGCATATTTTTAACGAATTATATTTTTCACATAATCTTAACTGGGGCCTATTTCCAGAGGAGGGCTTATAGTCCAAAACGTCCCAAAAATCACGCTAGGACTTATTTTCGCGGGATGTCTTATTTTCTGAAAAAGACGATATGTCTTAACTATTTTATTCGCTTAAATTATCAAACAACAAATGACCAGTAGCAATAGCCTTGTTATAAATAGCCAATATCTCTTCCTTCAACTTCTGAAATATGCATGTATATTAAGCATGTAAATTTGTGCATTTATGTAGAAAGGACCACTTACGAATAAATTTTTTTATTCTATTTGTTACTTTTATTATACATAAAAATTTTGTATTTTTACGTATAAAATACGTAATGGCATATAAAAATTAAAAGTCATACAGTTTTATAGTCATTAAGGTAATTGTAAAAAAAAATAATATTATAAAAGTGGTTGTTCTAGGCATAGACAACGAATGTAATGTTGTTTAGGGTCATATTTTTTTTTCTTTTTAGTGTTAAATTGTTCTTATCATGTAATGACTGTAGGCATTAGGAAATGTTAAAAGCTGTCAGACAGTGTTTTGAAAACAGATTTTTTTTTTTTACTAAAACGAGTGAAATTGTTCTAGTGGAAAGGAAAAATGATTGGTGTGGGTGGGTGACTTTTAGGATTCATTGACAGAGCAGAGTGAGGGTAGTGGGGGTAGGGGGTGGGCTGAGTGACTGAGGGGGATGATTTATGAAGCGAAATCAATCTTGTGTGTCCTAGTGGAGTGAGTAAATTATCTACACTGCCAACGAATAGGTGGAACACATCTCGGCCCTAATTACCTCTGATATTAGTGTTTCAAGCTCTCCCACCTCTGTTTGTCCTTCCAGCCTGGTAGGTAGGTATATTAAAAAGAAAGTACTGCCCCTAGCTCTTTGCAAACATTCACTGCCCCACCTTCAAAGAATATACCTTAATCACCCATCTTTTATAAAAACTTTTTTTTTTATCGAAGCAGTTATTTTAATTATAAAAATGTCAACAACTCTTAAGCAGGTTCAAAAGCAAGGTTCCTTTTAAAGGAGATTTACTTACAGTTTTATTAAAGCATTTTATTAGTATCATTCCAATAAAATATGCTAAATTATCCACCCAACATTTTTTGTTCAAACTCCGTTGACATTTTTTATACCACAGCTGTTCTAACTCCATATTTCTTTTTTACAAAAACTGTTTGTATAGTTAGTATAATAGGCAGTGAAATTAAACTCTACTCATTGAAACAAACCTCTCATATAATATTTGAAAAAGTTAAGAAAATACTTATCAGGGAAAACTTTTTTAATTAAGATTTTAACAAAAATGAATAATTACCACCCTTAAGAGAATTAGAGTATAAAATATAAAACTATAGAAGCCCTGATTATCATAATATAACTAATTTAATAAATTATCATCATTCAGGTTCAACTGTGATATTAGAGTTTCACATTTAGTTCCAACTTTGGCAGAGATGTGTACGATTCTTTCCCATTCTTCCTCCAATATTGAAATTTTTTTTATAATTTACATCTGGTGATTTTAATTCTTCCAATAAAGTTGTAACTGTTGACATAATAGTGAATTTATGTTTTATAATTTACTATTCAGTTTTAAACATATTTCAACTACATAACAGTACAATGAAACTATATTTCCACAAAAAAGTCAGCTTTAGTTTAAACTATACCTAAGTCTCCAGTAAGGTGAATTCCTCTAAGGTAAAATTTTTGTAAGGTGGATATTTTATTGACACCTCAATTCATATTAGGTTTTCAAAACTCAAGTAACGTGAATAATGTGTTAATTCCATTAATAATATATTCTAAAGATTTTATACGATAGAAATATATTTCATTTGTTATAATTCTCTTTTTCGCTATACATATTATTTATACACTAGCAGAAAAACTGGAATCAAATAATACACAATTACAATCTTTCAAATCAGTAATCGATAGGGTCCACATAGAAAAATACAAATAATAAAGTTGAATAGGAGGTATCACAATATATTGTTTGTACTGTCACTAATGTATCGCTAATGTATTGTTATCGTTAAATATTTATGGTATGTTATACCTTTGCATGTATTTTTTTTTAGTATATTTACCAATATACCTGTAAATAGAACTCCTTATATATATTTTTTATCAAATACTCAGTTTACACTATTTTATTTCTCTTGATGTATTGCTATTAAATATGCTTAGGGAAATCGTGGGTTTTAAATATCTATAGGTCAGTATATTTTGAGGTAGTTTCCCGTAAAATAGATGTTTTCTTTATATAAGCATGCATCAAAGAAAATCAATTGAAGGCAGACTTTCTTTCTCTAGTTAGGTATTTCTCTAGGATTTCCCTAAATGTGAATAAGATTTGGAACCAAACCCATACCTTAATGAAGGGTTTTCTCTTGTTTATTATTATTTTTTAAACCCATCCCCTAACGGGTAATAACGTCAGCCGTTTTTACCAGTTTTTTCTTTGATCTGTGATTCTACAGATTCTACACTGGGAGTTCTCAATTTTGCCTAACTCATGTGCAATTCGAGTAAGGATCTTTAACGAGTACCTGATACTATACAGGCTCGGGACCGACGGCTTAACATCCTCTCCGATGGACGACGTACTAAGATTTATTCACCTTCCGCGTGAATAAATCAAGGGCCAAGAGGGGATTGAACCCTGCCTACCAGGCAAGAGGCGAGTACGTTAACCACTGAGTTAACCTGGCCCCTAGTGGAGGGTTAAGTATATTCAAAATTATGAATTTCTGGCTAGTTATTTGAAACCCTGTTTTTTATAAACCTTTCTTGATTGCATTATAATATTATTTAATTAATAATTATTAATAATATTATTTAAATTTTCATGAAGTGCAGCCAATAAAGAAATCATTTCTTATCTAATCTGATTTATAAAGTGATTTATTTTTTTTGTAAAAATAAATAATCTAATTAAGTCGGGGACTTTGTTGAATAGGGCACTTAGAAGAGGGGGATGTGAGTGGAAAGTCATTGCGACTTGATTGCAGAAGGAGGATGAGCCGATAATCAAGTGCTCTAGACCTGGGACGCCGTTCAGACTGAACACCCATCTTATCTTGGGCCTGTTTTGATTGTCCCATAAAGACTTTCGTTTCTCCCTAATGGTGACTCCGACTTATCACGTCCAAATTCAAAATCCTCACACTTCTTAGACCTTTCAAACAAATTGCTCTAAACTCAATTTACATAAAGACAGCTTCATTTTTACTGCTCCTTCATCATTATATTGATATAAATTTACGTTAGACAACATTTTACATCTGTTTTTTTTATTTTTTTAGAGCAAATAAAATAAATGCTACAGCAATATCAACAGAAAAAAAGGTTTAGCAGTCTACACTAAACTTTACTATAAAAGAAGATAATATCACACTTCCTGACAAGCATTTGTTTTTTTCTTTTACTTTTACCTACCTCTATATATATACCTATTTTAACTTTATAAAAATCTTTATATATATATATATATAAAGATTTTACATAAACACGTGAAATAACAATCAATGATCAAACCACAATAAGAAATGGGAAAACAAGACTAAGATCTTTCAACCGTAACAAGCGGTCTTCATCAGATTCAAAAACCCAACTGAAACACTAAAACAATAAAAATAAAAATCATCATATTAATTGGATAGGAGCTAAATTTATTACCTATGAAAAATCAATGTTGTTAAGAAATATTATTGAATCATCTCTAATTAAATTTAATAGATTAAATATTATTAACATTGGTTTCGTTACATGGGCAATAGCCTCTTCTAAGAGGGTTAACAGCTAGCGGATATTTTTTTACTCTTTCTTACTGTACTCCTTTGTTTCCCCAAACATCCCTTTCTTGGAAATTAGTCCTTTCCTGCGCTTTCACCCTTTGAAAATACCACTCTTCCCTCCCACTCTTCTCAACCCCTCACCAGATGTGTTCTGAATCTAGTGTTTCAGTTGGGTTTTTGACTCTGACGAAGACCGCTTGTTACGGTTGAAAGATCTTAGTCTTGTTTTCCCATTTCTTATTGTGGTTTTTCATTGATATATATATATATATATATATATATATATATATATATATATATATATAAAGATTTCACATAAACACGTGAAATAACAATCAATGATCAAACCAATGATCAGTTGGGTTTTTGACTCTGACGAAGACCGCTTGTTACGATTGAAAGATCTTAGTCTTGTTTTCCCATTTTCTTATTGTGGTTTGATCATATATATATATATATATATAATAAAATAAAAGTTTATCAGGACTCGGCCAGTTTTTCAGGTTTAAATTAATCTCTCATTGCCATGTTTTGGTATTTATTTAAAACCTTCTCCATAAGCAAAACTTATTTTTTTTGTTTCTTCTTCATGGTCCATACTTTTATCGATATTTATATATATTATAAACTGATAATAATATTATTAACTGATAAGCACATTTGTTAGTAAGATTGAATGACTTCAAAATATCTTGTCACAGAGCATTTTATTGATTAATTAGCTTTAATAAATACATTTTAATATGGCAGGGTAGTGTAATAAAGTTAAGTTTTAGATATTAAAAGTAAAATCTATTAGTAAAAAGAAGAAAATGATCTATGAAATTAATTTTCAAAAGACAAATTCATTTTCTTGGTAATCTAGCTTATGTGTGCATAGTAATAATACATTGCATAATTTAACAAGAACTGAGATTGGAGGAAATTAAACAATGTAATTAAATTTTTAAATCCTGCAAAAAAAGGAAGTTAATTGAAAAATAGTAATATTAATAGCATATTTCTAAATTCTTTTTTTTAATAATATACTAATTATTTTATAAAATATTATTATACAATCTGATATATTTTCATTATATATAAGTAATATTAATTAATAAACTATTAATTAAAAATTAAATAAAATTAAACGGAACAAATATAATGTATTTAAGAAGGCTAAGGAATTATTAGTTTATTTATCAATAATTAAATTAAAAGGAGTAATGAGTTTAATAATTATTTTCCAACTATTTACAATATATAATAAATTTAATTTAAGCTTCACTTAAAAAAAGTAACCTACATTATTAAAATAGTTTAAAAAAAATATTGTTGTAAAATAACAGTTTGATTCACTCAAAAAATTTGTCTGTCAATGTAAATAAATGTAAGCAAATACAAGTATAGCAAGTAAACCATTAGTGCAGGATAAATAGTCAGTTTTTATAGCTTTATTGCTCTGTCATAATTGAAAATTCATGAATTTTTTTTTAAAATTTTTTTAATTATCTTTTTAAATTTTGGCACAAATTCTTGGTTTTTTAGTGATTTGTTTGGAGACAAAAAACATTTTCTAAAAACAGAAAATGCACTGTAACGCCCCTTTGGTGAATGTTATTTTAAAAAAAGTTATCTCAACTCATTTTTCTTAGAATTTTCTATTCCTAGGTATAGTTTCATTTTGATCCGTTAATCGGTATGGCTTGCATCGCTCTCACTAGCTTTCAGGTTGAATTCTAAGTCTGAATTTTTACATTTTATTGAAAAAAAAAATATTTCCTGTTCTTGTGAAAATCTGGGGTTATTTTTTGTTTATATTTTTGTAGCCACAAGGATAACACCAAAATTTGAGGATTCTTGAATGAGCAGTTTAGAAGAAAAAAATTAAAATTTAAACAGGTTTTTGGCAAAAAAAGTGACTTTTCCAATCATAATTGCGCCCAAACAATAGGGCTCATCTATACTGTAAGGTCTATTTTTCTGTAAAATATCAATTTTTTCCATCAAAGATTCTGGACTGTAGCAAGGCCACAAACTTTGGATTTACATCATCGAAAAAACTTTATAAAACGATTTCTGGGACCTCAAAACATGAAATTCTGTCAAAATCTCCAAATCGATTTTTTTCACGACCACTATACTTTACTTATAGTAAAGTAAAAATTTAGTTCTGTAAAAGCATTTGTCCGAATCTAAAAAGAATTTTATTAGTAACAAAATGTCATACATAATGAACAAATACAATATTTGCTTTAGTCTTTACAAGCTTAACTAGAAAAAAAACTCATTAATAAACTTGCCTGCAATAAATTATTAATAATCAATGATATCATCGTATCAATAATATTAAATTAAAACAATAGTTACAAAAATTATAATTTAATCATGAATTTTTTGCAATGAGGAGTCACCTCAGCGCAAACAAGCTGAAAGTAATGTTAATGCGGAAAAAAATGAAAGTATTTTACAATAAAATTATTCAATTTTAATAAAAATCATACGAAATATTTAAAAAAATAAATTCCTTGTTTAAAATTCTTTACAATAGTACTGTTACTAAAATGGAAAACATTCAGAAAAGATTTGCATATACGGCAAGTGAATTGATGCAAGCTCTGAACGCGTTCTCTATATTTTTTCGTATATTTAATTAATAAATTTCAAATGAAACTACCCTTATTATGTCTAATTTGATGTTATAGTTCAATTTTACAAGACATGTAATAAAGCGAACATGAAAAATTCGACAAGTGGTCACGGGTGATGCTCTTTACTTTTATAGTTTTGACTGTCTCATTCTTACTTCATATGCTTTGACTGCCTCTTACCTTGAGACAAAATTCATATAAAGGTTTTCATAACGTACATTTATTGCGAGAGTCTCAAGTAGGCAATATCTATCTTTATACACATTTCTTCTTTCATGCACGGCTACAGCTTGAATTTCATTACAGTGTCTTCTATAGACATTGATAATTAAAAACGAATATACGTCTACTTATGTAAACTAATTGAAAATTCTCGTACAACATTAAAACTTATTCGTAGTTCACAAATTAATTTGTTTCTATATCTATATTGATTTATATATATATATATATACGCATATAAAATTATCACAATAACACGTCATATAAATATTTAGGTAACTCACCATACAAATGATGAAAGATAATCGCTCTGAGGTCACCTTTTGTCTATCACATCGTGAGAGAGTAAGTTGCTGTCTGACGACGTGATAGACGAAAGGCCTCTGAGCGATTATCTTTCACCATTTGTGGGGAGTAACCTATATATCTATTTATATTGTTTTCTATATATGTATTGGCGGAATAACAGAGGCTTTGCTGGGCAGCGGGTAAGTGGGACCGCACGCATGAACCTACAAATTGTACTCTCCTATTGGTCACCATTATAACGAATCATATATATATAGGATAAGAAACGGTCCAAACTGGACAAATAAATAACTGAAAAAAACAACACATAAAAAACAAAGACAATTATAGGTTCAATATTTTGAAATGAAGTTTGTAGTCAAGAAGAAAATAGAAGTTGAGAAAGAAGAGGTACGTTCGTTCAAACGGACGGTGAAAAGTATCTTCTTTCTCCCCTTCTGGTTTCTTCCTCACGACGAACTTCGTTTCTAAATATTGGTCCTAGTAGGTGTTTTCATTCTTTATGTACCTATTGGTTTTTTTCAGTTATATATATATATATATATGATGTAATTTTTTGAGGGTTAAGGTGCAATGATTTTAAACTAGTCCTTTTGCAGACGTTTCGACATATATTTATGTCATCTTCAGGGCTTGGAAATCTGTTTATGTTGCAGCGTACCTATTTACTACTGTTTCATGATGGCTACTGGAACTTACTACTGAAACAGTAGTAAATAGGTATGCTGCAACATAAACAGATTTCCAAGCCCTGAAGATGACATAAATATATATGTCATCAAAAGTGAAACGTCGGCAAAAGGACTAGTTTAAAATCATTGGACCTCAACCCTCAAAAAAATTACTTACATCATATAAATATTGGGTCAAGAAAACAAATTATATATATATATATACAATAGAATAGAATAAAGTAGTACAGAAATTCATAAGGCGTGGCAGCCCTTCAGACATGACTGATAATCTCATTGTCCTAGCTAGTGTGTCTTATTCCCCGCCAAGAGGAAAAAAACCTTAGTGAGTATCCCATACGACGAATTATTTCCCTGAGGTCATAGAGGGGGTAGAATTATAAAAGGCTTTTACTTTGTCATATCCACCTTTTTGTTGTCTTTCTCAGATTTACAAACCTGGGCAAATTATTGTACCAAAGAGTTGACAAACATAACACCTTGCCTAAGAGATGTAAAATTTACAGTTATCCAACACTTGTGTGAACAACGTATATTTCTTACCGGTCCCTATCATTAATTTGGCTTATTTCTTCTGTTAATCTTAACATTTATTGTATCAATTTTTATTCCTCCTGTACTTCTACTAACAATATCACACGTTTGGTGTGATGCACTATATGCAGGTTTGCAACCAACATGTTAATTATCATAGATCCCCAATTAGTTAAGATAACTACCTCCTCTACTTAGCTTTACTGATCATTTTAAAGTATATCCTTAAAAAAAATGACATCGTCACATTTTTTATATATATAAAAATATATAAATATATATATATATACTTTGAATTGAAATCAGACGGTCCAAACGGACAAATAATTAAAGTTACAACTAGAGAACACAAGGAAAAGGAAGAACACTTACGAATCTCGATAATTTCGGCGTCTTGCCGTCTTCAGGAGAGTAGAAAGAAAGAAAATAAAAGGAGAAAGAATGAAGGAACGGAGATCTCTATATTCATTATATATATATATATAATATAATTAAATCACAAGAGACAGAAAGGAATACAGAGAAAATAAGAATTCACTTTTGTGTCTTAGGGGTAGATGAGTTTGCAAATCCGGCAACCCCTCGAAGACGAGAGGCGGAATAGAATGAGAGGTCGGAGGACACTCAGTCGTAAATTAGCCTAACGTCAGAAGGAAAAGCAAATAGTATTTATAATGATGTCCATTTATTTACTAACCATAAAGCCAAAACACTCGATCCCCGTTACTACTCATTGTTTATACAGCTATTATCTGTTATGAGAAGTAATAGTAATATATGTAAGATCGAACCTGACAATTAAGGCGGGAAAACATTAGCTATCTAGTGGTTCCCATTCTTTCTGTGGATTTCCGAAGTCAATTGTTGTTTCACGAGTTATGTGATTTTTTTATGATAGTTGTGATTGAATTCTGTAACTCAGGCAGCAAGCTTCTTAATCCAGTGGTTAAAAGCAAGACTTTGCGATAAAATCTTTTTGACGATTGTCGATTTGCCTTGGACATATTTTGTCCGTCAATCAACTGAGAGTGAAATCTCATCTCCACACTTCTCTCAAGTGAATTCTTCCAGGCCTTATTAATTCTTATCGTACTTCAATCTCCTAACATTGATTTATAATTTATCACTCTTCTCCACTAACAATATGCTCTTTCGTGAATCTTATTAAACTGAGTTTGCACAACTGTATTAATAGACAATTGTAATACTCTCACGCTTTCTGACATTAACTTAATCTTCAAGAGAGACATCGGTCACTTTAGTAAACATGAAGCATCATATATTCAACTACTAGACCAGTTACGTCTTGAATTGACCACTGAGGTCCACGCACTCATCATTACTAGATTCCACAACCTCTCTCTTTTCGTAGCGCGCTGTTCCGGATTTAGAGCTAAAACGGCAGCTCCTACCTGACCTAAGACCAATTATACATACTTATATTTATTCCGGTCACCCTCGATATATATATATTATACTTTAACACATAGAAAAGAACACAGAAAGACACTACAGATGTATATTATTAATTTTTATATATATATATGTAACTTTAAAGCTCATATTTAGCTCGTAGTAGCACACTCGCACCCTGACAGTACTCAGAGCACATTCACATATTGAATGTGAATAGACATCAATTTCTAAACTATTCTTCTTTTTATTTCTTTTTTTATTTAAATTTTATTTGCTTATATACTTTACTAATTATTAGTTTTATTTAATTTGTATATTTTGTTTATATAATATTTATTTTATCTTTATTTGCAATATGTTGCAATTATTTAGCTCATCATCTCCTTCTTTAGCTATTCTTTCTTTTTTTTGTTTTTTCTTGTTATCTAGATTCTCTGAAACAATTCAGTTAACCGTTATCATCTCTAGATACAACTTATTCTCCTGACAATGACCATGAGCAGGTTAGAAATATTGACAGTGAGTTATCGAGAATTGTTTTCATTCATGTTTCTTTTCTCCTTGTTTTCAATACGTATGTACTTTTAAACTATGACTATAGTCTCAAGAGTTTTGTTGTTTTTTTTTACAGGTTGTGCTTTTGTCAAGTTTAGTTCTCACCTCGAAGCACAAGCAGCTATTAATAGTTTACACGGAAGCCAGACTATGCCCGTGAGTACAACATCCCTATTTCTAAACTAGTAACCTAGTTGTATATTTAATAATAATGTTACACCATAAAGATCTCTCCAAGTATATTACCATTTGCCTGTACATTTGTTATGAGCCTATATTCTCCATAATTGTGTCCTTTTATTTTTATCTTTATCAAGAGCAGACTTCTTCATTTCTGGGAATCTTTACTACCTAAATCGATTAATCACGCTAAAATTAAATAAAAGATAATTTCAATTCATCTCTCCCCCTTCATTTTCTTTTCTAATCTTCTTTAAATTATAAACTGTAGTTTATAATATCAAATCATGTATTTTATACAATATTTACTCTCATGCAGGTTTACCTAATGAAAACTGTACCTTTTAAAAATCAAAAACCATACAGGATAATGAAGGGAACAAACACATACTATACTCGATATTTCTACTAACAGTTTGTCATGAGAAAACAGTATGAAGCAAAACAGTTTTTACACTCTTCTGTGTACGGTTAGTTTTTGCATATAATACAGCTATAATTAATTTAAAGATTGGTAAATAACAGTATAACATTTTGATAACACATGATTTTACAATAATCAAATGAAGTTTAAATCATAATTTACATGTATAGCACAAGCATAAATTCTTTAAATCATAAATCGCTTTTAAGTAAACGTTTCATCTATATTTCTAAACATTTTAAGCACTACATCAATACAATATGGAGGGCATACATGAAGCAATATACGTTTTATCATTCAAAATATCAATCATTATAGTTATTTATTTCTATTCAGCAATTCTAATTATGTTGTCATTAAGACGGGCATGCCATCCCTGAAATTATTCTAATCATAAGACAAATACATTTACTTTAATTGGCGTTTCTAGAAATATCTTGAGCTAGTCCAAACAAAGCTGATAAAGGTAATATAACAGCGTTCTCAACATTTGCATCGTACATGAGCAGTTAGCATTATAAGAATTAACGGAAACGTCACAAATACATTGTTCAATTATTTATAGAACCAGTATACCATGCGCAATTCGGTTGCTAAATATTGTGATTCGCAAGTTAATGAGTCAAGCGACATTTCCGTTCTTGCTTGATGGGCTTTACATGATCACCAGGTCTGAATCAGGTTTATATTTTACATACTTTTATACTGAACTCAGATTTTGAAGCAGGTAGCTAACAAACCTGGTTTTCGACGTAATCGGTGATCTCTTTGAATGCGTCACGAAGCAACCCACTGCATCAATTACTTTTTCAAATATACCTACATTGGTCCTTAGCAATTCAAATGCTTGAAGTATACCTAATATTATGAGGTTTTCTCCTCTGACAAAGTTGTGCTTGCTTGGAGCATTACGTATGAAGTGACATTTCGTTCAAAATATCAATCATTAAAGCTAGGTCCTTCAGAAAATTTTTGTTGCAAAGACGGGCAGCCACCCCTGAATTATTTGTCTAAACAAACTCTTACTTTAATCTGGCGATTTCAGGAAATATTTGATTCAGAACTAAAAGTTAAAACTAGGCCCAATGTTGGCTAGACTAACTCAACATCTGCATCGTCATGAGCAGTTTGAGCACTGTAACAGTTACGCAAACGAAACTAAATTGTTTAGTTATATATAGGCCATATACATGCGCAAATTACGTTGCCATACATGTACAAGTTACGTGAGTCACGCGACACTTGTGGCTCTATATTTAGAGATATATATTGAGGATTCTTACAATATATGATGAAGTATATAATATTATAATATTTCTCCTTCCTGTCTTCCCATTTCGTATGAAAGTGATATGTTTTTCTTCTTACCCGATTCAGTATCCCACTAATTTTTATACTCGTTCTTAATTTAAAAAAAAAATTAAGAATAGAAGGCAACTTAATGACTAGCGTACTAGATATACTGCCTTAGGGCCACTTTTGCCTTTTCACAGTGTTCTAAGTATTAAAAAAATATTAATTCATTCAACTGGGCGTCCTATATATCAATCAGTGACGGAATAAATTATAGGCTGATATATTCTTAATGTCATGAGATCTACCAATAATACTTGACGATGAACTGGTAGATCGCAATCGACGTATTGAGCACCCCTGGTATATAATATATATTGGTAGAGTTAAAAATTATAGAAATATATAGATAGTAAACCAATATGTATGTTAGTTTAATGGGCAAGATAAAACACTAAAGACAATTTGTGGTACATTACGGTAGTTTTCAAGCAAAATGTTGATGTTTTTAATAGCAAAAAGCCTATGTACAGAGATGTATCCACAATATAAATGTGATAATTCCAAATACTGCGCTCTTACGGTTAGGACTCAAGAATTGATATTTGGTCGCAATTTTATGTTTTTGTTAGAAAAAATATATCAATTTTTGTAAAAATTGTTAGTACTATTATTGTATTATTAGAAAGGATGTTGAAAATACCAAAATGTTTTATTTTGATATTGATCTGCTAAATCACCGCTCCTTGATTCATTGGTGTATGTTCGCCTGTTTTACTACGCTAATGTGTTCAGTTATTCGTTTAATATTCTCTGAGTTACAGGAGTGCTGTAGACTCGCACCCTTATTTAGAAGTCTTAATGTGACGATTGATTATAACGATATCTTTAGTCTTGCCTTTGTCATAAAAATAATGGTTTCTTTTTTTTTATTACCGTCTGTAAGTGGCCATCAACAGGATGAAGGGCTTTGACTTTAAATTTCTTCAGAGCTCGTTTGCATTGTCTGCAATTCTTGAGTGACGAGCCCCTTGTTTTATTGCATTTCAAAAGGAGTTAAGTAGCAGGGAAGCATTAGAGTTTAACTATCTTGAGAAGCTCATTCGCAGGTGGTTATGGAAGAGCTTTAATCAATGCCAGAGATAAGGCTGGCTGGCCTAGTTGAAGAGCGTCTCCAGCCAAGATCGTAAAGGATCGCTCTGCATTTGTTTATCTCGAGCCAGTAAACACCGACACCTGACCCTATCTTTCTTTATGCTTTATTCCTTCCTCTTCTATTGCTCTTATCGCAACCACTTGCATAAACTGCCTTCTTTTATTCAGACAGTTTTGCACGAGCTTCATGCATGCGCTCGTTTCAAGGCTCTATTGCAATTTTTATTTGTTTTTCTACTAAACCAGTGATTTCTAACCAGGTGAACTCTGCTATGGATTTGTGGATCAAATATTTACTATTCACAATCTTCAGTGGCAATGCAAAAGCCTTTCAAGATTCCTTGTTCCCTTGAGGACTGCCAAAAACCGAAAGGAATCATATTGCATCCAAACTTCATTAATATGCACCATATATTATCAATATGCCTATTTTTTAATTCTCTATGCAGTAATAATTTCTTTTTTTTTATAATATTTTCATTAAAAATAAACTAATGAGTCAGATGACTGAATCAGTTTAAATTATTACAAATTGACCAGAAAATAACGCCTTTTTATGTCAACACAAAGCTGCAGTTCATCATTCAAATTTAACGTTGTTTAGCAGTGCCTCTGCTTTTCATTTTCGAGTTTTATTTGAATATCAACGATTTTCTTTCTCTTTTGAAGATATAATGCCATTCTCCCTCATGATAGTACCAGAGGTTCAAATTCATTCTTGTTTTTGACAGGAAAAAATTTAAAATTGGAACATCTTGACCTGGTTTTTACACATTACAAATATAAAAAATACTTTAGTGGATATTATTTTACATTACAATGCACCACCTCGTTATGCATACAATTTTCCAAGTATTTATTTTATTATAAGTTATGACAGTTTTTCTATTTTAATATTATTGTTAACATTTTTTCTAAATTAATTTATATTTACGCAGTTCTTTTTTTATAAGAAAAAAGAACGAAATGAACTTCGAATTCATTTACTTTGAATTCGTAGAAATTAGAATTAACTTTTAGTCATTCATTTATTTTTTGAGATTTATTGAGGGTTTTTTGAACTGAAGATGATATAAATATATATCGAAACGTTGGCAACGAAGTTTTTTCAATATTAGACCAAAAACCCTCAATAAATCTCAAAAAATATATGAACAGTTGGTCAAGAAAAGGACATCATGATGAACATTTCAGTCATTCACCTGTTCTATATTATATTGCTTAATCTACTTGCGTGTGTGTGAGTGTGTGTGTGTGTGTGTGTGTGTGTGTGTGTGTGTGTGTGTGTGTGTGTGTGCGATTGTGTACGAAAGTGAATAAAAGATACTTAAAAATCAAAAGTATATTCTTACACGAAAACTTCTAAGGAAGATAATAGAAGTGGTAAAAAATCTCTTATTCCTGTATTACGGAGATATGGGTAGCCTAGCCAACGCATAGTTTAAATCTTCATCTAATTATGCTATTTCGATTAAATTTGAACCATATGTATAAAACATTTAATAAAGAAATAAATAATTTCGAGAAAGAGAGAGAGATGTTTGCACTCCGAATGCCTCCCTTAGAGAAGTTTAAGGGACAGAAACCCTTTTTAAAACTTCATATCTATCAGTTTAAATCTATCAGTTTAGTATACAATAAATACTAAACACACATTGTGTAAACTTTTCAAAGAATAATAATGGCAGATCCAATTTCTAAATGCTTTTTTTAGACAAATGAAAAAGTTAGAGGCCCACTTTAAAATATCATACATAACTACTTATGTTCAATGCTCAAATTTAAACTTAACATTTTCAAAAATGAAATAATGATTAAATTAAAGAGATAATATATTATCGTTTTATTATTCTGTTGTTAATGTTGGGTAGTAACACCTTGCATATCATGAAAAAAATTTGTTTTGTTGCTAGAAATTCACATGATGTCAAAAATCCCATTGCTCTCCTTAATCTTTATAAATCTCTCATTCTTGATATTCTAGCTATTGTTATAGCGATAGTTATTGTTATAGCTATTGTTATATTTGTAGCTTATTGTTATAGCTAATTTGAATATATTTTACCTGTTTCCAAACAGGTTTTTTTGGACTAAAAAATGTTTGGAAACTGGTAATTTATTTCGAAGGTTTCTATTAAATAAGAAAAATCACGTGAAATAATCCAGTTTACTTAATAGTGATGCTTTATATAGAATTAAAACAGAAACCTATATAATGTTTTTTTTATTTTATATGTAACATTAAAAAAACCTGTATAATAGTCAACAAATACATTTTTTGGCAATACCTGCTGCTTTTTCGGCAAATTCAATTGATTTTGGATAGTAAAAACTAGAAGTTAACCGATCTATGCCACCAAGACTTTGCAAATTGAACTCAATTCAACACCAGAAAACGGATTATTATCGTCCCTTACTCTAAATGGGATCCATGACAGCGAAAAATTACCTTAAGCTATCCAATAATTTCTGCAGCAGTTTTTCATTGTAATTGAACAATTTCTAACCAAAAAGAATAATAATCCACAAATATCAAGTATTGTTTTTCTGTTATATTTGCAATACTTTCTAATGGAAACTTAATGGAATATATTTATACAAACTTTTGTATAACGTTTGTTAGCCTAATCAGTATTTTTTGAAAATTACTCTGGGTAATTCATAAATAGTTTTCATTAAGAAAATATGGTGCTCCTTCAATATGCGTACTACCATGTACGAGTATGTCTGCTTTAATGATCAAACCACAATAAGAAAATGGGAAAGATCTAAGTCTTGGTTTCCCATTTTCTTATTGTGGTTTGATCATTGATTGTTATTTCACGTGTTTATGTGAAATCTTTTTGTCTACTTTAATATGTATACTATTTTAACACTAAACTATACATCTACATAGAACTATGTAGATATAATTGGTAGCTGGTATATATGGTAATTATCGGTTTTTATGAGGTTTAAATTTTGGATTTTCCTTATTCAGAACATTCTTAATTTCTTGGTGTTGTCTGTTATTCCATTTAAACCGTTATACTATTTTAACGCTCTCTAATTTTAGTTTTATTTGACCACCAAGTGTCCTATTTAATCTAATTTGTGTAATTTGATCGCTGCCATATCTTTTTTTTTTTTTGTATATTTGATTACCGATATTTCTTTGATCTCCTCAATATTATAATCTATATCTACTTATTTAGATATGGTTTACTACGTAGCTATTAATAACATGTTTACTGGTTAGTATTTAATTTCCTTTGTCTCTAGTAATATTGTTCTGTTTTGATTTATTCATGTAACTCAGCCTTTCGGCTACATTGTGATAAAGCCGAATTGGTTGATGTTTTTTAAAGTGGACCCTTTCGCCATGTCGTGAAAAACCAAACGTTTCCTCATGGATGAGGCGAAACGAGACAGCCTAGTGAAGTGTCCAATGTGGACCTCGCTGAAGTAAGCTATCACGACCTAGATATACAACAGGCATAAAAAGGTTATGGCTGGGTATCTTGGAGACTGAGAGTTACTTGAAGAAAGAGATTACAGGGGAAAAAATAAAAAGGTGAAATACAAGAGTAACAGTTAATAGGGAATTGCGATATAGGCAAGAATAGGTAAGTAATGGAATGAGTCACAGATTACAAGAAAAGATCTAAGGGAAGGAAAGAGAAGTATCTAGACGACAACCGTACGGACACATGCCTGACAAACCTAGGTCCGCCACAACTAGCTTCATCCGAATAAATCATAAGACTGATTAACAAACCAAGTTGTCTAATTTCATTGAAAGCACGGAAAAAATCTTAAAGGAAAAGACTGGCAGAAGTTGAAAGAAGAAAAGAAGGTTTTGTATCCAGCTCCCGGACTAGTGCGTAACTGAGCGGACTTTCTACCCTCAGATATCAACCTATAAGGATGAACCACAAGGTAACAGCTAAAGCCGCTGTTGTGCTATCACAGTGAATGTGACTAATAACGGTGGACCACTACCCAAACCAGCGAGCGAACGAGTGGACGCCGGCCCAGGCTATCATCCCACCCAGGTTGTGCCTTTCTTAGTTCACGCCATGAGGGAACAGCCACCCAGGCGTGTTAAGCCCCCCCACCACGACAAGGTGAAGGCACATCGGGGGGGGGGGGGGGGGAGTAGTACAATTGTCCTGTGAATACTTGTTCTAAATTGTTTTTAAGCAGTTTAAAAAAGATGCTTAACAAAAAGTCCTTTTCATTTACTTCAGCCTCCTCTAGATTAAGTTTACTGGGAAATACTCAGAAAAAAAAAGGAATATAAATTTATTGCATTTTTGAGTAATATTTAATCTGTTTACTGAATTAAGAATAATTTTTTGTCATAAGTAAGTAATAATTAGAGCATTTTATTTATTTTTACCATAAAAGATATGATATGTAATAAGTTATATTATTTAAAATAAACACATTATATTATTTTATTAAATATTGAATTTAGAATATAATGAATTTCTATATTATTATATATAAACTTTAACACATAGGAAAGAACAAAGAAAGTCACTACAGAACTCCCTTCGGTATTTCGACATCCGTCGTCATCGTGAAGAAGTGCGAAGTACTCGCGTTGAGAAGCAAACTGCAACTCATATATATATATATATATATATATCAGTTCACAAACGAAGAAAAGCAACACACATGAAGACGGATCATCCGAAAATTTGAGTTTGTAAGTGTGTCTCTTTCTCTGTGTGTTGCTTTTCTTCATACTTCAAAGGCGGTGAAATGTTCACAAGTGATAATTAGAAGAAACGATTCTTCGAACTGAATAAACTAGAATTTAAAAAAGAACATAAATATATATATATATATTTCGCGCTCCGTTCTTCGACGTGGGGAGATCTCTCTCACTTCGTCCTCTCTACTAGTCTACTCTCCTGATGACGAACAACAGTTCGAAATATTGAATTCTGTAAGTTTTCTTTGTATTCTCTTTTCTGTGTCGTGCTTTGTGTAATTTAAATTTATATATATATATATATATATATATATATATATATATATATAAGTATAAACAGCTGTCCATAGAATGTACTGATTGGTAGTACGCATATTGAAGTAGAACCGAAAATGTTATTTGAAAAGGACTTATAAACGCACTGTCACTATATCTGAGTGTCAAAGAGATTATACTGGCAAAGAATAAATCTTTAGGAGCAAATAAAAATTAGAAATCCCCTTTCGACTCACTTCTATACTGTTGTCCCATGCAATAAAACTATATTTTTAAAATTGCATACTTTTTTTTTTGTATTTAACAATTATTCAAGAGTACTATTTTGCCGATGATCCATGAAATACGATTGAATGAAGCAGACTGCAGCTTATGTGGATCGTGTTACAAACAAGATGAACATTACTTGACTACGGAGTGGAAAACTGTACCCTGCTTGGAGTCATGTGACAAAGCCATCGATCTGCGGTCAAAGTACCCTCAAAGTCATATCCTTTTCAAATAGACCTGACCCCATTACGACTTGCAATACAATACTCTTGACTTGAAAGCAACAACTATTTCATTTTACTTAAAACTTGTGCAAACTTTTAATCCATGACAAAAATCAATTTCAACAGTTTTTTTGTTTTTCATTATAAAGGTACAGTTATATCAATTAGAATATTAATCCTTAAACTTCAGGTAATTTCTCGTATTTAACCAGGCTTTCAAATTGATAAGTAAGCAAGGTATTGATTTTTATATGAAATAGATCTCAGTAGGATTACACATACATTTGTTGGTAATGAATCAGCAGAGGTTTAACCATGTTACTAGCAGATTAAATTTGTTGCCAAGTTTTAAATCCTCCTCATTTAACTGTTGACCAGACGAAGATGTACGAGCTCAATACAAATTAGTAATTAATTACCACTAACTAATGCCCCGTGATTTAGCGCTTACTGGCCTTTGTAATAAATTATGTTCCTTTATGCTAAACCTCTAATAGATATCAAAGCCTATAACGTGCATCATCGCTTCTTATTATATTTACCTCACCTTTTTTTTTTTCATTATTCAACATGTTGTACAAACAAAAATCAAAACGATTCTGAATGAATAGTAAACCACAAAAACAAGTTTCTTAAAAAGCAAGTAAATATTTATAAGTATAACAAAATTTCACATAAACTCATGAAATAACAATAAATGATCAAACCACAATATGAAATGGGGAAAAAAAGACTATGATCTTTTAACAACAACAAGCGGTCTTCGTCAGAGTCAAAAACCCAACTGATGTGAGTTAAGTTTATAATATTTATTATAAAAAATAATTTTTATAATAATAATTATAGAAATTATTCTTTATAAAAAACATACACACTTCAAAAAAAAAACTTCAAAAATAACCTCGAGATTTAAATCTAATAGAAAAACTTACATGAAATTTCAGAGATTTTCTGAATAGGAACGTAATCTTACGATTGATTGTTGTTTATTTAAAATAAACAAAGTAAATTTAATATAATAACATTATAACGTTGCGCATCTAAGAAGTAAGAAATTAAATAAAGCTACTAAGATCATTAAACACAAATACTGGTCGTCGTCAGAGTCACTGGAACTATGCATCTGACCGGTGACTGACGCGGATTAGTTATTTTGTTATTTCTAAATCTCATACTGTCAGTCAGTCACTGGTTTTTAGTTTATTGTGAAATCTTGTCATATTTATCATATGAATTTTAGAAGCACACATTCATGAAACATATGTTATATATTGAAAGACAGAGTTGTTTCGAGCAGATATATAAATTAAAGAAAAAGTTTTATACCAGCGTAAGCTGGTAGGTAATAAAAAGGAGGGGTAGGCGTGTGTTAGGGCATGGGGGTTTTGTGTGTCCGGCTATCAAATGCCGAAGATGGAGGGTGTAATTTTTGAGACCAAGGGCGCTGTTTTACGACAAGCCCTTAACTGTCGAGATTTAGCTTGTGCTCATTATCGGAGATGGTTTGGTTTTTATGCTTTGGGTTTTGTTTTGTAGGTGCACCAGTTGCCTCAAGTGGCATATTAAGTACTAGGAAAGGGTGAGCCACATGGTGGTCTTATTGGCGCTTTGATGCACGCGGTGCACCCCACCCTCAGTCCCTTTTGCGGTAAGCGACCCGAAGCCCTTTTTCATGGGCCTGCTGTAAACAGGCGACCATTTTTCAGGATTGTTATTGGGGTTGGTGCGCAGGGAGGCTGGTTGCCTGTTATGCAAATGGTCTCAGTAGCAAGAGAGTTAATACGCTCACTCGGTCATAACGCTTTATTAACATGTTTCTACAATTACACACCTTGCACGGCATCACTCACTCATTGTTTCCATGCAAAGCCTTCTCCTCGCGTCATGCATTATTCATCTCTTTTTAAAGCCCCGTTATTGGATTCTTACTCCTCCTATTTACATACGTCCCTTTCCCCCAAACTGCCTTTATCTTTCCTTTTACACTTTTCATCAGTTTATTTTAAGTAAACTTGTTTGATATTTCTTCTAATCATTACAAGTCAACTTTTTCAGTTAGCTTCGAGTTATTATTGCTTTCAATGAAACAACTTTATAATAGATCTTATACTAGGTCAATAGTGCACACATTTGAACCACTATCAGTGACACCAACTTGAAGCCTAGAATTTTTTGAACAAACAATAAGGAAAGTACAGACTTTTTTATTGAAAGTTTTCTGGCATTTTAGATGTTTTAAATAGAAGTATATATCATTCTACTCTTGATATTTGGGATATAATATAACATTCAACAAACTATGTGACCCATAGGTCACATATGTCTGTATTCACAGACTTTTGGATATAAACCCACCAGTGCACGGAAATAATAGAAAAAAAATACACGAGTGGATTCATGAAACTTTAAATTGTATACATCCGTCAAAATCTAAAAGTAAATTTTTTTTTATGGTTACTATGCTTACTTATGGTAAACTAAATCAAAATAATCAAATGTGACAACAAAAACAGGCAAAAAATATTGGAAGCAGTATTTGGTATTCTTAGAGCTATATTTCCTTTTCAAATAATCTGAAACTTATGAAATTTTTCATACTAGTGATGTACCAAATTTTAATATTATATGTTAGTACTTTGACAAAAAACATTTAATTTAAAAAAAATTACTCGTATGAACTTTTTTATGGCATAATTGTAGCAAAAAAAAAACTAGATAAATCACCCCCTTGAATAAGTAATTTTATTTTTCAATTGCATGACGACTGAAAAATATGGAAAGAATTGTATTAATTTGTTTTCAGATTCAATCAAACATTGCTATATCTCTGTGCCAAACTGACCTTTCATGTAAACCAGTAATTTTCAATTATTCTTTTTAGTCGATATTAGTTTAACTTCGAAATTACAAATCTCTAAAATTAGTAGTTTAGTAGAAAAAATCCTATCTAAAAACACGTGATGTGTAATATAATGGATTTTCCATGAAATGATATTAGCATGCCCCAAAAGAAACAGCTCATCTACACTATAATGGTTATTTTTGGTTCCAATATTGATTTGAACTTTTGCAAATCGGATATCCAATAGCGTGTTCATAGACTTTAAATCAGGAGTATTCAATGGAGGGTGATATTCACCCCAAAGAGTGAATTTTGGAGTGAATAATTGTTTTCACAATGAGTAAATCAATCAAATATTTGACCATTTAATTATAAATTAAAAACTGCTTTTGTAGTATAATTGATATTTTACATATCCATCAATATTATTAATTAGTATTTAATTTGCAAAACTATAATAGTATTATTTGCAAAACATAGTCCATATAAATTGGTTCATACACGAACGCGAACGTAAGCAAACCTTAGTAAACATTATAAATTATTAAAAATTATGTTTTCCTTATTAACATATATATCAGGGTTTTGCAATAAACATGTGAAATGATAATCAATGTTATTTGTTATTTGGTTTGAACATATATTGTTCAATTGTTTGTTTAATATATACATAATAACATTTCACAATAAATACATCAAATGACAATCACTGATCAAACCGGAATATGAAATGGGAAAACAGACTAAGATCTTTCAACTGTAAAAAGCGGTCTTTTGCGTTGGGTTTTTGACTCTGACGAAGACCTCTTGTTACGATTAAAAGATTTTAATCTTTTTATTTTCTTTTAAGCACATTATCAAATTCATTAACCACCAATTGAATGTATCAGTTATCAGAAAGTGTAATTTCTGTTACCTGGCAAGTAACTATCGGTAACCTGTAATAATTATACTTCTTTGTTTAATATGTTCTCTTTCTATATTGAAAATTCATGAAATACTTATTATTAATGAACATTCATCTTTAGAATGATCTTAACGCGAATTTTACAGGCAGTAGAACTGGAGTTCTCTTGAAAACAGGAAACCTGAAACATGTTAAGTTAAGTTGTGTTTTACGCAGCAGGTCGGGCGACCCCTAAAGGTATTTGCCTAATGCAAATCACTATTGTTTGTCCAAACTTAGTGACTGACGAGCGCTTCATCCTCTCCTTGCCAACATCCTCCCAGCTTTACACCAAGGCCTCTTACAACTTCTTAACTTCTTGAATAATTTCTTCGTTTTCCTATTAACCTTAACATCAATCTCTTAGTTGTTCAAACAACTGTTTTTATTTATCCAGAAATTAAACCGGGTTCAACAAAAACTTTGTCATTCTGAATATAAGATATGTTTCTACTCTTAATATTAGTTCACTTATATGAAATATTAAGAATTGGGTCTATATTTTGATTTCAGCTTTTTAACGGAATACAAGTTTCAAAAAACTTTCAAAAAAAAAAGTATAATAAAATAAGTTTTGGGAACTAGTATGTATATGTGTGTGGTGTGCCTGAACGTGTCCGTATGAGTGTGTCCGGTACGTATATGTGTTTACCAGGTCTGAGTGTGTGTGTGTGTGTGTGTGTATGTGTGCCCGAACGTATCAGTATGAGTGTGTCCGGTACGTATATGTGTTTACCAGTTCTGAGTGTGTGTGTGAGTGTGTGTGTGTGTGTGTGTGTGTGTGTGTGTGTGTGTGTGTATGTGTATGTGTGCCCGAACGTATCAGTATGAGTGTGTCCGGTACGTACATGTGTTTACCAGTTCTGAGTGTGTGTGTGTGTGTGTGTATGTGTGCCCGAACGTGTCAGTATGAGTGTGTCCGGTACGTATATGTGTTTACCAGTTCTGAGTGTGTGTGTGTGTGTGTGTGTGTGTGTATGTGTGCCTGAACGTATCCGTATGAGTGTGTCCGGTACGTATATGAGTGATACGTATATGAGTGTACGTATATGATGTGTGTGTGTGTGTGTGTGTGTGTGTGTGTGTGTGTGTGTGTGTATGTGTGTGTGTGTGTGTGTGTGTGTGTTTGATGTGTGTGTATATATATGAGTGTAATTTTAAGTAAAATTTTACTTATTTAAGAACAGTTAAATTTTACGAATAAACTGATTACTTATCACTTTTTAAATCATTAGTTGTGCAATCCGTAATTGTGTGGTATTTACTTATTCTGAGGTAAAATGGATAAACAACCAAAAGTCTCCACACAAATGAAGTTTTATTCAACAGCAAAAACGCATTTTGAACACTTTGTCTTCCTGATGATGAACACAAAGTGTTCGAAATGCGTTGTTGCTGTTGAATAAAACTTCATTTGTATGGAGACTTTTTGTTGTTTATCCATTTTATCTCCTAGTGAGACGGAACAAATTTGTACAAGAAAATTTTGGATAAAAATATGGGTAATCAAATATGGGCAAAGTTATATGGGTTTGGGTAGAAAAAGTATTGAAGGAGGTCAAATATGAAGAAGAGTATAATAGACTCCACCTAATTTAGAGATAAAACTGCTTGCCTTAGGTTGGTCGGTGCTACATAAAACCCTATGTGAGACGATTGAGACGCAATGTATTCAAACATACAAGATGTACAATACATACTTTATATAAACGGAGTACATCCAATATAAATTACAGCCTTTTATATAATTCATAAGGAATTAAAATTGTTTCTATAAATAAAAAATATTAATTTAAACATATTTTAGTATTAGTAGAATGGATACTCCTCTATTAGTAATATATATGAAGGTTGATAATGTACTTTAAATCTAAAGTTAAATTTAGTTTCAACAATGGATAGACAGTATGATAGATACGAAAGCGGAGTGTATGAGTCCGATGAGTTTCAGAAGCTCATATTAATAATTTTAATGAGATATCAAATTCACCACTGATTTCATGAATCTTATAACTAATGAAATGATTACAGAAAAAATTTCAAGATACGATGCACATTCATTTAAATGGAAACAGCACAAAACATCAGTTGGTGGTTAATGAGTTTCATATTATGTTTACTTATAGTCAAGTTGAGTGTAGGCCACTACAGATTTTTTTTTTCATGAAATATATATTCTTTTTGTCGCACAAACATTTAGAGTTCCACATTGAATAGTACTCATGAATGTAAAGTGTAGTTCATTTTATTATTTGGCACCCAATTTTGTTATGACTAAGCCTCATTACCGGTTTAATTCTACATCTGGAAGCTTAAATTTTGTGTTATATGTAATTCAGGGGCCCAGGTTAGCTCAGTGGTTAACGTACTCCCCTCTGAACTGATAGGACCGGGGTTCGATCCCCAACTGGCCCTCGATTTATTCACGCGGGTGGTGAATAAATCTGAGCACGTCGTCCCTGGAAGAAGGACGTTAAACCGTCGGTCCCGAGCCTGTACGATGTCAGGTACTCGTTAAAGATCCCTTCTCTAAATACACTTGAATTAGGCAAAATTTAGGACTCCTACTGTCTTAATTGATAATGAAGAATCAATCTTCATTATGTGGTATCACAAAGGGGGGCCAATGTTCGGCCTACTTCTGCTCCCTTGTGGGGCTGCCACTACAACCTAAACTACCCCCCCCCCCCCCCCCCAGTATAATTCAATTACATAAGAGACTTTTAATTAGTTACTGGTTAAAGATACACAGTTGATACATTAATTGTTTATTAAGATACACAGATTTAAACCTCTTCAAAGAATGGAGATTGAAACATGCAATCTTTAGTGCTGAAGATTGCGCCATTGCACTATTAGATTGCACCATGAAAACTTTAAGAAAAAAACAATAGTTCTCAAAAAGTACCTTTAATGAAAATAATAACAATAATAATATGCTGTTGTTATTCATGAAAGAAATTTGTTTAAAGAAAATAATTATTTTTTAGTTAATAGTGAACTGATTGGAGGAAAAGTTATTAAATGTTAATAATTGGGAAGAAGGTGAAAAGAGGCAGTGAACTGAAGTTAAGGAAGGCTGGCTTTTATATTACTTCATGGCTTACAAGTTAATAATTACAGCCCTTTAAGGGCGGCTAAACAATATACAGGGCGGAGGCGGTAGTGAGGAGGCGAGAGATTGCAAGTTGACGGCACAGATGAAACTTTAATCCTTCTTGGTCAACTTAACCCTTAGCTGAGGCGCCAAAGCCTTCCTCTTCTCTACACTTCCAGCCTCTTACCTTTCAACCAAACAAACCCCTTCTTCATCAGCCCTACATCTTCCTATACACAAATTCATACCTGTTTTCATAAGAGATTGAAATTTGATGCCTTCTGCTCAAAACTTTCATTTTAACCCCCTCCAGCTTTCGTACAAACTAATTACTCACCAGTCAAAAACTTTCCTTACTTCAATCTGATTTTTCTATAAAGAAAACAAAAACAAAACATAAACTTAAAGAAGAAAAAATTTAAATGGCTGAAAACAATAAAATCTAACATAACTCGTATGTTGTCCATATATCCAGCATCTTAAACCAGGACCTGATCTTTATCAAAACATGGACATTACAACTCACTTAAACATGTCAATGATCAAACCACAATTAGAAAATGAGAAAACAAGACTAAGATCTTTCAACCGTAACAAGCTGTCTTCGTCAGAGTCAAAAACCCAACTGCCCAAAAACCCAGAGTCAGTTAGGTTTTTGACTCTGACGAAGACCGCTTGTTACGGTTGAAAGATCTTCGTCTTGTTTTCCCATTTTCTAATTGTGGTTTGATCATTGATTGTTATTTCACGTGTTTATGTGAAATCTTTTTAAACATGTATAATCTGTTTTTTTTTAACAACTGAAGAAGTAATAATCTTCATGAATTAAAGAATTAACTTATAAAATAAATTAAACTTTTTGTCAAGAAAAATTTAATTTTTTAAAAAAAAAGAAATTATTTTATAAAATCTAAAAAAAAATACAGTTGAGGTGACGTTTTAATTGGTAGTCTATTCTAATTGTAGTATATTAAAACTTCATGGGAGTTGTCTCCAGACAGTTTATGCAATTATATATGATATAGGATTTGTTAGGGGAGAACTACTTGTATTATGGTAGTACTGTTCTCTCTTTCCTCCTTTCACAGTTTTCAATCAATTTTTAATATGTTCTTTTTCTGATTTCACTCTTTCTCTCTCTCCCTCTCTCTTTCTCTTTGTCTTTCTTTTAGTCTCGCTCTCTGTCTCTCTCTCTCTCTCTCTCTCTCTCTCTCTCTCTCTCTCTCTCTCTCCCTCAAGATTTAATTAATTTAGACCTATTTTAATATTAATATGTGTAATAGATTGTCTTGTCTTCAATTTTCCTATCAATGTAAACAAAAATCCTTTAAAACTTCTTTTATCACCAAAAGAAAGCAGTTTTTGAACTTTTGACCATAAAAGTTAATTTCTTACTCACCGCACATATATTAGTATAGGTTGGTAGCAAATCTTCTTGGAGGAATATTTTGTTGAAATGTACCGCAACTTCGGCATTAACGACTTTCAAACTAAGCTGTTCCATAGCTTAGTTTGAAAGTCGTTAATGCCGAAGCTGCGGAACATTTTAACAATATATATATATATATATTGTTAAAATGTTCCGCAGATAAACTTTAGTTTTGTTTCTATTCCACGGTCGATATTTTTATCAATATATATATATATATATATATATATATATATGATGGCCGTTGTGTTTCCGGCGTGCTTGGTCACCCATTCTCTCTTTTCTCCTGAAGACGGATCATCCGAAAATTTCTCTGTGTGTTGCTTTTCTTCATTTTTGAACATATATATATACTTTAACACAGAAAGACACTAGAGAACTCACTTCGATATTTCGACATCCGTCGTCATCGGGAAGAATTGCGAAGTACTCGCGTTGAGACGCAAACTGCGAAATATCGAAGTGAGTTCTGTAGTGTCTTTCTGTGTTCTTTTCTCTGTGTTAAAGTGTTTATTGTCCACACGGACCTTTCCTCCGAAAGTTGGCTACACTGTTTGAGTGCTTCAGTCCGAACGCCAAGTCAGTCGTTATCAGCCTTTGGAGCGATTCACTTCTTTTCCTGAAGACGAGGACATGGAAATATAGTAGTGAGTTCAGTGGTTTCCTTTCTATGTGTTCTTTTTTAAATTCTAGTTTATATATATATATATATATATATATATATATATATATATATATATTGAAAATTAATTAAAATTCTAGAATCAAATAATTACTTCAATAATTACAAATAATTATAATCAAATAAATATAGGTTTTTACCTTGCGTTCTGTTCCTGAGATGAATGTATTGCTCATTTATTATTTGGCACCCATTTTAGCAATGTGAGAAACCACATTAGTGGTTTCATTCTATATTTGGGTTCCAATATTTTGTTTTATTCCAAGTGCGTCTATAATATGTACCTAACTTTGTAGTGACTTGATAATTCAAGATTGACAGTCCAACACCCTCTCCCGGGGTTAAGCTTAAGAAAGGTATGAATAGAAGGCAACACTGAATAATATTTAGCTTACTCTATATAATGGGAAATATCTGAAACCGTTCAAAAAAACAGCGTGTGAGGTAATACTGCACAGTATATATGATTGATATGTGTTGGTTATGTTATTGTATTTTCCTTATAAGACAAATTTATTTCCTCATTTCTTTATTTATCTATTTATTTATTTAATTTATCTTATTTTATTATTTATTTTCTTATAAAACAGAGATATTTTTCTTTTCTATACCGAACAGAGATATTTTTCTTTTCTATACCGAACACATTATTCTAAAGTAAGATATTTATTTCAGTTTTGAACCTAGTATTACTTTATGCAATTAGGAATACCTTTAAAATGAAGTGACTTGAAAAAGATGAAATCTATTAATTATAGAGTTTTTCTAAACTTTGGTTGGTAGCAGCTCTGTAGGAAACACTTAAATTATATGTAATTTAAGTATTTTAGGTTACCAAAAAAACGATAACTATTAAGTTATGTATCTTGAAAGATAAGAAATAGGCTATTTTAATGATTTTTTTTTCCCCAAGTTGATCAGATTTGTCTTCAGTAAGCAACATTGTTGTTGTACAAATAAGCAATCAACACTGGCGGAGTTTTGTTATAGTCGTCGATATGTGAATCAGTGTGAAAGAGACCTATTATTATTTTACCCGTACTCATTGAGTAGAAAGTTTAAACATATCTTATGGTGACCATCATACAGACTGACTTATGACTGACAAAGAAAGAAAAGAACCTAAATAGCCTCTATCCGACTCTTGCAAAGTGGCACGGTGAGCATTGCCAAAGCCAAGTGTTGCACCTAACAGAGACACCCAGTTCCCATTAACACAACTCTACTCTTTTTACACGCCCCAAAACTTTTACAAGTTATAAAAAAAAAAAAAAAAAAACCTGTTCCAGTCAAAGGAGATTATTTTAAAGCCTTGTAAAAGAGTTTTCTCTCCCCTCCTTCTTCTATTTATCTCTTCTTTTTCTTTTTTTATATACACCATGTTCGAACCTTATTTACTAACTTACATTTTTTCCCCTACTGAAAACTTTTCCAACATAACCACAACTTTCCGCGTTCTTTTATTTTGTGTATTTACTTTTAAAAAAATACCTTTATTCAAGTTTTTAAGACTATTTTATGCGATATATAAACATTTGGAAGGAAAACAGCTTCCTTATAGAAGCTTAATACTATAAAGTTTAGAGTTAATGATTGGAATTACTTTTTAAGTTGTAAACAACTTTTAAATCCTTAAAATAGTTAATAATGCTTCTTATTATTAATAAATAACCAATGATATCAGGGGTATTTGATCAATATTAGAATTAAAGTTAACATTACATTAGGACCAGGTTAGTTCAGTGGTTAAGGTACTCGCCTCTGGGTCCTCGATTTATTCACGCGGGAGGTGAATAAATCTGAATATGTCGTCCATCGGAAGGGACAGTCCCGAGTCTGTACCATGTTCAGGTACTTGTTCAAGATCCCTACTCGAAATGCACTTGAGTTAGGCAAAATTTAGGACTACCAATGTAGAATCTGTAGAATCACCGAAAGCCGGTAAACGGCTGACGTTATCACCCTTTAGGGGGATCGGCTTAAACAATAAAAAAAATATACCATTACATTGATATAATATATTGCATGTATTTCACAGAAACATGAACAAAATGTTTTACTTTAGTTTTAAATCGTGTTGGCATTAAATATTGTCGAAACATTTCCAAATATTTTAAATTTATTATTACAACTTACTCCTTGCAAGTCCATATTTATAAAATCATACAGACATTATATTATGTTTCTGTTACATATTACTTAATCGCCTCTTTTATAAATATAAATTCACTATTGCGAACAATTGGAAAAAATTAAATTGTAAATTTCTCTTCCATAATCCGCTGAAGAGTTACAATTTAATGGGCATAGCTAGGTTAGGTTAGGTTGCAGTGGCAGTTCCACTGATTCTACAGTGGGAGTACTAAATTTTGCCTAACTCAAGTGTATTTAGAGTAGGGATCTTTAACGAGTACCTGACATCGTACAGGCTCGGGACCGACAGTTTTACGTCCTTCTCCGAGGGACGACGTGCTCAGATTTATTCACCTCCCGCATGAATAAATGGAGGGCCAGGTGGGGATCGAACCCCGGTCCTATCAGATCAGGCGAGCACGTAACCACTGAGCTAGCCTGACCCCCTATGGGCATAGCTAACCCAATAGCGTCTTTGGTTTTGTCAATTTTCATGAAAGAAGTATATAATTAACATTCTATATTAACATGACAGTTTTATCGAGTGCATTAAAGGTTTGCTCCACTGAGTTTTTAAATGATAAAATCATCATTACTTGTTTCTCTGACCCTTTGTCTAGTAATAAAGACATACAAAGTGTTTTAAAAAGTTTATAAATATAGTGACAGAAATCTGGTTTATGTCAAGTAACATAGTTTTACCATGTCATAGTAACATAGTTTTACCATGTCATAAGTTGTTGGACCCACTTACTAATCTTTTTTCCAAATTCGAAGTTAATAAAGATTGGCTAATATAGATAACATGAGTAATAAGTTAATCAAAAAACTCTCTTAGATAACAAGATTATAATTTATAAAATTCCAAAAGAAATATTGACTTGATTATTCGTGGTTCATACTAAAAATCATTAAAATTGTGTCAAAAACAACACCTGTACTCTATATCTAGATAAAGGTAAGATCATGTTTTTAACGTAAAATAAAATGTTATATTCCTTCATATTGGTTTAAATAATATAATTTCATGGATTTCTTTTCAATATATGCTGTTATCTGATGTCTTCTTAGCTGAGATATATATATATATATATATATATATCTGGCAGTAGAAATTATGATATTTATGGAAATATATGAAGAAGATGCCTATGAAAAAGGTTTTAAATAAACCCAAAACATCAACTTTAAAATTTTGATGTGAACATCTAAGACTAATCCATACCTGAAAAAAAATTTTATATTCTGTGTATATGCAAAAATAAACCGAAGATCTATCAACCAGAAAACTGGTATTCGTCATTTGAAGACTTATGATATATAATATATGATAATATATGATATATATGATATATCATATATAATATATGATATATAATTAATGATTTAAATGAAATTAATTTAAATTAATTTCTTTCAAGAAATATTTATATAATGGAAAATTGGGATACAGTATTTAATGGATTAATTTTTAAGTACGCTGTAATTATCTTTATACTTGGTGATTGTTGGATATAGTTACTATTTTAATGGCATGATTTAATATGATTGGCCATCGGGTAAAGAAAGGCAATTACTCTGCGGCTCAGTTAAGTATGTAAGAGCATTTATAATTGAAAGGTGATCAAGACCAAGTGTAGGTAGCTGTGGCTAAATCGATGCCATTTCGCTTGTCCTTATTGGATTAAGCCCGTTTGTGTTGCCAAGTTTCTTTGACATCCTAAATTATTTCACCTCTAGCAGTTGTTATGTTTCGTGCCGTCGTAATTACTTTTGGCCGGTCCATTTTTCCTGCTTTTTAAATGTTAACAGGATTTGGCAGTGGCCCTAGTAATTAATGAGTCCCTTCTGGAAAAGATTCTTTCCATTATTTAACCAATTACAGGGGCTAATCCCCGACTATTTTTTGTTCTGATCTTCTAAGACTGAGTTTCAATTTGGTGGGCTTTTGTTAGACACTGGTTGTTGAGGCTTCACTAAATATAAATGTTACACTGTAATCCCATCTCAAATTGGACGCATTTGTTTTACACAGGGCTTAGGGTCTAGCAGGTTCTACTCTGATGGAAGAAGCCCTTTTTTTTTTTTAATTATAGGACACACAGATGGGATCAGTGCCCTACATAAAGCCCTACAATTAGTCTTAAGGGTTTCCTAAAGTTTTATCGAGTGTTCATTTCAGATAACATATCTTACTAGAAGAAATGGAACTTCAGTTATCAGGGCATCTTGATAAGCAATAGCATTTTGAGAATAGAATAAATTTTTTTTTTTTAAAAAAAAACCATGCGTTTTCTACAAGTTTCCTAAGTACTTTCTCAGGTTTTATGAAGGATACAGGACTAGCTATTTCCTCAACTTAAACCTCAGTTGAATACAAATGTGATGTTACATGTAAATTTCTAAAATGAAGGAATAAAAAAAAAACAACTGGTTGCTGTGCATACCTGTTGAATTATCAGGAGCCATACATCAGAACTCACTCTTTCTTTCTTTTTTAAGATCCCTGCTTAAACATATCCTTTAATTTCGTTTTAAAGGGTGCAAAATTGAGTGACTAAAGGAGCAGTGTTGCCAGATAGAATAATAATTAGCCTATAACGAATGTGTGTCCGTCTGTACTTAATAGATTCAATCGCCGTGAAAGTTCGGGAAATTATTGGGTATATCCCCGGGAAGGTTTACGTATTTTTTTTTAAATCAGAGTTGGGGTTCTAGGTGCTCCCGAACAAATATAAAAACTGAAATTTTTGTTTTTGAATAATGAATCACCTGCCCTACTGGTCGGATTTGTCTGCATTTATTTACATTCTATTCATTGACCTGGACAGTTTTTAAGTGAAATAAAATTTTTATTTATAGGTTTATTTAAAAAAAATTTTTTTTTTTTATTTTACATAGTTACAACAACATAAATGTAACATTACCAGTGACAATGATGAAAGAAACATATACATTTGCACATGGAGGCAGGAGGGAAGAAATAATCCAGTAATTATACTTCTTATAATAACTATCTTATAATAATTTTATTATAATTTAAAAATAAAGAAATTGAAATGTTCTAATGAGTCAATATGATATGTTAGAACAATAATATTGTTAAAAGTAAGAAATTAACCCCAGTCAAACATATATTTTCTGATACATTCTTTAAGGTGATGGATAGTTGTCGAACAAGTGTATAACTAACTAAACAAAACATTAACGAGTTTTATAATTAGTTTACTTATAGTAAAGTTTATACCACTCCAGATTTTTTATCTTAATTTTTATTCCGTTTTGAATTAAATTTTTATAGGTAAGGCAGGACAGCGTCTGTCGAGTTAGCTTTCATGTTAATAAATTAATACCAAATTAAGGTTAGCAAAAGGTAAAACGACGTTCACTGACAGTTGGCGTTAGGAAGTTTGCAGGGTCAGCTAGTTTCCTATAAGTATTGGGTAACAGGCAGCATTTTTTTAGCTAAAAAAGTTTTCCATACGGATATAATTCAATAAATGCCTATAGTCTTTAGAAGCATAAAAGAGGTACTTCATGGCATACTACATTGAAGCATAAAAGAGGTACTTCATGGCATACTACATTGAAGCATAAAAGAGGTACTTCATGGCATACTACATTGAAGCATAAAAGAGGTACTTCATGGCATACTACATTGAAGCATAAAAGAGGTACTTCATGGCATACTACATTGAAGCATAAAAGAGGTACTTCATGGCATACTACATTGAAGCATAAAAGAGGTACTTCATGGCATACTACATTGAAGCATAAAAGAGGTACTTCATGGCATACTACATTGAAGCATAAAAGAGGTACTTCAAAGCATACTACATTGAAGCATAAAAGAGGCACTTCAAAACATACTACATTGAAGCATAAAAGAGGTACTTCAAAGCATACTACATTGAAGCATAAAAGAGGTACTTCATGGCATACTACATTGAAGCGTAAAAGAGGTACTTCATGGCATCTTATATCAATAAAACATTAGTTCTTTCCCACACTTCTGCCTATTCTTCATAATTAGCAAACCTGATAATGGAATGATGTAAAATTTTTATCAATTTGAATTATTAACACCAAACAGAACAACTATAGTTTTATGACTTGTCGGATTTCTTTATCCTTATTTTTTTAAAGTATAAGTAAAAAAAAAAATAATTTATTAGAAGAACATCGCTTTTCAAAATTAAGATAATATTGGAGGATCCAATAATACTCACTAATTCTTGATTCAATTAATTTAAAGACAATCAAAGTAAAATAATGACAAAACTATGCACATCGTGATGTTATTTGCCCCTAATTGATAATTCACCAAATGACGTGGCGTTACAATTCATTCCATTTAATAGTTTGATTAAAATATATTTATCAAATCATATTTATTACTCTTAACGACTTGTTTTATGATTGTCCATTTAAATTTCTAAATGATACGATATAAATCTATAAAAATGATGCTTTTTTTTATTCAGATTTATTCTGTAGAAGCATAACTTTTAAGCGATAACCAATTATTCTAAACAAACGTCCCAATTAGATATTTTTAATGATTCAGAAAATTGATAGATGCAAAATCATTTAATTAAACTGATTGTTGTTATTAATGATAATGAAATTCACTGATAGTAAAATTAAATTTAGACTAATTTAATTATTTTTTGTCTTTCGCTATTTTTACATGATTTAAAATTGTTTCACTATGATTATTTTTTTTTATAAATAACACCACATGTTTTATGAAAATGTAAGAACTTTATACAAATATAAATTATTTATTCCGATTTATATAGAAATATATTTATTAACTTTACTTTTATTCATGCGTTTCAGTTTTTATAATGTTAGCTAATTGTGTAATTGTGTGAATGAGTAGAGTACAGTGTATTAAGAGGATTCTAACGTTCGAGACGATATGGTCAGCGTTTTGAAATTTACATTATTACAGTCTTCTTTCAAGATAAATTTACAATTTCTAAGTAAAATACCTTTAGTTTTATATTTGGTGTATTTGTATGTCTAAGTTGGTAACACTCCATTGAAACAGTAAGTTCTTTTGTATGTTCAAGTTGATAACAATCTGTTGAGACAGATGCAAGTTGTTTTGCATCTCCAATTTTGTAACACTCTATTAAAACAATAAGTTCTTTTGTATCTCTAAGTTTGTAAGTTCTTTTATATTTCTCAGTTTGGAACACTATTGAGAGTGTAAGTTCTTTTGCATCGCTAAGTTAGTCTGCATGATTCAAAAATTGCCTGTAAACTCATTTGAGAAAGCAGGTTTAAATTTAATTCAAACAACATTCGGCATTAACTTATGTATTCTGTGCCGGAATTTGTACCAATATTATTATTATTATATATAAATTGAAGGTTATATTTGTCCTTTCCTGCACTTTCACCCTTTTAAAATATCACTCTTCCCTCCCACTCTTCTCAACCCCTCTCCAGATGTTTTCTGCATCTAGTGTTTCAGTTTGGTTTTTGACTCTGACGAAGACCATGTTTCTGTCATTTTAAGTTTTAAAAGGGAAACTTTGTCTTAAATCTTCAATGTAGAAGAAGGTCAGATAAAGTTTGTAAAAGATCCATTGGTCATTTGAACAAAAGCCATGTTCTTCTGTAAGAGATTATTTCGTAACACGAAATCTATAATTTCGATTTTAAAAATTCTTATTACCTCTATAGGTATACTAATGATATTATATACATCAGTGGTGTGATTTACAATAATAAGCATATATATTGATAAAAAGATTTCTCATAAACACATGAAATAACAATCAATGATCAAACCACAATAAGAAATGGGAAAACAAGACTAAGATCTTTCAACCGTAAAAAGCGGTCTTCGTCAGAGTCAAAAACCCAACTGGATCATCAGTTGGGTTTTTGACTCTGACGAAGACCACTTGTTACGGTTAAAAGATCTTAGTCTTGTTTTCACATTTCATATTGTTGTTTGATCATAAATTGAAGGTATATACGTGTGTACACAGACAGAATAATAATTTTGGTTTTAAATAATAACTATATTGTTTACATGGTTGTTTAAGATGATCGTTATGAATTTGTTAATAGAAAAGTAAATGAAGCCCTTTATGATTCAGGGCTAGTATGCAAACTGATTCCTCTGTTGAGAACGCCAGCCGTTCACTATTGCTGCAAGGTTTTTCTCGCAAGCCCTTATTCCTTTTTTAGTGGCCTTGGTATTCAACCAGTTTCTGTCAAACTTTCTTTCCTCAAAAAAAAAAAAAAACTTCTAAAGAATTTTATTACCTTGCTACCACCATTGAAAAAGGAAAACAAGAAACAGAAAGTCTCTGCCAAGTATCGGAATATTTGCAACTCCATTTCCTATAGAGCTGTTTTACAGTTCATCATTGTGCAAACTTCAACATCCCCTCCACTGCAGCAATCCTTCTGCTTCTATATTAAAAATTGCCTTTTCCCCATTCTTTATAACTCAGCAAATTTTTCCTGTATTAATTTCTTTTTCAGTTATATTTGATGTTTATTTCAATAGTAATGTAGGTTTGATGTAAATACAGTCTTTTTTACCTTTACATACAAGGGCAAACAAAACAGGAAGTGGGTTTCTTTAGTTCCAATTCCCTCATTTATAACTTTGTAGGGTAAAAAGCTAATGAAATGGTCTCCACATATAAAAATTTAATAGTATAAACAACGCGTTTCGAACACGTAGTGTTCTTCCTCAGGCATTAGCTAAAAAAACACAATGACACCAGAGAGTAATCTATAGTCTACAGTAAACATAGTACAAAATAAAAATAAAATAAAATAAGGAAGAGACTACGAACCTAAGGGTGAGTGTCTGTGGTACAACTGACTGGGAATAGGATGGACGTGGGTGAGGGTATGGGGTACATCTGTTTCATATTAGAAGGCAGGTACATTTTATTGTTATTTATTAACAAATATAGGAATACGGAGAAAATAGAACTTTATATATATATATATATAAATTAAAAAAAGTTGTACACTTGGGAATTTGTTCATTGAGGCAAGTAGAAGAATTATCGCGCACTAATTTAATTGCTAATACAATGAGTAAATACCAGATAACAAGTGATTTCACTACGTTAGAATTTATAACTTTACATCTTGAGTGACTTTTGGCACACTTTCTTTTGGTACATGATCTTTAACGAGTGCCTGACACTATTCAGTGCCTTACTGTAAATATTTATGACCTTTCCAACAGACTATGTTGGACAAGTAAACAATGTTTTCTATCCCTATATGAAAAAGTATAGTTCATGATCAAGAGTTGAACCTGTTAACAATGTACATATATATATCAAGATTACACAATGAATACGAGAAATAAAAATCAACATCCGAACCACAGTAAGAAATAAGTAAAAAGACTAAGATTTTTCAACCATAACAACCGGTCTTTTGTTTGTTACGGTTGAAAGATCTTAGTATTTCTTATTATTTCTTACTGAGGTTTAGACGATTATTTATGTATATATATATATATATATATATATTTCTTTCAACACTTTTATTTCACGATAACTGCTTTGTATATTTTTATTTTCTTTCCAAATTAATTTACCTTTCCTTGTTCATTATTAATTTTTTTACTTTATAAAAAAAAAAACAACTTTTTTGACTATCTGATTGAGTTTGTATAACTTGTCACTTGGCCTGCTCCTTGTCGAGATAAATCCTGTTAGCAGGAGATTAGTTCATAGAATCGAATCTCAGTCTGAAGACCGTGAACGCCAAGACTACGGTTCATATTAATGATACATGATTGAGAGAAGATCTGCTGCCTATTTATATCTATCTTATATATAGATGTGTTCTCTAATCGGGATTCGTTCAATTTTCTAGGATAAAAAATCAAACTCTCGTTGCCGACGTTTCGGTTTTAATTAAAACCTTTTTCAGTAACGAGAGTTTGATTTTTTATCCTAGACAATTGACCAAATCCCGATTAGAAAACACACCTATTCTATCTAAAGGTCGATACATTATTGAATTTGTTATATACTATATATATTTGGGTTTATATAAGAAGAAATATGGGTTTTTATGAGGATATAAGAAGAGAGTATGGAGAATATGCCTATCAAAAAGGTTTTAAATAAAACCGAAACGTCAGCAACGTGAGTTTGATTTTTTTATCCTAGAAAATTGACCGAATCCCGATTAGAGAACACATCTATTCTATCTGACGGTCGATACATTATTGAATCTGTTATCTATTATATATATATATATATATATATATACGCCCATAAGGATACTATTTTTTTCAGTTTCTGTTGGTTTCAAACATTCTATCAAAAGTGCTTATTGTCCCTTCCGTTTTCTCACCTCATGATGGTACCTTTGAGAGTGGTATAGTTTCGCGTTTTTTTTTCTTCTCGTGACGGTGGAAACAAAATTATGAAGTGCAGGTGTGTTCGCCTGTTCTTGATTACCTATGATTTATTTATTAACCTATGAAAGTACTAAGTATTTTCACTTCTTTAAAAATCCAATCCTCTTCAGTCAGATCATATGATTTATAATCGAGCAAAAAAGATATCAAGTCAAAATCTTTACAAAAAATTTAGTGGTCTCCATTCAAATTACTAATAGTATAATTATCATCAATGTCATTGTATATAAAAAATTGAGTGAAGTATTTAAATTTTTTTCAGTTTTGAAGTCTTGAATCCGTCAGTTCAAATGTCTAGAAGCAACCGTCTTTACTATGTTAGACACATTTAGGCAGATAAATTCGAGTTCCTTGTTTAACACATTAATTAAAAGCTAGTTAGTGGGGTATCTAAGGGAATAAATACATTTTAATCACTTTTGATAACAATGAATCAAAACTAAATAATGAAAGTAATTTAAAGGAAAATCTGGGTTGGCAAAAAGCGTCGGCAATGATTTTAGTAAATGAGGGAGTGTGAAGGAAAGATCAGAGCAAAATGCAGAGTAATATATGCAAATAGAGTTTTGGAGTTGGTCTAATTGAGTTTGCAGCCTCGAGAAGGGAGGCAGTGGTGTTTTCTACCCTCATCCTACGCCAGTCCCTTGACCTAAATTGATTAAGCCATTTTGTTACATTTTAAATATGTTTCTCCAACATAAGCATTGAATCACTATCCTATATCGCATATATCGTATATCGCATACCACATATGCGTAACATATCAACGAATTGACTCTTGCCAATAACGTACTATTAATTCAAAAGATGAAACTAAAACCAATATACTGAATAATTTATATATTTGTTTAATATTTTCTGTTGCACAGAAGATAATCCCTACTTGGATTTCCTTTTTACGTATATATATCTACTTTTATTTCCTTTCCTTGACCTCTTTACCCCGCGTTATTATATTTATATGCATAATAACATTATTTGATTCTTTAAAAACATGTCACTCGTCCAACTCTTATTTCGATTTACCACTGATGGAAGGTAATTGGTTCGTCATATTGAATCTCTCAGTCAGATGATCATTAAATTGTTTTTGGCTCTGACGAAGACCGCTTGATACGGTTGAAAGATCTTTGCCCTTTTTTTTCCAATTCTATCTTGTGGTTTGATCATTGATTGTTATCAAAACAACCAGCTCAAAAATCGTGAGAACATGCTGCCGATTCACACCAGTATGATATATATATATTCACTTGATAAATGGAAAGACGATCCAAACTGGACACAATAACAGTTCAAAATTGAAGATAGGTAACACACAAAGTAAAGAAACACACTAGCCGTAAAGAAACGGGTTACTAGCCGTTGCGTCTACAACGTGCTTCGTCCCCCTTTCTGTTTTCTCCTGAAGACGAATTGTCCGAAAATTAGAGTTTGTAAGTGTGTTTCTTTACTTTGTGTGCTACCTATCATCAATTTTGAACTGTTATATATCAATTATCAAACCACAATATGAAGTGGGAATAAAAGACTAACTTCTTTCAACCGTAATAAAAAGGGTTTTTGACTATGAGTGTAGGCCGCTTGATAAGGTTGAAAGGTATTAGTAATTTTTCCCATTTCGTATTGTGGTTTGGTTTTGATCAGTGATTGTTACTTCACGTGTTTATGTGAAATCTTGTATATATATATATATATATATATATATATATATATATATATATATATAGTTCAAAAAGGAAAGAGAAAAACAGATAAAAACACACACAAAAAAGACTCACAACGATATTTTGACATTCGTCGTCATCGGAGAGAAGTAGTCCCTTTGAGTAGCTGAAGGCAACTCATATATATATATGTATATACATATATATATAATATGTCTTCTGAATATATTAACAGTAAGATACAATTACTGGATATTTTTAAATAAATAATATAAATCACGGATGATTATAATGGTCTTGAAAAATTTAACTTATTTATCTACTAATCTGATTGTATTAAGGTAGGAACATTTAATAACCATTAATGGTTGCCTAATTAGAAAAAATGGTCACAAATAAATGACAACTCAAAAATATTCGCCTTTCTTTGATACCATCAACTAAGTAATGAGGTCAGAGTTTACTTTTTCAATAAGGTGAATGATTTTCCTAAAATTGGTTTTAGTCATAAAACAAAATCACTTATAGGAAGAAGCATGAAGTTTTTCTTTGCTCTGTCAAACCCTAAGAGAAGCCAGTATCATGTAGAATTTGCAGTAAAATTATTCGTTATGACAGCCAGAATAGATGAGGCAATGTGGTCAGCTTAAAAATCTCCCAAGATTAAACCGCATCAATCACTCGACTCAACGACACCCGAATAAAAGAGCACCCCCCCCCCCCCCACTCCGTCGACTCTTACAAATGAGGCCCTTTGTTTATAATTTGGTCCATGTCATCCTCCCTTTTGCTTTCCTTTCCCTTTTCTTCTTCTAACATTGTATTATTATACTCCATTAAGTATTACATTTTTTTATATTCTTCTATTCTACTCTCTTTTATTAAAAATTTACAATTAATAAGCTAGAATGGCATCAGCTTAAATATGCACATTTAATATTACAGGATATTACTGGAAAATTAAGACCATTTCTTTTGACGGGGAAGCGTTTTTGGTTAAATCTATTTTTTTTTGCGTCATTCATCAATTCCAAACTTTTTTTAGATCCTTAAAACAAAAAACAAAATGTTTTTTGTTAATGAATTTTGATTTTAACATAGCACAAACTCACTACTTTAGAAAAATAGGATAGAAAATAATTACAATTAAATATTAGAAACAATAATTAATGAACTGGAAAAATCGTTAAATTAACAACAAAATTGAAAGTAATAAAATATGTTATATAGTACCAAATTTGAAAGCTATCAACGAATTGGTAACACAGAAAATGACATTGATGGTCTGACGTATTTTAAGATAAGAGTAGACTCCTGATAATGGACATGTTAGAAAGTTGATGAAGTAAAGGTATTATACTGTTATAGATGATTATATACAAAACTTAAGTTTAGCGGGACTTGGTCATTTCTTCAGGTTCAAATTAAGCTGTCATTGCCAACGTTTTGGTTTTTATTTAAAACCTTCTTCATAGGTCTACAAAACAGAGGAAATACAAGAAATAATTCAATCATTCAAAAAACAAACATACATAAAAGTCCAATTAGTTACAATTAGAAACAATTAGAAAACTTATAGAAGTATACATTTTGAAACCGAAAAATAATAAAATTTTAAAAATAAAACAGAAAGATAAATTTTATGTTTCAAAATGTATACTTCTGTAAGTTTTCCCAGTAACCTACTGTCAATATTTCTATTGTAATTTCTTAATTGTAACTAATTGCACTTTTATGTATGTTTGATTTTTGAATGATCGAATTATTTCTTATATTTCTTCTTTTTTGTAGGCCTATGAAAAAGTTTTTAAATGAAAACCGAAACGTTGGCCCTGAGAGTTTAATTTGAAACTGAAGAACTGATCGAGTCCCGATAAACTTTAGTTTTGTTTCTATTCCACGGTCTGTTACTTTTATCGATGATTATGTATATATTATATATATATATATATATATATATATATATATATATATAAAAACCAATTAAAAAAGATTGAGTCGCCGCTCTGCCTTCCTGCGGGACTCTTCGCCTCCTGATGACGACGATGGTCGAAATATAGAAGTGAGTTATTCCCTGTGTCTATCTGTGTGCTATCTTTTTTAATTGGGTTTTATTTAAAAGTCCGTTGGAGCGTTTCATTTAATTATATATATATATATATATATATATATATATAATATATATATAATTGTCACAATCACACGTGATATAAATATTCAGGTAACTCACCACAAAGAGCGACCATCTTCATTCATTTGTGGTGAGTTACCTGAATATATATATATATATATATATATATATATATATAGTTCACACAGGAAAGAGAAAAACAAATAAAGACACATACAAAAGACTCACAACGATATTTCGACAGTCGTCGTCATCAGGCAGAAGTAGTCCCTTTGAGTAGCTGAAGCTGAAGCTATATATATAAAATAAAATTATTGTTAGTCACGATTATTTTTAAAATCACGATTAAATTTTAACATTTTTAAAATGTTAATGGCATTATTCAAAGCAATGGAAAATAGTAAGTTAATACTTAAATTGATCTTTTAGCTAAAAGTTTGTTATTAAGGAATCCTGATTTCATCGAAAGCTTGTGAATCATCAGATAACAGAAGTCTTCTCGGGCTGTAGACTTTCCTTTGTAGAAAGAGAAAATTTCTTCAAATCTAAAATTAAAATTATCCTATAGTTCCTTTGATATTTCAGTACTAGAAGAATAAAAAAAAAAAGAGGAATTTTTTTTTAAATTAAAAAGTTGTTGCTGGAGTTGTATGAAACGATTTTCTTTTGATGGGATAAGAAGCTTTGAGAAATAGAGGACTATTGGAGTCATATTCAGACGTTAAGGTTATTAGGAAGCAGGGAGCCCTTTGATATAGCGAAGGGAAGGGGTGGGCACAAACATAAAATGAGCTCTTGCAGTCAGGTAATATTTGGGTAATGTGTGAGGGGGGGCCTAGAGTAAAGAAAGATTAAGCCCATCGTCCTAAATGCCTCGTCTTATGAATCAAGCCCAGACCCTCTTTCAGCCCCATATTTTATCTTCCACCCCCTAATCAACTAGTCTTATTAATACCAATTTGTTTCTTTTTTCTTTTTTTTTTTTTTTCTTATGACAACCGCTCGTAATTCTTTATTCCGTTGAACCATAACTCTTTCGGTATTTCACTTTATTTTATTTTATTTTCAGCTGATGCTAAAAGACTTGAGTTTTATATCAATTTATATTTCTTGATGTGTTTTGTGAATCTCATATCAACATTGTACTTCAGTAGCATCTGGTCTAATGTATTGCAAAGATACCTCCCACAACGTTTTCATTAAAACTTCTCTGAGATCTTAATACATTGACTGCATATAATGCCTTATTTTTCTTAACTATTTTACATTAGGAATCAGTAACGGTTGTCAAGTCTCTTGAGGTTAAGTGTTTTCACAGAAGAATTTTCTATACTTTCAACCTTACTGTATCTACTTCAGGAATGCAATATTAATTTTCCCAATAGCTATTAAATCAGTAATTTGTTTCAAATATTTACAATATAGGCTGGCTATAACGACTTTTCAATATGACAACACCGATTTTATAAACAAAGTTAATATAGAAATTAAAGGAAAGTAATATTTAGCATTGAGGTTTCTTTTTGTTCCTATAAAACAGCAGAATCTTTACTAAGTAGAATTATATGGACCACACTCTGCACTTGCTTCTGGGCTGGTAGATCCGAGATTCTATCCCTACTTTGCCATCGATTTATTCAGGAGGGGGAGTGAAAAAGAATCTGGGAACGCTATCCCTCAGAGGGGACGTTAAGACGTCGGTTCCGAGCCTACACGATGTCAGGTACTCATTAAAGATCGTTACTCTATACACACTATTCACTAGTTAGGCAAAATTTAGAACTCCCTTGTAGTATATTCATTGTGTAGCAATACAAAGGGCTAATGTTCGGCCTTTCATGTTCCCTTGAGGGACTGCTGCTTCACTCTAACCTAACCTAGGCCACTATAATGAGTGTAAATATCTAAAATACATAGTTCATTAAAAGATCGAGTCTTGGTGGAAACACGGATTTTTTCCTATTCTACAAAGGGAATTTCTTTTAAAACAATATTTAAATAAAAATAACCTAAAAACAAATAACTCAATCATTTGACACACTCTTCCAATATGAGTTTACTAGGTTTAAACACTGGTAAAACATTACTCAAAAGTTACCATTCGCGTTTCAGTCTTAGGTAGCAAACCATTCATACAGTACACTTACTATCTATTCGTAATTACTACAGTATGGCTTTTTCTTTCTTTTATTCAATTTTATTGTCCATATTTGCAAATTTTTTATTAATTTATTTAATGTTACTTGATATAAAGAAACAGTGCTTATGTCTAACAAGACAGGGAGAATGGTTCGAAATAACAAGAAAAGCCCTTAAAAGTATTAGGTGTTGAATATGCCTTATCAAACAGTATATATTGTTTAAGAATTTATTTTTTTAATAATTAGATATTATGAAAGAATCTTAGTAGTCCTAAACGAAGAAAGAAGAGATCATTGTTTTTTAATTGACCCGACGTTGAAAGATATACGGGTGTTGCCCATAAGTGCCTCTCACATTTTAGTATATTTCTAATTTAAAGATATTTAAAATTGATTGTAATTCTGAATATTACAAATTCAGATTTGTTGGATTTATTGTAGGATCTAATGGCTCTTTTGTACTCGAATTAAACATATTTTCTCTTATGCAATTGAATTTCACTTTATCTAGTCAAAATTAAACAGAATTGAAATTGAAATATTAACTGCATTATACTTCTTTCTGAGATTTTAATTGTTTTATATTTTGTTTCAAAGAAGTAACTTTATTATCTTGATTTGTTATAACAATGTGATCCCCTTCAAAAGGGTCTTTACAAGTGAAGCACAGGGTGGTATACATGTTAAAGGAAGCAGACAACGAAATGATGTGGTGAAGGGAGAGGGTGGGTAGCCGTTAAAAGGGCCAGAGGGCCTCCAGGTCTCGTGTCCACATGTTTAAGGATATCATTACCTGGCCGCCGGAATTAATTAGGACACAAACAAGGCCCTTGTCCTCTGTAAATGCAAACCCTTTGTGCTTGGTCTCTCCAACTCCCTATTTGTTAGTCACACTACTAAGAAGTAATCTCCCTAGAGATGAGCTTTTTTCACAAAACTCTGATATAGAATATCATATGTGTAGAAGCTATGACATATATATAAATATACTGAACTAAAAGTGGCTAAGTTCAATACTTAAATTTTTCGTTTTCCTTATGGTCAACCAAAACATATTCTTTGAAGTCCACTTTATTATAGGGGTGTTGCCCGGATGTGCCTCTCACATTTTACTAGATTTTTAATTTAAAGATATTTAAAATTGATTATAATTCTGAATAATACAAATTATTAATGTATATTAATTAAGACCATTAAAGTGGTCTCTAAGTCCACTTGACTTTCGTCTTTTCATCATACTACTTCTTTTTCGGAAGATGACCGTTAGACAGTTGGAATATTGAAAATGAGTTTTAATGTTTTGTTTTCATTAGTATTCGTTTCTATTTTTAAAATATATATCTTACTAAACTAAAATTGAGACTTTCTAAGTTTTCCATGTTCAAATCAAACTCTGAAATACCAATGTTTCAGTTTTATTAAACAATATTTTTTCAGAAAAAAATGAGGATTTATTGAATAAAGAAAACTTGTATAGTGTATACCAGAAGGTTTTACACCATTAACAATGTTAGTTCTATAAAATGTAAAAGTTCTTAGAATTTCCGGAAAATAGAGTTAATGTTGCGTTTTCTATTCTGCATATTACTTTTCTTCGTATTTAAATATATATTCATATACGTTTCACAATAAACTACAGATACAGATTAAAGATATCAACACACTTACAGTCTCTAATTTTCGGTTGAAGCGTCATCAGGAGAATAGAGATAGGTGCAAACGCACTTGCAAAGCGACGGTTGGAGGCCAACAGAATTATCACAAGCATGCACGGTTCAAGTCAAGTAAGAAGGATATTCTTATAACTTATCCCTAGTTTATTTCTTTTACTTGACTTGAACCGGGCACACGTGTGACAACACTGTTGGTCTCCAACCGTCGCTTCGCAAGTGCGTTTGATGTCCCTGTCTCTTGATGACGGTTCAACAATTATAAGAAAATTAGAGACTATAAGTGTGTTCGTATCTTTAATCTGTGTCTATAGTTTATTGCGAAATGCTTGTTGTCCTTTGTGGATCGTTTTCCTGTTGACAATGGCACTGGAGGTCCAGCGCTTACCGTCTGCGCCACGGGGACTTTTGTAAAGTAAGTTTCCACTTTAAAAATATTAAATAATATTTTTTGACCTAAATTATAATAATTTAATTATAATAAATTTAAAAAGAGAAAAATTGATGAATAATCTACAAAAATAAGAGACATTACAGAAAGTTTTAGTTCCTTTATGTAAAACAGCATTTCAACATGCTGCCAATTACATTTTGCTCACAGTTGCGTTAAACAGAAAGAAAACATTAAAGTTTTTTTTTTGGAAAATTCAAATTGTACAAAAAATGGAAATAAAGATAACTGCCTTAAAAATATGTTTTTTATCCTCTTTTTTAGAAATGGATTAATTCACAGTTTATCTGCATTTATGTGAACATGATTGTATTAAAAGGGAAGGTGTTGGATGACCCAACAGGTCACAGGTAGTCTAGTGATGTCATATTTGCGGTCATGTGTTTAGCCAGTTTGTGTTTTTTGAAATATTCGTTCCTATATTTCGTTGAAAACAAAAAGCCATGGTAAAGTCATAAACAAAGCCGGGTATGATGGTTAGTTCAATAATGCAACAAAGAAGTTTTACCTCTTGAAACAAGTATAAAATTGATTGATGAAGAGTGAAATGTCAAGCTGGCAGGAGTGGGGTAAATGGAGCTGGTATTGCGAAATAGTTTGAACACGCTGAGATTAACTCATAGACAAGTTAATCAACTGTCTTTGAAAGTCAGTTTTGAATGGTTGGCAGCCGTGTCAGTTATGGACCCCGGGAGAGTCGCGCATGCTTCCCACCTGCCAAGGCCTATTAATCTTTCCTTACTTATCGCATAGTCACAAATCAATCACACTTGCCGATTTACCTTGAATTCAAGCACATTACAAACGCATTATCAACTCATTCAAACTCCTGCTGAATCTTTTTTTTTGCCTTAATTTTTTATTGTGATATTCCAAAGGAATAATTGAGGGAGTTGTACAAAACTGCAATATTATAGAGACTATTCAAAATGATTTCAAATAAAGAATAATCCAATCAATAATTGCGAATTAACAATAATATTGAGTTCACTACGAAAAGCAATATTCAATTTTATAGACAGGAACCAGATTTTTAGAGTGTAAAAGCTGATTTTAGTATCAAACTACTTTTATAAAATATTTCAGTAAAAATAAAACATTTTATAGACACAAAGTTAGATTCAGATAATTAAACTATAAGTATTTCTCAGTATCTTATTATTGTAAATGAAATTTCCAAACTGACAGATAACTTTAGGTGGAAGTTAATAGTTTCAATTTAAACATTGCATTAACAACAGGAAGGGCACCGGTGGAACAAGCATGAAGCATTGGAAACCTAGTCGCTCATGCCTTGCAGAATTATTATAATTTTTTTTTTTTTTTAGTTTGCATCCAGTTTCTCTTTACTATATTTTCCAACTAAGAAAAGCCAAAAAGAATGCCAAACAGCAGGAGTTCTTTACAATTACTACAAAATATCAACCATTTAGAGTTAGTTATAGCGGAAGAAAAAAAATTTATCTGAAATCACACAATTGGTAAAAATATAGATGAGACAATTATATAATTACAACTTTCATCTGCATTGAAGCACGATGTACAATAGACCCTAGAAGTCTATAGATCACATACTTATATTAAAACTATTCAATGATACTTTTCTTGTATATATGAATACTAGGTGAACCAGAAGTTACAAAGTTACAGAAAACGCTTTCAAGTCTATTGAATTACACTTTTTTTCTGTATGTAATATTTATTTACTAGTCTAGGTTTACGGAAAAGATTCCAAACTTTGTTCAGTTACATATTTCTCCTATATGCAAGTAGTACGGATATGAATACTGTGGATTTACACAAAATATATTACGCTTTTGTCTGCGTTCAGGCAGTATGTATTCTACTGCTGTAAGCCTTGTAAGGGTTTTGTAAAACTAGTGACTCTAGTGTGGGGATATTAATTCTGCGTTTATGACTTCACATGCCTAACGTTTAATTTGATATGGAGTTTAATGTGAGTTAAGCGTACTTATGACCAATCATTTTTTAAACTTTACCAACTTTAGTTCGTATATAATTTAAAATATTTATGATGGGTAACAGCTGTGTCCATCGATAGTCTGAGATTCCAACCAAACTGATCATTTAGTTTATCAAACACACTGTGAGGCCTCGAATGCTATTAAAGTTTACTTACTAACTAGTAACTGACAAATATCCTCTGGGTAAACTTAAATTAAATTAAGACTTGTGAAAGCGCTTTAACGAAACTTACTTCATTATCAGCTTCACAACATAGGCCTATCATGCTTTTAATACCTCCTTAATCAACGATTAAATTATAACTGCTTCAAGTTGAAGCTCTGATAATCAATTAATTTGACTTCATTCGTATATCACATTTCAATAATTATAAACAGGCTGTGGTGGTCGTAGGAGTGAATATGCCGAGTGCACCTGCTCCTGGGAGGAATACCTATTTGTTATAACTAATATTTACATGGCTACGCCAGTGAGACTCTAAAACCTGCTCCTTGGATATTGTGTGTTTAATATCTTGAATATAATACGTTTGTAAAGAGGAAATAGTGTGTTCTATAGAAGCAACTGCCCCTCATAAGTGGTGACCCCGACGTGATTCTATAAGGGCAGCCAAAACGTGCTATCCAACCACTCAAGAAGGCGTGTGCCTATATATAAAAGATATATTTTAAAAAAATAAAAAAAATAAATTATATATATCTGAGATATATATATATATTCTATTATTTCTCAAGAATCATAGTTTGTTCTTTCAGTCCTACCTATATGACATAAAGTCATAAATTGTGATATAATATATAAAATAGAAGTACTAACTGTATTATGCAATGTTTAATAACATCATGTTCGAAAGGTTATTTTTTTCGATTCCTATGCGTATTATGTTCATTTATTTTTATTATCGCAGTATTTATATAGTTTTATTTAAGTGATGAGGGGTTGAGAAAAGCATCCATTGTGCCAATTGTGGCATAATGATTTACAATCCGCCTTAGGTAAATGATTTTTTTATTACTTATTGAATTTGGGTTCCAAAAGGTAATGTGTGGTACAGTTAATTGATGATGTAGGATTGATTATTGGACAGGGCAACAAGTGATGGAGAAAGTATAAGCGATGTAGGCAAACAAGGGGCCTCCCTAGACGGAAAGCCATTTGTTTTCCAGAAAAACAACGTCCCTTGAAAGACGGACTCGTTTTCTGGGTCAGAGGGCACGCAGCAAGCAAACTCCCCCCCTCCTCCCTCACTCCACGACCCGGCTCTATTATTGGCAAAGTTTTATCTCAGGCAGACTCTGGCAGGAGTTTTAGAGGGATAAGAGGGTCGTCGGTTGGGCACTTTCGTTCTCGGCGGCAGAAATGGATCGAAGTGGCGGCAGCAAAACAAGGAAGAAGAGCCGATTAGGAGGTGGCCTGTAAACAAGGGACGATAGACACGTTATTAAAACCTTATCGCTGCTGGCACTCCAGCCTGCTCATTCATAACACTCATCTTACTCTCTGTCTCATCATCTCGCAGCCACGTCAAACTCGACACCTTGGGCTTTAAGCGAAAGAACCAAAGAGATGCTAAAATCAATAGATCAAATATGAAACGCTTCAACTTTAGAAATAACAAATTAGAAATACTAATATACAATGCTGAAATAATAGCAAGTTATATTATAATTAAATACTTGATAAACAACGTTTGTAGAAACTTTCAATTGACAAATATCTTATTACTCTTTATTTCCAATTATTATATATATAATGTATTTGTTTATTTTTATAATGAACCTATGAATTATCTTTACTTTCTCATGAATCGCTTCTCTAATGACATTTTGTAAATTGATGGCAATGTTTAAATTTTTAATGGTCTGGAGACTTGTCATGTGACCGGTGATCAAAGAAATGCTTATATCTTCAAATACAACAAATTCATGGATTGATAAAGTATTTGATGGTATGACTAATTGTATACTTGACTTTCCCATATATATTTATGCGAAATAGTTTACGCTTTAAAAAGGTATGTTTTTTGTTATATGTTCATGCAATAACGTTTACTTACATATAATCAAATTATAGAATTTGGTAATGTTAAAAGTCAAAACAAAAACAAACTTTTTGGTTGTCAGTATGGGAGAGCCAGTGAACAATTTTGGAGGAGTTTCACACATACGTAGGGAAACTTCGGCTTTATTGCAGCATTTGGTCTTTTGAGTCATGAACTGCAGCCTTCTGCGACCTATTGAGAAAAATATTTCAAAAAACGAAATAATAATATAAAATATATAAATAATAAAGAGGGTCTTTTAGCATATTTTAAAAAAAGAACTTGTAAATCATAATGCTATTATTCCACCCACGAACAAGCACTGCATGCAAATAATAGAGAATAAATGTGCCCGCCTTATAGCTAGGGCTTCATGGTACGCCAGAAATGTTGATATTCAACATGATTTGAGTTTGGAATCTATTGATTCCTACATTACTCGACTTACCAGTAATGTAATCCAAACCTCCTTGTTCAGGAACTAAATCAACCCAACCTTTCCTAGTCCCACGAGCCTCAAAGTTTCCTACTTTAAGCTAAAAATAACGACCAGATGACTTCAAAGGTATACAGTACCTCAGAGAATGCAAAGTCACAAGACTATACGACCACGAACACGACACACGTGAGACCCTTTAGTCGCATCAGATACTAGTTTAAGTATCCATACGCGTATCCTGTGTTGACCTTTATACGCACCATGCCATATTTCAGGCCATATCGTTTTTAAATCAAGTCAGGTTGTCTTTTTACTATTTGCCCTTTAGCCGTCGCATGTACACATGGCGACGCCCAAGGTGGACCACGCGGAGGCGGGCAACTCGATACTACTCGCGCAACAGTATATTTACATCGCGAAACGGTTACACTGGGTACGAATGATATTTCGGAGCAAAAAGGAAGATCCCATGTAACATAACTAGGTCAGACTATCCACTGGTTGTGGTCTTTTTGGGAAGTTGACAGTGCTAATGTGGCCTTTACTCCAAGAAAGGTTCCCGCACTCCTGAGTCTAACCTCTCTAGCTCTTCTGTTTGAAAAAAAATTTCGTAAGTCCCAAATATCATTCTTTAAACTTTTATTCAGAATATTTTCCCTCCCTGACATGATGAAAGTTGCCAAACTAAAAAAAAAATATATATATATATGGTAAAAGTGTAATTTGGCGTTTGATACATTGCTAAAATGTTGACATTTACTTGACACTCATATAGGATATCTTAGAGAAAAACAAGATTTATATAATTGGTTCTGATATACCCATAGATAAAGGCTATCGCCTTTAGTGTTGAGGTGGAGTTGAACCCTTCTGTTAGTTGCTTTTTTAGTAATAAGCTAGCCACATTTAATTTTATGTTAGAATCATCATTCTAACTATCTCTCACTCACTTTTGGCAAACAAAATTTATATACGATCCGATTTCTAAATATTTTTAAAATGCATAAATATAATACTCAGATTTAATGAAAATATTTAAAATACGTTTAAATCTTTGATACTTTTGTTTTTTGTCGTACAACTTTTTTTTATGATATTTACCATAATTAATACAAGTTAGAACTATTTATCAAATAATTGTACTATGGTTACGGCAACCAAATGATAAGGATAAATAATAACAAAAATAAATAATAGATAAAATCGCATTTAAATAAAAAATTATTGAAAATTAAATAAAAGATTACATAAAAGACTAAACAGAAAAAAGGGCAATTGTCGATTGAGATCAAGTCCAGGAGCAGATCTACCTCCCAGCAGGCTAATAAGTGCTTCTTCTGAAGCTGTCGATGTGACAGTACAGTTTCATTAATCTGGCTAAGAACCTGTACATGGGAACAATACATGGGAACTGAGTCCGTGAAAACTGGCATGAGTGGCAACGGGAAGGTCAATGCACTTGCCAACGGGTGACTTGTGATTATTCATACGCAAGTTTAGCTTGGTATGGAATCTCATATAAAAATTATCACGATAAACGCGATTTCCAGAGGTACAAGGGATCATGTGACAAATAGAGTAGGTGGGTTTACTGAGAAAGGAGGTAAAGGAACAGGATTGATGATAGGACAAGTTAGACAACCACGATGTTCACATTGAACCATATCACTAACAGTATTGTGGACCTTTGGAGAAGAAATTTGTATTAAGATAGATCTGAGATTAGCAGATTTGTGGCATGAAATGGAAGGTGTTTTTCTGAAGACAACAAAAGTACAGGAAAATGAAGAAAGTATAGGGAAGAACTCCTTGATAACTGTTCCCAGCTTATGAGCATTAGGGAAAATAAGTAGTGATGAGGAAAATAACATCGCTAAATAATTAAGTTAAATAAAATAAACATTATTATTTATAATCGATGAAAGAAGAGGAAAATGTTATTTGTTAAGATATATTTATACATGGGGAACTTAAGATGATATTGGTTTTCATGGAACAGAACATTATAGTTGGATTGAATATTGGAAGTAATTTGAAGCAGAAAGAGGGCTGAATAAAGATGTTTTGGCAATTGCTTGAGATGGATTCAGCAGAGGATTGGCCGGGGTAAGAACTGGCTTGGAATGGAACACGTTCAAGGGCCCGGATCACAACAGGTGCCCTACGCCCTGCCAACCCTTTCAAGCCAACTCCACAACCCCCTCTTTCCACCAAACATCTATTTGCTCACTTTTTTTTTTATTTCTACCAACCGCAAATTTATTTTGTTATCAAAACAAACAATCATTCCATTACTCTTAATCGGATGAATAAAACAAAATTCATTTGTGCTCTACAATTCGCAATTTAATTTCTGTTATTTTAGATTAAAATAATTGATTATTTAATCTTTCTTTTGTTTTATAATTTCAAACTAACAAATAAATACATTGATAAATGAACCAATAGATAATTTCTAATTATTAATGGACAATTTTAACAATAGTTCCTGAAGGTGGTTTAAATAATACAGTCTTTTTTTTTTAGAAATAATATAAATTTGATTAATCCATCTAAAAACCACGGATATTTAATTTATTTACATGTACCCGTATAGTAATACTGCAATTTTTGAAAAAGATAATCAAGTTCAACAGTATGATTAATTATTCAAATATGAATATTTTTTTAGATATTATACAAAAAAGTTTCTGTGTGAATTTCTTTTCAATTTCCACAATCCCCATAGAGTGACTAACAGCACAACTAAAGAAATTAATTGACTTTACCTGCACCGATAGGTGCTCAGGGATTCGTGGAAATACCAAAGTGAATTCTGTTAGTTCTTTCTAAGAGGTTCTTCTATCTAGGTTTATTACATAAAGAAAGGGATTGCACAAAGAATGATAAAAGTTTTATTTAAAAAGTACTACACTTAATACTACAGTACTGAGTGATAGTGTACTATTGATGTTACAGTTACAGTGTCAGTGTTATATAACAGTAACACTGTTATATAACAGTGTTACAGTTATAATGAGTAATTATTACTTTTCACTGATAACAGTGAAAAGTAATAATTACTCAAGGATACAGTACAATGATTCACTTAGTGGTACAGTGTACTGAATCACTTATGGTTACACTATACTGTATAACGATCATAATGCAATAATTACTCACTTATACAGTGCACTGATTCACTTTCGGTTACACTTTACTGTATAACGATCATAATGCAATAATTACTCACTTATACAGTGCACTGATTCACTTACGGTTACACTATACTGTATAACGATCATAATGCAATAATTACTCACTTATACAGTGCACTGATTCACTTACAGCTACAGATTTTAGTAGCTACAGCTCCTAATTAACATACAGTTACAGTGTACTAATTCACATGCACTTATACAGTACCGATTCACTGGCGTTCCACTGTACCCTGCTACATGACATTTACGTAGTACAGCTCCTAATTACTGACATACTTGATTACAGTGTAATAATTCACATGCAAGTTATACAGTACAATGATTCACTTAGTGCGTTACACTGTACCCTGCTCATACACTTTATGGTTACACTATTACTGTACTAACTTGATCATACATTGCAATAATTACTCACTTATACAGTACAATGATTCACTTAGTGGTACAGTGTACTGAATCACTTATGGTTACACTATACTGTATAACGATCATAATGCAATAATTACTCACTTATACAGTGCACTGATTCACTTTCGGTTACACTTTACTGTATAACGATCATAATGCAATAATTACTCACTTATACAGTGCACTGATTCACTTACGGTTACACTATTACGTGTATAACGATCATAATGCAATAATTACTCACTTATACAGTGCACTGATTCACTTACGGCTTACAGATTTTAGTAGCTACAGCTCCTAATTAACATACAGTTACAGTGTACTAATTCACATGCACTTATACAGTACCGATTCACTTGCGTTCCACTGTACCCGGCTCACACATTTACGTTAGTATTACAGACTCCTAATTAACATTGTAACAGTTATCAAGGATACAGTACAATAATTCACATGCAGTGGTACAGAGTACCGATATCACTTATGCGTTACACTATACTGTATACCGATCATAATGCAATAATTACTCACTTATACAGTGCACTGATTCACTTACAGCTACAGATCTTTAGTAGCTACATTGCTAATAATTAACATACAAGGATTACAGTGTACTAATTCACATGCACTTAGTAGAGTACAGATGTCACTTGGCGTTCCACTGTACCCTGCGTCATACACTATACGTGTATATTTACTGACTCTGATTACATTGCAATAATTACTCAAGGATACAGTACAATGATTCACTTAGGCTACAGATTTTAGTAGCTGAATCAGCTCCTATGTTACACTATACAGTATAACGAGTCATAATGCAATAATTCACATCACTTATACAGTGCACCGATTCACTTAGCGTTACCTATACTGTATAACCGTCATAATGCATAATTACTCACTTATACAGTGCACTGATTCACTTACAGCTACAGATCTTTAGTAGCTACATTGTCCTAATTAACATACAAGGATACAGTGTACTAATTCACATGCACTTAGTAGAGTACAGATGTCACTTGGCGTTCACTGTACTGCTCATACACTTTACTGTATATTTTACTGACTCTTGATTACATGCAATAATTACTCAAGGATACATACAATGATTCACTTAGTGGTACAGTGTACTGAATCACTTACGGTTACACTATACTGTATAACGATCATAATGCAATAATTACTCACTTATACAGTGCACTGATTCACTTACGGTTACACTAACTGCTCATACTATTTACGTTATACGTACTGACTCTTAATTACATTGTATACAGTTACTCAGTACAGTACTAATTCACATGCAGTTATAGAGTACCGATTCACTTGGCGTTCCACTGTACCTGCTAATACATTTACGTTATATTTTACTGACTCTTGATTACATTGTAAATAATTACTCAAGGATACAGTACAATGATTCACTTAGTGGTACAGTGTACTGAATCACTTTACGGTTACACTATACTGTATAACGATCATAATGCAATAATTACTCACTTATACAGTGCACTGATTCACTTACGGTTACACTATACTGTATAACGTCATAATGCAATAATTACTCACTTATACAGTGCACTGATTCACTTACAGCTACAGATTTTACGTAGCTACAGCTCCTGAATTAACATACATTACAGTGTACTAATTCACATGCAGTTATACAGTGCACCGATTCACTTACAGCTACAGATTTCACTAGCTACAGCTCCTAATTAACATACAGTTTACAGTGTACTATTTTCACATGCAGTTATAGAGTACCGATTCACATTGGCGTAATCCACTGTACCCTGCAGATACATTTACGTATATGATTACTGACTCTAGTGATTACATTGTAATAATTACTCAAGGATATCACTACAATGATTACACTTAGTGTACAGTGTACTGAATCACTTAGTTACACTATATGATAACGATCATAATGCAATAATTACTCACTTATACAGTGCACTGATTCACTTACGGTTACACTATACTGTATAACGATCATAATGCAATAATTACTCACTTATACAGTGCACTGATTCACTTACGCTACAGATTTTACAGCTATTACTGTAATAACATCATCAATGATACTAATTCACATGCACTTATACAGTGCACTGATTCACTTACGGTTACACTATACCCTGCTCATACATTTACGTTATATTTTACTGACTCTTGATTACATTGTAATAATTACTCAAGGATACAGTACAATGATTCACTTAGTGGTACAGTGTACTGAATCACTTATGGTTACACTATACTGTATAACGATCATAATGCAATAATTACTCACTTATACAGTGCACTGATTCACTTACAGCTACAGATTTTAGTAGCTACAGCTCCTAATTAACATACAGTTACAGTGTACTAATTCACATGCAGTTATAGAGTACCGATTCACTTGGCGTTCCACTGTACCCTGCTCATACATTTACGTTATATTTTACTGACTCTTGATTACATTGTAATAATTACTCAAGGATACAGTACAATGATTCACTTAGTGGTACAGTGTACTGAATCACTTATGGTTACACTATACTGTATAACGATCATAATGCAATAATTACTCACTTATACAGTGCACTGATTCACTTACGGTTACACTATACTGTATAAACGTACATAATGCAATAATTACTCACTTATACAGTGCACTGATTCACTTACGTTACAGCTATACTAGTATAACGATACATAATGCATACTAATTACTGCATTATACAGTCACTGATTCACGTTCACTTACCCTGCTCATACATTTACGTATATTTTACTGACTCTTGAACATGTAATTAATACATCAAGATTACAGTGTACAATGAAGTTCACTTAGTGCAGTTTATACAGTGTACCGATTCACTTAGGCGTTACACTATACTGTATAACGTCATAATGCAATAATTACTCACTTTACAGTGCACTGATTCACTTACAGTACAGATCTTTAGTAGTCTACAGCTCCTAATAACATACAGTACAAGTGTACTAGTTACAATGCAGTTCACTTAGTGGTACAGATGTCACTGGTTCACTGTACTGCTCATACACTATACGTGTATATTTTACGACTCTTGATTACATTGAAAATTACTCAAGGATACAGTACAATGATTCACTTAGTGGTACAGTGTACTGAATCACTTATGGTACACTATACTGTATAACGATCATAATGCAATAATTACTCACTTATACAGTGCACTGATTCACTTCGTACACTATACTGTATAACGTCATAATGCAATAATTACTCACTTATACAGTGCACTGATTCACTTACAGCTACAGATTTTAGTAGCTACAGCTCCTAATTAACATACAGTTACAGTGTACTAATTCACAATGCAGTTATAGAGTACCGATTCACTTGGCGTTCCACTGTACCCTGCTCATACATTTACGTTATATATTTACTGACTCTTGATTAACATTGTAATAATTACTCAAGGTACAGTACAATGATTCACTTAGTGGTACAGTGTACTGAATCACTTATGGTTACACTATACTGTATAACGATCATAATGCAATAATTACTCACTTATACAGTGCACTGATTCACTTACGGTTACACTATACTGTATAACGATCATAATGCAATAATTACTCACTTATACAGTGCACTGATTCACTTACACTACAGATTTTAGTAGCTACAGCTGCCTAATTAACATACAGTTACAGTGTAACTAATTCACATGCACTTATACAGTGCACCGATTCACTTGGCGTTACCACTATACCTGCTCATACATTTACGTTATATTTTACTGACTCTTGATTACATTGTAATAAATTACTCAAGGATACAGTACAATGATTCACTTAGTGGTTACAGTGTACTGAATCACTTATGGTTACACTATACTGTATAACGATTCATAATGCAATAATTACTCACTTATACAGTGCACTGATTCACTTTACGGTTACACTTTTACTGTAATAATATCATAATGCACAGTACAATTACTCACTTATACAGTGCACTGATTCACTTACGGTTACACTATACTGTATAACGATCATAATGCAATAATTACTCACTTATACAGTGCACTGATTCACTTACGGTTACACTATACTGTATAACGTCATAATGCAATAATTACTCACTTATACAGTGCACTGATTCACTTACAGCTACAGATTTTAGTAGCTACAGCTCCTAATTAACATACAGTTACAGTGTACTAATTCACATGCAGTTATAGAGTACCGATTCACTTGGCGTTCCACTGTACCCTGCTCATACATTTACGTTATATTTTACTGACTCTTGATTACATTGTAATAATTACTCAAGGATACAGTACAATGATTCACTTAGTGGTACAGTGTACTGAATCACTTATGGTTACACTATACTGTATAACGATCATAATGCAATAATTACTCACTTATACAGTGCACTGATTCACTTTCGGTTACACTTTACTGTATAACGATCATAATGCAATAATTACTCACTTATACAGTGCACTGATTCACTTAGTTACAGTGTTATCACTACACTTACTGTATAACGATCATAATGCAATAATTACTCACTTATACAGTGCACTGATTCACTTACGGTTACACTATAGTGTATAACGTCATAATGCAATAATTACTCACTTATACAGTGCACTGATTCACTTACAGCTACAGATTTTAGTAGCTACAGCTCCTAATTAACATACAGTTACAGTGTACTAATTCACATGCAGTTATAGAGTACCGATTCACTTGGCGTTCCACTGTACCCTGCTCATACATTTACGTTATATTTTACTGACTCTTGATTACATTGTAATAATTACTCAAGGATACAGTACAATGATTCACTTAGTGGTACAGTGTACTGAATCACTTATGGTTACACTATACTGTATAACGATCATAATGCAATAATTACTCACTTATACAGTGCACTGATTCACTTACGGTTACACTATACTGTATAACGTCATAATGCAATAATTACTCACTTATACAGTGCACTGATTCACTTACAGCTACAGATTTTAGTAGCTACAGCTCCTAATTAACATACAGTTACAGTGTACTAATTCACATGCAGTTATAGAGTACCGATTCACTTGGCGTTCCACTGTACCCTGCTCATACATTTACGTTATATTTTACTGACTCTTGATTACATTGTAATAATTACTCAAGGATACAGTACAATGATTCACTTAGTGGTACAGTGTACTGAATCACTTATGGTTACACTATACTGTATAACGATCATAATGCAATAATTACTCACTTATACAGTGCACTGATTCACTTACGGTTACACTATACTGTATAACGTCATAATGCAATAATTACTCACTTATACAGTGCACTGATTCACTTACAGCTACAGATTTTTAGTAGCTACAGCTCCTAATTAACATACAGTTACAGTGTACTAATTCACATGCAGTTATAGAGTACCGATTCACTTGGCGTTCCACTGTACCCTGCTCATACATTTACGTTATATTTTACTGACTCTTGATTACATTGTAATAATTACTCAAGGATACAGTACAATGATTCACTTAGTGTACAGTGTACTGAATCACTTATGGTTACACTATACTGTATAACGATCATAATGCAATAATTACTCACTTATACAGTGCACTGATTCACTTACGGTTACACTATACTGTATAACGTCATAATGCAATAATTACTCACTTATACAGTGCACTGATTCACTTACAGCTACAGATTTTAGTAGCTACAGCTCCTAATTAACATACAGTTACAGTGTACTAATTCACATGCAGTTATAGAGTACCGATTCACTTGGCGTTCCACTGTACCCTGCTCATACATTTACGTTATATTTTACTGACTCTTGATTACATTGTAATAATTACTCACAGATGCAGTACAGTGATTCACTTATACAGTGTACAATCATTTGGTTACATATACTGTTACGATCATAATTGCTAATTGAAAATTATAGTGATATACAAACTTAGTTTTACTTATTATATACGTAAAAATGCAATAATTCTCAAAGTCTTTCAGTACTATTATAATATGAGAATTTAGAGTAGTCCTTATTAAGCATACAGTTAAGGTACTAGTATTTCACGATGTCAGTTATAGATACCTTCACTCTACCAGCGTATTCATACATACCTTACTTATACTTTTAGAAATAGATGACATCAGTGAAATACGGTCAGATTACATGAAATGATACTTATATACAAGTGTTCAACAAACGTGTAGCATATAATGTTCAACCAAATGAAATAAAAGACCTATAAAGACTTAAGTTGTTTACATTTACTTATAGATATTTAATGCTAATTACATATATATATATATATATATAAAGTAGAGATTTGAGAGAGTATAAGAAAGAATAAGGACGTATTCCACGTTGGAAGTCAGCTTGGTGTCGGTATCTATATTCTCTATGAATAAAACGGAATAAAGACTGTAAATGATTTTAATATTTACGTTATATAGTTTACTCTAACACATATATATATATATATATATATATAAATTTACTGATATAAGGACACTCTGTAGAGTATTTGGTAAGTCAGTTTTTGCTCTGGTACTAATTTCATTGGAATCATTTAAATGATTTTGAAATATTTTCTCATTATAGTATAAAAATGTATGTATTTAAAAACAAAAAAAAAATTTTTTATTAATTTTATGAATAAAATAAAAGAAATAATTCTCAAGTTTTAGTCTATTAAAATGAAAGTTATAGAGACGTAAGGAAGAACAGGTAGGCACTTGTTGCTTGAACTCAACAGGGGCTAAAGGCAGTGTTTCCCGGCAGGGATTCCTTCAGCTCATCTTCTACTATTATCTCTACCTTATTTTTCTTTTCACTTTTAAAAATTAGTTTTATGAACAAAATCCCACTCAATTACTTGATTATACCGTCTATTGGAAAGGCTTCTGAGTTACAAAGACAGGGAAGCCATAATAAGTTTTAACAGCTGATCAAAAGTAATCAGAATTTATTCTATCCCTCCTTTTTATTGTTTGTCCCAGAAAATATTCATATAATTAATATTAGTTCTATGATAGTAGAAAAAATCTGGAATAATCTAGCTTAACATACCATGCAATATTTGTAAAAATAATAATATTCGTACTATAAAATCTGTTGTATAAAAAAAAATTAATTGATTCTTACAAATATGGTTGCACTAAATTTTACTTTATTTGTTGAAAATCTATCAATGAGTATTTTAAAAAAATACAAAGGATGTGAAGAGGTAAAAAAATACACTATTAAATTATAATTGTGTATATTTACATATATGTTAAATATACATATGGTATTATGTTAAATATGTTAAATATGTTAAATACATATGGTATTTAACCGCAGATAGCCATGTTCAAAAATTTCTTGAATTCGGAATACATAGATTTTATATGCATTTACCATGTGACGGCTTCCCTATATTTCTCTCTCTCTCTCTCTCTCTCTCTCTCTCTCTCTCTCTCTATTTATCTATCTATCTATCTATCTATCTCTCACTCAAAAGTGACTCTCCCTCAGAGAGAGAGAGAGAGTCATTTTTTCTAAGAATTTAAGTGATTATATTTAATATCCAGTTATAACTATATCCCTAGATTAATTAACAAAATGTTTAATATTTTTTTTATAAAAATTATATAAATAAATGTTTGTGAAAAATTCCAAAGATATGCTGACAAAACAAAGAAACCAACTGAGAGAGTCAGGTGGTGGAGAAAAAGAGAGAAGATGACAATGAAACTGGGTGTGTGAACGAGAGAGAGTGATATAGAGAGAGAAAATGTGTGAACAACACAGAAAGAGGATAAGCAGTTATATAAATATTGATAAAAGTATCGACCGTGAAGAGAGGCTATGCAGAACAAACTATATAAATATTGATAAAAGTATCGACCGTGAAGAGAGGCTATGCAGAACAAACTATATAAATATTGATAAAAGTATCGACCGTGAAGAGAGGCTATGCAGAACAAACTATATAAATATTGATAAAAGTATCGACCGTGAAGTAAAAAAAAAAGAAAATTATGTCAGAACTCGGTCAGTTCTTCAAATTCAAATTAAACTCTCATTACCAATGTTTCGATTTTTATTTAAAACCTTTTTCATAAGCAGAAGTATAACATAACATATGAGAATGAAATAATGAAAGATTGATTTGATCAGGAGAACTGGCCGAGTCTTGATAAAATGTATTTTTTATATTGTAGCTCTATATTTGTACATTTTTTATTTATATATGTATATATACACTTTAACAAATAGGAAAGAAACAGAGAAAGTCACTACAGAAACTCACTTCGATATTTCGACATCCGTCGTCATCAGGAAGAAGAATACGAAGTACTGATGTTGAGAAGAAAACGGAACTGGCCTCCAGATTTATTATATATATATATATATATATATATATATAGAGAGAGAGAGAGAAGAGAGAGAGAGAGAGAGAGTGAGAGAGAGAGTGAGTGAGGGAGAGAAGAAGACAAACGAAGGAAGGAGTCAGGGTGTGTGAGAAAGGGAGGTATGAAAAGAGTGATATGCAAAAAAAAACAGGAAAAGTTAAGCAATAAAGGACTCCCAGCAGAGAATGAGACAAAGAGTGAAAGAGAGAGTGTGTGTGAGTAAGGAAAGGGAGTGAAACACACACATAAAAATGGAGACAATGAAAATAAGAGAGGTTGATGTTAACACAGAGGAACACATAGACAGTAGAGAACAGAGTATGTGTGAGTGAAAGAGAGAGAGCATATAGAAAAGGACAGAAAGAGACAACCTCAGATATATAAAGAGATTGATAGACAAGGAAGAAAGAACGATAAATGCAGAAATAGAGAAACTCACAAATATATACAAGCGACACGCACTGCTGATCATGTTTGAAACCAGTAAACATTAAAGTTATTTTTTTACTTATATATAGAGTAAAATAAAGGATCCCGGTTGGAAATTCAGCGCAGTGTTATTGTGACTCGCAATTAATTAAGATGGCTGGTTTTTGACAAAGGAACACCACTTATGATGCCAAAAAAACAGCATGAGATGAAAGCCGACTGTGTGAGAGCTCTAGAATCATACATTCTAAAAGCACTCCCTTCGTATGTTTCTCTATCCAACAACAGGTGCTTTTGTTCCCCCTCAAATACAAGGATGACTGTTTCTCGTGTTTTATAAAAGGGTCTATCAGTGTGCAAATGGCACTGATTGGCTGTATATTAGTTGGGCGATTCGTAGACGCAACAGTGTCTCCGGGCAGCCTGTTGAGCTCGGCCGCACAACAGGTGCCTCCTCCCACCTCCACCTAATACCCCCATTACTCGCGATTTAAATAAATATCTATCCACCAAACTCGCCCCATTATTTCTCCACCCTCCTATTTCTTTTCAATTTTTTTACGATTTCCCTTAAATATCTATATTATAATTCTACTTAACTTTCGCACATACGCAAGTCTTTTAGAATATATTAATAAAAGATAAATACAAATTATGACAGACTGTGATTGTTTTTACATACATAATTTACTTCTAGTTTTAATTGACTTCCAGTGTTACCATCGGATAAATAAACAAACTTTTCACACCTATTTCATTGCTACCAACAAGAAATAAAAAAAAACAACTTTCAATTAATTAATCCTACAAAATTTAATGTAATCTTACAAGAATAGCATATTATTTATTTGAGCAAACAATATGCCTATTGAGTGGCAATGCCACACACGCCAAAATAAGCTGCTTTTTCTCTCGCCTTCAAACTGAACTAAGTAGTTTTTGTTATAGTGTAGAATGATATTTAAGCTAATTATTACTTTATAATGTTACTAATCTAGTTATAAAAATACAATACATTTAACAAAATTTCTAATTTTACTAGATAATATATTTTGTATTCATTCTTATAGCTACCTATAATTGTAGAAACACAATACAACTTCCTGTCTCAACAAAATGCTACCAATTTGGAGTACAAAATTCATTAAATAAAATACTTAAGAAGTTCATCTAATTAACTGAAAATTTATCTTACAAGGAAAATAGAATAATTTAAATAAAGACCACTGAATCAAGTTGTCACCGAAACTCTAGTATTAACTGTTTCTTCATTTTCTTTTTTGATTTCATGTAGGATATTGAGTAGTTGTACTACTTGAATATTTCATACGCATTCATTGTGACATTATTCCTTCCTGATTCATAACCCAATAGCTATTCTACACCAGCAAAATGAAGAAGATATAGATGAATATTATCACAGATGAATAAGGAGCTGTAAATATTATCACTGTTCCTTTTTCAAGGAATGCTTAAGCCGATTCACAACTTCTTTTTATTTATTATAACTTTTAATAAAAGTTATAAATAACTCTTTATTTATAACTAAAGAAGGGAGTTTTTTCCCAATACCTACTTTCATATTGGAATGAACATCTTTCAGGATGTATAATTAGCAAAGGTATAGCTCATTTTGGATTCAGTAATCATTTGTAAACTGTGAGTTAGTAACATTACCGGCTAGGTGATGACACCCATCCAAGCGCTAAACATGCCCAGCGCTGCTTAACTTGTACGTTCTAATGGTAACTGGTGTTTTCAACATAGCTATAACTGTTAGCACTAAACTATACAGATAAATATGTGGATTTTGAGTTTTGTTTAGATATGTGCACGATTTTATGTAATTGAAATTTCTAAAGCTGAATGATTTACTGAAATATAGTCAATAGGTTAGTTCCACTGAGGTTGTTTAATTTTTTTTTTTTTTTTTTGGTATAGAGGCAAAATGCATTTACGCACATAGTGCTGGGCTCCCAGACAAACCAGACTACCAACTAAAAGACACTCTTTTCTTCTTGGACACTAGCCTGGAACTGTTTCCAACATTACCTCAGGCTAGGCCATTCATTCCCTTACGAAAGGCATCCTTAGACTTAGAATTAATTATTCTCTTCTAGGTGTCTATTTTAGACTAGCCAGTCTACCATTTTCCATACATCAGCCCTCTCTATCAATTTGACCATAATAGTTTCTGGTGAGAATATACCAGTTCTCTTCACCAAATCACTCCTCTGGCTATTCCATTTTTTTCAAGCAAAGAATGTGTGCTCCACATCGTGTACAGCTGAGCAATATAGCCACTCGGAATTCTGGTACTTTCCTATTGATCCACTGAGGTTAGTAATATTAGAATTAATATTAATAATATCCGTCATACCTCGTATAGTCTCTGGTGAGCTAGACCGGTTTCGATTCCTACTAGTTCCCATCTTCAACAGCAATTCAGACCGAGATAACTAGAGATTATACAAGAAATGACAGATACTATTAATATTAATTCTATGATTTACTGAAACCATCTGAATCAATGTTTGAATGGGTATGTAGGTGTCAAAAATATTATAAAGACACTGCAGATTCCACTACTGTTCAACTGTATTACATTTTTCTCACTCATCTACTTTAATAATTAATTACAACTTTATATTACCTTAATAAGAGTACGCAACACAAAATATTATCTGAATTTTAGATTATATCAAAGGACAATATAACAGTAAAACGGAACATGTTGAGTTCCACACTAAAAAGAAACATATTACATTCCTCAGTAGAACGAACTTCCGTACTAAAACAGAAAATATTAAGTTTCTCACTAAAAAAGAACTTATTACATTCCAAAATAATACCGAACATATAAAGTTGAACGAGAATTCCTTTTCTGATTTCTTTACCTTAATTTTATCAAATACACTTGATGAATAAGTAATTTCTATTCTTCAAAAATTAAAATAATTACTAATTAATTATTAATTAAAACAATTCATATTTTAAGATAATAGATTATACCAAATAACATACACAATTATTTTTATTATATATTAAATACATCCAAAGAGTATTATATCATGATATTAAACAATATACTTAAGTTAATGATAATATAACATAATAAATGATAATATTATATAACTATTTATGATATTTTCAATAAATTTATCACGAACGTTTTATAAATTACAAATGTTTTATTATAAAAAGACCCTTCAAATAGTTCACTATTAAACTAATAAATCCAGGGCTTCCTATTAGGTTTTATTTAATTGCAAACAATCCATGTACGTATTTCTGGCAGTATTTCTTTATTAATAACTGTACTAGCTTTTTATTATGTCTTTATCAACTCTATTAAGTGATAACAAAAAACAAATTGACAATTTGCTTAAATCTCTCGCACGTAGTATTGGAAATAATATTGCTTTTAATACAATTTTATTGAATCATCTGATTAAATAATATTTATCAAATATTATTATTACTATTAATTATTATTACATATAAATTAATAATATTAATTTATGTGTGACCTATATCAGTGACCTACTTTGATTGGTAGGTCCAGGGTTCAATTCCCACTCTGACCCTTGATTTATTCACGAAAACAGTGAAAAAATCTGAGTACGTCATTCCTCGGAGAGGACGTTAAGTTGTCGCTTCGGAGCCTGTATCATGTCGAGTACTCGTTAATTATCTATACTCTAAATACACTTTGATTGGGCAAAACTTAGAACTTTCAATTAGGATGTTATCGTTACTTATTTTATATAGCATAAGTATGATTAAATTTATGTCATAATTTTTAAAATCAAAACTACTGTATTAAAATAAATCAGTTAATTAAATAATTGTGATAAATTTGCTAATATGGTATAGTTGAATGTAGACCATTGCATGATTTTAACTTTACAGCTTAGGCAATAGTTAAACAATTGATATAAGAGCAATAATATAAAATTATTGTTATAAATTTAGAATAAACTCTTTTGATTACTTAACACTTTATATGTGGAGAAAAAGTTTTCAGTTTATTATGAAAATTTGCTTAATATTCCTGTTGTTTGTTATTTTTATGTTTTTGGTTTAAAAATAAAATTATCAAATCATTAGTTGTGCAATCCGTAATTATGTGGTATTTACTCATTCTGAGGTAAAATGGATAAACCAACAAAAGTCTCCACACAAATGAAGTTTTATTCAACGCGTTTCGAACACTTTGTGTTCATCATCAGGAAGACACTATAATACAAATTATATCTAATTAGTTAAAAATTCGTTAAAGAACTAAAGTTACAAATTAGTTAAGAATTCTCTTAATTGAATTTTATTATTTCACTCTAATTTTTGTAACTAATTAGATATAATTTGTATTATAGTGTCTTCCTGATGATGAACACAAAGTGTTCGAAACGCATTGAATAAAACTTCATTTGTGTGGAGACTTTTGTTGGTTTATCCATTTTACTTCAGAATGAAAAAAAAAATATGTTTTTACCTAGAGTTTACTTTGTAAAGTAAGAGATAATGACCTTATCATTATTAATAATTATGTTTGTAGTAACAATGGAATGTATTTAAATAGAAGATATATGTATGAGGAAATGGGAGAGAGTTGATAGGTTTGAGTGAGAGGAAGCAGTAGGTATTGACGCAGAGCTGTTGAAGGGCTGAATGCCCTCAAAGGGCCAGCTGCATACCTCTTAGCGATTGGCCTCTCATATCAGGAATTTAATTTGCTTTGATGTGCAAAGGGCAGAGCAACACAAAACATCTGATTGGCCTCTGATTCCATTGCTGCCTACAGCTAAAACTGCCACCACAATGTTGCAACAGTTTCCCAATGGGGGGGGGGTCAAGCATTATTCTCAGTAACATTGCCAAAACCCTTTCAACGGCTTACTCTTGATTGCCCTTTTATTACTGCTTCATTACCTCTTAAAATCTACAATTGTTTCGTTAATTTTTTTTTAAATACCAAAGTTTTGTTTTAATATTTTGACTATTCGTTGATTTATTGCCTCCAGATTGTGAAGGGTGAAGCACCACTGTCACATTATAAAGATCTGATAAACGCATAACTACAAACTAAAACTAAGTTCATTAGTATAAATATACATCAAACATACATACACTAGCAATCCAGTCACCAGGTATGCAAGGATTTACTGTGTGATATTTATTCATGATTAGAATAGAAGAAGGAACACTAAGTCTCCACATATGACTTTTTTAAATATCGACATTCTTAATGTTCATAATCATGTTTTATTTTATTTTTATTATTGTTTAAACCAATCTTTTAGCGGGTGATAACGTCAGCCGTTTACTGCATATTTGTTTGATTGGTGATTCTACAGATTCTATATTGGGAGTCCTAAATTTTGCCTAACTCAAGTAGATTTCGAGTAGGGATCTTTAACTTGTACCTGTGATCCTACAGGCTCGAGACCGACGGCTTAACATCCTCTATGTTTTTGTGTACTTTTTTTGAAATGTTTTACTAGATGTTTATTTACTTTTGTCAAAGACCAAATTGAAGTTATCAGGTTTTTTGTTTGATTTTATTTTATAGGACGTAATACTTTATGTTTGTGATGTAGGGTCGTGGAAGCTCGCCTCCTCGTGGTCCACCAAGGACGTATCTCGGAGGTTTTGTTTGCCTCTATCCTAGCCTAGAGCTTATAGCTCCCGAGATGCGGCGAAAGAGCTTTCATATGAAAAAGGCATCAGCCCTTCTGTTGTTATATCCGCGATATTGCTGGAAAGCAGGGTGCGCGAGATAATACCAAAACAGGCTTAACATCCACTCCGAGGGACGACATACTCAGATTTATTCACCCCCCGCGTGAATACATCAAGGGTCAGGTGGGGATCGAACCCCTCACTACCAGCCCAGGGGCGAGTACGTTAACCACTGAGCTAACCTGGCCCACTCATATCATGTTGCATCTACAATATAAAATATAAATAAAAGTGTGAAACTGAATACAAAAAAGGAACTAAAATAGAGACTAGGTTAGGTTCGGCTGCAATATATATACTATAACTTTCTTTTATTCTTATGAAACTTGTTATGTGACTAAATCCCCAGACAGCAGGATCACTTCAATCCCTGAGACTATGATTCACTTTAACAAATATATATTACTAATATGTTACTAATTTTAGTCATTTTGGGACATGAAATCATGTCATTAATCACAAAATTTAATTATGTCCGTAGACAAAGGCTCAATAGTTGTTCTCATGAACTACTCTGAGTACCGCAGAGAGGTATTGAGACAATTACTTGACCGAGCGTTTCACCTTTCTCTCCACTCTAACCCTAGCTCCAACTTCCCTTTTGAACATGTAAAGTTCTGATCACTCGCTTAAGTAATTTTTCAGTAGAGATATCTGCTTACTTATCCCTAACTAAACGTTTAAATCCCTCCCTAAACGACTTTTATCTCCTAACTAAAAGTTATATTTTTGAAGGTGCTTGAGAATCCTTCTCTAGTTAAACCCACCGTATCACATTGTGGTAATGTCACCAAACGCATTTCACTTTGCTGTAAATTGATTTCCGGCATATTGTTTCCAGTCTTTTCGAAGGTACATTTTGCTATTTACAACAAAATAGCAAAACCTTTTTCGTTATCAAAACCTTTCCTTTTTGATAACTCAAAACATACCTTTTTCCTGGTTATAATGGACGTTACTCACCTTAATTTTCATTATATTTCTTCCACACAGAACGTTTAAACAAAATTGCCTTAGATTTGCTAGTGTTGTTATCAAGCAGTCCTGCACAGCGTAATTTCCTGACCTACCCTACCAACAACCCTAACCTGCTCTCATTTTACCTCCTTACAATGTTGATACAGTTTTAATTAACCACATAAAGTAACTTTTATCCTTTGTATTGTGCTAAATATTACTCAAGGAACATATGAATGATGTTGCGTCCATACAAATCATTACAGGTCACCAGGTCATCTGTTTTTCAACTGGTAAAATTCCTCTTTCGCTTCCTCCTTCATAGACGCAGTCTTTCTTTTAATGAGTGCTTTAAAGTCTAAATTTTAAGGAAACCGCCAGTGATGAGACCCAGACCACTTAGCGCACTTGGTTCCTTCCTTCTGAGGAAGATCGCATTTGGCTGTTGGGTGATAGGAATGCCCCAGACTTTAATTTAATCACGTTGAAGACAACGCTATTAAAATTCTAATGATTAGTTTTTTGTTAATTTTTTTTAATTTTGCAATTCTAAATAATCTGAAGCTTACTTCATAACTAAAAAAATATTTAGTTTTCTTCTTCTCTTTTCTGTTATCATAAAGAATTATTAATTAATTATCCATTAATTATTAATTAATTAATTAATAATTAATTATTATTAATTATTACTGAATTAATTATTGTTCCTTTCATACTTCCTTTATTTTCTTTCATTTATGAGAAGTTATTTATTCTCACCCGTTTTAGCATTGAAAGGTTGGCTACACTGAGTGTTACATCTAATGGTTTCTAAACCCTTTAATGTCTTCACCCGTGAGTTTTTATATTTCCTTTTGAAAACTTTTTGAAGTTGAAATTTCATAATCATGATCGTTTGTCTTCTTTTGTGTTTCTCTTTTATAAATATGTATATATTGCATATAAAATAATTTATTAAAAAATAATAATGGCCAAGAAAATTAAATTTAAAGAAACATGAGAAGTCTATATTTCAATTAATTGACTGCAATATAAAAAGTAATTACAAATACGTTTCTTGTAATAATATATTAAAGAAAATTTCACTCGAAATTTGAAAAAACGATCCAAACTGGACGCAAATCAGTTCAAAAACGAAGAAAAGCCAATCACAGTGACACAATTACAAACTGAAATTTTCGGATGATCCGTCTTCAGGAGATCAAGCACGACGAAAACACAACGGCCATTCCGTGCTTGGTCGCCCATTCTCTTTTCTCCTGAAGACGGATCATTCGAAAATTTGAGTTTTTTAAGTGTGTCTCTTTATTTGTGTGTTGCTTTTCTTTGAACTGATAAATTAAAGAATTTTTTTTTTCTTTGAACATCTTAAAATGTTAGCTCCCTCACATTTTATGCATTTAAAAAAAAAAAATGTTAACACTATGTCTATAAAATTTAAAAAAAGGCTGAAAAGTTCTGAAAACTATTCTCTGAATAGTTAGTCATCAAATCAAATGAATCACTTAATAACTTTCTCTGGTTTCAGATGAAATCAATTACCGTGTAATATAATTAATTAAAGTCAACGTTTTGCTTTTGCGATTGAGTGTCGTAGTTTTCCTATTTAGTTGGAAGCATGTATTCATAAATGGTAATTGATCTGAGAACATAAAGTTGAGGATATTGATTTCACGCCCAACACTCCTAACCCCCCCCCCCCCCCTTCCTCCCACTAAACAGAGTTAGATGCTCTGGGTAACAAACTTCATTAGGTAATTGCTTTTAACCAGTTGTGTTTTATGATTTTGAGATATCCAGAAGAAATGGCAATTAGAACTTTAGTTTCTAACTAATTGGAATCGTTAGTGAGATGTGTAATATGAAACTGACTTGACTCCCAGCTTCTTCAGACGCAAGAAGATTCTGCTTAGTCTTTTTTTTTCACCTTCATTTACTCTCTAATGAAAATTATTGTGTTCGAGATAAATGTAAGTAACATTTACTTACTGACCCCACCACCACAGCAGGACAATAATTCAGCAGTAGTAGGTCCGTGACCTGGAACTGCTAATACAACGTGATCAACAGTGCGCGGAAAGAATCGTTGGTCGTTGGTCGTTGGTCGTGTTTGAGATTGGCAAATGCATACATTTGGATATCCGCTCAGTCGAATATAAACGTTGTTTTTTTCGAAGGGTAGGATTGATTGTCTCCTAGAAAGTTACACCAGTGATGAATGGAAGGTCTTCTAGAACGTTACACCTCTGATCAATGGAAGGTCTGCTAGAACGTTACACCTTTGATTAATGCAGGATATGCCAAAACTACACTTCTTATCAATGGAGGGTTGCTAGAAAACTACACCTCTGATCAATGGACGATCTGCTAGAAAGCTAAACATCTAATTAATGGAAGGTCTGCTAGAAAGCATTTGAACAGTGAGAGTAAAAACTGTTTACCCAGAGTGAAGAAGGTATGTAAATCTGTTTAAGAATATGCATAGTAAGACAGGAAGAGAGCGGTAGTTTGGAAGATAGAACGAGAAATAGAGTCAGTAGAACGTGAATGTTTGGACAGATCATAGTAACTGTATAAGTGGAAAGAGAATCGAGTGAAATGGGCAGTGGAAGTAAACAATAGTTACAGAAAATGTTCGTTTATTGTACAAAGTGAGAGAGAGTTACAATGAGTGAGAGAGAGAATTTTAAGTTGAGTGGGAGTGAAAGTGGATAAAAAGCCAATTGTGAGAGCGATATAGAGACACAGATAAATAAGAGAGAGGGGTGAATTAAAGTAGGGAGAGCGTATAGATTCAAAGAAAAGAAGTGAGTGAAAATGAGAGAAAAGAAAGAGTGGGAGAGCTTTTGTTAATCTCTATATTATCATCGACCTTTTATTATTGAATCATATTTTAATCTGATTACTTAATCATTCATTCAAATTGATGCCTTAAATAATAATAATTAGTGAAATATAAAAAAAAAGAATACCGTTGAAATGTCTGTTAAATGTTATGGCTCATATTGGGTGCGTCGCGACGACTTCTACCTGGCGACGCCCAATTCGACTAATTGGCCCATGGCTCTGTCAAAACGTCACATTTCCCACTTTTTAATTTAGTAAAAGCCCTCCCTCCTTCCCTCCCTTTGGCTCTGATGTATCCGCGACATTAGTTCTCTTGTTCCAACCCTCTCTGTCTAACTGAATCAAATTCTCTTCTCGCTTCCCCTACTTTGAAAAAAAAAAAATAAAAAAAACAATTCAACCATTCACCAAGCGTTATAACTCTCTTGACAATCCATTATCTTTTCAGCATTGATGGACTTTTATTCCAGAATCAACCAGTAATCTAAGACTACGTACTAGCTAGTTTAAATATTATTATTATTCTTAATTCATTACATTGAACAATTTTATTTAGTATACGAGAAAATTAAGAGTATTTTTATAAGAGTTATTAGAAATGGATGTCTCGCTTTAATTTCCACATTTATAACTATCAAATATAATATGTTTGTAGCTTTGCTGTAAGCCTCTTTTTCATTTCCTAATTTATTTATTCCCGTGTTTAGAAAACAATCCTCAAAACTGTAAGGTGTTGTCATTCCAAATAATAGCTTAAGTCTATGTGTTATTTAAATTAGTAAAATACCTCCAGTCTCCCTTAAAACTACAAACATTTACTATATTCGTGCTAAAATTATACTAGCTGCAATATTTGTAAATTTGTCAGATTATGATGTCAGGTACTCGTTAAAGATCAATACTCTAAATACATTTGAGTTAATATATATATCTATATATATATATCTATATAAACACGTGAAATAACAATCAATGATCAAACCACAATAAGAAATGGGAAAACAAGACTAAGATCTTTCAACCGTAACAAGCGGTCTTCGTCAGAGTCAAAAACCCAACTGAACACTAGATGCAGAAAACATCTGGTGAGGAGTTGAGAAGAGTGGTATTTTAAAAGGGAGAAAGTGCAGGAAAGGACTAATGTCCAGAAAGGGATGTTTGGGGAAACAAAGGAGTACAGTAAGAAAAAGTAAAAAAAACTATCTGCTAGCTGTCAATCCTCTTTGAAGAGGCTATTGCCCTCGTGACGAAAGTATCAAGTTTGAAGAGACCGTTACTAATGTTTATAATATTTGATCTATTAAATTTAATTAGAGACGATTCAATAATATTTCTTAACAACATTGATTTTTCATAGGTAATAAATTTAGCTCCTGTCCAATCAATATGATGATTTTCATTTAAAACAGAGCCCCTTTTATTATCAAATTCTATAGTTTTGCCATACCACGAATCATTGGACCCCTTCCAAGATTAGCCAAACAACTTGATTTTAATATAGTGTTTTCTAATCGTAATAACGTGGGTAATATGTTAATAAAAAAATTCACCCAGCGAATTAGAGTCCGCTGGTATTTATAAAATTCCGTTCAAAAATTACCATAAAATTTATATTGGTCAAACTGGTAAATCATTAAAGACACGTGTAAAACAACACCAATATAACGTAAGTAGACAGGAAAAAAGTAGTGCCTTATTCTTGCATATAAAAAATGAAAATCATCATATTGATTGGACAGGAGCTAAATTTATTACCTATGAAAAATCAATGTTGTTAAGAAATATTATTGAATCGTCTCTAAATAAATTTAATAGATCTAATATTATAAACATTAGTAATGGTCTCTTCAAACTTGATACTTTCGTCACGAGGGCAATAGCCTCTTCAAAGAGGGTTGACAGCTAGCGGATAGTTTTTTACTTTTTCTTACTGTACTCCTTTGTTTCCCCAAACATCCCTTTCTGGACATTAGTCCTTTCCTGTGCTTTCACCCTTTAAAAATACCACTCTTCCCTCCCACTCTTCTCAACTCCTCACCAGATGTTTTCTGCATCTAGTTTTCAGTTGGGTTTTTGACTCTGACGAAGACCGCTTGTTACGGTTGAAAGATCTTAGTCTTGTTTTCCCATTTCTTATTGTGGTTTGATCATTGATATATATATATATATATATATACACTTTTTCGTTGGAAATACGATCCAAAACGGACAAATATAGTTTAATATAGACAAAGAAACATAGATTAATCAAAAGAACACACTTACAGTCTCTAATTTTCGGTTTCAACCGTCTTCAGGAGAGATAAGAGAGGGAAACCAAGCGCACTTTTTTCTGTGTCGTGCTTTGTGTAATTTAAAGTTATATATATATAACCAATTAAATTAAACGATTTCACGAACTAAATAAACTACATTGACGTAAAGAACACACAAAAATGAAACAGAAACTCACTACGACATTTCGATGACATTCGTCATTAGGAGAATAGAAACGAGTAGCTCCACAGGCAGACCACCTGCCAGTTGTGGTCTGCCTGCGGAGCGACTCGTATCTAATCTCCTGATGACGATGCCATCCAAATATAGTAGTGAGTTTCTGTTTAATTTCTGTGTGTTTTTTATGACAATGTAGTTTTTACATATATATATATAAAACCATATTTCGAAACATTGATGCAGTAAGTGTTCTGTTCTTTATGTGTTCTTTTTTCCAATTATTTATGTTATTTGGATAACATAAATAGTATATTATACATACTATATATCAATTTTTCGATAAAAATACGATCCGAAACGAACAAAGAAAGTTCAATGTAGATGAAGAAACATAGTGAAATTAAAAAGACTAAGTGTATTAAAAACACTATAAGTATATATATATATATTATTGAAAACTGATAGCGAGTCACCCGAAATTGAATAAAATCTGATGATATTTTACAAAAAAATTGTTTAGATTTTAGTACATGATATAGATTGGGATAATAAGTATCACATACGTATATATAAACTTAAAAAAGAACAGTTGAAAGTAACTTAATCAAGAATTTGTTTTTTATAAATAGGACTAATTTTAAATTTGGACTCACATTTATTTTTTTTTCTTTTCTTGTAAGATGGATTGATGTATAATCCAAACATTTTATAATATTAGTTATTCCAATTCTTTTAATTATTTTAAACTAGCAGCCCTCTCGGTGTTGCCACAGTAAAAAATAAAAATAATTAAACTTACAATTTTATTTAATAATCTTGTGCGAGTTTTGTCATTTCGTGTGTTGTAAAATATTTAAGATGGTTCTCAAATGATTTAGGGTTTATTACTAGTAAAGTATTAAATAAAAACGAATATATTTCAAACTAACAGATAAAATATACTTTTGTATCAATAAGGTATATTTAGTTCTAACGTAGTGCAATCACTTATGTGGTATTTACTCATTGTAGGGTAAAAAGTTAATGAAATTGTCTCCACATGTAGAAATTTAGTGGTATAAACAACGCGTTTGGAACACGTAGTGTTCTTCTTCAGGCATTAACTAAAAAATACAATGACACCAGAGAGTTATCTAAAGTATACAGTAAATGTAGTACAAAATAAAATAAGGAAGAGAATACGAACCTAAGGGTGAGTGTCGGTGGTACAACTGACTGGGAATAGGATGGACGTGGGTAGGGGGGTATGGGGTACATGTACCCCATGTACAAGGTATATTTAGCAAAAAGAATTTTTGATGGCTATATTAATCTGATAATGCAGTGAGCCTGAAAATGATTTGGATACCAATTAACAAATGAACCAAACTTTCCTTCCCTGGTGCTAAATATGAGAGACTATAAGTGTGAACTTTTAAAATAATTACTATAAATATTCTTAATTAACAAAGAAATGAAACAAATGTACATAAAACTGAAAAAAACTGGTAATATGAAACTTATTCGGCAATAACAACTGCACCACTGACAGGTGAATGTCAGAACGCAAAACAAAAGGCTTATGCCAATATCAAACTTTTACTGTTGTTCGAGATTTTGAAACTTTTGATGTGGAAAGAAAAAAATGTTTCAAATCAGATTTGTAGACAATGAAATTTTTCTAATTGACAATGATTTTAAATATTTTTTTCCAAAGTTTTTGCTTATTTTAAATATATTAATCTGAATGGTATCAATTGTATATCATTTATTATTTCTTTTACAGTTTTATATTTAAACACAATGTAAAAAGTCATTAATATAGGGCTAATTTAAGAAGTTATCTACGTTAATTCAGTTTATTAGCAGAATTCATATAAAAATCACAGCCCATTAAAGTTATCAAAAAAGGTAAAGATTTGGTGATATACTGCTATTTCTTAAATTTCCTAACACTAAATTTTTAAGATTTTTTTACTCCTAAACTTGACGGAGAAAATTATTAAAAAAATAATAACTCTTTTTATATTTAAACTGAATATATTACAATGTTATTTTTGTTAGATTACGATCCACTATTGCAGCATCCGCTAATTTATAAGCAGAGGTATATGAACTGTCAAAATATTTTGCAATATAAGAAAAGCTTTTAAATATTTTGTAGTTTATACAAAAGAAAAGTATAAACTATTTCAAATGAATTTGTTTCTAAAGCTAGCTTTGCTTGCTTAAGTAATTTGTAAAACAAACAACAATAGGAAACTTGAACACTGTGGTTGTTATGAACGGAGAGTTATAAGACATGGCCAAGTAATACTCAGACCCCCCAAGAGACACACAAACCGGCTCTTGTGGTATTTTTCCTCATTTCCACCTGTTCATTTTATCCCAACTACTACTTTAACTCAAAATCACTAAATATTAAACCAACCTTCATACACTAGCTTCAATATTTGAAAAGTCTTTTAACAATATTACTTTAATATTTAGCCCATTTGTTTACCCCATACAACCCTATGACGATTTATCAAAATACCATCCCCCTGCGCCCAATCTACATTCTTTCCAAAATGATCTTAAAAAGTTTATTCTAAATAATATTAAGTTTTTTTTTGTCTTTTTTCAAAACCTCTATATATAAAGTTCGTAGTTTGTTTGTTTGCTTGTTCATCCATTTTGCGTGGAGATAGAAACCTGAAATTTATTACCTGAATAATGTTAAATAAAAGAAAATTATCACTATATTCCGAAAAAATGGAGCCAGGGTAGGAAGTGTCTTGCGTGCTCGCCGATGACAGCAGTGCAAATGTATTATATATAAATGTAACAAAAAAATTTTTTTTTAATTTAATATTTGCGTAGTACGAGTATAAACACTGGTAATAAACTAAATTCAAAAAGCCAGGGTAGTTCACTGGCTTGCGTGTTCGCCTATAACAGTAACACAAATATATTAAAAATAAATGTATCAATAAAATTTTTAAATTTAAAATTTGAATAATATAAACAATGAAGTAAAGGCATTGGTGAATGCCTAGGCATTTAGATCCTAGGTAGCCAGTCGCTTGCGTGCTCGCTGATGCAGTAGTGCAAATGTATTATAAATAAATGTAACAAATATACAATAAACTACTACATTGGAGGTTAAAAATGAATAATTTCAGAAACGAACGTGAACACAAATAAAATACTAGATAAGTATTTTAGTCATATAAAATTCATTTCATTAATCAGATAAAATACTAATGTTCTGAAGTAATATATAAAGACACATTCCTTTCATTAATTTTATTTTATGTTAGGTAAATAAATTGAGTATTTCAATTTACAAGTTTTGTTTGTTTCAAATATATTTCATTGTTTATATAACCTGGAATGATATTTTATTTATTGTTATGATAAAATAATTTTTTTTTACTTTCAAATGATTTTTATTTTGCTAAATATACTTACTATGTATGTATCTTCAATCATGCTAAAGATACTATATCATAAACTTGGGCCGTATAAGAATCTGTTTCCATGCCTTAATAACAAGAAACAACAATTAAAATTATCTCTGTCAATCATATTCAGTGAATTAATTTCAATACCTATTGTTATAATTTCTGAGTGACACGAAGGTTCACGGGTAGTCTAGCAACTATATAAATGTTTAAAAATTATAAGGAAATTAATACAAAAAGATAGATGGAGAGACATAACTCACTACTATATTTCAACAATTGTCGTCATAAGGAGGTGAAAAGTCCCTCACGGAGGCAGGGAGATAACTGAAATCCAACATCACAACCATTACACAGTCAGTGATATCACCACTAAATGGTGATAATATCACCACTAAATGGTGATAATATCACCACCAAATGGTGATAATATCACAACCAAATGGTGATAATATCACAACCAAATGGTGATAATTTCACCACCACTGTAGGTGGGAAGAGAGAGGGAAGGAAACAAATAAAAAATAATAAACGAAAAAAAATTAAAAACATGAAAGATAAAATTATTTCTCATAAAAATTATTATAATAATAATTATAATAACGAAAAACGTTCCAATGGACCATTTTATTGTTTTTATATATATGCTTCCATATATTACTTCCATAAATCAGTTTTAAGAAATCATTAAAGTTGAAAATATTAATAAAAATTAATTAAAATTTGTTTTTAATTATTAATTAAAATAATAATTTTATTTAATTAAAATTAATTTGGTCTTTACAAATGGATGTTAATGCAACAATATGAAGGACTCCTTAGCAGAACGTTATATTATCTTGTACATAATTTTATTCCGAGTGGTTTATTGACAGATAAAACCTGCAGATGTTGTTTCTAAACTGTTTTTGTGATTTTTAGAGGAGCTCTTGAAGGTTCAATCCAAGGTTCAACTTAGGTAGAATAGATTTCTAGGTAACAGAATAAATAGGTCAAATTCCATAAATTCAACCGTATCTCCTAAGAATTTCCCTTTATCACTTCTGTGGGGAAATTTTACTACTAAAGATAACAATTATCCTGTAAGTAATGCTAGATTACAGCGAAACAAAAAACAGTAATCATAGACTAAAATGAAAACAAAAATTATTTAAACAGTATATATTATTATGACTAGTGAAGAAATATCTAATACTTAGTATCACTTTTGGTGTTAATATGTGGTAGTTATTAAGACTGATTTATTACATATAGTGTAGTCTAAACAATTCAAACTGATTCATATTAGGGTTGAACTCGGTGAAATGAATCAAATGGAGAATATGAGATGCATATTCAACAGGACACGTCTGTCTACTAGACTTTGAGATCTACCTTTGCATTAGAAAGTAGAAAAGGGGTTATGACAGTGAGAGAGAATAGTGGAAAACCCTAGTCATTTCTATTTCATATACGATTGGTCACATCCACACACACACACACACACACACACACACACACACACACACATATATATATATATATATATATATATATATATATATATAATATATACTTAAAATAAACTGTGGCACATAGACAGAAATATAACGAAGACTCACTTTTCAATATTTAGACCGTAATGGCGGTCGTCCTAAGGAGAAGAAGTGAATTGATGGAGGGATGACAGTCAACTATATATATATATATTTATATTAGTATAGGTTGGCAGCAAATCTTCTTGGAGGCATACTTTATTGAAATGTACCGCAGCTTCGGTATTAACGACTTTCAAAAGTTCCAGTCAAGACTGGAACAGCTTAGTTTGAAAGTCGTTAATACCGAAGCTGCGGTACATTTCAACAAATATAAATTGAGTTGGGTTTTTGACTCTGACGAAGACCGCTTGTTACGGTTGAAAGATCTTAGCCTTGTTTTCCCATTTTCTTATTGTGGTTTGATCATATATACATTGTATTAAAATCAATTGACTTGACTTCATGTACCTTTTTTTTTATTGAATTTTTCAAATCTCCTAGGTAATTTTCATTCTTCAAGGTTGAGTTCATGTATAATTTGAGCAAAGCTACTGTTAGACATCACTATTTATTATATGTTGCAATTATTCTAAATGAAACAGATGAATTATATTAACCTAAATTATTAACACATTTCGGTTGTCTTCAACCATCTTCAGAATGTTTTGATATTGTTATCAACTAAACAGGTATGTAAACATAATAGAAAGGAAAAATTGCACTACAGTTTAAGCTTGGTTACAAAAATTTAAGTAAGGTTTCAAAAATAATAAAAATGATTGTGAAAAGTTAAAAAAAAAAACAAATTATGATGGGTGGGTTGTTCTTCTTAGTGGCTTTAGTTGCCGTGTGCTTCCTGTGTGCTGCTGGTTTAAAACCAGCACAGTGTTTACTATGCTTTCACGTATATATATTGAATGCTTTCTTATCTATACCATATATATTTTACAGTAATTTTTTTTTTGATCGAAGTTTGATCTAGCTCAAACATATTCCATTAAATAGTTTGCCCATTTTCATTTTTAATTGATTTCTAGTTAGTTGTTTCTGTTTTCTAATATTAGTTTTCAACCTTTCAGATTATATTAAAACCAACTCCTTGCTGGTAAGGCAGGCTTACTGTCTTTTTGTTTAATGGAATGTCTAGGTCAGGCGTGGGGAACCTGCGGCCTTAAAGCCACATATGGCCTTTTGAATCAAGAATTTCGGCCTTCTGCAGTTCGTTGAGAAACATGTTTCAAAATACAAAGAATTACAATTCTGTTAATAGAGAGAAAAAAAATCTGGAATTTCATCAATCATTACTTGAAAATTCTAAGCTTTTAGAAAATAATTTTTCTGAGTTAACAAAGGTAACAAACGAAGGCAGTGAGGACTGCTGAATGTTTTGAAAGATGTGAAACAGTTTTTGAAGCACTGATCGAGTAATATAATGATAGATTCAATGATTTTACAATGTAACTATCATATAAGAATTTGCTTATCTATTCGTGGTGGCCTTTTGGGGAAGTGGATAGTGCTAAAATAGCCTTTACTGCAAGAAAGTTCCCCACCCCTGGTCTAGGTATAACTACTCAGATCAGTGTCTACAACTGTTACCCAAGTTTTGTTCTCTTCACCAATTTATTAAGGTGTGCAGCGGGGTCAAAGCCCCAAATGTTCGGGTTCTGGATTAAAACCTTTCAGATACTAGGAACAACAATTTTCCAAACGATGTATTACTAAGGCCCATTACATTATTACAAGTTTATAAAACATTAATACTTAGCATACAAACAAAATTCTATTGTTTTGACTTTTTAGTCGACCTTTTCCACCTCCAAGAAGTTTAATACAATCTAAAAGTCTAATAATTTTGTAATTCGTAGTAAAACTGATATTAATGACTCTTTGAAGATTGTCAAGGTTGACGGAACTGTTGAACAATATAATTTGGATTTTGTATGTAAGAATTAATGTTTTAAATATCATCCAAAAAAAAATAATAAAAATCACTTACTGCTTCAAGAATACCATAATATCATCGAAAATGTCATAATCAAAATCAAAAACATGTCAATTTTAAATCTAAAAATTAAAAAGATTTGCTTTCTCATTCAATTGTTACGAAAATTCATTTTAATTTTATTTATTTTTATTCTACAATACACAGAGGTTCACTGATCTTCTATTCAGTATTTTTACAATCAGTTGTGTGTTATTTACTTCAAATTTTAAAAAAGAACTCCAATTGTAGAAAATATTTTGTTTTCCATAGACTTTTTATTTAGTTTTCGCATTCAAATATTACACTAGTACTACTACAAGAAAGTCATTAAGAATAATGAATTTTACTCATATTTTTTTAGAAGAAATTACTTTTTCTCAGAACAACAGTCATCTTACTTTATGGCTGTTGACAAATTTCAATAATTTATCAGAATAAGTAAAACCTATATTAAATATTTGTGCTTATTTTATAACAGAAAATTAGCTACTTGAGAGACTTTTGTGATTCAGGTAAACAAGTTTGTGGAACGTCTTAATAGTGATTTGAGGAAATAACATATTTTCTGTAATACGGTTCAAGAAGTAGGATGAGAGAGTCTCGATTCAATACAGTGCGTGATCAGAATTTATGAAACATATGGCTGCTCTACGTTTGGAGGCCAACTTTGTTTGAAGCTCAAATACGGAGCATGAATAAGTTTTCTAATCACAGAAGGGGAAAGGGAAAAGGGAGGGATGTAAATAGTGTAACTGGAGGGAGAGAGCCCACTCACTCTCTTCCACCCTTTGGGAAGAAAAGGGCGTGACGTCTACCCTCGTCATCTGCAACAGGGCTTGACGTATCGGAACCCTGCCCAATAAAAACACTCCCGCTGCCCACTGACAATGACTTGTCTTAAAACTCAACATAACTTAACTAAATTATTGAATCATTCCAACAAAAGAAACTCCTTTCCAGAGATTACATTACTACAATCACATTCCAAATATATTTATATATATACAATAAAAACATGGAACATGTTGGCTCACTTTCAATATTTCAAACTTTTTTCTATAAAAATTATCATCAGGAGATAGGTGGTATGGTAAGACACCATATAATATATATTGGTATAAATAGGCAGCAGATCTTCTTTTAAACAAGTATCATTAAAATTAACCGCAGTCTCGGCATTCACGATCTTAAGACTGAGAGATTCGATCCTACGAACTAACCTCCTGCTAACAGGGTTCAACTGGAAAAGGAGGTGGCCAAGTGACATGTTAAATTAAAATCGATGACTCATGCTTAGTCATTGCTATAAATAGATTAAAGGATAGTACAGGTTAATATAAAGAGAAGGTCAAAGGTCTATAATGAACAAGAAACAAGCGGTTAAACTAAAAGAGTTGAAAGGTCAACGGTATAACTGGACTAATAGAGAATAAATAGATTAAGGAAATTAATAATAATAATAATAATAATTAGTAATAATAATAATAATTAAGATTAATTGTAAACTAGAAAAGATATATTAAAAAAAAGAGTTGAAAGAGAGTAAGAATTAATATATATATATATATATATATATATATATATATATATATATATATATATATATAGGTGTATAATAAAATCGGGATTCGGTCAATTTTCCAGGATCAAAATAAAACTCTCAAGGCATTGAGAGTTTGATTTTGATCCTGGAATATTGACCGAATCCCGATTTTATTATACACCTATTCTATCCAACGGTTGATATATTATTGAATTTATATATATATATATATATATATATATATATATATATATATATACCAACGTCCAAACCATATAAGAGATGAGAAGAAGAATGAGGTTTGGATGTTGATTGTTGTTTCACTTTTTTATAATGAAATCTTCTGATATATATATATATATATATATATATATATACGTTGAAAACTTTAAGAAACATTAATGAAAAACCAGATACTAGGACTCAATTTAATATTTCGACCCTTTTAACGGGCGTCCTCAGGAAGGGAAGTTCAGCGAGGAAAAGACGAATGCCAATTCAGTATATGAGCAGAACCTCTTTGTTGGTTTTTGTCTTCTCGTCCCTCAACTTCCTTTCCAAAGGACGGCCGTTAAAGGGGTCGAAAAATTGAACGTGAGACCTGATATCTGTTTTTCATTAGAGTTTCTTAAAGTTTTCAAAGCATATATATATATATATATATATATATAGGTGTATTCTATCAAACGGTCGATATATTATTGAATCTGTTATATATATATAGCGGACTTCGTCAGAGTCAAAAACCCAACTGATAACAAAAACCGCTTGTTGTAGTTGAAAGATCTTAGTCTTTTTCTCTCATTTCATAATGTTGTTTGATCATTGATTGTTATTTTACATGTATATGTGAAATATTGTCATTATATATGTATATTTATACGTTTTTTCGATGAAAATACGATCCGAAACGGACAAATAAAGTCTAATGACGATAAAAAAACAAATAGTTATTAAAAACACACTTGCAGTTTCTATTTTCTTCTTTTCTTTCTATTTTCTTGTGAATCGTCTTCAGGAGAGATCATAAAGGGAAACTAGGCGCACTGGTACAGAGACCGTTGCAGACCCACTTTCTTTGAAGCTGAAATACGGGGAGCATGGAACATACGGCCTCCAACGGGCTCTGTTCGAGTGTACTTGGTTTCCCTCCCTTATCTGACTGAGTGAACTGTGGAATGCAACAACTCGTGTGTCCTCTGCTGTTTGCCTTGCGGAAGAGTAACTAACTAAAGAGAGAGACTGACTAAAAACATTAGTTTTAGTATATATATATATTATATATATATTATATATATATATATATATATATAATGATCAAACCACAATAAGAAATGGGAAAACAAGACTAAGATCTTTCAACCGTAACAAGCGGTCCTCGTCAGAGTCAAAAACCCAATTGAGTTGGGTTTTTGACTCTGACGGGGACCGCTTGTTACGGTTGAAAGATCTTAGTCTTGTTTTCCCATTTCTTATTGTGGTTTGATCATTGATTGTTATTTCACGTGTTTATGTGAAACTTTTTATATATATATACAGAAGTCACGGTAAAGACACAAGACTCTACAATCAATAAAATCTACAACAAAAACAGTAAATTAAAAGAAAAATGTTCTACAAACTTCTAGTGTTATCCTATTTTCAAAGAACAGTTCTTTAAATCTGGGTAAAACTCAAAAGAACTTTGAACTTTTTTCTTTCTGTTTACTACTTTTTGTTCTGATAGCATTGATATATAATCCGTCTTCCCTATTTTCTTTTTTCATAATGGTTAAACCAATATTTTGAGAGCATAAGTGTGGTAACCTCATGAGGTTTATTTTATTTTTATAACTACTATTTTCTATTGTGAATAAATTTCCATTAATTAAAATATGCATAACAAGATTTTACAATAAATAAAAAATATTGCTGAAACTAAAGAGATAAATTCAGAAATAGGACGTTTCATCAAGTAACGGTCCTAGTCAGATTCACTAGGGCTATTCAACTTATGTCTTGATGATGACTCCTACTTGGTCGAAAGGCTTTTCCTAAATTTCTCATTCCTAAATCATTTCTCATTACTGATTTCGCTTTCCTTATTCCCAAATTTCCTACTGTGATTTTAAATTTTAACAATGATTTCTATTTCATGTATTTATTGGAAAAGCCTTATAAACATTTATATATGAAATTCTGCTGTATTTCTCTGCTGGGACTATTAAAGTTTTTACTGTTGTTCTCAAATAATGATCAATGAATATTTTGTTTTTATTTCTCTTGCTTTAATATTACTCTTTAAATGTTGATATAAAAATGCATCATCAAAACATTCAACATAAAACAAGAATTTTACAGTAGCTGACACTTATTTTTCTATTATTAGTAGTATAAAATACATAGATAATCATAAATTATGTTTCTAGCTGGACTAAATGTTAGCATTATAATATTTTTAATTAAATATGGTACCACCACTATAATGGTACTCACTTTGGTGGTTCATGCCCAAAAATTGGAAAAAAAAGAAATGCTACCATATGTCACTTGTAGAAAGATGGCATGCAAACAAAACAAATCACCGCATAATTTTTGTCTCAACAAAAATTATTTTACTTTTAAAATATATTACCTTTATTAAATGAATTTTACTATTTTCTTTTCTCGAATCATATGGGTTTGATATTTTCTGATTTTTTTTTTTGCGTGACATATTTGAATCAAGTATGCAATGTTAGAATTTCTTCTAGTATTTGATTTCTTTCTAGTATTTATTGATTATTTCTAGTATTTGATTTCTTCTACTTTACTACTTATATACAGAAAGAAAAAAAAACAGAAAGCTTATAACCAGTAACAACTGAATAATTGTATGTTAGCTGTTATATATTTTATGTAAAGGGCCTTTGTTGAGTTGGTTTTTTGTAATCATAGCCTTGTAAAGACGGATTTCTTGAAGGACGACTACAATAGAATTATTTTTCTTTTGTATGTACTTAACCGATTTATTCTTTTTTTTAATGGTTTATTAAAGTAATTGTTCTTATTTATCATTAAAAATATTATATCAAATACATTCATGCGATTAAATATGACATTTCTATTTATTCATAGATATAATAATGTACACTTAATTAAAAAAATATTGAAACATTCATTAAATTAGTGGAAATTATTCAATTAATATAATGTAAATAAGAAGAATTAAGTTTTAACTAAACAAGGTTGTAAAAGAAATGTTTTGCAGGCAATTGACCACTTGTCATTCAGTTTGAAAGGATCGACGTTTTCGTTACTGCATTAATGCTTCTAATTAAATTGCCAGTCGACTGTTTAGTCATGAGAGTGCTTTCTGTCATGTAATATTCAGAGTTCATGAATTTTAATTTGTATTGGGTTATCTGAGAATGCTTACTCATGTTTATATAAATTATATTTCTTCTTGAAGGAGTTCTACCTGAAAGATGAGCAGTTTATGGAATCACAACTACTGTCCATAATGAATCGACAGTTGTCAGTTAATTAATCAAACCAAAACAATTTATTTGTACTAATTAATTGTGATTCATTAATATTAATTAATACTGATTTCAACATAGTCATCTACTAATCCTACTTGATTGTGCTAACTCATATTGATTTGAATATTATTATCGTTTTACCGTATATTTATTCCATCATTCAATCAATTAATACCTCTTTAGCCTATTAATTTTACTAAAATTAATAAATGCTTGTGTTACACAACTAATAACTAAGTATCGAAAGATATTATAGCTAATTAAACCTATTAAAGACTAAATAAGTATTGAACTTTTTTTGATACTTGCATTGAGTTGGTTATTAAATTTTTAGTTCATCAACTTTACTACGATTAATAATGGATCTAGGAAAGTGAAAGGTACAGGAGCTGGAATATTTGAGCCTAAGACCAAATACTCTGAATCTATTGGCATGTACACCAGTATCTTCCAAGCTGAAGTCCATGCCATCGAAAGATGTGCACAATTGAATATGGACAAAGGATATAAGAACAGGCATATAGTAATAATGTCTGATAGTCAAGCAGCAATTAAAGCATTGATCTCAAACCTTATTAGCTCAAAGAGGGTCCGAACTGCAAAAATAAACACAATCTCCTGGGTATAAGGAACAGGATCTCTCTCTACTGGGTGCCAGGAAATGCAGTAATAGAGCGAAATGAACGAACAGACGAACTTACAAGGGAAGGTGCTCGGAAACCGCATATTGATCCAGAACCACATTGTGGTATAGGACGACACACTATACAAGAACTCTTTAGGAAAGAGGTTAGAGAAAACAGGAAGCAATACTGGGATTCTCTTCAGGACACAGACAATCAAAGATACTTCTCAATAAGTTTGAGAACAGACAAATCTTGTATTGTATGGAGAGTTGCAGGAATAATCTAAGGATTTTAACCGGATTTATGCTATAAAGTGAAACAATTAAAACTTTAATTGTTTTGTTTTGTTTTTTTTTTTTTTTTTTGCTGAAGATGGTGGATGTAACACCGAAACATGTCCAACAAGAATTCAAAGAAATATGGTGATTTAATTTATAAGTTAATCCCTGAATTGAAGAAATTATTTCAAAGTTTAGAAAAATATTCGGCGAAGTTAAATCAAGTGGAATCAGACATAATGTTTTTAAATGCAAATATGATATATATATATATATATATATATATACTTAAAATAAACTGTGACACATAGACAGAAACATAACAAAGACTCACTTTTCAATATTTCGACCGTAATGGCGATCGTCCTCAGGAGAAGAAGAAATAATATATATATAATATATATATATATATATATATATATATATTTGAGCTACTCAAAGGGACTACTTCTACCCGATGACGACGACTGTCGAAATATCGTTGTGAGTCTTTTGTGTGTGTCTTTATTTGTTTTTTCTCTTTCATGTGTTAACTATATATATATATATATATATATGTATATATATATATATATTAGACAAATTAAAAACACTAACTTACAGTCTTTTAGGTTTTATGTTGAATCTTATGTATATGATATATATCATAGAGGCGACAACTTGTACTGAAGCATTCTCTACCAAACACCCATGTAGTTTTAGCATACCACAGCTGACATTAATCAGGTTATCAAACTTACTTTTCTATGATATTATGATATGATTTTATTAAGGCCAAAGTTATTTTTAGCCATAATAACTTATCCTTTCCAGTTACTCAATTCATCTTGTAACTCAGGCAAAGAACAGTAATGTTGGTTGAATTATCTTAATCCTATTTTCTGTGATTTATACATTTATAAGTATATATAAATATGAATAGGTATAAGGATTTAACGTATAAACTAGTACATCTGTATATTTACATTTGAAAGACGATTTTATCGAACAATTAGAAAAGTAAGTATATATTTTGCAAATGAACTCTGGTACTATTATTGTTTTCTATATTCTGATCCGTTAGAATATGTCTTTTAAGAACGAAGCAATCATTAAGTAGCATAGGTGGTTTAATAGTTGTTATTTAATATAAGGATGCAATGGAAGGAAAGGAAAAATAAGCGACACAAATGAAAAATACGGACGTATTTAAGGAGTGGGCGTCAGATTGCACATGAAAAGCAGTGGAGAGCAATCATTTCTGCCCCTCTTGTGTCAACTCGGAGTTGAAATAAAAATTGCTTCCTATGAAAGAGAACGGGGAGAAGTTTTTTTTTTTTTTCTAGCAAAAAAAAAAGTCCATTTTTGTGTTTGCCTAATATTTTGTCGTGTTTGCAGTGATTTTGGGAGGACTGTTTCAAATGATTGGACGCTGTGTCATTACCTACATGGCTTTAGAATCATCTTCCTCTCACTCTTTCTGACTCCCCCTCTCACCCTTTCTTTCTCAATAAAATTCCTCTTAGTGGTGAATTTACATACGGACCCTACCCCTACCCGGATCTCAACAATAAAAAGGAGAAAAAAAACAAATGAGTAGAAATGGAAAAAGGACCCTTGCGTAAAGTCCATACAGAGTAAACAAAATCATAAATTACTGCTTGAGAGAAGGGGTGCAACTTTGTTCTTATGCCCTCTCACCAAACCCTAACTTACTCCAACTCTCTCTCCTTATCAACCCTTATCCCTTTGTCCCTTCCATCTCCCCAACCCTTCAAAAAAAAAAAAAAAAAAAAAAAAAGAGAAAGAAAAAAAAGAAACTTATTTCCTTATCAGCATCTCCAATGTAACTACATAACATAAAAGAAAACTAATAAAACTAAGAGATAAATAATGAAGATGAATCCAAGGTCTATAAAAGAAAATATATGAATGTAGGGAGAAAACAATATAAGGAGATAAGACGCATAAACACATACACTTTTATAAACAACTTCTATCTTTGTATAATGCATGTTGTGCCGATGCATCCAGTTTGTGGATAACCAAGTCATTTAATCTTGATAACTCTGCATTTTCAGTTTGTAAATTTCATGTTTACACTCCAATTGCTGTTTTGAAATTTCTGAAATGAAAAATAATTGGAAATAGAATAAACAGCTTTTAAGCTAACATGTAACGTTTAACATAAAGTGATGCTAACAAGATTGATAGTAATTCCTTTGGTAATTAACAAAATATAAAACTATCAAAGTTGTTTATGTCTCTCTCTATTCTGCTGGTTATAGTTCTTTGTCGTTCTCGAAGAGACATATCAGTAGGCCTCTAACAGACATGACTCTAAATCGGCTAAGCAGAAAAACACACTTAACGAGAAATGAGCTTAAAATTAATCTATATCAACATATTTATTGAGCATCTCTCCTTCTATGTAACTTTTTTAAAATAGAACAATCGTTCAAAAGCTGGAAACATTAAAAAAGACCAATAACTGCTTTGGAGAACAAGTCCAATGAGTTAATTAGAAGAAAATCATATAAATAAATATAGTTAATTACTAGTTATAGTTATATAACTATAATAAATGTAAAACTAAAGTTTATAGGGACTCGGTCAGTTCTTCAGGTTCAGGTGAACCTGAAGAACTGACCTAGTCCCGATAAACTTTAGTTTTGTTTCTATTTCACGGTCAATACTTTTATCAATATTTATATAATTTGGGATAACAAATATGGGTTTCTATAAGGATATAATGAACCTGAAGATCTGACCGAGTCCCGATAAACTTTAGTTTTGTTTCTATTCCACGGTCGATACTTTTATCAATATTTATATAATTTGGGACAATAAATGTGGATTTCTATAAGGATATAATGAACCTGAGGATCTGACCGAGTCCTGATAAACTTTAGTTTTGTACTATTCCACGGTCAATAATTTTATCAATATTTATATAATTTGGGATAATAAATATAGGTTTCTATAAGGATATAATGAACCTGAAGAACTGACCGAGTCCTGATAAACTTTAGTTTTGTTTCTATTCCACGGTCGATACTTTTATCAATATTTATATAATTTGGGACAATAAATGTGGATTTCTATTAGGATATAATGAACCTGAGGATCTGACCGAGTCCTGATAAACTTTAGTTTTGTACTATTCCACGGTCAATAATTTTATCAATATTTATAATAAATATAGTTATAGTTAGTTTACTTTGCCACTAACCGTATCTATTGCATCCTTACGATTGATAGAATTCAATCACAAACCGTTTATTAGATAGTTACCTTACCTTAGATAGTTCATATTACCTTAGATAGTTCATATTACCTTAAATAGTTCATATTACCTTAGATAGTTCCAAAATATGATGCTTTATGAAACCGGTTCAATAAGTGGAACAACAAACTAAACAACATGGTTCATTATGGTAATTGTAACATACTTAACCAACTGACATAATCAAAGGATCCTTAAAATAGTTAAGAAATAATCAATCATAAATCGACTGGTTCTCATAAGCAGCTTCAAGATACGATGTTTTCCGAAACCGGTTTTATGAGAGGACCAGTATACCCATCAAGATGGTTATGTATTGTAATTATAATGTATTTAATCAACTTTTCTAATCTTATATATCCTTATGAGAGATAAAAAATAACCAATCATAAATAATTTAGTGTTTCAATCTACAACCGTTTTTTATCCATTTTAATGGATTCTACTGCTGACTATTAACAGAAATTATAATTCATACCATATAAGATACTAATAAGTTAACAAATAGTTACTTAATTGTTATCTGAGTGTATAAAACAAACTTTAAGCATTAAAATTGTTTTAGGTTGACTCTAACTGAATAATGGAGTAAGTATATGAGATTTTCCATCATTGTTTTGTAGTTTGTTGAAAACATTCTTTGACGATCTTTTACTATAAGAAGAAAGGTAGAATATTTTGCAGAACCATTAAAATGATGATAATTTAAAAAGATAATATGACTTAGGTTGTGTGAGAGTTGTTTTGATAAATTGATGAGTTGTTATTTATCAGTTATGATAAGGATATCAGAGATTGGGGTGGTGGAGTAAGGAGTAATGCAACACTTGCTAAATATTGCTCATTCATTCTGCACTTGTTTCATTCATTCTGCAATTCATATGTGAAATGTAAGTTGAAATCTGGCTAAACTTATGTCATCTTAATATACAGTGCAAGTTAAGCTTTCGGGCAAAATAATGTTTTCAGGAAATAATGCATCCCAAATTGATTATGCATTATAGTGGTAGAGCTTTGTTTTAAAGTCAGCTATTAGCACGATGACAGATATTGTACATAATCAATTAAAATCATCAGTGGTATCAATAACTCACCCATTTTTTTTTACAGAAATTTAAAACATATTTTTCATTTTCAATTTTACAAAAGCCCAAATCTTGTTAATGCAGAAGTAAGTAACATTGGGTATAGTTAGCACTACATGCAGTTGTCACTTTAAGAAATGTTTTTCAATAATGATTTAAAGGAGTGCTTGTAAACCCTCTGCCTTGTAAAAATACAAAAATTTGATCAGTAGGTGTTAGTACAGTCTTAAAAATGGTACTATACCGAAACAGTTTGAGATGACAGATATCGATCAGTTGGTGCAAAGTCTGAGATGGGACTGTTATGAAATCTGTCAAACAAAAAAAATTATTGGTATTATATTATTGTTGTTTGTTTGTTTTACGACGCCCAGACATATAAGGCTTTCATCTTTTAGTGCTGTTCTACGGGAGGAAATTGCAGCTCATTTATTATTTGGCACCCATTTTAATAATAGGCGAGCCACATTACCTTTTGATTTGGAGACTTAAATTTTGCCTAACTTAAGCGTATTCAGAGTATGATCTTTAACGAGTACCTGGCATCATACAGGCTTGGGACCGATTGTTTAACGTACTCTCCGAGGGACGACATGATCAGATTTATTCATCTCCCGCATGAATAAATCGAGTGTCAGGTGGGAATCGAACCCAGGACCTACTAGTTCAGTACGTTAAGCTTTTTCTTTTAGCTATTTATTGATATTGCATATACAGTTGTCGCATTGAATTAATGGATAATATATTGCAGATAAAATGAGAAGAAAGCTTCAAGACAGTGTTATAGAACATTCACCTATATGAGATACACACCACCAAAGAAATAAATTGCTAATCAAGCGTTGTCCATTTCAAAGAATAAATGAAGTAAAAGTTTGGAAGAAAGTTGAACAAAAAACATGAGCCCATCAACAGGGGTCCATTTGAGGCTAGTTTAAAGAATAAGCTTTGGTTTAGCATGTTCTGGCGCTTGATGTATTAAGGCAAAAGGAAGGGCTGAAGAAGTCCATACTTCCAACATCGCGTGCTCCTCTTCATTTGTCTCCCTCTTTCTTTTTTTTTCTTTAAACCATCCTCTCTTCATTGTGCCTCTCCTTTCAAGATTGTTCAATTTCTTTCTTTTTCCCTTAGTTTATAAAGGGTCATTCAAACATTTTAGACATATAATTAAAAGATAATAATTAATGTATTTCAATTTTAATTGTATTTTCCATTTATCATGGAAGTAAGAAAACTAATATTCTTAGTATATTAGCTACCGGCTATTATTTCTAATATAAGCAGTAATAATAAGTTAATCAAAAAAAATTACAAGATCCACAAAGAATAACAGTACCAATGACTAATTTGATCGTTATTTTCTTTAAACTACTGCATTATGTGTTTTACATAACTGTATTCTAGAGTATCTGTACTGAATAAAGTAACAATAATTCGTTATAAACTACTAATTTTTAACAAATATAATTCGTACTAATAAATAAATGGTTATCATTAAATTTATAGCTGTAAAAATGAGTTTTAAGAAAACTAAACCTTAATAGTTACGAATAACGTAAAGTTAAGGGGGGCCAGGCTAGCTTAGTGGTTACGTGCTCGCCTCTGAACTGATAGGACCGGGGTTCAATCCTCACATGGCCCTCGATTTATTCACGCGGGAGGTGAATATATCTGAGCACGTCGTCCCTCGGAGAAGGACGTTAAACCGTGGGTCCCGGACTTGTACGAAGTCAGGTACTCGATAAAGATTCCTACTCTAAATACACTTGAGTTAGGCAAAATTTAGGACTCCCACTGTAGAGTCAATCTTCATTGTGTGGTATCACAAAGGGCCAATGCTTGGCCTACTTGTGTTCCCTTGTGGGACTGCCACTACAACCTAACCTAACGTAAATTTAAAGCTCTTAATTTCAATAATTGAATGAAGATGAAAAGAGTGAAACTTTAAAAGAAGGAAAATGAATATATAGTTTTTCAGTAAGAATATCTCTTTCAATGATAAATGAATTATAGAAATATAAAGATATGTCAAACGACAATTGCATAATTTTATATCAACCTTTTTTTGGTTTGATTTCCAAAGTTTAAATGTCACAGAAGGAAAAGTTGCAAATAAGCTATGTATGCAATGCACTTTGTAATCATTCAGCTGTTTTCAAATTTTTTTCTACTGTTTTTTAAAAAATTTCTTCGTTTATAACTTTTAAAACTTTAAAAATAGGCGTAATTTAAAAAAAAAAGCTTGTTCATGTAGAGAAAATTACAGTATATTAACGTAGTAATTATTACAGTATACGCTTAACTTCCACTGTATATTAAGATGACATGAGTTTAGCGAGATTTCAACTTACGTTTCATATATTTCAGTGCCACGTGTTCATTCAAACCAGTCAGTTGTTGAAATCCACAGACGATTTTTCTTTGTAAAATAATCTCTAATGTAATTCAGTTTTTTTGTTTCAAAAAATTTGTTTATAGTTATTTAAGAGCAGGTGTTTCATTTATTAGTAGCTTATACACAAAAATAGTATAAAGGATGATCAAAAACAATACAAAAAAGGCAAATTTTTAGATTAATCATTCAGATGATGTCATTATGAATACGTGACATGATTAATACATAAATGAACAATTCATTTCCATGTAGCGTGATTTTTGTGTCATGAGACCTAAAGGAGTTTGATAAGAAACAGAAAACCAGAAGAACAGTCAGACAAACAAACAAACACACATGAAAACAAACAGAGAGAGACAGACAGTCAGATGCTGTAGCTTTTAAAGAAGTTTGATAACAAACAAAAAACCAGAATAACAGAGAGACATACAAACACACAAAGAGATAGATAAGGATAGACAGACAGTTAGATGATGTAGCTCTTTTAAATAAGGTAACTAGTGCAATACATAATACTAATTACATACATAATACATAATACTAGTGAAATAGTGGAATACCAATCTACAAAAGAATTTAAAACTTATAATTTAAGAACAAAAAGTGAAGAATGGAATACAAAACTTTATTTAAATTTAAAATAGAATATCTTATATTATATGTGTACACTTTTCATGTATATTTAGACTTTTTTCATACCGTATGATGTATTTATGCACTATCTTTCTCCTTTTCTTTGAAACAATCTCTTAGGACTATGTTAGTGTGAATGATTGTTTCTCCTAAACGGTGAGAAAGTGCCAGGTGTCGAAAGGTTCATATCTAAGCAAGTCTCTATTGAGATTTATCTGTTGAATAAGTTTGAATTTGCAAAAACATGACATCCGCACTCCTTAGGGATGAGCGATGACAATCTCCCCTCTCTTTCTCTCTCTCTCTCTCTCTCTCTCTCTCTCTCTCTCTCTCTCTCTCTCTCTCTCTCTCTCACTTTTTCAAATGGAAAATAAATCGTCGTATCCCAATAAATCTTCACCCACTACTAGGAGACAGACGTCCAAGAAGAATCAACATTAAGTACACTGACACTTCACAAACAGTTTACTACTTTCCAAAGACTTTTGAAAAAAAAAAATTAATGTCGAATAAGAACTCATTTTTTTATTTAGTGGGTAAAATCGATATAATAGCGTTTGACTTGAAATTACACAATCCAGGATATTTCGACTCTCTGAAGGGTCTAGACGGCTTTCTAGATGGCCGACGACTTCCTAGAAAACAGAACGTACTTATGGATAGCGATCTTCTAAACAAGACTTAACTCCCTAACTAAATGTTTCTGCATCTAGTATTTCAGTTGAGTTTGAAATACTGATGAAGACATGTTGTTATTGAAACATGTTTTACATAAGGGAGTTAATATTCATTAATATGTTCTTTTCTGACTCTTTCATCTTACGAATCGAGTAATGAAAAACCAGACATTTTTGTGAAAACAAGTTTTAAAAAAATTTGTTAGTAAAAATAAAATACATTTTTGGAAATAATTGGTGTTAATAGCATTAGTGCATACAACTTCGTATTATGTATTTTTTGTTGGACATACAAACTGGCGATTACAACTGTAAGACGTGTAAACCCTTGTTGTTTGTATGCCCAGATTAAGTATTTTTGGATATGTAAACATTACATATAAATCATCTCTGCCGAAAGATTTTTGTTTTTTTTTTTGACATACAATCTGGTGTTTGTATGTCGAGATTAAATTTTTATAACAATAAATGATATTACTAGATAACCTTAGTACGTGTAACCCGTTTTTTCTATATTCTATAAGAAAAAAAAGTTAATGCCACTGCATTAGCAGTACACAGTATTAATAAAGGCCATAATTTTGATTTTGATGAAATAAAAATAATAGCCAAAGAAATGGATGAACAGAGAAATTTGGTTGTCTTGCTTCTTTTTTAGTTCAGTGTCACGTGTTCATTCAAACTATACAGTTGTTGTTGATATCCAAAGATTATTTTTCTTTGTAAAATAATCTCTAATGTTATTCTTAGTTTTTCTGTTTCAAAATTTTATATTTCTGGAAGTACTCTCGCTAACCTTTTGTCAAAATTTCTATTGCAATTTCTTATTTTTAACTAATTGCGCATTTAATGTATGTGTGAGTTTTGAATGATTGAATTATTTCTTAAATGTCCTCTGATTTGTAGGCCTATAAAAAACGTTTTAAATAAAAACCAAAACGTTGGCAAAGAAAGTTTCATATGAAGCTGAAGAACTGACCGACTGCTGATATAATTTAATTTTATTTCTATTTCTCGTTCGATACTTTTATTAATATATATATATATATATATAAACTGGTAGTAGGTCTTCATCTAAGCATATATTGTTAAATAGCAGACCAGATTCTGCATTCATGTATTTTCTTCTATAATTTAGTTAAGATTAGTCCTTAATATAAGTTATCTTAATATAAGTCTTTTTGTGTGTTCTTATCTGATTTTTTCTTTCCTTTGTGAACTATAATATATGGTATATATATATATATATATATATATATATCTTACGGTGCTCAGGGGGTAAATCCCTAATCAGTTGCCCAAGGGACATTTAATAAGAGAGAACACAGATTATTCACGTACAACACTATATTGTAAAGGTTGAATAATTAAATCTAAAACTACACTTAAGTAACATGATATTTCTCAAATTAATTAAGGTTCTAAAGTAGGCTTACTAATACTTAACTTTATATTTGTTGAAATAAATTTTACAATAAATACGTTCCCTGTCAATTGTCAGCTTTGACATATTAATTAATATTTTATAATATATTGCTGTTTTAGCAATTCGAAATATTATTTAGTGATATTACTATATTGCTTGACAATTACAGAAAAAAAAAACTTTACAAAAACATAATTTTAATTAAAAAGAAACGCGATTCAAACAAGTGAATATTCTTCAGCAGAAAAAAACGCGATTGAAACGAGTTAGTGTCCTTCATCAGATTTATCTAGTAGTATTAAGAGGACTTATGAAATAATAAAATATAAATTGAATTAAAAAAGAATGAATGGAGAATATGAAAATGAGAATCGGCTATAGGAAGTAAGAAATTTAAACTTTAACAAGTTTACTATAAAGATGGAGTAAATGGGGAGAGTAAACAGTGTTTAAAATTAAAACAACTACGCTAACCAAATGTAATTTAAGAATGCAATTACAGCTGATAAAACTTTTTAGTTTTATTTCTCAGTTGGAATAAACAGCTGAAGAAATAACATTGGGTCTTATGGGTTTGTTGATCAAATAATGTTCAAAACTAATTGACTGGCAAAAATAATCGTATAAAATTTCAAAATTTGTTGTTTGGATCAAAGTGGTGATTATTTAATAATCACTTATTTCTTTGATTTTTTTTTTCTTTTGTTCATGTCAAATTAAAAATATAAGTAAAAATTTCTATCTCTTTCTTTTGAGTTTGAATTTATTCATAAATTAGATTAAAATAATCTAGTTGGTGGATTAAAAACATGATATGGTCTTCCAATAGATAAATAGTGAAGGGTAAAAAAAGATGTATTGTTTGCATTGTAGAGGAAATAAAATGTTTCCTGTATTGCTAAAAAGTGATGTTTAAGATCATGAAATGAAACGAGTAATGATTAGAAAGCAAAGTTGAATGTTTGTTTTACGTTAAATGCTTCTTCTTCTTTTTTTTTTTTTTTTTTTTGTTAAATGAATTTGAATATTTCCTTAGATACGATGTAATAGGCCTCAATGGTCTCTATCACCGTGGGAAATACAAGACTAATTGTGCCAAGGAAGACGCAGTTGCTGGATTAATCTGGCTGGAAGGGTATCTCTACGAGGCCCTATTCTTCACGGAGCAGGCGTTTTTCCTCCCAACAGAGAGCCGAGATTTCCCTTTTAAATAGAGGGGTTCATCGGGCCATATTTCCACGTCACCCCTCAGGCTTTCTTTGCCCTATTTAATTTTCCTATCCTACCAGATCCTTCCCTCTTTTTCTACCCCCCCCCCCCCCCAACTTTATTTTTCATTTTATTTTAACCTTAACTTTCCCCCCCCCCCACCCAGCCACCCCCCCCTCCTCTTCCATCTCTTACCATAACTGGACGGTAATTTAGATTTTTTTTTTCCTTCCTTAATTTCCCTCCGAATGGAAGAGGATTTTTCACTAAATATCCGATTCGGCCAGCACCGCTGATACAGGTCTAAACCTAATATTTGAACTGACTAATTTGATTGCTCCGGCCGTGACCTACTAGCTAACCCTCTGAGTCTATTCATCCCAACTTGCTCTCCGTTCTATCTAGCCAACACTTTATCGCCATTCCACACTTATTCATTTGCATCTTATGAATAAATTATTCCAATTCATTAGAACCTCTTTTGACAGTAACTGCTCTTCTCCTCCACTCCTCTCCCAGTTTTAAACCATATTCAGCACTATTTGTTTGCTTTGTAACGCCACACTTTATACATTTTGTTCTTAATACAATTTCTTGCACCTCTCTCATTCATCACATCATCGTTAGTTATGTAACCTTGTTTATCAGATCTAATTATAAAATGATGCCACCACACATTAATAATTAACACCACGCTGTAAAGTAGACACATTAATACAATGTAACATCTCTCTGCAAAAAGAAAAGAATTGTAAATAACCTTTCCTCTGTGATTCTAAACAAGTATCTTCGTCACTTTTAGTACACGCTCAATCATAATTTCCTTTTTTGATAAATGCAACCTACATTATTTCCAATTATTCTTTTCATAATTTCAAACCATGGTTATCTAAAATGTTCTCATAAATTATCTATATAACCCGACTTAGGTTTCAGATGGCAGTAGGATAGGTTAGTGCAAAGTTGGCTTTCAATCATTTACACAAATGTAATAGCTTATTAGAATTAAGGATAAATCTTTATTAAAGAATATTTTCTTTATAAATAGTTAAACAAGAGAAACCATGCAAATTATTTAAATAAATATGGACATCAAAAATACAATGTCAAAAGTGTAAAGTATTTAATAAAAACAGGACAAAAAGAACAGAGATAAATATAATAGAGAAACTTAAAATATATAAAAATAAAAATACAAATAATTTAATATTTAATATTCAAGAGATTAATGATCAATCGGATATATTATTTAAAGCAATAATAGTATTAAAAAGACGATTGAACGGACTTAATATGGTGATTTAATTTGGAAAAGAATAAAATTAAATAAAACTTATCTAATAATAATAGTAAATTGAGGCATATATTGACTCAATTGTCTAATAGGTATTCACATCCACAATCCTTGACAATTATCAGTCTCACTGGAGGATCAACAACGTACAAACCAGCCGGGTAACTACATCACCGATTTACAAAGCACGACGGATTTTTGTAATAATATGTTAAAACTGAGGGTCTCATATTTTACAAAGGAACATCTAACGATGGAGTTTTTGTTTTATTACACTATTATAAAATAGCTAGGCGTTAGTTCATACTCAGTTGTCTTGTTGAAACAGCAAACCCGTATTTCAGACGGGACTTTTGTATAACTTGAAAATATGGGATTACTAACTGCTAGGGATTTTACTAGCTTTTTATCGTTCCCCTGTCACACCACTCTGAGAATCATACACTGAAGATACTAACCCAGCGTTTCCCAAAGTGGACGGTACCGCCCCCCTGGGGGTGGTGGTTTGATATTGGGGGGCGGTAACGCAAAAATAGGCGGTTTGGGGGGCGGTAACTAAAAAATAGATGGTTGGTGGCGACAGTGTAGCTAATGTAGCAGCTGGCTGCTACAATACTTACATCGTCGTCACAAACTGTTGGCGGTAACCATCAAAAACCATACAAGTAATAAAAATTAGAAATAAGAATTTCAAAAGATATGCTGCTCTTTTATCTGAGGATTAAGGGGTCAGCCCCGGTCGAAAGTAAAAGAGAGTTTTCGGTCAAAATAAAGGGAATAAAAAGATAAGCTGCTCTTTCACGTATGTCCTATGGATGAAGAGGTCAGCCTTGATCGGAAGTAAATGAGTTTTCGGTCGAGATAAAAAGAATAAAATGATCGTTACCTATATAAATAGTAGACCGCAATCTCAATTCTGTAAAGATAGATTGTGGCTGTAGATTGCATGACAGCTAGAGGATGGTTTTTTACTATTTCTTACTGTACTTCTTTCTTTCCCCAAACATCCCTTTCTGGACATTAATCCTTTCCTGCGCTTTCACCCTTTTAAAATACCATTCTTATATTCATTAACCTGAATAGGATAGGGTAGTTCTGATAGGCTTTTTGGCATATCTTTCCATTTTTATGGGGTAGGGGGCGCTGGCAGGCTATTCTAGAAGACAAGGGGGCGCTGGCACTCTATTCTAGAAGACAAGGGGGCGCCAGCCTGAAAAAGTTTCGGAAACCCTGTACTAACCCAAGGACTCTCAACACAATATATGTTAGTGAGTTTGACCTCCTGATTCTCAAGTCTCTATCTGCTACGTCCTGACAATGCTGCTGGGCAACAAGACTGAAGAGCTCCCCGGAAAAAGTCTGATATCTAGTAATAATAGTCGACAAAACTATTGATCAATCCACTACGCAAAATTCTTTGCCAGTAGCTGGTCCAGAGGTCCATGGAAGAAAAAAAAAGAATTGAATTTCCTTACATCAACTTCAAAATAGTGTTCCAAACATTAATATTCAAATTTCTGTATTACCATTAATTGCAGTTAACACCATTTGTAATAAGTCGCAAAACTCTTTCACAATTATGTCCTACTAGCTATACATATAATATTCAAAAACTGATTACAAACATATAACACTTAAAGAAGCTTATTTTAATGTAGATAATTTTGATAAAGACAGCAATAAAATATATTTAATTCCAATTTTAAGACTTATTTAATATATTTAATTAAATAAGATAAATAGAATCATTACATTGTGCAAGGCTCTGGTGAAATCTAAATGAATCCATTTTTCTTTTTTCCCTTTTAAAGATAACATACTGAAATTCAATAGAGCATAAAAGAAAAGGTGAATACGATCTGAATGGATATCTGGAAGCCGTGTTTGCTGAACTGAAAGGCAGAAACGACCGGTAACGATGTTTTGCAAGACTCAAGAGTGTTTACTCTGCAGAGTGGCGACACTCTGCCGTAAAACCACCCGTCAAGTCTCATCATTATCCGCACCTATCATGTCCTTTGTATATTTATATAAATATATATATAATTACATATACATTAATAAGAGAAAAAAAACTTGTATAAACGTTTGTTGTTCCTTGTGGATTATTTTCCTGTTGATAATATATATATATATATATACTAAATTGAATAAACGGTCCACATGAACTATTAAACTTCAAATTACACAAAGCACGACATAGAAAAAGGAATAAAATGCACACTTACTGAATTCTCAATATAGTTAAAAACCGAAATGGACAATTGATCATTTTATATATATATATATATATATATATATATATATATATATATAAAGATTTCAGATAAACACCTGAAATAGCAATTAATGATCAAACCACAATAAGAAATGGGAAAACAAGACTAAGATCTTTCAACCGTAACAAGCGTTCTTCGTCAGAGTCAAAAACCCAACTCCATGAGAGGAAGGACCGCTTCTGATGAAGACCGCTTGTTACGGTTGAAAGATCTTAGTCTTGTTTTTCCATTTTCATATTGTGGTTGATCATTGATATATATATATATATAAAAGGATTCTTCGAACTGAATAAACTAGAATTTAAAAAGAACACATAGAAAGGAAATCACTGAACTCACTACTATATTTCGACGTCCTCGTCTTCAGGAAAAGAAGTGAATCGCTCCAAAGGCTGATAACGTCGTTATCTACCTAACGACCTAACATAACGACCTAACGTCGTTATCAGCCTTTGGAGCGATTCACTTCTTTTCCTGAAGACGAGGACGTCGAAATATAGTAGTGAGTTCAGTGATTTCCTTTCTATGTGTTCTTTTTAAATTCTAGTTTATATATATATATATATATATATATGTGTGTGTGTGTGTGTGTGTTGTGTGTGTGTGTGTGTGTGTGTGTGGGTGGGTGGGTGGATGTGCGTGTGTTGTGTGTAGGAACAAATCAAACTAAATTTAGTCCAAAAGACGTATGATATAATGAATAAATGGAGAAATGTTTATATATTTTTTACTTTGATAATAAAGTTATGCAGATTATATTACATATCTCTCGTATAAATGCTGTTTGAAAACGTCCCCTGATAAGATGAAAATAGAAGATTTAAGAAATAATAGTTAAAAAAATATACATTATCAGTTAGAATTTTGTGATGACATTAAACTACAATGAACCCAGTATGAAAGAAGATCTACCAAATTGAAAAAAATAAGATCTTTTTTTATATGGGACCAGGCTAGCTCAGTAGCAACGTGTTCATCTCTGAACTAATAGATCCGCGGTTTAATACAACTCTGGTCCTCGATTGACAAATCTCAGCGTCATCCCTCGGAGAAGACATTAAGCCGTCGGTCCCGAGCCTGTACGATGTCAGGAACTTGTTAAAAATCCCTCCTCTGAATACACTTGAGTAAGGCAAAATTTAGTACTCCCACTGTAGAATCAATCTTCATTGTGTGTTATCACAAAGGGCCAATGCTCGGCCTAGGTGTGTTCCCTTGTGAGTGACTGTCACTGCAACCTAACCTAACCTATCTCAGATATGAATCTGCTTCGGATTCAGAACAGTTTTAATTTCTTTGAGAACTAATGGTTTTGAATTACTAGGCTGGCATACAAATACGAAGTCATATGAGAGATGTTTCAATACATAGACATTATGTATAGTTCTATATAGTATGGTAAGTAGTCAATGAGCAAACAACAATATGAAATGGGAAAACAAGACTAAGATCTTTCAACCGTAACACGGTCTTCGTCAGAGTCAAAAACCCAACTGAAACACTAGATGCAGAAAACATCTGGTGAGGCTTTGAGAAGAGTGGGGGGGGGGGGGGGGGGGAATCAATATGATGATTTTCATTGTTTAGGATGGTCATTGATGAATGGACAGGAGCTAAATTTATTACCTATGAAAAATCAATGTTAAGAAATATTATTGAATCGTCTCTAATTAAATTTAATAGATCAAATATTATATACATTAGTAACGGTCTCTTCAAACTTAATACTTTCGTTACGAGGGCAGTAGCCTCTTCTAAGAGGGTTGACAGCTAGCGGATAGTTTTTTACTCTTTCTTACTGTACTCCTTTGTTTCCCCAAACATCCCTTTCTGGACATTTGTCCTTTCCTGCACTTTCACCCTTTTAAAATCCACTCTTCCCTCCCACTCTTCTCAACCCCTCACCAGATGTTTTCTGCATCTAGCGTTTCAGTTGGGTTTTTGACTCTGACGAAGACTGCTTGTTACTGTTGAAAGATCTTAGTCTTGTTTTCCCATTTCATATTATTGTGGTTTGATCAATGATTGTTATTTCACGTGTTTATGTGAAATCTTTTTGTAGTAAGTAGTGTATAGTGTATATAAGAAGGTTTCACAATAAACACGTGAAATAACAATCAATGTTCAAACGACAATAAGAAATAAGAAAAAAAAGACTAAAATCTTTCAACCATAACTAGTGGTCTTCGAGATTTGACTCTAACGAAGATCGCTCGTTACGGCTGAAAGATCTTAGTCTTTTTTTCTCATTTCTTGTTGTCGTTTGAACATTGAGTGTGTATAGTATGTCTTAGTGCTGTAAGACCTTCTACTTCAATTAAAACAGTTGTTTATATTTCTTATTAAAAAAGCTTTTTACTATAAAGTGAGTCGAAATATTTCACGAGCTTTCAACGGTTAGAACATTACTAGATTTTTTTTTCTAAAAAACAAAGTTGTTATATTGTTTTGACAGAAGTCAATATAGATTGTTTGTTTAGTTTTGATACTATGCTGAAAGCATTCTAATGATGCTCGGCCACTAAACAAAGCGCATTTAGACTGTTGGCGTGAAACAAAAGAGTTCAAGGGGCCGCTTAATGCCTGAAACAGGTCGGGCCCGGTCCCTTCCTCACAGCCTGGCAACTTTCCTTTTAATATTTTACACAACTCGTGGTACATTTTAGACGTCCCATTCCCCTCGCAGTATTAAAGTCTTTAAATATTTTAACAATATTAGGGCAGGGGAAATATATATTCAGGACTCAAGAAGGAGCCGCGTGACTGGAATACATTTTGCCTAAGAAGATAAAACAAGCTTAACTTCTTAATAAAATACTGAGCAGTTCAGATTGATTTTCCGCTAAGACGAAGCAGACAGCCGAGTCTTTCCTTTTTTCCTGATTTATTTTTTTTTTTTTTTTTTTAGAAAAAAAAAGCTCGTATTTCACTTTTAACTAAATACTTTCCGTGTCTAAATGACAGGTGTCTCGGTCGATTTTCCATTTCACTTAATGCTAAAATATTGTTTTAAAATCCTCAAAATTTATTTAAAACATTTACGTTTTTAAACAATTCAACTGTTAGTTACCAGCATGGTTTATACATGCTATACATTTATACAATAAGTGGCTACTTCATTGAACTTTTTAATAAACGCGAACTTACATGATATCATTCATATGAATATATTTATATCAATTTTCGGATTTTAAATTGTACTGTTAATGAATATATATAACTTTACTAAGAATCAAAACAATATTTTGTACTTCACTAGACATGAAACAACATAAATATTTCAAAATCAACCTGTACAATAATGATGATATATCTATATATTATGATGAAACATAATAATATATCTGTTTCAAGCATTTGACGGATTATCATACATTAAGATACTATTTAAAACTCATCTTTTTTTGATCATATAATTGTACTGTTATTTATTCACTTAAAAAGCAGACCAATCATTATATGGTAATTGAGAGGTTTTCTGAAGAAAAGGCGAGGAGATTGTTGATTCGACAGTTGAAGTTGATGGAGATGAGAGACCGAAAGATAGATGCCCTTGATTGCATTCTTGATTAGATAAACCCGAGTACCGTCCACTGCATTCGTCCTTTAATCAAAACAAAGGACGAATAGGACCTATCAAATCAGGTCCTCTGATTTGAGCAATACGAACGACATGTCGGACAGACCTGTCCTATTATCAATGCCACCTCTTACTTTTTACAATGAACTGAGAATATTGAAGAGAGTTTTGTTGTTTTTTCCTGTTCTTTTTCTTAAATATTTGACATTATATATATATATATATATATATATATTATATATATATATAAAGATTTCACATAAACACGTGAAACAACAATCAATGATTAAACCACAATAAAAATGGGAAAACAAGTCTTGTTTCAATCATTGATTGTTGTTTCACGTGTTTATGTGAAATCTTTTTATCGATGAATTAGTCTTGTTTTCCCATTTTTATTGTGGTTTAATCATTGATATATATATATATATATATATATAAATTTTATAAAAGTATCGACCGTGAAATAGAAAGAAAACTAAGGTTTATCGGGACTCTAGGTCTATCGTCTAAGGTTTATCGTCAGAACTGACAGAGTCCCGATAAACCGTAGTTTTGTATATATATATGTACAATTAAAAGAAACGGTCCAGCGGACTTTTTTAAATAAAATAAATTCAAAACGAAGGAAACACACAGAAAGACACAGACAATGTCTTTCTGTGTGTTTCCTTCGTTTTGAATTTATTTTATATATATATATATATATATATATATAAAACAAGATTATACAATAAACCCGTGAAGTAACAATCAATGATCAAACCACAATATGATATGGGAAAAAAGACTAAGATCTTTCAACTGTAACAATCGGTTTTCGTCAGAATCAAAACCCGACCCAGCTGTTGGTTTTTTGACTCTGACAAAGACCGGCTGTTACGGTAGAAAGGTCTTAGCCTCTTTTTCCCATTTCATATTGTGGTTTGATACATATACAATATATATATGTCAGATTGAATTTACGGCCTATTGGTTTTTTAATTAATTTTTTGGATAACTTTTCCAAAGCCCTTTATAGGGAATTGTGGTTTGAACATTTATATATATATATACATAAATGATCCAACTTTAATATGAAATGGGAAAACAAGACTAAAATCTTTCAATCATAACAAGCGGTCTTCGTCAGAGTCAAAACCCCAACTGAAAACATGTACCAAACTTCAGTTGGGTTTTTGTCTCTGACAAAGACCGCTTGTTACGGTTGAAAGAATTATATATATATATATATATATATATTGTAAACAGGAAAACCATCCAAAAGGACGACAAACGTTTCATGACAAATCACAAACACAGAACTAAGGAACAAACACATTTACTGTCTCTAATTTTCGGTTGAACCGTAATCAGGAGAGTTGATGACTCCTGATGATTAGTTTATTCTATCTCAACTCTCCTGATGACGTTTCAACCGAAAATTAGAGACAGTAAGTGTTTTTGTTCCTTAGTTCTGTGTTTGTTATTCTTCGCGAAACACACACATATATATATATATATATATATACACTTTTTCGTTGGAAATACGATCCAAAACGGACAAATAGAGTTCAATATAGACAAAGATACATAGAGAAATCAAAAGAACACACTTACAGTCTCCAACTCCAACCGTCTCTGAACCAGTGCGCTTGGTTTCCCTCTCTTATCTCTCCTGAAGATGGTTCAATCCGAAAATTAGAGACTGTAAGTGTGTTCTTTTGATTTCTCTATGTTTCTTTGTCTATATTGAACTATATATATATATTGAGTGTGGTTTAACTTTTCAATACATCTCTTCTCCTGATGGGATGTATACGACAGTCAAAATATCGAAGTGAATTATGTCAGCGCTTTCATGTATTCTTATTGTAATTCGATATAGATTATCATTGTTAGATTCCCGACATTTTGACCAAATAGGTTGTTAGTGTTCTTTACTTATACCTTTGCAACTGTAGAGTTTGATACTCGCCATCCAGTTTTATCATTTCCAGTTTCACTAATACCATTTTTTTAGCAGTTTACAGAAATTAATATATTTAAAACATGAAACAATGTTAAATTGTAGTAACAGATTTCACATTAAGCAAAAGTTTATTTGTCATTTTGCAAATTAACGAAATAGTGAATAGGTGAAAAGAGTAGAAAGAGACCAATCAAGAAGGGATGGTATTGAAGGGATGAAGAGGGAGGGGGTGGAATGATTAAAGAATAGATGGTCTAGGCGGACGGGAGTAGTAGCAAATTGATCCGTAACAAGATAATTGAAATGCTAAAGCCGCCTGACCTGTTTCCTATTAAACACTGCAGCCAGTTTTATTTCCCTCCCATTGGCAAGTCTGATTTACCGGCAGGGATCTTGTCAGTTAATAGACCCTGTCCTCTTCTAAGAGTTCCTCCATTTCCAGTGAATTGTTTGTTTTTAATTCCAGTAGTTGTTAGTGACGTACGAAACATCAATCCTTTAAAACTACAATGAACATCTTTTTTTTCTTTTTACTCATTCCCTTGTTTTAACATACTGGATTCACAATTGATTTCAATCCAAATTCATTTACGTTATTCTTTTAGTTTATTTCATGATGTATTTTACATTTAGTTTGTAATATAAAATAATACATTTGTTTGTATGTAAATGCTGTTTTGTTTTTATTTTATTCACTGTTGCCAAGCGATCTTTTGAAAATATCTCTATATTGACAGCCTGAGTATCTTGTTCAGTAATGTCGCTTGCCTCTATCTTAGATTTTCTCAAGGCTTGGTTTAATGGTCCGTTTACTATGATGCTGGCCTCTCCAACTCTCTACCACCAGCTGTAGCTTTGGGAGCTGGTTACTTTACTCAATCAGAATTATTGAAATATCAAACAAATTCCAGCGACTGTTAATTGTATAAATACAACGTCAACGGGTTTAAGACTTCCCTATAATGATATGTCCTTAGTCGTCCATAAACTGGGCCTGTTAACAAGAGAGTGGCTTTCATCTAGAGGCTACGAATTCCAGAGCAATGACAATACACGTTTATTTTCAAGTATAAGATTAGAGGGTGTGCTAGAAAGCTACACTTCCGACGCTGATTCCTCAAGGGAGTATTGCATCTCCCTAATGATTCTACATTGCAAGTCCTAAATTTAGCTTAACTCAATTCTATTTAGAGTAGGGGTCTTTAACAATTTCCTTAACATTGTAAAGACTCAGAACCGACGGTTTATCGTCCTCTCCGAGGGATGATGTGCACAGGTTTTGTTCAACACTCACGTGGAAAAAATCTATTGCCAATGTAAAGATGGAATCAGCATCTACCAGTCCAAAATCAAGTACGCAAGCTACTGGTCTACTAAGACTCCAAAAATGATACAAATGAATTTATTACTCGAGTATATATCATAAGAGAACTCTTTCTCCATATAAAACAAGTTTGAAGGCTTAATAAGCAGGTAACTATACATTTAATTTTAAAAGTATCATTTACTAAAAGAAAAATTTTTAAGACCGAGTTGTAATCAAGTTGTAGACTGTTTTTTTATTGGAATACAGAAACTATTATAGGTTTTTCAGCAGAAAACAGTAGTGTTTCAGACTAAGTATATTCTTAGAATAAACTCCACCCACTCTTAATCCAATTGACACATTTGATGTTTCCTTTGTAGCTGACCAGTATCGGTTAGAATAGAATTCGTCTTCTAAAAAGAAATAACTACAATAAAATAAAGTACAATTCTACTTCTAACAATGTTACAATCTTAACAGATTTGTAGTTTTTTTTGCACTTCACTATCTGTTTCATCCTCTCGAATTTGTTGTCCAGAATAAACGTACCCTCCTCATAGCCGGGTCTTCTTTATATGCCATAAATTTGGATATGCAACATGATTTGAGGTAGAAGTCCATCGGTCACTATATCAACAACTTACCAGCAAGAAAGATAAAATACAACCCTTCGTTAAATATTCAAAATAGTGACCTTAAAGCCATACCGAGTTCAAAAAAATTTGATAATACTTTTAAGATAGTAAGAGAGGTCGGTGAGGGGACAAGCAGGTAGTTGGGGTGCAGTGCCCTGCCCTGCATGCCCTCCCACTCACACCTCCCTCCCTTCCGCATTCCTTGCTTTTCTATAATAGTTAGTTGTTAACTGCCCTTAGTACTGTACCTTTTTGCCTTGTTTAATATGTTCGTTTTTACCTGATGATGGCTAATGTGAGCCGAAAGCTTGTGTTTTAGATTAAGTTTCAAATTATAGTTTTAGTTTAAAGTGTTAAAGTGTTTAGTGTTCAACTTCTTTCCTTTCATGTCGTTAGCAGAACTCCTTTGGAAAATACCCGAAAGTAACCGAAAACTAGTTAGGAAACTAGAAAACATCAGTAAGAAATTGGTCAACGCAGAAGCTGCTGCCAACTTTAATTATATATAAAACTTAAAATAAACTGTGACACATAGACAGAAACATAACAAAGACTCACTTTTCAATATTTCGTCCGTAATGGAGAAGAGGACCATAACCTCTTATGAATAGGACCGTCGTCCTTAGGAGAAGAAGTGAATTGACGGAGGGACGATAGTCAACTCAACTATATATATATAGTGACCTGTAAGAACATATGGACACAAAAGCGACTCTTTCGCAATATATACAAATATACTAATTGACAATATTTACTGACCTTTCGGTAAATAGGAACATAATAATTGAGCTGTAGTAGACCTGTGGTCTAAAAATGCTAATTATGAAAAAACTATAGAGTACTCAAAAATATTCTTGGTTATTGGTTGATATACAAACTGCATTTCCAGCCGTCTTTTTCATGTAATCTAGTCTTATAAACGTTGGAGAGAACAGCAGGTATCTGCATACCACCATTTCTTTTTTATCATCAACATCATTTTCTTGGATAATTTTAACATTTCGAAAGTCAGTAGATCGTTTGTCTTGTGTTCTTGAGATATTTAGAGCTGTTATAGAGTTAAATAACACTAAATATCATCTTTGTCAGCGACACTGTTGAAGAGCTCTTGGTTGGAGCTTTACAATTGTTTTCAAATTTATTCAAATCCACTAGGAAAGATATTGACTCAAACTATCAGCAAACGTAAGTATTGTTTTTATGTAGCGTCTTTAGAGTATTTATTGGAAGTTGTCTTTTATCTCAACTTCAGGGTAAACCCAAGAGTGGGGGAATTACTGAGAAACAGTATGTTTTTAAGGTATTTAAGATTGTAAGGTAGGTTGTATAAATAAGGGTTTTGTTTCAGGGAGCATCGTCATCACTAGTCGTCAAGTTTGCAGACACAGAGAAAGAGAGGCAGCTGAGGCGAATGCAGCAGATGGCTGGAAATATGAGTCTTCTCAACCCCTTTGTGTTCAACCAGTTCGGCGCTGCCTACGGTGCGGCCTACGCTCAAGTAAGCACTCTCCTGTCTTTTGCTTTTCTTTAACCCATTTTCTACTTCATTTATTACTCATTCTGCACCAAGAAATAACATATTTAAATAAAATTTATTCAAACAAAAAACAGAATAATTTGAAATGGGAATCAATTGTTTCATTATTCAATTTACAAATGATGAAAACAAAAACCCTACCTACACCCATCCTTACTCTGACCATCAGTCATCCTCATTAAACCCTTACACGTCTTACCTCTCCTAGTGACCACCTTCCACGTCATCTGCCAGGAAATCCCATACGACTGCGAAAAAGGTTCTTTCACATGGAAGACAAATTGACTTTAAAAACACTAGCTGTCCTTCCAATACATATTGGAATAATAATACGTTTACACATATTTGAAATTTTCTCATTCAACTTACAACTGATAAAAACAAAACCCTACCTACACCCATCCTTACTCTGACCATCAGTCATCCTCATTAAACCCTTACACGTCTTACCTCTACTAGTGACCACCTTCCACGTCATCCGACAGGAAATCCCATACGACTGCGGAAAAGGTTCTCTCACATGGCAGACAAATTGACTTTAAAAACACTAGCTGTCCTTCCAATACATATTGAAATAGTTATTTAACAGCAGTTGATAAAGTCCTTTTATTAACTTAATTAGTATAACCATAAAGTTATATATAACTTTATCTACCTATTAATAGTTTACACGTATTGAAATTTTCTCGTTAAACTTACAACCGATGAAAACAAAACCTTGCCTACACACATCCTTTGTCCAAGCTCTTACTCTGACCGTCAGTCATCCTCATTACCTTAAACTCTTATACATCTTACCTCTCCTAGAGACTACTTGGTATGTAGTATCTTCTATCTGTGACGAAACTATTCTTACTGCTTCTGAGGTAAAATGGATAAACCAACAAAAGTCTCCACACAAATGAAGTTTTATTCAACGCGTTTCGAACACTTTGTGTTCATCATCAGGAAGACACTATAATACAAATTATATCTAATTAGTTACAAAAATTAGAGTGAAATAATAAAATTCAATGTAGAGAATTCAAGACATAGCCAAGGATGTGGTACTGACGGGTTGGTCCAGTGAACACAACTAGTAGGAAACAGATCCGTTGCGAAAGAGTGGGGATAGGCATTTAGGAGATAAGGGACAAAGGCTTCAGGTATGCTTGAAAACCTTTAACTGAAATACAGAAGGCCAGAACCACTAATTTAGAATGAGTAAATACCACACAATTACGGATTGCACAACTAATGATTATTCTTACTGAGTATTTAATATTAATTTTGGTTACTTTACAACAAGATAATCTTTAATTTATAAAATTAATCACTGCAAGTTAATTAATAGATATTATTGAAAATTTTCTCGTCTAAATTCATGAGTATAACTGTATTATGAATTACTTTAGTTTTTCACTTAATTCTAACGAACTTCAATTTTTCAAATTTAAAGCTGATTCTCTGAAATGAAAAAAGGGAAAAACATTTTAGTTTAGTAGAACCATTCATTAGTAGCAGCCAATCGTTAGAATTTTTCTCTCGTACGAGTTGTAAAAATTCGTAATACGAGCGACCTTCTATCTCATACCAAGATCGTCTGCGTTTTAAGCATAATAGATCAATCAAAAATTATTGTTTCTTTCATCCATTTTTATTATCTATAATAAATATGCAGTAATGTTTACTTTTTCTAATTGTACTTTTTCTATTTAAAAAAAAATTAACTCGATAAAAAAGTATTTGCGGGATGAAACGGTTATTTATTTTCATATTAATTTCAATGCGAAAAATTGATTCGTAATATGAGTAAATCGCAATACGAGCTTGATCTGGGAACGAATTAAACTCATACTGCGTGGTTCTACTGCATTTGAACCAACAACCTATCAAATCCTTTTTATTTTTTTTTTTTTTATTCTTTATTTATGTTAGTCGGTAAAGGCTATTAGTTTTATGCTGTTTGAGAGTTGATCTTAGCATGATTTGTACCCTAAAGTCCTCCTTTCCTGTCCTCAGATCCTAATCACTATACCATTACGGTATATTTATCATTATAAATAATTACGGCATATTCAGCCACTGGAACCACAAGCGATTTTTTTTTTAATTATAAATTATTTTGGTATATTTAACCAGAGGAACAACAAATGGTTCTTTATACAGTCATAAACAAATAATAACAATGATAAATAATTATTTTAACCACAAATGGTTGGTTCCTCATACGATTATAAATAATTATGGCACATTGAACCAGAAGAAGCACCAAATGGTTCCTCATACCATTATAAATAATTATGGCATATTGAGCCACTGGAACCACTAACAGTACAACTATGAACAAATAATAACAACTATAAATAATTCATTTAACCACTAATGGTTGGTACCTCACACAATTATAAATAACTATGGCTCATTGAACCAGAAGAAGCACAAATGGTTCCTCATACCATTATAAATAATTATGGCATATTGAGCCAGAAGAAGCACAAATGGTTCTATCAGCCATTATAAATAGTTATGGCATATTGGCTATTGGAGCTACAAATGGTTATCTATTATAAAGTATTGAGGCATATTGAACCAGAGGAACCCCAAACAGTTCCTTGTACACTCATAAACAAATAATAACAATTATAAATAATTTATTTAACCACTAATGGTTGGTTCTTCACTCTATTATAAATAATTATGCCATATTGAGCCAGAAAAAGCACAAATGGATCCTTATACCATTATAAATAGTTATGGCATATTGAGCCATTGCAGCTACAAATGGTTCCTTTAGCAAACTGGTTGAATACAGCCTCTCTTAGGCTCCGCCGCACTCATGAAAGCTATCACAAAAGAGATTTGCTTTAGCTAGTTGTTGGTGTTGTTGAAAGGAAAGCTCGTTTACTTCTCAGAAGTATTTCTTAAATAATGTTAAAATCCTTGAATCGACTCCTTTTTTTTTTTACGTAGGCTATTTCCATTTCAATCACGTTTTACAACCATCAACTCTTGTTCTTTATAAAAAAAAAAAAAAAAAAATAAAATCCCCCGATGAATATGAATTTTATAATTGGACTGTGATGGCTGAAATTTCAGTGGAATCTTTTGAAAAGTAATCAAGTTGTGAAATCCTTTTCAAAGTGTTGAGTGAAGGTTAGCAATAAGTAATGGGCAGAAGAAAGGCCTTTCTTAGCCGGCTCGCATAAATAACAATGATTCCTTCTTCCGTTATAAACCTCTCATTTGCGGTCTCCCTCGCTTTCTCTGATTAAATCTTAAAGCCTTCATTTTTCTAAAGACCAATTCCCTTCGACACTTGCTCAGTAATTAAACATTCAAAACTTTTCAACACTGACACTTTTTGGCAATATTGTTTCCTTTCTTCATTAAAACTTTAAAATAGGTGAAAATTTTAAAAGATATGCTCAAATATTTATGTTTGCATTGATTTGAAGAGTTTCAGAACAGAACCAGCTATGAATTCTAACTCTCGGATGTTATATTCACTACTTGCCATAAGCACACCTCTACTACAGTTTCTACTAAATACCCTGATACTGTTCAGCTTTAAAATTTAAACCTTGCTTCGTTATAACGTTTCAATTCTGTGTCCATATTTCACAACATTATTTACTAAAACCTTAAATAATTTTACTTTAAACATACTTTTTTATATGAAAGTATCACACTATATTTTACAATGCACTTTACATTTAAAGTAAACAAATACTTCCTTATACCATTATAAAAAAATAATGACAATTTTAAATAATTTATTTATTCACTAATGGTTGGTCCTCACACCATAATAAATAATAAGGCATATTGAACCAGAAGAAGCACAAATGGTACCTTATGCCATTATAAATAATTATGGTACAATGAGCCATTGGAACCACAAATGGTTTTTTTTCTATTATAAAGTATTGTGGCATATTGAACCAGAAGAACCTCAAATGGTTCTTTTTCTATTATAAAGTATTGTGGCATATTGAACCAGAAGAACCTCAAATGGTTCTTTTTCTGTTATAAAGTATTGTGGCATATTGAACCAGAAGAACCTCAAATGGTTCTTTTTCTATTATAAAGTATTGTGGCATATTGAACCAGAAGAACCTCAAATGGTTTTTTTTTTTATTATAAAGTATTGTGACATATTGAACCAGAGGAACCTCAAATGGTTCTTTTTCTATTATAAAGTATTGTGGCATATTGAACCAGAAAAACCTCAAATGGTTCTTTTTCTATTATAAAGTATTGTGGCATATTCAACCAGAAGGAGCACAAATGGTACCTTATGTCATTATAAATAATTATGGCACAATGAGCCATTGGAACCACAAATGTTTTTTTTTTCTATTATAAAGTACTGTGGCATATTGAACCAGAAGAACCTCAAATGGTTCTTTTTCTATTATAAAGTATTGTGGCATATTGAACCAGAAGAACCTCAAATGGTTCTTTTTCTATTATAAAGTATTGTGGCATATTGAACCAGAAGGACCTCAAATGGTTCTTTTTCTATTATAAAGTATTGTGGCATATTGAACCAGAAGAACCTCAAATGGTTATTTTTCTATTATAAAGTATTGTGGCATATTGAACCAGAAGAACCTCAAATGGTTCTTTTTCTATTATAAAGTATTGTGGCATATTGAACCAGAAGAACCTCAAATGGTTCTTTTTCTATTATAAAGTATTGTGGCATATTGAACCAGAAGAACCTCAAATGGTTCTTTTTCTATTAAAAAGTATTGTGGCATATTCAACCAGAAGAACCTTAAATGGTTCTTTTTCTATTATAAAGTATTGTGGCATATTGAACCAGAAGGACCTCAAATGGTTATTTTTCTATTATAAAGTATTGTGGCATATTCAAACAGAAGAACCTCAAATGGTTCCTTTTCTATTATAAAGTATTGTGGCATATTCAACCAGAAGAACCTCAAATTGTTTTTTTGCTATTATAAAGTATTGTGGCATATTCAACCAGAAGAACCTCAAACGGTTCCTTATACAATCATAAACAAATAAAAACAATTATAAATAATTTATTTAACCACTAATGGTTGGTCCTCACACCATAATAAATAATAAGCCATATTGAACCAGAAGAAGCACAAATGGTACCTTATAACATTATAAATAATTACGGCATAATGAGCCACTGGAACCACAAATGGTTCCTTATACAATCATAAACAAATAATAATAATTATAAATAATTCATTTTACCGCTAATGGTTTGTTCCTTCCACAATAAAAGAAACTCCAGAAGTACTTGATAAAATATTAGGTTTTTCATTATAAGGCAACAATACTAATCTCTCTTCTTAACAAAATTAATGTATATTGTATAAATTTTAAAGAAATACTACAATGATAATAGAAAATGTAATTAATTCGAAGACTTTCATAATTTTTTTCATCTAGATGGAGATCTATCAAAACTAGGTTACTTTTACTCTTTATGTTTTTTTATTTTCATAATTTTGTTAAGTTTTGTCACTTTTCTATCTTGAATATTTAGAACCATAATTTTTATATTTTACAAGTTTTTATGTTTGTTATATGTAGTATTGCTGATATTGCATGATTTCTCTTTTCTTCTTATAATAGGTCCATGAAATTTTTATCTTTTAATAAAACAGAAATTTAGCTTTGATAGTTTTATTTGGTCATTAAGAGTTGATAGATTTCTGATAAATTTTTATACCTTTATCAAGTTTTATATATAATAAGATTTCACAATAAAAAATATTTGTTTAACCTCTCGACATCAATCCATTAAAGATAAATGGAATGCTGAATAAAAATAGTCGATTTAAGAAAGTCAAAGTTCATCTTGAATGGAATAAATAATTTAGAAAGATATTCGGTAAGTATGTCAAAGTAACATAATAAACTCAGCATTCATGATATTGTTTAAAACGAAAGAGTATTGGATAAAGCAATGTATGTAGTTATAAATAAACCTCCTTCTTTCCTCGTGGCTTAAAGAAGTACATAAATGAAGTTTATTAGTGGATAAATCTCGGTAATGAACTAAAGTCTCGAACCAGAGAAACATTTACAAAACTGAATTGTAGGCGAGTCGGCATGAATCATTTTTAAATGGCCTTGTTAATTCTTGTGTGGATTTGTATGGGTTTTTGGATCGAATTTTGTTATACTACCTACCGTTTACAGATATTAATGTTTTAATGAAACTCGACTGATAAAATATTATTGTTTAACTGACTTACTGAGTTCATGTACCTGGGAATTTTGGCTATACCATGATAAAGGAGAAAAGGTTGGTGTTTTTGTTTCTAACGTGGAGACGTTTTGCTGACTAACTCTAGGAGAAGAGAAGCATACCGACGATGATGACATTGCGACCGGCCAGGCAAACCTGAGTCCTATAACCAGCCATGAACAGTGACCTTCGAGTAAACCTTGAGACTGACGGGGAACCTAAATTACCGGATCATAGTGAGAGGCGAGAAAAAGTTTAGAGGAATGCAGGTGTAAGCTGGAAAAAGAACAAGTGGGTTTGGAACCTGTTTTTGAGAAAATGAGTGACTGAGTGGACATTTCACCGGCAGATACCAAGCATGATCGAGGATTCGATGGGAGCTGCTGAAGCTGCTTTGAGAAATATGACTTGAAAAAGACAGACGTTAGCTGCACGAGGCCGAAAGGACGGCCAATAATCCAACAGGCTAAGGTCGGGGCCGAACAGACCTACAGCATGTGCGCCCCGACCAAGAACACAACCATCCCTCCAAGCACTGCAAGAGAAGTCTTGAAAAAGACAGCCGTTTTGTCACATCGAACTAATAAAGACGGGCTATCACCCAGCCTTCGTGAACGACCGGACTTTCTACCTTCGGGTGCCAACCCCGGCTAACCCTCCGTCCAGTTGTGCCTTTTTTTGTTCATGCCATGAGGGAATAACCACCCAGACATGTTAACCCCCCCCCCCCCCCCCCACGACAAGGTGAAGGCACATCGGGGGGAGTATGTTATTATGACCATCTTTAAGCACATCTTATTCAATTTTCAACGTATGAACTTGTAATAAAAGTCTCTTGTAATATAAACATTAATATTTAAATAAAAAGAGCTAACCATTCAATACCATCCTTTAATTATTTAAACAATAAATGTTTAATGTACTATATGAATGGAATGTATAAGTATCATAGAGAGTCAAATTTTATATAGTCAGCAAAATTTGAATGCTAATTATAATAATGTATCTCTTAAACGAATTGAATGAGAAAACTAGTTTAGTGAAATCTGCTAAATGAGAACTAATGAAGCATGAGGGAAAACTGGATTAAAAAAAGGACGCGAAATTAGGTTAGAGGGGAACGTTTAAAAATGGATCATGCCGACAAGGCTGCAATTCGGTCTTGTAATATTACACTGCCCGGAAATTTAGTTTATTACCCGGATTTATCAACTAATAAACTTCGTTGGTTTGAATTGAGAGTGAGAGAGAGAGGAAAGATGAAGGAAAAGGTAAGATTTTGAAGTGAAATGTTTACGTGAAAGATAGTACCATGCAAAATCAGTTTTCAGAAATATTTATGCCAATTTTAGTAAAGAAGGTTTATTTAATTTGGAGACTATAATTTGCAATTTGAATTCTGTCTGAATTAGATAATTGTATTAATGCACTGTACTAGAAGGGCTTTGCAAATGAACTGATATAAAACCGGAAAGAAATAACAAATACCATTCTCACTTCTATAAAACTAACACAAACACAAATTACACAAATACGACACAGGAAAAAATATATAATACACACTTAGTAAATTCAATATTTTGAACCATTGTTCGTCATCAGAAGAAGACTAGAAAAGAGGACGAAGTGAGAGCGATCTCCTGATAACGAACAACAGTTCGAAATATTGAATTTAGTAAGTGTGTAATTTATCTATTTGTATGTCATGTTCTGTGTAATTGAAGGTTATATATATATATATGTGATATTAAATTTTCTGCCCACTTTTGTCTTAATTAGTTTTCTGGATTTCTTTTCAGAATCCCTAAGTCTTACTTTCATTTCTTTGGGAACTAGGTGTAATAACTCACCATATGTTTTGTTGTCCATTTTTTTATTTTTACCGACGTTTCGGTCTTCTTCGACCATCTACTGGGTGATTTTTGAACACATACTTTTAAACTATTTAACATTTTTAACAAAAACTAAATTTATATTTTGTTAGTCGTGTGTTAAAATTTAGTTTTTGTTAAAAATGTTAAATAGTTTAAAATAGTATGTGTTCAAAAATCACCCAGTAGATGGTCGAAGAAGACCGAAACGTCGGTAAAAATAAAAAAATGGACAACAAAACATATGGTGAGTTATTACACCTAGTTCCTAAAGAAATGAAAGTAAGACTTAGAGATTTTGAAAAGAAATCCAGAAAACTAATTAAGACAAAAGTGGGCAGAAAATTTAATCTCATATATATATATATATATATATATATATATATATATATATATATATATATAACCAATTAGATGAATCGATTCTTCGAACTGAATAACTAGAATTTTCAAAAGAACACACAGAAAAGAAATCACTGAACTCACTACTATATTTCGATGTCCTCGTCGTCAGGAATAGATGTTAATCGCTCCAAAGGCTGATAACGATTCAGTATAGTGATAGTCCTTATCAGCCTTTGGAGCGATTCACATCAATTCCTGACGACGAGGAGATCGAAATATAGTAGTAAGTTCAGTGATTTCTTTTCTATGTTTTTTTGAAAATTCTAGTTTATATATATATATCGAAATGTTTTCGTACCAGAAAACTTTTAAAGTACTCACTTTTTGAAAGTGAGTTTCATGTTTTTACAAGGTAACTATTCTTGTTCATTTCAATAGACCTTAGTTAGAAGAAAGTCAGTAAATTGAATTACTGATTTGTAATCAGTAATTGGTCTCCTTTATGCCAATATAATGGTGTTTAGATTGAGTTTCAAGATCTTTTAATGTAAACTGTTCATTTCAATAGACATTGGTTAGAAGAAAATCAGTAAATTGAATAACTTGATTTGTAATCAGTAATTGGTCTCTTTTTTACCAATATAAGGGTTAGTAAATTGAGTTTCATGTTCTTACAATGAATGTACGTATTCTTGTTCGTTCAATGAATAAATCTCGTTTAGAAGGATATCAGGATATTTTTAACTCTTCTATAATCAGATGAGCTATCTCTTTCCTGCTAATGTAAGAATATTCAAAGTGATTCATTTGTTCTTACAAAGTTACTATTCTTCATGACTTTAAAAGACCTTTTGTCTTTTAAATTAAAAGATAACCCCTTTAGGTCAACACATCAAGAAATGCAAATAAAATACCAATGAAGCATACACTGCTACACTTAATTCAGCATTACTGGTTGTCTTTCCTGATAATGAAAATATTCAATGACTGATTCTTTTTTTGATTTCATTAAATATTTCATCCTAAATTATAATTCTAACCAACTGGAATGCATAAATGTTTTAGCACATAAAATATTCAAAGTAAATAACAGGTAAATCAGTTTACCCAACAATTTAAAGAATTAAACAGTATAATGATTACGGCCTCCGGTGCTTTGGGTCAAATGCTGTTGATAATAACTGACGCTCCCTCTATATTTGTTAATGGAGTTATAAAGGGGTGGACCGCCCCTTCAGGCACAATTCTCTTTGTAAAGCACGCTCGATACAAACGAAAATTACCAATTCTCTGTAGATCATGAAATCCTCTAGTGCAGCTTTTGTTTCTTTGGACCTTAAATTCTAATTTTTAATTTATTAGTCTAAAGAAACATATTATTAAGAACTGACTTAAGCGTAGCTTTTTAACAAAAATTAAGAAAAAAAGATAAATATCCGTTTACTCTCTTAATTCCTATGCTGTTCTATTTTGATAAGTTCTGCCTATTGATGAACTGTTTCATATTTCCAAATTGTAAACATCTATTCTCTGGACATTAATAGTAATATCTGCATGTCTATGCAGTCCAACTAGTCGCATCTATTTATAATTGGATAATTACTATAACTGCTTCCTTGCTAAATGAGCAAACTACGCATATATAACTGAGCATAATAGTTAATTATAGTTTAATAGTTAATTTAGTAAACTAAACGTTTACTAGCGTAAACTAATAGTTTATTTAGCTTGCATTAATTTATATTAAAAAATCAAAGTCATAATTAGATATAGAGTATAGTTATTTCTGAAATTCACAGGTCATGATGATAAAACTCATGTTCATTATTTCGATAGTTAATTGATGATGAGTAAAAGTAAAAACAACCTGTATCTAAATGATGATTCTAAGGAAGCAAAATATTTGGATAAAACGAAAACGAGACTACGAGTAGCAGTTTGCTTCTCAACGCGAGTACTTCGCACTTCTTCCCGATGACGACGGATGTCGAAATATCGAAGTGAGTTCTGTAGAGTCTTTCTGTGTTCTTTTCTCTGTGTTAAAGTATATATATATACAAAACTAAAGTTTATCGGGACTCGGTCAGTTCTTCAGGTTCAAATTAAACTCTCATTGCCAAAGTTTCGGTTTTTATTTAAATCCTTTTTCATAGGTAGAAGTATAAACATTGAAACAGAAAAAGGGAAAAGTTTTTATTTATTATAATCATTATTTTATTGTAATCATCTTAAAGGTTTTTAATTCAATATTCATAATTTTTTATATATTTCTTATATTTTACCCTAGTGCAATCAGTTATTATGTGGTATTTACTCATTGTAGGGTAAAAAGCTAATGAAATGATCTCCACATATAAAAATTTATTGGTATAAACAACGCGTTTCGAACACGTAGTGCTCTTTCTCAGGCATTAGCTAAAAAATACAATGACACCAGAGAGTTATCTATAGTATAAAGTAAATATAAATATTGTTTCTTATATTTTCTGTTTTCTCCCTCTTATTCTTTTTTCAATTTCTTTCAATCTCGACTCTATGGTTCTTTTTTTTTATTTTCTCTTTCGCGGTAGCACTGCTTTAGCCCTCAAACCAGAGAGTTCATCAGTTTCTTGTCGTCCCTCTGTCAATTCACTTCTTCTCCTGAGGACGACAGCCATATCGGTCGAAATATTGAAAATTGAGTCCTTCGTTACATTTCTTTTTATGAAAAAGGTTTTAAATAAAAACCAAAACGTTGGCAATGAGAGTTTAATTTGAACCTGAATAACTGACCGAGTATCAATAAACTTTAGTTTGATATATATATTATTGTTAAATAGTACCCTATATATAGCATAGATTCGCTTCTTGCATTGTTTTTTTTTAATTCCCGAAGTATTTTCTCAACACTTTATTAAAATGCTGTGAATAATAAAATGAAGTGGTAAAGTATAGTTGCTACCAATACATATATAAGAAAGAAAACACATAAGGAAGATCAAAGAGCCCTCTAGCAAATTTCAAGATTAAATATATAATTGTTGGTTATTTGATATTACCTCAACCAAAAGTTGAAGGATATGAACCAAATTCTTTGCGATCGAGGTAAACGGCATTGTTGACCGGTTACAGAAGTGTTTTACCTAATATCAGCGTTTTGTAACAATAAAATGCTAGACAACATATTGGCTTTTTTAATTATTCCGTTATTATTTTGTTTTATAAGGGTATCAAATACGACTTTTAGTAACCCCATCTTATACGAGAGTCTTAAATTCTGTTTTATTCAAATTTATTAGTATGAGGGGGGATTGTTTAAAATGATACCAGACATGGTACAGGCTTAGGGCTGGTGCATTTACGCCCTCTTTAACGCACCAGTGCACACATGATTTTCCATTTCGTAGACATTTATAGGAATGCAACACGAGTTCTGTTCCTCTTCATTCCTCTTTGTAACGTGGCAGTTAACTTCTTTTGGTTTTACATCTCAAATTGATGGTTTTCTCTTCCGAAAATATCACTGACTTTCAATTAAATATTCCTATTATACCAAATTTATGGCAATTATAACTGTTGAACTTTTGTCACTAACTTAGTAAAGCTTACACATTTGAAATATAACAAAACCCCCCGTCAGCAATTTTGGATTGCTTAAACATATATATTGAAAAACTATAATTATATAGAAAAAAGAAATAAAAAAAATCCATTTTTTGAAAAAAAAATCCTTTTTTGAAAAAAAAAATCCATTTTTTAAAAAAAAAATTTTTGAAAAAAAACGTATACAACCTTGAAGATTCAAGGAATAATAGAGAATATTTTTATTTTACATATTATTAAATTTATTGATTTTATTTGTGCTAAATCGTATAGTCTAAAAATAAAAAAAAACTCCTTGGTTTGTATATAAAAAAGGTTCGTTATTAAATTATTAACAATAATTTTTAAACCATTTTATAAACTAAGACACTTGTTACTGTAAAAGTAGCTATCTATAAAATTTTATATATATATATATATATATATATATAAAAAGATTTCACATAAACACGTGAAACAACAATCAATGATCAAACCACAATAAGAAATGGGAAAACAAGACTAAGATCTTTCAACCGTAACAAGCGGTCTTCGTCAGAGTTGGGTTTTTGACTCTGACGAAGACCGCTTGTTACGGTTGAAAGATCTTAGTCTTGTTTTCCCATTTCTTATTGTGGTTTGATCATTGATATATATATATATGTATTTATAAATTAAATGAACAATTGCTAAATATCTTTAAAAACAGGGTAAAAGTGAATAAAGTAAATTCAGTTATTAGCGGAAACTAACAGAGCACAAAAACTTGGTGTATTTTTCTTTATTTTCAACTGTTCTTGAAGTTTAATTGAATTACAAGGGAACAATTTGTATGAAGAATCGTATTAATTTGATTAATTTATACATATATTAAGTATGTAAAGGTTGCATGAATAAACAGAATATCAGTTTTATTATTTATAATCTATATTTTAATACCTTTTGTTTAATATCCTTATTTAATTAATAGATTCCTTTAAAAGTTTGTTTATCTCTATTTCAAAAAAGTTTTTTTAAACTTTTCACTCTGAAGGACAATTTTCACTTGGATTTCACCCTATACATATTAATTTTAACTAAGAGGGATGAACCAAAGAAATTTTAATGAAACCTTGAAAACAGATTTTTATATTAATAAAAATTATTTTCAAAAACTCTTTGACAGAAGACCTTCTTTTTGATACTCTGATTCAAAGATTCAAATAAGAATAATTTTTATACTTTAACAAAAGTTTCATAGTTGGAAAAGAAAATTCGTTAAATTAGTTTAATTAAACACTATTACTATTATACACTAAGAAAGTATGATATTTATTCGAACTTTTGCTGTTCTATTTTAGGGCTAACTGCAACTTAAATATGAAATTTTGTGATTATTTCTCTTAGAGTTTTGTAGTATCTTGTTTTCTCTCTCTCTTTCATGCTCTCTCTCTCACTCTCTCTCTTCTCTCTCTCTCTCTCTCTCTCTCTCTCTCTCTCTCTCTCTCTCTCTCTCTCTCTCTCTCTCAAAACAAACACACATACAAATCACTCTACGAAATTTATTCCATTGGATTTAGGGGATCTCAAAAGCTCAAAAGGATTATTTCGATTGAAAACACCAATACTTGCATGTCTTTATTTTTCATATTAAGTATCAATAAAAGTGAAAACTCTTTGGACTAACAACTACCTGTTAGTTTGTGTTACTGAGCACAAGTTACAACATTTCTGTTACAGAAAACACACACACACACACACACACTCACACACACACACACACACACACACACACACACACACACACACACACACATACATACATACATACATACATACATACATACATACACAAACACGGACTACTCTATGAAACCGATTTCATTCATTTATTGTATACTCTAAAAAAATTGATATAATCTATGCAATACATAACTATACCATGTTATGCCAAGTGTGTGACACAATATGTGTGACACATATTGTATATTAATTTAATAATCTTCCCAACCAGCAGGGGTATTGCTAGGTGGAAAACACATACCTAACACACACAGACCTATCTAGGAACCCTATTTAATTGGTCTTAGAGGACTTGAAAATAACTATTTCCATTGAAAACTCCAATACTTCAATATCTTTATACGGAGTACAATGTAAGTAAGAAGAACTAGTGAGTTTGTATTACTATAAGTATGATTTGTGTGGCAGGAAATGCAGCAGCAAGCCGCTTTGATGGCAGCCGCTCAGGGCAGCGCATACATCAACCCCATGGCCGCTCTCGCAACCCACGCCTCCCTCAACGGCTTGGACGCCAACCCCGTAGTACCCCCAACGTCAGGTAAACATCTTCTCCATTAACCCCCTCCAATCAGAAATAACTACTTCATATAACTCCATGTATGTCAACTTCAACTAGAATTAATAACAATGAAGAGTAAGGCGCATACTCAAGTAGGTATCCATGTTACATGGTATATGGAATCACAATGTTACAAAAACATGAAGCATGAAAGTATTGACAAATTCATGTTACAAGTTAATCTTTTATGGTGTGTAATAAAAAAAAGAAAATGATAGGAGGTCTAACAGTTATATGTTTTTTGTAATTTACGATAAAATATGTTGTACGATATAAATTTTATGGAAAGAAATATTTTTGTAATAAGGTGAATCTAAATTAGCGTTATTTATCAATAAATAGAGAGATAATGTTTGTTGTTGAACACCCATTTTGGGTAGGCGTTTTGAGTTTTGTATGGCACTTTCATGTTTCGGTGGTATTCATTTAAACACTGGTGAGCAGAATTTATTATTCTGTACCAGTGTACAGTATTCCTTTTTTGTATCGAGGTTATAAGTTATAGGAGCACTCCCATTCAGTACTGGCATCATATTTATTTCTGCCGTTATAAACTTTACTTATCCTGTTAACAAAACACCCTTTATTGTAACCGATATACGTAAGTTTACGGTTGCAATGATGTTCATGATGAACAGTCATCATGAATGTGCCATAAAATAGCCACAAGAATAACAATTACGCTAATATAACGAAAGTGATGATACTGAGAGTGATGATTAACATCATTTGGTGATTCATCAAATTTTATGATGAAGGGTTGACGCGTTAACCAGAATAGGCAGGCATACCTAATCTTCTTTCGCATATACCCATCCTAGGTAGTTACCTAAGATGAGTATATGCAAAAATACCCATACGATGGGTATTTTTTGGTCCATCAAAAACATAATAAAGTTGTCATCTGATTTATAGATATAGATAAAATTGTGTAAGTTCTCTCACTAACCTATTGTCAAAATTTCTATTGTATTTTCATATTTGTAACTTTTTGCGCTTTTTATGTATATTTGATTTTTGAATGATTGTATTACATCTTATATTTCCTCTGTTTTGTAGGCCTATGAAAAAGGTTTTAAATAAAAACCGAAGCGTTGGCAATGAGAGTTTAATGTAAACCTGAAAAACTGATCGAGCCCTGATTAACAAAAATTATTTTGTTTCCACTTTACGGTTGATACTTTTATCCTTACATGTCGATAAAGTATATGAAAGGTTATGCTCGATAACATGTCATGTTATAACATGTAATAACATGTCATATCAATTTATTGATCCCACATACTATGTGGGTGTAAGTACTCAACCGGGTTCCGTCTTTTACTTTGGAGTACTCCGTCTGTCCATTTCTAGCACAGGTCGAAAACAGAAGTTTAATGTATACTTCTAGAAATATGTTACTCAAGTTTTCCTGTATATATAAATTACTATACAGTGGTACCCAGGGGATATTGCTCACCAGTGTTGAAATCATGAATGTGCCATACAAAACTCAAAAACCCATCCTAACAGTGAGTGTTCAATAACAAATATTTTCTTTCTATTTATAGTCAAGTAAATCTTGTTTGCGCATTCAGCAAAATGGATTGTCATTGAATGAATAACTTAACCTGAATTGACACTAACTAGATGAAAAAAAAAAAAAAGTACCATGAGAAGAGCAGTCAATAAAAAGTAACCTTAACATGAACCTAAATTAATGTTAACTTTTAGAAAGATGTTACTCAACATGTTTAACTGTTTCTTCATTCTAAAAATTGATAAAAAATAATCTTCCATCATTTCTCTTTCTCTCTCTCTGTTTGAAAATGAATCATATTTAAGCTGTTAGAATATTTGTAAATTAATTCATTTTCTCCCATTGTTTTCAAAACCTTATTAATTCCACAATAAAAAGCCCACTTTCTGTTTAGCTAAGTCCCTTCACAAACAAAACAAAACAATATAATTAATATGTAACAATTGTGTTCTCTAAATCATAAAATACACTTTTGAAAACAGCCCGCCAATTGGGTGCAAATAGCGGTACATTCTCCCAATCGCTGCCAGAGATTCACCTCTGTAATATTTCACTGGCACTATATTTCATGATCAATATTTTGCCGAGCTTCCCCTGCGGCTCCAAACTCACCCCCCGTCCACCACCCCTTTGTAACGGCATTATTTTCGAGACTGGCTTCAAATCCCTACCACTCTGTCATGTTTAATAATTACAATGTGACTTCGCTACTTTGATATCTTCTCATTCAGTTGCATTCTCTTTTATTTTACGTTCAATGTAATCACAATTGTTGTTTTAACCAGTTTTCTTAACCAGTTTTAAATTAACATACATTATATTAATTCAACTTCATTAAGTCAATTCACTTTTTAGCCTCTTTTGTGACAATATTTTTTATTAAAAAACAAAGCGTAGAATTGTTTTCTAAAAACAACGTATTTGTAACACATGGTTTTATTCTTCAGGTTGTATATACATAATTACCACCATACAGCAACTAAAATTAAATACATTGAAATATATAGTGTTGAAGTCTCACATCAGCTGTTAGAAAAGTTAGCTGGAAGTAAACTTGTTTATGTTTTTTGTAAAAAGGTTGAAAACATCAAGTAGGTAATGAAGAATATATAGGGTGGATAGGAGAAAACGACTTTTTCCGTTTTACTTTTAGTGCTGTTCAAGGGGTAAAAATTGAGGTTCTGTTAACCCATTTTTGTTATAGGTAAACCATGTGATCGACTTGTTTCTACATCGGGAGTATCAAATTTTTACTTTATTTAAAGTTTATTAAAATACGGTACATATCTTTAACTAACGTTCTTAGGACTGGCATCTTTACGCCCTTTCCACGTGTACAAAATTTTCCATCTTCCCATAAAAAAAATTGTCAGTCATTTCCAAGATTCAAACAGGCACTCTTTCTATCAACCTAAACAGTGTCTCTACTACAGAAAAAAAATTATTTGCATCAGTAATTACTGTAACCTGAAACCGAACACTAAGTGTTCGAAATGCGTTTTCTTTTAAAAAATTCATTAAAATATGAGCAAGTACCATATAGTTTTTGCATAACTATTGAAGTATTATTATTCCCATTACAATAAAGGATGACCATCTGAACCAATAACATCTAATTCAATCTCACAGTTTGCAGTCCTCGAACAAATAAATACTAATATTTATTAATTGCTTTGTCACCCATAACAAACTATTGGGTGACATGTCAAATAAAAAGTTTTAATAGCACCAGTAAACTAAAAAATATAATACTTGTTATTTTGTTTTTGTTTTTAAAAAAAACAAACATTTTAATTCAATTCAACAATTCTTTTAAAAGTGAACCAACAAAATCTGAATACTTTGGGTATTCATACTGCATGAGCATTGTACGGAACAACTCTAGCAGAAAATATGTACAAGTGGTTGTTTTAAAACAGAGTCTTCATTAATATTTAGAAGTAATTAAAACATATAAATTAGTTAAATTACATAAAACCTGAAAATATAATTGTACTTTCATTAATTGATATAAAGAATAAAAAAATTTGTTCCCCAACAATAACAATGACTTGGGGGATAAAAAATTGTTCAAAAATTTTGTTTTCATTTTTTTTCTTTTTCTCAGTATTAACAAATCTACTTGTTAGCATAATTAATTATCATTTAAATTAATATCTATATTTGTGTTCAAAAATGGATGTACAAGTAAAATGCTTTGTGAAAATAAAAGAAATAATACAAATTAATCAAACTATTCTGTTTTGTTCTCATAATTGTCAATTACTTGATAGTAATTCATTTTTCATAGCATATTAAAGAATCATTCTTTTATTCTCTTTGAAAAGAGATGGTTAATAAAATGTAAAAATAAGAAAACACGGAAAAATTTCTCTAACTACTAGATGAGTACAAAGGATAAAAGTCTCATGTTATTTGATGGATTTCAAAAATAACATATGTTACATTAAACTTTTAAAAAAGGGAAAAGATGTTTGACATATTTTTTTGGTATGTTTTAGATAACTAACAACCATATTTGATTATTTTCTTTATTTTCGGTCAATATTTGAGTTTTATGCAATAATTTCTTTTTTTGTATACAAATATTTCTATAAAATATAAAGACTGAAGTGGAATTCAAAAATTTAAAAAAAAAAATTCGGTTCGAATGAGGTAAAAAGCTATTCTTATCTAAGTTTGAAACAGGTTTGATGTTCTCTGATGAAGATCTTTATAGGTCGAAATATTTCAGTTTTTTCTTTAGATTTTCAAATTCTGCTTCATGTCTTATTTGTTTCTTTTTATTCTCTTGTTTGTGTAATTTTTTGATAGGTATTTATAAAAAAAAACAGAATACCATGTTGTTAATACTTGTTGTTTTTGAAGGTCCAAGAGGTTTGTCCTCAAATGGTGTTTAATATAAAATGCGCATACTCAGTGCATTATGACTTGAACTATCTAATGAATGTTGCATGACAAAATTGATGTTGCGTTATTTCCTGTGACATGAACAAACCCTTTACTGTTAAAAAGCTAAATGTTTGTTTTCATTTTTTAATTTGCTCTCATTATTGCTTTGTTACATCCTTGAGGAGACCAAATTCTTGTGTGGATATATCAAACTGTCCAAATTGCCAATTTATTGTTGTATGCCTTCCTCCAAAATGGACCTTTAAACTTGAAAGGAGTTTAAAGTTACTACAGCGGAAACCAACAAGATCAATATGGAATTACTCTGATATTGGCGACTCAATACAAACCTTGCACTATTGAACTAGAAATTACACTAAACTTAGTGACACAACACTAATTTAACCTCGCATTAAGTAGTAACCTAAGTAGTAATTTCATTTCAGTACCGCTCTCTAATAAACATATTCTAAAGGTCTTAAAATATAATTTACGATAATTATTCTATGAAACATTTTCTAACTTTTTTTAACAACAATTTTTATCTAGATTATTAATTTTACAAATATTCACCAATTATTTTGTTTATATTAATATTGAATACATTTTCAACTACTTTACTCTGAATAATAACTAGTGATTGCAAAAAAAAAAATTAATTCGGAAATTTTTAAGATTTACAAGTTTTGTGAATCCATATCCTGAATAATTTATTAATATTTTTAGGACGTCTGAATGTATTTGTAGCTATATAGGTAGGTCGTTTTGTCATAACGCGTGTTCCACTGTTTGACAGTTCATAATGAAAATTGACAGTTACCTAGTCCTCCTTGACGCGGAAAAGAGCCCTAATTTTTTGGCAATATCAAACTATAAAATCGGTACTTTTTTATATTTTATAACAAAATGTTTATTATATGTTTCCCCGCATTTATGGTCACTTTTGCAGCTCATAATTTTGTATTTTAGTTCTATCATTGTATTATGAAAATTTATGAATTTTTAAAATTTACAAAAAATAATTTAATATTAAAAAGAATAGCTGTAAAGCTCTACTGACATTCACTTATCGAATTTGTTTAAGTCAGTTATTTTAAGTCTCCCAAATTTATTAGAACTTATTTCTTTTAACATTAGTATAATTTTTTTTCATTCATTAGTAATTAAATTATTCTTATTGAAGACAATTAGTCAGAAAATGTTATATTACGATTTACATTATTTACAATGAAATGTCTGTAAAATGATTAATCAGATAAAATAATTATTTTGAATGTTCACAGTTAATTTATCTTTCTTACACGAATTATTTTTTGAACGAAACTTATAATTTTGGTTTCCATTTTATTAATTCCAACATTTTTCATTTATTTTGATCTAGCCAACAGGCAAGCTAAATTAATCTACATAAAGAAATATTTACAGCTATTTTATGATTAATTTTTCTAATTATTTATTGTATATTTATACATAGACCTTGTCAAAAGTAGTCAAAACAAATTGTAAATGTAATTAACAATGCAAACTTTTCCGTGCTTGATTGATAACACATCAAATTTCATTGCTTATTGCTTTGTTTTCATTTAATGATTAGATTCATAATTCATTTTAAGTTGTATCAAAAACCCATCGTTTCACTCAAAGTTACTTCAATGGTTTTATGAATATTATGTTACTTTGCAATTTTATTTAGTACATCATACAATTGCAATTGAAGCGTGTTTCTTTTTATTCTTAAATCAGAGTTATTCTTTTTTTTTTACATATTTATTCAAATATACAACTACGCATATGATGTGTAACAAGCATATGTAGTATGAGCAATACAAATAACTTTGACAAACATGAGCAAAGAATGAAACCCACTGGTTCAACTTTTCACTTCGTTTCCTGATTATGGATCATCATGGCAGTAGATCTGTCATCTTGGGGGATTCGGCGAAGGTGAGGAAGGAGCAAGGTTTTGTACGAGTGAATGTGGGTGAGAGGAAAGTTGGGTATGAAACTCCTTGAAGAGTTATTCGGAAATATTTTTAAAAAAATTTTTAGAAAAATTTTAAATTTTTTTTACAAAAAAAACTGTTAAATTGTCATTACAATAAGAAAAATATAGTATCCACGATAAATTAAATCAAATAAATAAACTGATTCATCTTTGTTTCTTATAATGGGTTTACTTACAGTAACGTTGAGTGAGTGGGTGTAGTTGCTGACAAAATCAACCCCCATAAATATTGTGTAACAAAGTGGAGATATGTCCTGTTCTGTCAGAATAACGAGTATAAAAAGCTTCTTTGAAAGAACCATAATAGGCATGAGATGTGAGTTTATGCTTATATCAGTTTAGCTATGGTATTGAAACGAATGGAAAGTCGTCATATTGTAGGGTGTAATTAGCAAATAATAGACGTGAAATGTGAGTTTATGCTTATGTGAGTTTAGCTATGTTATTGAAACGAATGAAAAGTCGTCATATTGTAGGGTGTCCTTATCAAATAATAGGCGTGAGATGTGAGTTTAGCTATGGTATTGAAACGAATGGAAAGTCGTCATATTGTAGGGTGTCCTTATCAAATAATAGGCGTGAGATGTGAGTTTATGCTTATGTGAGTTTAGCTATGGTATTGATACGAATGAAAAGTCGTCATTGTAGGGTGTCCTTAGCAAATAATAGGCGTGAGATGTGAGTTTATGCTTATGTGAGTTTAGCTATGGTATTGATACGAATGAAAAGTCGTCATTGTAGGGTGTCCTTAGCAAATAATAGGCGTGAGATGTGAGTTTATGCTTATGTGAGTTTAGCTATGGTATTAATACGAATGAAAAGTCGTCATTGTAGGGTGTCCTTAGCAAATAATAGGCGTGAAATGTGAGTTTATGCTTATGTGAGTTTAGCTATGGTATTGAAACGAATGAAAAGTCGTCATTGTAGGGTGTCCTTAGCAAATAATAGGCGTGAGATGTGAGTTTATGCTTATGTGAGTTTAGCTATGGTATTGATACGAATGAAAAGTCGTCATTGTAGGGTGTCCTTAGCAAATAATAGGCGTGAGATGTGAGTTTATGCTTATGTGAGTTTAGCTATGGCATTGAAACGAATGAAAAGTCGTCATTGTAGGGTGTCCTTAGCAAATAATAGGCGTGAGATGTGAGTTTATGCTTATGTGAGTTTAGCTATGGTATTGATACGAATGAAAAGTCGTCATTGTGGGGTGTCCTTAGCAAATAATAGGCGTGAGATGTGAGTTTATGCTTATGTGAGTTTAGCTATGGCATTGAAACGAATGAAAAGTCGTCATTGTAGGGTGTCCTTAGCAAATAATAGGCGTGAGATGTGAGTTTATGCTTATGTGAGTTTAGCTATGGTATTGATACGAATGAAAAGTCGTCATTGTGGGGTGTCCTTAGCAAATAATAGGCGTGAGATGTGAGTTTATGCTTATGTCAGTTTAGCTATCGTATTGAAACGAATGAAAAGTCGTCATTGTAGGGTGTCCTTATCAAAAAAAAAAGCATGCAGAGTAGGTCAAAAACCAACGAATGTCAATCTTATTTTAGGTCTGCAAAATAGCTCTCTATAAGGGTTTTGTATTATATGGTCAGATGTTAAAAAGGAAGTTTATCAGGAAAATTTTAGCAATTTCCTAGTTGATATCAACAAAATGAAGTGAATTGTGAAAAAACATACCTTGAATGTTGCATCATGACAATGAACTGGCTCATATGTTGTCCCTTGTCTTCGACTATTTAAGACATCACACCCTCATGCTTCCATATCTACCGATTACAGTCATACCTGTAGGACAGTTTTTTTTTTTATTGCAAACTCAGAGCTTTGCTTAAAAAAATTCACAATGTAGAAAAATAGAAATTCTGGTCAATATAATAAATGACCTGCTTACCAAATCTAGTGAGTTATTTGATAAGAAAGTTTACAAAAATGGAAGGAAAGCCAAAGTTTTTAGGGGGCCAACTTTGAAAAGAAATAGCGCTTAAAATGTTATAAAATTAATAATGAAGATGTTAGAGCAAAAGTTGGGTTTCTTTTTGAGCATACCTCATGCTTGGATTTAGAAGTGTTATTTTAAGTTTATATTAGAAATATTATAAAGATTATGCTGAACTAGAAGATATATATATATAACATTTTTTCATAGTTAATACAATATTGTCGTAATTGCTCACACACAGAAGGTTCATCATCTTTGAGTTAATGTGCCGTTTGTGCAGTTTTATCATTGACTTACGCTTGAAGACACTCACACGTTTGCTACATGTTGGTTTATCCTCGTCATATATAGTATTGACAACTTGTGTTTTCCATCTCCATCAACGCCCTCCACCCCCCCCCACCCACCCCCCACTCTTGTTCTATGTTATTCAAACCAAGCACGTTTTAGCCGAGAAGGTCGGTGTCAGTTGATCTCTTAGTATGCATCACAGATAGCACTTCTGTATAAGGAGAAAACAGCCTGCAATAACCCACACTCACTACACCCAACTTGTATTGGGTTACCTTATTTCCTCTAGGTCCCCTGCTAAAGTCACAGAAAAAAACAAATAGCTTTTCACCTAAAACTAATACAACAGTCATTTAAAAATCATATTTTATGTTTTTTTTTTGAGTTTACTGATTTTTTTTTAATAAATGAAACAATATTTTAAATCATTTGGTACTGACAGATAAGGCTAAATGTACAAACTCTCAAAGAAGTAGTAAGTACACCATCTATTAGTTCACAGTAGTTGTTGGAGAGAGATGAAAAGCACTTAATCAATTTCATATATTAAATTCTTATAAGACTAAGTTTTATTTTCTCATTAAAATTTCTTTTTATCAGTATACAAAACAGCCTATGTGATTAATATGAAGATATGTTTAACAGTATGCTGGTTAAATGTAACTGAAAAATAAACATAAGTCAATAACTTGAATCTAATTCTGACTCATACACTCTCTATCGCTACAATAAAACTCTGACAGTGTTGAGTACTTGTTTGAACAGCAGTGTCATTTACTGATATAAAGATAAATAACCTAATTCATTGTAGGGTAAAAAGCTAATGAAATGGTCTCCACATATAAAAATTTAATCGTATAAACAACGTGTTTTGAACACGTAGTGTTCTTCTTGAGGCATTAACTAAAAAATACAATATCATCAGAGAGTTATCTGTAGTACAAAGTAACTGAAGTACAATATAAAAATAATATAAAATAAAATAAGGAAGAGAGTACGAACTTACGGGTGAGTGTCTGTGGTACAACTGACTGGGAATAGGATACAAATGGGTAAATTTGTATATGCAGAGAGTAATTCATCAGTGTTTTACCCTACAATGAGTAAATACCACATAATAACTGATTGTACTACGTTAGAAATAACCTAATTCTTGTATTTCAGAAGGACTTAAGCTTTATAGTTATTTTTTTTGTTACAATATTGTCAACAAAGATATAAAGAAAAATTTAGACTTGTTTGGACAAAAATGTAGATATAAATTACACCAAAGTTAAAATAATTCTCTTCATATATTAGATATTTCATTTTACAACTATTATAAATTTCTAATAGTTATGCCACTATTAGAAATAATGTTTTTTTTTACAATAATACAGTGTTATCAAATTATATATATATTTTTTTCACCTCTCGTCTGAATATATCGAAGGGGCCAGAGTGGGTATCGAACCCAGGATCTACCAGTCTAGAGGTGAATACGTAAGCTAATAGATTACCCTGGCCCCTACCTATACGCTGCTCCCAATTTCAACTCAGTTCGAATCACGTATGTCCGTTAGCCGTAAAAAGTTATCCCTGCATATCAGTTGCCTTCCCACACTTTAATGAAAACGTATTTCATCATAACGAATGTATTTAGATTTACGACTGAACAATTTGTTTATTTTGTAAGATAAAAAATATAAAAAAAAATACATAATTTTTTTCATTATGATTTATAACTACGAACTGTAATAGTTTTTAATGTATACATTAAATTTTTTTTTAAAGATTTATTTGGTTGTGACTTATTTAAGCTAACCGTTTAGCCGTATTCAACAACTTTCACAATTTACATAAAATAAAATTCAGTAGCAGTGAAGTCAGTTACCATGTGGTATTTACTCATTCTTGCGAATTACGGGTGACTTTGCATGATTATGTGGAGACTTCCTGCATAATTCTCTAAAATTTATGAATAATATGTTTGTATAACTAAAGTCACATTATTTTTCAACTTTTTAATAAATCATGTGAAAGTAATTAGAACTGAACTTAGTCTATAAGCATTATCCAATAGCATTTAAATTCTTTTGAACTGTTTTGAATGATATTATAAAACAAATCTAACAAAACGTAAACAAGACGTATTATTTGTTGAGGTTGACAATGTCTGGATGTTGTTAGAGCAAACCTTGCTGGCATCCATTTGAAATTAGTCTGCGATTGCAAATGGAATGTGCAACTAGAATACATTACCTCTAAGGTTCACGCAATCCATTATGTTTCGCTAAGCCGTATAATTGGTCGCTAGGTAACACACACTAGGCCAAAATTGATTCACTCCCTCATAATCCTTCAGAAATTCTGCTAGGATTTCAATACATCCATATTGGTCTCTATGCAGGCTTTCAATTGAATGAGTTTTAATAAACATATTGTAGTCAAATCGAATCATTTCTGCATTATTTCACAGGAACAAGAATTTTGTAGATTACCATGAAAAAGAAAAGTATAAATTTGGTATGAATGAAAATTGTGCAAGAATTCAAGAGGAATGTAGAATCTTTGTAAATTGTAAATCTTTTGTCCACTCAACTGGTTTTGTAAATATTTCCAAAATCTTTTGAGATTTACGAGGTAACATTGTAGATTGTTCGTTAATACTTATTAATTACCTCTGCGTGGGAGGTTAGGTTAGGTTAGTGCAGTGGCAGCCACACAAGGGAACATACATAGACCGAACATTGGCCCTTTGTGATAACACACAATGAAGATTGATTCTACATTGAAATTCCTAAATTTTGTCCAACCTAAATGTAGAGATTTTTAGACGAGTACCTAATATCGCACGGGCTCAGAATCACCGGCTAAAAGTCATCTCTGAGGGATGAAGTACTCTTTTTTTTAATTTATTATTTTTTTTAAATTCAATAGGATACAAAATAAAATCAAGAACAAAAAAAATTGCAAAGAAAGTGTTTTAAAAAACTTCCTATAGTCACTTTTGTTTTTTAGACAAGACATTTTTTAATTCCATTGATTATATTTCAAGATCATAGAAATTACAATTTTTCTGTGAGTAATATATATATAATACGGTACTGTTTTCTTGACCACAAAATATTAACAAACACTTTTTCTTTTTCTCGGAGTTTGGTCAGGGTAAATATATGGAATCACCTTTTTGCCAACGTTTCGTCTTTGAAATAAAGACGAAACGTTGGCAAAAAGGTGATTCCATATATTTACCCTGACCAAACTCCAAGAAAAAGAAAAAGTGTTTGTTTTTTATAAATATATATATATATATATATATATACGTTTCACGGTAAATTACAAACACAGAACAAAGGAACAACCACACTTGCTGTCTCTAATTTTTGGTTGAATGGTCATCGAGAGAGTTCAGATTGGGACACCAAGCGCACTTGTGAAGTGACGAAGTATATATATACCATATATTACTAACTGTGGCCCCTAGTCTCCTCAGAGCGGTTGTGTGTGTGCGCAGATGCATGAAAATTTAGAAGGAACATTGCTTGTTGGTACCGTAGGGACGAAGTGAAATATAAGCGAACTTGGAGAGTGCTTGCAAAAAGGCTAAAAATAATTACAAAGTCAAACCAAAATTAAATTTCAAATGAGCTTATAGATAACAGAAAACAAAGTTTTTGCCTGCCACTCTATCAAATTTCTAACTAAATATATATATTGCAGGCATTACAGATATTACAACATAATCAGTCCTCAAGCTTTCATATCAGCAATATGGATTTGTCCGACACATCAGAAATCAAAACACTACTAAACAATAAGAAACAATCTTAACATTAATTATGTACATTCGTTTAATATTTTATGTCTACTTAATTAATATTTGGTCCAAACTTATCATTTTGCTTACTTCTCAGTATAAGTGAAATATTGCAATTTGATGATAAATTTTTTTAATCGCTTATATGGATATAAATATGCATCGATTCATACTTCCTTGTTAGGGCACATTGGTTGTAATGCATGGCTGAATCATGATGATCATGACTGACAATCATGACTGAATATATCTTGGAAAGAAGAACAATGTCATAGAGTTTGAAAATCATTCCTCATGCCATGGACCAATGTAATGTAGAAGTAAATGTCTCCATTCTTTTTGGCACGCATCAATCCTTTTCATGTTGTTTTAACTTGATTTTTATCATCTTTACTTAGTTTTTATTATTCTCATTCAATCATCAACTCTAAATTTCTTTCATACAAATTCTCTACCTCCGGCTTAGACCCTTTCTTTCTGACACCTATTTCAATAGTTAGTTTGGTGCTGAACCAGTTTTGGTTTTTAAGGTTGATGGAATCTAAAAATCAAAAAATTCGTAAGAGTTGCGTGTTTTCTTTGTTCTTTGGTTTTCGTTTGTTGTTTTAAATAATAAGAAAAGATTTTTTTGTAAAATTTTGAGTAAAACAGTATTGTCTCATGTTACGAACAAAAGTCTTTGTTCTATTCTAGACTTCTCTTTGGTGACAAGCGTGAATTTAAACAAGACAATGAATGATTGTCAGATGTGACTAATAATCACCTATCGTGTGGCGCATGTAACTAATGAAGCAAAAGGTATACACGTAAATGGGATTAGTGTTTAGAAGAAGGGACTATGTCGTATAATTTTGAAAACTGTTTTTATAAGAGACAATATAACATTGAATGAAAATATGATTACTTGAGTTGTTTTAGCTAAATCCTTATCTTGTTTCATATTGTAACAAAACCTATGTCATTATCAGTTAGGTTTTATTAATATAATCCATCTCTAAAATACAAATAATACCAGGATCATTCGGAATGGAATGACCAAATAAAAATTTGTTTATTCAATTCTTTTCTCTATTTTTCAGCATAGTTTTAAATTTTGGTTGAATCATTCGTCATAACATTTCAGAAGGTTTTGTATGCCGAAGTCATAAAATTCAACCACTTATGATGATAGCTAGCCTTCAGTGCATCAAATGTGGTGAAGCGCTTGCCGGATAGTGAAAGATGTGAAATCGCTTGTCGTTGAGTCTGAACGGTAGGGAGGGTGGGTGAATCTGTTTCCATTCAAAAGCGTTGGCCAGGTTTTGGCTTTCAATGGTAGAATGGGGTCTGGGACTGTCATGCAGCAACAAAGCTTCAGACGTTAGGAGGCCACATCGTTAATTTTGTTCTGAACGTCGACGTTTTGTAAGGATTGCGCAGTAGTCAGTTACATCTTGTTTCTTGCTCCATAAACTCGCCTATAGAACTTCGTATCCTTTACAAAACAAAGCTGCTATAACCTTAAGGGTTTGTGATTGTCTGCTTGGCATTAACGCTGACTGTTGATGTCATGCGACGCCATTCCAAAAGTTGATGTTTAGGAGTCATTTTTCACTGACTTCACCCACGTCTCGTCCTGCATGCCAAGATTCTTTAAAAGCTTTTGATATATATTTGACCGAAAAATCAAAATCACAAGTCATCATTTAAATTTGTGATCCTCAGCAAGCGTGGAGTCATTGTTTCCCTGAAAACGCGGCAGCTTGAGCAAGACTTACGAAATTTAAAAAAAAAATTGGGCAAAGTTGCTTTACTCATATTTGCAAATTCTAATGTTCTAGTTGAACTTGTTAACTTTGACCTCTTTTCATCCACGGCATTGACTAGACGACCTCCTGTAATGAGTGATCGTCAACTTGATCGCGGATATTTCGCCGTCAAACTTCCTTAAGCTGAATGAATTTTCACTGTTGAGACGTTCCTTGCTGACAAAACTGAAATCACTGAATGAATTCTACAATGAGTGGGGAGGAGGAGGGGTGATTAGTTGTTTGAAACATTCTGAAAAGCACTATAAACATCACATTGCAGCAATACCAATGGCCTATTTGCATTGGTCTTTAACGCCCAAAGCATCCCAGCATTTTGTTTAAATATTATTTAGGGTTAATTGAAAACTCTGTCTTGATCATTCAATTTCACTCATTACTTGGTGTTTCTCACGTGTGTATGTATATATATATATGTGTGTGTGTGTGTGTGTGTGTGTGCCTGATTGTGTCACTTCTGTGAACTTACACGATTTTTGAATTCTTTTATTTATATATAATAATACCTATTTGTGGGTGTCTTACAAGAAACTACCCGTATACATAGCTTACTTCGTACATCAAGGACGCTAAACGTCCCTCGACGTTAGGGTGACTGTTAAACCCTACACTCTCCTCAAGGATGTACTGAGACAGGTAAGAGCTGTGCTTGTGTTGATTTTGGGCCGATGTCGCAGGTGGAACTCAGGCCAACGGGGCACTTCCCTCTCCAACCGTGGCGCCTACCCCAAATGGAATCCCCCCCTCGTCCGAGCCGACCTCCATATACTCTAATGGCATCCATCAGACGTATCCGCCACGTTAGTAATCTTATCTTTTCATATATTTTATTTCCCCCATTATCTTATCTTATTTTGAAAATTATTTCTGTTGTTATAATATATCAAAATTTTTGTTAACAAAATTCAAAAAACAAAAAATGCTTGAAATAAACAGCATGTCATTTAATGCAACATATAATAAAATTTAATTGTAGAGTAGCTTTTAGCAACCTATGACGAATATTTTCTTTTTCGTAAGTTTATTTAGTAAAATATTCTTACAATTTGACAATTTCACGGAATTAACTAATTGAGATTATTCAAGGATAATTCTGAAAATAACTTTATTCCTATTTATACTTTAGTTTCAGAAAAATATAAACAAGTAGTAATAACTAGAGTTCAATCAAGTAGATAAGAGGGATCTTCAGAATTAGTTTGTGATCCTGGAAAAGACAGATAATATCAGTCTGTACACAGCGCACCATCTACAGTCTTCAAACACAAAATACATCTAATACTCACTTGTTATTAAGACATCAACAAAGAGGTTATTGCTCTAATATTTAATTTAACAAAATACAAAGCATAAATAATGTAATATCTTTTGTTATATGGGAATATAAAAACACAAAAACTTAATACTATACAGCATTGAACCAATCATCGGTAAAATCATTTAAAACTCTTAACTATGGTAGTAGCAGATCAAAGGAAATTTACTTCCTTTAATTTTTTTTAGATGACTCAAACCTTTAATGCTGATGATGCAAACATTTTATTCTGATGAGAAAGAATCTTAAGAAGATTATGAAATTGATGATAAAGATGATGGTGATAATGGTTATGATGATGATGATTAAAGAAATCTAATATGGTCTGAAATCATAAGCTCATAAAACTGTGAAGCTTATACCGACTATTGGAAATACATTTTTATGATAAAGAAATTCTTTCTGATAATTGGAAATCATTTTCAGATGACTCTGAAATCATCTGCCAATGATTAGTAATCTAGCCTTGTGAGAAAGGTCAACACAGTAATTAATAGAACACTGGAATTTATCAAAGTTGGTTGCTTAAAGTTTACTTTGAAACTTATTATTATAGTTTTCATTAATGCTGAAATATTTATTGAGTTGCCCAGTTTTATTATTTCAAATTTTATCATTATAACTTTTTGAATAAAATTAGTTTATCAGATAAAATAGTTTAAACAAGGTACAAATAACTTGATAGAAAAACAGAGTAATAAAAAAAAATAATTAGAAAATATTTTGAAAATACAATGATCAGTTTTGTTTTCGATGGAGAAAAATCAAATATCTAAAGAAAATAGCTGGAAAAGAATAATGAAATATAAAAATGGTATAGATGGTATGCCAAAGAAGAAAAATTATATAGGAGAATAATAATTAATTCTAGCCTGTTCTACAAGAAATAGAATGAAGATTGCTCTCGACAAAATAGAATAATGGACTTCTTTTAAAGATATGGAAATATTCAACTATATTTGACACTATAGAGGAATTCTTCCTTCATAAGAAAGTTGAAACAGTTATTATAAAACTTTTGGAGAACTTTATGCCTTAGAAAATAGTACAAGTTCAGCCAATCCGTTTAGCTTGCACTGTACTTAAAATACCCACTTCACCAAGGCACCAAATTGTACAAACCTTGGTATAACAAACCAAACATCCCACATGTAACAAGCCCTTTCCATAATTTTTCCATTAACAGTATATTTTAATACACATTTATTATTAATCTGATTTTTTTAATCTTTTATAAACATTTCAACTATTTTATCCATCTTGTTCCATTATCGATAAAGTTTCAAACACACTATTTGCTGTTTCTAGCAACATTTGTTAGTTTGTACTCACTCATTTAGTTACAAAATATGGCAATTTCTGTTCAATTTTATTATTTTACAATAGCGTACATATTATTGATTGTTCTGTCAGCCTCTTGACAATCCTTAACGTATTCTATGAGCTCTGGAAATAGTCAATATATAAATACCACTGTTTGATATTTCCAAGTTACTGTTTCATGATAAAATTTATAAAAAATTATCGATTTTTTTAAATAGAATTTACTTTTTCCACGTTGTCTTTTTAAGTTTGTTTGTAAAATAGTATTTTTTTTATAATTCATTTAAATAAATAATTAGTTTGATCGATGAATAAGAATAAACATTTGATTTAACGTAGGAAGGAAGCTTGAAATGTTTTATATGTCTGTGAGGAAACAAAACTTACTTTAAAAAATATCCATGTATACTTTGAGGGTTCTAGAAGAGAAAAACGAGTAAAAAAAAACACTTCAAACGTTTAAGGCTTCATCTAGACCAGTATTAGGAAAAGTCTTACTGTGGGTTTAATAAATAAATTCGTAATAAAAGACTGTCCTTCAACAGGTGCTCCATTCAGCCACAGCACGACTCCCTCGAATGGGACTGAGAGGTTTCTTTTTAAAAATAAATTAGCACCTTCAGATTTTAAAAGATTAAAAGCCCTACTTCATGAATGCCTGAGGGAAACTGTTTAAACTGCTGGACTCTTTTTTAAAAAAAAAAAACGAAAGGAGATTTAGTAGCGAAAAGCTTTTAGAAGAAAATAGAAAAAAAATACCTGTTTATTCAGCATTACTTGATCTAAATGCAGATGATTATTTGAACATCAGGCGCAAAGTATAGTTATTGAATCAGTGTTTGGTGGCCTTGAGGAACATTTTGATGTATGATACAGGATAGAAAGAATAATTGAATAAGCTTTTGGAGTATGATGGTACTTGTGAGTACTTTAGCTGAACAGTTTGAGTAATGGTACACTTAAGCTTCCCGAAAAGCACATTAGAAGTACATAATACCTCACGTTCATGATAATAATAGTCACGTTCTGAGTGACTCACTTCTATGAGATGTCCCACGTTTATGTGAACTCTTACGTTCTACATTCTGTATCACGTCATATGTGATACCTGATAATCGACGTGATACATCACATTGTATGTGATATCTCACGTAATAAATAATGCATCACGCTGTATGAAATACCTACGTTCTGTGTGATTATCTCACGTTGTACATAATTCCTTACCTTTTACATTACATAATCAATTTGTATCTGATTTATCGCGCTGTATGTGATATCTAACGATCTACATGATTTAACACATTGTATGATATCTCACGTAATAAATAATGTATCACGCTGTATGAGATACCTCCGTTCTGTGTGATATCTCACGTTGTATATAATGTCTTACGTTACATTATATAACAAGTTGCATCTGATTTATCGCGCTGTATGTGATATCTAACGTTCTACGTGATACAACACATTCCATATGATATCTCACATAATAAACAATGTATCACGCTGTATGAGATATATCCGTTCTGTGTGATATCTCACGTTGTATATAATGTCTTACGTTTTACATTACATATCAAGTTGTATCTGATTTATCGCGCTGTATGTGATATCTAACGTTCTAAGTGATTTAACACATTGTATATGATATCTCACGTAACATGGAATCTATCACGTCGTACACGTGATGTATCAAGCTGTATTTAATGTCCCACGGATTATTTGATACATTTCTTTATACGATACTTCACGTTTTGCATGATACTTTATATAATTCCTTACATTGTAGGTGACGGTTTGGACGTTCTTTTATATACTCCGTCATATTAACAACACCGCGACAAAATTGATACATGTTCTTACTTCTTTTATTTAGGTTTTATTTAGAACTTTAGTATGCCATGAATCACAAACTACTAACGGGAAACCACAAATGACACTAAATTACGAATTTCAAATCTTATCTTTGATACTCACTACAACACTGATACGTACTTAGATAACAAACACAACTTGCTAGCTTTATTGATTTTTTTTTAAAAAACCAAAGCATATATGTTTTCTAATACAATTAAATAATTTGATAAATTACTATTTATCCAAATACGTTACAAATATAGCTATTCCTAAATCGACCATTTTTGTTTTATTTTTCTCGAAGTGTAGTCCAGTTTAATTAAATGAATGGCAATGCATTATGCCAACGCATTAGCTATGTACCGACATTCTGAGAGCTGTATTGTATCATGTGACAGATTTCAATACTATATCTTGTATGAATATTAAACACTTATCACAGCCAACGCCCAACTTTGACTGTCCAGTAACTTGGTCTGCTCATCATTCTAAACAAGTTTCATTTTAAACCTCTTCTCTTTCTTGTGCAGAATAATTGAGTATTAGACATAAAATAGCATTTTGTTTTATTGTTTCTGATAATGAATATACCATAGATAATATCTCATAGATAATAATAATATTATAATCTCATCATTAAAAATATATATTACATAAATAAGTCATATTTCAGTTTTTGTTGTAGCCAAATGTTTCTCCAAGAATAAAAACAAAACGGTAGCATTGAGTGTTATCATTCCATTCATTTGTATCTGACCAAACCTCAATATATATATATATATAAAAAGATTTCACATAAACACGTGAAATAACAATCAATGATCAAACCACAATAAGAAATGGGAAAACAAGACTAAGATCTTTCAACCGTAACAAGCGGTCTTCGGTAACCATAACAAGCGGGTTTTTGACTCTGACGAAGACCGCTTGTTACGGTTGAAAGATCTTATTCTTGTTTTCCCATTTCTTATTTTGGTTTGATCATATATATATATATATATATAGGTATATATCAGATATCAAATAAACAAGTGAAATAACAATCAATAACCAAACCACAATGTGAAATGGGGAAAAAAAAGACTAAGATCTTTCAACCATAACAAGCGGTCTTCGCCAGATCTGAAACCCAACCTAACTCAGTTGAGTTTTAACTCAGATGAAGACCGCTTGTTACGGTTGAAAGATCTTAGTCTTTTTTCCCCCCCATTTTATATTATATATATATATATATATATATATATATATACAATATAAAATGGGAAAAAAAGATTTGCAGAAGATTAAAATGGGCAGAAGATTTGCTGCCTGCCTATATATATATAAACTCAATACAAAAACAGAAAAACATAAATAAAGGGATACAACACTCATTAATATATTTCGACTATCGTCGTCATCAGGTAGAAGTAGTCAGTAGTCCTGTGAGTAGCCACGGCTGACTGAAATATATATATATATATATAGGCAGGCAGCAAATCTTCTTTTAAACAAGTTGAATTGAAATATGCAGCAGCCTCTGCATTCACGACTTTTTTACTGACTCTCTCTAATTTTCTGATTATTCTTCTTTCATTTTGGGGTAATTCCTAAATTTTATCCGGAGACATTTGAACTTTGCCACTTAGGATAACATATCATGACTAGTTAAACGACTAAGAAACTTATTTACTTATTTCTTATTCGTTTAACTAGTCATGATATGTTATCCTAAGTAGTAAAGTTCAAATGTCTCTGGCAAAGTTAATTTGGGAATTACCCCAAAATGAAAGAAGAATAATCAGAGAATTGGAGACAGTCAGTAAAAAAGTCGTAAATGCAGAGGCTGCTGCATATTTAAATTCAATATATACATACATACACATATATATATATATATATATATATCAGTTCACAAACGAAGAAAAGCAACACACAGAGAAAGAGACACACTTACAAACTCAAATTTTCGGATGATCCGTCTTCAGGAGAAAAGAGAGAAAGGGCGACCAAGCACGCCGGAAACACAACGGCAGGAAACCGTCCCGGCAACCGACCGTGCTGCCACGCGCGCCCGGTTCAGGAAGTAATGAAGTAGAGACGATCAGAAGAAAATTAATATTAAAATTAAAATTAAGAATTAAGAAAAGCAGTTCTGGTTGATTGAAGGTAAAATAAACAGCAGGAAGATAAATGAAGTATAAAAAGGAATACCGTGAAAAATACCTAAAAGCATGAAAAAGGAAGATAACAGAGTTGGTAAGGCGATGAGAAACAAATGAAAATACAAGGATAAGAACAATTAAAAATAAAAGTAATAATATAAAATAAATAAATAATTAAAGCAATTTAAAAAATAGGAATAAAAATAAATAAAATAAAATAAATAGATAAAATAAAATAAATTAGATAAAATAAAAATAATAAATAAATGTTAAATAAAATATAATATATATATATATATATAAATAAATAAAATAAAAATAATAAAAATATAATTATCGCTTAAGGTTTAATCCGGGTTTGGAACGTGCCTTGAGCAAGCAAATATGTGCCTCCTCGGATGCTCTGAGGGTTACAGTATAGTAGCAAGCAGTATTTGCTTGCTCAAGGCACGTTCCAAACCCGGATTAAACCTTAAGCGATAATTATATTTTATTATTATTTTTATTTTATTTATTTATATATATATATATTTTTTTTATTTAACATTTATTTATTATTTTTATTTTATCTAATTTATTTTATTTTATCTATTTTATTTTATTTTATTTATTTTTATTCCTATTTTTTAAATTGCTTTAATTATTTATTTATTTTATATTATTACTTTTATTTTTAATTGTTCTTATCCTTGTATTTTCATTTGTTTCTCATCGCCTTACCAACTCTGTTATCTTCCTTTTTCATGCTTTTAGGTATTTTTCACGGTATTCCTTTTTATACTTCATTTATCTTCCTGCTGTTTATTTTACTTTCAATCAACCAGAACTGCTTTTCTTAATTCTTAATTTTAATTTTAATATTAATTTTCTTCTGATCGTCTCTACTTCATTACTTCCTGAACCAGGCGCGCGTGGCAGCACGGTCGGTTGCCGGGACGGTTTCCTGCCGTTGTGTTTCCGGCGTGCTTGGTCGCCCTTTCTCTCTTTTCTCCTGAAGACGGATCATCCGAAAATTTGAGTTTGTAAGTGTGTCTCTTTCTCTGTGTGTTGCTTTTCTTCGTTTGTGAACTGATTTGCGTCCAGTTTGGATCGTTTTTTCGAATTTTAAGTGGATATATATATATATATATATATATTCGTATATTTGGGGAACAGTCCTTCATTTATACATGTGAGATTAAATATTCTGCCCACTTTTGTCTTAATTAGTTTTTTGGATTTCTTTTCCAAATCTCGAAGTCTTACTTTCATTTCTTTAGGAACTAGGTGTAATAACTCACCATATGTTTTGTTGTGAAATAACAAAAATATTTTAAAATAGTATGTGTTCAAAAATCACCCAGTAGATGGTCGAAGAAGACCGAAACGTCGGTAAAAATAAAAAATGGACAACAAAACATATGGTGAGTTATTACACCTAGTTCCTAAAGAAATGAAAGTAAGACTTCGAGATTTGGAAAAGAAATCCAAAAAACTAATTAAGACAAAAGTGGGCAGAAAATTTAATCTCATATATATATATTCTTGCTGGTATATTCTAGTTGTTTCACTAGTTCTCGTTGAGAGAGTGAAAGTTCCCACAGGAGTTGTCATAGAGACATTGATGTTATGAAATAAATCTATTAGGAACTATATAGTATACTTAATCTGGAGCTTTGAGTTTCATATAAATCATCGTCAGGTAAGTAGTACAAAGTTTTGTATAATTTTATCGTTTACTTTGTGCTACTTACCTGAAGATGATATCTGTGAAATTGAAAGCTCCTAATTAAATATAATATACATAGACTTATTTCATAACTTCAATGTCTCTGAGACAACTACTGTGGGAACTTTCACTCTAACAACGAAAAATAGTGATATAACTAGTTTTCCACGTTCACGAAGACATTTTTAACAAAACATGTCTACCAGAAAATCTTCTGTCAATCTATACTGACATAATATTACAAACAACAAAATTTAATCACGAAATAATTTTTCCATTAGTAAAACAAAACGTAGAAATAACATTGAAGATCCATTTTGGATACAGCTATGCTGTTTAGAACTGCATTTGTTTGCCTCTCTTAACCTATAATAATTGACATTGCCCAGATCTTAGTCCACCTTCCATACGCTTTTGCATGTCTTGCATCATAGCTATGTTTTGCATTTCTTCCTGTGCATTAGCAACTAGTAGCTACTTTTAAATCTTAATATTTGCTTGCTACTTTCATTTAATTTTCATGTTTACATTTTAAATAATCACAAACAAATTTTTGCAACTAATGTATTATAAATTACAATAAAATAGAAATTAGATGGTGTAATTGTATGTTTTTCATTTTATTTGTGTTACTTCACCAACTGTGAAATATACAGACACACACACACACACACACACACATATATATATATATATATATATATATATGTGTGTATATATATATAAGTTGGTGTATGTATATGTAATGTATGTATGTATATAAGATATATATAACAGATACAATAATATATCGACCGTTTGATAGAATAGGTGTGTTCTCTAATCGGGGTTCGGTCAAATTTTCCAGGATAAAAAATCAAACTCTCGTTGCCAACGTTTCGGTTTTATTAAAACCTTTTTCATAGGCAGAAGTAAGAATTTTTTAACTAAGAAAATGAAATTTACATTATTTAAAGAACAACAATGTTGCCGGACAAAACCTTCGATAGACTGAAGTCGACTTCAGTTTAGTCGAAGGTTTTCGTCGGCTTAACATTGTTGTTCCTTTAAATAATGTAATTTCATTTTCTTAGTTAAAAAATTCTTACTTCTGCTATGAAAAAGGTTTTAAATAAAACCGAAACGTTGGCAACAAGAGTTTGATTTTTTTTTTTTATATCCTGGAAATTGACCGAACCCCGATTATAAGAACACACCTATATAAGATTAAGATAATATATCAGTTGGGTTTTTGACTCTGACGAAGACCGCTTGTTACGGTTAAAGATCTTAGTCTTGTTTTCCCATTCTTATTGTGGTTTAATCATTGATATATATATATATATATATATATATAAAATAATATAATAATAATATAAAATATAATTCAAAACGAAGGAAACACACAGAAAGACACAGACATAATCACATCGATATTTCGACCATCGTCGTCATCAGGAGGTGCGAAGAGCGAAGAGTCCCGCAGGAAGACATGGCGGTACTCAGCCCTGTCTGTCTGAGTACCGCCCTGTCTTCCTGCGGGACTCTTCGCTCTTCGCACCTCCTGATGACGACGATGGTCGAAATATCGATGTGAGTTATGTCTGTGTCTTTCTGTGTGTTTCCTTCGTTTTGAATTTATTATATATATATATAATATATATATATTAATTTATATATATAATATATTACGGGTTGTTACAAAGAATGTCAATCACAAAAGAATTTATGTATTACCAGTGGAAAGACTAGTTTACCATAGTATGTGACCATTCGGCGTAGTCACATTGATTGTCAAAAGACCCTTATATCAGTTATTTTATTGTACCGTCTTTTTCCAAAAATAAAACACTGTCTTGTTTCTTTTTAGGTTCAAAATACATGCTAGGACTTATTTTCGGGGGAGGGCTTCAAGTACAATAAGTACTAGGTAATAATCAGATTTACAAAACTGAAATGCACAAACCTTGTACCTGCCCCGTCACTCTAAGCAAACTGTTGCAATATATTATATTTTGAAGATAAATTCAACTTTATAATAAGTATACTTTTTCCAAATTTCATAGTTTTACAACTCATTTGTCACAATTATATAGAATGAAATGATTATTAATTATTAAGCAGTTATTATTAATTATTAACTAATTAATTAATTATTACAAGTTATTCCGGTCCAATAGAGGCTTCATATGATTATTAACTAATTAATTTAAATAATAAATTTGAGAGTTTCTAAAGACATTAAATTCGGTACATACAATAAGAACTAAAAATACATTTATAGAATTTTATTCCATTATTAATTTCTTTGTTATAAAATTTATATTATAAATAAAAATTTTTTGATTGAGTTTCTAAATAATTTTTTTTTATAAAACAATATAACAAACAATGAAAATAAAAAAAAATACATTTATTTTCTATTCATTTTATTTTAATTTTTGTATTTAATATATTTAATATAATGGAATTATTGTTTTGTTAGTTTCTAATTTGTATAACTTTTTTTTTCAATATAGACGTTCATAATTAGATATAGCCTAAAAAAATTCGTTTATGACCTAATCTGTTCAAATTTAGACAACTTCTTAGTTAACTAGAAGGTTGTTTTATCTTATATATTTATTCTTTCGAAATAAAAGTTTGATTGCGTATTTGTTATAAAGTCAATTCAAGAAATAAGTCTGTAAGTATAATCAGAATGACTTTTTAAAAGCAATTTATGTATAATGTGTCTACAGTTCTCATAAAGGAAGTTTTAAAACCAAATTCTTGTCATTCCTCTCGTGTTCCACTATTACCCTTTTTGGAAGTTTATCAATCAACTCCTAACAACAAAAATTCTTTATAAGAGTCTTTAAATCAGTCCTCAACAGTGCCAATAGTCTATAGTTTATGAATCAGTCATTAGGAGGGTCAGGGTAGCCCAATGGTTTATGTCCACTCCTCTGGACTGGTAGATCCGGAGTTCGATACTCACTGAGGTTTTCGAATTATTCATGCGAGCACGTCGTCTCTCAGAGAGAATGTTAAAAAGCATTGGTTCCAAGCCTGATCTTTGTTCCGTGTATTCTCACTGAAACCCAATAAATACTTGGTAACTTCAATACCTTCAAGTAGTTATTGGTAAAGAACTCACACTTTTTAAGAGTTTATTCAGTCCAAGCATTCTACTATAATCACAAATATACTGTCATAACATTTTCAGTTCTAAACTTTCACTATTTAGTTATTCCAAGCATTCACCAAGAATTGGGCACCTTCAGGGATATATAACTAAAAACATTCAAACGGAAAGAAATATGAAAAATTACATTGCAAATCAAAGTTTACATAAAATTGAGTTATTTCAAATATAATTCTGTAAACATTTGATAAATATTGTAATAGTAGCTTTGGTATAAACCTATTTTTAAGTAACCTCCCAAAATAAATAGGTGAAAAGCTTCCAAGAAGTTTTTTTTAGCCTTCTTGTTTGTTTTTAATAGTAGAACCCTGACAAAGGCTAATCCTTGGTAGAAAACTTGGATCGTATAAAATGCTGAAAAATGAAAGCCTGTAGAAGTTATGGAATTGTTTTTGTGAATACCTATTTCATGAGTTACTTTTTTATAAACAAATGATACAAAAAGCATACGTTCTAGTGGATTAGGTATGTGGTTGTTATCTTAATAGAAGCAACCCGACCAGGATCCGGAATGATAAAGAAAAGATAATTTCTTATTGAAACAATAAATTGCACTTCCTTTTTTTGTGCAACCTTGAATTTTTGTAGACTCTTTCCTTTAGACTCTGCTGCTTACATAGAAAATAAAGTGAGATTTATAATTGATATCACAAAAATTAAATAAAATGTTATTCTTTGCAAAAAGTGATATAAAGATACATTAATAAAAGCTTGTGGTCTAACAATAATACAGTTATTAATTTATAAATTACAGTTAATAATGAAATGAAAAAAAAAACAAATAAACATTTGTTTTCAGATTTTCCCGAAAGTCATTTATTTTTCAAATATTTTAATTTAAATATTTAGCGGTTTTGTATATATTTCATTACTAATAACATTACAGAAATTGACGTAGACACGATTTAAAAAGTTATATACCTACACGTTTATAAGTCTCAATTAACAGTAACAATGTGGTTAATAGGTACCGTTCATACTTGAATTACGTCTAGAAAATTTAATTGAGAATAGGATGAAAAAAACGGGACTTCATATAGATTAATATATTCTAAGGTAAAATGGATAAACAAACAAAAGTCTCCACACAAATGAAGTTTTATTCAACCAGAACAACGCGTTTCGAACACTTTGTGGTCATCATCAGGAAGACACCAAGGATGTGGTGCTGAAGGGTTGGTCCAGTGAAAACCTGGATTTTCACTGACCAACCCTTCAGCACCACATCCTTGGTGTCTTCCTGATGATGAACATAAAGTGTTCGAAACGCGTTGTTCTGGTTGAATAAAACTTCATTTGTGTGGAGACTTTTGTTTGTTTATCCATTTTACCTTAGAATATATTAATCTATATGAAGTCCCGTTTTTTTCATCCTATTCTCAATTAAAGTTTCTAGACGTAATTCAAATATGAACGGTACTAATTAACCACATTGTTACTGTTAATTGAGACTTATAAATGTATATGTATATAACTTTTGTCATCATCAGGAAGACAAAGTGTTCGAAACGCGCTGTTGTTGTTGAATAAAACTTCATTTGTGTGTAGACTTTTGTTTGTTTATCTATTTTACCTCACAATGAGTAAATACGACACAATTACGTATTTTACAACTAAAGATTAAGATAGTTTTTAATTACATACAACATTTTTTTGAGATTTTCTTAAAACAAAAACCTACAAACAAGCAATGTTACAAGAAAACGAGACTTCTGTTCAAATTGAATACATTTGGTAATACCTATAGTGCAAAGGGATACACAAGGTTGCTTCCTGGTTTTTATATTAATAAATTCTTCTTTTTTTTTTTATTCAATGTATTGCATGAAATCATTTGTTATGTAACTTCCATTAGTGCATATACAGAAAAAATGAAGTCATTTTTTATTCAAGCCATTTATTATTTATAATCAGTTATTTTCATTTTAATTATATTGTTCTGATTTATATTTATACTAGTGGTTGCCTCAGAGGCGAAGTTTGAATCCAACCCTTGATTGTTTTGTAGTGTCCAGTGAAGTTAACAAACGTAGTCGTAGATATATAAAAAAAGTATTTTTTTTATAGAATAATACTATGGCTAGGAATATATATGAAAGATGTTGAAATTAGATAAAAGTGGTTTTTGGGTATAACTGAGGCCATGCCCTGTTGCAGACGCTCTCCACCTGTCCATTCCCGCAGCCGGCCTGGCTAATGGCGAAGCTGCCACACTACAGCATGCCGCCGCCTACTCCGGCATCCACCCATACCCAGGAGTCGGTAAGTCTTCCTCACCCTCACAACCTTTCTCCGGCCTTCTAATAGTGGCTTGCCTTCAATTCACTTCTAAATGAACCATCACCCTCACTTAAGTCACGAGGTAGTTAGATCAAGTTTGAACCAACAATAACCTGATGAGAACCAGCTGTTCCTTCCTCTAAAAACCCAATAATCTGTGCCGAAAAAACACAATGTTCTTTTATAATTGTTAACATGATATTACTCGTAGCATCACAGTGGTTCTTAGTAACAATTAAAGAAGGATGCAACATATTACCTTCTAAATTTCTTTCCTCATATAGCCTGTCTCTGACCTTCATCTTCCAGGATAAAACTAAAAGTTTTTCAGTGAATTACTCGATATTTATAGCGCTGTATTTATACCCGTCATATAGAAAGAAAGGATGATAGACGATTCAGTTGAAGGGAGGATACACTAAAAAACATTTCGGAGTACATCGTACTTAGGATGATAGACGATTCAGTTGTACGGAGAATACACTAAAAAAACATTTCGGAATACATCGTACTTAGGATGATAGACGATTCAGTTGTACGGAGGATACACTAAAAAACATTTCGGAGTACATCATACTTAGGATTATAAACGATTCAGTTGTAAGGAGGATATACTAAAAAACATTTCGGAATACATCATACTTACGATTATAAACGATTCAGTTGTAGGGAGGAGGATACACTAAAAAACGTTTAGGAGTACATCATACTTAGGATGATAGACGATTCAGTTGTAGGGAGGATCCACTAAAAAACATTTAGGATTTATCATCCTAAGGAGCTAGTCAAAAAAAACCTTTTAGCTAATTACTTAAGATAATAAACTGATTTATTATATCATTCAGTCAACTAACAAAATTACTTAGTGTATCTAACAAATGTTGAAACACACATAAAAAAATCAACTACGCTCTTAAACTACTTATTGAGATTTTTCATTAAATATTTTCATTTATACGCTCATGCATTTTCTTTGTCTAACTAGTATTAGGGACCAGGTTAACTTAGTGGTTAACGTACCCGCCTCTGGGCTGGTAGTCCGGGATTCAATTCCCCACCTGGCCCTGGACTTATTCATGCGGGAGATGAATAAATTTCAGTACTTCATTCCTCGGAGAAGACGTTAAGCCGTCGGTCCCAAGCCTCTACGATGTCAAGTACTCGTTAAAAATCCCTACTCGAAATACACTTGAGTTATGCAAAATTTAGGACTCCCAATGTAGAAACTATAAAATCACCGATCAAACAAAAAGCCGGTAAACAGCTGACGTTACCACCCGCCAGGGAATCGGTTTATACAATAAAAACAAAAATTAAAGTATTACTTTAAAAACTAAATGTCTTTTTAATTATAATTCTTTCTTTGGTTCCCAAAATGATTGAAGAGGCTAAAATAGCCTGCAAAGTAAAAATAGTTTATCTGGATAGAAAAAAAAAACTCTTCTATTTTCAATGATACTTTAATAAGTAGCCTAATAATACATAAAGTATTTGTGTGTGGTTTAATTCAATTTTAGTACGACAGATATACTAGGAATAGAACTAGGGGTGTTTATTGTACGAAGATTTATTTTAGAATCAAATCGAGTTTACTTGTATCTCAAAGTCCATACCTTACTCTTACACTACTCGCTTTGATAGATCCTAAACAAATTTTACCCAGTGACTCATCAATATTAGAATAAGGACGTCCAAGAATTAATTAATTAATTATTTCTAACGTTTAAACGAGCATTCTCTGTCTCAAAGACTCTGTTAGTCCTCCAAACTGTTTCAGTGGTCCAATCAAATTTACCACGGTACCTGAACAAAAGGTAAAGTTAAATTCCATCATTGCAAACCTTCATCACAATAAATCTCGTACCAAGTTTAGTATAAATACATCTTTCTATTGCTGGAAGCAAATTAACAAGTATATATCCTAGTAGTTTTTTGAATTTAATTTTTTAAATATAATCATGTATTCAAAATTATACTATTGTTGAATAAACATATAGTGTTTGGCAACTTTTAAAGGGAAATTACTAACTCCATATCTATTTTGTATAGTACTTATTTACGAAAACATAAAATTTACAATCCTTGGCAAACATTACTTGGTAGATATATATATATATATATATATATATATATATATTAAATAGCAGAACACGCCACTTTTCTATATATATATATATATATATTGTAAACAGGAAAACGATCCAAAAGGACAACAAGCGTTTTACGATAAATCACAAACACAGAACTGAGGAACAAACATACTTACTGTTACAAACAAAGTAACAGTTCCTTAGTTCTGTGTTTGTGATTCATCGTGATACATGATTCGTTACGATGGTGACCAATAGCAGAGTAGAGTTTGTAGGTCCATGAGTGCGGTTCTTAGAAAGCTTCAGTTACCCGCTGCCCAGCGAAGCCTCCATTATTCCGCCAAAGGGTATAGAGGTTGCACAGTCCCTCTGTGATATAAGAATATTGGCAGAAAACATCAGTGAACTCCTGTTCCCTTTCTATTTTTGATTTTTTTGGTGGTTGATTGTTGGTTTTTTTTCTATTGTCTGCTACGGATATTGATTTTATTTTACTTGATACTCTCATTTGTCTTCTAGGAAAAGTAGCCTTTGTCTTCATGTCAATGGGGGTAGAGGTTGCACAGTCCCACTTGATTAAAAGATGTTGACACTCGGCTCCAACTTCTCCAACATAGAGACCCCTTCGAGTTATTGGTTAACAGAGGCTTCGCTGAGCAGCGGGTAACGGGGTCTTTCTAAGAACTGGACTCATGGACCTTGTCTACAAGACGGTTATAAGAACTACTATGACCTATGGATGTTCTGTCTGGTACAATTCTGCGATAACTAACAAAAACCAACTCCAGATTGTCCAGAACAAATGTGCTCGCCTTATAGCCAATGCTCCTTTTTATGCGAGAAATATCGATATCCAGCGTGATCTAAGGATGGAATCAATAGAAACTTACATTAGGCGTCTGACTATCAATGAAGACAGAAAACTTCCCTTACACTCTAACCTGCTAGTAAGAACACTTTTACCTCAAATTCCCTAAAACCAATCCCCCTCCGACTAATCAGATCAACAAATTCACGATAACTGACGACTTTAGACTCAAAGACCATACGACCACGAAACATACTCACCATAGACAGGACAGAAACTAACATACCGACCTACCCGACAGACCTGAACCATTAAAGTAGTACAAACAGACAAGCAGGTGAAAGCCTCTGGCTTGGAACTGCCTGACCCCAACGTGCATCAATGCACGGAAAATCTCGTTGGTAATAGTCTCTGTTGATTAGTGCATCAAACACAGGGAGTGTGAAACCTATCTAAGACTTCAATATACCTCATTGTTGCATGCTGCTCAAAACGGTATAGTTTTGCAAAGTAGATGACTCATTCTCTTACCTTTGAATAGTAGGCATTGCCAAGATGGTGATAAACAAAAGTTTTTAAAACATGGTTAACAAGCTATTAATGGTAGGCAAGGATAGTTTATTTGGCATATTTAAACCTCCATTGACAATTGTTAATTTAGGATATGGTGATTAAATCAGTACGCCAGATCATTATGAGGAGCATGAGTAATTAATGATATTACAATTACTGTGCCAGATACATGTTAACCGGAGACAATATTGTTCCTGTACAATTTTAAATGCCCTCGATATATTTGCAAATTCAATAATTGTCAAATAAATTATAATTGTTCTAATAACGAGATAGTTAATTCTAAACATAAAAGCATTTAATACCTTCTCTGGCCGTCTTGGATGACTTGATAAAAGCAAAGTAACTTAAGCTCTTGCATGTCCACCTATCACTTTTTATTAAAATTGTAATAAAATAAAATACTATAATAAAATTAATGGAAGTAGAGCTACAGAAGCATCAATGTAGCGTTTAGCCTAAACCACGTGACTTAAGTCCTTTTTTTGCTTTTCTTTATTTGTTGTTATAATTGTGTTAGGGTAGTACAGGTCTCGTTAAGTTCCAGTTCTTTGAAAACACGAAACGCCTTAAGCCTTCTCTGCGGCACACCTCATATTATTGAGGTTATTATAATTGTTATTACAATTATAATAATTATGCTATTATAATTGTGTTATGACAGCACGGGACTCGTTAAGAACTAGCTATTGGTCAAGACCAAGTGACTTAAGCTGTTAAGTCACTCGTTGTGATAATTGTTAGAGGCACCAGTTTGTCAAAACGAAGTGACTTAAGCCCTTTCTTTATTTCTTTACTTTAAGCACAAGTTCTTTCAAGACCTAGCGACTTAAGCCTAGTGACACACCTCAAATGTTTTTAAAATTGTGTTATAACAGCACGGGTATTGCCAAGCAGTAGTTGGTGGTTACGACCAAGTGTCTTAAGTCCTTTCTTTGCTTCTCCTTATTCGTTGTTATTATTGTGTTAGGACAGTATAGATCTCGTTACACCCTAGTTCTTTGTAATGACCAAGCGACCTAAGCACTCTCTGTGGCCACCTCACTTGTTATTATAATTGTGTTATGACACTACTGTGTCGTTAAGCACTAGTTCTTGGTCAAGACCAAGTAACTTAAGTCCTTTCTTTGTTACTCCTCACTTGTATTATAACTGTGTGTCGCACAGCATGACTAAACACGTCATTAAGCACTAGTTCTTGGTCAAGACCAAGTAACTTAAGTCCTTTCTTTAATACTCCTCACTTGTTATTATAATTTTATTGGCACGACACGGCTAAAACGTCGTTAAGCACTATTTTTTGGTCACGACCAGTGACTTAAGTCCTTTCTTTGCTTCTCCTAATTGTTATTATAATTGTGATATGCCAATACAGGCTTCGTTAAGCACTAGTATTTGGTCAGGATAAGTGACTTAAGTCCTTTCTTTGCTACTCTTAACTCGTAGTTATACTTGTGTTGTGAGAGTACAGGCCTCGTTAAGCACTAGTATTTGGTCAGGATAAGTGACTTAAGTCCTTTCTTTACGACTCTTAACTCGTAGTTATACTTGTGTTGTGACAGTACAGGCCTCGTTAAGCACTAGTATTTGGTAAGGATAAGTGACTTAGGTCCTTTCTTTGCTACTCCTAACTCATTTTTATACTTGTGTTATGACACTATAGGCCTCGTTAAGCACTAGTATTTGGTCACGATAAGTGACTTAAGTCCTCTTTGCTACTTCTAACTCGTTGTTATAATTACGTTATGGCAGTACTCTCCTCGTTAAGCACCAGTTCTTTGTCAAAGCCAAGAGACTTAAGTCCTCTTTGCTACTCCTAACTCGTTGTTATAATTACGTTATGACAGTACCAGCCTCGTTAAGCACCAGTTCTTTGCCAAAGCCAAGTGACTTAAGCCCTCTCCTTGCCACACCCCACTCTTCAGCATGCTTTGTATCACTGTTCCACTCTCTGCTTGATGTTGCTTGTAGTTTGCTTGCTAGTCATTCTCATTGTATTTTTACCTTTTGTCAAAACATTTCTTTTATTGACTCACACATTCATCCAGATATATCATTTCCTTCATAATAGTTTATAATTAATCATAAGCTACAATCTTTGAACTTACCATTAATTAATTACTTTAAAAATTTCAATTTTTTTACCGTTGATTCTCAACTTCATAGGATTTCGTAATTTTGCTCTTTTTTTTTTCTCATTCACTAGCCATCTTGCATTAACTTGTAATTCTGCAGTTGAAAGATGCTTTTAATTCAGGTAATCAATGCTAACTAGTGTATTTACTATAGGTATGGCCGTTTCATTTAAAAAAAAAATTATGCTTTTTCTTGTAGTATGTACTTTTAGTTTAAAAATTATAAGTTGAAAAACTATTTAATTTTAAGCACGTTATCTTCTCTTTTTTTTGATTTAGTAAAATAAAAATTTAAAAAATACCCCGAACAAATCAAACAGAAGTTCACCTGGTAAAAAAATGTTTTATGCGAATAACGTGTTCGGTATTTCATCAAATTCAAGCTGACTTTTGAAAAAAGAACATTTAATCGATACTGTTGTCTATACCACTTCTATAGTACTAGTTTTAGTTTGATGTCCAAGTTATCAGACGACAATAAATTTTTTAAACTTAAGTGGTTTGAGATCAGATACTTTAATTTGCTCTATCAAATGCAAGTTAATTGAATTTCAATTGCCGGCTTTCTTAGTAGTATTTTTCTATTTTTCCTTTAAATTCAGAGCCTTTAAACTTTAATTTCTTACAATAAGCAGTAATATTTCTTTTTTTTTTCTTATGATGACACTTTTACAATAATATTAATATATTTCTTGAGAACGATTCAAATAATCTCTTTTGTAAAGTTTCATGTTTCAATTATTCAGAAATCTTTTTTTTTTATTGAATATGTTTAAATGTTAAGCTTCTTTATTTGTGGCTCTATATTGATTTCTTTTTTTTTTTGTTGTGTTCGGATAAGTTAAGTGTTTTCTCTGTGTTGATGAACGTTTGTCTGCGTCTTTTCTGCAGCCTATCCCGCTGTGTACGGACAATTCGCCCAGGCCATTCCTCAACCCCTGGCGGCAGTTGCTGCCTCTCAACGAGAAGGTAATTCAACATCAGCTCTGTACTATCCATATACCCTTCCTTTCCTTCACAACCCAATCTTATTTAATCATTTTTATGTGATCGTCAATTGACTTGGAGCTTTATCAAAATTGAGATATTTATTTATTTATTATCATAATGTTTTGACATGTTCTCCACTAACAGTTAATCTCTAAAATATATTATCTTTGCAAGTTCTTATTATACCATCAATTTAATGTCTCCTGTCAATTTAACGTTCACATTTGTTTTTGGCAGTTCATCTATACTGATTCAAAGGTGGTTTTTATTTTAATTTTGAAATAAAAAAAATACTATGCAATTAGAGTAAACTTAGAAGAAATGATTTTATATAACGATCCATTTCAAATACTTATTATTCATCTCCTGTTATATCTGCCTTAATAAAAATATGTGGTGTACCCTATGAATACCAAGGCATTTCCTTACTGAGGTACATGATACCAAAAGATAAACACTAAGAGTTCAAAACACATTTTATATAAACTATTTTGTGTGATGACTTGGTTCTTCTTCCCCACATTCTAATCATAAGTAAATACCACATAATAAAGAGTAGTTCGTAATTGAGAATTAATAAGTGCAATTCCAATGTATATGGCCGTTGATTTGGTGTGTGAGACAATTTCATATTGTAAAGGAAAAGCTAACTTGAGTTATAAATTAAGATAAACTTCGGTAAATAAGTTGACCAAATAGATCAACAGTAACAAGTTGATATTTATTTAGAATAAGTTATTTAACTAATGCAGCGGTTCTCAGCCTTGTTTAGCCTATTCACCCCTCGCCATTTCCCATAATGCCTTTCCCCACCCCTTCTTCTCTCCAACGTAGTATAAACACTTGTACAACATTACATTGATTATGTTTATAAAAGAATTTTACAAGTGAAATGTTAATTACAATTATTGAAGGATATGAGAAATATTAATTGAAACAAATTTTTTAAATTATAATTAAGAGGTCAAAATCTATAATAGCTTTCTTTACTCTGTCAAATTACTGTGGTCACAATTCACCCCCTGAAGAACCGAAATTCATACCTGGAAGTGAATTACACCCCCATTGAGAACCTCTCAACTAATGTTTCAAGTGAGTTGGCCGTAAGAAAGTTAAAAGCCTTTGCTTTTCGATAGTTTGAATTTATCATGAAAGGTTTTCAGTTAGTGTATCTGAATCTTGTCGTAAAATGATAATTGCCCAGTGAGTGTCATATCATAGAAACGCGTTTTCCGAGTGAATAAGATTTAGAATAAAAGAATATTTTTCTTAAAACGAAATTTGTTTCATTTTTAATATAAATGGATGATATTATTGGAATATAAACTTACGACCATCGTATATCATCGTCTAAACCAGACTAGTTTATCATCACAACTTACTGGATATATATTTTTTTTTAATCTGATCTCCTAGCGGGTTAAAAACGTCAGCTCTTTACGATCTTTTTGTTTGATCGGTGATTCTACATTGGGACCCTAAATTTTGCCTAATTCAAGTATATTTCGAGTAGGGATCTTTAACGAGTACCTGACATCGTACAGGCTCGGGACAGACGCCTTAATGATTCAAACAGAAAGATTTATTCACCTCCCGCGTGAATGAATCGAGGAGCCAGTGGGTATCGAACCCTGAACTTACCAGATCAGAAACGAGTACGTTAACCACTGAGCTAACCTGGTCCCCTTTACTGGATATGTTTAGATATGACACACGTTATATTGTCAATCAGTTCCACCAATTAGCTTTTTTCTAAATAATTACAAATTAATTTTGCAAAAAAAATTGTCTTTTCTACTAATAAAATAGCGTAATACCTTAGCTATTAGCATATGGGCTCATGGTAATTAAAAAGTTCTGATGGAGAGAGCAAGTAAAAAAATTACGAAAAATTTAAATTTTGTTGTTGTCGAAATATATTTGATAACTTATATGGTATTAAGAAGTAAAAATACTCAATGATATGATCAATACTTCATCTACTTCAATTGAAAAATCTTTTCTAAGCTGAAGCAGACATGAAAAGTAACCTGCTTTCCTATGATATATACACTTTTCATAACAAATTCTAACTATCGAAAAACAAAGGCTTTTAGATTTCTTTTGGCCAACTTGTTTTAAACATTTGTTAAATGACTTTAGCTCATAAAGGAAGTAACTATACGTGAAAAAATATAAAAAGTAATGAATCAAAACGTTTTGATGGATTGAAATGAAATATTATAAAAGAACATAAAGAATAATATTGTTAAAAATAAAATGAAAGAATATAAAAACAATGACTGCCAACTAGAAAAGAAAATAGAATTCCCCAATAGTAGATATTGGTTTTGACCTAGATTAGGTAACTTTGTTTTGTGACTGAATATACAAACTGAATACTTTCACAATTATCATTTCTAATTTGCCATAATGTAAAATAAGAAGTGTTATAAGAAGAAAGGCTTGAAGGAACATGTGGGACCTCGTATAGAACTAATAGTTATATATGAATTATTATTATTAAACTAAAAAACTTGAAATTAGAATAGGTTAGAAGACAATATTATTTCAAAAAGCAAAGACAGAATGAAATATATTGTATTCATAAAATGATGAATAAAGATATATTTTACCTTTTTTTTTACTTCACATAAATACAAAACCATCTGTGAGTCTGATATTAAGCCTGTCAAACCCCCACATAAATTTACACAGATTTATTATAGGTAAGTTGAAATGCAAGTCAGTGTACTATGTGTCACACTTTTGTATATGTCTCTTTCACTCGGTGTTAGGTCATACTGTGTCGCATCCTTGTCTGTTTGAAAAATGTGTACAGAAATTATGTGTCACTTTATGTATTGCTTTCTAGTTAATATGTATTCAATACTGTTATATTTTTAGTAGTAGAATTTGTGTTATTTTTATGGGACATATGTGTTATTTTGGGGAATATGTATAACATTCAGATTCTTTTGTATGAATTTGAAATTCATGGAGATAGGACTTCACTCAGTACTGATCGTAAAGATGGTTATTTTATGATCAGCCTGTCTTTTGAGTATTCAGAAGTTCTGATAAAGTATCTATTCTATGAACTGCACTATTAGTTTACTGAAAGTAACCATTATTAGTCTAATTTGTGAGAATTCAGAAGTCTTGCAAAATAGTCATCTATGAATTACATTGTTAACCTACTGAAAATAACCACGATCTGCCTGGATTGAAAAATTTCAGAAGTTTTTACAAGGTATATATCTATGAATAACACTATAGGCCTACTGAAACTAACCGCGATTAGTCTGGTTTGTAAGATTTCAGAAGTCTTCGTCAAGTTCCATTTTTGAATAATACTTTTAGCATACTAAAAGTGGCCAAGATTAGTCTGGCTTGTGAGATTTCAGAAATCTTGCAATGTAGACATTTGTGAATTACATTGTTAGCTTACTGAAAGTAAGCATGATCAGTCTTGGCTTGTAAGATTTCGGAATTTTTAACAAAGTAGTCAATTGTAAATTACACCTTTTGTTTGGTGAAGTTATTCGCAAAAAAAGAAGTCAATTAGTCTTAAGGCAAACTACTTCAATCTGAAGACAATAAGCTGCTGACATATGGTTATGATTTGAAATAAAGTTAACAGCACTAAACATTTCACAAACGAAATAGTGAATGATTAAATGAATGAATGTAATAGTATTGTGAAGAATTCTCTATTAATGGTGTGATGTAAGCGTATATAATATCAGAGTAAGGAAAACAATTGTGGTCAGGCTAACCTACAATGCCTTACAGAATTAGGACTATCATAGGATTCCTTTGAATTTGGTCGTCCGCCTCCGAAGAGGGCAAAGCCCGTTATCACGTGACCAGTGCTTGCCACTAGTAGTTAATCGGACCTCATCAGGGTTCATTGTGAGGAGTGTTGTTAGTACCTCAAGAGAAACGATTCAGAGAGAGAGATTTCAAATCTCTCGTTTTCTAAACACCACCTGGTCTGTGCTAGTTATGAGAACTGAACATAAATGGGCTCGAAGGGGTGTCGTATCTGATCGTCCACACTCTGAGCTTCCGTCCAGATCCGAGCCTCTTCTAGGCAAGTACCAGTTGTTCAGACCAATAAGCTGAGTTCAAGGTCCGTTCCAAGTGGAAAGGGTTTGGGATCTCTACCTCCCTGGTATGCTAAGCAGGTATCCTCCTGAAAAGTTACTACTTCTCACACAGCGTTCGCAAGTGTCTAACCTACTTGGGTGAGAACCAACAGCCACTACGAGTCCAAACTCAGTTGGCAGGATGGAGAGAGAACCCCTCCATGAGCCTCCAGTTTCTATCATTTTCAGAGTTTCGGATTGAACTCCGGACCAAAGGTCCTACTGAACCTGCTCAGTTAGAGGTACGGTCAGTGGTCCTATTGTCCCTGGTTTAATGAACCTGTGGATATATATATATATATATATATAAGCCAATGCAACCTGTGGATATAGCTGTATGGCCCCACAACAAGGAAAATTGTAAATATTTTAAAATACCTATGCCATTCCATGTAGGTTTTGATTCTACTTAAATATTAAATTTTTAAATAGTAGTCTTTAAATGACCATTTATTTAAGTAGTTTTACGTAATAAGAAGTAATTTGAGTTGCAGATGATGTTGATATGTTCTGACTAACTTGTAATTTATTTCTAGTTTCAATGACTTAATAAGAAAGTTATATTTTGAAATAACAGGATTTGAGCAACTAGTTCTCTTCTTCAGGTTAAATGGTTTTGTGAGTGAGAAGGCAAAAATGTAAATATTCTTGTCGTTACCAGTATATTAACTTGAAAATGGATATTGGTTCGATATGTGTTGTTTTAAAGTAAAGAGTAAAACTTCGTCTTTGTGTGGACTTTTCAATGATTTTCAAGTATAAGTAAAAAACCTTGCAATAGTGGGCATTGCAAGTATCTAAGAGAATGCTCCGTCATAACGATTACTTTGAAGCAAACTATCCATTTCTTCTTGGAAAGAACACTACATGCAGATTAACAATGACTTTTTGAACGAAAAAATGTAATTGGTGCAGCAATTGCTAGTGTTTCTTTAAATGGAACAATTGAGGTTATACTGATAAGAGAGAGAGCTAAGCTTAATTGATTTTTCATAGTTTGTGGGGAATGTCTACTGTAGAAACTTAATTAACTCGGTACGTCTAGTTCCAAATTAGGGCTTTTGAGTTTATAGAATTTTTGGAAACGAAATAATGGTGAATCTGTATAGGCGTGTTTGTTTGCGGATAAGTGGTTAGGCAGGTTTTGAAAAAGCATAATGAGTGTGGTAAATAGACAGAAAGCCAAAGAGGGTTAGTGCTATATGCAAATACGAGAAGAGTGGTGTAAAGGATGGAGGAAAGATCGATGCAAGAGCTTGTGGGTACTTCAGCGAGGGTCAGCGGACTTGCAAGTGGCAGCCGGCCATCTTGCTTTTGAATGACTCACCACAACTCTGTCCTTCCACCCTACTACATGTCTATTCAGTTAAACTCAATATACTTAATTTAGCCTTTAACTTTGTTTCCATATTTATTTATAATTAAACTTGTTTGGCTTAATAAGATCAATTTATCCATTCATTGATCTTAAGGGCTCAAAGTGCTTATTCTTCAGTATGCAAAAAGATAATCATGATTACATGGCAAGCTGGTAACATGAATAGAAACTTCTTGAGACTGTATTACAAAAAACTGTAACTTATGACAACAATGCATTTATTCATAGGCAAATGCCAGGAACTATCCTACCACCACCGTTATACCAATACGACCAATGAACTACTGCGTATCCTAGGATCGTGACTTCTCCGTTACTCAAGCCGCATTCTGACAAAAAAATAAATCTCAAAATAGATTATATCATTTACATTCCTTTAAATGAGTGAAAAGGAAATGTTGCTCACAAACGCTAGGAAGAGTGGTGTTTTCCATCCAATCCGAAATACAGCTGCTGTTCCTCCCACAAGAGAAGACTGCTCTCTCCATTTAAATCAATAATGGTCTGTGTATCTCCTTGATATATGCTTTTCTATATAATTTATATTCTACACATAAATCGTTGAAAAGGAAGCGCTGTTTTCAAACCTGACAAAAAGTTCTCAAGTCTCTTTCTGTTGTTGCGAAATCCAAAATACCCTTGTCCTTATCTCAAGAGAAGAGTGTTCCTATTGTTCTACACACTGCAGTACTGTATATTGACTTGTGAAAATCTTTCTGATACAATTCATATTTTAAAGAAGTCAATTAAAAGGAATTGGTGTCGTCAAATGCTGCAGAGATTTGTCACCCTACCTGAGATCCATTCTGTATTCTTCCCACTACAGGATAGTGCTTTTAACACTCTGTTTGATGAGAGATTTATATCCCCTTGAAAAATACTTCTCTATCATTTATGTTCCATATTTAAATCATTGAAAAGGAAGTACTTTTCAGAAACATAAGAAAAAGTGATGTTTGTCATTAAATCCGACTGTTCTTGTCGTCACAAGAGAAGAGCGTCCATAATCCGCAATGTGTATCCACTTGAGAAATGCAGTCTGATATCTTTTACAGTCTATCCATAAATCAATGCAGAACACGTACTGCTCGCAAATGCTTGAAACATCACTCTTTGTCATTCTATCCGAAATACACCTGATATTCTCACTATACAAGAGTGTTCATCCCGGATAGTATATCCACAAAGGAAATGCTTTCCAGTATCATGTACATTACATACTTACATCGATGAAAAAAGTGATATTTGCAAACGTGAGGAAAAGTTCTGTTTTGCATCTCACTCATAATATGACTGCTATTCTCCTCTTTACAAAAAAGTGCTCTTTATACTATTATCAATTCTGGATAGTGTATCTATTAGAGAAATGATTCCTAATTAGGAAATGATTCCTAACAAAAGTCCTGTTCGTATCCTTAAGGATGAGTGTTTTTTGCCATCCCATAGGAATATGCCTGCTACTCTTCTCACTACAGAAAAGTGTTTACTGCTCTTCTGAGTGTTGGACTGTATGTACTTGGGAAATTTTTCTTAACGTTATTCATATTCTATTCATAATTAAATGGTATGGAAGCTCTGTTTGCAAACGTATTGTTTGTTGTTTATCACCCCATCCAAAATAATATAGCTCCTATTCTTATCTCTAAGAAAGAGTACTCTTACTGCTCTTGTCAATATAGCGCTGTGTGCATTCACTTGAGGATATTGTTTTCGATATCAATATATTCAGTACTTGGAATCAATGGGATGCATGTGCTGTTCGCAAACGCTACAGTGAGTACTGTTAGACATCCCATCCAAAATAACCTGCTATTCTTAATAATACAGTACACTGTTTCTAGTTCTCTTCTCAATGTTGGACTTTAGAAATGTTTTATGATATACTTTATTTCCTATCTTGAGCTCAATGGAAAGGAAAAGCAGTCTACCACATCATTCAAAATAAACCTCTCTTTTTCTCACTGCTACGGAGTAGTATCTCTCTTCCTGATGCAGCTCTGGGTATTCAATTGAGTGGTGCCAATGGTTATTCAAGATGAGGTCTTGAAAGCCTATTGTAAGCAGGTCTCATTGGTCCAGAGCTTAGCGCGTTGGAGCTGTACTGTAAAAGTCTTGGGGTCAATTCCCACAAAATTTCATATATACGTGGTTTGGTCGAAAGGCATAGGTACACGGCAATAGATCAAAACAAGTTATTCAAGATACGTTTCATCAGTAAAACAGAAGTGAGGAAACACTTTGCATTTTTATTGCTGATTCTATATTTATATTAACGATATAAATATAGAATCTGCATCATGGTCACTAGAACTGTTAGTCAATATTCTATTCCATTCCCTGACAATGAATTACAGACCTCCTCTTGAGATTGTTTTAAAGTTAGATTTCGTTCTTTTTTGTTATATAATCTAAAACTGGTGTCCATAGATGTATTGAAAAATATACCCCGACTTGTTTAAACGTCGACTAATTTACGATGCACTATATTTATCTATGAAATTAAAGGCCAGTCGGACTTCAGGCCTTTACTATTGCAGCCGTACTAATTCTCAAGCACTTAGTGGTATTCTATTCTAAGAGGCCAGGTTAGTTCTGTGGTTAACGCACTCGCCTCTGGTCTGGTAGTCCGGGGTTCGATCTCCAGCTGGCCCTCGATTTATTCATGCGGGAGGTGAATAAATCTGAATATGTCGTCCTTCGTAGAGGATGTTAAGCCCTCGGTCCCGGGCCTATACGATGTCAGGTACTCGTTAAAGATCCGCACTCAAAATGCACTTGAGTTAGGCAAAACTTAGGACTCCCAATGTAGAATCTGTAGAATCACCGATCGAACAAAACGTCGGTAAACAGCCGACGCTATAACCAGCTAGAGGATCGGTTTAAGCAATAAAAAGAAATAAAATAGTGGTATTCTAGGGGCCCGATAAACTCAGTGGCAACGTACTCGCCTCTAGACTGGTATATCCGGGGTTCAGTACCCACTCTGGCCCTCAATTTATTCACTCGGAAGGTGAATAAATCTGAGTGCGTCGTCTTTCGAAGATGTTAAGTCTTCAGTCCCAAGACTGATATTCATACGATGCCAGATACTCGTTAATGATCCTTTCTCTAAATTCACTTGAGTTATACAAACTTTAGGACTGCCAATGTAGTATGTTCATTGTGTCATATCACAAAGGGCCAATGTTCAGCATAAGTGTGATCTCTTGTGAAACTGCCACTGCAACCTAACCTAGTGGTATGTTGAGTTCTTGTGATACCCTGATTAAATCATGATATATTCAATAAGACTTCTGTATAAAGTGCTGTAAAATATAATAGAAAAGGAATACATGTTAATTAAAACTCAAATTTCACCTTCTCTCCCAATATATATATGAATACAATAAAAGGTACAGCAAGTTAATAGCAGTGTGGTTTATAAGTTAACTAAAATAAGTAATAAGTTCCAAATCTGGATGGATTCTACCAATCTTGTCAGTTTAAGGACTACCACAGTGCCCTCGTGAACTCGGTCGTCCTCTCCGAAGAGGGCAAGCTCGTTACCCTGGGACCAGGGCTTGCAACAAGTAGTTAATCGGACCCCATCAGGGCTTCCGTGTGAGGGGTGTTATTAGTACCTCAAAAAAACAATATATATGGAGAGATTAAAACCTTTCATTGGCTTAATGCCACCTGGTCTGTTCAGATAAGTGAACGAATCATATAGTGCTCAAAGGGGTGGAATCTAATCGTCCCCACTCTGGGCTACAATCCAGAGCCCAGCCTCTACTAGGTAAGTACCGGTTGTCCAGTCCAGTCAGCTGAGTTCAAGGGCCCATTCCCACTGGTAAGTGTCTGGGGTCTCCAGCTCCCGGTATGCTAAGCAGGCATCTTCCTGAGAAGATACTGCTTCTCATACAGCGACTACAATGGTCTGTCCAACTTGGATGAAAACCAACAGCCACTATGAGTCAGTTAGCGTGATGAAGAGGGAACCCCTCCACGGGTTCCCGCCGCCCGTAGTACCGACTTATTTTAAAAGTTTCGAATCGAACTCCGGACCAAGGGTCCTACTGAACCTGCTTAGCTACAGGTAAGGTCAATGGCCTTTTTAGCCCCTGGTTCAATGAACCTGTGGTATATATATATATACCACAAGCCTATGCAGCCTGTAGTAGGGCTCTGAATGGCCCTATAGGCAGAAAAAATAAGTAATAAATAAATAAAATAGGTGTCTCAGTGTGATTACTCCTCAAAAATTTGTTTTGTTCCATGTGGATCCTCCATTTTATGGACGCATGGACCATATCGCCCCTTTGGCCCCCTACGGTAAACAGTGAGTGTCTTGCTCTTTAACTGCTGAACTCGTCCATACAGCTGATACAATCACTATAATTAACAATGTTTACTAAGACTTTTCAGTCCTTGCTAGCATATTATTACTACAATTATTAAATAATTGTCCTAATTAAAACATTAACCTACCAATTAACCGTTTCATTTACCCAAATAATACCCCCAACTCTAAAGAAATTATTATAATATCCACACACTCCATTTTTATATTATATTCGTAATATAACTAAAATATTACAATAAAATGATTATTATAATTAGTAATGACAGTAATGGTAATAAGTACAAAATAAAAAAACTAAATTAAGTAAAATACATTTTCTAATGTAATGAAGTGACAGAATTTGCCTGTTAGTTTTCCTATAGTCTTTCCTTTAGGGCTATGCGGGCCAGTTCTACTCTTCATGAAGACGAAAGTCGCAATACAGAAGTGATTTTGGACAGTTCTTTCTGTGTATATGGACTTTATATATTGTGAAACTACATTCACCAGATTCAGACTACCATATTTGAAAATGTATATTTCATTTATATATTAACGCATTAGGTAATGATGTCAGTATTTTTTATAACCATTGCATTTTTGTACAGTAAAGAAAATATATATATATAATTCGAATATTTAGGGAACAGTCCTTCGTTAATACATGTGAGATTGAATTTACGGCCTATTGTTTTTTTAATTAATTTCTTGGATAACTTTTCCAAATCCATATCCAAATCCAAATATATATATATATATATATAATAAATTCAAAACGTAGGAAACACACAGAAAGACACAGACATAACTCACATCGATATTTTGACCATCGTCGTCATCAGGAGGTGTGAAGAGCGAAGAGTCCCGCCGTCACCGCCCTGCCTTCCTGCGGGACTCTTCGCTCTTCACACCTTCTGATGACGACGATGGTCGAAATATCGATGTGAGTTATGTCTGTGTCTTTCTGTGTGCTTCCTTCGTTTTGAATTTATTTTATTTAAAAAAGTCAGCTGGACCGTTTCTTTTAATTGTATATATATATATATATATCCAATTGGTGTGAATAAATAAAATACCCAATACAAATGATTTTGTTATATTACAAATTTGGTAAATATATTAGATAATAATTTATGTGAATTGAGTGAAACAGGTGAACAAATTTAATAAAGTTTGATAACTCAGTCAAATCCAAATAATTTTAAGGACTTAAAAGACCATTCGTCTATGTTTCAAAAGTGTGCAATCGACAGGAATTCTGATTTTTAAAAAAAAATAACACTGATGTTATACAAAGAAATATAACATAGTTGTTTTTTTTTAAATAAAAGAAAGCAGTTGTTTTGTATGTTTTGTGTTGTATGAATGTTCGTGATTGTGAGCGAGATTGAAAGGTAAAATGTTGATATAGCAAAAGCAAGCACGCACTATAATGATTGCTCAGTGTGTTGTCTGGCAGGCTGCTCCATATCCGGTCCCGAGGGCTGCAACCTCTTCATATACCATCTTCCTCAGGAGTTCGGCGATGCTGAGCTCATGCAGATGTTCCTACCCTTCGGAAATGTTATCAGCTCGAAGGTCTTTATCGACAGGGCAACGAACCAAAGCAAGTGTTTTGGTAAGGATCCTCTATTCATTAACTATAATCCTTTAATTATCCTCTACTATTCATAATGAATGTAATACATACATTAAAAAAAAAGCAAGTTCAAAGATGGGTTTCTTGAGGTTTTTTTTGTCTAAGGAAATTACACTCCTGTTTATACTCTGATGTTTCGCCAAAAATTGTTTGGCATTTTCAAAGCTAAAAACAATTTATTAACGACATAAGTAGTGAAAACAGATACATCCACGGAATACCAACCAACAGAAAACAAAAAAAAACACTATAAATCAATTGTATTTATTTTCACTACTTGTGTCATTAATAAATTGTTTTTAGCCTTGAAAATGCCAAACAATTTTTGGCGAAACGTCAGAGTATAAACAGGAGAGTAATTTCTTTAGACCAAAAATCCTCAAGAAACTCATCTTTGAACTTTAAAAATCGGTGGCTGAGAAGCTATATCAATAAAATCAAAACTATCCGAATGATAAGAAAAATAATGTATTTTAGAAAAAATAAAGTAAGATATGGAATAAAATGACTTAAGATTTCTTAGTACCTTAGTAGAACTTCATAAACTATTGACTGTGACCCCGAAATTAGGGGCCCTTAGAATAATTCCGTGGGAAGCATGAATTCCATTCACGCTTCCAATTAAAAATGCGACCCTACGTAAGGAGCAATTGGTCTCCTTCTATTTATTCTCTTGATGACGATTAAAATCAAAAATTTGAAACTGTAACTGTCAGTGTTTCCCATTTGTGTATCATTACTCATATTGAACTATATATACATAATAAAGAGTAAAAAAACATTCAAGTAAACACCGACCACTTGATTATTTGGACACCCATCTCCCTGAGAAGAAGTTCATGGCTTGAAAATAAATCATAGGCTTTATTCATTAAAAACCTATATAACTCAATGGATTTCTTCTATAAATGATATGAACTAATAGAATATTTTTGCAATAATAAAATCATTTCAATTATTCAAAACGTAAAATAACACAACATAGATAACTCTCCATCAGATAAATTATAAACTCAATAATTCATTCATTACAATTGTATAAGTTGGCAGCAGATCTTCATCCAAGCATACATTATTGAAAAGCAGAGCAGATTCTGCATTCACGACTTTTTTAAGTAGCTGTTCTTTTATCCTAATTACACTTCTATGTTGCAGAGGCAATGCAAATAGCAGATTTCTCACCGACATTTTCAGACAAAAAACATAGTCAAATAACTACTAAAATTTTATTTACTACTTTTACTTTGAGTTTTTATCTTATTTATCTGTCTTAATATTTTATTCTGCCTGAAGATGACCAACGAGGTCAAAAGCTTGTGTTTAAAAAGTAGTGAATAAAATTTTAGTAGTTATTTGACTACGTTTTTTGCCTGAAAATGTCTCTGGGAAATCTGCTATTTGCATTGCCTCTGCAACATAGAAGTGTAATTAGGAAAAAAGAACAGCTACTTAAAAAAGTCGTGAATGCAGAATCACTACAATTGGTAGACTCATAGACATTTTGAAGAAGACTAAAGAAACTGATAAGAAAAGAAGGAGATAGTATTCAAGAAGTCAAAAATAAAATAAAGACTTGTGTAAGAATACATGGAAAAGATGCTTAGATAAAATATAATCAAATGAATAATATTGATAATCTTCACAGGTATTACGCAGAATATGAAACAGGCATTCAGTTTTCTCTGGGAAATAGACAAGTTCAAAAATAATCTAGTTGAGTCTGGAGAAATAACCTTGTCGAGTAAAGAAGGAAATTGACAATACGAGATAAAATATTGTACTTTACAATTCAACGGATATATTGGAATTAAAATTAATATAAAAACCAAAGAATATTGATAAAAAATGAAAAGTTTACGGAAAAGTTTTTTTTTATCTCATTTATTTATAAAAGGGTAGAATAGTTTGATATCAAGGCAAAAAAAGAAAGTTTGGAGGGAATTTTTTGACAATCAAATTATCATGTTATGTGTGCTCAGTTTTCAAGAGACATTAAAGTTGCCAAATCGTAGAATTGACATTAGAGTAGTATGTTACATGAGAAATTCAGTATGTTGACAACAGAGTGTTTCTTCTTTGGTGACCATTTGCTCCAGTTTTTATAAAAGTTTTGTATGGTACAATTTCAAGTTTTTTTATACAGACCATATACAACACCATCCTTGGATTTGCAACTTTGTCCGTCATTTATGACTATGAAATGTGATGGTGCAGATCTTTCATACTTAATTTCATCATTGATTAGGTCTGATATACAAATTGTGTTTATTCATGGCTTGGCAACGATTGTAATAGTTTCTTATTTAAAAAACAGGTATGACATTCATAGTAAAATTTGTAAGTGTACTTGATGTAAAGCATGTAACTTAAATATAACTTGTGTGCTTATATAATGCTTTATAAGTTGTAAACCTTTGATAGTTTTCTTCATTCATGACTGGTTTTGTGCAGGTTTCGTCTCGTTTGATAATCCGGCCAGTGCTCAGGCTGCAATCCAGGCCATGAACGGGTTCCAGATTGGAACCAAAAGACTAAAGGTTCAACTCAAGAGGCCCAAGGATGCCAACCGTCCTTATTAATTAAATTCGTAAAACAGGTAAACACTGTTTTCCTTTATGAAGCATTTGTTTATTAAGATTCCAATATCTCGTCTATCACTAAGTTCATCTCCGAGGGAAAAGGAAGCCGATTTCAATTTTGGTAGTTTAACAACAGCGACTTCAAGACAAGAGAGGTTTCTTATTGATTCATCAAAAAAACATCAACCAGAATAAAAACCACTCTTGTTTTTAGGTCATTTTTTTATTATGTAAGGTTTTTTTTTAATGTAAAGTTAAATAAATAGAAATTAGCTTTTTTTTAGGGTCAATTTTCTGGTTTATTTATCTTTGTAGGTCAACTATGATAAGATACATACAATTTTTTTAAATCAATTTCTGAAGATAGTTCTGACTTTTTATTCAACTTGAATACCTGCGCCACTGAAGTTTAAAACCCATTGGGAAAACCCCCTCCTCCATGTGGAGGTGTCAAACATAAGTTAATTTTTAAAGGAATATATTCGCCTATGAACTGATAAAACCGGGGTTTGTTCCCCACCTGGCCCTCCATTTATTCATGCGGGAGGTGAATAAATCTGAGCACGTTGTCCCTCGGAGAAGGACGTTAAACCATCGGTCCCGAGGCTGTACGATATTATAGGTACTCGTTAAAGATCCCTACTCTAAATACACTTGAGTTAAGCAAAATTTAGGACTCCCACTGTAGAATCAATCTTCATTGTGTGATATCACAAAGGGCCAATGCTTGGCCTACGTGTGTTCCCTTGTGGGACTACCACTGCAACCTAAACTAACTTTTAAAGGAATATATAGAAAACTCAATACATTTCGAACATGTTGTGTCATCTTCAAGTATATTTCCTATATACACTTGATCTGCAATATTTACTAAATAAATCTTAATTAGTAACATTATTATTAATAATTAAATATAAATTGAAATAGATAAAGGTCAAAGAGACATTTATTTTTCATTATTTTATGAAATGAGATTGAATGCTACTAATATTTAATTTCTTTCAAGTATATAACAAAAATTTTATTCAAAAATCAATCAGTTTTTCAAATTAAAAAAAAACTTTAAAAGTCAAAATTTTGGTTTCAATTTTTTACCTAAAAAGAACGAAATATAATTAATTTTTTAAAAACAACTGTTTATGAAAAATAATTTTTAAAACTCAAATGTAATATTTTTTTTTTTTCTATATTCATACTTCTACCAATAAGAAAGGTTTTAAGTAAAAATGAAACATATTTGGTTTTAAAAAGATTTGATATTTGATTACCTGGAAAATTAACAAATTTCTGATTAACATTTTATTTCTAGCTTTATATATCTAAGATTATTGATAGAGAAATTTAAGTAAATAAACTTAACTGTGATACAAAAAACTATGTTAATATTTTGTTGTTAATATTTGTTAATAATGACAGATGATATATTATTTATATATTAAGTCTTGAATTCTCTTAATTGAATTTTATTATTTCACTCTAATTTTGTAACTGATTAGATATAATTTGTATTATAGTGTCTTCCTGATGATGAACACAATGTTGAATAAAACTTGATTTGTGTGGAGACTTTTGTTTGTTTATCTTTTTTACTTCAGAATGAGTAAATACCATACAATTACGGATTGCACAACTAATGACTTATAAAAAATATTCCATTGTAATTTATAAATTGTTTGATCAAGTATATAAACATATTATTTGTAATCTAGTGAACTGTAATATACACTGGTATGTAATTGTTTCTACATTTGTTGTTACAGGGCCTCACGCAGGAGTTTGACTCCTTCACTGGATAGCAGATAAAATATAGTATTAAATACGCCAGGAGACCCACCAAGGATCTACTTCACTAGTCAAAATCTTCTAGTCATCTCAGTTTTAATAAACAAAATATTATTTTACTCTGTACTAAACAACAGCATAGTATTACTCGTGTTAATAAACAAGGGTATTATTCAATTTAGTCGATAAGTATTATTAAAGTAGAGCAGTCTGTTTTGTTACCCAAGTTGATTTGTTTTCATCCATTTCACTATGTAACATTTTGTAATTTTAAGATTTAAGTGATTCTATTAACTATTATGTACTTAATCATAGTTCGTTGACAAATGACTAACGGTTTCCTTCCACTGGGCTTCTCTTTAAAAAGATTATTTCGGTTTTACTTCGAGTCCATCGTTATCGTTTTTCCATTAAATAACAACTATGTTAAAGTCAAAATATATCTAAAAAAAAAAAAATCTTGGGACTATTATACAAATTGGGCTGTGAATAATTGAAGAATACTTCTCCTCTCTCAATATTATATAACTAAGTGTAAATGTTTTTAGAAAACAATGTACAGCATGTTGTATGTGAATGACTTTAGCTATAAGGGAACAATTGTCAATTTTATTAAATATTGTTTTTTTATTGGTAATTTTTGGTTGTTGTTTTAAGTTTTTCGATTTTAGATTTTTCATAATATAGTCTTTGTGTCTAGTAGTCAGTTTGAGAGGTTTGACTGTTAGAGAGCGCTCGTGTTCATTCTCAAGTCCCTGGTGTGCTAGTGACAATGGTTGAGTTTATAGACGGTGTTTTCTGTTAGAATGAGCTCATGTTCTGTAGTGTGCCAGTAATGATGGTTTGAGTTTAAAAAAAGTTTGCTTTGTTAGAATCTGGTCATTGTTGATTGATAAGTTGCTGGTGCTAGTGACCATGGTTTTTTTTTTGCTAACAAAGATATGCTCGTTAAAACTCCCTCATTGATTCTCACATTGTTGGTATACCAATGGTTATGATATGTCTATCAATTTGGTCCTTGTTCATGTTCATATCTCTGGCATGCCAGTGGCCATGATTTACCTCTAAAAAGAGGAGTGCTCTGCTAGAATTCACTCGTTGTTTACTCCCATTCCTCTGGTACCCTACTGGCCATGATTTATCTCTAACAAGGGGAGTGCTCTGCTAGAATTCACTCGTTGTTTACTCCCATTGCTCTGGTACCCTACTGGCCATGATTTATCTCTAACAAGGGGAGTGCTCTGCTAGAATTCACTCGTTGTTTACTCCCATTCCTCTGGTACCCTACTAACCATGATTTATCTCTAACAAGGGGAGTGCTCTGCTAGAATTCACTCGTTGTTTACTCCCATTCCTCTGGCATGCCAGTGGCCATGATTTATCTCTAACAAGGGGAGTGCTCTGCTAGAATTCACTCGTTGTTTACTCCCATTCCTCTGGTACCCTACTGGCCATGATTTATCTCTAACAAGGGGAGTGCTCTGCTAGAATTCACTCGTTGTTTACTCCCATTGCTCTGGTACCCTACTGGCCATGATTTATCTCTAACAAGGGGAGTGCTATGCTAGAATCCACTCGTTGTTTACTCCCATTCCTCTGGTACCCTACTAGCCATGATTTATCTCTAACAAGGGGAGTGCTCTGCTAGAATTCACTCGTTGTTTACTCCCATTCCTCTGGCATGCCAGTGGCCATGATTTATCTCTAACAAGGGGAGTGCTCTGCTAGAATCCACTCGTTGTTTACTCCCATTCCTCTGGTACCCTACTAGCCATGATTTATCTCTAACAAGGGGAGTGCTCTGCTAGAATTCACTCGTTGTTTACTCCCATTCCTCTGGCATGCCAGTGGCCATGATTTATCTCTAACAAGGGGAGTGCTCTGCTAGAATTCACTCGTTGTTTACTCCCATTCCTCTGGTACCCTACTAGCCGTGATTTATCTCTAACAAGGGGAGTGCTCTGCTAGAATTCACTCGTTTTTTACTCCCATTCCTCTGGTACCCTACTGGCCATGGTTTCCCTCTATCATGGTCTACAGTAAAAGAATGGCGCTTCCCCTTGATCTCTATTAGAATTAAGACAAAGTTAAACCATTCATTTTATCATTAAGATGACCAGGCAGCTCGATTGTCCTTGCTAACCAAACCTCTTGCAAACAAGTCTCATTGTAAACCATCTAACCTCCAACCAATATCCAAAACTAGTTCAAATAGTAGAATCAATAGATAACTTATCATTTTCTTATGTGAGTTTTCTTCGTTTATTATGTCAGAAAAGATATAATAATCATCAGCTATCCGTCTCTGAGAACTGATGTGTCAAGTGATTGCACTAGTGGCGATCATTGTTTTGACCTTAGTGGAACCTGTACATAGCATTTAGATGTGCCCTTTACGTGTGCAAACTTTCATGTTTTAGCCAACTTAAAAAGCTTTTTATATATATTTATATAATCCAAGAATCAGGAGAAATATTTTGGACTGTATTCTTTTTTTCTAAATGGACTTTAAATGTCCATTCCTCTCAATTGAATTATTAAATACTAATATTTCAAACAAAGACTTTTTGTTTTTATCATTCAAGTAAAACATCTTAATTTTTACTAAATTTGTTTAAGGCTTGCTCATGAAACCTAAAATTTTTAAATATTACGTAAAGTTTAATAATTTGTGAAAAAAGAGATAGAGTAGCGAGAGAAATAACAATGTTTTCCGCGATATTTATTTGATAATAGCACTCCGTGTAATAAACCTTTGTACATATCAACAAGAATTAACAGCATTCTTTAAAAGAATAAGTCGCTACAAATAGCAAGTATTACTTATTTTTACAACAAATAAATTGAGAGATTATTAGTCAAAACAACATTGTTCTGATTTCAAAGAAAGTTTACATTCGATCAAATTGTATTTTTTGAATTATGAAATATAACTTATAAAAATATAAAATACAGTAAAATATATTTATTTCTTTTCTAAATATTAAAATGAAAACAACGGCTGATTAAAAAACTATTTTAGGATAATGTGATTTTGATTTTTATTTAAAATAAAATTACAACTTACTAGTGTATGTGTACATACAAGTTTTCTGAAATTGTCAAAACACGTGAAAATTTGAGTATTTATTGATATGACGAAGCATATCAATACATTCAATTGATTGGATTTTTTCTGAGGCGTGCCATTAATATATTGAATAATGAAACCTGAATAATTTACGTATATTTGGAATTCTCTTCTATGAATATCTGGTGTTATGAACAGACCTGTTGGTAATTTTTAAAGAATTAAAAACATCTAATGAATATTCACCGAATGGCTAGGGCACACGGTGCTCCAACAGGCCGCTCGTGAGAAAGATGTTCATAACCATGCTGCTTGTGACTACTTGCTCGTGATCACATTACTCATGACCGCGAACTATGACTTCTCATAATCACGCTTTATGACTTACTGCTCGTGACGACGCTGCTCAAAACTATGCGCTATGACTTTTACAGCTCATGACTACGCGCTATGACTTCTCATAACCACGCGCTATAACTTAACTGCTCGTGACGACGCCGCTCATAACCACGCGATATGACTTTTATAGCTCATGATCACGCTGCTATGACTACGCGCTATGACTTCCCATAACCACGTGCTATAACTTAACTGCTCGTGGCGACGCCGCTCATAACCACGCGCTATGACTTTTAAAGCTCATGATCACGCAGCTCATGACTTCGCGCTATGACTTCTCATAACCACGTGCTATAACTTAACTGCTCGTGACGACGCCGCTCATAACCACGCGATATGACTTACACAGCTCATGATCACGCAGGTCATGACTACGCTATGACTTCTCATAACCACGTGCTATAACTTAACTGCTCGTGACGACGCCGCTTATAACCACGCGCTATGACTTTTACAGCTCATGACTACGCGCTATGACTTCTCATAACCACGTGCTATAACTTAACTGCTCGTGACGACGCCGCTCATAACCACGCGATATGACTTACACAGCTCATGATCACGCTGCTCATGACTACGCGCTATGACTTCCCATAACCACGTGCTAAAACTTAACGCCGCTCATAACCATGCGCTATGACTTTTACAGCTCATGATCACGCAGCTCATGACTACGCGCTATGACTTCTCATAACCACGCGCTATAACTTAACTGCTCGTGTCGACGCCGCTCATAACAACGCAATATGACTTACACAGCTCATGATCACGCAGGTCATGACTACGCTATGACTTCTCATAACCACGTGCTATAACTTAACTGCTCGTGACGACGCCGCTTATAACCACGCGCTATGACTTCTCATAACCACGCGCTATAACTTAACTGCTCGTTACGACGCAGCTCATGACTATGACTATGAATAATTAATAAAAAGCGCTATAAATTAATTAATACATAATAACACAATTGGTTAAAATATAAAAGTTTAATTAAAAATTGTCTGTTAGAAGAACTAAAGTCTTCAAGTTTTTTTTTTATTTTCCATTAAAACGTTACGGTTTAGTTATTGTTCATGTTTTCTCTTATTTACTATACTGTTTATTAAAAGACTTATGGTAAAATTTCATTTGTTGCATCTAAATGCATCAATGAAAAAATTCATAATATTCCTGTTGTGATTTTGATAAGTATTTGCCTTATCTAGTCAGTTATGCCAAAGCTAAATCACTTACCAAGCACTATTAAAATCCATTAATTCACAACATATTAAGTAATTAATTTATTTAAAAATTTGAATGAACTAGTCAGTTTTCCAAAAACTTTTCTTAAGTAAGAAAGATTGTACTTCAATTATTTTATTTTTAAAATTAAATAAATTTCAATTAATAAAGTAATTTTTTTAAAAATAATTATTTATTATATTTAAAAATTATTTTTTTATTAAAATAAGAAAATATTTATTTATAACTTAATTATTAATTTATTAACTATTAGTAATTATTAAATCATTAATTATTATTAATTTAAATTATTCGTATAATTATTCCTGTATTAATAATATAGAATATAAATAAATATTAATTAGTTAAATTAGTCATTAATTATTAACTTAAAACTTCAGATGAATCTGGTAGATTATCCAATCATAGGGATACAAATAAAGAATGTGATTTGTTTAAACATTTAATTTTAACAGGTTATTTATTTTTTTTTAAAAAAAAAATATCACAGACTAAATTAGAACTTTCATTGAATAATGCAATAATATGACTGACCTTTTCAAAATGGTGCTAAAATACCGTTTTATGCGACCCAAAGTTCTATATATTAAAAACCAAATAGACATAAATAGAGTCATTTTTTTTTGGATTTTAAATTTAAAAAAAAAAGAAAGAAGTGTATTGCTTGTCTCTCTACAGAAACAAAAAAAAATAAAAGACCTAGTTTTTAATGGATGTTATTGCGTATTGTTTAGTATACAATCAGCAGAAATATACAAACTTTCGTGTTTGATCTATTTCAGCAATTTGGCTTTATGTATCTCCCAACAGAGTAGACTTTAAAAAAGAGGCCAAATAAAGTCAAAAAAAAAAAGAAAAAAAGTTATTTATCGATTCCATAAACATTAAGTGGATGAATTCCATGCTTAACATGCTGGTGTTAACATGCTTAACACCAGTCTCCTTTTACATATTTCTCAGTCTATTGCACCAAATTCTCGAGCTCTCAAAAAATCAAAGTAATTACCGTTGCTTTTTTATAAGCCTTTTCTTAAAGCATAGAAATATGCATATTTTTTTCCACTGAAATTTTCAATAATATTATATTGCTATTATAAATCAAAAAAAAAAATTTTGTTTTCTTTTATAAAATTTCTATACACATTTTATAATATTTATATTATAAAATTTTTTTATATAAAATGTTAATCTGAAATGTTAGTAAAAGTATAAAAAGTATTGATTAATTAAAACAATTAATTTTTTCGTAACAATATCTATTAAAGCTGATTTCATTTTTATACAAAACAATTTTAAAATTTATTGTATTCTTGACTACCCATTAGATATTCAGTCGATGTGAGTATAGCCAAACTTATTTAATAAATTTATCAAATAATTTAATAAATTGAAATATCAATTTTATTATTAATCGGAATTTAGTTTCTGATTAATAAAGAAATAAGTTGGCTTTTATTATTTCTTTTTGCATTAAAATCAAAACTTTATAAAAATAACTTTAAAAATTAAACGCGCATGACACATTAGTTTAGTTTATCAAAATTATAATATTATTTATAACTGAAATTTTTGTAAATATTTCAGTCCAAATAAATAATCAAATATTTGCAAAAGAAAACCAGAGTGGAAAACAACAAAATTGAATTCTTTTAGTTAGTCACTTTTGAAGAATGATTTTTTTTTTTTGTTAATCTTATATAAAGAATATTTAAAGCAGCTTGGTAAAGTTACCTGTAGGAAAGGTTCACCTTTCAAAATTGTTTTTTCATTCCTCTTCCAAATTCGCCCCTCCTCTACCCCACCTAACACCCCCTAGCTGCACTTGATTCCCCTGCCTTAGATGTAAATATTTATTTCGTTCAATTGAAGCCTAGTGGACCGAAACTTAATTTTAACTCTATTAAACTTACTTTGTATATTTTTATTGGAATCTAAAATGTATATAGTTTAAAATTCACCTTACTTAATATTAAGGAAATTCTGTATTATTACCATTAGGTATATTTTGTAACTGCTCTTGGTTAGAGGATAACAGGGCTTTCTGTAATATATATATATATATAATATATATATACATATATATATGTATATATATATGAAATATACATAGTTTATATTTATGGATGAAAATATTATATTTAAATTTTAAAGGAAATCTGGACAAGTTTAATCATTTATACTTGCCAAAAATATTATTGATCATAAATAATCCTAAAAAAATAGTGATTGATAAAATAATACACTAAGTAGAGTTTATGGAAGCTTTGGGGTTTTTTTTTAATTTGGGTAAGGATGAGATGTTATATATAATATATAAATATCCTTTCAACTATGTGATTTAATAATTTAAAATAGGACTTACTATTTGTTTTTATTTGATAATTGTATAAATTATTGACTTTAAATTGTTAACTGGTATATATATAAAAAAAAAAAGAGGGTATGGAAATTTCCGTTATAAGAAGCTTGAATACAGCTTAAATGGTAGGTTCTTACAGGGCATGTAGTTTCTTTAGAAGTACAATATGTAGCTGGGCCTGTACTTAATGCCTTAAACTAATGCATAAGCTAACTTGAGTGCTCTAACCTTTAAGGAAAAAAAAACCTATATATTGTATTGATTTTTACAAAAAAAAATAAAAAAAATAATAAATTACGATGAACTGGAATGTATTCAGTTAATGGATTTCTTTTAATTTTTTCATGTTTAGTTTAAATTGTGAAAGGTACCATTCATCGTAATTTAACAGGCACAATAAAACTTCTAACATTCATCACTGTAAAATACAAAAAAAAAAATAATAAATAAAATGAGCTTTAATAAATTAATATAAGTGTAATGGAAATTTATGAGGATGCTTTTAATGATATTATGTACTTAATGATTAAGTAATGTCACTGGTCCAACTATTATATATATATGTATATATAAAATGGGCAAAAGAACTGATCAGTGGAGTAAGACACTCTTTTAGAGCAAAAACCGGCTCATATGTGTTTCCAATTAACCAAAGTTGAAGAATTTATTGACGTTAAGTAAACAAGTGTAGTGCGATTATACCAGTAGTTTTTAAACTGCGCAAATTAACGACTTTAATGATTTTCAAAGTCGATTTCTTTTTTGATGAAAAGAAAAAAATATATATATATATTATTTAATCTGTCAGCACAACAAAAAAATTTATTTTATTTCTTGAAAATTTGATAATTATATATATATTTTTTTTTATCCATTAGTTTAGTTTTAAGTTTGTTTTTGTTAAGTTGATGCGCACTTAATATTGAAATTTTTGTGCAATAGAGCAGAAATAAAAAGTTGCCAATTACTAGAGCCGTTCTAAGGTTTCATGACTGACTTAACTCTGTTTTGTATGTAAATTGCAGAATGATTGCATACTTGCAGAAGCTTTTTATTTCGTAAGTGTAAACAGCTTTTTAAAAATATTTATTATCTAGTCATTAAGGACTTACTCATTTTTATTATAGATATATTTATCAACTTAAATATATATATATAAATATATTATATTACTTATTGTAAGAATATATCATAAGTGCAATGGTTTTGCTAGATAAGTTAAAAGCGATTTTTATTATTATCGTATACTTTTCTTTTTGTTTTTATTAAAAGCGATATAATTTAGAAGCAGCCCATGAGTGTATTAAATTTGTGCCCAAACCTTTCTGTAGCATCAAAGAGATTGTTGGTTTGCTAAGCTGAGGATAGGGCAGATCATTGCTTTGCCCAGCGTATGATCCCCCCAATCTCTTGAAAGCTTCCCAGGTACCAATCCTGACTGATCGTAACGCCTTTCTGTCCGCCAATTTTAATTTAATCCCCCTCTCTCAATTCCTTTTTAACCGTTATTCTTTTTTTTTTTTTTTTTTTTTTTTTCTTTGCCTGAATATGGTCAAACCAATATTAAGTGAAAAAAAAAAAATAGGGTTTCAAGACTAAATAAAAACCCTGTAATTGAGAAAAAAAACCCATCCATTAAAAAAAAAAAAATTTAATAATTGATATATTTTTTTAAAACAATGGAAACTAAGCCTTCCTTTGTCTAACTACGAATAGGTCTGAGTTATTCTGTGTAATAGTTTTTTAAATTAATTGTGGTCTTTGGAATATGTAATAGATTTAAAGTATATTATAAAGGACCCCTTTGAACCATCTCCCAGTCATTGCTCCTGCCCCATACTCCCTCCCTTCCCAGAATTATATATATATATATTTAAAAATAATGAACTGTTGAACTAGGAATTCTGCCATTCCAGATTTGGTATGGTAGTAAGAGCGGAAATCACTATTTCTCGCTCATATACAGGGTATGTTTCTATTAACAAGAATTATACTAATACTGATTTATCATTGTTATCTGTTTTAATTTCATTTTTTTTTTCTGTTTAAAAAATTTTTTATTGAAATTATATGGAAAAATGCGCATATTTGTAAAGTTTTGAATAAGCTTTTTAACATTTTTCTGAAGGAAAAAATATTGATGAACATTAAAATTTGTAATTATTAAATTCAATATTAATATTAGATTGTTATATAAGAAATAGCCTGAAATGAAGAAAAAAAAAAGTTGTTTTTTGTAGAATTACGGAAATAGACGTATTGATAGCATTCCTATTAGTTACGCATTACTAGGTCACATCAGGGATACGTTGTAAAGGAATGAAGTATGCAGGTGCCCTAAAAAAGGTTTAGATCACTGAGCGTATTAAACATTTGCACAATAATTTATTATATGCCTTAGCCTAAAGAAACGTATTTGTCTTAAGCACACTACGTTATTGCTTATGTATCATTATGAACTCATAGTCCTACTGTATTTATTGGGGAACTAACATGATGGGAGATAATTTTTTTTTTTTTGATTTTCATCTCTTAATTAAAAAGCATGTTTGCCTGTATTCTATTTAGGATGCTTAGTAATCAGATGTTATTTTGGTATCGATATGTATATAGTTATCCATGAAGAGATAGGGCCAAAACAAACAAATACAAAAAAAAAAACAAAAAAAAAACAAAAAAAAGGCAAAGTCTTAACTTAGTGTTTAGGACAATATAGCGACTTTAGGGATGCTCCTCGTAAGTCTAATACCATTGAGGTAGGCGTTGTTACAACAATGTCTCTTTGTCGAGCATTTATAAACGAACCATATCAACCAAACTCTGATTTAAACATCTTTTAAAAAAAAACATCACATGTATATAATATATATCATTTTATTTCATTTTTTTTTCTTCTTAAAATGATAAAATTAAAAAGAAGAAAAAAAAAAGCTAAAATACTTTAACAAACCCATAATTTGTGCCATTTACTTGCAAATCCATTTGTTACTAAAATACCTTACCTAGTATTATGTTATTATGATTGATTATTATTATAAATATTATTATTATTATTATTATTATTATATAACAGTAAAATTATCCAAGATATTGCATAAATGACCTAGATTCTTTAACAGACATATTTGAGAAAACAACATGTGTATTCCACTTGCGCTTCATTGGATGATATTTTTATAAAAATTGTTAGCACTGTATTGCAAAACTGATAACAGTTGTCATTTTTGACCATGAGTTCCAAATTGTTTAAAATGACACTAGATTTTAGTTTTTGGTACATTTGCTGTTTTCTCCTAGTAATATTACTTACAATTCAAAAAATGGTTACAATGTGCATAAATTCTTAATATATAATAATACCACTATGATAGTTTAGAGGAGTTAATTTATATGATATATATATTAAATATAAATAAATATATTGATCATTTTTATAAATATTTATTGGATTTAACTTAATTATTTAAAACTGTTATGCTTAATACTAAGTTGAAGTTTAATTACACTTCTTATTACATTTTTGGTTGACTTTTTCCATCAACTGCAACATTTTGTAATACTTGAATGAATAAAGCTAAACCATGAAGTTGTAACGTTTGTCCATGTTTTTCCTTCACCTAAAATCCCTTTTCTTCTATTTTATTTTGACAATGACAAATATTAAAATTCTTTTAAGTTCCATATTCTTTCTATTAGCAGAGAGTTTCGTTGGCTACGCAGGGGAAAAATAGTTGTATTAAGAAGGACAGGACTCTCGATGACTTTTGGACTATGTGATGATGATAATGATTTATACTGCTGGACACAGGTCAGTAATCACTAATCCGGCAACTTTGGCACCAGGAGGGTACCGATCACCACTAATAGCTATATTGATGGATATATTCATAATAATATTTAATCCTATTAGAAGTAATTTTATTCAAATATTACTAACAATAAATTTAGATAATTATATATTATATGAATACATTTATTTAAATTTATACACAAATAAATATACATTTATTTATATATATATACTAAGTATAGATATAATTATATTTATATCTATACTTAGATATAAATATACCACATGTATATTTATAGTCCTGTATTAAACATTTTAAATTAAATTTAAAAACCCCTTTCGGTATTTTATGGGAAATCTTGCTATATCTATATATATATATATATATATATATATATATATACACGAGTTCAAAATTCAAGAAGAGTAACACACACGGTAAGGAAACACACTTACAGACTCAAATTTTCGGGTATCCATCTTCAGGAGAAAAGAGAAACCCAAACGTTTCGTCTACTACGTGTTTGGTCTCCCTTTCTCTTTTCTCCTCAAAATTTGAGTCTGTATGTGTGTTTTCTTACCCTGTGTGTTACTCTTCTTGAATTTTGAACTATTATTGTGTCCAGTTTGGATCGTATTTCGTTTTATTAAGTGGAGTATATATATAAACCAATTAAAAAAGATAGCACACAGGAATAACTCACTTCTATATTTCGACCATCGTCGTCATCAGGAGGCGAAGAGTCCTGCAGGAAGGCAGAGTGGTGACTGAACACGAACAGTAGCACAGTAATAGTAGGCTGCTACAGTTCGTGTTTAGTCGCCGCTCTGCCTTCCTGCGGGACTCTTTGCCCCCTGATGACGACGATGGTCGAAATATAAAAGTGAGTTATTCCTGTGTCTATCTGTGTGCTATCTTTGTTAATTGGTTTTTATTTAAAAGTCCGTTGGACCGTTTCATTTAATTTTATATAAATATATATATATATTATATATATAATATATATTATATATATATATATATTGGTGAAGGTTGGTAGCAACCTTCTTGCAAAAAAGTTTCTAAAAATTGTATGCCAATTTCATGCTTGGTTACCTTTTTTGAGAGTTTCTCTAATGTCCTACAGGCTCTTCTCAGTTCCTCGGGGAATAAAAAAAATCAACTGGCCCAAATTTTCCTTTTCATAACTACACATTCTAACACTATTTATATCTAACACTATTTAAGAACTAACTAAATATTATTTTCAATAAAACAACATGTTTCGGTCTCGTAGACCATCATCAGACTAAGCTTACAACTAAAGTATAGGGTGTATTACAATGTAATATCACATCGTGTGAGAGTCAATCCACAAAACTGAACTATTCCTAGTTGGGGTTGAGACATCTGTTGGGTGGTTGATGAGAGGGGTGGGGTGGTTTCAAGTATGTAGTGGGTCATGCCCTGCAGTGCCTTGCACTAAGTATTGGCGTTAGCGAACAACCTAAGAACTCTGCTAAAATTCTTACTTTGATTATTTATATCTGGGGCTTTCTCTAGGATATATAATGCTTCCATTATTCATAATCTTCTTTCATCGCACATCATATATATATATATATCATATATATATATATAGTTCACAACGGAAAGAGAAAAACAGATAAAAACACACACAAAAAAGACTCACAAGGACATTCGTCGTCATCGTGCAGAAGTAGTCACTTTGAGTAGCAGAAGCTAACTTTTACTTCTGATAGACTTTTAAAGTCTATCTTATAAAAGTTAATTTCCTTTACATAAAAGGAAATTCCTCCTTATATTTTTTATAAATATAAAAAATATAAAGTATTTTTTATATTTATATAAAAAATATTTTTTTTATATAAATAAAAATTTTATTTAAATATAAATAAATATTAAATACTTCTAATAAATAATATTAAAGGTAAATCTGGACAAGTTCCAGATGTCCAAAGTATAAGTTCAGCTTTCAAGGGGATGAAATTCTCTTGTGTCAGGCATTATGTCAAATTCCTTCTGCTACCACCAAAAAGTTTTTTCCATTCTTCTAGATTTAATGATTTTGCACAATATAAAGATACGTGAATTTTAACGAATTCTATTATATTATATTTCTAATTCTCCATTCGGCTTCCTCCAAAACAGTCTTATATATACGAGTATATTATTTGTCTCATGATGATTACTGTGGCATTACAGAGGGACAATGATTATAGTGAATGTGTTACTGTCAGCTTTACTACTATAAGGTTCCATATAAGTATAATTGAGTTCAATAAGGTAAATAAGTAAGAAAAAGCTGCTTTCAGTTCACCAGAGTTCTTTAAAAGCTCAGTACTTTTTCTGGTTCCAGCGGTAAAAGTTTTTCTATGGTTTTGTTTAGTGTCACGAACTACTACCTCTGTGTAGCAAAGTTGCCTTACAGTCAGTCAGTAGGTGCAACGGTGTTTCTTCCTCTTTTTTGCAGAATCTGCATAAACCATCATTGATAATGTCCATTCAGGCTCCCTACGTTTCCGAAAAAAAGTAACTTCCTTTCTCCTTCTGCGGGTCCTCAGGTGGGAGGTTGGCTCCCACTAGTTAGCGTTTTTGGATCCTCTGAGCTTCCGGAGTATGGTCTCCGAACTTCCTTCTCCTTAGTATCATACAGGGGAATTCCCTGTATCTCTATCGGTGGTATTTTGTCCGCTCCGGTAGAGCACCCCATACCGGAGTAAGGCTATTTACTCAAGGGGGTCACCTGGTAACCTTGAGGCTCGGTTCATAATACATAACCCCTGTATGGTATCATCCATCCTTCGTCATGGATTGCATAACACCTTAAATTGGGGCTGAGATAAAAAAAGGGGATTAGGAAGGATGTGAAAAGAAGGTGGTCAGGCCCAGCCCCTGATCACCTCCTCCTCTTTCGTTTGTCCCTGCATATAGCAGGTTAACAGAGAAGCCTCGTGAAGGCCGAAGTCGGAGGTGAGTATTAGAGGCGCTTAATCACTCCATTACTACCCCATTAGTCATATCGATTTGAATTATAATTCAGGAGGCTTTAAATGAAGGGTTCTCAAACTTGATTAGTTCAATAAAATTAGTATATAATTTTGGCGTTTCAGATGTTGAGCAATTAAGACAAGTGAATAAAACGAAACTTCAAAATTACCTAAGCTTGTAAAAACACCCAAGTTGAATAAAAAAAACCAGGAAAGAAATTCCAAAGGTGCCTGTACGTTATAATAGTTAGCATAAAAAAGCTGACACTAAGAATGTAAATGCAAATATTACACTCATATGATACTAAAAAAGCCGTTATAGCCAATTACATATCTTGAATTAGTGAGTGGAATATATTTATTGAACAGCCGCAAACTATGATATCAGGTTTGAGTCGCAAATAATGACAATTTTAAACGTTCAGTCTATTTTACTGTTCGTCTAGAAATTCCGTTTACACGGCTAAAAGCAGCTTGAGACATTCATTAAACTGGGAATGCAAATAAGAAAGGTTCAACTTGAGGTTCAGTTTGAACATTGATTTTATATTTATATATATTAGTAACAAGGGAAAACTCTTACTGGTTAGGTACAAGGGAAAACACATAGGCCGAACATTAACACTTTGTGATACCAAATTAAGAAGGCTGATTCTACTTTGGGAGTCCTAAATTTTGCCCAACTTAAGTATATTTAGGGAAGAGATCTTTAACGAGTAGCTGACTTCATACAAGCTCGGGACCGACGGCTTAACGTCCTCTCCAAGGGACGACGTACTCAGATTTAGTCTCCTCAAATGGGAATAAATCCAGGGCCAGCTGGGAACCGAACCCCGGACCAAACGGTTCAGAGGCCAGCACGTAGCCACTAACTAAGCAAACCTGGCTTCTATATGATAACATAATATGCAAGTATACACATTTAAACACGAGATGGAAATTAATGAACCAATAAGCCACAAGGAAAAATTGAAAACAAATAAAATATGCTCTGAGCCTCAAAGCATAAAAATATGCCATTTAGACCTCAGAGAATATTTTTCTTCTTTTTGATTTTTCCTTTGGATTTTTGTTTCATTATTAGATTATGTATATAAATACTAATTACATGAAACGATTTCACAATCTAAAAAAACTAGATCCACAAAAAGAACACACGTAAAATAAATCACACCAACTCACTACTATATTCCTACAGCTTCGTCATTGCCATATAAGAGTCACTCCGAAGACAGGTTAGTGTGTGTTACCTATTTACTTTTTACCTATAGTTTACCTTGAAAGGTTTGTTGCAATTTTTCGCATTGAAATTAATATACAAATAAATAATCGATTCCATCCCCAAAATTCATGTGTTTAGTTTATTTTTTAAACAAGAAGGGTGCAATTAGAAAAAATAAACAATACCTACTGTATATGTAATATGAATAATAAAAATATCTGGAGTGGCCTACACTCAACTTCACTATAAATAAACATATCATACTTCTTGGGTATATAATATATAATGTTCCATTTAGGTATGATATAAATGTCTAAATTGGAGAAGTTTATTAGTCTTTCATTTCTTGATGTGCACGGATAGTGATTGATTCACTTTTTAATGTACACGCTTATATCTGTATATCAAACCACTAATGCTTATAATATAATCGTTAATATAAATACAACAGTAATAACACTTTTATAAAGGAAAAGTGAGGATTTCGTGTTACGAAATAATCTCTTAAAGGAGACCATGGCTTTTGTTGCTACAGTCAGTAAATCTCTTACACAGTTTATCTAACCTCCTTCTATAATGAAGATTTAAGACAAAGTTTTCCCTTTAAAACTTCAAAATATTCTTATTTTGTTTAACAAATGTAATAAATAAATACATTTTATAATATACTAGCTGATCTTAAATTGAGAAACAATTTAATTCCAACTCTAATAATAAATTACATGCAACGAAAACCATTTAAATTTTCTATAGTTCCGTTAAACTTAACTTTTTTTGAGATGAACGAAATTATTACAGAATTAAAATTATAGATTACGCAAAAAGATATAATCTAACACTGATTATAAATTGCACACATTGCCTAATACAATTGGTAGTTGATAGATTAGATTAAACAAATAATAAAAAGAATATTTTTTGCCGAACAATACATCAAGAAATGTTGAAAGAAGTCTTAGCTCATTAAATGTGATATGTCATATCTCTTAAATATAATGATACGAATTTTAAACCCACAAATCGTTTCAATTAGGAGTCAGTTAATTGAAGAAGCTAAACCATATTACATTACATTTCATTCAATAATTTCAATTTGAAGACTTCACACAGTTGTAAATGTTTAATTAAAATTATATCGGTGAACAAAATTGTCTCTTAAAAGTTTGAATAACAATATTTTGATGAAATATTATTTGTTTATGAAGAAGCATTGTATTGAAAAGCGTCAATTGAATTCCAAATGTTAAATTCTACCTACATTTATCATTATGTAATGTTAAGAGTTATTATGTTAAGAACTGTATTTATACACTCAAATACATACCGTGATTAAGTTTTATATATGTTCATTTTGATTTGAATATTTCTTCATCTATTTTTTATGCTGTATATATTCCCTTATAAGTTTTACTGATTTAGACATTCATAAACGTCTTCTAGTTAGATATCATCGATATATATAATAACTTACCATTTTGCCTATATGGAGTAGATCCGGATACTAATTACTAATAATTAAATATTTTAAACAAACGAATTAATCAATCAGGAATAAATAAAGAAGCCTTACAATTATTAAACTTAAACAAAATACTTTAACTATTCTTTTAAGATTTTCTTAACATCTTTATTATTAAATATACAACTACGCATCTTCTGCGTAACAGGCATATGTTGTAATAGATTACTCAAAAACATTGATACTCATGAACAAAGAATAGAACCCACTGGTTTTTTAAGATTAGAATTAATCTTCAAATTCTATCTAAATTAAGTTCAAATACTATCATTATTATTTGTAATACTATTATGCATACTTAAAGTTAATAAGTTATTATTTAACGCATAACTTAATGCTTAAAGCAATTAGATATGAAAAGTTAATTGTAAACTATTGATAATAACTAAAGCTTTGTTAAAGTTAATAAGAAACCCATATAAAATTACAATAATTGTCTTTAATATCAATCTGAAAATAATAATAAAATTTATGGTACCTGGTTACTTCCAATTGAACAAAGCATGTGGAAATATCATAAAGAATAACCTACCTGCGGCTGCCACTACGAATTAAAGTCAAAATGTAAACAAACAGGTTATACAGCAAACCGTACCTATTATAATATTTTTGGGATATTACCTGAACCACAACTCTGATTTTTAAAGAACTTTACATCAACCTTCCCGGGGATATACCTAATAATTTACTAAATTTTCACGGCGATTTGATGTATGGTTTTTGAATCTATCGAGTATAAACAGGCAGGCATACATTCATTATATATATATATATAATAAACAAATATTTCTTTGAAATACACAGCATCTTCTACGTTAACGACCTGACAACTCGATGGGCTGGTGTTTACTTCCATATCAGTTGTCCAAGAAACATACTATTTAAGTATGGGCAGACTATTTTAAGACTGTGTGCAGTCATGATATCATGACTTGAATCATGACATCAAGTTAAGTGCAGACCAGCTTAAAGGTCGTTAACGTAGAGGCTGCCATGTATTTTAATGAAATATACTTACACGAACAATTACTACCCTTATACCCAAATAATGAATAAGTTTTAACATGGTATATTAATATTTATTAATTAATTAATAATTTTTTATGGTATATTAACATGGTATAGCGATAAAGTCAAGATTTATATATAAAATAGAAAATATTCGATTAAAATTAAGAAAATGATCTCAAATTAATTTTCAAAATGCAAATTCATTTCCTCATTAATGCTACTTGTGTTAATAGTAATAATACATTCCATTATTTAACACAAGAACTGAAGTCTTTAAAATTAGTGTTCATTAACTTAAAATTAAAAACTTAATATTCTTAGACACTCAAGAGTTTCGGATCAAACTTCGGACCGGTCCTACTGAACCTGCTCGGCTATAGGTAAGTTCAGTGGCCTTTTTTACCCCTGGTTCAAAGAACCTGTGGATATAAGCCAATGCAGCCTGTGGATACAGCTGCATGGCCCCACTAGGGGTGTTCCAATTTACTCTAAACGAATGTTAAGTGTTATCATTTTAGCAGGTGCTTAACTCTGGTATAAAGTTGCTGTAAAAGTATATTAAGAAAAAATATATTAGTTATATGCCAGTTTTGCATACTCAAATCAAATTCAAAGCCGACTTTCCAGAAACATTTAAAAATAATACAGCTGGAAACTTGAAATTTTTGAAAATAATAGATACGAACTATTAGACTAGAATACTAAAAAACTGGATATTTTTCAACATAAAAGGAAAGAGTCGATTCCTCACACTTCAATATTATCCAAAGTTATTATGATTCATAAACACAAAGAAATTTACATATTATATTATGTTTTGTTCAAGAGTTCAACATATAGACTGAATAGAGCATTTTTTGACTAATCCATCATATGGAAAGCATCAGAAAAAATTTTTGGCGTAAATTGTATACATGTAAACATTTTATGCTTTTACATCTCATATTAAGTTCATAAATTATTTAAAAAAATTGTCATTAAACCTCTAACATCAATTTCATTTCAGTGATTTCACTCAAAGTATTTCTAAGTCAATGTAAATAAACGTAAACAAATACAAGTATTGCAAGTAAACCATTAGCCCAGGATCACTATTCTGTTTTTATGCTTTATTGCCCTTTGCCTTGATTCAAATTTCATGATTTGTTTTTTACAAACTGATAATTTTCTGTTCAATTTTTTGGCAAAATTTCTTGCTTTTTTTAATGTTTAATGAGCCGTTTAGCGTCAAAAAACATTCTGAAAACAGAAAAGTAGTTTAACGGCCCTTCGGTGCCCGTAATTTTGAAAAAAAATCATCTCAACTCATCCTCCACATAATGTTCTATTTCTAGGTATAGTCTCATTTTGATCCGTTAAACGGTATGTCTTTTATTGCTCTCAATAGCTTTCAAATTGAATTCTAAGTCAAAATTTTTACATTTTATTGAACAAAAAATATTTCCTTTGTTTTAAAAATCTGAAAATATTTTTCGTTTATTGTTTTTTTTAGTCTCAAAGATAATGCCAAAATTTCAAAACTCTAAAATTTAAAGTTTAGAAGAAAAAATGTAGCCTAAAAACATGTTTGTAGCTACAAAAGTGACTTTCCCATCATGCATAATTACTCCCAAACAATAGGGCTCATCTACACTATGAGGCCCATTTTTGTGTAAAATATCAATTTGATCCAGGACCGTAGCGTTACCATAAGCTTTGGATACATACTCACCCACACACACAGACATCATCGAAAAAACTTCATAAAACGACTTCTGGAATCTCAAAACATGTAATTCCGTCAAAATCTCGAGATCGAATTTCTTCACGATCACTATATTATACTTATAATAAAGTAAAAAGCAAGTAAGGAATAATAGGTTTTATTAATCTACTCAACTTAAAACTGAGACCATCTAGGTGTGAGGAAGACGGTCATAGTGACCGTCGAATTCGAACTACGAATTTTTACTCGTCATTTGAGACTAAAATTCTTACGAATGGCTATTGTAAAATACGAATGACTGTAAAATTGTCATTAAACCTCTAACATCAATTTAATTTCAGTCGATTCACTCAAAATATTTCTAAGTTTATGTAAATAAATGTAAACAAATACAAGTATAGAAGTAAACTATTAGTCCAGGATCAATGTTCACAAAGATCAATGTATATCCAGATTTTTTTACTTGGGAAAAATAAAACATGAATGAAAAGTTCTCTGGTCTAACAGATTGAGAGGTTGTCGCAAGGATATTAAATGAACTTGTAGCTCCAAAAGGGATTTTGACCTTGCACTAATTTATTTCAATTCAATAATGGTCAAAATTGAAAATCATTGAATGTGGTCAAGTTCATTTGTCTGTGACTCTTTTTATCATTTCATATATTATTTATAAAGATAGTAAACAAAGATGACCTTTACAATTTGATTTATTCAAACATGTAAATGAAAAAGAATCATGCATACACATCAGCCTTATACAAAACCTGTATACAAAAAAATCGAACAGTTCACCTATTGCAAATATTTTAGCGATTTATTAAACATATTTAAAAGGTAATAAACAAACAAACTTCAGAAAAAATTGTATATATTTTCGTTTTCACAAGAAGTTGTTGATTTACAAATTCATCTAAACCGTAGGATCTGAAGACAAACAAGCTCTCGCACACTTACATAAACGTTTACAACTCCGCATTTATCGCAAAAAAGCAATGAATCTGATATTTTTTTTAAGAACCATTTTTTAAACACTGAGATTAACCTCAATGATACAAAAATGAAGACAAAAATTATTAACTTTTCATATGCCAAAAGTGAAAAGCTTTTTTTTTATTACTTAAAAAAAATTGACCCGACTTAATTTTTTTTGTTTTTTTGTTTTTTTTTGTTGAAGTTGACAAAGTTGGGGACACAAAGTTTTTTTTTAGGTATTTTTTTTTCTCTTTTGATACAAAGTATGTGTCCAGATACAACTGTTTCCACAAGACAACCGTTTTAGTCCACTTCTTTTAAAGTTCTTTCATTCTGTTCCAGTCCATCAAAAACAAAAGGACATAGACAAAGAGAGTTGAAAGAGAAGAGATAGAGAAAGAATTAAGAGAATTTACCTAAAAAATGGGCACAAAAGTTTAAAATGAAGCATCCAATACAAACAACATATACTGACTGTTCAACAACGAAGAGGTATCATACAAACCGACTTCTTTACAAGAGTCCCATTGATTTAGTAAACGTAAAACAGGATGTATATTTTTCGTATAACAATAAAATTATACACAATATAAATTACAAATATTTATAAAATAAAATGGCATTTGGTTTAAATTCACTGTGAGCTTCATTCACTTAGTGACTTGAAAAAGCTGGAAGAGAAATTAATTATATTTATATTATATATATTTTTTTAAAGTATATTATATATATACTGTACAATAATATGACCACTCTACAGCATTCTAAATAATAATAATACAATCAGGTTTGTTTCATAGTAAAAATACAAAACAAAAATTGAACAGAAATATTGGTAGGTAAAAAATGTTAATATACAGAAGGTACGACCATAACCAGCCAAGAGGCCTTGTGGAACTAAACACTGAAACTATGATTAGTCGCAAATTTAAGGAAACAAAACGGAAATAAATAATTTGTTTTAAATTACATAACCATCAACTATAAGCTAAGAGGAAGCAATTGTACTGAAAAGTCTGTATCACAATAATGTTGAAGTTCAGGGGAGAAGGAGAGCACACAGAGCTCAACTGGAGGAACCAAAGCTGGCAGCTCAAACGAGAGATGATTCTCAGAGCTCGATTGGAGGAACTAGAGCTGACAGCTCAAACGATAAATAATGCATACAGTCGACTGGAGGAACCAGAGCTGGTAGCTCAAGCGAAAAATGATGCTTAGAGCTTGATTGGAGGAACCAAAGCTGGCAGCTCAAAACGAGAGATGATGCATATAGTCGACTGGAGGAACCAGAGCTGGCAGCTCAAACAAGAAATGATGTACAGAGCTCAACTGGAGGAAGAAGAGCTGGCAGCCCAAGCAACAGGTGATGAAGAGCTCGAGAGGTTCGGGTCAAAACAAAGGGACGCAGTAGAACCGAAAGAAAAAGTGTGGCCAATAAAGCTGAAAAATAAATAGGTACCGATCCGACATACAATAAAAGAAACATATTAAGTATACATGTGATGACTGCTGAGCTCTTTACAAAAAAGAAAAAAAAATTGACAGCAATGAGTACAATGGCCATAAAAAATTATAGTGTGAACAGCAGAGCTCTGAGGAAAGAGGAGGTTCAAAGAGCTCCATTAATCAAGAGATAGGGAAAACAGAGCTCAAAAAGGAAAGGGTAGGATTGGTAGAGCTCCATTTAGGAAAAGGAGTGGCATAGGGAGCTCAAGAGGAAAGTTGGTCGTTTTTGCTAAGGAAACTGTACAACAGGGAGATCTGACCACGTCTCTCCTGGTAACTTTCAAACAAGCAAGCAAATCACTCAATACAACTTCCTTCACTATTTATATATACCTATAATACAATAAACAACAATATCTTGCTAATTAATGACCAAAAAAATGGTTTATTACAATTTGTTTTTTTAAAAAAAAAATCATCCCCTAGTTCCACAAAAAAACTATCAGACTTCTAAAGTTTCATGGATTTCAGGAATATATTGAAAATATCGAACTTAACATCAAAACAAAAATTTGCACATAACAAAATAAAAAGCCTAGAGGAACCCCGGATACAAAGAGTGAATTCCCCTGTTCGAACCATCTTACAGCTGTACAATGACAAACACATATTGGTTTCAGCTACCAGTAGGAAAAAGTCTGTAGAAACTTCTTTTTTTGTTTCTTTTTTTTTTCTCTTAATTTATATAATCACATAACACTTGAGACTGATGTACAAATACATTAGGGGAGAAACGTTGGCAGTAAATATATATTTATATCCTAGATATAAGAGACGGGGCTGGCGTTGCAGCTCACACGAGGTTATACTCTTTGAGGTTCGATTGAAGTATGGTATCCTTCACCGCAGCAAATACAAATCGTATGTTCTCAGTATCTAAAAAGAAAAGGCTTATATTAGATGTCTCATTACTAATAAAAAAAAAAATTTAGTGACCAACCTTTGAACCATTAATAAATAGTATATCTTTAACTTAACTTTGCAGTTAAAGAAAAAAAAATTACCAATAGAAAGTAAATAAAAATTCATTCAAATTGCAGGCTGTTAGGATGTCATTTCAAAGTAATACACATCAAGTTTTGGATCAAATATTACATTTGTATCGAATTCATCCATCTTTATCGCTATTTCCTTTACTGATTTTACTAGTTGTGCAAAAGAGGGCAACTTTCTTTAGTTTCATAATAAGCCAGTGATTCCCTTAACACGGGCAAAATTCATGTTTAACTGAATTTAGCAAAGCTCTGATTGGCAACCTGGAAGTTCTTAGAAGAAAATTTCATAAAGAAGTTTCTAAGTAATTGAATTATCATATAATGAATGCTCTCTGCTTGTGACTATTCATGGCCATCTATAACTCTAATTCTCAACCTACTATTAATTATTTCAATAACTGGGAGAATAAACATAAAACTTTTACCAATTTGTTAAATAAAATTAACTTAATTAAAATAACTTCTTAAAAGTTTCTTTCTTAAAAGTTTAACTTCTTAAAGGTTTCTTTAGTCAGTTTTCAGATGGTACACAGCAATGCTGATTCCATTTGATGAGACTAGGTGTTGGTTTTAAAACTAACTCCTTCATTTCTTTCAAACCCTATTAAAAAAAATTTTTTTCCAAGAAAAAATAAAAAAAAATAAAAATTACAATTTTTTATTTTTATTTCCATAACAAAAATTAATAAAATAACAATTAGTTTATCATTTAAGTCACACCTTTATTTATTCTAAAATTCTATTTCAGACTAAAAAGTTAAATAGAGATGTTTGAGTAAGTTATTCACAAAGTTACTTGTCACTATTTAATCTAGTGGAAAATAAAAAAATTAGTCCTTTTTAAAGCTAATTGTATCCGAGGTTAAACAATTATCCCAACTCAAGCTACATAGTGTCAGGTGTTTAGTCCAATTGTGGTAAAAAGGGAGAGCAATTGAAATTACAATCCCCAAAACTAAAGAGCTGCCAGTGTTTAATGTGTTCACGGCACAAAAACATTTTGTTATTTAATGATCCTCAAGTGATTTGAAAACTGAATATAATTTTGTTTAACTTTCAGTTAATGTCAGTTATTTTATATGTAGTCTATTAAGAAGACTAATAACCATTAAAAAATTTCTTTTATTTTATTATTTTTTTTCTTAATTGTGAAAAGTAAAAGAAGAAGAGTTCATAGCTTCGATCAACGCTATGAACCACTGTTGTACTAAGAGATCTACCAGAACAGTTCAATGATACGGAACGTTTTACTGGAATTGCAGTAAAACAAAAGACTTCATTTAGTAAGCCCTCGTGAATAATAACTTATTAATCCTTTCACTGCTGCCAAACAGTAACACATCATGTTCATGATTTTTTTACCCTGTGCTAATTTTTTTTTTGTAGAACCTAAAATTTTCATCCTTTTTTTGATCAGGTATAGGTATACTTGATCAAAAATACGTATATATAGGTATATATAAAAAGATTTCACATAAACACGTGAAACAACAATCAATGATCAAACCACAATAAGAAAATGTATTTTCTTATACATTTTTTATACAGGGTTTTTGACTCTGACGAAGACCGCTTGTTACGGTTGAAAGATCGTAGTCTTGTTTTCACATTTTCTTATTGTGGTTTGATCATTCTATATATATATATATATATATAATAATTTAAATATATTACATATAAATAAACAAGTCCAAATATATACGTATTATATATCCGGTGATGCAAATGTGAATGTACGTATATATACGTCATTAGCAGTAAAAGGGTTAACAAATATATAGTGTGAGCAGACACAAGAGGTTACACACATGGAAGGTTCAAGATTGACGTCAGGTTAACCATCAACACTATAACAAGGCCTACAATCGACCTTGACATCAAAAATTCTTTAAAACAAATAAATTCAGTTGAAATGAAACATCAACTAACTAGGAAAAACTTTGAATGAATTTCTATACAGTTAAACACAAATATTAAAATATTAACAAAAAAATTCAACCATATTGATCGAACGATTTAGGATCATGTTCATCAGCCAGTTAGAAACACTAGAAATGGTTTTGTTTCACTCTTGAAGGTGGAGAAGATCCAAAACCGAAAGAATGAGGAAGGAAATTTATGAGGTAGTATATTTCATTCTTTCATGGTTTCTATATTGATTCTAACTGGTAAAGTCAGATAAGAATCACCCTGTATCCGTAAACCGATGCAAACATTTCTATCTAAGACTGAGCTACAACCATTTATTACTATAAGTGTACCATATATATTCAAATGGTGTTATAAACTAACCATTCAAGGCTCTGTAAACGTTTATCACATTCAGTGCACGCTTATACAAATACAGCACACATGCAAAGAACAGGGTGACCATAAACCAACTATCATTGCAATTTAAATATTTGTTACAAAAGCATTTGTTAGAATATGATACCTATAATTATTTTTTGTATTCAGTTGTTATCAAAGTTTTTAATCATACTGCATTAGAGGTACCTTATTTGTTAAAAATAGTACCTGATTTGAGAGACTAATTGAAATCGTTCCATTATCACATACTGAAATTCAATAAATCACGACATTAAATATGTATGCATCAAATACTGACAGTCTGAAAAATCTTCAGTGTCAGTAGAAACTTTTAAAACCAAATATTCTACAACGCAAAAACGTTTACTGTAAAACGTTTAGTTATATGTGTATAAAATATTATACACATGAACCTGAGATTCCACCTTGCAAATTTAAATCTTACAAATACTAGAGTAAATTGCAATTATTATTATTATTATCCACGTGCTACAGCCCTTGTAGGGTCCAGGCCCCTAAAACAACCTCCTCCATTCATCTTTCTTCAGTACTCTCCTCCTTCAGGAGTGAACACCTATTCCCCTCAGGTCATACTGGATTATTATTATTATCCACGGTGCTACAGCCCTTGTAGGGTCCAGGCCCCTAAAACAACCTCCTCCATTCATCTTTCTTCAGTACTCTCCTTCTCCAGGAGTGAACACCTATTCCCCTCAGGTCATACTGGATTATTATTATTATTATTATTATCCACGGTGCTACAGCCCTTGTAGGGTCCAGGCCCCTAAAACAACCTCCTCCATTCATCTTTCTTCAGTACTCTCCTCCTCCAGGAGTGCACATCTATTCCCCTCAGGTCATACTGGATTATTATTATTATCCACGGTGCTACAGCCCTTGTAGGGTCCAGGCCCCTAAAACAACCTCCTCCATTCCATCTTTCTTCAGTACTCTCCTCCTCCAGGAGTGAACAACTATTCTCCTCAGGTCATACTGGATTATTATTATTATTATCCACGGTGCTACAGCCCTTGTAGGGTCCAGGCCCCTAAAACAACCTCCTCCATTCCATCTTTCTTCAGTACTCTCCTCCTCCAGGAGTGAACACCTATTCCCCTCAGGTCATCCTGGACATCACCCAGACACCTCGTCTGGGTACTCTAGCTTTCTTCTCCCCCCATCATAATATTCGAGAGGAATCTATCCTCTCTCATCTTTACCACATACCCCAAGTGTCAGATTCGCCCAGCTTTTATTATGCTTACAGTGTCTGGTTGGACAAACAGATCCCAAAGATCCTGGTTTGTGCAAACTCGACAAAGTCCATTTACGCATACTCCCCCATAGATCCTTCAAGCCCACCAGCAAGTGCCAAGTCTCTGAGCGATAAGTTACTATTGGGTGAATAACTGTTTTATAAACTAAGAGTTGCAACTGATTATAGGGCCAGAATAGCGATTGGAGGCAAAATAACACGGTTCCCTGAGGCAATTCTTAAATTGTAAGTTCTAGTGAAAACTCGCTATTTTCTTTTAGCAGAGATCCTAGGTACAGTCCTAGGTCAAAATAGCCTTTACATATTCTATCTCTTCTTCAAATGTAATATTCTTACGTGCCAAATGCATATATTTATACCAAATACATAGTTTTGCCCCTACTTATTTGGAGTCCCTTTATACTTACTTCATACCTCAGTCTAATATAATTAGAGCGAATTGTAACCTAACATGCTTTCATTTAAGACAACATGTAACATATGTAAACTGTGTTACACCTGAATGTAACACACTTGAATTCAACCATAAAATGCTGCCAGAGGCAATTTCGGTGATAAAGTAACTTTAAAGTGCCCAGGAAACTGAATATAAACACTATGTGATAATTTTAAGATCAAAACACCCACAAATCCTAATTCCAGTTTGCTTTTAGGAAACGATGCTATCCCTTTGTAAATGTATTAAATAAACCAAACAAAACTTCAACAATTCATATTTTCTTATTATCCATTGATTCCTAAATTGATATAACTTGTTTGTTAAAAAGCATTCTGTTCTTAATCCGATTTTTAAAATAATCTGCTTGTTAAAATGCAGTTTGAGGCTTTAATGCCATGAATCATGCCATGAAGAGGTTTTATGGGCACTGTACATTTTCCGACCACAGTAGTAGTATTTCAATTTCCCACAGTGATTAACTCCCATTGATCACGACTGTGATTGTAATCAAATTTAATATTATTTACACTGTTTAATTTAATATTATTTACATATTTTTTTTAATATTACACTGTTATTTAAACTTTTTCGTATTAAATATCAATCAGTTTTACTGTTAGTAAGGCTAGTGGCTATACTATTAGTAATTATTAAAAGATTTAGTTATTAATAAACCATTACCGAATAGTGTTAAGAGCCAAATAATAAAAAACCTAATGAAGTGTTAGAACAAACATAAACCCTTTTATTGTTTGTTACAACTTAATCGAAATTTCATGAATGACAATATATATTAAATAAGGTTTAACACAATGAATGTAGTTTTAGAGGGAACCTGAACCATATTCACCTAATTTCCGTCATTCGTCATACACTTTCCTAGTACTAATTCTGAAATTAAAAAATCTAAACCACAATATATCAGCATAACATTTTCAATTTTATGGTTTTGCCTTATATTTTCTTATTTTTTTACAAAAACACTTATTACGCTTTCTTTGTCTTTTTCATTTGTTTCGGATGCCCGACCCCCTTTTTGATTTTTTCTTACAATAACTTTGTTCAACAATAGGCAAAATAAGCAGTTTCACACGGAACTGTTTCTGCTTAGATCCATTCGACGCAACCAAAATTGTTACCAATGAACCAATAAATTCATCTCTGCCTCAGCGAAAAGGTGTAACATTTTTCCATTTGGATACTGGGCCGAATACTTTAGCAGAGCACTGGTACAAAATCCACCTTCTCCAATCATCTGAATGTACTCTTGCGGAAAGCAGATCATGATTGTCACTAGATCATTCACCGGATCATGGGTCAGGTCTAGACCAAGGCCAACTCGGTAAAGGTGAAAACAAAGATGTAGTCAGTCAGCGCGTCATCAAATTACTCAAAAATCCCCAAGAAAGGGAATCCTTAGTAATAAAGTATTTCCTTTTGTCGAGAATATGTTTACATCTTCAGTAAAAATGTAACATATACCCTAAGTAATGACACAATATGATCAATTAAGATCAGACGGCTACAGCTTTCGCCCACTGAAATTGATGGTTGATAAAAATTTTATCCTGGTTCGTTTATTATCATATTTTAAAAAACATAAAAACTTCGGAATACCAAGTAAATATTACTTCCTTTTGGACAACCAGTAATATTTACCAAGTAAATATTACTTCCTAAATAATCTTCACCAGTATATTTCTCCAGTTAGGTTTCACATCGTATTCACTTCTAGAGTACATTGAGTACTTCATATTTGTAAAAAGAAATGAATTCATTATTTACAGATTACCGTATTATTAGAATTTTGATGTAAACAAATAAATTTTATTAATTTTCATCGTCTTGGTACATTGGCTACATGAACTCTGTTCTAATGTAGTCTTCGACTGTTGTCTTCGACAACTACTTCGAATGTAGTCTTGAAGTAATATTATTTGTTAAACAGTTTCGAAATTTATTTCTCTAGCACATATCTACCTAAAGGATAGACAATATGTTTATGTATTATTTTTTTTATTTTTGTTTGAAAAAAAAAACTATTGCGAACAATAATATGGACGGTGAGTTTTACAAAGTTGTTTACTCTCTTTGAAGGTTAATAGCAGAGTTCTAAACATAACAATGATAATGAGCTTCAGGTGGAACTTTTGTGTCATTATTAGTGTTTGTTGTCATTCAACAACACAGTGGAACGTCATTTATCATAGAAAGAGCGTCAATTCTATACTACTATAAAGCATTTGAGAAGTGGACAGGTTTACGATGAATTATCGAGGATGTATACAGCTTACACAAACTGTAGGTCAAACGTATTTCTGTCGATGTGAAAGAGTCAGTTAATCTTCTTCGGAGGTTTTGTTTGGATAAAACAAAAGGGAAGTTTGGCCTCATGACCTCTACCTGCAGGGTAAGGTAAAGGCCACTTTTTCCTCTGTCTTAGGGCACCTTGGCCCAAGAGATTCAAACTTTCACTCTAGTGGGAAGACTGAATTCTTAAGAGCTCTCTGTGGTAGCAAAAATATTCATGAGTTCTGCATTTAACTATTACATGGTATTTACTTATTATCGGAAAATTATTGGTATTAATCTTCAAATAAATAACACTTATGATAAAAAACAACGCATTTCGAACACTTAGTATTATACTTCTTCAGGTTACACTTGTTTATCTAGTAGTTAACAGTTGGTCAGATGCCAAGGTCCAGGATTATTTAGACAAAGTAGTCCAACCTGGTCATCTATTCTTTTCACATCCACCCAACAAGAACATGTTATCTGAAGAAGAACAAAGTGTTATGAAACGCACACTTGTTGCTCTTTCATAAAACTTATATACGAAGAGACTTATTTCTTTAATTTTCTTATAATATAAACGTAGTGAGTAAAACATTTACTTGTTGAAGCTACCCAAATCTCTCTGTATAAGACTATTAGATTTATTTTTGTTAGAAAGTGTGAAGTCACTGTCTGCATGGCCTCAAAATCACGTATCTCATAGTGGCCTGAGAGAAGTAATTCTGTAACGACCACTGCACTTCGATAATCTTAGTGCAGTCGAATTTCCAGACGATATATTTCTACCCATCGAAATAATGTTCAAAATCTTCTCACATCGGTATATCTTATTTTAAAAAAAATATTTTTGTCCAAGGAATCTAAACACCTTTATGGGATCCCAAATACACACTTCAATCATCAAATATTAGTCTATTAGGTTCACACATTGAATACATAAGAGGAAAATAAATGACACAACTAATATGAAATGCCTAGTCCGTGTTACTAGCTGGTTAAAGTCAAAAACCAGCTTGGTTCAGGTTCCCTAAAATTTTCATTCAAATTCACTCTTCGACAATGGGTTACAAACATATCTGTACAGGTAATATACATAAAGAAATGATTGCGTCCGTCTGTATCTTGCAGGTACATTCAATTACCAGCATTTAACATACTGACAATGTATTGTTTTTTTTAAACTTACACTAACAATAATATTTAAACGTTAACTTGTTCATGCTCTTTAAAATAACAATAAATGAAATGGGTAATGAAATACACAAGACATGGTGACATTACTTTATTGGGAACTGGTCGACTGTGGATGTAGACATGCACATGCTTGTTAGTGAGCCTATATATGTATATATATATAATCAGGTAAATCAAAGTAAAATCATGCCAGATTAAATTCCTTCAGAGCAGACTGCATTATTGTGTCCTTAACAGCGCAGAACACCAGCTTAATGTTCTCCGTGTCTGACAAAAACATGCAACAATTACAACAAGCACATCACAAAAAGCTTAGGCACAAGTCACATTGATAAGGACATTCTCACAGGTATTTACAATTTGTCTTAGATTGAATATAAAAATCAATGGACAAATCCATGAATAAAATCAATAGACTAATATATATTCTTAGCAGTATTTACCATAATAACTTACTAATGCTACTCCATCTAGATAAATCTAAACCATTAAAAGATGTATTTTTCTGCCTAGTTATATCTTTATTAAACTCCTGTCATGGATCATGATATTATGAAACATAACTGTCAGATGATGAATAATAATTATTTGTTCTAATTGCTTCAGGGAAAATGTTTGACAGTTCAGGCTTACCAATATACCTTAAATAAATAAAATATCTAATCAAATAGGGATTTTTAGTTCCTGACTGACGGCAGATAACTGTTTTCAACAGTATGGTTTCAAACAGTAACTATCCAATAGGTTCTGATCTTTATATCGGTTTTGAACTGTACGACTGATTTCATTGAAGTGTTGTTTATTTTCTTATTTATGAACTTTTGGAGGCTAATGGAAAATTTACAAATATGATGTTCACCAAACAATCACTATCCGAATTCACCATTTAGTTTTAATTAAAAGTACCTTAATTAAAACTAAAGTATTTAGTTTTAATTAAAGTAAACTTTAATTAAAAGTTTAAAATAATAAAAAATAAACCTCATTATGTGCAATTCCATTGTTTGTATTATATAACACCACCACACAGACAAGGTTGAAAAACTTTATCACCATAAAACCAAGCAGCTTGAAGTCTTCAAGAATCACATGCATGTTTGACCAATTCCCATGATGATATGACGATCAGGTTTGATGAGTGAAGCATGCTCGAGACTTATAAGCAACATGCATATGAGACAAGGCAATTTAACTGTTGGATAGATAATATATCTGACCTGTGGCACAAGTAAAGTGTGAATATATAATCTTCTCACTATCTGGATTGAGGTCTACAAACATCCTCAAAATGAACTCCCTTGCAGATATGGCATCACGCTGGGGACCTGGTGGCCAACAAACACTTCAAAACTCCATACATCTCACTATAAACCTTACTGCTAGAAACAGTTCCAGTTTTACAAGGGTTCTCATAACTGAGAAGGCTAAACCAAAAACAATCCATTTCACTTGCCAGCTTATCGGATATTCACAAGAAACAATTAATTAGTACGCTTACAATTAATATTCAATTACTCCTTTATAATTGTATAAGACATAGTATTACTCAAAACCAATATTACTCAAAAATTTACCTGAAATCGAACCTGTACAATAATATTTAATTGAGATTAAAGTATTTTATTTATAATTTTATTTAAGTATTCTTAAATATACTAAGAAATCTAATAGCATTACTTCACGAGCTATGCAAGAATTTACTGTATGGTATTTACTCATGACTAGAACAAGGGGAAGAATAACCAAGTCTTCAGACAAAAGATTTTGGGGAAGAAGAACCATGAACCAGACAAAAGATTTTATCCAACGATGATGCGTTTCGAACACCTGCCTCAGTAAGATGATGTTGAGTGAACCCACTCAAATTACATTTGCAAATATTCTTGTACTAAGCCGATTTTTAGCTTAATTTTTGGAGTAATACTGTTTTTTTCGTAAAAATTAGGCCAATATTTGAGTATTGCGTTCCCTCAACATCACCTCACTTAGACGCAGATGTATCCTGACAAAGAACACAAAGTGTTCAAAACGAGTCGCCTTTGGATAAAATCCTTTGTGTGAATGACTTGGTCTTTCTTCTCCTTACTCTAACCAATTTCATTATATATTATTCCTATTAATTATCTATAAATAGTGACCCCCTGAACAGAAACAATCAATAATTCAGACATTGGACTCTACAGAAACTAACTAAAAGATACATATAAAATACTATGTGTGTTTCCTTTATACACACATATGTGTTTTTATAAATCTACATTTTGTAACACATTCTATTCTAACAGGAGTAAACAGGTCTGACTAGTCCATGTTCGAACACTATATGACTAAAACTTAACTTAAAAAAATGAACTTAAAAGACCTATTGATTCAATAAGCTGAATACTAAATGTGACTCAGATGTGTGCGAATGTATATATGCGTTTTTTTAATAGTACAATTTTAATAGCATGTTTTTTCAAGCAATTTCAATAGTACTCCGACCCACACAATCACATTCAAAATCCCCACTGAAAAATATGTGGGGTAATTCAAAAAGAACGACAAGATATGATTCATCAATATTTTCCCTATTATACTGGTCCTCTCACTGCATCACAGTGAGATCTGTGATGACAGCAGATCTAGAGAGTTTAAAAAGCTTTAAGCACACATACCCTTATCAATGAAACAGCCGAGATTAAGTTAATATTAATATTTTCAAATCACAAAGTATTTATAATCCCTTGAAAGTGTTCTTGTTTCGCATTATATATAACAAATTATACAAAAATATATTAAATTTGTTTTTGATGTTCATAAACGCTTCCTAGATACTACTAAAACAGTTGATCAGTCTCCTTTACTTTCACTTTGAATTATCTCAGTCACGTATAGCCTTTGTAAAACTGGATCTGGAAAATACCTGACACAATATAAGCTTAATTATTATTAAGGCTTATTTACTACCTTTACGAAAATTGCACAACACAGGGCCCCCGAATGATAGTGTGTATATACACATCAATACCAATAAACCTCAAAGAAATAAAATATCTAATCAAATAGGGATTTTTAGTTCCTGACTGACGGCAGATAACTGTTTTCATCAGTATGGTTTGAAACAGTAACTATCCTATACGTACTGCTTATTTATGCAACATACATACTGCAACGCATTGTTCCAGTAATTTATTAGCATGAAATTATATCATATATATAAATGATGAAACAAACTGCCTCAAGTTCCTCCTTAAAATAGCTTAAAACATGATTAAATTATAGGAGAAACTTAAGGCATAATTCATAAAGTTCATAACATCCTAACCTTTAGATTGACCACATGAAGCAATACGTCCTGTAAAGAATTCCAATTTCATAATTTCTTCAAGTTTGATTTACAACAACAAAATTCTGTCACACATTCAATACTTGCAAAATATTTCGACCTTACTAAGGTAGAAAGCAAAGATTAATTCGAGGCAGAAACAAAGTTATGTTTTATAATTCCACTGAATTATGACCATACTAAATAGACTAATAACATTATAAACTAAGTCAATACTAGCTAGTGCCTCGATATCAGTGGGGGGCCCCCGTGTTCTATATTTCAACCCGATCGTTCAGAACAATTTTATCATTATATCAAATGAAATAAATTACATTCAATAATAACAGTAAAATAAAACAAAAACTTCTTACACAATAAGTCAAAAGTACACAGTGTATATAAATAATCCACATTTATATATTAAATTATTTTTTACTTTACAAACTAAAATTAGTTGAATCAACTAATTCTAAATATTACCAATTATTCATCATGAAATAACTTTGAAAAGACTATTCTAACATTTACTATCAAGTCGATACAACTACCTTTATTTAGGTATATATTATTTCACCTAAAATCACCTGAAATATATATATTACAAGATTGTAGGATACTACTAAAAATGGGAAGGTTAAAATATTTCGTTCAAATCCAAATCAGTTGTTCTTATGATAATACATTGAATGGAGTAACATTTTATTGGAATGACAAAAATACAAAACACTTAACTTACCCTTACAATGGCATCATTATTATGATAGTATCATTTATATGAACTCTGGAATCATTAGTTTATACCTATAAAACCTCCCAGAGGTACCTTTACGTTGGACCTAGTCAGGAAGCTTAACCTGAAGGGATATTTTTTTCCCTGATAACAGATACTATGAAGGGATGACTGTCTGCCATGTATAGTTTTATGGAATGATGAGTTTCTCTGCTCTCGCAGGCTTCATCTGCTCGGATATGGTTTAATGTTTCTTTCATTTCCTTCTTTTTATTTTCTTTCATCCAAATCACGTCATATTCTTCTTTTATCCTTTTATTATCTTTTGTTTCCCTTTTATTATCCTTTATTTTTTCTTCTTCATATTTTCTTTCTTCTCTCTTGGGAACTTCAATTATGAAAATGACCATCAAGTATATGGCTATCAGACATGATAAGGCAGCCCCCTTTCAAGTATGAAAATGACCATCAAGTATGAAGGCTATCAGACATAATAAGGCAGCTCGCTTTCAAGTATGAAAATGACCATCAAGTATGAAGGCTATCAGACATAACAAGGCAGCCCTCTTTCAAGTATGAAAAAGACCATCAAGTATGAAGGCTATCAGACATAATAAGGCAGCCTCCTTTCAAGTATGAAGATGACCATCAAGTATGAAGACTATCAGACATAATAAGGCAGCCCCCTTCAAGTATGAAAATGACCATCAAGTATGAAGGCTATAAGACATAACAAGGCAGCCTCCTTTCAAGTATGAAGATGACCATCAAGTATATGGCTATCAGACATAACAAGGCAGCCCCCTTTCAAGTATGAAAATGACCATCAAGTATGAAGGCTATCAGACATAACAAGGCAGCCTCCTAAAAGTATGAAGATGACCATCAAGTATATGGCTATCAGACATAACAAGGCAGCCCCCTTTCAAGTATGAAAATGACCATCAAGTATGAAGACTATCAGACATAACAAGGCAGCTCGCTTTCAAGTATGAAAATGACCATCAAGTATGAAAACTATCAGACATAACAAGGCAGCCCTTTTCAAGTATGAAAATCACCATCAAGTATGAAGGCTATCAGACATAATAAGGGAGCCCCATTTCCGTACCGATTCGTTTAACTCATCCCATTTATAGGTTTAGTATCATAATGTGGCTAAAGATTTCAATTTGGCTTGCTTGAGTATACGACAGAAATCAAAACAGACTATTCCTCTTATTTCAAATTTGTTCTTTCTTCACATTAAATATGACTCGGTAGCACCGGAATGGGTATGACTTATGCATTCGTACTTGAGTCCGTCATATGGAATTGAAAATTGACCGAGTGATGGACATGGTCCAAACCCAAGGTACTTGGTCAGTCAAGGGCTCTCACAATATTCCCTCGTCCACCTCGTAATGAGTATAATCATTTAACCACTGCTAAATCTACCAGTAAGTATAGATATATTTGAGACAACTGTACCCAGCTTCTCTGAGCCCTGGACACGGAGTGACAGGCCCTTAAGGACGACCAAGCACACGACTCACCAGGTACTCAAAAACCTGCATAGCCGTGGGTTAGGTCTCCAGTAGTGGGTGTAATGAGTATAATCTTTCACCACTGCTAAATCTACCAGTAGGTATAGATATATTTGAGACAACTGTACCCAGTTTCTCTGAGCCCTGGACACGGAGTGACAGGCCCTTAAGGACGACCAAGCACACGACTCACCAGGCTCAAAAACCTGCATAGCCCTGAGTTAGGTCGTCAAATTTTGTACAAACTTTTCTATGATTACTAAAGTGAATGAATTTTCTTTTTTCGAATCACACTTAAAGATAAGTTTTCAAAGTTCGATGGCACTCATATTAATAAAATTCAGAAATACCATAAATAACAACAGTATTAACAATGTTACTCCCTTAAAAAATAATTTGAATAAATTAATATAAATCCTAGGAATCAACACTTCTTCAAAACAATCTAATGATTAAGTATAGTATAGTCGATAAGAATTATATCAACAGGGTTTCGGAGCTCGTGAGGAAAAATCTGCTCTGGTTCATAATATAAGCTATAAAAAAAAAATATAAAATTTTCAAAAACTTATTACCCATATAATTCACAACTTGTCGCAATAATATTGAAAGCTATTTTTAGTTCTAAAATTTTTGGTTTTGAAACCGTAAATCACAAAAAGTATACTCTCTTTCGCAACTGATTAATGAAGTTGCTAATTTGAACTGATTTGAAGAAAATTCAAAATATCACCATATTAGATCAAAAGAAATTTTGTCCATGGTATTGCCAATTCATCTTTGAAATTCGTAAAACAAAAATTGTCAGTTAATTGAAACGTTATGAAAATAAACTGAAAAATTTAGTAAACTGGCACGGTTGTCCATATAGACCTTAACAATTGACAAATATTATTACAAAGGTATTTGGCAAAATAAGTTATTCTAACTCCACTATGCATTCAGTGATTATCAAAGTTTTTAATCATATTGCATTTGTGAATTTGAAGCACCTTAATTAATGGAAAAGATTTGTTTATAAGAACCTATAAAAATGTAAATAATTACCAGTCAAGAAAAAACGCAGCATGTATTTCAGTAATTGAAATAAATTGGATACATAGACTTGAGGAATTACAAAATTAACGATGGAAAACGTGCACCCATACTTACAAAAACCCCTTATTGAGTGAAGAAAATTAAAAAAAATGTAAGGTGTTACGTATGGAGATACCCGAACCAAGAACTTCATTGAATTGATCACATAAGCTAGGTAAGTCAAGTTACGGTGGCAGTCCCACAAGGACCACATATAGGCCTCCAAACATTAGCTCTTTGTGATACCACTCAATGAAGTCTATATTGGGAGTTGGAGACGACGTGTTCACATTTTCTCACCTCCAAGGGCCAGAGTGGGTAATAAAAACACCGGATCTACTAATTCAGAGGCAAACACGTTGCCACTAGGATACCCTGGGCCCCCAGTAAGCTTCAGTACATAACATTACTTTTCCCAGATTATTTCAGTAATAAGACAACATTAACCTTTCAGATAAACTGAACAAACAGTGACAATTTGGGAAATTAAAACATCACAATTATTGCCTTTACAAGTGTCTTAAATGAGTAAAAAACACTTCAATTTCATTAATTATTACCCACTAACTTGTATATAATTTACCTTTCCAATAAATGTGTCAAATTGAAAGCGACTTTATGGACACCTTGCATAAAACATGACAATAGTCCGTTAATATTGAGCGAAACCTAAGAACGGAGCAGTAATTTCTACATCTCCGACTCCGAAAACCTTGTTACAACTGAGGGAGATCAAAACAATCTAAAATAAGTCCAGCCGCCTTTTCCTCCAGATAGGGTTACAATCAAAGTCATTTTGAAATGAAAAGCGCCCTTCTTCAGACAATCTATGGCTTTGCATGATGAGCTTAAAAATTGCCTCACCGTTGTAACACTCCCAAACACAATTAATAAATGAAAAAAATTCTATTACAAAAATTTCAAGAAATTAAAAAGTAAAACGTACTAAATTGTAAACTACTAGGGATTTTAAACCGCTAAAATTTACTAATAACTACTTATACTTACACGTTAGAAATACTAGGAACTAAATCGAAAATCAACACACGCAATTCACTAAGAACAGGTTCAATATATAATGGTGTAAATATAACAATTTGAATTAAAAACAGACGGACCAAACGGACATATAATTAAAGTTACAACTAGAAAACACTAAAAAGATACTAACACTCACGATTCTCGACCATTTCGGGTTTCTTGCCGTCTTCACGGAAAGGAAAAAAAGAAAAACACAGGAGTGAAGACCTGAAAGCATCCTCCTCAACTTTGTTTCGGTCGGTGGACGCTTTCACATCTTCACTCCTGTGTTTCTTTTTATTTTGTCTCCTCTCCTGAAGACGGCGTTGAAAATCGACATGATCGAGAATAGTATAAATATAGTTGTACAAATTACTACAACTTACTACCCAAAAAAAAAACGTCTACCTAATCTAATGATGAGAAGTCATAGTAAAAATTGATCACTCACAGATCTAGTCAATATACATATATTTTAATTACAAAGAAAACCACATTGAAAGAATTGGGACATCGCGCATCTAATATTGATGATTTCGAGAGTCGAAATAAAAAGCAGGTGTGTTCGTTCTTCCATCAATTTGTCTACGTAATTTGACATTGTTTTAATGAACGGTTTCATTTTAGGACGTTGCCAAATTCAGGACATTCAATAACGAAAGAGACCAATTAGTGTTTAAATAACCAATTTTATGGAGGAGTTTTATACTGTTGGACTTTGACATATCTGGTATGAGCTGAAACAACTGACCGATGAAAATTGTTTTACTTTTGAACTCCATATTATATTTATCATGGAGTGAAGTTGAAGTGTCCACATAAGTTAACAACGTCTAGTCATACGTTTTTTGATTTTAAATTAAAAACCAACCAACGAATATTACCATGCCAACAGTGCATGTCATAAATAGCAGTTCCGGACCAGAGGCCCACTACTGCTAGATTCTCATCCTGCTGTTTTTGTTAGGTCAGCAAAAACCGGTTACATTTTTTCTAGAATTTTTTTACAGTTCAGTGAAACTTCTATGGATTAATTTGGCTGGAATAGTTCAAAATCGAGAATAGGCAAAATCCTCGAAGGCATGTTGAAGTGTTAACTCTACTTAAAACCCGTATTGAAATCATGTTTAATAGGTATCAAATTTATCAGGACTCGATCAGCTATTCAGCTGAACCTGTTTCTATTTCCACGGTCTATCAAGAACCATTTTCAAAAGCTGGTATTTCAACAGTTGCGATAGTTCATAACATTATCAATAACACAAGTAAAGTAAAACAATTTAAAGTATTGTATGTCTCGAAAGAGTTAACGCAACAACACAAGTAAACAATGTCCAAAGGTTTGTAGAGACTTGATGGAACGCTATAAAAGCAGAACACTATATTGGGTTCACAATTTCGAATCATAGTTCAAAAGACAAAGTACACTAACTCATCAGTCTCAAAGAAATTCAAAAATGCCCTACGGTGCCCTAAGTACCGTCATTTGTGATTATTTAGAAAATCAGCTTACAATAGTGCCTTACATTTTAAAAGTGCTTAAATTTAGTTTAAGTTATTTATAAGGTGCGTTGTTTACGATACGAAGAAAAGAAGAAGAAACTCACATCATTTAAATAACCATTAAATTAATGCCTTTGTTTACATTACATCGATTTGATTACATTACATTAGGTGTTAACATGAATAAGCTAACAAGCTGAACCACTATTTCGGGATAGGAGGAGAAAACATTTTGTCTAACTACATATGAATGGAAATTAAAGGTAATATCACGCTTAAAGATGGCTCTAACTTACAAAAATGTGTTGTGCGAGGGTTCAAATGAGTTAATAATAGGTTAAACTTTAGTGTGTTCGAAATTATCATTTAAATTCAATAAGAGGTATTTTAAATTCAATATTGTGATTGATTATGTACATTAATGGTTGTTAATGATACGAAAATTATTTTTATTAATTAACAATATATTGATTTCATGAATTTAAGGTCACCTTGGATATTTTTTTTTTTCAATGATTATATTTATTTCTATTTATATTAAATGGGGAAAATGTATTCAACATACGACAAAATGGAGCAGAGGTGAGTTAAAAATTATCGATATTTATGCAATAACTTTGGATATTATGCACAATGACTTTAATCGTGGCTTACAAAGCGTTTTGAGACTAAATGCGCGCTTTCGAGGATTTATAACAGTATTGTTACTTTATTGTGGAACAATTGTGGATTACTCGTCCCTCTGTTGTAGTCACTCTATTGGAAATTTGACCAAAGAGGAGCAACAATCATTGATTAAACTTTTCTAGTGAGATGTCAGGGATATACTCTTCAAGTGTTAACAACTGATAAGTTGTTACACTTGTTCGACCACTTTTAAACTTCTTAACTGGTAAAAACAGTATATATTCAGTTTACCCAAACTGTTAATGATTGACTGCAAAGATGTCAAAAAAAACCTTTGACATCTTCTCACCAGAAAAATCATAAAACTGCTGTCCCTCTTTAATCCTTTCACTGCTGCCAAACAGTAACACATCATGTTCTTGAAGGTTGAATTTAAAACGTGATTTTTTTACCGTGCTAAATTTTTTTTTGAAGAACCTAAAATTTCCATCCTTTTTTTTGATCAGGGCTTTGCACCTGCACGGGCAAAGTTCAAATTTTAGTTTTTTTTTTTACATATTGATATTACATATATATTATAAATATATGTATGTTTTTGACGAAGACCGCTTGTTACGGTTGAAAGATATTAGTCTTGTTTTCCCATTTTCTTATTGTGGTTTGATCATTGAATGTATGTATAAATATATTTAATTTTATAACTAATTTTTTTCTTTTAAAACAACTGGAAATTTCCAACACAGGTATTTTTAGCAATATCTTTTTTAATAGTCTTTCTTTCCTCGCTTTCAATCGGTGAATTCGAAATCAAAATAAAAAACCGGGGTCAGAACACAACTAAACGAGAATAAATAGGGAAGGAGCAGAGCACAAGTGATCACAGGGTTTGTCCTGTAATCACTTACAGGCAAATGTAATGTTACATGCTTACTTTAATGTAATGTATTAACATTAAAGCAGACTGAGGTCTGCCACGGTCTTCATAAAGGAAGGAGCCGAGGGTCGGATTAGGACCCACCTGGCATGGTCAGAATACAATGCTGCAGGTAGCCCACGTGACTTTCTTAGCGGTAATAAAAATTACCTAAATAGACATGCAACACAGGCAAAATATTGTTGGAAACCAAGTATAATTCACTGAGATGAAATTCTCAATGCAATACCAAAAAAAAAAAAAAATTCACAAGCGCAGTGGTAGGCAATTTTGCTTTGACGTATATAATGGATATACGTCATTAGCACTGGTGATGCATAATTGTCATTAGCAGTGAAAGGGTTAATCATACAAGAGGTCAGTACAGAGAGATGGAAAATAAAGGAATTTAGATTAAACTTTAACGGGTATCCCAACTTTAACAGTATTATCAAACAATATAATAATAAAATCGGCGACGATTGTGCACAATGACAATGGGGATATGGAGAAAGAGTAGATACATTTTTGACCCATTCAATATACTTAGAACCATTATATAATTGGAATATTAATAACACCATATCCTGATGTCAACGGATGGTAATTGCTTGCATTAAATTGGCGAATTGTTTCAATTTGTTGTAAACCACCGTTATCGCTAGATCAGTAATCGTTGACTAAACAGGTTTGAATGGGGGATGTGAATAGTGATTACAACTAAAAGGGAGTATCTAGTATGAGTATCTAGGGTTGACTCTAAAGCCAAATCACCTGTCGCAGTTGTAAAGTGAGAGTAGCACATCCTATCTGGATCTGGGTTACACACCATATATACCTTATCTCTGATAAACTCTCTGGCGCCCACATGGTCTTGCTTCGCGCCTAGAAATGTCCCAGTCACATGTGTAACAGCAAATCATTACACGATTCCAATATCCATGAACGTCCACAAGGGAGACGGGCGGCAAATACCCATTTCATTTAAAAAAAATTGCATGAAAAATACAATATACCGAATAAAAAAAAATTGACAACATATATACTCCTAAGAGTTGATCATTTAAGGCAGATCAATAATACCTTCTAACACCTTACAAGTTTTTTTTCAGCTGTATCTTGAGAAAAATATAATTTACTGTAAGGTATGCTTAGCAATTGCAAAGTCAACAATCTTCCCACTTTACATAAACTCTTTTAAGTTCTTTTCAAATTTTTAAAAATAAATTTTTTTTTATGAATTTATGACTTTTTATTTTTCCTTCTTATTCCTTTTTTTTTTAAAAAAAAATATTGTTCTTAAAAATTAAACTTTTATTTGCTTTCTCCTTAAAAATTAATTTAAAATTATTTTTCCTGTTTATAAACAATTTTTAAAAGTGAAGTATTAAAATGAATTATCTCTATAATATCACTCATATTCTAAATATCAATTCATTAGAATGCCAAACACGCACGACATTCACAATATATATTCATATATTGTCTTTACGAGTATATTTAAACAACTAGACTATTAAACTAGACAATTCAACCATTAAAAAATAACCTCTTCTTCTTTTTTAATAATATAGTTTGATTTCTACTTTCATTTCTTGTTATATTATTTATATTTAAGCTTTAATAGTTAAGCAGAAAATACTTTTTTCTGATAAAAAATGTGACAGAATCTAGTGATAAAACAACCAGTGTTTTCCTTTGTGTTTTCCAGTGAGGCTTCATAGCAGGGTTAATTTTTGCAGTGGGAACCGAAATTTAACTTTACACAAATTTATTTAAGAATGGATATTTAAAATTTTTATTGCAATATACATCATCATCGAGAGTCGACATAAAAAAGATTTTGTATTTCTCACATCAAAAAACCGAGTTCATTGGAGACCCCGAATCTGATTTCGCTTCTTTCCTTTTTTTTTTTTTTTTGAATAATTTACTGATTTTCAGGGAAATATACGAATTTTCCTTTTACATTTTTCTTTCAAAAGAAAAAAAAATGTTTTATATGAGAAAGAAACATTAGTTATATTCAAGAAGAACGTCAAAAATTACATTTTGTATATTGAATAGTTCTTTAAAAAGAATATACTAAGAGCAAATAGTGAAAAATTTTGTAATAATGTCTTTTAAGATTTGGCTTTTAAAAAGCTCCGATATTATGAGCTTACTCATTTAATAATCCCGTGATTTACTCCGATCCACAAACCTATTTAATAATGCCACAGTTAGGAAAATAATCTCTCTCGTGTATTAAGACAAGAAAGTAGCGGAATCTCATTGATTTCATTGCCACAATAAATACAAACTTACAGCTTTAAACAAATAACACAAGGCCTTAATTATATCTTTTTCAAAAGACTAAAGAACTGCATTTAAATGTTTATGCTGTAGGGCACAGTTTCCATGATGTGCACTGCATATAACATGTAATTAAGTAGGTCATTTAAGACAAAAATTTAAGATTTACATATTTGATTCTTTCTAAGAATAATTTTAATTTAAATCTGCCTAAATACAATTCCTGAAAACCCCCAAGATAATTTTAATAATAGCCAAATAATATGTGGATTTTTATTTACTTACACCAGTGTCCAAGAAAATCAAATATAAAACAATTTCGCATGTATTATATATCACAATTAAATTCCAGATATGACGAGATGAAAAAATAATATATGAAAATAGTATTATTCAACAATAAAGCACCGTTTAATGAATCGATGCGAAATAACTTACCTTCATACTGTGGAAAATAATCTACTAAATGCGAGTACATGATTTTCTCTTCTAGAAGATCTTTTTTATTAAGAAATAAAATAACGGAGGAGTGTTGGAACCAGGGATACGTAATGATAGTCTTAAAAAGTGCCTTTGATTCCTCCATACGGTTCTGAAACGAAAGACAAATTGAATCAATAATTTAAAGAACAATACTATTTCTCAAATATTACAAGGTAGTCAGTATTATATAGGTTATTAAATATACTCTAGTCTTATATCTAATAAATGCTATCACAGATCAACTTTCACAAGTATTAAACTTTTTATTTTTTTTTTTAATTTTACACACTAGCAGATAATTACACACAACATTTATTATAATGTTGAATTATGAATGAATGTAAAATAAGTTAAAATAAGTATTTCGTAGTGTTAATGAAAGAGTATTGTGTAGAATTTGACGATGAAGCATGTAATACACAGTGGAAAATGCTGGAATAAAATACCAAATAAAAAAAACACACTAACAGAAAACTCACCGTCTCAATAAATGTCACACAACAAAAAACCAATTAGTTGACCTAAAATTGTAGCAACTCCAGCCAATTGTAATGCACATGCTGGAAACAGTTACAACCTTCTCAATTGAAGGTTGACCTTCAATTTTTTTTCCCTTTGTTTCTTAATTTTTAAACCGATCCCCTAGCGGGTGATAACGTCTGCCGGTCACCGATTTTTTGTTTGATCGGTGATTCTACAGATTCTACATTGGAAGTCCTAAATTTTGCCTAACTGAAGGATTTAGAGTAGGGATCTTTAACAAGTACCTGACATCGTACAGGCTCGGGACTGACGGCTTAACGTCCTCTCCTAGGAACGACGTACACAGATTATTTCACCAGGTGGTGATAATCTGGCCCTCAGATTATCGAGGGCCAGGTGGGGATCGAACCCCGGACTACCAGCCCAGAGGAGAGTACGTTAACCACTGAGCTAACCTAGCCCGATTTGCCATCTTACTTTACCTTGAAAAATGCTTCAACTATTTGAAAAACTACCGAAAAAATAAATAAACCTGTAATTATTGTTATTTCAAATTTATTTTTGTAAATTAATGATGTAAACATAAATATTTTTTATATTATATATTTTATATATATTTCCCCATAAATACGTTTAGTATAATAAAAAATTATATCTTTTTTATGTGGGTGTGTATCAAACGCTACAAATCGCAGTTTGACAGAACTTAATGAAATTTGGAAGAAATATAGTTCTTAGTATGTGAGACACTTTTGTTTTGAAATAACATTGAAATGAGAAAGGTACGTAACAGTTATTTATATAATAACAGTTTCATATTTCATTCACCTCTTTTGACTATTATAGAAAATAAAATTTTGAAGTATTTAGTATTCGCTTAATATAAGAATGGCATTATTAAAATTTCAGAAAGATTACATTATATAATTGATACTTTACTCATCAAAATGACATCTTACTATGCTCACTATATAGTTTGGTCGCAATGGCAGTCCCATTAGAATACATACACAGGCCAAAGATTGGCCTATATGATACCACACAATGAACATTCCACATTGGGAATCCTAAAGTTTGCCTAACTCAAGTATATTTAGATTAGGGATTTTTAACAACTACCCAAGGACCAGAGTGGGTATCGAACCCCCGATCTACCAATCCAGAACGTTAAGTAATTGGGCTACCTTGGTCCCTCTTCTGTATTTGTTTAACTCAAGTTATTACAAAAGTTCAAAAGAAGTCATTTATTTGGATTAATTAATAAATAAATTTATTACAAAAATTGAAATAATTATAATAATTGAAACAACTAATATTGAAGATAACGAAATACAATAGATTATATAATTATAATTAAACTGTAGAATAAAATTTACTTTAATAAATATAAAATCATTTGAAATAGTTATTAATAAGATTTGAGTTAATTTACCATAAAGTTTCACAGATGTGTTTTACATGTTTAATTCTTAGAACAAAATTTATCATTTTCCTGTCCATACGACTATTAAAACTAACAAATACTGCATTTCCTATCTGATTTATTCTAACCAGGAAAAGAAATTATCAAAAATATCAAAAGCATCCATTATGACAAAGAACAATACTTTGTTTTACTCACTTTGCTATTTTTGTATATACTATATGCATTATAAATAAATTCCCAATTGGTAATACATTGGTAATGTTATTACATACGTAAACATTGACATGCCTTACATCACTAATAAGTAAATTAACATTATCACTAAGATTAATTTCGGAGATTATATCGTTTAATATTTTCAACCTCATTTAATATTTTAAATTATTATATATTTTAATGACTATTGGTAATCTTATAGGAGCATATTACCAATCGTAGTTATCATCATATTTTTGAAGCCTAAACGTATATATAGTTGCATTTGCGTTATAATTTCATAATTAAATGAAATATATTTTTATCAAACTCAAGTTTTTATCAAATTTTACTCACTTCATACACCACGCTACTTTTTTTTCTTTTTTTTAGTAAGCAGAAATATAAAATAAAACAATATTACTGAGATAGCATTACCTCATTTTCAGATTCGAACAGAATCTGATCATACTCGCTTAGAGCTACAAGAAATATGATTGAGGTAACGTTTTCAAAACAGTGAATCCATTTTCTTCTTTCAGACCTCTGGCCCCCTACGTCCACCATCCTGTTAACAAATCCACTATTAGTTTATTCAAATCATACTTTGGAAAATAGGGCAAAATGGTAAATATCAAGAATTGCATTTGGTTGATAGTTGTATAATTTTTAAATGCCATTATACTTTTACTAAGTGGACTTTTGTATAAATACTTCTCTCTTTCTATTAAAGTTCTGATTGCTTCCCCTTAACAAGATTGCCATTAATGCGTTCTGTACTTCAGTTCGTAAATCTATGATAATCGAGAAAAGAGTGACATTGTGTTTCCGAAACGTGAGAAATAACTGTGGTGTGACCATAAAAATCTAAAAATAAAAACTTCAAGGAAGAAAAACGGACATCTACAACTCCAGTAAACGGTTAGGTGTTGTTGAAGTCACATCCCTTGAGTAGTTCAAACTATACTGTCGAAATCGCCTTGGGTGACGTTTGAACGTTACTTTTCATGGGAGTAAACAAAAACACATATCTTACTCCCCTGAAAATCTCCTTCCATCCTCCTATATATAAGAGGAGAGAAGAAAACATGTAGGAGAGAAAGAAAGTCGAAGAGAAATTGTAGAAGAAGTAGAAATCTTGTAAAGATAATTTTTTTTTACAAGAGAAACATGTAGAGACCATGTGTTTCTTTTAGTGCAGCTTATCATGAAAGATACATTTTGGAATTGTAAACTGAGCTACTAGATTACTAACACCGGTTCAGATTGTGAGTTTGGTATTGGTTCAGATCATACATACGCCATAGTGCGCTGGAATCCGTTGCATAACTATTTTTCCATCTTTAACTAATGTGTTCAGACATTAGTCATTCAAATATTGACTCCTGTAGTGAAATAACTTCTCTTAACAGCGTGTGACAGGTTAGGGAGAAAAACCTAAAGGCAAAACAACTGTAGCCGAAGGATTCATCGTGACCTCGAACAACAATTCAATAATGTTGCCGTAATGCTGCGTGTTGAGTGTAGGTTTTCATCAACATGAGCCTCTCAGAGGCCAGGCATTCGATGAATAGTCCCAGGTTGATTTCGGATCAGAATCAATCGTGAGCATTTGGTTGCACTAAGTTTATAAATGCAGAGTATTTATGCACTGTACTGGGCACTTTCAGATAGTATATTGAAGGACATACTTCAACATAAAACGCAGAGCTGAAAGTAAATTCAATTATAAATAATGCTGAAAGTAAAACTGGTATCAATATAGGGATTTTGCTCCTCAACAGAGTTATTACTTCCTCGTTTGAAAGAAACAAGCGTTACTTGCCAAACAACCAAAGCACGAGAACAATCTCGACACATGTTAGACTTTACTACTTAAAACAAAACTTAAGGTCAAGATGTAGATCTAGTGATCAAAAAACTAAACGCCAATAAAATAATTAATTGTCTAAGAAATTCCTATAATATTTTAATAGACCTACTAAATGTGTGCGAAATACAGGGTGACCCAAAAAACGGACCCCGTGTACACTTTATGGAGTGAGCTCCAGACCCTCTACCCGTCGCTCATGAGCAAGTTTTCTGGTTCCAGCAAGACAGAGAAGTTCTCACACCTCAAACCTGTCCTGAGATCGGCTGAAAGAGAACTTCGGAGGCCGAGTGATCAGTCTCAAGACTGATTTTGAGTGGGAACCCCATAGCCCGGACCTAAGCCCTTCGAGATTTTTTTTCTTTAGGGCTATCTTAAGGTCAGAGTCAAACCCAGAACCATCAAGGAACTGAAGGAAGCCATCAGGGAGGAGATGACGAAGAACGCTATGGACAACTTCGTGCTGCACCTCAAGAAATGCACGGAGCTAAATGGAGGTCATCTAGAACACATGCTATAGAACGGAGAAAAAAAGGCCAAAGACCCTAGTGTTTGTTGTGTTGTTTTGTATATAATAAACTAGTTATGACCAAAGTTTAATTTCATTCGGACAAAACACTAAGAAACGGGGCCTAATTACAGGTGGGACCCGTTTTTTTTTTTGGGGTCACCCTGTAGTACCACCCACTATACCCAAGAGTAATCGGCTTTACCACCTTTCATCACACTGATGAAGACCTGAAGAATCTTTAAACAGTAGAGTTCTGGTGCTAGTCCTGCTTTCTTTATGAATACAATAAGCAGCTAGTGCTTCATTCAGCTAAGATTACTCACACCTTCTTGGGTCTGATGAGTAGTGATAAAATATATTACTCGTCGTTTTAACAGCATGGTCCTTCTGTCACAAAGGTTACTCGAAATGCTGACTGCATTATTTCAAAAGTCGTTCGATCTCCCATAAACAGAATTTAAATTTACCAGACTTTTATTCATAGATAGTAGCTCATCTGAATTGTATAGAGAACGTCCAGTAACAATGACTTGCAAGCAAAGAAAACAGCATTCTCTAAATACATTTCACTTGAGTAACTGATGTGGTCTTTTAAACAAAAGGAATAGCGCAAGTCTGAACTGATTCAATCACCATTTGCATTTGAACCTCTTACAATAAATCTATAAGTGCACAGAGACTTTTAAACACCCACATATTCTCTGACTATAAGCCTCGTTCAATATCTGTTTTCCAACTTTCAGAAATCTCTCCAAACTTACTTTCTCCAAGATTGAGGCTCTGATTATCCACATTTCAACCAAAATGACGAAAAAACCAATTCGATATTTTGCGTTACTCACCTTGCTGGTACTTATCTGGGGAAGCAATCACATTGTAGATATAAAAAAAAATTACAGACAAAAAAACTACATATGTGCCACTTCTCAAAAATTATGTCACAACTTAAAATAACCATATTATTCTTTTAGTGTTTTTCCTTACTACAATTAAATCAAATTACTTTAAAAATGTAAAGAGAATAAAACTGTTTATCTCTTTACAATAAAGTAAAAATTACTTTTCAGTTATTACGTTTGACAAATTTTCTTCTGAAAAATCATTAACATAATATCATAACGAATATTTTACTAAATAATGAAACATAATAGATAATGTAGCAAAAAAATGAAATTAAACTTGATAATCAACAAATTGATGTGATATAAAGTTTCACATCTATTATTTTCACTAGAAGGTTTTTACTAAAAGTACACAAATAAGTAAGTAGTCCCAAAAAGGGTATTAAAATAAATAAGTCTACTATAAAATTTAAGAGTATCTAAATTAATTTTTACTGTCTTACTGGCAATACTTTTACTGTAGAGCAGTGCTTCTCGGACGCATTCCACTCGCCCGAATGAGTGATTAGCACAATATTATGGCGACTATGATATCGGAGGAATATTTATTTTTTTCGCCTTAAATACCAAAGCAGTATGTGATGCTGTTTTTTTTTCTCCAAAGTAGTACCCCTACTTGGAGAAAGTTTATTGCAATATTTTCACATGATCCATTATTACTCTGCTAATAACCATGTTAAACAGTTTTACTCGTATATAATGTGATCCTGGAGTTAACCTTTCTTCTTAATCTGAATGTATCATAATCATGAATATATTTAATTTCATTCTGAAGAATCAACTGGTTACTATCATACAATCAATACAATACTAAGTATATATAAAATTAGGTCGAAAATTCTTATAATTTGAATTCTATAACAGTGGATTTTTTTTTCAATTTCAGGAAAATTTAAGCACTTTAAAATATTTTCAGTTGTAGACTAAATAACACTATAACTGAGTTAATCTTTTATATAAATTTATTTAATTTCCTTTTTTTTTTCTCTCTAATGTTAATAAGAATACAATGCTATGATGAGATCTACTTATAACAACTGTATACACAATGCTATTATATATAGTCGAACCTGCGTTTTCAGTTATTTTCTTCCCATTGGAGAAAGGGGGATAACTGAGAAGCACTGCTGATTACTTAACTAACACAGTTACATTGATACAACTAGGTTTCTAGTTTAAACATTTTTAAATCAAAGTAAAACTTAACGGTTTTCAACTTTTACACATAAATTAAAAATTATAATTATTTTTTTCAAGTGAATAACCTATTGTCCAAAACAACCAAAACTCCTAATATTTGGCTTAAAATGTTTATAATCAAAATATAGACAAATTGAAATTAATACTAATATTTTGCTAATCACAAAAGAAAAGAAATCATTAAACATATTACTGAATTCTTTTCAAAGTTCTTACTGTAACTTAAATACATTTATTAAATATAAATAATAAATTATTTTAAATTGCAAATATAGTTTTTACTTCTTATTACATAGTAAGTATGGAATTATTAAACATTCCCATAGCCACTAAATATCAATTACAAGAAAGGAAAATCAAAATGCAAGCAACATAGCACAGATTTTTAAAAAAAAAAACATGCAAACAAGAAGAATAAAAGTTGCAATTCTACAATATACAGAGAAAACAAAGCCATTCCTCAAACTGAAGTCAAATAAGGAGGAGTATGATAGTTTAAACTTCACTTCTGTCAATTCTCTTTAAGAATTTGTATTTTATTAACATCTGTTTACCTTCTCCTCTTTAAAGGAATTTTCTTTGCTTTCAAGCTTTAAATTCTTCAGAAGGGTTATTTTTTTATTATACACAACAATGCTAAAAGCATCCGGCAAGTCTAAGGTACGATGGTTTGCCGGACCTATAACAATATTAGACATAGATACCATTTCTTAATATATATACCATATTCAACATTTTCTTTTCTCGACCACATATATTTTTCTTTATCGATGTTTGGTTCATGCGTCAAACAATTCTTAAAAAAAAAAACAAGGATATTTATTGCCTAAGGGCAATTCGCTTTATCTACGAGGGTCGACAGCAGGCAGACTGTTGGTTACTTCTTTCTTCCTGAATTTCTTTGTCTATCCTTACTTTCTTTAACTTTGTTTGCCCTTTCTTTTTTACGTCTTTTAAAGTACCTCTTGCTTTCCACTCTCCTGAACTCCACACCAGATGTTTCTACATCAATTGTTTCAGTATCGGTTTGACTCTGATGAAGTCCGTTTATTTTGGTTCAAAAATTTTAGTCATTTTTCTAATTTGTTGCAGTGGTTTAGACGTTTATTTAAATATATATATATAAATGATCAAACCACGATATGAAATGGGAAAAAAAAGACAGATCTTTCAACCGTAACAAAGGGTCTCCGTCACGTGAAATCTTGTATGTGTGTATGTATATATACATGATCAAACCACAATAACAAATGGGAAAACAAGACTAAGATCTTTCAACCGTAACAAGCCGTCTTCGTCAGAGTCAAAAACCCAACTGTTGGGTTTTTGACTCTGACGAAGACCACTTGTTACGGTTAAAAGATCTTAGTCTTGTTTTCTCATTTCTTATTGTGGTTTGACCATTGATTGTTATTTCACGTGTTTATGTGAAATCTTTATATATATATATATATATATATCCATGCACTTCCAACTTTAACAATTATCTCTACTCTATAAATGCCAAGACTTCCTGTACTTCTCGTAACTATGTCTACCGACTGGACTGTTCTCGGTGTGATTTGACCTGTACCATGTTGAGCCTGGGTATGAATGGTCATAAGTCAGCACAGCAACCTTCCTGTTTCCATCCAAAGCAAGCTCTCAAGGACTCAAATTCAACTACTGCTTCTTTGTACAAATCCTTAAATAGATCACAAATTCCAACACCAAGGTTACCTTGAAGACTTCATACTAGTCTTATATGCCGTCTTCTTGTTGCCAGAATAACTCTTGAACACAATCTCAAACATTACTTCATTTTTTATTATTTTTTCTCGTTTTTTTAATTATCATTTGTAATACTTAGAATTTTTATATATTTTTTTATTTTTTATCCTTTTTTCCTTCCTCGTTGTATCTGATTTTTAATTTCTATTTGCTCCATTTATATTATTTAGTTTTTTTCTCTTTAGTTAGTTTATTTTTTGTCCCACACCCTCCCCCTGCATATGTTAGAAACACTTTTACTGTACTACAACAAAGGGACTCTCCAGTGTGGCTTTGCTCCTCAAAAAAACACTTCATATGCGTCTTATAGTAAACAAAATAGTAAAATTTTGTACCAAAAAAATGCGTTTCCAGATAGAAATATTCTTCATCAGGTTACAATACAAATACAACTATGAAGTAATTATAATTAAATAAGTTAAAATTTACAGAATAATAGACGAAGACGAAATTTTCAACTTAATAGACGAAGTTGAAGTTACATATACTTATAAAATTCTGGTACTTCAACTTATATTAATTTTAATATAGTAAAATTCACTTCCAAGATCATAAAATATGGCTGAACAACTGAATTACGTTTATAAACTTAGCATTTAGAGTATTTTTTCAAATTTATTACGGATTTCAAAATTTTCCCTGGAAATATCTTACTAATTTTGCGAATGGTATTTTAGTGAAATATTAAATTACTGTGAAGGAAAATTACATAAATCTGTTACACCTAGTAAGTTTAGCTTGGGTTAAGTTTCCCAGTTTAGGATCTCGCTACCTTCAAGTTGTTGATGTTAAAAAAACATCAACCATTTGAAATACACTAACTTCTATGGAAATTAGAATCTTTATTTAGTTAAAATAGTTGAGGTTCTAATTAAGATATTGAATCAATTTTTTTTTTTTTTTTTTGTGGAGACATGTCCGCAAATTATAGATAAAATCATTTATTTATTATTAACTAGGTACTTTGAAAAATAACAATTGGAGCACCAACTGTTCGAAACGCGTTGTTTAGTTTCAAGTAATAAACTTTTTTGTGTGGAGACAATCCTTTTCCTAACATGAGTAAATACCACACTATAACAGATTGCGCAGTTAATGAATTGAGGTATTCTTATCAAAATTACAATAACTAAAGGGGCATTATGGTACAGTTTATGTTTTCAGAAAATATTTGTTTAAGGCTAAATAACCTACTATATAACAATGGAATTTTGTGAAAAAAAAACAAACTAAAATTAAGAATTAACAAAAAATTATTCATAAAATTCCGATTATAGCAAAGAGCAAATGGTTTTGATACTTACAAAAACTGAAAATTCATCTTGGAATACTGGATCACTTGCTATACTTGTCGGATTTGTTACATTTACGAGGAACGGACAGACCGACATGGCTTCATTTACAATAGTGTAGATATTTGTATATTTTAATTCATGTAATTCTAAGAGTTCTATGGTTGTATGTGTAGAACACCATTACGTGTTTGAGACGCGTTGTTTTTATATCAAACATTTTTTTGTAGAGACTCATTTACCTGCTACAACATGAGTTAATACCACACAGTAATTGATTATACAACCATTGAATAAATTACAAGTGTTATATATTTATGAAATATTAGTTTGATACACAATTTTCTAGATTTCTAGAAATTATACATATTATCATCCTATGGAAAGAATAATTATAAGTTAATACCTAAATATGATGGAGTCAAGATCGAAGGGATACTCGAGAATGCCTGTTGTTGGGGCCCTAGCCCTTAGGATGTCCTGCTCTGTGGGAAGGTAGTCGGGAGACTCGATCCTCTCCAAATCAGACAGGTAACTGCACATCGGTCGGACAAGCAACACATAATCACATGCGCATGCAAACAACTACTTCAACAACTACTCCTGCTTCTGCAGCAGATTTATTAAAAAAAAAAAAAAAACAATTATCTAAAGCCAAACCGAAATGTGGCCTACACAAATAACCAACCAGTCATCAGTATCATTCTTGTTCAATTGTCTTAGCAATAAACAAGAACACAAATTCACTACACTATGAAATAAAAACCAATTTTTAACCACATAACAAGAATAATTTATTCATACAAAGATTTATACCAAGAAAATTCGAATGTTACTAGACAAAGAGTAAGACACAGAAAGTATCAGAATTACATTACTTCAAATAATTTTATAAAAAAAAAATCACAACAAAAATTTTTTTGGTTACATAAATATTAAAACTGAACTTCGATATTTCATATTATAATAAAAAAGTACAACCAAACTGTATAAACAAATTAATCACAACTATTACTTTATTATTTTTATTAGAATCAACGTGATCAGTGTTCGTATACCATTTCTATTCGACTGTTTCAGAACTTGCCTTTTGTCGAGAACCTACACCTATTCATTACAACATCAAGAGCTTTCTAATACTGGTCATGTTCCTAAATCGGTCGAGTAAATAAGAAAAAATTACGAAAAATGATAATATAATAATATATGTGCTGCAAAACATGTACAAAGAATCTCTTTATATAATACTCTTGACGAGGCATCAACTCTAGCCAATATCTCCCACCCTTGCCTTCGGGACATAAGCATATCCTTCGTCCTTCGTTCATGTCCTTGGGATAATCGTTTACTCAACAACAGAATAAAATTCACTTCTACGCCATAAAATATAGCACAATTAGACTACGATTATAAACATTACATTTCAATTTATCCTACTAAAATTTATTATCGATTACAATTTTTTCTATGGAAATTTCTTATTGACTTTGCGAATATCAATTTAATGAAAATATTAAATTACATAAATCTGTTACATCTTTCAAGTTTACCTTGAATTAAGTTTCGAACCTCGTTCACCTTTCAAGTTGCTCTTAATCCGAAAACCAGTTGAAAAAAACTCAATAATTCGAAATATACTAACTTCTGTGGAAGTTAGAACCTTTATTTATTTTACAATCTAGTTAAGTTAATAAGTCAGGTTTTTTTTCTAGCGTATCACCTTGGAGTCATTACAAATCAGCAATAGATAACACAATTTATCTATTATTAACTAGGTATTTTGGAAACATAACAATTGGAGATAGCAATGAAACTTAATAGCACATTTCATATAGGCATGAAAATTTGCACTCCTTTAAAAAATTTAACCACTTTTCATTGTTTCTTGGCGTTAGCGCTAATATAAGGTATAGTGTCACTCCCACACTCTTCCTTTTTCTCTAGTGCAATGAGCACTCCACCACAATACACCTTATTTGACGGCATATAGGACGCACTTTTTGTTCCAAAATTTTGGCTCAAAAAATCGCCCTACGTACTTACATGGCGTAGGTAAAGTTCGAGAACTCCCGTAGGCCTATGCCATGGGTCTCCAAACTTTTCAATGCAAGGGCACAGTTTAGGCACTGCTAGCTTTATTTTCATTTTCATTGTTTTATTATTATTGTGATTGCTTTGCAAGCCTGTACTAACAGCTTGCTTATTTCCTGCTATTGAGATGTCTTGTGTATGCTTATTGTTTGTCTGTACTGAAAATTGCTTTTATGCAGCTATGTTTCTGCTTGTGTATGTTGTGCTAGACTATTTTCAACAATATATGCTTAAATACACTAAAAACTTTTTTTTCCTGAATCTGACCTGCTAAAATGGGGTGCGTCTTATATGCCTGTGCGTCCTATATGCCGTCAAATATGGTACTCTTCAGTTAAAGGGACACGACAAAGGTTACAAAGTGCTAGTCTCCCTAGCAAGATGGGAACCTTGAGTGAGCCTGCTGTGACAGTTCACAACCTATACAGTACTGATGCATGTTGTTTGGGTAACTGTAGTGCTGAACTCTGCGAAGCTGTGTATTACTACTTGACCAGTCAGCAATACATTCAGTTTAATTATAATGTAGAATAAATTTAAGAAAATATAATTCAAAATAAGAGGTCTGCTCCTGAAGCAGCCATTAACAAGATTGGCCTTTGTAGCTAGAGATAACAACATCCCTGAGGCAGTAATATTAAACGTGTTAGCACCTGCAAACAAACCACAGAACTATCAAGCCTTCAGAAAACTTCTACTCACTGTCAAATGTTCTGGCACTTCACTTTCTTTATATTAAAGATGTTCCTGGCTAAAACAACGAAACTGGGTCTAAATTTAAAATTTAAGGCGAATTGAACAGCACCAATGGAATGTTTACAAATAATTCCTCCGGATAATAAGGAAAAAAATGCATAAACCCCACGAATTATAAAACGATAAACTCAGCTTTGACATCAGACGAGACTGAGACTCTGATATCAGACTTTCAAGAGAATGCCAATTAATCTACTTTCACTATTACTGAGAGAAGGACTTAGAGAAACTCACAGAACAAATTTTTTGGTACATCAAACAATCCACCCCCCCCCCCCGCTCTCTCTTCTGTGAAGATATTTTTTATTTAAAAAACAAACTGCAAAGCTGAAACAGTCCATATTGCAGTGATCTAAAGTCCTGTATCCTTTCTTTCTTCCTTTTTTTAAAAAAATTATACTTATTTTGCAGAATTTATTGGTATTAAATAATATAATTATTGTATATATTGGATTTATAAAAATTATTAATTAATTGCACTTAAAGTATGTTCGTCCTAAATATTGTTGTTTTACGAACTAATGTGTGGACATCCCTAAAAGGTATTCTAATAGTGGCGAATAAGTCACTCTCTTGTCACTCTCCAAGCACCGCTGCTTCCACCTTCACAACTTTGGTTCATCAAACTTAAATTCAAGTAATAACGGCATATTTTTTGCTATTAGCCTACTGACTACTAAAACAATATTGGGAAATATTCATTCCAATGAAAATGTTTTCATTTTTCATTTCTACATTTTTTAGAAAATATATCATTTCTATGGTTCAAAACTAATATTTTATGTCATCAGCATAAATAAATACACGAGGAACATTCCCTTGGAGTATCTATGAAGATAATGCTTGAAGACTATAACCTGAAGCCAAAAGATTTGATGTAACCTCAAATAAACTAAATTAACTGACAACAGCGATGGTCTCAAAGACCACTAGCAACAACCTGATTTCCAAATTGATATTTCATCTATCTGGATCTAGTTATTTCTTTCAATCGCTATTATGATATACAAAAACGAATAACTATAATTCTCAGAAAAGGATTTTGAAGTAAATTATTTTCTATGCTTCCTATTATTTTTAATATTTGATCTCTATAAATACTATTAATTTATGTCTTCAAATAAATATTTAAATAACATAGTTCAAAGTACAGAGTAGTAAAAAAAAAAAATCAACATAAATTTGATTTACTAAACTACACTGATATAAAAATATATAATTTCGAAGGTATCTTGCTCAGAGATTACAGGGGCGGATAAACTAAGAAAATTCAGAATAAAAGTAATCCATGGTGGCTCAAATGCGATGTTTTATCATACTAATCCTGTTGATACCGAGAGGTCCACTATAACACAACCCTACCCCACATAAGTTCAAAGCTGGATATATATTCATATCAAACCTACACATTTAATATTTATAACAGATTTAAAACATCAACTTTTTTCTATTATGCTATTTAAATAAATAACAAACGAGATTCATATATTAGAATATTACCCAGAGTACCAACTTTTCAACGATTTGAAAAGATTAAAGCTGTATATCTTTAATTCTTAGTTACTACTTAGTAAAATTGATACACAGTAAAAAAGATACTGAAGTTGAAATTCTACTAATAAATCAATCAACCTAGTGATTTTCACCAGAAATACTCGGAGGAATTAAGTATTTGGACTTAGGTAAATGACCTTAATAAGTTACGTAAACAACTTAAGTAAAACATTAGGAATATATATATAAAACTAAAGTTCAACTAAAGATAAAGTTTCTTACATTCTTTCAACCATAAGGGATAATTTATAACAAATCACCCGATTTAATTGCTCAATTAAATTTAATTTTTCAATATTTTTAATAATGAAAGAAATTTTAAGAAAATCAATATTTAGTTCACTCAGAATTGAGTTTTATTTCTTAAATGATGCCATCACTTGCAATGCGATAAGAGAATTCGTCTCAGAGGTTATCAGGGTGCTACGGTCCACTGAGTAGATCGTTGCTACCATTTGCTGTTTAAGGTCATGAATTAATCACTTCTATATTAATTACAGAAACACTACATTTCATGTTCTAACTTCTATAACTACATTGAACGTGAAAAACAGTAAATAAAACTTGATTGTGAATAGAAGAAGCTGTTACTTGAGTTTTTCTTCTTTTTTTTCCTTTAATAAAATATTGAGGAAATATTCAGGTCATTCTTTTTAAATACCCTTGAACTTTTTCTTAAACGAATTTAATGTTACTAAATTTACAGCCAATTTATTGTGAACCCTTTTCAACGTTGTTCACTATTGATAGGGAGTCACTATATCTATAGTTTGTTCACCTCTCATTTGATAAAGAAAAGCTCAAAAACTATCAATGTCTTGAATTTGATAATAAACCTAGTGACAACCCATATTTCATTTAATTTCAACAACAAATTAAGATATTGAAATTAGTTATTTTGTAACATTAGATAATAAAATAATCAGCGTTCAGAAACTTCAATTAATTGATTATATTAAACAAGATGAATCACTATTGATGAAACATAAAATCGCCATTCCTCTTAAATTGTCTTCTATATTTAGCCATCTAACTTTGTGAGTAATAAGCTACTAATAAGAAGTACACAGAGGTTCACAACTGAGCAAATGATAAAGCAAATTAACAACTATTGACTTTATATTCACCTCTTAACCTCTAAGGAACTAGAATACCTATGGTAAAGAAAAATTCATCAACTATAAATTTGAGGGACTGTTCGATAAAAAAATGATCTTTTAAACTCAAAATATCTGTATTTTTTTTTAACAATGACTCACTAAAAATATGAAATATACTCCTGGTAACTTCAAATCAGTTGACAAATTAGCAAAATAGTTTGTCAACAATAGTTGTAGGCGAAAATAGTTAGCAATTTCAGCCTCTAAAGGCGAAAATGGTACTTGAAATAATTGTTATATGCATTAATTATCCAAGTATCTAATTACTCGTTTGCCGTTTTATCCATGACTTTGAAGTTCAACTAATAAAAAAACAAAGATAATCATCTACTGGAGATATAAATCTTGAAAACAAAACTTCTGGATGAATCCATAAGAATAACAGTTTGAAAAATGCCCCCTTTGGCAATAGTTAAAGCTACATTCCAAAATTTTCTATTCAACCAATTCACGAAAGGAAAATCACAATAAAGAGTCGTTTCAAGTTGAATACAGAATAATAGATATACAAATTAATTTTTCGAGTACTGTATTTCGTCCGGCTAATGTAAGTTTTTTTTTAATTTGTTTAAACCAATCCCCTAGCTGGTTAAAAAACGTCAGACCTTAAGGTCTTTTTGTTTGATAGGTGATGAAGTCTGATGAGCCTGATATCGTACAGGCTCGGAACCGACGGTTTAACATCCTCTCCGTGGGACGAAACGCTCAGATTTATTCACCTCAAGTGAATAGAGGGCCAGAGTAGGTATCGAACCACGGACCCACCAGTTCAGAGGCGAACGCCTTAACCTCTGAGCTAACCTGACCACGTAGTATCAATGCATCCATTCATTATATACCGTCTTTTTCCCAAAATAAGACATCCCCCCGAAAATAAGTCCTAGCGTGATTTTTGGGACGTTTTAGACTATAAGGCCTTCCCTGAAAATAGGCCCTAATTAAGATAATGTGAAAAGTATAATTCATTAAAATATTGCTGTTGAATGTAATAGGTATCTCTAGCTGTCGTAACATTTCAGAGAATTCTTTGAAACAAAATATTCCAAGAAATTCCTTGTTTACCTCTAAAGTTCGTTTCAAGGAGGCTACTTGGACATGAAGTATTAATTTAACCTCAGCTATATTGCAAGATATGAGAGATTCAGACCAATGATTTTATAGGAAATAGATATGGAGGAAAATCAGAACGGAATTCAAAATTTTGATAATTTATGACGATGTTCCAGAAAATGACATCACTGTAATCGAATAAATTTAAATTTCTGTATAAAAATACATATTAAACAAAAATATGTAATCTACTTAATGTACTTGAAGCCCTCCCCCGAGAATAAGCCCTAGCACGGATTTTGACCTAAAAATAAAGTAAGAGTGTTCTTATTTTCGGAAAAAGACGGTATAATAACAGTGTGAGGTATATATTGATTTGAATTATATAAATAATGAGAATCATGATATAAATAGACGAGAGGGTTAAATGATCACGTATGACAGATCGATGTCGTTAAGAAATATTACAGCGTCCTCTTTAATGAAATAGATCAAATACTATAAGCACGAGTAATGGTTATTTAAATTAGGCTCGATATTAACCACAGTAGTATCTTTATTCCTAAGGTTGCCAACTCTGAGATCATTTACGCTTATTTTCCTCTGATCTAATATCAGTGTAATTCTGACCAAGTAACTCTTTTCGTTAAATATCTTAGTTTTCACACGTGGTTCAGACGTGTAAAAATACATAGATTTTTTCTTGTTTTCTATAAATCTTGAACGTGTTTATATCAATGATCAAACCAATAAGAAATTGGTAACTATAAATCTTTTCAACCGTACAAGCGGTCTTTTAGTAAAAAACCCAACTGACGAAGACCGCTTGTTCGGTTGAAAGATCTTAGTCTTGTTTTCCATTTCTTATTGTGGTAGGATCATGATTTATTTACGTGTTTCTGTGAACTTTTTATATTTACATAAATTTTAATTAAAGTAGAGGGCAGCTTCCGCATTCAAGACCCTTTTGCTGGTGTTTTCTAGTTTTCTACATAGTTTTCTTTGGTAGGGAGTGATTTCGTGAAGGAGTTGTCCCAGAGAGATCAAAGAAATAATTTTGTAGGTTACGCAATAATATATTTTTCTACTTACCAGCTTTCGATTTCACCGAAATCATCGTCAGGTATATTATATACGATGATTTCGGTGAAATCGAAAGTTGTAAGTAGAAAAATATATTATTGAGTAAGCTACAAAATTATTGCTTTGATGTCTCTGGGACAATTCCTTCACGAAATCACTCCCTACCAAAGAAAACTAGTTAGAAAACTAGAAAACACGAGCAAATAGGTCGTGAATGCGGAAGCTGCCGTCTACTTTAATAAAATATGTTTACAAGAGAATCTGCTGTCAATGTACACTAAAATCAAATATATATACATATAAGTTACGCATTTTCAGAGTTCTCAATGTGTCCTTATTCAAATTGTTAGAGAAGACATTTTTAAGAATTACACGGGCTCATGATCTATGCATTTAGTACGATCTCCTCCAGAATCGACTTCCCTCAGATTTCCTATTTCCGACATCAAAAAAATAACTAATGCCTTGACAAACTGGCAAAAACCAAACGAATTGTATTATACATTTAAATTATAGCATAAAATATTGAAAAATTTAACTTTAAATTTAAATTATAGCATAAAATATTCAAAAATTTAACTTTTTTAATAAAAAAAAATAAATAAAAAGGTTTGCAACAAATCTGTAAATGGTGAAACTTATAATTCATCATCAGTCATACTGAGGTATTAGAATATTTTTTGTGCATCCATTTATATTTTCAATTGAATAATTACAGTGTTCGAAAAATCACTGTGCGCTTACAGATATATTAAAAAATAAAGCATCTTACCTGCTATATCGTCTTCATAACTGGACCATAAAAACAAATTCCAGAGTATTTGTCTAATATTGCTATCAACCTCTGCGGTAATAACGATTTAGCTTTACACATAGATTTAACAAAAGATGTTTTACTGCAATACAGAATATATCTGAATGATTAATAATGTTGAGTTGGTTACTTGTAAGTTATTTAGCGTGCAAGGAACTCCTTTTCACAGCAGATTTTGCTGCCTTCACATAAATAAAGGTCTCATGGATTCAGGTCTCGTTGGCATGGAAAAGAGACTTTCGAAATAGCCTTGTTTTTAACAAATGTTTGTAATAAGTAATTGAATGTGAGATTTGAGGGGAAGCAACTCCATGATGCTGAAACCATGTGAAATTGATTTCATCACTACCTTTAGACCGATGAAGGTCTGAGAGATTCTTCAAAGCTTTATCGTTCAGATATACTTCCATCTAACCGATGAAGGTCTGAGAGATTCTTCAAAGCTTCATCGTTCAGATATACTTCCATCTAACCGATGAAGGTCAGAGAGATTCTTCAAAGCTTCATCGTTCAGATATACTTCCATCTAACCGATGAAGGTCTGAGAGATTCATCAAAGCTTCATCGTTCAGATATACTTCTATCTAACCGATGAAGGTCTGAGAGATTCATCAAAGCTTCATCGTTCAGATATACTTCTATCTAACCGATGAAGGTCTGAGAGATTCTTCAAAGCTTCATCGTTCAGATATACTTCCATCTAACCGATGAAGGTCAGAGAGATTCTTCAAAGTTTCATCGTTCAGATATATTAGCATCTCACCTGACAGTGTGAGAGATTCCTTAAAGTTTCATCGGTCAGACATATTTCCATCTGACCAATGAAAGTGTGAATGATTCAAGGCTTCATCGGTAAAACGAAAGAGATTACATTACTTATCATGGTTTCAACAGGGCTTTTGAGGGCCAAATTATTTCGATATACGTATGGTAGCCACTCTCACGAGTTACAAAACCCATCACTTTTTACCATAAAAATCTGAAGTGTATCAGAGGATCCTCTATGCACTCTGGATGACTTGCAAGCAGCAATAATAACAACTTATAAATTTCGGGTTAACAACTTACAGCAATGTTCGCGAAAAAAAATTAATAATAGTGAAGTCTGTATAGTGGGTCACATTGGAATTATTTATAATTGTCACACATCTACCATTCTACATTAAAGCATGACTTCTAATAAATATATAAATTGCACAGTGACTGTTCCAACACATGCACTACATTCCACTTAACATATGAATTGTCTACAATTTTATTTCAAAATAATGGATGCACCTAAAAAAGTTCACTATGACTGATTTAGCATATTTTTTATTTCGTACGTACGGTTTCTTGTAAAACCCACACTTTCAATAAAAAAAAAATCAATAAATGTATGCATGATTAATTAAACGTTTGTTATTTATGTCATAACATTAAATTTTTTTATGCAGGAAATAGAAAGTACTGTGGAAGCCGTTTCTGGGAGAGGACACACAATAGAAAAATTGTTTTTGCTTGATACTCAGGAACGCGTATTCAAAGCGCGCAGGTCTAGTGACCGTAAGTATGGTTGTAGGTATGGATACCTCGAATGCATCCATAAGCTTCAACGTCTATAATACGATGAGAAAATCATAAATGATACTAATACATTTCAATGAAAACAACTGGTCTTCATCAGAGTTACACTTCAACTGGACTTCGACCTGACGAAGACCATTTTCGTTTAGTCAAAAGATATAGTATCATTACTGATCTCATGGGGTTTAGATAACTGTACTATTTGTTATTTCAAAAATAATATCTATTTTTAATATTATAAAAAAAACGTCTAATAATTGTTAACTATGCAATCTTGCTATACTCAAGTATGAGAAGAGCTGTAAACCTCTACTGTCAATGGTTTGCTCGGAATGCCACGATTTGTTTTTCTCCTGACGGCAGTTTGCCGAAAATAGAGATGTGTTTTTCTACTGTATGCATAATATTTTTGAACCATTCCTTTTTTTTCAAAGAAACATATGCGTAAAATATGAAAAATAAAAAAAACCTTGTATATATACAGATATAAGGCCTTCAGGTGAAATACTACTCCATAAAGTGGATCATATTTTCGCTCTGATTTTGTTTTCTAGTGCATTTGCATATATTTGAATTTAATAAAAACAAATAAAGCATTTGCGTATGAACAGACATGCTTGTTTAATTTAGGATAGAGTGAATCTGAAATTTGTTGAATATGTCAAACTATAACAAAAACTTGTATTATTCCTTACTAAGCTCAATCCAATCCATTCAGAGAAATAGGAAACATCAGCACATTCCATATAAAATAATACTAATCAACAAACAGTTAAGACACATAAACATGTATAATGTTAAAACGAATAACATACACTACGAATATATACTTTAACACTAAGTAGACGAGTAGGATCCAACCTAGAACCAAGTCAGTAAGTGAATATTTTGATAAAGTTAAAAGAAGAATATAAAAATCAACAACGAATAGAAAGCATGAGCATGCACGAACATGCGGTCGATTGTGTGGAGTCGGAGATGAGTCCGGGACTCGTTACCTAAAGCGAATCTCTTCCAGGTCGAAGGGGTACTCAATGATACCCGTAGTGGGCACTCGCACTCTTAGTATATCCTGCTCCGTGGGAAGATAGTCTCTGGCAGCCACTCTGTCTATCTCCATAAGATAGCTGGCAACATATAACACTCCTAGAGTACCGTCCAAGGCATCAAATCAATGCCTCTCTTTTGTTCAGGACAGTTAAAAAACAACAGCATTAAAATAAAAAAAAAAACAACTTTTTTATTCCAACAAAACAATGGTTTTGCACTGGACAACTGGAGGACGATTCTCGGGGAGCCCAGTTCTCATGAAAGGATAACTAACACATCTAGACAAATATAATGATATTTTACGGCAATCAAACAAAACATAAACAACACACATACACAGTTTTCTCAACAACTGGTACGTACACCAGCACAATGTCGAATAATGAAAATATCCATAAATCACACTTTTACTGATGCACTTATAAAAGAAACCTAGAAAACATAAAAAACGTTCAGACTCAGAAGCGACTGAGTGAAACATGTTGGTTTAGAAACTTTTACGGTGTCCAATTCTCTATTGTTCAATATTGTTTTGATAAAATGGTTTTTAATTTTTCATAACAACAAGAACGTTCAAGTGCTCGTATCACTAGTAATTTTATGCGGGAATGAACTTTATAAGATCCCCTGAAAAACTTATTACAGGTAATTATGATAAATATTCCTATATTTTTAACTGTAAAACCAAAGTGGAATGTATTTTGTCAGTTTCTATTAGTTCCTACAGGATTATTTGATCCAGTTTAAAAAGAATTTAGTTTTTGTTATTGCTACAATAACAAACGATAAAAGAATTGTAATTATTATTTGATTAACTACTACAGCTCCTCAAAGTGATATTTGGCCAATAAAATCACCTGAAATAAACCTCAACCTACAATGAAGACTAATAAATGCTCACCGATCAAATGAGTAGTTTTTAAACTCATAATAAATACAGTTCCGTTATGTAAATAAACACAGATAAAAAATTAATAATTCTTTTAAATGCTTTGACGATTCAAAGCAAATTCTGCATTTGTACATCCTGAAATCTACATTAGTGGTCTGGATCTGATATATGTCTGACTGGCTGTTTCTCGATCAAATAACTTGATGTTTTTATTGTGTTGAGTAGCAGTTCCTTTAAGTTGTATTGTTTCCAGCTCTAATGAAAGTCACGTACTAAGAACATCTCTTCTGTGAAGTCACATCTATGAGCATGACGAATATTGGAGGGCTCACACTAACTCAGAAAATAAACTGTTGTCGTGTGATATCAGCTTCTCCACTTGGAGGTCCATCGGACCGTCCTTGATTCATGTACTCCTGTAACTATGGTCCTGAAGAGGCTGGATCCTTAAAAATGAAGTCACTGTCATCATGCCAAGAAGAGAAAAGATCTTACACTCCCTTTGTATATGTGAATAATGGTAATCAACATTAACCTCACTGTATAGTAAGGTTTCATTTCTACTGTTTTTGGTGATTGTTTGTTGGTTGTTGCAGATCGGACGGCCACTGATAATAATAACTTGTTTTATGAGATGCTGGCCTTGAGAGCTCGACATATTTATATATCCATAAATATAGGACGTTGTAGTTGCAGTCAGACAATATAACACACATCGACCGAGCATTAGCCTTTGTGATATCACACAATGAATATTCTACATTGGGAGTCCTAAATTTTGCCTAACTCACGTGTATTTAGAGTAGGAATCTTCAACTAGTACCTGACATATTACAGGCTCAGGACTGAAGGTTTAACATGAGATGACGAGACTCCCGGGCTAAAGGGATCGATCTGTTGCTCACCAGTTTTATAAACTTTCTACTATACCACATTGCCCACCCCACAACCTCAACTCTGGAGTTATCCTGATTGCGTCGTTGAGGAGAAAAGGAAACCCCGTAATTATGTTGTTATTGCAATAACAATGATAGCATACTTTTATTTTGCCATTATGCCTATTTAACTTCAAAATTTCAATTAAAATAATAATTATTCACTCACTCAGTATAGAATGATAATCAGATAAAAGATCAAACTACAACGTAATCAACTCGAAAATAGAGCATTTAATAGATACGAAACTTCTCAAACTGTATAAAGTAAATGCGTCTTCATTACTACACAAACTATGGTAATTTACGTTTTATAATTATAATAAGAGATTAATAATTTGTAAATTATGGACATTCCTTGCATTATGGCGAAATAAAGCGATATTACGGTGAGATAAATTCTGCTCACACGCTAAGTAAGCATATATTAATGCGTAGCAAACATGCATGTATGTAAATTATTTTTAAATTTAACTGCCGTTTGTTAGAAAGGAGGTAACATTAAACCTTTTTACAACGGAAACTTTACATACATTTATATGATATGATCAAGAAAAATTAAAGAGAAAAAAAGGAATCCAGGAAAAAAGGAATTTTATTAAAAAAATGAGTTTTCAATATTAAGTGTGTTGAAAAAGATATAATAATATCATACATGAGCTGTGAAAACTCTACAAGGTAGAGCCGTAAGAACTAATCATTAAGTCCTTGAAAGAGGCTTCAATGGTATTTCAACAAGTGAAATACCCAGATATTTCAATTAAAACCAATCACCGAAATATTCAGTGTGAAAGGCATGATTGGTGTCATGATTGACACTTGTGTTAAACTGCAAGTTTTTTAGGATAATAGGGTTTATTAGATACATTATTAGAAGTATAACTCTAATTAAGAGCCATGTGTATCAGATTCTACTTAGGTTAGGTCGCAGTAGAACTCCCACTAGAGAACAACACAGGCCGAACATTGAACCTTTGTGATACCAACCACACAATGAACATTCTACATTGGCAGTCCTGTACAGGGTGTCCATAAAGTCCGTGTGCACTTTAAAAAATTTATAACTTTATTTGTATTTGCAATAGAAATAATCTGTAAAATGGACTTGAAAGAAGTAAATCTATATTTTTTAAGCTTTTATTGAAATTTTATTTAAGTTTCCACATGCCCTATATCATTAGCAATACAAAGGGTAATACGATTTTGCAGTTCACGAAAAACATTTGCCAATTGATTTATAGTAATGCCTGAAATCACATTAGTTATTCTAGCTTTCAAATCTTCTAATGAACTACGTTTGGTTGCATACACAATTGTTTTCACATGTCCCCATAGAAAAGAATCTAATGGAGTCAAATCTGGCGAACGTGGAGGCCAATGAAATGGTCCACCCCTTCCGATCCATCTGTTAGGAAATTCCTGATTTAGAAAATATTTTTTACTTATCTAAAAATTGTTACGAATTTTGTGGTGAAAAATTATTCAATAACTATACTTAAAACTAGATACATGAAACTTTATAACATTTTTTACAGATTATTTCTATCGCAAATATAAATAAAGTTATAAATTTTTTAAAGTGCACACGGACTTTATGGACACCCTGTATTTTCACTAACACAAGTTTATTAAAAGTACTCTTTAATGAATACCCTGACATCATACACGCTCGGAATAACTGCTTAACATTATTTTCAAACATGATATGCTCAGATTTTTTCACCTCCCTTATGAATAAATCGAGAGATATAGTGGGTATTGAACTCAGGATCTGCCAGTCCAAAGGAGAGTACGAAATCAACTGGGCTACCGTGGCTCCAAGATTAGATCAAATCAGAAAACTGTTGAATATTTATGTGATCTACCATTGGTCGAGAGTCACGATATACGAGGTAATAACGCTAAGGATGATTAAACTATTTAAAATAAATTTGTTTCTATAATTTGTGATACACATAGTGAAACAATTTTATACTAATGGAATATTAAAATCACTTTCCAATCGAAGCCATGTACAGGAAATAGTATTCAAAAAGTTAATAAGGAAATCATCCAAACATACTTTCTATAAAACATATACTAGTATTACACTACAAGAAAACACCCAGTCTCTATATGTTATTTACTGCTAGCTAAAATGTAACACGAATACTTAAGTGTTCGAAATGCTTTGTTTTTTCAGAAAATTTTATTTATATGAGCATTACTCTCTTTAACTTTCCCATTAAGAGTTAATTTCGCATAAGTAATGGATTGTATATTTCATTACTGTAACATTATATAAATAAACTATTTTTTTCTCGAGGTTTGGATCAGCGTCAAACAATTCTTTAAAAAAAACATTTAAGCCAACGTTTCTTCTGTTCTAGACATCTTCAGGGTTTGGTATTTTTCATTTGCTGAAAGATTTAACCTTGTAATTCGTATTCTAAGTCAATTACAGTGCTCAGGACAATTTGACGCTAGACCAAAACCTCGATAATGAAGAACATGTAGAATATATATGTATGATCGAGAAAAGAAAACTGACTCATTTAAATATCTATTAGAAATCACTGAAACAAATTTAGTTTAAAAGATTTAAGCATCACTAGCATTATTACTTACTATATTTTTCTCTCGACCTATGGCAGATCACAAAAATCTTCAACGATTTTCTGATTACATCAAATCTGATACTGTTGCGAGTAGCTCTTAAAGATGGATTTACGATGAATGTACAATAGTTAATAATTCTCATAAGATATCTAATAAATTCTTTTTACTACATCCTTATAGTCTTGTGAAATAATTACAAGCATAAAAATTAAATTTTTGAAAATAGTTTTTATCATTTCATACATAAAGATACGAAACACTATTTCTTAAAAACGAACTAAGAGTTGCAAAGAAGTTCTAATACAAACCTTACATTTCATAACCATTATAGAATTATAACCAAAAAACCGAGATTAGAAGTTTCCGAAACATAACTAATTCAATAATAAAGTCTAAAAGGAAGTTGTTTACGAAGAGAATTTCAAGGATAGTCTTTTTAAACTCTTTCACCGAATGCATAAATTAATTTTATAAACAAACACTATTTGCAATTTAAAAATAAAAGATTTAGTTCGATTCCTGATTATTTAAAAAATTATTTTAAATGGCAAACAAGAATTTTAATACGAAAGACAGCTAATGTCTTTTTAATGCAAGACAGTTTTAGGAAAAAAACAATTTATCCAATCTTTACATAAAACTTATCAAATAAATTATGTTCAAATTAGATGGCTCCATACATCGGTTACTCAAACCGAGTAGGCCTCCCTGATATTAAAGTGGTAGCCAGTAACATTTCCTCTGGAGGTAATATCTTAAACCCGAGCACATCGGCCCAGGTTTCTCTCCCAATAACTTTTTATTAATAAATATATATTTATATATTATGTATACAAAACGATTTATAGATATTAAACAAAGGAATACTTGTTATAAAATAAATAATCCCCTCTCTTTCCTCCTCCTCCTGAGTCCTCACAAATAAAATATAAAATTTGAGGTTTGTTTCGGGCTCAGATCGGGTCAGGCTTTAATACCCACAGAGCCTGTGTCGGCTCGGGTTGGTCCAATCTTACCTCTAATTCCCACCCTTTCAGTGCCTATCCTCGGGACTACCGAGCTACCTGAGAGGTCTAAGACAAAACCACTACCTCCACTGGTAGATCCGTAGGATCTTCGGATCTACATATCAGTCGATTGTACATTAACTACATTGGTATCAAGGGGTCTGGAATAACTATATGCAGTCAGGCATGTCCCAGTTGTTTAGTATTCGCCATGCAATAGATGTGGTTCCTTACCCAAGATATGGGTAGATTTTGACCATGGGGCCTGAAAAGCAGTGACTAATCGAAAGGCTTGAAACAGATTCACTAGAGGCAGATACTATTCCCACCACTACGTAATTATCTATCTACGAATACATTTCTTGAACAGAAATCTTGCTTTTGACGAGGGGTACAGATGACAAACGATTAAAAGGATATGCACACTGGGGAGTCTCAATACAGCAGTCTATAGTGGCTCAATTTATTCACATAACAGTTTGATAACTCAGTTGATAATCTGCAATCATTTTTCGAATTACGATCAAATTTTCTTAAATTATTAAACGTACCAGATACCTGTTTCGTAGCGTCTGCTTTTACAATTTTATATATAGTAAATATCAAAATTTCATTCACTACCCTGGAAACAAGTTAAAACAGTCAGTAACGAGTCTGTACTCATTAAACAGTAATTAATTTTTAAGACCCCTCATAATCCTCTATTTCAAACAAACTACAGTAAACTGAAATTACATAGCCAAATCATTTGCCAAAATAAATAATTCAATGAATGCATTAACAAAGTTTTAAAATATTGAATAAAAACAATAAATTAAACTAGAGTAGAATTTATAGAATAAAATGCAAAGACTGAGGACAAATTACGTCGAGTGGACGTCAAGACTAAGATATTAAAAATATATTCAAGGTTTTAACCAAATCCACACAGTGATGGACATGGACCGGACGATATTGAAAACTCGATGGATTTAGACAGGATGAAGAAAGAAATACATCTAACAGAATCACCAGAAATATTTAAACATGAACAGTTCACAAAAGCAGTTAACGAAGAAATCAATTATTCCTAAGCCAACTTATTTACAGTTTGGACAGATTCACTGACATGTAGAGAAAGATAAAGAAAAGAAACTGTAATGATGAATACAGAGATTGAAAAAAATTAAAACCTATGTAAAAATCATATTTAAAGATTATGAAATTATGGAAGTCTCTTTAAAGAAAATGTATCAACTATGAAAAATTAACAAGGGAGACAATAATCGATCAAAGAGAAGGCATAGGAATAAAGTAACAGAAAACAATATTTTGCTCTTGATGATGGACTATATTGAAACCTGTCAAGAATGTACAAAGGCAAAGTAGAAAGTAATAATAATAGAACTTGAGTAAACACCAACTTTAGATTCCCTTAGCATAATCAAACCCGAATGTCTAGATTTTAAAAGGGTCTATTAGTCTCTCTGATGAATGATCTCTCAATCTCAATCCTACTAAATAATACATACCAGTCGTATTTATAAAATTAATTACTAGTTTAAATGTTTAATTAATTTTCATTAGAAAAATATCTCAAAAAATAACTTATTTTAGCATTTGCAAGAGATAATCTAGGGCACAACGAAACCCATCCAGGGACCACCCTGAAGTGAACAAATAACCCCGAATCTATTTTTTTTTACGTCAGAGCAGCCACTTTTAGCTCTTTCAAACAGATAATAGTTGCATTCTTTGTCATTTTCCATTAATTAATCAACACTACGTTCTTGCAACTTATCAACCATAACAAACCAAAAGAAAAAAAACTAATCAATTAGTCTTTCGAAAAAAATGAAGAACACAACACGACACTAGTTGACTTAATTACTAAGTCATTAACAATAACATTAAGAAAGAATACCCTAGAAAAATCTTAAACTCTTGTAGAAAGTTTCTTGTCATTGCTTCCTATATTACAAACCAATAGATACATATATATATACGAGTTCAACATCGAAGAAGAGTAACACATAGATTAAAGAAACACACAATCTCAAGTTTTTGGGCAATCCGTCTTCAGGAGAAAAGAGAGGGGGAGACCCCCAAGAGTTACTTGCCGTTGCGTCTTCAGCGTGCTTGGTCTCCCTGTATATTCTCCTAAAGACGGATTGCCCGATAATTTGAGTTTGTAAGTGTATTTCTTTACTCTGTGTGTTACTCTTCATATTTAAAACAAAAATCCATTAAAGTCGTGAAAACAAAAACAACATAATACATCATAATAAAAATAAAAAAAATGGTTATTACTATTTGGCCGAGTCAGTGAGTTGGTACTCCCTCCGTCTATCGTAACACTCCTGAATGCCTTGGTCGGCCCAAAGTGACTTGATCGCTTCCACATAAGGACTCTCAAAAGTTGATACCGTCTCAAAATCCACTCCTTTTATCAGATCCGCCTTTTCCTAAAAAAAAAAAAACATGGAAGGTAATTTTATTGTTATATTCATAGTTGTTGTTTTCTTTGTAAAACTGGTACTTTTCTGTTGACAATTAAATAAATGAACTTAAATTTAAAACTAAAATTATTGTAAAATAAGTCGACAAAATATACGACAAATGCGCAATAAATGAAAGGCATGCAGTAGATAATGAATGGATCCAATTTTAATTCCAAAACCATAATTTGAGAACCATTCAAATAATTGTTTATAATCAATAATACATTATATAATACATAACAGCATATTAATGAAATGGAAACAAAATTCATGAAATCGTTCATGAATGATCCTAAAATTAATTTCATATTACGTGATGAATAAATCTCAGAAAACATGACGGGTTTAATAATGAATGCGGAAAAAGGAAGAAAAAATTAGTAAACAGTAATAAAAAATAACATGAAATTTAGACACAGTTGTTAGGAAGTTATCCTCGAATAAACCGATAGCATAATATGACTCTTGAAGACCAGACAGAATCTGATAATGGTCAATCATTACATACACTGTACCTGGTACGACGAACTCATTTACGTTTGATTAATTAATAATTTAACTGTATTTTCTATAGGTACTTTAGTGGTATCTCTTCATATGAAAACCTCTTCTCACGAAATTTTCACCTTACGAAAAGTCTTTCTGAAAAAAAAGTGCCTCATCTTACGAAAGGCCCAATTATCAAATTGACCGTTTTCTTTCACTTTAATAATTGTTTCAAAGTGAAACAAGTTTCAAAGTTTCCGCTTTCAGTAATAAACATAGCTGTAAAATATAGTGTTTTTTTCTTGTTATTTCCCAAGATCTCTGGATTTTTTTGTAATACTGATAGCTTAATTTTAACCTGTTTGAGAGTGACTCTCTCTAATTGTTGCTACATTGGCCAACCCCTACGCCCCACCATGATCCGAGTATACCCTCAAACAAGCAGGAACTTATCTCAGACGATAGCATTAAAAAGTAAATGAAAAATAAAATGCAAAAAAATATAAAACAGAAAAGTAAAAAAACGTGATAAAAGTTCTGAAGTTAAAAAAATTATGAATAAAAGATCTAAAAAGTTAAAAAAATGATAAAAGTTACAAAAAGTAAAAAAAAATAATTTTCTATTCAATTTGTAATCTTTATAAATAAAATAATGATTTTGTCTGTACATTGCTTAGAACTGACTCATTTCAAGTTTTCTTTACGTTTCATACATTGGAGAAACCGAATCCACCCTTAGAAAAATTTCTGTCGGTTTGTCTGTTTGTCCGCAAAACTTTGTCACAGGTAAACTCAGCTACCATAAGACATATAAAACTGAAACTTTTACAGTAGATTTGTGTAGGTCTAACTTAAAATATAGGCTCTGAATTGATTGGAAATTCAATGTAGAAGTGAAGTTATGGACGTTTAACGCAAAAATGTTTGTCACAAGTAAACTCAGCCACCATAAGACATAGCGAGCTGAAACGTTGACACTGGATTTGTGTGTGCCTAACTTAAAATATGGGCTCTAAATAGATTATTAATTCAGTACAGAAGCGAAGTTATGGGGCTTTTAGCTGTATTTTCCTAACTTCACAGACAAGTTTGTTTTGAAAATACACAGGTGTGGCAAGTAGGTATTGTTAGTTGATTTTAATTTCAATTAAGCATATGAATATATTGCGTATTTGACATCATTGAAATGGTGTTTCACAGAGTTGAGGATGTACTATCTATTGAGAATAAATGTTTTGTAAACGAGCAATTCTCATCCCTTAATATGAACAGGCAGGAGAAATCAACAAACAAGTTCTTACGCTATATGAAGCCGAGGAAAGAACTTACAAGTCAGTAAAGAGATTGGATTAGTGATGAAGAAGCAGTTCATTATCTAATTGAATTTCTTGACTCTGAATTTATTTCTCCTGGACTGCCTGCTCATGAGTAAAAACTTAAAGTAGGAGCACCAATGATGCTGCAATTTATAGCAGTAACAAATTTCATGTTACGAAACATGAGTGCTCCAAAAACTGTGCAACGGGACACGACTCTGAGTTCGTGCTCTACACAGATATGCCATAGAGGCGGACATAATGACTGGATGTGGTATTGGGGAGTCTGTGTGTATACCACGCATACCATTGATTCCGAGCCACTGTCTGTTTCCATTCAAATGATTGCAAAGTCCCGTCAGAGTCTATTTCGCAATGACGTTAACTAAGTCGGAAAGGGAGACTTTATCTAACGCAGGAATTCAAGTTAGCGAAACCAAGTTTTTCTCACATGGTCAACTGTAGTTTATTTGCTCAATAGTCAGAGGTTTCAACTGATTGTTCTTCCATGAACCTGAAGGACAGACAGCTAATGTAGTGTATACAGAGGCATTTGTTTAACACTGTACTAATAATGGTGTTTTCTACTATTCTATAATTTCTAATTATAGTATTAGTAATATACTGTAATTGATATTTTGGAATACCAAGTATAATAGAATTTTTGATTCCGTCAAAGACGGGTACATTTGCTAGTTTTAATTAAAGTTTAAACTAAATTGTCCGCGTGTGTTCGTAGAGTACTTAGTATGTGCACGTTTACACACATAGCGTTCAAATCCAAAAATAAATGACTTTATATGTTATTACGTATTAATTTTATCATTATTATGTATTTATTTACTTTATGTATGCTATTTCTATGCTTATTACAACCGTAATACGTATAACAGTTATTATATTGGTTATTACATATACTGATTATTTTAATTTATCAAGTATATTTTGGGATGGGTATTTGGGGCATTAGGCCATTTACATGTAATTAGTGTTCATTTTACGAAACTGCTGCCGGAAAGAATTAATATCATATGAAGGAATGTAACTATTTTTAAATTAGCAACCTCCTAGGAACGTACATATCAAAGACTACCAACTTATAATTTCCCAATATTTTATTAAGAAAAATTTTAACAAAGAACTAAACTATCAAAAATAAAGTTTAAAACAATAGGTAAAACGAAAAATTAAAAAATAACATATTTATAAGAATAAAATTAAAAGAATAATAATAAACAGCCAGTAATGCAGATGTTAACTGATAGGAAACACTTACATACATAGGGAAAACACCAACAAAATAGCGAATTTATTGGAAAACAGTATCATAAAGGAAGTAGTTTGTAATCTTTAAAAATTTACTTCTTGAAAAAAAATTGTTGAAGAAAAATGACACGAAAAAACCGAGTTGACATAATAAAAATGACATATACATATGGTCATATAAAAAGATTTCACATAAAGACGTGAAATAACAATCAATGATCAAACCACAATATGAAATGGAAAAACAAGACTAAGATTTTTCAACCGTAACAAGCGGTCTTCGTCAGTTGGGTTTTTGACTCTAACGAAGACCACTTGTTACGGTTGAAGCTTAGTCTTGTTTACTCATTTCATATTGTGGTTTGATCATACGGTCATATATGAAGTAACAGTAGATACCTCAATATAACGAAAACAGAAAAGGCATGAAAACAAACATACTAAAAGTATAACAGAATGAACTCCAACTCTGCAAGCCACCTAAAATCATTAAGACACCAACTAAAATGCACTAAACACTTAACGGATTTATTCTACAAAAAAGGACAAAAAGACTAAAACTAAAACATTAAAAAAATTACAGATTTTAAACTGAAAAAAGGAAACAAAAATAAATAAAATGACCAACGAAACGATTAATGGGCCTTTTAGAAGATATGAGAAGTTAAAAAAAATTTTCAAAACTACAGTACGATGGACTTGTCTATAAAAATGGAAAAAAAATATATTAGTATAAAATCTAATTAGTAACATTATCTAACAGCAAGAAGGACTGGCCTGTCTCAACAAGTCAGTAGGTTCATTGTAATAGATAAATTCTGAAGCTGGTCAAATAAAAAAAAATTCATCAGTAATTTATATATATATATATATATATATAAGATTTCACATAAACACGTGAAATAACAATCAATGATCAAACCACAATATGAAATGGGGGAAAAAAAGACTAAGATCTTTCTTAGTAACAAGCGGTCTTCTTCAGAGTCAATATCTCAAAGGAGTCACGATTGAAAGATCTTAGTCTTTTTTTCCCCCCATTTTATATTGTGGTTTGATCATAACATGATAAACGAAAAACGGTCCGGCAGGACAGATTACACTTAAAATAAACTGTGACACATAGATAGAAACATAACAAAGACTCACTTTTCAATATTTCGACCATACTGAATTATTCCCTCCATCAATTCACTTCTCCTGAGGACGATCACCAATACAGTCGAAATATTGAAAAGTGAGTCTTTGTTATGTTCTGTCTATATGTCACAGTTTATTTTATGTATATATATATATATATATATACGTTTCACGATACAGCACAAACACAGAACTAAGGAATAAACACACTTACTGTCTCTAATTTTCGGTTGAACCGTCATCAGGAGAGCAGACGCTTGGTGTCCCTTTCCTGATGACGGTTCAACCGAAAATTAGAGACAGTAAGTCTGTTTGTTCCTTAGTTCTGTGTTTGTGATTCATCGTGAAACGTTTGTTGTCCTTTTTGGATCGTTTTCCTGTTTACAATAATATATATATATATATATATATATATATATACATATATATCCACTTAAAATTCGAAAAAACGATCCAAACTGGACGCAAATCAGTTCACAAACGAAGAAAAGCAACACACAGAGAAAGAGACACACTTACAAACTCAAATTTTCGGATGATCCGTCTTCAGGAGAAAAGAGAGAAAGGGCGACCAAGCACGCCGGAAACTTGGTTGTGTTTCCGGCGTGCTTGGTCGCCCTTTCTCTCTTTTCTCCTGAAGACGGATCATCCGAAAATTTGAGTTTGTAAGTGTGTCTCTTTCTCTGTGTGTTGCTTTTCTTCGTTTGTGAACTTTGATATATATATATATATATATATATATATATATATATATATATATATATCAATGATCAAGCCACAATATCAAATGGGAAAACACGACTAAAATCTTTCAACCGTAACAAGCGGTCTTTGTCAGAGTCAAAAACCCAACTGACTCAGTTGGGTTTTTGACTCTGACGAAGACCGCTTGTTATGGTTGAAAGATAGTCTTGTTTTCTCATTTCATATTGTGGTTTGATCATTGATTGTTATTTCACGTGTTTATGTGAAATCTTTTTAGATATATATATTTAACTACAATATGCAGCAGCTTCAGCATTTCCAACTTTCCTGCTGATTTCCCCAAATTTCCTTGTTATTTTACGTTATTCCTGAGAGAATTCCCATATAAAATGACTTCTTTCTGATTGTAATGAAAAAAAAATTAACCAATAATCAGTATTGAGCACATATACTATGATTTGTACTGGAAGAAAGTACCCTATGGAGCAAAAAGAATAGTTCTTCAAAAAATGAATGTCTTCAAATAATTTGACTAAATTTCAAGGAATGTCTGCACTACATAAATAGTCGAGTAAAAACCACGATGAAAATAAGACAAATGGGTTCCATGGACTACTAAACTATGAAAACCTAATAAAACAAAGAAATATACTCCTCTATAATGCGATACTTTTTTTAAAATTAAACAAAATTATACATTCACCCAGTAAGCAGCTTAACACATAAAAAGGTTTTCAGGTTTACCTATCTATAGACCAGTAGCACTGTCCTGATGAGAAGTTGTAAATAAGCAATTATTTCATAAATTTAGTATATGAGATAGCATCGTTATTCCACGGATCCCCTTTTTGAGTCGACTTTAATTTACATAAAACATGTTCCAGTAGTCATTTAACTCGAACAACAATCATTTTTGTTTTCGTTATTATTTTATCATAATTACGCTCTTCGGATTATTTTTCAAATTATATTCTTTTATTGCATTCATCTAATTTTCAAATTAGTGAGGTTTTAACTTTTCCCATACTTCTAATGACATAACTTTATTCTCACTGGTGGATCGGTATATAAATTTTGTTTCATAGAAAATCAAAATTACTTCAACCTCCACAGATACGATGAATTACAGAAGGTTAACATATTCTACACAGAAAGTAATTCACAATTATTACCTAAACTCAAAGTTAATTTTATTTAATAACTTAAACTATTTTAGCAGAATAGTCATAACTAATCGTAATATAATAAAAATTATAAAGAAGTAAATAGAAATTGTATACACAAGAAAATTAATGCAAATAACAAACCGTCCATAGAATTGTACTAAATGTGAAAGAGTCTAAAACAAATTACTTGATAACAATCAAACTCATCTTTGAAGAAGATTAAAACACACAAAATAAGTAACTTAAGATGTTCTAATATAAGGAGAATATTCAACAAATAGCTAAATATGCTAGAAAGTTGAAAAAATGCAAAATAAATTGTCGATAATATTACCGTATTTGAAGGATTTTTATATTGTATTTTAAGCATCTCCATAGCTCTGATCATAGACTGCATGGCCATGAAGATGTTTTGGTAAACCAGTTTGATGAAGCCTCTCTTGTCTTCATCAGAATATCCAGACCCGTGAATAATGCGCATCTGTTTGATGAAGGTAGACTTACCAGACTCTCCAGTCCCTATACACCACATATTACAATTAGCTTCTTATAAGTCAATAAAATCACTGGCTTCAATAAACAAACTAAATTATTACAGGCCAAGTTTTACAATATAACAAGGTCGTCATTATAACTAAATGATAACAAGCCTTATACTACACTTCTAACGAGTTTATTAAATTCCTGGCAAAAAAAAAAAGACAGTATACAGTATGGCAACCTCTATGAACTATAATTCACGACTATACTTCATGGGGCATAGAACTGCATCATTTCATAGAATTTATATACAATTATATCTGAATGTTCCAAGTTATACAATAAGTAATTAGAAAGTAGAGCATCAACATTCAATAAATAATTATTTTCGTATTTATTCTTAAAAATTACGGATTAATGTTCTAACCTCCACTTTCCGATAAATAACCTTGTTTAAGACAATGAAGAAATACCTATCTGTCAAAACAATTAAAACATAAAACAAAATTCATGTTAGTAATAAGACAAACATATCAAGTTGAAAATGACATATATATATATCACTGGAAAAAATAAATTGTTTAGCAGTTGCTCTTGTATTCGGGTTCATCGATATTTTCATAAAATGAAAATATCAATTAATTCCTACCTAATGAAATTAATTTAAAGCATGTACCTTTATACAAACATAACATGCTCACTCTCTCATTTATACCTAATTCACAATGAACATAATTTGTTTACATTAATTGCTAAATATCTAATTATACAACTGATCCATTAATAAATTGTTAGAATGTAACAATTATATAACTACTACTTTCAGAACAGAAGAGAAAGATTAATTTTTCTTAAGTAACAAAAAGTTCAGAACGTAATTTACATTCATAATAGCAACCAACTCAAAATTTAATAATAATTCTAAATTTCCTATTGAATACACAATACAAACACACATTATTAATATCATTTTGGTATTAAATAACTTAAGTGTTACTTGCAGTGATACTATCCTACAAACTTATTAAATATATATGGCCAAAGTTCATACGAGCAAACATTAAGGTGCTCAAAATTATCCCAATTATTTCGAAAATAAATTTACGTTAGGCTACTGGGCAGGATAATTCCTAGGGATGATACTTTTGAACCCCTTACTTAAAAACGTGAATAAAAAGTAATGACAGAAACAACAATTTACTCTCTTGAAATTAACAGAAGCATAAAGTGTACAATATATGATTAAACCTACTTCTTTAATGTTATCTAGTTTTCTTCAACTATTTAAATACAATTAGAGAGATTTAGCAATTACAGATTTCTTACAGGTCATATTTAAGTCCAACATAAGAAGAATATAATAAGAATGAAGTTCAATCTCACATTATTACTATTGTAAACATCAACAATCCAATGTTACTGGCTTATCACAATCACTAAAAACATTCGGTTGTCAATTAACCTAAATAACCTTAAATAAACGTTAAGTCTTCTATCATGATTTAAAAAAATAATGCACAATGAGAATTTTCATTCATGAGAAAGGAATTTTAAAGAAGTAAACACTACTTCAATCAAGTAATGATATGGCTATACTCATCAGATGTATTCACTAACAGAAAGAATTTTTTAAAAAATTTCACTTACCCAACAATAACAGTTTAAGCTCTCGTCGAGCATCTCTTTTATCTTTCCGTAGTTGTCGTTCTATTTCTTGATTTATTCTTTTCTGTTCCTTTGCCTCCTCTGATAGGCAGCACGCCATCTTTGGCTTAAACAGCCGAAATTATCTCACGGGAGCCGTCTTTCTTCCAATGTGAATCAGAAGGCATTCGCTAAAAATTTACATCCATAGGCAGTCGCACTTCTAGCCGTAAAATGTAAAATTCGATCAAGTCATTCGAACACATAAACACGTTTTCGGCCTTTCGGTGGTATCACACTCTGGGTGTGGTACCTTCACTGCATGCGAGACCAACCTGAATACTTAAATGAAACCAACTCACTCAATCCAATAATTTAAGGGATAGCCACTTCACTTCGGTGAAATCCTATTAGAATAATTCAATTGACGAAGCCAGTTACATCTAAAGGAACGTGTCTTTTAACAAGATTAAACCGAGCAATGGAGGGCTGAATGGGCAAATCTTGGATCAACCGGAGTTACACATAAAACAACACTAGCAACACTTGTAAAAGTCATTCCGCAACTTCTAATAATTTAAAGGAAACGCACTTTAACCCCATTGATATCACTATGGGGGAAGGTCCTTTTAAAAAACGATAATACAATAAAAAACACTATAGAACGACGGCAGACGCCTCCTCTCAAGATGGCGTCTATTAACCTTAATCCCATAATTCCCTACGTCCAAGCAGGGAACTGAAAGCGCCACCATTCAAAAATGCCGGGCTCTTACAAATATTGAACAAGATTCATTAAACCACGTTCGCTTATCAAAATCAAGTAATTAGAATTGTTGAAGAAATAAACCAATTTTTTACATCTATTTAAAAGAATATGCACGCTTTCCAACAACAAGTACTTCGAAAATATTGACTAGTCCCCCAGATGCAAATTCTAGTTAACTTCTCCTGGGACAGATAGTAGCACACTCATTTCGTGCACCTCTTTCATTGTAATTTTTGAAATTTTTTCACACATCTATGATTAAGGCTTAAGACAATAAATATGTCCTTCCAGAAAAATAGTATTTACTTTTAGTTCTATTTCTGTATTATTTAATAATGTATATAATAATTTTACCCTAAATATTTAATATTTTAACGAGGTTTACATTAACTCTTTAAAACTTTTACATCACATTAAACTCATATTTTTAAGTTCTTACTTTTTTAACACTTAATTTATCCCAAAAATATCATTAGTGAATAACATAATCAGAAATACTCAGCGAGTACATAAATTATAACCGTAGGTAGATGGAAATTTGAAATAATTTAAGTATGCATGATTTTATTATTAATTGAGATATATTTTTATAAATCACAAACCGAAATGTTATTTCATATCAGCCAATCAATTGCAAACAGCATTGACAGTAAGTTGTCAAAAATACTGAAAAAGACGCATACTTTCCTAAAAATGTCCATAAAACATTATTGAAATCGTGACTATATTAAAGAAATTACGTTGTTTATGTGATCACTTAAATTTCTATTTGCATCTTTTATGATTTATTGTTAAATAAGTTGAACTTCCAAAAACCATTATCAATTGTACTAATAAAATTAAGTTAAAGAAGCAATGGAAAAACCAACAGACAAAATGATTACTAGTCTCAAGCACTTAGGTGAACTAATGAAACGTTTCTCCTAGTAATTAAAGAAAAAAACTTTATGCATGTAATTCATCTTTATGTTTACTCTTAAAGTGGAAATATCGAATGCATATTAGTCACAATGACTTAAGAAAATCCAACATACTTACATATAACTTCACTCATTCTTCATCAATAATTCCTGTTACGAATAAAACTAGTATAGAAGCAATTCCATAATCACTTCCTAGAAAACAAGGACAGGAATTATTCGTTCAAGAAAGTAACGATTAGAAAATTCATACGATTGTTATCAGTAAGGAATTCAGAAACATTGATTTAATATGAATCCAATTAAATATTGACTTTTTATAAATGAATATAACTCTACACAGCAATTTTACTACTCAAATAAGAATAATTAAATAAACCAAGAAATTCAAATTGTAACTTTTTTTTAAACTTAGAAGTCATTATCGACAGCATTTATTATGTATATATAAATGTTTAAGAAAATGATTCTTAGGATAGTAGTCTTCTCTTATATCAACGTAATCAATACAGTAACCTGCTTTTGATAACTGGATTATACTTCTGGGGCTTCTTGTTCTTTTAATAAACTAACGCTGTCCCACTTACAGAGGAGTAATTTTTAAGTTTTCTTACAAATATCTTTTTCACACCAATATTAATATATCATATGAAAGTAAATTTCTTTATTGTCTTTCAAAAAGGATTAATGATTGCCAGTTTCATTAAAAATGCGATGGTTATGAAGTCCATTTGTCACGTAAAAAATGTTTTCCCAAAGCAATTGACAGCTAGATAATATGTTATCCAGATGTCTATGTATTTGGTGATTATTAAAGTTTTTTTTGTTGTATACTTCATTCTTTAATGTAGAGGCCATAATATTGATGATACAAGTATACTAAGTAAGACCCTGAAGAAATACCTACCAGTCGAAAAGAGATACAATGCATATGTCTTTATCTTGACTGTGCAGCATTATTCCAGTGATATCATTTCAGTGATTAGGTATTTAAATAGAGAAACAGGGGAAATTTTTAAATGGAAACTAAACACAGATGCACAATATGATAATTTATAGATCAAAACATCTCTCAAAGTGGCTTATATGTTAAAACATTAATGTTGATAAGTGTATCAAATAAAGAAAACTTCTGAATTGATAAGGATTTTTCGATGTATGATTTTTACGATTTGCTAAATTGTAAAAAGAATTCATACTGTCCTATTATCTCACACAATGTATATAATAATGCAATCACTCTACTGTGAATTTGATTACTAAAAATCTTGCTCCCTTACCTCTTAATCACCCGATATTATATAAAGTTATATAATTTTGGTAGCGTTTAGTCACAAACCAGGACCTTTAACAAACTTCTGCACCTTTTTAATTATAGTGACCTAACATTTTCACCATAATTTTTAACTTCCAATTATGGTATATAAAAACTTTCAAGAATGTTCCTTTTTTTATTTTTATATTCTGTTTATTTTTATGTTACTTGTTTTCTCTGTTTACCTTTTACGTGTTATTCATTATTATAGTTCTCAGAGAATCAAGCTCATCCATTTAACCTTGACCTGAAACCTTCTACAATAGGTTTATAGCTAATAAAACGTTTCTTTATTTGAATAACATGTATACAAATAAAAAAATATTTTAAATGAAATCTGTTTCCGCTTGACTTTGATATGACAATAAGTTTTAAAGAAGACTAAAATATTTTGTTGATTTAAGGCAGCAAAATCTATATTCCTGAAATTAATATTTTATATGTAGCTAAATTAAATCGACAAAATATTAATTGTATTATAAAAATAGTAACTTTAAAGCCAATCTTTAATAAATCACAATTGACTGTTGCCAATAAACAAATATTCAATATATAAGGTTGTTTTTTTTTCTTCACCTTTGGTCGAGCAGGCTGATTCATCGAGTTGCTAATATCTTAGAGCTTGCAATCTGTAATCTGATGAATAACTAAAGGATCAGGACATCTGCAACCGTCAAGCAGGATCTCTTTTAGTTGGTAATGAGAGTCTATAATGCTACAGTATACCAATTCCGAAGGATGCAATAGGAAAATATGCTTTAAATTCATATTCACGTTTTATCTTTTTATCTTATTTATTTGCAAGGTAGTATAGTTGAAGAATCATGTTTGGCAATATATCAAGATGAGAGTATGGCATGTAATATGATTATAGAGATTTTGAAATTAAGATATAGACTTTCGAGTCATTGAAAACATTGTGTTGATGTTAGTGATAAGAGATACCTCCACTAATCTATTTTTTTTTTCTTCTTCAATATTTTTTCAAGAACACAGAGTATGCACTAAAAAAATAAAAAAGAATGTGACATTTTGTTTCTTAAAGTTTTATTACGTTTATGAAGTAATACTAAACGACTTTATATCAATGAAAAAATCTGGAAAGATCTACACTTAGCTTTTCCACAAATACAACCATTATCGGAATTAGTGAAGAATCAATTTAATTATTTCTGTTAATGTTATCGCTAGAGATTATAATGACAATTTAATTGTAATGATTGTTTATAACAAAAGACAAACAAGAGGTAAGTTTCCATTGAAAGACTATTCAGCAATGAAATATACATTACAGATAAATATATAGTTTTTTTTAATTTACCTCATGATTAAGGTAGGTAATACCTTCTCAATTTAAACATCATAAATAAAATTGCTGATGGCAAAATCGGACAAACAAAATAATTATAATTTACATTTTGGACTCTCATTGAAATTATTAAAATATTATTAATCAAATATTGAATGTAATAATACAAAGTACTGATCTCATGTGATGGACCACAAATGAATGAGGTTGAGTTTAGGTAGTTAAGTATATAGTCAATTGCTTTGTTTATCACTTAAACTAGATATAGATATAATAAATTAAAAGGAAAAATTATAAGTGTCTATTTCATTTAATTTCATATATTTTAAAGTAGATTTTGTTGTAATATATTAGTAATGATGTGAGTGTTAATACAATGTGTTGTAATCAATATTTTAAAATATGAATCACAGTGGACGCCGCTTAATGTAAGCATGATAATGTTATCAATCGGTTAATATTATCGGAATTCCTTATTCCCACCCCAACATACAATATGCATTACAAATATATCACTTATTGTGTTTACTATCGGTTATTGTTATCTAATTTTTTCCAAACTTGAGGACTTTTTCGTTGAGTTCAGCTCCAGTGTAAGTTCCCAGAGAGAAGTTGTTGTTCTAGGAATCCCGATTTTATCTCTGACAAAGCAAGAGATAAGATTCCCTTATTACAATGCTCGTCTTTAGTTTTATGCTTTTTTAAATATCACCCAAATCACTCAGTTGCAGTTCTTGTACCAGGTTACCAGTTGTAACAAGCTATCTGACAAATAGATCAAAGGCTCTTTGACAGTGAATTTTTTATTTTAATTGATTTTGTTAAGAAATGCAGAGATTTAACATTAAAGTAAATACTGCAATTTTACAGGGCTATGATAAGCTGCTTAAGATGGGGCAAAATGAGATTGCACAACTGAAATATCCCAGCCGCTTCTATGAAAATTTTATAAATCTACACAGGACTTTATAAATCTTTGAGATGGACATCAAAGGTAACTAAAACTAGCTGTGGAAAAGAAGAGGGACGAAAAAAGACAGTGAAGTCGAAGTAGCTTTGAAACTGTGGTTTACAAATCCCCGAGAAGATGACTCGGAAGCATGTTTCGGAAGAAATAATTCAAAATATTTCAAGAAAGGTGGTTTCTAGTGTACCAGTACAACCGCAACAATAGAAGACATTGTTACTGAAAAACCAAGTGACAATAAGGAAATGTGGGAACCTCCTCGTGTGTTATCACTTGGAATGAAAAATAGATCTCAATTTGGACTTCATTATGAGTACGAGTCCTTTATTAATAATTTACTACGAAAAGACGTGAAGCAAACAAAGCTGGAAGATTTCTAAATATATAACTTATTGTACTGCTTATAGTTTAAATAGTATAATTATAACTTATACTTTTACTATTTATTGTATTCTTCATTTATTTGATTTTTTTTTTTTTGCAAACCTCATGAACAGCAAAATAGCAATTTCGATTTCTTCGGTTTGTGTTATCAATAGGTTACTGTTATCACTTTGGTGTTAAGAAAAGATATTACGATAAGCGGCGTCCACTGTATTTTAATTAAAACTTGGTTGTTGATTATTATGCTAATATTAAAAAGCTGAATTGATTTTTCAACAGTTGTTTTCAGAAATCTGAACACTCAATGTTACAATAAGTAAACTAATAAAAATAAGTAAACATATTACTAAACTTGCAGAATATTTATTTAAACAATGGATATTTGAATTGAAATAGAGAGAAATACAACTTAATAATAAATGAATACAGTGATCTACATATAATAAGAATATAATGATATTACATAATTACAAATAGTTCGACCTAGAAAACTAAAAAACAAAAATACAATGACTTATTAATTCAGTCAACATTTGTTATTCATTAATTTACATATTATAAATTTAAACCTAGCACAATTATGATTTTTGTTCAAAGTAATTAACTTACTGTTGGTCTTTCTTTTTCAGTGTACACTAATTATTATTAATTATTTTCCTGACAAATCTTTCAAGAACATTGACCATATTCTATTGGCTTCTTATCATCAAGTTCCCTCTTCCAATTTTTATTTGATGTATGTTAGGTATATTTGACTTTACGTTTCATTTTTGTGGGATTTCTTTTTCTAAATTTCTACTGTTTAATTCTATATGCTTTGTTAATTTTAAAACCCACTTTTCTCGAATACTGTATTTCATTTTACTAATTAGACTTGAAAGTTAATATTTCACGCCAAAATTTCTACAATGTTTTAATTTTCATTAAATTTTGCATTAGATACTAATGTGCATACCATATTTTACAATAACTTTTATGTACATTTTTATTCCTGATGGATTTCGATACTTTAATGTGTTACCTGCTAAAATACTTAATTACTTCTATTACAGTTATTCATAACATTAAAATTTCAAGGAAAAACTATTTCTATAGTAAGTATTTGTAAATTTCATTTTTCCTTCACTCTTTTGATTGAAACCTTCCTATGTCCTCACATTACTCCATGTAAAAATGTTATATATTTTTGAAATAATTTTGATTCCTTCCAATCTGTTAAACATTTTTGAAGTTAATACACCGAAGAAGGGCAGATTGAGATTATTACCAAAAAAATCATATTTAATTTTGTTTTAAATCAGTACTGCCTTTGAATAAAATATAGATGTTAATGCTGTCAAAACAGGCCACATAACATTGTTTTAAACTTAAAATTCTAATTTTTTCTTTAATTAAGGATCATTTATAATCCTTAATTAAGTTTTTTAACTCTTGACATGTACGTGGCTATTTAGCCTATGATCATATGTGTAAGTTTAATAAGAACACCAGCAGAAAAATACAATTCATAAGTTTCAATTAAACAAAATTAATAAATTAATGATTCATGGATTGGAGTCAAATGACACCATGATAATAAGCAAAAGTATAATAGTACATTTACAAATACAAAACAGTACTATAAAACTTATAACAGGCATGAATGTATTTAACTTTTCATATAGATTTGTAAATGGTATTTTCACTAACTTTCTGATGCATTAATTAAAGGAAAAACTTAAAAATTTATTTCAACTACAAATAATAAATAATAATAGTAATTGTGTAGTATAATCTATCTATTGTTTTAGATTTGCTTGCATCTCATTGTTGAAACTGGGTAAATTTATTCTTTAGAATAATAATGAAGTCACTCTAGAGGGAGGTATAAAAAAGTTACTAGGAGGTTATAAAATGTCCATCCTAGGAAAGGAGGGTAATTTGGTAGCTTTATATGATTTAGTTGGTTTAACTGGTCTGCTTTGAAACTTATTATAGAAAATTCTGATATAAATAAGGATCTTGCTCTTAAGAAAATTGATTTGTTGTTCATTGGTTAAAGGAATATATTATAGTTGAACAGTTGTCTTATTATTTATAACATTTTATGGAAAATGATTTTAATAAGATAGTAGAAGATGGTTAAACTGATGAGATAGCAAAGGAACTACTTTGTTTGTATAAAGGGTGGATACTTGAGATTAAGTCCGTGAAAACTTTATCATCGTTTCCACAAATAAAGTGATCATTAGAAATGAAAAGTATTGACTGTAAAATGCTTAATTCGATAATGGCTACAAATACTAATAATTACTGTTTATAAACTATAAATCTCACTAAAATAAATAAAATAATTAAGTTTTCATAACAGTCAAATAACCTTTAAAACCTACATGCAATGCTTTCTCACTAGGAGACTCTTAAAGAGGTAGAATCAGATTATGTTATTATTAACTAAAGGAGAACCTTTGATTTCCACTACTTGTTTAATAGATGAATATTAGTTTAATCCATTTGGATAAAATTTCATATCTATTATCTATTTTTAATACCTAGAGTTTTAGTATCTGCAACACTTAATCAGATACAAAACCCAAAGAGAGATTTTTTTTCCACATCAAGAATAATATTGGTGTGAGCTAGCTGTTCCGTCTCCAGCTGATAGTAACTGAAACATAGTGTTATACCCTATTTACATATTCATGCAGATTAATATTAGAATACATTTTGTTGGGCTCAAAGGATCTCAAAACGTGTATTTTTAAAAACTCCATGCACGTCTGTCTATGTTATTTTATATGTCAAATGGTATCTTATATACCAAAAACTGCATCTACCATTCGTAACTTATACTCAATTATAAGGGAAGTTATTCTCAAATTCACGGATAATAAGTTAAGCTGTACTTTTTTATATACGTACAAAATATGATTAAATCATTACAGATCTTCTGTTAAGGAAATTTTTGAATTCAAGTGCAACTATTTATACAATTAGTGATGATTCTTTGTAATGGACATCAAGAATGCAAATATGTATCTCCAAGGACTTGATATGTTTGTTGTTAATGTCAAAACCATGAGAATTTTTAAAAAAAAATTGTTTATAAAAAATTATATATATATATATATATAAAAACTACAATAAGAATGGTGGTTTAATCATTGATTGTTGTTCACGTGTTTATGTGAAATCTTTTTATATATATAAAGAACACGATATCAGGAGCTAGTATAATAGCCGCAAGAATTTTCACTTCTACTGGTAAGGAATAACAATTGAAACTTATTCAATATGCTAAGCTGCTGAAATAATGGTCTGGACATATTTAATACCGAAATTCGTTAAATCCCAAATTTAAATGATAGTGACAGATTATGGATACTAGGATTGAAAGATGAATGTAATTGGATGATTGTTTTATTTTGGAGGTGTAATGCTTGTAACGCAACACTGTAGGTAGGTATTATAATGTTATTAGAAGGTTAGAAAATGTCTACCCTAGAATCAAAGGACGGTTCTTTGGAATCTTTAAATGATTTAGTTGGCATTGTGTTTAATAATTGGTCTGCTCTGAAACTTACTATAGAAAATTCCGATATACATAGGGTTCTTGCTTTTAATAAAATTGAGTCCTTAATGGTTAATGTAGTTCATTATTTAAAGCAAGATTCAACTGTTTTGGAGTTGTCAGATTATTTAGAATGTTTTATGGATGATGAATTTAATACAATAATAGAGGATGGTTCAACTGATGAGGTAGCAAATGAACTGCTTTGTTTATATAACTGGTGGAAAGTTGGAAGTCATGAGTCTGTGAAAAGTAGAATATCAACGTTTCCTCAAATAAAGTCGATATTAGAAGTTAAAAGCAGTTGTCAGCCCAAAGTAAAGGTAGTTGAATCAATTTCCGAAGACGAAGATCAAATGGACCAGGAATGTGATGATGATGGTTGGACCACAGTACGTAAGAAACGGTGACAGGTGGATTTATGGAAATAAATTTTTAAACTTTGTAATACTAATTTTGTTAATAAATTGTAAATATTTCTGAAGTACTTCTTTATTTTAAACTCATTCTATGGAATAAATGAAACTTTTTTGTTTTGTAAATTATCAGGTATACTAGATTGAAAATAGTTTAATCCATGACCTCTTTTATACGTTTTCTGGGACTGTTTATTAAATTTGTTTTCTTAGTTTATTAGTAGGTAATTGGGCTTTCCGGTAATTGTAATTTGAAAGTGTGCTGTATTTTACATTAGAAGGAATCAGTAATGTACCGGCTGCCATTGAATCCACTAACAAATAATTTTTTCTCTTGGTATTACAATTTATATGGAACAGACTAGCAGTTTCACATACAAACAATACCTTGGCATGCATTGCACCTTATTTATATTGGTATGTATCTTATTTACTTAAAACGGTACTCATTTGGTTCAATTACTTAATAAATGTAGCAGGTTTGTGTATCATAAATGGTGGATGTAAAAGCGTTTTTATCAAATACATATGGTAATATCAAGTGGAATTGTCTCAAATATCACAATGGTGGATGTAGAAAACATGTTATATCTAGATTAGTAGTATACGGTCTAGTTATCATAAAACGGGTATAGTAGCTAATTGTATTTTAATGATATTATTAGCTACTAATATTTTAAAAATATATATAGTGTTTTAAGTATACTGTGCCAAGTATTATAAATGGTGGGTGTATAAAACTTATATAGATGTCATAAATAAAATATGCATAATTATTTTAAGAGTACTGTCTCATGTATCATAAATAGGAGACTAAACGTATTAAAAGGTGTAATATGTTAAGTCTAGATTGTTATTTGGAAAGTCCTGTCTCTTGTACCAAAAATGGTGGAAATATAAAACCTTTTCCAACGATTTCGTCTAATAAACATATATAGGTAACCCAAATGTACTGTCTCAGGTGTCATATATAGTGTAGATATAAGACCTATGAACTATGGCAGTTCTGTACTACATTATTGAATTGACTTTATATGGTCCCAATGTGTACGGGATATATACGAATTCGAATCTACTAGGATATTTTTCTACTACACTTTGAAGTAGCCCTCTACATATTCCAACGTGTCTGCATACTTCTGAGCGTTTCGAGTATTTTTATTAAACATGTTATTGAAACCTATTTTATTTCTCCTTGAGAATTGTATAAGGTCTGTTTTAGCTGTTATTATATCAAGATCGTTCCAATTTACCCATCTAAACAGCTTGGTGCATAAACATCATGTTTAATTTAACATAAATCATGCAGTACATTAGTACATCAAGCATTGCTGTTCTGCTCACCAAAATATGTAGCATGCACAGACATCAACCTTTTTTAGTGGAGAAAATATATCACTAAAAAGTGTCAAAAAGAGACTTGGGAGAACTCAAAATATATAGATCTGTCATAATCTTGGCATTAAATTTGTTTTTATCGCTATATTTTACTTTGAGTAAAGTAATATATGGTCGATTGCACTTGCTTTTCTAATTTTATGAATTAAATCTTTCCACATATCAGTTTAGTCACTAAGATAACTTCGAATTGGTTTTTTTTTAAATTTACATAAATGATTCTCCTTGATTGCATTGTGATAAAAAAGTTCTAAGTTAATGATAACACGTACAGCAGGTTATTCATTACTCCAAGTTGACTTCTAAATTTTTGTAGCTATTTTGTATTTTCTGGTAATCGAAGATATTGATATTTTTTTTATATTTATACTTTGGTAATTTTAAGTTGATTCTTAGTACAAAATTTAATTATTCTAAACTTACCACTTTAACGATAAACAAATATTTATCAAATCATAAACTGTACCATAACTCCTCTATCCATTCGTACAATTTTTTTAAAAAAGTATTCAACTCTTGCTCTTGAATGGTTCTATTTTTTGGTTCAATCTCATTAGAGTTTCTATAATGTACACGAGTTTTCGAACTGAATGATGAGAGAAATTTTTGACAAAAACTATCCTTAATTAAATGCATATTGTTAATACCACTGAGGTTAGTATGATTTATATCAGAAATAGGTAAAACCGTCATACCTCGTAAGATGATCATGATCCTATTTCTAATATAAAAGGATCCTTCCTGAAGTTTTAAAAATCATAGGAGTTTTTCAGTTATAGTTTTTATCAGTTTTATAATAATTCCAAAATAACAACTCTCTAGTGGTAGTAGTTTAGGAGAAAAAAATCATTGTCTAAAATCACAATATGACCAAATAAGTGACTTTCCCATGATTCCATATGTAGTCGGCACATCTACACTACAGGAACCAAATTTGAACTTGATCCATCAAACTGTCTGGCCTGAAGTATGCCCACACAATTTTGGATACACAACACACCCGCCCACATACACACAGACATCCCCGAAATAAATCAAAAAAGAACTTTGGAGATCTAAAAAAAAATCCGTCAAATTCTCGAATTTAATTTTTTCATGATTAGTATAAAAATATAGTGAATTCAAAGGATCTCAATCGTATTAAAATGTCAAAATAAATTTTTACTTAAATTCAAGTAAAAAAAAAGTAATTGCAATAAATGAAGGTATTAATATCACAATAATGAAATGATTAAAATTATAGTGGATGTTTTGCAAAATTTATTGTGGTAATTTTGTTCGTTTGGATGAAAGTGTTCATTTGGGCTTGCAGAAAATCATTCGGGTCCAGAGAATTGGCTTCATTGGGCTGAGTCTATACAGGAACAGCTTCTGAATCTACCATCTCCACTAAAGCTTCCTGCAGTATTAGTACAATCACACACTCAATCAAACAAACTTGATACGACACATTTAAATTATACAAAATTTTCATTGTACAGGTTACGTTAAGAAATTTTAATAATCATATTTAAACAATAATTAATATTCAAAATAAAGTTTTAGTGGAAAAAATTTTGTATGAGAAATCAAAAGATTTTCTTTACTTTTGACATTGTAAGATACGAATATCAAAATTTCCTTTATTGATATACATTTTTTTTCAAAAATTATATTTATTAAAAAAAAGTGAATAAATAAATTTTTCATATAACCTTGATGAAAAATTATTCATTGGAATAATAACTACAAATACTATTAATTAATGTTTATAAACTATAAATCTCACTAAAATAAATAAAATAATTAGGTATTCATAACAGTATATTAGGTATTCAACCTTTAAAACCTATAAGCAATGCTTTCTTACTAGGAACCTCTTAAAAAAGTAGAACCAGAGTAACTGAAATATGGTGATTTATAACACATTGTTCTTGAGATATATTGTTCACATACTCATTCAGTTTAACATTTGAATGTATTTATTGGACTTAAAGGATCTCAAAAAGTGTATTTGAAAACTCCTTGCACGAGTGTCTCTATTCTATACAGAGGGTATGGAATACAACAGAAAATATATTGGATGTATTTTAAAATCATATACATACTATAATTATCTTATAGTGTACTCAAATATAATGAAGGTTATTCGAAATTTTCAGTGAGAATGAATTAAATGATTCTAATGTATTTATTATTATAAACTCCAAAAATTGTTCTTGACCTCTTCTATTCTATTCTATCTTTTGTTATTGAGGGCTAGGTCAAATAACCTATCAAAGGTTGTACTCAACAACTCTGTTTATAAAATAACCTTTTGTATGTATCTGTTGGTCTCAAAAATTTGTGTTAGTTCTCTATGTGAATTGTAGATTGTTTTGGTAAATGTATTATAGTTCTTACTCTAATTTTAGCCCTGAAAATGATGTAGAAATACATCGAAACGTCGGCCTAGGAAGGAGTTTATTTTCTTTTATTTGACCTAGCCCTCAGTAACAAAACATAGAATTTATTATTATAGTTCTTCAGTCAAGGGACTTTTTGGATTCAAAAGGAACTATTTTCCCACCGAGTTATGGTTTTTTCGAATAGATATCAATCAAGAAAGTAAGAGTATATCTCCAAGGCCTTGAGAAGTCAGTTCAAAACCTTGAAACGTAAAACTCTTGATATCGGTTTCTCCCTTTTCCTAAAGATTTAAAATATTGTAATATTAAGAACACAGTGTCGTAACAAACACAAATTTGTTAGTATGAATGTTGGAAAAAAAAAATTAACAAGGCAAAAAAAAATTTCTGTTTACTCTATGATTAAACTACGATTAAAAGATAATTTATGATACAATACAAACATGAGGTTTAGATAACATATTGTAACAAATACTTTTATATTTTTTTTTAAGTTTTAAAAGGAGCATTACACATGTGGATCTGTATTTTAGGATTTTCATAATATGTTCCATGAAAAATATTTAATTTCATTCTTTATTCACCATTCATACTTATGATTCTTTAAAATTAAAAATGATATAATTAATTCTGGTTTGTTTAATTATTTTGGGTCATTAGGAGCTAGTTTTTTTCTCGAATTAATAACCTAATACCTTGAGGAAGTAGTTGTATTTGAATTTACTTATAAGTATTATAATAATGTCCCAGAGGTAATATATGTACCTCGGAGTCTAAGTCTTAAGTTGATGGTATCATGCTGACTTTTCGATAATTGCCGATGAGTGATTTGAGCGTTAATGCGTTACGTAGTTTTCAAATGGATCGTCTCCGCGAGGTCACCTCGGGATCTTGTGAATTCGAAGTGTCAAAAAGAGTTGGACATTAAGCTCGTTAGTTTGATTTGATTTTGTGTTATAGCCGAAAGGCTTAGGCTTCTCTCCCACGGACGAGAGGTTCAAGTTTTTTTCATCTTCCGTGTGAAAAATTGAGGGCCAGAGAGGGTACTGAACCTCGTATCTGCCAGTGCAAAGGGCGAGCACGTTGCCACTGGGATGCCCTGGTCCCCTTAAAACTTCCATTAACTATGTAAATAATATTCCCTTTAAGAATTTTAAAAAATGTTCCACTTTTTATTAAACAATGCTGTTTCACCCTTCTTATATAAAAAAAAAATCATAGTAACAACAAAGAATCTGGCAAGCACGATAATATGTGATTATACCCAATTTTTTGCGTATTTCTAAAGTCATAGTGTCTCTTCCAGTAGTTCAAAATTATTGAAAATTTCCCCGTAAATATATTAATTTTAGCTGAATCCTTCATGCAAATCTGTTAAAGTTTCAAAGTCGATTTTTTTTCATTATTCTATCATTTACAGTAAACTAAAAAGAAGTTGATTTGTGGTAATTTATTCATATTGAACTCAGAGATTTTAATAATATAAGATAAAATAATTCAACAAGTAAATATAGGTGAAACTCACTAGTTGTTGTTTTTAGTGTTGTATTGCCTTTTTAAAATTCCATGATATTCTTATAATGACAACTAACATAAGGAAACAAAACAAAATAAATTTCATTCTTTGGAAAAGCAAAAGAGCGGTAAGAAATAAGTATTTGATTTGTTATGAAGTACGATAAAATATTTTTCTAATGAAGCAATGTTTTCCAGAAACTATAGGGTATATTTCTACAACAAAAAAATATATTGGAGAAATTTCATTAAAATTTATCAATCGGTGGGACTTGAATTGTGATTACATCTTTTACGATACATAACAACCCACAAATGTATTCATCTTCCTAAATATAACTCAAAAAAATTCAGTGAAAATCACAACGTGACTTCTGCCAACAATTTCAAATCGATTTTGTCTTACTGCACTGTACCTTTTTTTACAGTAAAGTAAAAGTATCCCAGAGTTGATTGGTTGGATAAGACAATCAATTAATTACCAGATTACCCTTTTAAAATTTTTTATAATTCATAAATTATAATTATTTTTGAACAGTACTAAAATATTTTAACACTCTTCCTATATTTGTTTTTTTTTTAAAAAATATTTTATATAATTTCAATCTTTCATAAGATGTTTTTAATAAATTCTGTATATAATATCATTAGTTTTTACAATTCTTCATCAAAAATTTTTAACTGGTTTGAAAACATTTTCAAAATATTGCTAAGTGGACAAATCCGCCAAGAAATTCCACTGAATTTTCCGCAAGAAGTGTGAACTCCTAATTAACAAAATACGTTCTAATGAAGGACTGTTTCAAAAATACAATAACATATCAAACAATTTATGTGTTTTTTTTATTATTCACTTACTATAATCACAAACCACTTTCATAACATGTTAGTTTTTTATTTTTTGTTATATATATTTCGAAATATATATATATATATATATATAACTAATTTTACAGAAAGAACACACTTATACAGTTTACAAAAACTGGCTACTACATTTCTACCTGGTGACGGAGAGTCGAAATATAGTAATGAGTTATTGTGATCTCTTTTATGTGTGCCCATTCCGTGAAATTAGTTTGTTTAGTTCGTGGAGACGTTTCATTTAATTATTAATAAATATATATATATATATATATATATATATATATAATCCACTTAAAATTCGAAAAAACGATCCAAACTGGACGCAAATCAGTTCACAAACGAAGAAAAGCAACACACAGAGAAAGAGACACACTTACAAACTCAAATTTTCGGATGATCCGTCTTCAGGAGAAAAGAGAGAATGGGCGACCAAGCACGCCGGAAATACAATGGCAGGAAACGGTTTCCTGCCGTTGTGTTTCCGGCGTGCTTGGTCGCCCATTCTCTCTTTTCTCCTGAAGACGGATCATCCGAAAATTTGAGTTTGTAAGTGTGTCTCTTTCTCTGTGTGTTGCTTTTCTTCGTTTGTGAACTGATATATATATATATATATATATATATATCAAACCATAATATGAAATGGGAAAACAAGACTAAGATCTTTCAACCGTAACAAGCAGTCTTCGTCAGAGTCAAAAACCAGTTGGGGGTTTTAGACTCTGTTTAAAACCAGTTTCCAATTTCATATTGTGGTTTGATCATTGATTGTTATTTCACTGATTGTTGTTTATGTGAAATCTTTATATATATATAACCAATTAGATGAATCAATTCTTCAAACTGAATAAACTAGAATTTTCAAAAGAACACACGGAAAAGAAATCACTGAACTCACTACTATATTTCGATGTCCTCGTCGTCATAAATAGATGCGAATTTCTTTTCTGTGTGTTCTTTTGAAAATTCTAGTTTATATATACATCATTACGGGAGTTTACTCCAGCGTCGACACTGCTCAATTAAACACCAATAAGCAAATATTTCGTCTCTATTTGTAAACAAATAGAGTATCTTCAGGGTTATTTCAATCTCAATATAAGCTAACGTTTCATCTATATTTATTGCCATGAAGATGTCTACAAATATAAGCGAAACGTTGACTTAAAAGGGTATTATTGACAAGGGTTTGAGGCTGAACCACATACCGACAAAGAAGAATAGATTATAGTAGGGGTTCTCAATTACGGGGGGGGGGGGGGGGGGAATTCGGGTTCTCAGAGGGTGAATTGTGGTCACAGATAACTTGCAATGTTAAAAAAAAACCGTCATAGGTTCTGGCCTCTTAATAATAAATTAAAAAATTTTAATTGAATTGATATTTTATATATCCATCAATATTTCTAATTAGCATTTAACTAGTAAAAGTTTATTATAAACATAGTCCATGTAAAGTTGTAAATATATAACTAATAAAGAAAAATAAAGTTTTTTTTTCTAATATTTGCATGTTATTTAGAGAGTACTTTTGGAAAAAAAGGTATATTGGAAAGAAGGGGGGAAATAACATTGTGATGAATAGCGAGAAGAGTGCATGGGCCAAACAAGGCTGAGAAACCCCTGGTGTAGAGTATATGTGGTCGAAAAGATAAGAAAACTAGGAATATATATAGTCAAAGCTTTATTGAAAAATCTCACAAAAAAAGGATATTTCCTAAGTCTAACTAATTATACATGTTGAATACCCAGTTGACAGTGACTTAACAAATACATTATGGTCAATTTAAATAACGAGGAATAACAACACATGAAACTAACTGCAATAGCAAAAAAAAAAATTAAAAATCATGAAAATGACGAACAGGTAAAAATAAAAACAATGTAAATTTAAAGAACTAACCATAATTCACTACAAAAAAATAGTACTCGTAAAGTCATTATGAGGTTTTGGTGGTTTTAAATGAAATTTTGTAAATTTTTTATCACTATTGTAACGGTGGTGTTGGAATGACACATTTGTATTGAAACCTTCTTCCAATATTAAGATGAAAACCTGCAGTTTTTTTTTTGCAGAACCAAAATTGGTTGTAATTTGATGAAAACGATGACCAGGTCTCAGTCAAACATATAAATGGGGAACAAAAAAGTATTGAAAAAGTTTAGGGTACTCGTAATTATAAATATAGTAAAGAGGGAAACGATCCAAAAGCACAACATACGTATCACGGTAAACCACAGACACAGAACAAAAAAACGAACACACTGTCTCCAATTTTCGGTTGAACCGTCATCAGGAGTGATACTCTCCTGAATATTTGTAAATAAAAATATAAATTAATACAGTTAACAGAAGGGGTTCTTGAGGATTTGGATCATAAAGAAAAATAAACTCCTGATTATACGCCGACGTTTCGCCAAAAATTGTTTGGCATTTTCAAGGCTAAAAAACAATTTATTAACGACATAAGTAAAACAAGACAAATACATCCACGGAATACCAACCAACAAAAAACAAAAAAATACAATAGCAAGAAAACCAAAAAAGGATCATAAAATACCTAGTGTTCTTATTCATTATTTAAAAACCAACATTTGTTGTTTAACCTAATTACTTATTATTAATTATTCAGACAACAAACCCAATTTTCAAACAGATAAGCACACTATTACAAAACTAATTCTGGGAGGATATCTCTATATTGAGCATTCAAGCAAAACAAACAGACAGTAACAAACACAGTTCCTTCCTTTATATTCGTATTTGTTTGATGCTGCTAGATAAAAGCATGGACGGCTAAATAAACTTTCCTCTAAAACAAGGTAATAATTTTTGTAGGTTTTTGTTTTCCCTTAATTTCTTTTATTGTTGACTCTTTTTTTTATTGTTTTGTAATTTTCTGGCGTACTGTGTTTGTTACTATCTGTTTGTTTGGTTGAATGCTCTGTATAGAGTTATCCTCCCAGAATTAGTTTTGTAATAGTGTGCTTATCTATTTGAAAATTGGGTTTGTTGTCTGAATAATTAATAATAAGTAATTAGGTTTAAACAACAAATGTTTGTTTTTAAATACTGGGTATTTTATGATCCTTTTGTGGTTCTCTTGTTACTGAATTGTTTGTTTGGTTTGTTTTCTGTTGGTTGTTATTCCGTGGATGTATTTCTCTTGCTTTACTTATGTCGTTAATAAATTGTTTTTTAGCCTTGAAAATGCCAAACAACTTTTGGCGAAACGTCCGTATATAATCAGGAGTTGACTTTTCATTACAAAAATTTCTCTGATGATTCTGTGCACTAGAGTTTTTTACATCCTTTTCTTTTTTTAGTATATAAGCCTGATGACTATGTACACTAGAATTTCTTATCATGATGATTCTGTGCATTAAAATTTCTTAGTATTCTTTTCTTTTTTAGTACATAACCCTGTCGACTATGTGCACTAGAACGTATCATCCTTTTCTTTATCAGCATATATTCCTGAAAATTTAGTGCACTAGAATTTCTTACATCCTTTTCTCTTTTAGTATATAATCCTGACGATTTTTTACACTAGAATTTCTTACATCCTTTTCTTTTTTAGTATATAGCCCTTACGATTCCGTGCACCAGAATTTCTTAGAATTCTTTTCTTTTTTAGTAAATAACCCTGATGACTATGTACACTAGAATGTTTTACATCATTTTTTTTTAGTATATAGCCCTTACGATTCTGTGCACTAGAATTTCTTAGAATTCTTTTCTTTTTTAGTATATAACCCCGATGACTATGTACACTAGAATTTCTTACATCCTTTTCTTTTTTTAGTATATAGCCCTTACGATTCTGTGCACTAGAATTTCTTACATCCTTTTCTTTTTTAGTATATAGCCCTGATGACTATGAACACTAGAATGTTTTACATCATTTTTTTTTAGTATATAGCCCTTACGATTCTGTGCACTAGAATTTCTTAGAATTCTTTTCTTTTTTAGTATATAACCCCGATGACTATGTACACTAGAATTTCTTACATCCTTTTCTTTTTTTAGTATATAGCCCTTACGATTCCGTGCACTAGAATTTCTTAGAATTCTTTTCTTTTTTAGTAAATAACCCTGATGACTATGTACACTAGAATGTTTTACATAATTTTTTTTTAGTATATAGCCCTTACGATTCTGTGCACTAGAATTTCTTAGAATTCTTTTCTTTTTTAGTATATAACCCCGATGACTATGTACACTAGAATTTCTTACATCCTTTTCTTTTTTTAGTATATAGCCCTTACGATTCTGTGCACTAGAATTTCTTACATCCTTTTCTTTTTTAGTATATAGCCCCGATGACTATGTACACTAGAATTTCTTACATCCTTTTCTTTTTTAGTATGTAGCCCTTACGAGACCAAATGTCGAATACACAAATATCAAACAATATAAGTATTAGCGATTTTCTTAAGCTTGATAAAATGTCCTTCAGGACGTTTTATCAATTCAATTCTAAGTGCGATTGCAACAAACAAATAAAAATACTAATTGTAGAGTAAAAAGCTAATCTATATATAAAAAATATTTTCTATATGTGGAGACTGTTTCATTAGCTTTTTATCCTACAATGAGTAAATACCACATAATAACTGATTGCACTAACTTAAAAAAATATTAAATCTTTGACAGAGGGTTTGCACCATAGAATTTGTCAAGTTTTTTTTTTATAATATGAAGTATAAAAATAGAAAACATTGGATAACAACATTTGAAGGGTTATTAAAAAAATCTACATAAATACTGACTTGTTACGTTACTCAGTGGCCTGATATTTTCCAATTTCTTTTTAATTGTGTCGAAATTGCTTTCGTTCATTCTAGCAACGAGTTTATTTTCTAGGTCCGATGACGTCATTAGGACAGTCACTACCCTTTGGAAATTCTTATTGAGGAGATCTAATTTCCTGAAAAAGTAAAGTTCATCATATATATTAAAAATCCATCTCAGTTATGCAGGTGAAGAGTATTTTATAAATTAATGGTATATTATAAATATTGTCACAATTAAATGAATGAATGGCTTGAACATATGAGGTTTTAAGCCTGTTTTGACTTTTATTGTAACCTAGCCTTTTGGTCATACAACAGTCGGGGCTTAGAACTATGTGAGAGATATCATATAGGTAAACAGTCGGGGCTTAGAACTCTGTGAGAGATATCATATAGGTAATCTGTTCTGAAATCAATGTGATTAATTCATTTAACAAAAAGATAATAAACTAAAGTATGTTAATACGTTCATTTTGTACTCACAATATCGAAATCTATAAAGGTAAGAATTTTAATGACGTAAAATAAATGTAACATCTACATATGAGATTATTCGTCTCCGGATCATGCTCGTATCAAGAATTACTCGGATCTCGGCATTTTTCCCATACGAAATAACTTCCAACTGCAGATGTTGTTGACAAAAAACTAACTTGGAATCCTCATACCCGACAGAAAAGACTTGACTTAAAACGACGATTCTTACTACTGTACATACTTTTAGAGAAACACTCGAAATTGACGCTACATAACAAAGTACTACTATATAAAACATTACTGAGACCGACCTGGACTTACGGAGTAGCAACTATGGGATTTGCAAAACCTTTCAATATTCATAGAATACAGTCGTTGCAATCTAGAATCCTCCGCACTATTACAAATGCTTCTTATTACGTCAAAAACTACATCCTTCATAAATACCTAAAAATTACATGCATTCAAAATTTAGCCTCTGATCGCTATAAGTCATTTCACAACAACCTTTCCTCTCACATAAATCCATTTGTACGGATCCTTGCTTCCTTCCCAACTTCCCAAAATCCCCCAGGACAACTCAAGAGAACTTGACCGAGGAGTCTACTACTACTATAAAATACTATAATACAAAGTGGAAAGTTGAATCAGTGGGTTTCATTCTTATTGTGAAATATAACTTTCATAAGTTATTGTGTAATCTCTTACTACATATGTTTATTACGCAAAATATGCGTATTTATATATTTGCAAATAAAGTTGTTAAAAAAAAAGCAAATAACTGAAAACTAATTAATCCGTCCACCCTAAATTATTCAAGTTAACAATTATAATGCTACGAGTTATTATAATGCTCGTATAAAACACATCTTCCTGATTACTACAAAACACATTCAAACAATAATTGAACACAAAAATACAGTAATAAGATAAATAAGATGAAATCTGTTTGTGAAAACAGTACTACATACATGTATATTGTTAGTACAAATGACATGATTAAATGATCTTGTCAGACCATGCACAAAGGAGTTTGAGTTTTCGACCAACTTCTTACATTTTCCATCTTCAACTAGGACTGTCCTACCTGACGACTGACAACTCCCAAAACCGGTACAACAACTCCCAACTTCTTTATACGATGGATCATCAAGGTATGATCCAATAAAATAATAATAGCTGTAGGTACCACAAGTAAAGCCAGAATTCACGTTGGCATGGTTGGAAGGAGTTGCGTTGCACCTGCTTATTGTTTATTCAACTGTAAGTTTAGCTCATTTTCACAGTTGAAGATATTAAAAATATAATCCTATCTACCCTGCAGGAAGGAATGTTGGATACCTATACCTATAAAATAAAAATAGAAGCAGATGTGTTGTGTAAGATCAGTTTTATCGATTTCACCAAACTATAACGTTAAAAAAAAAGAAAAGGAACTTTCTAACTATTATTGAAAGTCTACAAAAATAAATATCATTTATTACTGCTAATTTTGATGAATCAAATTGTGTGTGTTGTTTCATTTACATTTTTATTTGCAAATATTGAGCACCAAAGTTTTAAGTGTTTAGTGCCTCTAAAGAAATCAATCGGTTCCTCTTCATCAGGGTTGCAGAGCTAGCAATATTAGACTAGCTTTACAGTACGTAATTGGTATGATTGAATGACCACACATCAGCGGTATGAGTGGCACTTCTGCCACTAGCTTCACAGTACGTCATTGGTATGATTGAATGACCACACATCAGCGGTATGAGTGGCACTTCTGCCACTAGCTTCACAGTACGTAATTGGTATGATTGAATGACCACACATCAGCGGTATGAGTGGCACTTCTGCCACTAGCTTCACAGTACGTCATTGGTATGATTGAATGACCACACATCAGCGGTATGAGTGGCACTTCTGCCACTAGCTTCACAGTACTTCATTGGTACGATTGAATGACCACACATCAGCGGTATGAATGACGTTCCTGCCACTAGTTTTACAGTACATCATTGGTATGATTGAATGACGACACATTAATGGTCAGATTATGTGGCTCACCCGACACAAACTTTAAAGCACGTCACTGGTATTTTCAAGTAAATAAACCCACACTAATATTATGATTCAGTAATCCACCTGCCACAAACGCAGAATGACTCTATGCTCAATAATTGGCTCACCTGTTAAAAATTTCATAGTCATTACTGATATAATTGAAAGCTGAACCAGCGCAAATGACACCGCACGTCACTGGTATGATTGAGAGAATGAACCCAAGCTACTGGTATGATTAAATGGCTCAACTGGTACAAACTTCACAGTACGTCACATGTATGAATGAGTGAATGTCCCAATGTCACCGGTAAGATCAAGTGCTTCACAAATTTCACAGCTTGTCACTACTAGAATGGACACAAACTTCAAAACACGTCACTGGTATTTTTGAGTAAATAAACCCATATTAATAGCATGGTTACGTGACCCACCAGCGACAAACTTTACAGTATGTCAGGAGTATGACTGCTATAATATGGTACGATTAAGTGAATAGTGGCACGTCACTGGTATGATTTAGTAGTTCCCCAGCCACAAACTTCATGGGACGTCACTAAAATGATTGAATACCTCTGATACTCAAACCCACCATACGTCATTGTTATGAATGCGCAGTCAAACCTCAACATTGGGAGATGGAAAGATGCTAAAAACCGAAGGTCAAGCAAGAGAATATTCATGACAAGATAGCTGAAAAAAGAAATCGTTATAAATAAAAAGAAATCTTACGACTGAATCGTTTGAGCGATTTGACTGCCCACAATTGATTTTGTGTCCGCATACTGAGAGCGGATGTTATCAAACTGTGACTCAAGCCTCGACAGCTGCTGATTGGAAAGTCTGGAGCTTGTGCGCAGAATGCTTATGAAATTCGAGGCCGCCTTGAGGAAGTCGTTGTGCCTTGATGAATATGTGTCCAGTTGGTCTTTAAGGTTGTGGTCATCTTTCAAGCTGTCCTCTAAAGTTCTCACCATGTCGGCCACCTTTCCCCAAGCCTCTTCACCAGTGTCCTAAACAATCATCAACAACGCCATCAGTTTAATGAGAAGTCACAAACACACACATCTTCAAGTCACACTATCAAGTCAGGCAATGCTTAGTGGATAAAACGATTACTGCAAATGCCAAAGTTTAAAAGTTCAAATTAAAATAAACAAATACTTTCATGACTGAAATGAAAAAAATACTGTCAGGTTTACTATGTGTTATCTATATAAAAAAGCCGTCGTCATGCTGGTTTATGAGTTTTGTAGGCTTTGAGTCAATATATATAATATAATATATATACTATAGAGTATAGTATAGAGCAGGGGTGCTCACACTTTTTCAGTATGTGAGCTACTTATAAAATGACCAAGTCAAAACGATCTACCGACCCATAAAAGCGTATGTTATTTTCAAATTTATTGAACATTCTTACCTTACATTATTGCATGAGCCAATATCGCAACAAAATAAGAGCTCTCAACATGTTTTTGTGATTACCATATAATAATAATACAATTTTTTTTTTTTTAAGGAGGTGAAATGCATTTACGCACATTGTGCTGGGCTCCCAATAATAATAATAATAACAATACATTGACAATTTATTATAATAATAATAATTAAAAATAAATCAATAACAATAATAAAATAAAATAATAATACAGCAGTTTTTTGTAGCTTTTCATTGTGCTCAAAGACAGAAGTAGGAGGATCAAAACACACACACACACACACACACACACACACCACAGAGATAGATAGATGGATAGATAGATAGATAGAGAGAGAGAGAGAGAGAGAGAGAGAGAGAGAGAGAGAGAGAGAGAGAGAGAGAGATAGGCTGACTGTCACCCGGGAACTTTTTTTTTTCAAAGTTGTATGCGATCTACCAATATTGGCCTCACGATCGACTGGTAGATCGCGATTGACGTATTGTGCACCCCTGGTATAGAGACTATACTCACGTCTTTGATAACACTTTTACCCCAGTACAGTTTGTTTTATTTTCCAACGCCCACACTTATAAGTCTTTCATGGTTTTCGGAGTGGAAATTATGGCTCATTTATTATTTGGCACCAACTTTTTTTGTAAGGGGCAAGTCATATTACCTGTTGATTCTATATTGAGAGTCCTAAATTTTGCCTAACTCAAGTATATTTAGAGTAGGGATATTTAAGAGGTACTTGATATTGTATAGGCTAGGGACCGACAGTTTAACGTTCACTACGAAGGACGATGTGCTCAGATTTATTCACCTCACACGTAAATAAAACTACATCACGGTGGGTATCAAATCCCGGACCTACCCGTTCAGAGGCAAGTACGTTAACCACTGAGCTAACCTGGCCCATTATGGATATGTAGCACAATTACGTAAAGCACAATTCAACGTTATGAAGTGAATGCAACCGAAAAGTAGTTTAGTTAATTATCTATTGTCCAGTATGGTAAACACTAATCTTACTCAAAAGTGGGTCTCATTTTTTCCTCGCAGGGATTTAACTTTAACGACTGGATTAAACGACAGCTGGCGACAATAATTGGAATAGACTTTAAACATATATAATTTGGCGATATTGTAAGTTATTACTGTATTTCTTATTGTTTAAACCGATCCCCTAGCGGGTTAAAAATGCCAGCCCTTTACGGTCTTTTTTTTTTGATCGTTTCTACATTGGGAGTCCTACATTTTGCATAACTCAAGTGTATTTTGGAGTAGGGATCTTTAACGAGTATCTGATATCGTACAGGATCAGAACCGACGGCTTAACGTCCTCTCCGAGGGTCGACGTTCTCAGATTTATTAACCTCCCGTGTGAATAAATCGAGAGCCAGGTGGGTATCGAACCCTGGACCTACCAGTTCAGAGGAGAGTACTTTAACCACTGAGCTAACCTGGCCCCTTATAAGTTATTCACTAATGCTTATTTTCTGACCAGGTCTAGGTTAGCAAGATAGTGTGCTTGCTTTTAGTAGTGAAGAACGTCCCATACTCTTCAAGTACGAGATGGAAATCATAGAGCTGTCAGTTCCGGGACTGTATACTCGTAATGTTAAGTACTCAATGCAGTTAAAAACACTGTTTAAATCGTAAAGATTTTGCTCTAATAAACTTGAGAGAGGTAAAATTAAGAACCCCAGATATAAAATGTGGCTCCCTGATAACTGGATTCCAATCATCAAATTAGCATCAATGTCCACCCCTCAGAACTACCAAACGTGATAGCCTATGAAATGCGGGTATTGGAAGCAAACAAATATTTCTTCAATTGTACAGTTAGCCACTATGTAGTATTTACTCAGTATCGGACATTATAGAATAAGTATATACATAAATTCGTTTGTAGAGAAGCTACTGAGTCTTCTATTTTTCTTTTCAAAATTTCCAATAAACATACATTTATTTTTTTCTACTGGCCCATCAACGTAATAGACATGTCATTTATTAAAGAAATATGATTTGAGCGTGTAGTCTCTTCCCTGACAGAGTTCTCTTCCAAGAAAGAACACTTCTGTAGAAATTCTTTTTTGCATATACATTTCCTTTAATGATATAAAATAATAGTAAAAGATAGAGGGGAGACAGGCCAGGATAACAGGCCACCAAAGGGCTCTTTTGTGCCAACCCTTTTTTTTTTCTGGACAAAACAATGATTAAGAGAATCAAAAGAATGGCTCATAAGCCTATGCAAGTGAACTCGAATACCATACCATCGAAGCACCAATAGTGTTATAAAGTCGCATGTTTATATGAACAAGAGTGATAGACCTGTAGTGTAGGTGGCTGGAGTTCAGCGAGGCAGACGTGCAGTCGACACGAGGCTTGATTCTTGAGGTCGACACTGCGCAGAAAGAACGTTAGAGCGCAGCTCAGGCATCCCACAAGGTCCAGCTGTCTCAAGAGTCCACGATGAGTTTCGTGCCACAACTGTTCACTGAGCTCATCGTTCAATACTTTCATCTCCAACTAAAACCACATAAAAATAGATCAGAGCTCATATGGAAATTGTATTTCAGCTTACATAAACACAGACTAAGGAAGACTAATAGTGTGATTTCTACGGAAAGAGACAGCTCAATAACAATAAACGCCTTTGACCAGTTTGGATGTTCTTCGGCTTACTGATTTCTTAATGCAACTTATACTATCGATATAATTCATATATTAAGCAGATCAGAATTTCTCGGTTCTATCACACCGCCTGACTTGTCTATTATACAACTAGATATAATTAATTACTATTTACTAATAAAACGATGTAACAGGAACATGGACATACATGCGTAGATGAGAAGAAGCTTTCTTTCGATGGGAGGAAATATCGTATAGTTATGATACAATGGGTTATTATCGTATAGTCGTTATGGAAGCAGTAGGGCTATCACAGGGACCTCCGTAGCTTTCTTTCGATGGGAGGAAATATCGTATAGTTATGATACAATGGGTTATTATCGTATAGTCGTTATGGAAGCAGTAGGGCTATCACAGGGACCTCCGTAGCTCTCGGGCACTGGGAGTAATGGACCTGCTATTCCCCTCCTATATATATCTAAGTATTATGAGTAATAATTATCTCTTATCCTATGTCTGTATGACACACAAGTACAATGGATGCATTGGTTGAAACCTGTTCTCTGTATGAAGTCCTGGTCAGTTGAGAATCCGATGTGAGAAGTCTAGTCTCCCTCTTGCTTCGTACTTTTGTAAAATTCTACAACAACGATCATGTACATAAAAATTAAATTGAGAAACACTTGGAAACAAAATTAAGAAACAACTATTAGAGTAATACGGACACTGTAAGAAAAATATAAGATATAATCAATGCTGCAAAGTAACCTAAGCAAATAACTGTAGTTAATAATAACAAGGTGTTGTTTTCTTGACCACAATTTACTAACAAAAACTTTTTCTTCTTCTTGGAGTTTGGTCAGGGTTAATATACGGAATCACCTTTTCGCCAATGTTTCGTCTTTATTTTAAGACATCCTCAGGGCTATAAACTAACAAAAAACAATGGACATTTGTCATATTTACTTTACAATCATTATAACAAATTCAATTAATGGATGTGGTTCGGAATTAGAAGCTAGCCTTGAGTAAGTAAGTTTTTTGAATTTGTTATGATGATTGTAAAGTAGATATGACAAATGTCCATTATTTTTTGTTAGTTTATAGCCCTGATGATGTCTTAAAATAAAGACGAAACCATTGGCGAAAAGGTGATTCCGTATATTAACCCTGACCAAATTCCAAGAAGAAGAAAACGTTTTTATTTGTTAATAATAACTATAGTGAGATAACAGCAATAGTTACATGACATCTGCAAACAGATGCAACACTGTTCTAATCATATTGCTACTTATAATTTGAGAGAGATTAGCAAATGGTTGCCTGTGGTCCGTAAAATTACCAATATCCTGAACACATGAGTACCCTTGAGCAATTGCAGCAGTTCTTACAGAAGTTGGTGTTCGAGTTGCCAAGAAGCATATCCTTCTGGTCCTCCGAAGAGCTGTTCTCGCTTTCGGCCATCACCGACCTCCGGGAAATAAGCGTTTTTTGAAGACATTTCCTTTCAGCCATTCCACAAGTACCTGCCCCACACAGTAACCACCTGCTACAAAGAAAACACAATCGTAACATTTCCTGCTCTAACCTTTATTTTGTTCGAATCCTTTTTTATTGACACCGGTTTAAATTTGATAACATTAAAGGGGCATAAAGTTACATTTTACATGAGGGTCGGCTTTTCAGTTTTGAATATATTCATCAATAAATCTATACACATACGTATAAATCAATAAACACGAGAACTGAAGTACCAATGAGATTTGTGGCTGGTGAGTCAAAGTAGTTCTTTGAAGTACGACTACAAGTATAAGCATCCAATATAAAATCTTAAATTATCCATTTATTTATCACACTGAACATGGACTACTGCAATGTTGACTTAAGGTAAATTTGAGGGCTTCAGGCATCTCACAGCCAATCATTCCCTTCATTTTAAAAACCCTGAAAATGAAGTGCATACTAATGCAATTGAGGGAACATGGTCTGCCATAAAAAGGAGTCTGTCTAATCGGACCGTCAGAGATCAGTTTGACTCGTACCTCGCGGAGTACATGTGGAGACGAGTTCATTCAGATACTGACGATTTGATGAGAGCTTTTTTAGTGATTTGATGAGAGGTTAGTCATAATATCCCTTTCTGGATTTTTTTTTTATTTCCATTCAACAAATTTTATAATAGTATCTCGTATACACATTGTCTTTTACTATTTCATACTTCCCTTTCTATTTTATAACCTTTATATTATCTTATTCTTCATTTTTTAATATTTCGCATTAAAAAAATTCATTTTAATTAATTTCAATCTATTTACGTTTATGACGTCATATACTTGTCAATTAGAACAATATATCGATACATAAACCCTCAATATGTCGGATTTATTTCAAGTCGCCATATTTACAAGGGGTACCCGGATCTACATTTCTACCAAGTATTTACTTTAATCGAATAAAATATTTGATTTAAAACAATTTCATGTATTTATAAATAATTTGATATGATAAATAAATCGATCTGGTCACCTTTTGATGTGAAAGATTCCCATCAAATTTTGATTTTTGTTATACGAACAGAAAAGGTAATAAAAGGACTAATAGGGGAAGAAGAATATCTTGGGCTCACCTAAAAGCTTCATCTATTGAAATCCAGAAATTGTGATCACCTCACTTGGAGATTGTTCAGTGTGGCTATATATATGATTAGCCAAGCGAATAGTACGTAACATGAAATTATTACCTATACTGTTAAAAATGAGAGAGTACAATACTATGCTTTTAAATAACTAAAAATGTTTTTCTAACATTGATTTTTTTATTAATATCGTGAAATATTAAAATTATATACTAGTACTTCATTCTAGAGAATAGACACATAGACAAAGACTGTCTCTTTGTGATACAAGGTGAATATACAAGACTGGGAGTCCTAAATTTTACCTAACTCAAGTATGTTTACAGTAGAGATAGCCGAGATCTTTAATGAACAACTGATGACGTGCCGACGACTTAACGTCTTCTCCGTTTCTTTTTTTTCATCTTCCGCGTGAACAAATCGAGGGCCCCCCAGAGTGGTTATCAAACCCCTCGAAAGTAACAGTCCAAAGGCGGTACGTAAGCCACTGGTCTAGCCTGGCTCCTTTCCTTCCCAAACATTCAAAAGAGCAGTGTTGCATCAAAGCTCTGATAGCACGAACATGATAATATGTAAGTTCATCCATACAATTGCTATGGGTACATCTGCAGTCTCCCTCAACTGAGGAATGGCTTCTCTATTCTCTAATAACCAATCATGCGGGACTTAAACCTTTTTTAAAGGTTTTACATTGAAAATAAATATGTGTAACAAGCGGTAATTTATTTCTTGTTATATGAATACTTATCTTTTTATGGAAGATAAAAGATTCACAGAACGTTTTATCCCAAAAATTCAACAATACAATCACTTCTTGAAAAAATAATGTTACCACAACTTCCGTTATTATCACTAGCGTGGTTCGTGAAATCACCAATGAGATGAACTAAGCAGATAATGACATACTAACAGTGTCTTTGTGGTTACTGGAGTTTGAACTAAATTTATTTTAGCATTTTTGATTAATAAGGAACAAAACGAATATGATACGTTTTTAAAATGCATATCAGCGCTTATTAGTAAATTTTCTCCTCATTCTTTCACAAGATTGCCGAAGTTACAATAATATTTTATAGTACATATATTCAGACATTCAAAAATTGATAAAAAAAGGTCACTCATTCTTTACATCAACCGAAATTAATTTTCGGACAATGCTGTACATTTTACCTTCCTGTAGTAGCGTTCTTATATGACATAGTTCTTATTGTTGCTACAAATGAATCTTTCAAGTTTTATACAAGCATTCACTGAGTCCTCATACCAAAAGTAAATAAATTACTGTTTTTAGAACATAGGTATGCATCTTATTAGTTTTGTATAAGCTATGAATAAAATCATCAAGTTTAAAGAACAAACCAACAAAAGGGAGTTCTCTCAGCTTACACTCTGTGAGAGGTTTATTAATACATTTTCCAACTTGATTAAATTTAGTATGGGTTCACTTGCTGGTAGTAGATTGGGTTATTTCAACCTGATATTGTAAGTCATACATTAAAAGGTTAGACAACAACTTACGAATGATGTATCATCACAATCACCTTCTTCAAAAGCCTTACGGAAAAAAATGATTTTACACTTAGTGAAATCAAATTATTATTTGAATAATGATTATAGAGATTACTAGTAATGTCTAACAGTGTTTCAGTCATATTACTGTTACATATAGACAAATAACTGAGTAATGTTAAATTAAAATAACTTCTTTTTGGGTAGATAAACTTGTAATATATTTTTGTCAAAGTCCAATTTTAAATAAATGGTATCTCACGGGAGATAACAAAATTTAACTATTTGTTCTATCACTTGCACCCTAAATATATTGACAATATTTGGGTAAATGTCTCTACAGTTCTTTAGAGAAGAACATGAAAATAAATGAACTTTCACTAAATATAATTTGCAGGATATTTTTAAATTGAACTCTCTATGCAAGAAAATCTTTTTTCATATTCTCTTTTTATCAACCCCAAACAACGATTCAAAATATTGATTACAGAAAATGTTTTGTTCTACTGATTTTTTTTTTGAAAAAATTTTAGGGTCCATTTGATCATTTCAAGTTTTAAATAAAACATATACATCGTCTCATGAGGGAATTTCGACCCAGCTCTGAGTTTCCCAAAGATTTAACGTTGTTCCTAAAAACAATGCTCATAGTGAAGGGCTTTCTCAAGATGACATTAACACACTTATTCTTTCCCATCTTCGATCATCTTACCAAAAGACATAAACCTTTTCATATGCTTGACTACCCTCCTCCCAGTAGATCCATAGTCTTTGGCAATGGTTATCTTATAGGAAGACTTTCAGTCCTTGTTGAATTCTTTTTAAAGCCTCTTCTTTCCAACTTTCCTAGTGTTAAGATACTTTCCACTTTCTCCAGTTCCTCAATAGCCTCTCTCCTTAAAAGTCTACATCATTCCCCGCTTATGGTTACCATGGACGTTAATTCTCTACACTTCTATTGACCACTCTGTTGATTTAAATACTCGACGATTTTTCCTTAACCGCAGAACTCTCCCTTTCACTCCTTCTACAAGTTTTTTGGTTCTCTAGCTTAATTTGTCATCAAAAGCAATTCCTTTTTGTTCAAGAGTACCGTCTTTTTCCGAAAATAAGTCCTAGCGTGATTTTCGAGACTTTTGGACTATAAGCCTTCCCCTGAAAATACGAGTAGGCCCTAGTTAAGATAATGCGAAAAATAAAATTCGTTAAAAAATTGTTGTTGAATGTAGTAGGTATATCTAACTGTCGTAATATTTCAGAGAATTCTTTCGAAGAAAATATTCCAAGAAATTCCTTGTTTACCTCTAAAAGTTCGTTTCAAGGAGGCTACTTAGACAAGAAGTATTAAATACATGCATATTGTTGATAATGATATCTCAAGAAGTATTAATTTAACCACAGCTATATTGCAAGACATGAGAGATTCATACCAATGATTCTACAGGAAATAGATTTGGAGGAAAATCAGAACGGAATTCAAAATTTTGATAATTTATGACAATATTCCAGAAGATGACATGACATTAATCGAATAAATTTAAATTTCTGTATAAAATAAATATTAAACAAAAAATATGTAAATCTACTTAATGTACTTGAAACCCTCCCCTGAGAATAAGCCCTAGCACGGATTTTGACCTAAAAATAAAGTAAGACAGTGTCTTATTTTCGGAAAAAGACGGTAGTTATTGTCTACAAATAGGAGGAAGTGCTTTGTAGCTAACTAATATATTTAATATGTTATTAGCTAACTGCTATAGGAACATTAACGACACCCTCTTTTACAAACCTGTTTCTGGTAAAATTATATCAATGTTTCTTTGGGAGCAGACCTTCATTCAAACATGTTTTATTAAATAGTGTGCAAATTTTCATTTTTGTTTTTTTTTTTTGGATTAATTTCTCAAGTTTTTTAAAACTGGTTTTCCACCTTTCAGGTAATATATACAACAATTCACCGAACGATTTATTGCGGATGTCCATTACGCTAATACAGGTTACAAAAAAAAACCTTAATACTAACATATAACATACAAAATAAAGTGCTACAACGTTTCACTTTGTAGCTTCAGTTTGTAGCTTTCACTTTGACCATCTTCAGAGAGTTTTGAATATTTTAGAATAATAAAATAAATTATTCTATTTATTTTATAGAATAATAGCTAGAATATAAATAAACAGAAATAAAAAAAACCATAAACATTCAAATTGTTAAGTATAATAAAATTATATTTTTGTCATTTCTTTCTTAAAACTCCTTGAATATGGTCAAAGTTTATTGAAACATTGGAACAGTTTATTTTGTATGTTATCTGTTACTATTAAGGTTCTTTTGTAATCTAATTTATCTGAAAAAGAACAAAAATTAAAATTGGATTATTATTTAATAAAACATATATATATGTTATATTGCCAGATTAGATATTGAAAAAGACGAGCCAATCCCTATTGCATATTACTTTGGACACTTCTTATTGGTTGTGGGTGTTTTTTTTTTCTTTTCGTTAAACACCTTTCTCCTTAGCACACTCCGTCTGCTTAGCCGCCTCAGCCTTCACTCCAGAGGAGGGCTCACAGTCCCTACTTAATTTCCAATAGAGTTGGATGAAGGTCTTGGCGCCCTTGCTTGGAAGTGTACCTCGTTGAATTTGGTGTTTCCTATCTTGCTTAGTGGTTTTCATTAGATACTGGTTGTTGGTGTTTTCTGTAGTTTCTATTGTTGTGGGAACTACAGAAAACACCAACAACCAGTATCTAATGAAAACTACTAAGCAAGATAGGAAACACCAAATTCAACGAGGTACACTTCCAAGCAAGGGCGCCAAGACCTTCATCCAACTCTATTGGAAATTAAGTAGGGACTGTGAGCCCTCCCCTGGAGTGAAGGCTGAGGCGGCTAAGCAGACGGAGTGTGCTAAGGAGAAAGGTGTTTAACGAAAAGAAAAAAAAAACACCCACAACCAATAAGAAGTGTCCAAAGTAATAAGCAACAGGGATTGGCTCGTCTTTTTCAATATATATATATATATACCATGATAAACGAAAAACGGTCCGGCAGGACAAATAACAATTAAAATAAGCAGTGACACATAAACAGAAACACAACAAAGACTCACTTTTCAATATTTCGACCGTAATGGCGGTCGAAATATTGAAAAGTGAGTCTTTGTTGTGTTTCTGTTTATGTGTCACTGCTTATTTTAATTTATATATATATATATATATATATATATATACCTAAATCACAGTAAGAAATCCCATTACTGTCATTTATTATTAGTGTTGAAGATGTAAATATATGTCTCATTGTTAGCAAGAGTTTTATTAATTAAAATTTATTAATTAATTAATTTATTAGCAAAAGTCTTTGTAGAGTCCTTCTGTATTTATAGGGGCAAGAGTCGACACCTTGCCCCTAATGCAGAAAAAAATGTAATGCTCATACGACGGCAAGTCAAAAAGTTCCCGGAAAAAGTAAATATACTCTTTATTTAACGAAATTCCAACATCATTTTTCCACATGTCTACCATCTACCTCTTTACACTTTTCAAGGCGAAATTATTAAGAATCCTTTGGAGTCACAAATTTGAACTTTACTGGCGTAGCTGAACCTCTTGGTAATCATTGCTTCGATCGAATTTTACTTTCTGGGTCATACTGATGTATTCAAGTATCATCTCCAGTAACAATATGGTCAAAAAACTCTGATTCAATCTTTGTTAGAACTGCTAAAGAGAGTTCAGCTCTTTTGATGGAGCTGATCTTCGCGCAATGCTTTTGGGACCCAACGTGATGAAAAGTTTACTCAAAACAAGATTTTTATTTAGAATTGAAAATGCTGAACCCAGTCTCTTTACTATCATATCAATAGTAATCCCATGCAGAAATCAGTCTCTTTACTATCATATCAATATTAATCCCATGCAGAAATCAGTCTCTTTACTATCATATCAATAGTAATCCCATGCAGAAATCAGTCTCTTTACTATCACATCAATAGTAATCCCATGCAGAAATCAGTCTCTTTACTATCATATCAATAGTAATCCCATGCAGAAATCAGTCTCTTTACTATCATATCAATAGTAATCCCATGCAGAAATCAGTCTCTTTACTATGATATCAATAGTAATCCGACTACCTTCATCCAGTGTATTTTGCACCAATGCCACGGTTCTTGCAGTCGATGATCGTCGACTTCCTTGGTTGGTCTTTGAGCTCCTTCGTACAATCCTTAAATCGCTTTAACCAATCATAAACAAATGATTTAGATAGAGAAACATCTCCACAAGCTTGTTGCAAAGCTTCAATAATTTTTTTCTGGCTTCCAATCCAGCTTGGTCAAGAACTTGATATTAGCTTTGATCTCAAAATTTTGATTTTCCATGGGCTCAATAAGTTACTTTTCTGAAGCAGATGTTAACACCACGGTAGCAAGAGGATGACTGAGTTAATTAGTCTATATGAGTCACTACATCACAGAGAATTGTTTACCAGGTAATAGGGTGGTTTCATTCCTATGTAAGCACATCATTCAAAAATTTTCCTGGAACTTATTGACTTACTCTCTCGCACAGAGAAGGGAAAAGGGTTATACGAGAGAGTAATTCTTTATCTTTTATAAAACTATTGAAATTACCTCATATCTAACTTAGTTGTATTTATTGTTCACTTTGAAGATAAGCAGATTGACTGGTGTTTTAGAAAATAAAAACAAGTAGTAGAAAAAAGTATAATACAGAAAGTACAAAATGATTTAAGTTAATATTTTTTGTGCTTGTCCTTGATGGTGTACTTTTCATATGATTTTGTAGGGTCGAAGGGTTGCCAGCGGCTAGCAGGGAATATGTGTTTGTTTCTTTCATACCAGGAACGAAGTAGTACCTTGCCGGCATGTGATTCTTCTTTTTCAATTGTGGCATCGCTAAGAAGACGGATGTCATCTCTTACATCGAATGTGAAGAGTGGTCCACTCTTGCCTCTGGCCTGGGCCAAAACGAAATGTTACCACAACAATAATACTGAGACAATAAAACTTCGACTACATCTACTTACTATTAACAAATGTAACATTCTAAGGTGGTGCAATCAGTTTATTCTGTGGTATATACTTATTTTAGAGTAAAAAAGCTAATGAAATAGTCTCCAAATATAGAAATTTAATAGTATAAACAACGCGTTTCGAACACGTAGTGTTCTTCTTCAGGGATTAACTAAAAAAATGCAGTGTAATTAGAAAGTTATTTATAGTATAAAGTAAATCGTACAAAATAAAATAAGGAAGAGAGTACATACCTAAGGGCAAGTGTCTGTGGTACAACTGACTGTGAATAGGATGGAAGTCGGTGAGGGTAAGGAGTGTACATATGTTTCATTTTGGAAAATGTACACTCCATACCCTCATCCACTTCCATCCTATTCCCAGTCAGTGGTACCATAGACACTCACCCTTAGGTATGTACTCTCTTCCTTATTTTATTTTGTACTATTTACTTTATACTATAGATAACTCTCTGATGACATTGCATTTTTTAGTTAATACCTGAAAAAGAACACTACATGTTCGAAATGCAATGTTTAAACTATGAAATTTCTATATGTGGAGACTATTTCATTAGCTTTTCAACCTACAAATATAACATTTTAACGATTCCGATATTTAATATCTTTTTATGCTAACACAGGCACATCTACTATTTAAAAATGAGCGGTTCATTATAATTTGATTGGGAAGATTGGTGTTAACTGATGATAATTTGGATTATGCGGGGAGCAAACGACCAACGTACCCATCGAAAAGATGAAAAATAAATGACCAGTTCACTCCTACAGGCCAAAGCTTCCCTCGTAAATCTAATCAATGCCATCCAGTTATTCCCGTTCAGCATTCTAACAACTCATTGATTCATCCATTTCTTCCAAAAACCTGCTAATGCTGGACTTGCTACCAATAATGGAAATAATGGAACATTGTTTCATTTTCCTTTTTATGAAACATATATTTTTCTGCTTATCAATTTCAGGTCTCCAGTGTTTGTAATTTAAGTTTAACAGACCTCCTCTAATCTTAAAGATCCATCTTACATTTACAGGATTCAGTTGTACAAAGTAGTTCCTATTTGTATTTGTAGATTATAATCAAGAGAACGGTCATACATATTAAAGTTTGATCTTGTACTATTTGAATACAGTTCTCTCTTTTTAATTACTCCATTTTGCTTAAAAGGTCTTTCATTTCTAAATTTCAATTTGATTTATTTCTCCAATAAAAACCATGTTATTTTTTTGGCTAATTCTTTCCACTCTCTGAACCAAAAACAATTTCTCTTAGCGGTCCTCTTCAATAAAAACGCCCTGAGCCTATCATCTCTATCCTCTAGTATCCTACATACGAGGTGTGTAAATAAAGTAATGAGACTGGCAACGCTGGAGACGCGTGGCCTTGAGTAGCGTCAGGTGCACGTGTGATGCGCCTCCAGTATGAATCTGAACTCGCCACAGTCATTTGTTTGTCCGTAGCGTTGGTTTTCGTGAAATGGTTTTTTCTTGAGCGTTTTAAAAATGAGTGACCTCAAAGTTGAGCAGCGGTGTGAATCAAATTTTGCTTCAGACTTGGACATAATGCAACCGAAACTTTTGAAAAACTTCAGGAGGCCTATGGAGAACGTGTTTTATCAAGGGCACAGGTTTTTCGGTGGTTTAAGGAATTTTCAGAAGGAAGAGAGTCGATTGAAGATGAACCACGAAGCGGAAGGCCTTCAAGTGCAAATACCGATGAAAATGTCAACAGAGTACGGAACCTTGTGCGTTCAGATCGACGCTTAATCAGCACTTCTACCGTGAGGTCCTTGAAAGACTTCGAAAAAGAGTCCTTCGTGTGCGGCCAAACATCAAAGACAAGTGGGTGTTGCATCACGACAACGCGCCCTGTCACACTGCCATCTCAATAAACGAGTTTTTGGCCAGTAAAAACATTCCTGTTGCTCCTCAGCCTCCTTATTCACCAGACTTGAGTCCTTGTGACTTTTTCCTCTTCCCGAGATTGAAAAATCACCTCAAGGGAACTCATTTCGGGACACTACAAAACATACAAACTACTGTAACCGACCAGCTGAAGGCCATTCCAGAATCCGAGTTCCAGCAATGCTACAATGATTGGAAGGACCGTCTCCAGCGCTGTGTGGCTTCCGAAGGGAACTATTTTGAAGGTGACAATATCACATTGTAATTATATTTGAATAAAATTTAAAAAAAAAATGAGTCTCACTACTTTATTTACACACCTCGTATATAATTTACTTGTGTAAATAGAAAAGTGTGACCGTAAATTAAACTTAACCCTAATTATGTTTTTACTGTATATCTCGGTGTATTTCGAGGTGCTAACATCATTTTCTTAATAAAGAAATCCAAAACTTTTTTTAATTTGTCATATTTTTTTGAAACCACACTTGTATACTATAACTCTTATAATTGCATCAAAATATTGCTCTTATAAAAGCATCAAACAATTGTACATTAAAAGGAAATCCTACATTTGAAATAGTTATTAATTTCTGCCAAATTATGTTTATGCTGTTTCCCTATTCTATATTTTTCTTCCTCATAGTGTTGAAATGAAAGTTTGGGTGTTATATTAAACATTAATCATGTGTACCACTTCTATGATGTTATTTCTATACCCCCAGCTATTTTTTTTATTATTCCAACTTTCCTAAAAACCATTATTTTCAACTTTTCCAAGTTCCCTCTTAGATTTCAGAGATCGCATTATTTTTCTAAATCATTTTCTAAGTATCTCTGGATTACAAGCCAACAAAACAATATCGTCTGGAAATAATAATATTCTTATCTTCTGGTCATTTATTTCTATACATCCCCGACTGCATTAATTAAATCTTTAAGAATAATCAAAACAAAAACTGTCTTAACATGCAACCTTGTCTCAAACCCATCTTATTATTATAGAAATCTGATTCTATTTATTTGTTTCAAATCGATGCTACAGTCTCCTTGTATAAACTCTTGTTTATAGTAGAGTTTGTCAGTTATTAAAAACCCGTTTTTTGGAGAATAGTATGAAATTCGACAACCGGTTTTTTAGTAGAAAATATCGGTTTTCAATGTATGAATAACAATTTAAAAAAATTTGAAAATGACAAATGTAGCCAAATGTACCAGATTGATGAAAACACTTTTCCAAGTTCTTTGGTTCTTGGAATCATATCGGTCCGATTTAATAATATGTTTATATACAATAATAAAATATAAAATGGTTATAAAATAATATGGTTATTATAAAAATATGAAAATATATTGTTTTTATTTATTCGAACCCTTTGCTGAATAACTCGTTTCACTATTATAAAAATATTTACATCCTTATATGTAAATATTATGCATAAACAACGAATAATTCTTTTTAAAGTTATTTAATCCTGGTCAACTATTATTTCTTTGTTCTACTAAATTACATAAAAAAAATTTACTATGAATAAAATTGAACAGTAAATAATTTCAGTCAAAAACTTCTTTTAATCACTTTAAATTTTCTGTTAAAATATTTTGTTCGAATTACAGAATATTGGAGCAAAAAATTTTTTTTATAAAAATTCGATACCAGTTAAAACCGGTTTTCTGGAAAAATTACTATTCGAAAACCGGCTTTCTGGAAAAATTACTATTTCAAAACCGGTTTTCTAAAGTGTTGGTTTTTGTATAAACCCTAGTTTATAGCACATGCCTATCAATAGTGTCGAAAGAGGCAGAAAAATCGAACTCGAAAGCGGCAAACAAATACGTACTCTTTTAAAAGATCATTTATACAAAATGTGTATCAGACTCGTAAGATTAAAAATGTTGTCAACAGTAGAAAACCCCTTCCTAAAACTTGTTTGATGTTCATCTAATATTCAATTTATTTCTGCCCAATAGGTTAATCTCTTCAAAAGCAAGCTTGAGAATATTTTAGCTATCGTGTCAATAAAACTAAACCTTCGATAGTTACTCACCACTTCTCTGTCACCTTTTTAAATAAAGGGAATATTATTGATCTTCTAAACTCCAAAGATCTTTCCTTTTAACATACATTCATTAACAATCAATGATCAAACCACAATATGAAAATGGCAAAACAAGACTAAGATCTTTCAACCGTAACAAGCGTTCTTCGTCAGAGTCAAAAACCCAACTGAAACACTAGATGCAGAAAACATCTAGTTTTTTACTCTTTCTTACTGTACTCCTTTGTTTCCCCAAACATCCCTTTCTGGACATTAGTCCTTTCCTACGCTTTCACCCTTTTAAAATACCACTCTTCCCTCCCACTTTTCTTAACCCCTCACCAGATGTTTTCTGCATCTAGTGTTTCAGTTGGGTTTTTGACTCTGACGAAAACCGCTTGTTACGGTTGAAAGATCTTAGTTTTGTTTTTCTATTTTCATATTGTGGTTTGATCATTGATTGTTATTTCACGTATTTATGTGAAATCTTTTTAACATTCATTAACAAGTATCTCACATGTCAACAGTTCTACAATGACGTCTTTGTGCCCACTTTCAGAAAAAGTTGAGCTTTATTATGTGGACGTCTTCAATGAGTACCTCACACAAAACGAGCTCTAAACCGAGGCCATCACATCCTCTTCGAAAGACTATGCAATTTTATTAGAGCAACGATTTCTAACAAGTATCTCACATGTAGATTAAGAGCCACTGAATTTCTCATTTCTCTCAAATTACTATCATCTATTATTAGTAATATATAATTACTAATAATAGATAACAGCTTCAATAAAATTTTATCGATTCTTGTGTTAATATTAGAAAAAATATAAAATTAGAAATTTTATTTCTAATTCCTTGTGTAATACCACAACACATCTACCACTAGACCGCACTGCATGCAACATATTTTACTCAGCAAAACACATAAAATAATATCTCCCTAATATTACCTTGGTAACAATGAAATCGTAAAAGGTATAATGATGGGGCAGAATGAGATCTTCTTTGACATACATAAGCTGGTCAGCTGTCACTGTCTTTAGTTCACTAAACTCTCTCCTCAAGATTTCTAAACATTTCTGCAGAAACTGATAGATGGAATTACCTAAAAATAAATACAAGCACAGTTGTCAATACGAAATGTAGTACATTATTAATATTTAGAATTGCTAGGACTCCCTGTAGCTGTGTTCTACAAAGAAGGTATGTTAAGCGCTCTTCAAGAAGTCGTAAACTTAATGTTTAGATATAATTTATTGAATGACTAATAGTAAACATAATATTAAAATAAAATAAACTTATAAATAGACCTGCATATCACAATATTATAAACCATCAGTTTATTAATATTATTTGATTATTCAATATTAATATTAAAAAAATTATTTTAATATAATAATAATAATAATACATTATTATATGTACTTCTGTTGAAAACTCAATTTCGAAATGTTGACCTGAATTCAATTTTAATTTGGATGTTTAATTTTAATTTAGTTGTTATTTATTTATTATGTTTCTAAAACTCTCTCAAATGGTAAACTCTACCGCACCTAACTGATAATTCACTAGATTCAATCGCTTATCCTTTTCCTTTGATTTATTTCATTAATAATATACTTCAGATATCATTATTAACCGTCATACCTCGTCTATTGCTGGTGAAGTCGTCTGACCGGTTTCGCAATGGCTGCATCATCAGGCTGACATAATATATCAAGCACCAGGCAGACATAATATTTAAACCAATAAAAAACATGAAAAGACGACAGGACGGACAGGTCAGAGACGACTTAAATTGTAAAAGGCAAAAAACAGATTAAACAAAATAAAATAAAACTATTAGGTAAGAAATTTAGGCATATATTGGCACCATTGAGTTAAAATAAGTATTTATATCGGTGATTTTGGAAGGTAACGTTACTCTGAATGATGATGCAGCCATTGCGAAACCGGTCGGACGACTTCACCAGCAATAGACGAGATATGACGGTAAATAATGATATCTTATTTGCTAACCTCTGTGGCACTAAGAATATGCATGATAATGTTTTGCATTGAGTAAAAGTTGATTGTAGAACAGCCCGAATTTCTAAATTAAAATACAGGTAGTATTTTCCTAAAGCAGCGCTTTATTTCTGATATCACAAGGTAGTTAATAAAGCATATATACCAGTGGATATCTATTTAAAAATAATTTTATTCAAAAACAAATCCACAATAATAATTCTAACGTAGTGCAATTACTTATTATTTGGTATTTACTCATTGTAGGGTAAAAATCTAATGAAATAGTCTCCACATATAAAAATTTAATAACAATGAAATGTACCTGCCTTCTAATATGAAAGAGATGTACCCCATACCCTCACCCACGTCCATCCTATTCCCAGTCAGTTGTACCACAGACACTCACCCTTAGGTTCGTATTCTTTTTCTTAATTTTATTTTATACTATATTTACTGCATACTACAGATAACTCTCTGGTGTCACTGTATTTTTTAGTTAATGCCTGAGGAAGAACAGTACGTGTTCGAAACGCGTTGTTTATACCATTAAATTTTTATGTGTGGAGACCATTTCATGAGTTTTTTACCCTACAACCACCATAATAAACCTCTGAGTAGCATATGTAACAAGAATACAAGTAGAAAACATGATTAAATTAAGTAAGTTTACCTTTATTCATGAGAACAGTTTTTCTATGACCTGAGCCATCCCAATAGCTGAAAGTAATTTCTATTTCTTCCTCTTTTAAAGAATTCTGCTTGGCTGCCCACTCCTGTAATAAAAGTATCTGTGAATCATTTTTTTATTATTTGATAGTAATTATTTTGTGTCAACAGCACGATAAACATGGTTAGGATACGAAGGGAGAAGATGTTACAACAATTAAGATGCATGGTTCAACAGCCAAAGATGGACATGACTTGAATCAACCATTTTCTCTTTGAAATTAAAAAAAAAAATCCACAAATTTCGTGTGTGAGACGTCACCAGACAATCATTTACCTAATTACTAACTGTAGTGGATTTGTTAGGGTAGCGATAGTTGACGCTTAGGCCCTTATTATTTTCCAAACAAGTGTTTTTTCTCTGACTCCTTTCCCTTTCTCGCATCCTAGGAGTAGGAGTCAAAAGTATACGTTCTATAATAGGATTTAAAACGCATAAGTTCTTGCATCTTGAAGTTGATGTCAGATGTAAGTTTTGGCAACCTAGTAATTCCGCACTTGATCCCATACCTTTCGAATCTAAAACCCCAGAGATTCTCAAATCTCTCTCTCTTAGTTTAATCAATTTGGGTCTAATTCAATATGGACATGTATATTTTACTGTGTTTTGTTCATAATTTCTTAACAATCCTAAAGAAGGGTATTTTGAATGCTCTTTTATAACCATTAGAAAATAATTTTTTTTTTAAGTTTTACTCTGAAGGAAAAATTCCGTTCGCATCGCATTCAATTTATATTAAATGTCAACTAAAAAGTCAGAATCACATCAATTTTAATCAAAATAGTTTGTAAAGATTTTTAATTTCTTATACTCCTTTTTTTGAACAGGTCCCGAAATTCCTGTTCCTTTTCAAAGATAGTAGAAACATAAATATGAAATTTAATGATATCATTCATTTCGTTCTTGAGATGTCCTTCTCACTTACACATAAACAGACCAGTTTGAAAAACTCATTTTATTTGATTCAGGGAACCTCAAAACATGTATTTCCATTAAAAATTCAATTTCAAAATTTCGACACGAATATAATAATTCTTCATTACTCAATATTTCATATAGAGAGTAAATTGAAGTAAAAATGAATAAATTATCAATAAAATGTACACAACAATTAATTATAGGGTCAAATAAAGTCAAGAACTAGTTTGATTTGAAACTGAACAACTAAATGATTTCTGCTACATTTTGCTTATATTCTATTAAGGGGACGACCAATTTAATAAGTTTTATGTATTAATAAATATATATTTCTTCTATCACAATAAACAGATAATTTTGCTTTGAACATTAAAAAAACTTGTCATCTGACTCAATGTAGACATGATTAAATAATTCCATTATTTATAATCAATCTTGAAAAAAATGCATTTTAAAATTGTTTAAATAATTGACCATACAGTTCAAACGTTATTTTGAAGAAACATCAGGCAATAATTGTGATGTTTTAGAAACATCAGTAAAAATTATTTTACTAATTTTGAGAGTACAAAATCTTCGACTTACTTGTCTGAGTTCCTCTCGTAATCTGTTTTCATGTTCTTCTCTTTCTCGATCAGGTAAAAAACTTGTATCTACATCTGGATTTTTCTTTATCTTTTTTGTTGGAACTTCATCCACTTCTGCATCTTCTTCGAGATCTTCATCTAGCGAAAATGACAGTGCTTGAATCTAGTATTAAAATTAGCCTAATTAATAATTGCATAGAAATAATTGTTTTTCTTTCTGTTATAAGACAAGAATGAAACGAACTTGTTGCTTTTGTTTGTTCTTCTCTGCTTGTTTCGCTTCAAGTTGTCTTTGTTGTTCTTTTTCTTTTTCTGCTTGTTTCATTGCCAATTTTCTTTCTCTTTCTTTAACGATATTTTCTTGCTTTGCTTTCATTTCATCTAATGTAACTAGACCAATGGTAGAACTCTAAAATATAATAGAAAAGAGTACATTAAATAAAAGAAGGTTGCACTTTTGAAAATGTAAAACGACAATTTCGGACATTTATTTATTTCATATTAATACACAAATCCGTCATACTTCGTGAATCGTTGTTGTAGATACCCCACAGGTTTCACACGTAGTGTCATCCAAACTACGTATTAGAAACCAAACGTTCGCCTACGTATACAACAATGATTCAGAAAGTACGACAGATGTGCATAGGTTTACTAAACTCTCTTGTGGGGGATTACAAAAACCATTAAGTCTCCAAATAAAAGAGCTAACAACCCATTTCAAACACTTAGTGTTCTTCTTGAGTTTAAGGAGATTTTTTTTTAAATCCCCCATCATGAGTAAATACTACACTATAACGGACTGCACAAGTAATGAACCACTGAAGTACCAATAATAAGAATGTATTTATCTATTTCTCATCGTTTTGAAATTGAAGAATTCTTGAAGATTAATGATGCGTACCTTTAAAACCTTAATATTCAATCGTAAAGAAATAATTAATATTAAATAAAACAACAGTTTAATCATCGTAGTCATAAGTTATTTCATGATTAGTAACGGGCAATGAAATTAATAACACCACAAGTCATGGTTTCTTTTATATAACCATTACGAGGAAATATTCACCTTAACACAAGCAGAAATAATTATTACGAAATACAATTGCTATTTTAAAGCAGAATAACGGCTTACCATAATAACAAATATCAACTTTTTTTTTACAACTGTTCACCACAAACTATTAAGATCTATTATTTATGTATTTTGATTTGATTTACCTTAAGTTGCTGTTCCACAGCGTCATAATGTGCAGCAAACTTATTTTCAATGTTAGATATTTTCAAATCCTCTTCAATTTTCTTTTTCTTAAATTCTATTTCCATTTGAGCTAATTCTCTTTTCTTAATGAGTTGCATAGCTCTCCCAGCTTCACTAGCAGCTCCTTTGTAATGAGCCATTTTTGTTTCGTCTGATATAACTGAAAAACATGAAAAATGATTTTAAAAATCTACTTAGTCGAATTAAATAGGTAATAACTATTAACAAACCGTTTAAATTCCGACAGTATAATATTTTGAGTCCAGGTTCACACAAAACATTGATGTATAACCTAAAACTCATGAAACCTACCTTATATTTAATGGAATTAACTATAAAAGTCCCCAGCAATAATTTTTTTAAAAAAAGTCATAAGAAATACAGAAAATTGTTGCATATTACTTTTTTTAGAGAAACTATATGTTTTAGCTACCAAAAATTAAAAAATATATTCACTTTTTTTTTAATTTAAATTAAACATTTTTTTTAATTTAAATTTACATTTAAATTAAACAAAGTTTATAATTATTTATATATAAAAGTTTTATGACTGTATAAATATTTACTTCTGCTCATTTTTATTGATTTTCAGTTTTTGATATCAATTAGAAATATAAATATACATTCAAATATATTATTTGTATAAATAGGTTTACTCAAATAATACATATACCTTATCAAAAGTTTTATATCTTACCATTATTATTTTAAAATGTTTACAAAAAATGTTTACAAAAAAAAGGAAACATATACTTTCTTTCCTTTCTTTTGAGCCAAGTTCACAGAACTGACTGCTTTTATATGGAAGATAAGAAGTTAAAGAAACCGTTTGTATAAGTTATTACTGTTTGCATGTGTAATATAAATTCAATTTTTATTACATTGGGAATGTATTCAGTATAAAATATGTTTAATATTCTTGAAATCACCAAACTTGTGTTAGGTGACTAAATATTATCCAGAGTTACTTGTCAAAATGAGCAGGTGTAGAAAATCCGAGGGATGGGAGGGCCAATAAAAAAGAAGAAAAAAGTAAATCCCGAGAAGGTAAAACAGTATGTGGAAAATGTGGAAGTTGCCCACCCAATACCAATTCTTGAGAGGATTCAAGCGCCGATTGTATGGAGGACAACAGTGAATGGAATCCGCGTCCAGGACCTCAAACCGTCACAATATGACCAAGCTATTGAACTATTAGAGGTACCTACCATTCCCAGCACTTCTTATAGAAAGGATGTCAGACTTTAGTCTGGGGACTACTTTACCTTGAAACAAACATTTAAAAGCAATAATTAAGAAGAAAATATATTTTGCTTAAATACTTAAATTGCAGAAGTGTCACAATGACTATTGTTATTTGGTAAAACGATAACTATTCTCAAATTAGTAGATGTCATCGTCATACCTCGTATATAGAAGTAGTAGTTGTTTAATCGGCTTAGGGCGTTGTCCATCTCCAAGTAGAACTAGTTCTATTATGAAAGTTCTAGTTGTAGAACATCTAAAACCAGTCAAATAACTCTTACTCTAATCTAGGTGGTAAACTGGTTTCTTTTGATAATGCCATTTTAACTAATATCTGTAGTACTTAGAATATATAGGTTAGGTTAGGTTGCAATGGCAGTCTCACCAGAAACACACATGGGTAGAACATTGGCCCTTTGCGATACCACATAATGAAGATTCTACGTTTGGATTCCTAAATTTTGCCTAACTCAAGTTTATTTAGAATAGAGATCTTTAACCAGTACCTGATAACGTACAGGCTCGGGACCGACGATCTCAGATTTATTCATCTCCCAAGTGAATCAATCAAGGGTCAGAGTGGGAATCGAACCCGGACCTACTAGTCCAGAGGCAAGAACGTCGCAACTTTGCTGACCTGGTCCGCAATTTAACATACAAGTTAACTGTATGATGAAATGAGAAGCTAATGACAAGAGTAAATGAATTAACTAGGAATAAATATTGTGCATGATGATGAAATAAATAATCCACATATGTTTAGAGAATAATAGTGCAGATGGAAGGAATATTCTATGTACCAATGTTGAAATCATATTGCTAAACGATACCATCTTACCTGGACTAGAAGTTGTTCAACCGCTTTTATACGTTCTAAACTAAAACGTTCTTAGTAAAACTAGTTTTTTTTACAGGTGAATAACGTCTAAAACCTGTGGGACAACTTATACTTCTCTATACTCTATATGAAAGTATCATATACTATTACAGTTATAACTGACCTCTATGGTATAATAACAATCTGCATGTATAATATAATAACTATTATATTAATCTAGTGACTCTATAATCGAGGAAATTACCACTAAATGTAGTAAAAGAAAAGTGAAAAGTTCTAAGCACCTTCAAGTGTTGCCATGTTTTCAATGAAATCTTTATAGTTATTGAAGTCCTCAAAAGTCTTTCAGAGGTAATACTGTAAAGCACTTAGAAATTTTTCCTCTTCTAAGGAAAAATTAATAAAGAACATTACCGCTTTTAGCGGTAATTTTCCTTATAATATGGCATATATAGTATCTTTCCAGAGCAATATTAATCTTACTTATTCGTTATTATGACTTCTCTGACTTTTTTTAAAAGCTATAACAATGGTTACATTTTCCTGATAATTACAGATATAGAGATAGGTAAATAAAATTGATTGTCGATGATTTTTATATTTTGGTTATAAGAAAGTTGAATTTAGGACAGTCGTTGCCAAACTAATCGAAACTTCTTCATAGCATCATGGAAACCCGTAAAACAAAAAAAAAATTGCATTTAATTTTTGTTCTTAAAATTTTCTACAGACCATTAGTCTTCTATAGTTCTTCGAGTGCCAAACACTGGTATTTTAAAAACTAATGGTTTTGCATAAAACTTCTTTTATATGAAAATTTCCTTCTGTAAGAGTAAAACCACAAAGCAACCAATTGACCATCTGCTGCGTTTTGAAGAAATGCTCGTTTTGTTAAGTTCATCTTTATTCTGAAACATTTTAACTAATTCCAATATTACATTAGTAAAAGATACAGTCATACATCATATTGGTGAACGGTAGGGTTCTAATTGAAGATGGACAACGTGCGAAACCGATCAACAACTCCTACTCATGCGTCCCGGGATATGACGGTATCATGTACTAATCTCATTTCAACTAACTTCTGCTGTACTAACGATATGCCTGTATTTAATCACAAATATTTAATTGATATTTGAATTGTTGCAGGATTTCTATTTTACTGATGAACCAATGATGAAGGGAATATCAATGATGGATGATCGAAAGTCGATGCAGGAGTTCTTGGATTTAGCAGCCTACTGGATGCGCGATACACAAGGCCTTGCTGCAGTTCATGAAGGCAGTGGCACTGTTGTTGGACTACTTGTTGGACGGGCCATCGATGTCGGCTCCTATCTCAAGACCCAGAGCCGTGTCTCGGTGAGTCTTCCTTGTATGGATATCATCGAAACACCTGAACCTGTCCCTTGTCCAATCCTTCCATTTCCTGAACCATCGATAATAAAACCAAAGAAAAAGAAAGGAAAAGGAAAGAAAGAAAGTAAGAAAAAATCAAAGAATGACGAAAAGGAATCGAAAAAGATAAAGGATAAAAAAAGTAAAAAGAAAGAAGTCCAATCAAAGCAAAGTACTGTAGAGCTAGTTGTGAAATCGGATGTTCCATCGAAACCTTTCTCACCGATGTTTGAAGACGTCAAATTTGTATGTTTTTGTTTATTTTAAATCCGGTGTATCAAATAAGTTAAATACATGTTGAAATCAATCTGCAATACTGACACAGGAGCTAACTTTCACAGAAGGCTATTCTGTGGTTACTACATAATTCTAATGTACTGAAATCAGTTATTATGTGGTATTTACTCATTGTAGGGTAAAAATCTAATGAAATGGTCTCCACATATAAAAATTTTAATGATATAAACAACGCGTTTCGAACACGTAGTGTTCTTCCTCAGGCATTAACTAAAAAATACAATGACACCAGAGAGTTATCTATAGTACAAAGTAAATAAGACAAACATTAATATAAAATAAAATAAGACAAAAAGTACGAACCTAAGGGTGAGTGCCTCTGAATAAGACTGACTGGAAATGGAATGGACATGGGTGGAGGTATAGGGTACATCTGTTTCTTATTAGAAGGCAGGTATATTTTTCTTTTAAAAGTTAGGCTGGGCCTTTACATTTTGTGTGTATTTTTACATCTGTGTGTTATTTTTTCAATATGTTTCCTACACTTAGTCTAAAAGAAAATGTAAAGGCCAAGCCTAACTTTTAAGAGAAAAATATACCTGCCTTCTAATAAGAAACAGAAACAGATGTACCCTATACCCCCACCCATGTCCATTCCATTTCCAGTCAGTCTTATTCAGAGGCACTCACCCTTAGGTTCGTACTTTCTGTCTTATTTTATTTTATATTAATGTTTGTCTTATTTACTTTGTACTATAGATAACTCTCTGGTGTCATTGTATTTTTTAGTTAATGCCTGAGGAAGAACACTACGTGTTCGAAACGCGTTGTTTATATCTTTAAAATTTTTATATGTGGAGACCATTTCATTAGATTTTTACCCTACAATTACTACATAATACCTACATTAATGCTTAAATTAATGCTACATTAACTACATTAATGCCTTAACTATCCTCTGCAGATCTTGTACATCTGGATACATACATTCTACAATTTCATCGATAATTTCTATAACAGTTTCAATTATTCAATTACAACTTAAAAACCAATGTACCTTCCTGCAGCTAAGAGCTTTGTGGTGGACACTCAAGGAAATCAATGGACGTTTTAAGTGTTCACATCTTGTAAATTTATTAATTTATAGTTAAAATATTTATTATAATAATAATAACTAGATGTTGTTCTCAAGGGTTTGCTTACTCTGGTTTAGATGTAATGATAATTCATATTATGTAATTCTGTATCAACCAAAAGTTTAACCTATCAAAATTAACTTTATAAAGTTTATTTTTCGGTTAACAATAGGGGATTATTACTAGAACAGGGGATCTAGAATAGGGTTAAATAATAAAAAGGTAATTGTTTAAATAAGACTCCTGACCCCCGGATTTAGAAAGAAATAAATTTTTGAGGGTTAGACCAGGATAGAATACATTGTATTTAATGTAAGTGTGTAAACCTATGAGTATCTGTGTTTATTTACTTTCCTTTATTTATATATTGCACTAAGAAAATCAAAGGTATTAATAAGGTCTTTCAACTAGTTAAGTGATTTTCGTCACGTTTGTACGATGAATTAATTATCCACATATTAATGTGAAATGCTTATAAACATGATATCGTTTATCAGATTTGTTTGTCAGAATTTTGTTCCCATTTATAAATTATATTCTATAAATACATTGTTCCTATTCATATTATGACTGACTACTGGTGTAAAAACTAAATAATGAGTAAATTTGGTAACCAAAGGGTATGCTAAATGTTTTTTGTTATAGTTATATACAGGAGAAAAGTTGAAGATCGTTCAGGACTTAAGGTTACACTTGAACAAAGCAGTGGATGTTTTCAGCTTGTATGATGTCGACATCTATTACCGTATCTATCTGTGGTTAGTTCATCCCAAATTTAGGAACCAAGGTATGTCTGAGGGTATATTACAAGAACTACTGTCGTTGTATACTAACTGTAAGAATAGTTAGTGAAGGTATGAAATGAAAGTCTACATGATAAATTTAAGTGTTGTTGTCCTTTCATGATTTTCAAAGGCTACATCTACAGAATAAACAATAGTCGTAAGAGATTCTGCTTATAAGGTTGCAACACAAACTATTTCTTTAAATCATTCTATTGTGGAAGATACCCTATTAACTTTTCATATTATCATGCTACTGTATCTTCGAAATGAGCAATCTATGAAACAGTTTTTTTTTAGGCATAATGGAGTAACGTTGTTTAAATTTAGGAAAGAGATTTATAATCTAGTTGAGTATGTCACTTTTTGAATGATTGTTCTTGTTAGAATTACTATCAATACTGGTTAATTAAGAAACAAATATGGTGTTGACAGGTGTTGGAAAGTCTCTACTTGAAAGCTGTACAAACATGGTCAAAAGCATGAAAATACGCGTAATGTCTGGTATCTTTACTTCATCCATTAGTCAGAATCTCGTTTATAAAAAAGGCTGGGAAATCAATCTTCAAATGCCCTATTTTGATTGGGTTAAAGAAGAAAGTGTGGTGTTTTCAGAAGTGCCTCCTGGAAATTATTCAGCAACGGTTATGTCATTATTAATAAAGGAAACACCGCCACCAAGCCCCGTGATACCTGACCCACCACCGAGACGACATCCGAAAGATGAAGGGGGACGTTCAGGGCGAAAACATCTTAAGATGCCTACGGTGCCTTCTCACGTTCTCAATCGTTCTCCTTCTGCTCAATAAATCCCTCCCACCTCCAGCATTCTACTATTTGTCCTTAAAAATAATTATTATAATTATTATCCTTATGTCAATTATTGATTTCATCGTGAAAACACAATATTAATTCTGGATGATTCACTTACCCTCATCGTAAGCTTCCCATATGTATTATACTTATAAAGGTTTAGTTCATACAGATTGTATGTACCTCAGAGGTCAGTCTTACGTATCAAAACGTTGCTATTTAGAGTATGGGGTGAATTCAGGAAAATTTAAATCAACAATTATGAAGTATTGATTGAATTTATTTATATATGTATATGAGGTTGCTGACTCCTTTCGTCCCTCAGGAGTAACATACTAGTATATTCTGGGTAAGTTATATTGTAATGATGAAGCAAGTACAAGTACATACCAATAGTTCCTCATTGCATAAATATTTTGAATAACAGAAATAAACTTACAAAATGACTCATTCAAGCCAACATTGAATACAAGTATAATTTTCATCAAACAAATGATAGTTATACGACTAACCACCTCTAACTACATATTCAATGGTAATTTGTTTTATAATTAAAAAAAAAATAAAATAATAAACTGAACGATGTCACGTTGTCATCATCATCATCATTATTATCAACTTAACGTAACTTAACAGTAAAGCTATAACTATTTAATATACCTACTTTCATATTAAATCGTAATGATTCACACTTCACATCATCGTAAAATGATGACTGCCAAATATGAAAAATAATTATTTAGTACAATTTATTATTCATAATTTTGATAAATTTTTAATTATAGTACAGTTGACCATATACCAAATCCAATTTTTTTAAAAGAAACTTTTAAACAAATCAACTCCTAATGAAAATAGTTTTTACTTTTAAGAATGCTATAAATAAAGCAAAACTGTTGCCATTGTCGTCCAGTAAAGTGTTACGCTTTCGGGAGTGCGTTTAATAAAGTTCTAGTAATTTAGATTCACTGAACTGATATTTCATACAATGATAACTTCAAACAGTAAGTACAATTTTCGTTTTAACTTATTTGTGTAGCGTAATAAGTACCTAAATAGTTTAATAATAATGAGATATGACAGTAATTAGATAATTACTGAATGATTACTTTCAGTTAATATGGCGGATTGAAGTTTACATTACTATTCTTTTTGGTTAATACAAATTGCGTCTTTTTGCTAAAATAAAATCTTGTGATTAAACATAATGTTAAAAAAGATTTAAAATATCGATTATTTATGACGTATAAGACCAACTTTATCAACAGTACATTTTTTTAAATAAAAATTAGACCAATTTTTAAAAGAAATATGTTTAAATTAAGATCCTTTTACTTAATTTATTTTATACAATTTCTGTAATTTAAGGTGAGTGAAAAAATAACATTTCTATAAGTTATTAAAATTAATTATGGAAGTTAAGCTCCTTATAATTTAGTAGCATTAATCAAACCATTTTTGATATATGTCATATTAAAGATATACATATTTACTCTTCATAAATAATACAGTATTGAGCATTGCAAATAAGAAGCAATTACTAATTAGTTGTCGTAAAAATGAGAGAATGTAATTAAACAGTCAATGTTAATTACGAAGGTGTAACTTACTTGAGTTATTGATAAGTAGTGAATTTCGCACTGCGATTGTAATTTAAAATAAGAAAGATTTTAAATAACATTTAAAATAAAGATTTTAAACATTTTGTAATGGGTATTGACACAATTAATACTGTTTGACATTGTTTAATAATGGCCTTTCCAAATTTTGTTTCAACAGCTTTAACTGTTGCTTACATTTTCATCACAAACATAAAATGCTTCCAAGTACATTAGAATAAATCACTTTCAACATTTTCTGACCTTAAACAATGTTGTTTCTTATTATTTGTTTTATTCTGTATTCGTACATTTAAATTTATTTGGTTCTAAAAAATTATTTTAATTTTTCCTAATTTTTGTTTTATTAAAAACATTCTTCTACCTTCGTATCAATTATTTCTTAATTATTCTTTTTTACAACTGTTCTGATATTTGTAAAGAATATCTTCCAAGAGAGGATTTAATAAAAATTATATTATAACATTTATTAGAATTTGTTTACTTAACTGCTATGAATGTCAAGCCGTATTTGACATCATGCGAAGAATGCAAACTCTATGTCTAAAAGAAGTAAAGACATTCGAGCCAATCATCTCAAAATAGACCAAGATTTCTCTCAAATCATATCTAAAACTATAGGAGTGAGGGATATTTCAATCTCTATCTACATTTATGAAGGTTATTAATGAACTTAAGATCTAAAGTTGAATTAGGTTTCAACTAAATTTGTACTTAGTACGAGTCCGATGTGTTTCAGGCCTCAGTTTAATAATTTTAATAAGATGTCATATTGATCACAGATTTTACGACTCTTATAACTAATAAAACTATTACAGCTAAATATACACAAGTGATATTGATTTAAATGTAAAACATACAAAACATCACTTGGTGGTCAACGAGTTTGGTATTACGTTTACTTATAGTAAAGTTGAGTATAGACCACTCCAGATTTTTTTAAATTTAAATTATGCTTATTATTCTCAATTTCGTATTATTTAAAACCATATAGCTGTAAGCATAAAATATTTCACTGAACAGTGTAAAAAGAAACCTTTCAAATAAAATAACTATCAAGAAAATTTTATGAAAAATTTAACAAATTTCTTGTTTCTTAAAATGAAGTAAAAACCAGTCATAATGGGGTTGGAACTTTGTTCTAGGACTGTGTAAGAGAACTTTTGGATCCTCTAAAGTTTTTGGGTTGATTGCTCTTCGTCAATGAAACATGGCGGAAAATACACTTCGGATTTATACCAAGGTAATACTAACAATTTGTTTTTGTTCACAGATAATGCCGTTTGTAATTTTATGTCAACACTAATCTTTGTGGTTATAGTTAAGATTTATAATGATATGTTTATTACATGCAATAAAGATATATGGTGTTATTTCTATTGTATGTAATAAATTAAAAGTTAAAAAGGAGTTATTTCCTTCTTTACTTCTATTAAGTTAATTATTTCTTTTTAATTTACCGATATCAAACAAGCCTAAAATATGTGCTATTATCATGGAATTTTATTTAAAAATAATTGTTTTATTTATTGAACTGAACCACGATTGGACTTCGTCAAAATAACAAGGCCAACAATGCGCGTGGCATTATAAGAGCTATTTCTTTTTTTACTTCTAGAAAGTTAATTACTACTTTTTGATTCACCTATATCATACTAACCTAAAGTAATTTGTTATTGTCATAAAATTGAATTTAAAAAGAAATGAAAAATAAAATTTCTTAGCAAAATTTAAAAATAACTGATACAAGTGAAATAATTTGCTTGGAATAAGCTGGCTGACTAGGTGAGTGTAAACAAAGTTGTGACCTCCTGCAGGCATTGGAGAGCATCCAAGTAGAGGAAAATAATATGATAATTTTAATATTTTATTTTTTGGCAAATCAAGTTTTACAAGGTAGCCTCATTGAGAAACGGTTCTTAGTCATTTATATGTACACATAATCGTTTAGAAAAAAAAACTTACTATTAATCCTGATAACAGTATCATGTGGGTGTATTTTTATTTCAAATTCTACGCTACAATGATTCAATAAAATTGATTGAATCAACAGTAACTATCTTTCGTTCATTTGAAACAAAAAAACAACCCATCAGAGCGTCAAAAAATCAGGCAAAAACTACACTTTTGCTGATTTCTTGAACAAATGTGATTAACGAATATATTTGTAATACCATTCAGAGAGATGTTTCTAAAGAATAAAATTATTATTGTATGGTAGGTCTGTTTGCAAATGAAAAAAAAAACAACAAAAAGTACTTTATGAAATTTGCTAAGCTGATTTATGTTTTAATTATAATATGTCAACATATAACTATGTTTTATATTTATATTATTTTATTGTTATTGAATATGAATAAATATTTGATCTTATTTAGATTATGTATTCATACTAATAACTTGACAAATTCACTTTTAAAATACAGTCAGAGAGATGTTACCAAGAGATAAAATTATTATGATATGGTAGGTCTGTTTGCAAATGGAAAAAACGAGAAAAATTACTTTATGAAATGTGCTAAAATGATTTATATTTTAATTATAATATTTTAACATTAACCTGTGTTTTATATTTACATTATTTTATTGTTATTGAATATGAATAAGTATTTGTTCTTATTTAGATTATTTATTCATACTAATAACTTGACAAATTCATTTTTGAATAAACAGTCAGAGAGGTGTTACCAAAAGATAAAATTATTATGATACGAGTATGGTAGGTCTGTTTGCAAATTGATAAAACGAGAGAAATTACTTTATGAAATTAGCTAAATTTATTTATATTTTAATTATAATATTTTGACATATACCTGTATTTTATATTTATATTATTTTATTGTTATTGAATATGAATAAATATTTGGTCTTATTTAGATTATTTATTCATACTAATAACTTGACAAATTCATTTTTGAATAAACAGGCAACTCATTTGGATGAAGTAGGTAGTTTATAATATATTGCTTTTAGCAAAGTTTAATTGTAGTATTAATTATTACATTTAATTGTTAGATATATATTTTTTGTTGGTTGGATATGGGGTACGTGGGTTGGGGAGGGGAGGATCACTTAGCCAATGTCACAGGTGCTACATACCTTTTTGTCAGCACTGACTGGCAAGTAGTATGTCTTGTCATAAGAAAGTAATAGTCTTATCTGATGACAGCTGGTCACAAAAACGACTCAAAAAGAGTCTACATTATTGTATATTACCATTGAGTTAGTATAACATGTGTGTACTGTTGCAGGTACAGACGAAAGGATACCTGTACATAGGTAAGTGGGCATGTTTACTTGTTTATTGCATATAGTAGTTATATGTTTATGTGTTTAGCTTATATGTTATAATTATTATAGTAACTATCGTTACTCGAGTTTTCATTATGTTGTTTGTTGTAAGGGATGTGTTTATATTGGTAATAATTAATTTCAGGATTGGAAATTACGCAGACAGTCAACCTCATACACTTTTCAAAACCCTCTCACTTACAGTGTTCTTCTCAGATCGATCGTGATCTATTAAGGCTCTAGAACAGTGATTCTCAAAGGGTGTCTGTAAGATTTTTAGGTGGTCCAGAGTGTTTCAGAATAGTGTATCCAGGCATAAAAAAGTAGTTACCATACCTCATCCTAGTACATTATATCTCCTTTTGTGTAAGCATCATTATTATGTGCAATAAGTAACATCTATTATATACGCAGCGAAATTGTTTTAACAATGGTGAGATTCTAACTGTCCATCATAAAAGACATAAAAAAAATTCAATGAATTGAAAAAAAATGCAAGCTCCTTATAAAACATAGTCCCATATACTTAAGAAGACGCCGCGGGTCGTCAAGTTCACATTTCTCTGAGGACAAGAATAAACAAAATAAAAGTAAGTTACATTATTATAATTTTTTTTTTCATATAGTATTATTTCATTTTACTTAACTACAAAATTTCTCGAAGATTTGTATAGTATGCCTACAGCTATTTACAGACTTAAGATCTTTCCAACTTCCAACACTATCACAACAATAACCTAGAACCTGACAGAAGCTATAAACATGAACTGATATTTTAACGGCTTTATAATGTAGCAAAGGCGTATCATGTACGGAGAGTAGTGATGAGACTTTTATATAGACATCAACATAAATTTGTTGAATAGATATGTGTTTTATGATCTATAAGTCACCATTTTATGACTAATTTATTCTACCTACCATGCAAATTATATTTGGTTGAAACAATTTTGAAATGACAAATAGGTATGATTATATTATTATTTTAATTTCTCTGTATATATAAACTTATAGTTTAATAAAAACGTATGTGTTTTATGATCTATAAGCCACTATTTTATTTCTATTTCAACTCTATCCTATCGTGCTAATTATATCTTTTTGTAGATAGAAGTAATTTTCAGGTGTACAAAGAGGTATGATTATATTCTTATTTTAATTCTACTGTTTATATAAAGGAATAGCTGTTAAATAGGTATATGTTTAATGATCTATAAGTCAACATATACATAACTATTTTATTCTAGCCTATGAAGGAAATTTTATTTGTGTGTGGGTTGAACCAATCAATGAGGTATGATCAGATTATAATTTTAATTCTACTGTATGCATAAACTTATAATTTAATAAGTAGGTATGTGTTTTATGATCTATAAGTCACCATTTTATAACTATTTCTGTTCAACCCTATCATTATATATTTTTGTGGCTAGAAACAATTTTTAGGTGAACCATGAGATATGATTACATTCCTATTTAAACTCCACTGTGTAAGTGAACTTATAGTTGTTAAATAGCTATTTGTTTTATGACATATAAGTCAACATTTCATGACTGTAGCAAAATTTTTTTTATTTGTGGGTTGAAACAATTTTCAGGTGACAAAGAGGTATGATTATATTCATATTTAAATTCTACTCTTTATATAATCTTATAGCTTAATAAGTAGGTATGTGTTTTATGATCTATAAGTCACCAATTTATAACTATTTCAGCTCTATCATATCTTGCTAATTGTGGGTAGAAACAATTTTCAGGTGTACAAACAGGTTTGGTTATATTCTTATTTTAATTATACTGTTTATGTGAACTTATAGCTGTTAAATAGGTATATTATGATCTATAAGCCCACATTTACATAATTATTTTATTCTACCCTATCATGGATTATATTTTGTTTGGGTTAAAACAATCAGGTGACAAAGAAGTATGATTATATTATTATTTACATTCTACTATGTATATAATCTTATATCTTAATAAGTAGGTATGTGTTTTATGATCTATAAGCCAACATTACTACAATGTAATAATGTTGTACAGTCAAATTGCTACATGATTGTAGCAAATTTTTTTTATTTGTGGGTTAAAACATTTTTCAGGTGACAAAGAAGTATGATTATATTCATATTTAAATACTACTGTGTATATAATCTTATATCTTAATAAGTAGGTATGTGTTTTATGATCTAAAAGTCACCATTTCATTTCTATTTCAGTCTACCTTATCTTGCTAATTGTGATAGTATAATAAATATTATATAATTGTAATATAATAATGTATGATTATATAATTATTTTAATTTTACTGTGTATATAAACTTATAGTTTAATAAGTAGGTATGTGTTTTATGATCTATAAGCCAACATTACTACAATGTAATAATGTTGTACAGTCAAATTGCTACATGATTGTAGCAAATTTTTTTTATTTGTGGGTTGAAACAATTTTCAGGTGACAAAGAAGTATGATTATATTCATATTTACATTTTACTGTGTATATAATCTTATATCTTAATAAGTAGGTATGTGTTTTATGATCTAAAAGTAACCATTTTATTTCTATTTCAATTCTCTCCTATGATGCTAATTATATATTTTTGTGGGTAGAATCAATTTTCAGGTGTACAAAGAGGTATGGTTATATTCTTATATAAATTATACTGCTTATATGAACGTATAGCTGTTAAATAGGTATATGTTTTATAATCTATAAGTCCAAATTTACATATCTCTTTTATTCTACCCTATCAAAGAAAATTATATTTATGTGTGGGTTGAAACCATCTGGTGACAAAGAGGTACAATTATATTCATATTTAAATTCTTACTGTGTATATAATCTTATATCTTAATAAGTAGGTATGTATTTTATGATCTAAAAGTAACCATTTTATTTCTATTTCAATTCTATTCTATCATGCTGATTATATATTTTTGTGGGTAGATTCATTTTTCAGGTGTACAAAGAGGTATGGTTATATTGTTATTTTAATTATACTGTTTATGTGAACTCATAAGTGTCAAATAGATATAAGTTTTATAATCGATAAGTCCACATTTACATATCTCTTTTATTCTACCCTATCAAGGAAATTATATTAATGTGTGGGTTGAACCAATCAAAGAGGTATGATTAGCTTATTTTAATTTTACTGTTTATATGAACTTATAGCTGTTAAATAGGTATATGTTTTATGATCTAAAAGCCTACATTTTATGACTATTTCCATTCAATACTATCATGCAAATTATATATTCTAGGGAGTATAAATGCTTTTCAGGTTTACAATGGGGTATGATTATATTCTTATAATCATAAGAACTGGTAAGTGAACTTATAATGTTAAATAGATATTTGTTTTATGATCTACAAATCAACATTGGTAAATATCTATTTATATTTTACTGTATCATGCAAATTGTATTTTTTTGTGGGTAGAAACAATTTTTAGGAGTTCAACCTATATATGATTATATTCATATTTTAATTCTACTGTGTATATTAACTTATAGTTTGTTTAGTAAGTATGTGTTTTATGATGTACAAGTCAACATTATATGACTATGCCTATTTTACCTTATCATACAAACTATATATTTTTGTAGGTACAAACGTTTTTCACGTGTACACCAGATGAATGATTATATTATTATTTTAATTCTACTATATAAATGAGGATATACATTGTTATGTATGTAGTGTCAGGTATATAGTATGTGATTTATATGTATGTATTTATATGTGATGTGTTAGTATATGTATGTGATTTATAATTATATAAGTCAGCATTATATGACTATTTTTTAGAAGAGATGTAGCGAATGTGATCGCTGTTTCCACGGGGCACTGGCTCGTAGGTAGACACACCACCAGATTAGGATTGTAGGCGAGGGATTTTTGCAGGAAGAGACAATTTCTCACTTTCTCTGTCAATGCCCTGGTCTGGCTCAAAGAAGGAAAGAAGCACTAAGAGAATATTTCTTTGACAATCTTGAGAACTTAGCATCCACTGGTATCAGGGATCTGTCTAGATTTATTGTTCTCTCGAGGTGGTTTGAGTGGACCAGGAACGAGGGAGAATGACCCAAATTCCTCTTTGTGGTATCACAAGGGGCCGGCTTGCGGCCTATGTGTGTTCTCTCTCGGGACTGCTACTGTAACCTAACCTAACCTATATGACTATTTCTATTTTACCCCATTATACAAACTATATATTTTCGGGGGTATAAACGCTTTTCAGGTGTACAGTGAGGTGTGGTTGTATTAGTACTTTGAAAGTATTGTGTAAATTATGTTATTGTTGTTGGTAGTTTCTTAAGATACTTGAATCTATTTCTTGTATATCTATTTCTATTCTTGTCTCACGAATAGCTCATATGCTTTAGGAGGAGAGGTATAACTACTTTTTTTTGTAATTCTTTTTTTTTTAGTTCTAAATGAAGTATGTATAGAAATGGTGTTAGTTCATACAGTTATAGTGACTGTCCTATCAGTAGTTTGTATGTAGCGGATAAGCTCTTTTTATTATTATTTTTGTTCGTTCTCTTATTCTTAATTGTATTGTAGTAATAAGTTGGTTATATTACAATATATTCTCGAAGGTAAAGACTCTTTACGTTAGTTAGTTGGGGGGGGGGGGGGGGGCGCCCTTGGGTGAATACCAGGTGTGTCCACAGGTGGTGGATAGCGGAGAGCCCTGTACGACCCGTTCGCTATCAGGGTAACCCCGAATAACTAATAAGGAGTCCCGAACAACCCTTCAAGCCACGCTTTAACAGCCTAAATGTTTGAATACCTGAAAATAGAACTCATTTTGTAATGAGGACCTTGGACAGCATTCACCTGACTGTTTCTGTCAAATTTTCTGTGACTTTATTTTTAACGGTTATTATATTTATACGCATACAGTATACAAGAATGTCATTTTCTTTTTCCAAATCAAGATAAGAGTCAACATTCCTCTGAACTTAACACCTTATAAAGCGTTGTCTGCTCATGGTAGTATCCGAATCTATAATGTTTTCCTATAATGTTTTCAGTGTGAACTGGTCGAGTCCACAAACTTTTAAATACATTAGGTATCTTAAAAATCATTCTAAAATGCATTTAGGGATCCTAAAAACATGTAATTTCTGAAAATGTTGAAATCAAAATGTTTATGATTACTATAGTTTATTTATAATAAAGAAATATTTACAGTACTACATGTCCAAAAAGTCTCTTCCTAACAATGATGCTAATAGAAATGTATCCACGATATTAATCCGGAGAACTGATTAATCCGTTTTAATAAAATAATTTTAAAATTTAAAATTATTTAATTGCAATATCTTTTAAAATAAATCAAAAGTAAAAATTAAAAAAAAAATTCCAATTGAAAAGTATTGAAGAGGAGCCGGTTAAGTTTTAATGGTTAGAATGAAAATCAGTATCAACACAACTGTAATGTAATATTTATCCCACTCCCTCTCTCAAAACAACTCTTGAATTCAACTTTATTCAATAGCAGGTGATTCATTATTCCAAGGTGAATTCTCAGTTTTTATAACTAAACTTCCAATTTCAGTAATTGGAATTTTATAGTTTTTTTATAGATTGCTACTTTTATGTTTAATTTTTGGACAAAATTATATTGTTCTCTAATCAGCCGTTCAGAGTTAAAAAAAAAAACATTCTCTGGAATCATAAAATGTACCATAGCTTTCTTTTTTGTTAATGTCTTCTTGGGTTTCATTCTGATCCATCTGTGGTGTGATTTGTATTTTCTAGTTTATGCTTTTACCTCTTCTATAATAATGCCAAAATTTCAAGACTCTAGTTAGTAGTATAGAAGCAAAAATGTCGCACAACTCATTTTGGCCAAAAAAATGACTTCCCCATCATGCACTACTGCCCTCAAACAATAGGGTACATTTCCATCTGTGTGTAAAATCTTAATTCAATCTGTGAAACGATTTCGACTGCAGGCGAGTTCACAAACGTTTGAATACACACCCATCCATACACACACAAAATCACCAAAAAAAAAAAGTCAGAAAAGGATTTTGGGGACTCCAAAACTTTTAAATCTGTCAAAATCTAAAGATCGAATTTTTCATGATCCCTGTACTTTCTATTTTCTTAGATAATTCTCATGTACATACATAAAAGAAATAAACAGGAAATATCAGGATTCATTATATTTTCAAAACATGAATCGGTTTTATTTAAAACTTTTTTTCATAACAGAAGTATATAATTTTAAAAAAATGAAAAAGTTAATATTTTGTCTTTACAGTGGAAGATAGTGTTTATTTATTATTACCATCCTCAAGAATAACCATTTTAATAACATCTTATAATAAAATCTAGAGTGGCCTACACTCAATTTTACTATAAATAAAAAAATATCAAACTGATTTAAAACATAATGATTTTTGTATACTCAAAAGCTTTCACATTCAATCAAGGTCAACATTTTTATATTTTATTAAAAAAATACCTTTTTTTTTCTTTCAAAATTGTAAACTCTCTTTCATTATTCATTGTCTAATTAAATAATAAATGAAACTTTTCAGAGTTGTCTCAAAGTTCTATCTGTTTATCCAGTATAGTGTCATACCTGAAATCATAGCAGCTATTTGCTAAAAATCATATTAATTGATAATTATCACTATTTAAAAATTCTATTGTCGAAGAATTTCATTAACTAAGCAAAGATATTAATTGAAAAAATTAAAATGCATAATATATTTCTCTGAATATTCTGCATGCTAAATATAATAATAAAGCTGTAATAATAACTTACATAAAATTTAATGAAATTTTCATTTATCTAATATGTTTATAAAATCATGAAAATAAAATAACGCTTTAAAAGTCATATGTTGTCATATTATAAAAGATAAAAGTCATATCTTGTATCTAAGGAAACTTTATATTGTTGCTGTACAAATAATTTCAGATGTTTAAAAAATCTTCTAAAAAATCACTTACTTCTGTTGTCGCTTCCATGATAATGCCAAAATTTCAAGACTCTTGAGTTAACAGTTTAGGAAAAAAAATTATTAATATTAGAATTAGAAAAAACCGTCATACCTCGTAAGTTGATATCGGAGATGTTGATATGCATGTACGAGTATTTAACACAGCCAGTCTGGCTAAGGTTATGCAACATCTCCGATATCGACTTATGAGGTATGACGGTTTTTTCTAATTCTAATATTAATCTTACTAACCTCAGTGGTAATAACAATATGCATGTAAAAAAAATTATGTTTAAAAAAGTCATATTTTGGTAAAAAAAGTTACTTTCCCACCATGCATAAATTGCTCTCAAAAATTTAGGGTGGTACATAAGCACTATTGAATCCATTTTGTGTACAATATTAATTTGATCTATCAAATATTGTGGAGACTGTAGCGATACTCAAACTTTCTATACACACCAACCAACAAACACACAAGACATCATCGAGAAAATGTCATGAAACGACTTAGGAGACCTCAAAACATGTAAATCTGTCAAATTTCAACATCGATCGTTCTCGATCACTAACTTATAGTAAAATAAAAGTTATTTGTTTTTTTAATAAAATGTAAAAATGTTGACTTATGATTGAATGAGAAAGCTTTTGAGGAGACAATAATCATTATGTTATTAACTTGTATGCTATTTTTTTACTTATAGTAAAGTAGAGTGTAGGCCACTCCAGATTTTTTTATTTTTAATTTGTATCTGTTTATCCTATTTTTTATAGAAATGACTGGATTGTACAAGTTTTTTTTGTACTCACTTTACTGATTGCACTACATTACTTTTATAATTATTTTGAAAAATTTTTTTTTAAGTTTGGAAATACAATATTCCTGAGAGATTTCTTGTTGATGCGGGCGGTTTGGTAGTTTGTTTTATGATAGTGCCTTTTTAAATTGTTGCGGGAGTTTATTGATGTATACTATTCCACTGTCGTTTTTTTGTTCTCTATATACTAATTTGTTTATTGCTATTATATTTGTTAATACTATTTCTATTATCTAACCAATCCTTACCAGTTATTGCAATTATTTTGCAATTGCAATTACCGTTGCTTTGGTTGTAACCACTTTTGATAATACTACTATGTTCCCATTTTCCCTGTCCAGTACAAACGGATGCTTAGAAATCAAGTTCAGTGCACTAAAGATACACTGAATGAATTTGATTAATACATCAAAATATTTATCCTAAATTAGTCATCAGGAAATGTCAAAAAGAAATATATTAAACAAAAATTAATTTATTTTATTTTTTATAAAGGCAAGATAAAAAAAAACACTCATAATCTATAAAGTTAAATTACAATCACAAATATTCGAAAAAAAAAAGATTAAACAACATAACTTAAATCTCTAAAATAAACAAAAAGTAATTTACAAACACAGAAATAATAAAGAAAAAAAAATTAAAATATACATAAAGTTAAAACAACAAAAGAATATCACAGCCTTATTGGTGTATATATACAAAACAAAAGTTACTGTATCAACTGTGTTTGTTAATGAAACTTATAAATTGTTAATTAACAGCAGTACTCGGTATTCAGAATGTCATGAGGCATTTTACCTTGCGTAATTAACCAATATCGACGATATATAATGGAATACTCGAATTAAGCATGACGTGGAAGTTTTAAACCCAACCGTTTTTTTAAATTGCTTTCCACTATCATCCAAATATTTTTATGACAAAAGCTCAAAAACTTTAGTGTTAGTTAAAAATGACAAGAAATGAACATAAAATGTTTTAATCAAGATATTATGTTACCTTTACTAAAAATCGAATAATCTACTTAATAATGAAAATTTAATGAATTGAAAAAATAATAATGAAAAGCACTTATTCATCATAACAAAGGCATGACATCACTAAATGACTTCTTTTAAAATTGCGTTGTATAAATAACGCAAAAAATATAAGTAAATGATATACTTATTTTATGAATCCAAGATTGTTTAAAAATTCGGTATTCTTTATATATATATATTATATATATATATATATATATATATATATATATATGATCAAACCACAATAAGAAAATGGGAAAGCAAGACTAAGATCTTTCAACCGTAGTCTTGCTTTCCCATTTTCTTATTGTGGTTTGATCATTGATTGTTATTTCACGTGTTTATGTGAAATCTTTTGAATATATATATATATATATATATATATATATCAATAATATGTTAATATATTATATTATATTGAGGCGAAGCGATTATTTTTATGTTATATTTTAATGCTTTAGTGTATTTTTATATTATTATGAAAGACAAGGTGAAGTGCGGTTGCTAAGCAACCGGTGTTGACTGTTTTTGTTTTGGATTTGAGTTGAATTGTGGAATATATATCTTGTACGACTATTTTATATAGTTTTTATTGTAAAATTCCGAACAGTTTACGCGACAATATATATATTTTATTATCTCGACTACATATAATCTACACTATTTTTCTTTATCGAGGTTTGGTCCAGCGTTAAACAATTCTAACAAAAAAACCCCTTTAAGCCAACGTCTCGTTTATATTTCTAGACATCTTCATGGTATGGTATTTTTAATTTGTTGTAATACTTGATTAACTTAATCAACTTGATTAAAATACGAATTAACAATGTAGAGTCTGTCTTTCAAGGAATAAAAAATACTAATGCCTGAAGATGTCTCGAAATATAGAGGAAACGTTGGATCAAAGTTGTTCTTTTGAAAATTATTTGACCCTGGACTAAACCTCGGTAAAGAAATATAGTGTAGTATATATATATTATATACTCTTGTGCAGAAAAATTACAATAACATGAAACACGTGATGCAATCAATGAAGTTTAAACCATAATGGAAAAAGAAAACAATAGAAAAAAATGCTCTGAGGCCTTTCAATGTTTGTCGTCAGAGAAGCAAACAAAGTAAAAACTGAGAAGCTAACATAAAAGTAATGGAGAAGGAAGGTATATTACCTGAGGTGCATTACCTTCCTTATCCATTACTTTTATGTTAGCTTCTCAGTTTTTACTCTGTTTGCTCTTTGATGACATATATTGAAAGGCCTCAGAGCATTTTTTTTCTATTGTTTTTCTTTTCCCATTGGCATTTAAACTTCATTGAATACTGTTATATGTACATAACTTTATAAAGGTATAATGAAATATTACTACAGGGATGGAACAGATAGAATCAAACAGAACAGAATAAATCAAAATTTGTTAGGAATTGGTCAAACTCCGAACCAAAGGCAACTTTTCAATTTTATTTAAAACCTTTATTTAATCTTGGTTCTAAATAGAATCCAAATGTGGCTTTTGAAATTTGATTTGAACATGAAATAGAGATCAATTGTTGTACATACATTTAATATGTGCAACTTTTACTTTAGTGAACATTTAATTTAAATAAAAACTAGGTTGTACTTTGAAAAGAAATACAAGAGTACTATTGATAGGTCAACAATTTGTCAAAAATTAAAATATAATAATACAAATGAAATTTAATGGTTTTCTAAAAATTATTTAGTCAGTTATAAAATTCTATTATAAAAACATTTATATTTATACCAATATTTTTTTCTTTTTTTGTAACATTCCAATTTGAAATATAAATTGCATCAGAAAAATTGTTTTAGCTAAGAAAAACTAATTTTTACTGACGTAGGAATTCAATAATGATGTACGACAATAATACATTATTGTCATTTCGTGACATGGAAATAATAAATCCTATATTTAATGAAATAGCAAAAATGACAGTCCATTTTGAAAAAAATTATTTTAACTTACTAATTTATAATATACAATGTTTACTTAGCACCGTACATTAATCTAACAGAAATAATATATATATATATATATATATATATATAACAGATTCAATAATATATCGACCGTTTGATAGAATAGGTGTGTTCTCTAATTGGGGTTCGGTCAATTTTCCAGGATAAAAAATCAAACTCTCGTTGCCAACGTTTCGGTTTTATTTAAAACCTTTTTCATAGGCAGAAGTAAGAATTTTTTAACTAAGAAAATGAAATTTACATTATTTAAAGGAACAACAATGTTAGCCGGACAAAACCTTCGACTAGACTGTCGAAAACCTTCGACAGTCTAGTCGAAGGTTTTGTCCGGCTAACATTGTTGTTCCTTTAAATAATGTAAATTTCATTTTCTTAGTTAAAAAATTCTTACTTCTGCCTATGAAAAAGGTTTTAAATAAAACCGAAACGTTGGCAACGAGAGTTTGATTTTTTATCCTGGAAAATTGACCGAACCCCGATTAGAGAACACACCTATATATATATATATATATATATACTTTGAAAACACGAAAAGAAACACAACCCTTTTATGGGTTGTCCTCAGGAAAGGAAGTTGCCCGGTGAGAAGACGATTATCAACTTATATATAATCTGTATTATATAACCAGGATTTAGACAATTTTCCAGGTTCAAAATTGATAATACATCTATTCTATCAAGCGGTTGATATATTGAATTTGTTATATATATATATATACATACTTAAAATAAACTGTGACACATAGACAGAACATAACAAAGACTCACTTTTCAATATTTCGACCGAAATGGCGGTCGTCCTCACTTCTTCACCTGAGGACAACCGCTATTACGGTCGAAATATTGAAAAGTGAGTCTTTGTTATGATTCTGTCTATGTGTCACAGTTTTTTTTTAATCGTAATTTGTCCTGCCGGACCGTTTTCGTTTTTCATGGTTTATATATATATATATATATATATATATATAATAATGGACTTCAAGTCGTAATTTCAGTAAATTAAAAGTCTAATAAATTGTAGTCTCAGTAAACTGTGAAATAAGTCGGAGTTTTAGTTAATAATAGTAAAATAAGTCGTAGATACAGTCAATTAACTGTAAAATAAATTAGAGTCTCAATGAATCAACTGTGAAATAAGTCGAAGTCTGGGTAAATTAAATGTGAATAAGGTCTGAGTTTCAGTAAATTAACTGAAAAATAAGTGTTATAGTTGGAGTTATTGATTTTTTTTTTGACAGCTATTAGAGTCAGAGTCGGTAGGAGACGGAATCGCTCAGTGTAGCGACTTCAGTATAACCCTGGTTTACAACTAAGGATATGGGTACCAAATTTTTTATTACATATAAGCTTTTTTCAGTTTTTGAATTTAAAAAAAAAACTGCTTTCAAATCAGTAGTAGACAGATCTGACATTGTATAAAATATATAATACAACCTTCTCAACCATATAATCGCAAAAAACACCAATCCATGGGCGAAAATATTTAATTAATTATTTAATTTCATTAAAAATAGTGTAGAATAATGCTCACGATTATACCACATTTAATAAATTTAATTATAATTCTAGGACTTAGAATAGATTGATCAATCTTAATTGTATTTCATTTTTTTTTATGTATATAAATGTTTTAACTCACTTCTCTTAATTTTGAGTGCTTTAAGGATTTTTCAATCAGAAATGTTTTTAAAATGTTGATGATTTTTTTAAACAACCGGCTGTCACAAATTGTCATTTAGCATACACTCCTGCTTGTAAACACTAAAAGCGATATTGCACACATTTTAAACAAGCTGTCATTTAGAAAATTTTTGCAAAATAAATATAAACTTGGGTAGATTTTTGTATAACATAAAAAATCAAAGTGGTACAATCTTATTTTAATTCTGATGCTATTCAAACTGTTTAACCTCAACAAAACAAAACAGGAATTTTAAATTGTAATTAAATCCCTTTTCGGTCTCTATTTTAATTTCTCCATAAAAGCTTTTTTTTCCCTAATCATTTCGATTTCATACACTTATAACTGTTCTAATATATTGTCTCAGATAAAACTATTAAAGGAAACAGTTCAATACATTGCACTTTATACATTATTTTCAGAGATCAAGTCTTTCTAATGGTCGAATAGCCTTTAAAATGTAAATAACATATCTTTGATCAATTTTTTTATTTAAAATATTATTACTTAGAAGTTTCGTGAAAATGAGTTATATTATTTTTTTTTCATTTGCACGTAGAATATACATTAAAATGTATTCTTTATACTGCAGATCATAAAAGCTACAGATAAAGCAAACTACTTAGTTTAGCTAGCCAATTTTTTTTTGCACATGTAACTCTATTTTCGGAATATGAACTGTGTGAACTGTACAGTTTTAAGCTGCATCAGGTGTCCTACCAAAACATCTTTAGCAATCAATCGACGCAGTTTACACAGGCAAAACTTATAGTGTACTGAATGTGACTGTTTTCTATCGCACAACATTTTGTTTCTCCCCCGAAGTAGTTTGATAACCGTTAAAACAAACAGAAGAAACAATCGACACTTTTCACAAACTTATAGATCATGTCACTGTTCGATTCTCTTATCGTACAGATAAACTGAAGTATGAAAGCTCTCATTGATTGGCCTAAATAGAGATTTCCACACAAACTTAGACATAAGCTCTTCTCCGGAATAAAACTACTTTCCTACAAATCTATTTCAATGATTATATTTCCAAAAATAATTTAATTTTATCCAAATTCATGAAACTTCTAAGTAAAATAACATATAATCATCAGTAAAAAAAATTCAATTTTAAATATTCCCCTTTTTCTTATAACATAAATAAAAATAAAACATTTCTATTTCAAATATACATAACAATATCCAAACATACTATAAATTCTATTTATGGCAATGCAGACACATTTTTACAAAGTAAATCCTTACATAGAATTTACTTTTCAAGTTAGATTAACAACACAAATTAAACCAACTTAAAAAAAAACATCTTTTTGAAATTAAACGAAATAAAGAAAATAAAAATAATTTCAAATAGCAGGTTCAGTTAAAATATATACATACCTTGGGAAAAAATTACAAATAACATATAGAATTAAGTGAGAGAAAATAAAAAAAAATTATACATTAAAATAAAAAAAAGAAGTAATAAAAACAATAACAAAAATGTTTACTACAAACTAGGAGATGGCACTTTGTCAAAATGGGATTGTAAGATGCTAACTTATGCAGGATTGGGGGAAGAGATGACAATGCAGGGACAGAAACCTGAGAAAAAAAAAACAATAATTGTATATAGCAATGAAAAAACATGTCAAGTTAGCCTCACGAGAAAATATTTATATAAATAAGATCATTCAGCATGAAACTCGATATATTATCAATTCATTTCCTTTTGTGTTCGGTTAAATATGACAGAAAGGAACAAATAAGCATATTAATTAAACGTATATGAATATATATGAGTTATAAGATTCTTGAGGGATTAGGTCTAGATTTAAACTACATTTTTCGACAACATTTCAACATATATTTATGTTTTCCTAAGGGAAAAAACATGTTTTAACAATTAGTATTATTGCTATAACGATTTTGGTCTATTGTTTACATTTGTAATAAATGTAATTTATAAATATGTAACATAGATTTATAAATGAAGGGTAACTGGAAAGGTAGTAATGATAATCTGGTATTACAACTATGGATTGTCTACATTGAAATATTGTTTTTACATTTGTTCAGATCTATAGAGATCAATATTTGCTTACCTCAGAAATCTGTCTATTTTCATCATTCCTTCACCTGGATTTGACTACACTACATGATTTATAAATAATTTGGTTAAGTCATTTGGGCTTATGTCAATGTGTACTGGTGGTTTCAATTGCTGTTGTGTTCCTTCTTCTAACTTTTAAACACCCAGTATTTACATGTTTAGGTTTACTAGTATTTACCAACCTAGTATTTACATATTAGGTTTGGTTAATTTAAGTGTTTAGTCACTGTGGTTATTGGATTGTGAAAAAATGTTAAGAGTAGATTTGGCTGAATTTTTTTATGACCGTTCTGGAGTTGCAGGTGGTATTAATTTTTCCTATATGAATTACTTCTTTTATAAGTCTCTTTTTTTTTGTCTATTATAACTCGATTTTGAAAAAATCGAAGTTATGTTTTTGGGTGTTCCCATGTTTAGCTAAAGCTCATGTTTTGTTCTTAGTGATGTCCAATTTATGTTGTAAGATCCTTCTTGCTAAGTATTGGCTGGTTTGTCTTATGTATTTTGTGTCACAGTCGTTACAGTTAATTTGATACACTATACTGCTGTTTTGTAAAGTAGAGAGGAAATTTGTAAATTTGTTTTTGGAGGAAACTAAACTGTATAGTATTTTGTTGTTTCTATGATTCTATATGAATATATATAAAAAAAGAATCACAAGAAACACATGATGCAATCAATGAAGTATAAAACCACAAGGAAAAAGGAAAACAACAGAAATAAATGGTCTCAGACCTTTCACTTTATGTCATCAGAGAGCAAACCGTTTGTGTAAGTAGATAGTAGATCAACCCTAAGACATGTGAGCCATGTCTCAGACTTCAGTCTTTTCTGACTGAGAGATTTGATGTTACGAACCAATTTCCTCCTTTTAGGGTTTAGTCGAAATAGGAGTTGGGCAAGGACATATAGAATTTGTGTAGTAGCTCACATGACGTAGGAATTATGCTAGCCAAGATAATGAAAACTAATGGAAGATTTACTAAGAAAAGTTTGAATATGCAAAGATATCATATAAAATACTGCGCAAGAAGTATCTTCAGTTTACCTGGTAGGATCCTGCTTGTGACTAAAACCGTCAATTTTCACTACGTTCATTTCGTCTTTGCTGTACCTTGAATAACTGAAGGTGATCTGAAACACATAGAAACAACCATCAGCTCAACGAATCAAAGATACGATCATTCAACCTGTTTTGATTTATCATGATGTCTATCAACCTTTCGGCCATTCCATGAGTAAAGCACAACAGATCGATGCTTTTTAACGTGAGACCCTTTAGCCAGATCAGCAAGCCCACTACGACCCTCCTATATTAGAAGGGCTGCGAGGAGTTACAGATGCGCCCAAGGTGGACCTCGCGGAGGCGGGTCCCATGACACCACATCACGCATAAAGAAAAAAAAAAAAAAGACATTAACTTTACGCCACTTATTCTGCAAGTCCATAAGCCTTATTACATTTCTCTACGTAGTGCACAAATGACTGTAAAGGCTTGCAACTAAGAAGTTTTCTGCACATTTGGTCATCGTACTTCCCAGTTTCCATCTCCAGTTGGTATCTTTGAATATCATAATGGGGGCATACTTCTAACAGAACGATCATTCAACTATGCTAAGGTTGAAATAAACAACTTAGATTCATTGTTAGTAAAGGCTAGGAGTGTCAAGGTATCCCAGGAGCTTACGAACTCGCCTCTGGCCTGGTTTATTCGGGGAATGGCTACCCACTCTGGCACTTGATTTATTCATGCGATCGGTGGAAAAATCTGAACACGTCATCCCTCAGAAAGGAAATTTAAGCCGTGTCAATCCCGAGACTGTACGATGTTTGAAGCTTAACCGCTTAAGATCCCTACTTGAAATACACTTAAGTTGAGGAAAATTTGCAATTTTTAAATCCCAATGTAGAATGCTCATTGCATGGTATCATAAAGAGCCAATCTCTGATCTATACGTGTTCTCTCGTGGGCCGGCCACTCTAACCTAAATTAACCTTAGTGAAAGGTGTTATCTTTTTACAAATTTTTACTGACAACTTTTGTGACTCTAAAAACGAAAAGTTATTCAATGCTATTTTGTTTCATACAAGAATTGTATAGTATAGATCTGAAGTCATTGACCTAGAATTTTACTTTAAATAGAAGAACTATAAATCTCAGAAATAATCAACTTCATTACGTAATTGAATTATTAACATGTGATCAAGACTATTTTAAGAAACTAGATGACCGTATAATCAATAGAGCTTATAAAAAAATTTCAAATATTTCTAACTGAAGATCTTTGGAAAAGGTTGAACGACTTAAATCTCGATTGTGGCCACAATGATAACAGTTAGTAGTAATTTTACAAAAATTTGAAGAATATTAATTTTCACCGAAGTACAGTAGTGTTGTTCATTACATCGGCTCTGTCGATTTAACTTCCTGAAATTCAGGATTTTTGTTGTTCTGGACAATACTATTATAGTGCTCATATTCAGTAAAAAAAAAAATGTGTAATATAGCAAAGCAATAAAGTAATTAATATTGCTTTTGAAGATGATTGAGATAAGAAAACAGTTTGTTGATCTCAAAAGCTTATGAAAGTAAAAATGATTTTAATAAATATGATTATCCTGATTCATCTTATAATTTTGAATATATATATATCAGTTGGGTTTTTGACTCTGACGAGACCGCTTGTTACGGTTGAAAGATCTTAGTCTTGTTTTCCCATTTCTTATTGCGGTTTGATCATTATATATATATATATATATATATATATATATATATATATATATATATATATATACCACCAAGCTCCCTTCCCGCTTGGTGGTAAGTGGTTGGGTACTGGCTGCGGTCTCCGAGTTCAGTACCGCCCTGTCTTCCTGCAAGACTCTTCGCTCTTCGCACCTCCTGATGACAACGATGGTCGAAATATCGATGTGAGTTATGTCTGTGTCTTTCTGTGTGTTTCCTTCGTTTTGAATTTATTTTATTTTAAAAAAGTCCGCTGGACCGTTTCTTTTAATTGTGTATATATATATATTGTGTATATGTTGTATATATATATATATATATATATATATATATATATATATATATATATATCAGTGACATAGTGTTTGGGAAATAGGTGGAAAGGATGAAGCAACTACTGAGTACATTAAGATATTGTGTGTGCTTGTGCGTGTGTGTGTGTGTGCGCTTGTGCGTGTATATATATATATATATATATATATAGTGTGTGTGTGCTTGTGCGTATATATATATATATATATAATATATATATATATATATATGTGTGTGTGTGTGTGTGTATGTATGAGTGTGTGTGTGTGTGTGTGTGTGGAGAGAGAGAGAGAAAGAGAAGGAGAGATAGAAAGTGAGGAGAAAGAGAGAGAATGAAGAAAGAAGTGGTGGGAGGAAGAGGAGAGATAAATAGTGAGGGAAGAGAAGGGAAAGCAAAAGAGAAATAGAGAGAATGTGAAAGGAGTGAGTGAGTGAGAGTGAGAGAGAGAGAAAGAGAGGATAGATATAAGGTCTTTTTGACCTCTTATTGCTCGTTAATGATTGTTCTGTTTCGCCCCTGTCAAATGTGTAAATTGATACAATCACGACTGCAGATATTTTGAGGCTTCTATAGTTCCCACAGTGCAAGTCCATTAGCCAGGACTGGTTTAGTTATGCATGGTATGTCAATAACACCTCACAAACAAAGATTAGCATCTTAATCAGCTGTTTTCCAGGGTCATACATAATAAAAATCAATCACAGTACATTATTTTCGTACAAGTCCAATAATTACGTAAAAGACACTTCAATTATTTATTATGGGACCAAAAATGGTAATCCAATGGATTGTTCCTATTTAAATTCTAGTTAATTAATATCTCTTTATATAGCAGTAAATAATACATTATTTTTTTATAAAAATAGTAATGGTAGAAGAGCATGATTAAACCTACAGTTAACCATTGTAGGGTAAACAGCTAATGAAATGGTCCCCATATATAAACATTTAATGATATAAACAACGCGTTTTCGAACACGTTGTGTTCTTCCTCAGGCATTAACTAAGGGTGAGTGTCTGGTACAACTGACACTCACAGTTGTACCAGAGACACTCACCTTAGTTAATGCCTGAGGCAGAACACTACGTGTTCGAAACGCGTTGTTTATATCATTAAATTTTTATATGTGGAAACCATTTCATTAGCTTTTTACCCTGCAATGAGTAAATACCACATAATAACTGATTGCACTACGTTAGACCTACAGTTAACATTAGCACAGATACATCAGTAAAGTTCATAAGGTTATAAATCAATAACTAGATTCACAGAAAACACGCGAAATAAAAATCAACATCAGAACCACAGTAAAAAATTCTTAGTCACTTTCTGAGTTTCTTACTCTGGTTTAGAGGTTGATATACATAAAAATAGATTTACATTTACTGTAAATATTAGCCTTGCTTTATGTATTTTTACTCATGTTGAATGTATATATATTTGAAAAACAAAAACAGTTGTCCAACTGGACTAATTAAAAAAATATAACCCAGAGGAGTTAGTCATCTAGGGAAGATCCAAAGATCCTAAGACCTCACTTGGTTCACATTTTCTTTTGAATTTAAATAAAAGTCTCTCCCTCGAGAAATTTTTTTGATCAACTCAAGTAATACATGGAGTTCATAAAGTTCCAGAATTTAAAGAAATTCTGGTGTGAGATACCACACGGTTTCATGTATCTAATTGTAAGAGGTAGTGGCTTTGTTAGGGTGCTATCAGTTGTTTGATGGTAATTCTGTTAATGATTTTGTTATTTATTATTTTCCAAACAAATATTCTTGTTCTTTTTCTCGCTCTCTTTCTTTCGGTTTAATCAATTTTGATCTAATCAGACTAGTTGGCCAAAGAGCCTTTAGAATCACCGAACTGACCACCAGCAATGACTATTATACAGTATCTGCAGTCAAAATAATTCAAATCATGCATAATGGTCTAGCTTTCAACAGTAAATGGTGAGACCACCAAACTGTTTTTTTCCAGATGTGAGGTCCCATTTATAATATAAGGACTTGAAACTGACATACAAGTGAACCCAATTATTGAATAGACATGGTAAATATAAATCATTACTGCACGGGTTTACTATTTCCGACGACCCACTTTACCCCTGTTCTTAGAGCCACCCACACCGTATATCACATCATAGTGAAGTGCCCACATCTGGATGCGATTAGAGCTCCACTGATACTAAATCTTGATCTCTGGCCACTAACTCACCTTCATCAGTTCTCATATCAGAGTTTCTACATTGTATATCAAACTTTATTAATATTACTGATTTTATTCGACAGTGTGGTGAGATTATGGCTCCATACATTTTTATCATTCTTCTATTTTAAGTAGTTTAATTAATTATGATGAACTACTGATTCATAATTTTATTTATTTTTTCATACAATCATATTCAAATTTCAATTGTAAAATGTTTGCATATTCTTATAACTACTGTGAATTATTATTATATTCTATTAATATTCTTATTAAATATATGCGGTATTGAAATACGGATAATGCTGTAAATACAGTTTTCGAAAAACACACAGATGAACCAATTTTCTTTTATTGGAAGCAGGAAACCTCAAAACATATATTTCCGTTGAAAATTCGATTTTGATATTTTGACCCGAAATATAATACTTTTATTTCCCTATATTACATATAAGAGAGTACGGTGAATTAAAAAAAATAGAAAAGTTTTTAATAGAATATATTATCCAGCCATTATAAAAAAAAGAGCACAGGTTAAATAATGTTTTTTTTTGGAACAACATTCAAGCAGTTTATTTATTTTGATTAAAACGTTATTTAAATGTATAGTGCATTTTTAAATGCAAACGTTAATTTTACACAATACAGTCCTTTTCAGATTTTGTTTCCATAAAACAAAATTTGTAACTGACTATATTTTTAAGTAGATTTTCTCCAAAGATATTTTTCAAATCTATTGATATAAAAAAGAAAAATTTTCCTATACATTGTTATTTTAATAACATATAACATGTTATTTTAAGATTAGATTGAGATGAATTGTAAAATGTAAAAGAATGAAAAATAGTAACGCCTTGATTAAGTGATTTCCAAATAAAACAGTTCAAGGAAATTGAAAATATTGTAAAAAAAAAAACAATCGTTATACCTGGTCACGGAATGACTCCTCTTTGAGAAACTTCATTGGTTCTAGGTGAGAGTGGAACTGTTCTATGACGGTCAGCTGTTTCTTCAACATGTGTTCTGAAAGGAAAACATATCTTAAGTTAGGAAATAAAACTGACATTGAGCATTACAATCACAGGGGGTTAAACGAAACTTCTCGGTAAATATTCTATATTCTACTTTTGGAAATTCTGATAAACGTATTTTGCATTAAATTTCAAGTGATTTCAAATTTGTAGAATTAAAGAATCATCTATCAATAAAGATAGTTTATAATGACAGTGAAAAGGTTATCTATAAATTTATTGTTATATACGACAATTTAGAAAAGAATAATTTTCGAACTCTTCATTTTTTGAATTGCATAATCTTTAGTGAATTGCATTATCAATTGAAATTCATAATCTTCAGTTTTGAATTGCAGCAGCAGAAAGAAAACAGAAAATCAAATTTCACCTCTATCAGTTCAAATATTTACATGAAACTGTTTTCCGAATTCCTGCATCATTGACATATGCATTTTTAATTGCAAACAAATGGCAAACGCTAATTTTACACAAGACAGTCCTTTTATGATTTTGTGTGCTTTGATTGGCGTCTCAGGTTTTGTTTCCATAAAACAGTAGAGCCTAAAATTTGTAATTGACTATGTTTTTCAGCAGATTTTCTCCAAAGATACTTTTTAAATCTATTGATATAAAAAAGAAAAATTTTCCTATCAATTGTTCATATCTTTTATCGGTAATTAGTACTGTGATCATGATAATTCATAGCGTACGTGAGAAGACGACACTTACAGTGAACAAAGCAGGTAACAAAATCTGGAGTGGCCTACACTCAACTGTACTATAAGTAAACATAATAGCATACTTCTTAGGAATATAACATAAAATGTTCTATTTAGGTATCATATGGATGTCTAAATGGAAGATGTTTATTAGTCTTTCATTCCTGCTGGTAGTACTGATAGTGATTGATCCACTTATCAATACATATCCCTATTTTTGTATAACACCCCACTGATACATATAATATCATTAGTATAACTACAGCAGGAATAAGCGAAAAAGTAGATTTCGTATTACGAAAAAATCTCTTACAGAAGAACATGGCTTTTGTTCCAATAGACAGTGGTTATTTAAATTTAAAACACCTTTTTTATCTCTGCTTTCCATTTGTCTGATGTCAAGTGTAATAAATCACCAAAAGATTTACTGATTAACTCCATTTCTTCTACAAAGGATATAAAACAAAAATCCAATGTTTCGGTTCTCTCAGATCATTCTCAGGGTGTAACTAAACATAAAATTATCAAATATAAACCTACTTACGAAATTTAAATTATAAAAGTTCAGTACTGACTACTGTGACACGATAAATATGATAAATCTGTTAAGTAAACTTCATAAATTGGAAGGTTACATGAGGTTTTACACGTTCATTGTTGTCAGTTGAAGTCAGTTCACTCCAATGTCCCTAGTGTCTCCAGGTTCTGCAACTCCGCTTGCTGGCTATGTGTTGCTACACATACTTGTCCTATGTGTAGTTTTAACAGTTTGGAGAAGCTTGCTATCTGATTATTAATGTTCAGTCGTTTTTCTATAATACTTAAAGCTTCCATTATGATTAGACTCTTCTTGCATTTTTCTTGATACAAAACCTCCGTGTTGTTTGTTAACATTTATCTTGTCAGTTTGAGTGCGTAGATATTTAGTGCATGGTATTTAGGACCTCCTAGTTAAAGCGTCTAGTTAAAGTTGTTGTTGCAACAATTTATGTAGATTTTAAGGATTCACTGCTCCCTACAGTGCAGTTATACACAAAATTGGTCCTCTCAGTAATAGATTTAATCATACGAGTAGATTGTTCTCCATTAATAAATCCTATTTAATAGCTAATAGCTTCTATAATGTATATTTATTTTTAATCTGTCGTGGGGGTTAAAACAAGAGGTGTTTGTTTTAATAATTTTTAAAACACGTTCATACCTTTTCTAACTTTTTGAATACTTGTTTTGAAAATATATAATTTTTGCCTGTCCTTGTTCTGTGGAGCACTTAAAGAAGTTGATATATATATCAACATCTAAACCAATTCATTACACTTGTTTATTGTAAAGTCTTGTTTTATATATATATATATATATATATATATATATAATATATATATATATAGGTGTATAATGTAATCGGGATTCGGTCAATTTTCCAGGATCAAAATCAAACTCTCAATGCCGACGTTTCGGTTTTATTTAAAACCTTTTTCATAGGCCTACAAACAAAGGATGATAAGAAATCATATATAAACATCAACATATAACTAACATCAAAATGGAATATTACAGTTGTGAAAAAACAAAAATATATATACAAGTAGAAGTAATAGAAAAGCAATAAACATTTTTATGAACTTACAGAAGTTTTTCCAGGATCAAAATCAAACTCTCAATGCCGACGTTTCGGTTTTAAAACAGAAACGTCGGCATTGAGAGTTTGATTTTGATCCTGGAAAATTGACCGAATCCCGATTACATTATACACCTATTCTATCCAACGGTTGATATATTATTGAATTTGTTATATATATATATACCATGATAAACGGAAACGGTCCGGCAGGACAGATTACAATTAAAATAAACTGTGACACATAGACAGAAACATAACAAAGACTCACTGTTCAATATTTCGACCGTAATGGCGGTCGAAATCTTGAACAGTGAGTCTTTGTTATGTTTCTGTCTATGTGTCACAGTTTATTTTAAGTATATACCATATATATATATAAATGATTAAACCAGAATATGAAATAGGGAAAAAAGACTAAGATCTTCCAACCGTACAAGCGGTCTTCGTCAGAGTCAAAAACCCAACCTTGTTATATATATACCCAACATACCCAAATCTTGATATATATATACATGATCAAACCACAATATGAAATGGAAAACAAGACTAAGATCTTTCAACCGTTGGGGTTTGACTCAGACGAAGACCGCTTGTTACGGTTGAAAGATCTTAGTCTTGTTCTCCCTTTTCATATTGTGGTTTGATCATTGATATATATATATATATTGGTGTACTTAGGGAGCAGAACTTCTTTTAAACATATTTCATTAAATTGCTTGCCTATCTTTATCCTCTCGTATTTCCTCGATACTTTTTCTATTCTTCTTATTAAAGACTTCCGTTGACAGGGAAGAGCATAAACAAGCTCACCAAAAGATTTGCTTTTAAAAGTTCATCAATATTTATTTTTACTTTTGTAGTGTTGTTATCAGTAAAAATAAATATCTTTACTCGCAAGTCTTTTGGTGAGTTTGTTTATGATCTTTCCTGTCAATGGAAGTCTTTAATAAGAAGAATAGAAAAAGTATCGAGGAAATACGAGAGGATAAAGATAGGCAAGCAATTTAATGATACATAGATAGTAGATAACTATATACCGTAGGTGGTTACGAGTTTATTTTGACTTAAAAATATGTTATACGATTTTTTTTCAGAATGATTATTTCCTGGGAGAATATAAAAAAAGTAATTATATATTATTATAATTACATATTATTTTAATTAATATTATTATATATAATTATATATTATTAGATTTTGTTATAAGATGTTTATTTAAGCACTTTTTTATTTATTAGGTTGACCTAAATAACACAAGCAGATATTGTTAAAACAATTTTATTTAAGATTTAAAACAATTTTATGTTTATTTCCTATTAAGATCATAAATATCCATTAAGTATTGTTATAAGATTTTTTTTAAAGAATGTTATTTCCTGGGAGGACCAGCCAACTTTCAGAACTAAAGGTAAGCAGACTGAGGATTACAAACAACTAAACTATTCGCTTGAGTCACAAGGAAATGATTTTTCAGAAGTTAATATAAACATAACTCAACTATTATCTGATGATATAAAAGGAAGAATAAAGTCAAAAGAACTAGGATGAATGAAATTCTGCCTAATCTCTGTTGAGTGTGTCCAAACAGTTGTCATTAGAGGGGGGAAATGCCGACTCAGAGGTAGCAATCAAGACCCCAATGACAAATGTAATAGGGCTGGAAGGGACACAAACAGTAAGTAATCAAACTATTATCCGAATAAAAATTTTAAGAAGAGATAATAGTTAATTTCCGAGAGAGAGAGAGAGAGAGAGAGAGAGAGAGAGAGAGAGAGAGAGAGAGAGAGAGAGAGAGAGAGAAAAGGGAATGTGTGTAGAGAGGGCAATTGGTCGGGGGAATGAACACATAATGTGGTGTGAGAAGTAGCAATCAAGAGACTCCGCAAGACGTCTAGGGAGGCTTTAATTTTTTTACACAACTGCCTAATGGCGCCGCTCCAGAACAAGCGACCTTAGCACCTCTGTCGTGACTTCTCTCTCATGAGTCCATTACATCTCACCCGCCTGTCTTCTACCTCTTTACTAAGTAGCAGTCGTTTACAAGTCATAACAGATTGTTAGCTGATAGAAAAATCTATCTACACTCTTAATGCCATTATTCAACGATCCTTTAGCCTTATGGTATACAGTAGGCATTACATTACAACTATCCAGCTTGTATATACTCGCTTTTAATGTTGTTATTTAACGCTCATTATTCTCTATAGTATACTGTAAAATGTTTCTTTTTGTTAAAAATTACAAATATACAGTACATCTATCCTTCCTCATATGTCATTACACACCTTGACGTATCATCAAGGGTGAGGCTGAAGACTACTGGCTGACTCAGATTCTCTCCGGACATTGGGACTTTCGGGCATAATTTCCAGGTTCAAAAAGAGGGAGGATGGGAGGTGTAGGTTGCAGTGGCAATCCCACAAGGGAACACACGTAGGCCAAGCATTGGCCCTTTGTGATACCACACAATGAATATTGATTCTACAGTGGGAGTTCTAAATTTTGCCTAACTCAAATGTATTTAGAGTACGGATCTTTAACGAGTACCTGACATCGTACAGGCTCGGGACCGACGGTTTAACGTCCTTCTCCGAGGGACAACGTGCTCAGATTTATTCACCTCCCGCGTGATTAAATCGAGGGCCAGGTGAGGATTGAACCCCGGTCCTATCAGTCCAGAGGTGAGCACGTAACCACTGAGCTAGCCTGGCCCCCGATGGGAGGTGTATTTGTGGGACCCTCTCAGAGAGTAGCTCACGTTCTAGAGGTGTGCCCCAGATATGCCAGAGAGCGTTTTGAATATGAATGTAATACGGGTGAGTTCGTGGAATCCACATACAGAAACGCTTTAAAGAAGCACAGGGCTGCGTTTCTTAAATTCGTCTATGCCATAGGAAGACGCAAGAGGATATGCAAGAGGAAGCAAGAGGTATTGCCCCCAATTGGTCTTCATGTTGGCTAATGTCCATATCATGTTGAATACTTCGGTTCTCTAAGATCTAAGCATGAGAAACGTTAATGTTCTTGTTTTTCTTTTGTTTTCCTTTACATGGAAGCCTAAAACAACGGTAGTTTTTTTTACCATTTTCCAGTTTTGTGGTATTAGAAGTTATCAAGAAATATGCTTCTTTTTACATTTTATTAAGAAGAATATTTTTTGTTTAGTGGAACCTTTTTGCTTTGCTTTTATTAAATGGTTATAAGATTTTTATTTTTTTTTTATGTAGGGTCGTGGTCCACCTCGGGCGTATCTCGGAGGTTTTGTTTGCCTCTATCCTAGGCTAGAGCTTGTAGCTCCCGAGATGCGGCAAAAGAGCTTTCACTTAAAAAAAGCTCAATCTGTTTGTTGTTTTCAGTGATATGGCTGAATAAGTTGGGAGCACTAAATAATACCAAAACAGGTATGCTGTTGACATACATTACAGATGTCCAGCACATCTATACATGGTTTTAATGCCGTTATACAAAACTCAATTAGTATTGTGGAATACTGTAAGACATTACATTAGAAATAACCAACATTATATCATCACTCTTAATGTCATTATACCGGTCTCATTTAGCCTTCTGGTATATTACAAGTTCTAGAACTACATTATATTGCAAACTCTATCCATAATCTTGTTACCATTATACCAGCCTCGTATACTGTCAAAGATCGCACTATAGATATCCTGCAAAATATCTATCCTCTTGTTGCTATTATAGAACATACTTACAGACACCACTTAGTCTTATGGTATACTATGTAAGGTGTGCCTTAACAAGCGTGCCGACGTATAACAATATGCGTACATGCGTCAAACAAACTCCACAACAAAAAAAAGAAGAAAAATACTCTAAGGGCTTTTGCATTACATTATTAATTAAAATTGAAGATAAAAGTAAATTCAAAGTTTTTCCTACGTTTGCTCTTGTAAAGCAAAGTTGAAATGAAATGGTCATATTATAACAGGGAACACCTGAAATAATAATAAACTTCTAAAGCGCAATGAGAAATTTAGAACTAAGATCTTTCAATCAAAACCTCTGTCAGTCACACTCGATCAGATGCCTCATGTTGTTACAGAATGTGACAACAGAAATGCGACTGTCTCATTCAGTTACTGTCACATTTCTGAATTTATTATTGCAATTTAGATGCTGATATATATACTCGTATATATATATATATATATAAAGATTTCACATAAACACGTGAAACAACAATCAATGATAAAACCACAATAAGAATGGGAAAACAAGACTAAGATCTTTCAACCGTAACAAGCGGTCTTCGTCAGAGTCAAAAACCCAACTGAACACTGATAGTGTTCAGTTGGGTTTTTGACTCTAACGAAGACCGCTTGTTACGGTTGAAAGATCTTAGTCTTGTTTTCCCATTCTTATTGTGGTTTTATCATTGTATGTATATATATATATATATATATATATATATATATATATATAAAACGAAAGTTTATCGAGACTCTGTCAGTTCTTCAGGTTCTAATTAAACTCTCATTGACAACGTTTTGGTTTTTATTTAAAACCTTTTTCATAGGCAGAAGTATAAATTTTGAAACAGAAAAACTAAGTATTACATCACAAATTATTTTACAAAGAAAAATAGTGTGTGAATTTCAACAACAACTGTCTAGTTTGAATGAACACGTGACCCTTCTGCCTATGAAAAGTGATTTAAATAAAAACTGAAACGTTAGCATTGAGAGTTTAATTTAAACCTGAAGAACTGACCGAGTTCTGATAAACTTTAGTTCTGTTTCTATTCCACGTCGACACTTTTATCATATAATATATATATAGTTTACTAAATAAACGGAAAGACGATCCAAACTGGACACAATACGAGTTCAAAATTGAAAATTGAAGAAGAGTAACATGCAGAGTAAAGAAACACATTTACAAACTCAAATTTTCTAGCAATCTGTCTTCAAGAGAAAGGGAGACCAAGTACGTTGTAGACGCAACAGCAAGAGCAAGTATCCCATATATATTATATATATGATATATGAGTCAGTTGGGTTTTTGACTCTGACGAAGACCGCTTGTTACGGTTGAAAGATCTTAGTCTTGTTTTCCCATTTCTTATTGTGGTTTGATCATTGATTGTTATTTCTCGTGTTTATGTGAAATCTTTATATATATATATATATATATATATATATATAATGTGGCATGTTTAATGATCAATTTGCAAACATGTTTAGGTGATTTTAATGTAATTGATCCATTTAAGACTACCATTACCATGTGGGTAGTTCATGATATAATGGTCTACAAGGAGTTCTATACACATAAATAAATTGTTGGAGTTGTTTTGTCAATATAAATATATCGTCGATTTTTACCACTTCAATTTTGGTTTCTCTAGAAGTAGGTGGAGTGGAGAACAATGCATGATAGTTATGACAAAGGTCGATTATCATGAATCAGTTCTCGGGTTATTGTTTAGAGAAACTGATTATGTAGAGGAGAGATTTGATTTGCGAGCAAAGGTTAAACAAGTTCAACGTCCGGACCAGGAGGAGGCAGAGAAATGGTCCGCCCACGGCCGTGTCACATGTGCCACCGGCATATGGCCGCAAAGGTCACCCAGCTGTCTGCTACCCGCCCAACAACTTGCTGGCGGCATTTACACACTCGCTCTGTCAACCTTTCGGTCCACCACATATTCTTCCAGAGATTCCATTGATGATGCCTGACAAAATAACCATTTTTTCTTTTTAAGGTCATCAACAACTATTTACTTCAGTATTCAAAGTTGACGATGGACCTCAAAGTATTCATTTTAGTTTGATATGAACAATACATTTCTTTCAGTGGTACAAATAATGATGTAAAAATGCCAGATAAATTTTTTAAATTTTCATTTGTATAAGGTTTGTCGCAAGCAGCTAAAAAAAGTCTTCAAAGGAGTGTTATCTGAAGTAGTTCTACGGTTTATAATAAGAGAAAAGTAAAAAGTTTGTTTTTAAATCAGATGTATATGCAATAAAGTGAAGGAACTCTGAGAAAGGTAATTATGGAGAAACAAGCCGTTTCTTAAAAGAATGGTTATACTAATATTCATACTTCACTGAATTGGTATTACATAGTATTAATGAAGACAATAATGTTTAATATTACTGACGCAAAATTATAAAAAGAAAGAGAATGAACAAAAATTGCTGGATTGTAAAGGGACATAACAGAGGCCAGGTTAGCCCAGTGGCAGATGCGGTGTTTAATACCCAGTCTGGCTTTCGAGTTATTCACGCGAGAGGTGAATAAATCTGAGGACGCTGTCCCTCGGAGAGTGGATTGAGCATAGAGTTGGTCCCGAACCTGTGCGATATCAGGTACTTGTTAAGATCTCTACTTTAAATACACTTGAGTTAGGTAACATTTAGGACGCCTAATGAAGAATGTTCATTGTATGGTATCACAAAGGGTCAATGTTCGATCTATGTGTGTTCACCTTCTGGGGTACCACTGCAGCCTGTTAGGTAGATCACTGAACAGCTAGAGGAATGTGTTTTAATAATGTCCTCTAATATGAGGGTTGTGAACATACTAGATATATTGATATTTTTAGAATGTACAAATAAAGTGAGTGAAGTGATAATAACGGAAGTGGCAATTCTAAACAACTATTACGGCAACTTAACTGAAACATGAAGGTGTTTACAAGTAGTGATGGTGGGATTAGTGCAGTGGAGTTGCAAACAGCGAATGGTCAAATCATTTGACCCTTGTGGACAACATACGCATAAAAAATTAATTCTCACACTTTCGTCTGCACGGATTTGCAGACTTTGAAGTGCAAGTGCCGTCAAAACTTGATATAATGATTGAAGGACATGAACAAACATTCAATACTAACCAACATTTAAAAGGTTATTGCAAGATTACTAGAATCGAAGAAGAGTGTAACAGCCAAATCTCTTCGAATAATTTTAATCATACTGTTTTAATTAAGACATTATTTATTTTATTTTAGTTTACATTTAATTCTTTTGTTTTTTTATCATTCTAAATTATTCTGGTTAAAGTTACTAAAATAAACACTCAATACTCTTTGGCGTGTATTGATAATTTTACCAGCGGACTCGGTATTGACAATATTTTTTGTCGATGCCTTCTTCTAACTTGCAGGCAATTTTCATTTTTTCTGTCACAAATATTTATCCCAGAGAAATAAAAAAATATCGTTTTGACAAAAGCTCGTTCTTTTATTATGTTTCTTGGAAAATATTATCGACTTTAGACCCAGGAAAAAGCTTTGGCGAAAAAATCGTCAATGCAGTAGCCACGGCTTCATTTAATAATAATATATATATATATATATATATATATATATATATATTGGCCTTTTAACTCTGACGAGGACTGCTTGATCCGGTTGAAAGATCTCAGTCTTTTTTCCCTTTTCATATTGTGGATTGATCATATATATATATATATATATATATATATTCACTCAAAATTCGAAAAAAACGATCCAAACTGGACGCAAATCAGTTCAAAAATGAAGAAAAGCAACACACGGAGAGAGTTTACTGCCGGCGTGCTTGGTCGCCCATTCTCTTTTCTCCTGAAGGCGGATCATCCGAAAATTTGAGTTTGTAAGCGTGTCTCTTTCTCTGTGTGTTGCTTTTCTTCATTTTTGAACTGACATATATATGGATATATCAAATACATACTTCATATTCAAATAATATATGATTCAATTAATCATGAAGTAATATTAGGAATTTAAGTAATATTTATTCTGGATTATAATGCTGAGTTTTACTGAAATCTGATTTCCTTAACGCTTACAGTCTTGAATTTTTGTTTCTGTAGTCATCAGAAAAAACAACAGGAGAAGGCTAAGTATTCCGTTGAAAAGATGGTTTTATACAGTTTAGTCTCCCTATATTTCTCCTCCTGATTAAGGTTGAAACAAAAAAAATTGAAATTATAAGTATTAATCTTTCCTTATTTGTGTATCTTTACTTATTTTAAACTATTGGTGTCCATTTCGGATTGTTTTCTCATCGTTCAAAATATATGTAATTCGTTCGTCTCTGTTATCAATAAAAAAATCGGTATGAGTATGCGATAATTTTTTTATTTTAAAAGACACAGTTGAAAAGTACGAATAACTATTGCATTCACAACTTTTATATTATGTGTTATTAATTTCGAACATTTATTTATTTATTTTCTACAAATTCTCAAATTATTAAATCATATCTTATATCTAAATTATCCAAATTAACTAATGAAAGAAGTGTTTTAAGATCCCCAACCTCCATTAACTTTTCATAATTTATTTACGCTTCAATAAACCGCGATTAATGTTTTTTGACCATTTAAACTGGTTAAGAAAAATACTAGTTACAGTTCAGCATGCATCATAAACAAACAGTTACTATATATATAACCTTCCCACTAGTAACCTGCACACAGGTAACCACCACAAGTTACCACAGGTAACCTTCAGTTCACGAAAGACAATAACTTACACTCTATATATCAGTTTTTACATCATTCGGTATTTCATTTCAAAGTTTGGTAATCATTTTATACACCAGGTTGAAAATATACTGAAATGTATTTACACCTAAGTCTCCAGTAAGGTGAATTCTTCAAAGATAAAATTCTTGTAAAAAGAATATTTAATTGACACCCCAATTCATATAAGCTTGTCAAAACTGAAGTAAAGTGACTGATATTTTGCAGTGATTTTATACAATTGAAAACATGGATGTTTTACACTATGTAAAATATGGATGGATATTTTATTCAATATAAAATATAGATATATTTATATGTTAATCTCCACATATAAAAATACAAATATGGAGTTGAATAAGAGGCATCACAATCACTGATTTGTTTTCATTGAATTTTTTTGGTATGTTGTATCTTTACATGTATTTTTTTTATTTTAAATTATATTTTTTCAGTATATTTACCTATATACCGAAAAAAGATTTCACGTAAATACGTGAAATAACAATCAATGATCAAACCACAATATAAAATGGGAAAACAAGACTAAGATCTTTCAACCGTAAGAAGCGGTCTTCATCAGAGTAAAAAACTCAACTGAGGGGTCAGTTGAGTTTTTGACTCTGATGAAGACCGCTTCTTACGGTTGAAAGATCTTAGTCTAGTTTTCCCATTTCATATTGTGGTTTGATCATTGATTACTTATATACATGTAAACATCACTATATATATATTTTATAAATACTCAGTTAACACAGTTTATTTTCCCTTGATTTATTACTACTAAACACTAATAAAAAGATTTCACATAAACACGTGAAATAACAATCAATGATCAAATCACAATAAGAAATGGGAAAACAAGACTAAGATCTTTCAACCGTAACAAGCGGTCTTCGTCAGAGTGAAAAAAACAACTGAAAATTATTGTATAATTTTATTGTATAAAAAACCCAACTGAAAAACCCAAAAACACGTATAGGGAAATTGTGGGTTTGAAATATCCATTGGTCAGTATATTTTGGGTTAGTTTCCCGTAAAATAGATGTTTTCTTTATGCAAGCAGGTGTCAAAAAAGATGAATTGAAGACTGACTTACCTTCTTTAGGTAGATAAGATTTGGAACCGAACCACTACCTTAGTGGAGGGTTAAGTGTGTGTAGTTGAACAATCAAAAACCTATACTGATATTGGGTTTCCAAAAGTACTGACGACTGTTTTCATTTCAACATAACTTTGACATGACGCCTTTTTATTAGCTAAAGCTATTGTATATATTCATCATGGCCACTATCTTTAATATATATATTATATATATATATATATATATATATATATATATATATTGGTATACTTTGGGAGCAGACCTTCTTTTAAACATACCTCATTAAATATCTTGCCAACATTAAGTTTAGTATGTTTCCTACATACCTTTTCAAGGTTTCGAATGCTACTTTTCCATCTTTGTGGTATCATATAAATTAACTCACCGATTTTTTTATCTTTAAATGTATTTTTCATATTACACATGTCCGACGTTTCGGTCTACGTTGACCATTCTCAAGGATTCTATATACAAGGTTTTTTTAGCAATTCTAATAAATACTTATTTACAATAACAATTACATCACTTCTATCAAACATAACTAATAATAAAATATACTTTTAAAAAAACACTACCTTAATAAACATGAGTAACAGGTTTGCTACAAAATTCCCTACATGAACTTTTACACAACATTATTTAAATCACTATGTAGTTATTTAAACCTCCTCACACGAGGCTGCATATAATTGAATCATTATGCATAAAGGAAAAGAAGCCGAACCTTAATGATCAGTCCTGTTGTTTTTCCAGAATTTTAAAGTTACATTCGTGAAAAATAACTACATAGTGATTTAAATAATGTTGTGTAAAAGTTCATGTAGGGAATTTTGTAGCAAACCTGTTACTCATGTTTATTAAGGTAGTGTTTTTTAAAAGTATATTTTATTATTAGTTATGTTTGATAGAAGTGATGTAATTGTTATTGTAAATAAGTATTTATTAGAATTGTTAAAAAAACCTTGTATATAGAATCCTTGAGAATGGTCAACGTAGACCGAAAGGTCGGACATGTGTAGTATGAAAAATACATTTAAAGATGAAAAAATGGGTGAGTTAATTTATATGATACCACAAAGATGGAAAAGTAGCATTCGAAACCTTGAAAAGGTATGTAGGAAACATACTAAACTTAATGTTGGCAAGATATTTAATGAGGTTTATATATATATATATATACTACAACAGAGTAGTAGTTTGCTTCTCAACGCGAGTACTTCGCACTTCTTCCCGATGACGACGGATGTCGAAATATCGAAGTGAGTTCTGTAGTGTCTTTCTGTGTTCTTTTCCATGTGTTAAAGTGTATATATATATATATATATATATACAAATAATCAAACAACAATAAGAAATGGGAAAACAAGACTAAGATCTTTCCACCGTAACAAGCGGTCTTCGTCAAAGTCAAAACCCCTTATTGATTGTTATTTCACGTGTTTATGTGAAATCTTTATATATATATATATATATATATATATATATATATATATATACATAAGTGCATAAAAAGTTGAAACAGGTATGATTGTAGGTTAGGTTAGGTTAGGTTGCAGTGGCCAACCCAAGAGAGGTAGGCCAGTGCAACCTAACCTAACCTAACCTACAATCATACCTGGTAGGCCACAAGTCGGCCCTTTGTGATACCACAAAAGAAAAGGTCTACTCTTCTCAGTCGCTGGTCACTTTAACCATCTCAAAAGAACAATGAATTTAATTAGACCTCTGATATCAGTGGATGCTATGTTCTCAAGATTGTCAAAGAAGTATTCTCCTAATATTGCCTTCCTTCTTTGAGCTAGACCAGGGCATGCCAAAGAAAGTGAGGAAGCGACTCCTCTTCCTCACTTTGGGAAGCTCTGCAAATCCAGACCTAACCTGGACCTAATAGGCATGCTTTCCTATTAGCCAATGTCCAGTGCAAATAGAAATCACATTGGCTACTATACCTCTACTCCTAGAAAGAAGTTCTTTATTCCTTCTGAAATTGCAAGAAAGCCATAGTTGCTTTGAAATAAGACACGTTTTTCCTCCCTTTCCATCTTTAGTTAACACGAACATTGAGACTTTGTCGGACCCGATGTTTACATGTAGAGAGTGGGACTCCAGGGTGATAAAGAATATCAAGTGACAAAAGAAGAGTACCAGATCGGACAAGTTCATCGGCCAAGCAGTTCCAGTGTCCAGGTGATCATACAATGAGATTTAATACAAACATTTTACAATATAAACCTTATTTACCTATGACGTAGCCCATAGTGACGTCATCCGGCAGCCTTATACGGTCGCCAATGCCCATAAATTTTCCTCCACTGAAATCAAAAACACAAATTAGACAACTTTAATAATAAAATTTTCAAATAAAGGGCACCATTTTATCTCTTTTTGTTCAAGTTAATTTTATATCTACAAGAAATATATTCTTTAATTCCTGTACAGATTTTATACTTTCTTTATGTAATGCTTAAATCACTTTTTGCAGCTTTTTTTCCTGAAAATAAAATAATTGATAAAAGAGGCGAAGTTTTAAATGTAATGCCAGGAGTTTAGTTTTCATTCTTTTCTTTTTGATATATATACATATAGGTGTGTTCTCTGATCGGGGTTCGGTCAATTTTCCAGGATAAAAAATCAAACTCTCGTTGCCAACGTTTCGGTTTTATTTAAAACCTTTTTTCATAGGCAGAAGTAAGAATTTTTTAACTAAGAAAATGAAATTTACATTATTTAAAGGAACAACAATGTTAGCCGGACAAAACCTTCGACTAGACTAATAAGATAACATTACAAATGTTACAAATCATTTGTAATGTTATCTTATTAGTCTAGTCGAAGGTTTTGTCCGGCTAACATTGTTGTTCCTTTAAATAATGTAAATTTCATTTTCTTAGTTAAAAAATTCTTACTTCTGCCTATGAAAAAAGGTTTTAAATAAAACCGAAACGTTGGCAACGAGAGTTTGATTTTTTATCCTGGAAAATTGACCGAACCCCGATCAGAGAACACACCTATTCTATCAAACGGTCGATATATTATTGAATCTGTTATATATACATATATATATACATATATATATATATATATATATATATAACTTATATATAACTATTTATATATCTATATATATTATATTTATATATATATATATATATTTATATTATATTATAATATAAAGGAGTCGTTATCAGCCTTTGGAGCGATTCACTTCTTTTCCTGAAGACGAGTACATCGAAATATAGTAGTGAGTTCAGTGATTTCCTTTCTATGTGTTCTTTTTAAATTCTAGTTTATATATATATATATGGGGTTTGGCTTCCACCAAGCTAAGCTTGCGTATGAATAATCACAAGTCGTCCGTTGGCAAAAGCAATGACTTTCCCGTTGCTACTCATGCCAGTTCCCACAGACTCAGTTTCAATGACTGTTTCCGTATACAGGTTCTGAGGCAGATTAATGAAAGTAAGTCTAAAGTCTGTTTGAGAGCTTCAGAAGAAGCATTTATCAGTCTTATGAAAGGTAGATCTTCTCCTGAGAGGTAGATTAACCTTAATCCCTGATTGTTCCTTTTATTTATTTTAGTCTCTTTAATTAATAAGTCTAGTTTAATCTTTTGTTTGCTTCTTATTTTTATTTTTAGTTTGGTTTTTTTACTATGTGTTAAAAGTTTTTATTTAAATGTTTTCATTCGTTTATTATTTATTTAGCTTCTATTTCTTTATCTATCCTTGTCTCCTCTGCTTCCGTAAGTTGGCTACACTGTTTGAGTGCTTCTTCAAAGCAATCACAGCCAGTCATTGCCTGTCTTTGGAGTGACTCAAATCTTCCTGATGGTTTGCTTAAGGAATGTCACTTAGGAGAGGATATAGCCATGTATGGCTATTTTTTACTCTAATAATCTGCAACGCAAGTAAAGCTTTAAGGTTTGTGATGTCATAGTCATTTAAAATTAATCACAATAACAAACTGCAATTGTAATTATGACGCTAAATGTATTTAGAATACTACCAATTTTAAGGCAAAAAAGGGATTAAAAAGCAAACACCTCAATAACTTGACCTGATAAGAAGAAATTAGTATCCTTTTCGGAATCAGCACCCCTAAATTAATCTAAATCAGCTTAAAAACCTTATGCATCAAAAAACCTGTTGACTAGTGTTATTACGATTACTGTATTGTATAAAACAAATTGTATTGTAATATATTTGTATTGCATAATAATCAGATAAATAATAATTCACTGTATTTTTCAAAGGCGTTGTGTAATGTAACACATACGAATAGTAGTTTAACTCGTAGTTTAAACTACTAATATTCAGCTCTATTAAGTTTAATGAAAATATTGTTCTCATTGAAGCATTTTGATTTTGTATCAGTCTCATTAGATTGTAAATTACCTCTTTTTTGATAACATTTTTAAGAAAAGGGATTTAAAAACATTTAATGACAATTTTTAATGAAGAGGGTACTTCTTTCATTTTACAACCGTTGTATTTCCAAACCATTGGTACATCACAATAGTAATAGTAATTTCGTAGATCTAAATTGTATATTTGAGGTTAAAGACTTAGTTTTATCAAAAATCTCGTATAACTGAGCATTGCTTTTGGTGCCTTAGCCAATGTGCGTAAAGATGGGAAGCTCGAGTGTCTTCCTCGTAAGTAGTCAAATCACTGATATTACAGCTCCTGAGCTTATCGGTGCATTGTGGCCGTGGATGCTAGGTAATGAAAGAGCTAGCCGCACTTCGACCTAGTTCCCATGATAAACGTCCCACTTAGCTGCCCCCTGGCCTTTCGCCAACGCTTGCTTTCTAACCGTCTCCAGCCGTCACCTTCACTCTATTTGTAGTCACCTCAAGTTCAATTGTGACCTTAGAGATTCAAATATACCGCCAGCTGATTAACTCAGCTACTTGAGGTCTTTCATTAGCATTCGTCACTACCTATAACCATTAAATTTTGGAAACCAGATTTATGCCTTTTGTGCTATTCGTACATTCCTTTTGTGGTAACTTGGAGTTACCACAGGTTTACCCTAAGTTATCTCAGGTTTACGCCAGCTTATCACAGGTATTCGCCTTTTGTGCCATTCGTACATTGCTTTTGTGGTAACTTGGAGTTACCACAGGTTTACGCCAGGTCATCTTAGGTTTACACCTCTTGTCCTATTCGTATATTGCTTTTGTGGTAACTTAGAGTTACCACAGGTTTACGCCATGTCATCTCAGGTTTACACCTCTTGTCCTATTCGTATATTGCTTTTGTGGTAACTTGGAGTTACCACAGGTCTACGCCAGGTTACTACATGCTTACATCTTTGTACTATTTGTACACTGCTTTTGTATAACTTGGAGTTACCACAGGTTTACGCCATGTCATCTCAGGTTTACACCTCTTGTCCTATTCGTATATTGCTTTTGTGGTAACTTGGAGTTACCACAGGTTTACGCCATGTCATCTCAGATTTACACCTCTTGTCCTATTCGTATATTGCTTTTGTGGTAACTTGGAGTTACCACAGGTCTACGCCAGGTTACTACATGCTTACATCTCTGTACTATTTGTACACTGCTTTTGTGGTAACTTGGAATTACCACAGGTTTACGCCAGGTTACTAACGGTTTAAACTTTTTATGTTATTTCTATATTGCTTTCATGATAACCTGGAGTTACCACAGATACTGGTTACGTCTGGTTACTACAAGTTTATGCCTTTTATACTATTGGTATATTGCATTCTTGGTAACCTGGAGTTACCACAGATACTGGTTACGTCTGGTTACTACAAGTTTATGACTTTTATACTATTCGTATATTGCATTCTTGGTAACCTGGAGTTACCACAGATACTGGTTACTACAGTTTATGCCTTTTATACTATTCGTGTATTGCTTTTGTGGTAACTTTGAGTTAACACAGGTTTACGCCAGGTTACTTCAGGCTTACACCGTACAACATGTTATCAGTTATTGGACTGTGTTATTGCCTCCAGTATGTTCCTGGGAAATTTGTTATTTTCATTGCCTTTGCAGCATAGAAAAGTGATTAAAAAAAAGAACAATTGCTGAAAAAAATCGTTAATGCAGAACCTGCTCTGCTATTTAACAAATATATATATATATATATATATATATATATATATATATATATATATAATAAATTCAAAACGAAGGATATATATACATATTCACTTGATAAACGGAAATGCGATCCAAACTAGACACAATACGAGTTCAAAATTCAAGAAGAGTAACACACAAGGTAAAGAAACCGACTTACAAACTCAAATTTTCGGGCAATCCGTCTTCAGGAGAAAAGAGAAAGGAGACCAAGGACGTTGTAGACGTAACGACAAGTAACCAATAAAGTAAGTGTGTTTCTCTATTCTGCGTGTTATTCTTCTTGAATTTTGAACTCATGAATATATATATGATTTCACATAAACATGTGAAATAACAATCAATCATCAAACCACAATAAGAAATGGAGAAAAAAGACCAAGATCTTTCAACTGTAACAAGCGGTCTTCATCAGAGTCAAAAACCCAACTGGTCCAGTTGTGTTTTTGACTCTGACGAAGACCACTTGTTACGGTTGAAAGATCTTAGTCTTTTTTTCCCATTTCATATTGTGGTTTGATCATTGATATTCGATGCATAAGTAATTGAATTATGCATGTAAATATGAGTTTAGGGTTCAAAATATTCTCCAAAGGGGAGGGGATGGGGCCACGCACTCCTGTGTATTCCTCTTGAGTTGGTATTGGTTCTGTATTCAAGGTTGGGTGGGCGTATAGACATGAGGAGTTCAGAGTCACTTTGTGAGATGTACACAGATCATAAATAAAGATGTACACAGGTCATAAGCTATCACATACGAACACCACTTTTTCTAATATTAGGTACAGATTTGTTTCAAAGGACTTCATTTGATTTTTCGTTTTTTTTTTTTCTTTAACACTGGTGGTTTATCAGAGCTCTTAACTCTTATTATCTTAGCTCTTAGCTCTTATATCGGGTTAACAGCATAGACAATTTCTACTGAATACACATGGTGGTCTTTAATCCACGACTCTATAAGTCAGTCGGTAGTTTACTGTGTGCATTCACGCTATTCGTATGCATATTGCATTTCTATCCACCTATCGAAGAATCGGCCATTACATGGCTAATAAAAGATGCATCATAGATACAATGTTATTTTCTGTTGAATAAGGGTTTCAAAGAAATGCTTGTCAGAATTTACAAATGTTAGGTGATCAATTAAAGAATTACAGAGGATCATTCAGCAAAGCTCTTTTTAAACAATATTCAATTGTTTTATATTTACTTATATCTTTTTTACATATAGAGGGGCTTAGGATATCTCTCTGACCCTTAACGGTCCACTCGACACCGACTGGAAGAAGCATTAAAAGTAAATATAAATAAATAAAATAAAACCCTTCGGAACTCACCTAAATTTAAAGGTTCTTGGTTTCATTCTATTTTCATTTTGGCTTTACTACAGTAAAATATAGTAATAATAAAAAATACAAATTTTAAGATCATCTTATATTATTTTTGAAGTTTTGTAAGCGCCCTAGGTAAAAAAAAATAGCATTATATTTAATTATATTATGTAAAAAAAGTTTGTGATAAAACTATAGGTCGAAAAATTCAGGGATCAAATTGACATAACACCGCAAAATAGCCCATTAAATCTAGATGAGCTGTGTAGTTTTTGATTAATATGACATTATGGCAAAGTTACTTTATTACCTGTTATATAAATATAGAACTGACTGTTTTTCTCCTAAACAACTAATTCTAGGGAGTTGAAATTAAAAATGTTTCTATATAACTGACCTCAGATAAATATTAACTGAAAAAAAAAAAACTTTTTCAATGAGAATAATGATAATTCTGCATAAAAATTTTAAAGTAAGATTGAATCTAAAGGTGACGAATATGATACTCGTCACACAGTTTGACGAATCATTACAAGAAATCAAGTAATTAAATGTAGGCTCATTGAGTCTGGTGTGAGTGTAAACCACTATTATTATTTTTTTTGTTTTCTAAAAATTATATCAATATCAAAGTGTGATATCATTTGACATTGTATCAAGTTAAATTGTTCACCCCTTGATCAACACTGAAGGTGACAGCCTATAACTAGCTATGTGTTTATAGTCCATATTTATTATTATAAATCCTGTGAATGTAATAATAACTTTAAACTATAGAATGGAGTTGCATTAAAATGAATTTTTGTATTAAAAAAATATTACTGATAATAATAGATATATAAACAAACTAAAATAAATGAATTTGAATAAGGATTGTTACCTTGCAAGAGGAACCATTTTCAGAGCAAGAGCTCGACTGAGACAAAAGCCAGCACCTCCAGTGGCAAACCAAAATGTGATATTCTGAAACAAAAATGTACCATAAGACTTTAAACAGGTGGCTGATTTGCCAGCTTTAGGAATACTCTAGTATGCAAGAAGGTTTCGGTCGTTCCCGAAGGGTAAGTGCTGTTTAATTGATTAACTTTACTCTGTTAACTGATGGGCTGTTGACAGATGGAAAATAGCAAGGGTCGAGGGTCTAGCTCCTTCTTGTTGCTATGTAGGTAATCTCCCGAGAGGATACTGTTTTCACGCAGTTCTCACTAGGTAGTGTATCCTTCTCGGTGAGAAATCACAGCAACCATGAGTCTAACGGCGAGGCTTGCTTAACGGAGGCTAACCTCCTCGTCCCCGTGATATATTTGATTCTCGTCCAGAATATTTTAAGAATTCTGGACTAAGGTCTTACTGAGCCTGCTTTGGCTGCCGGTGAGGTCAGTGGCCAAGAAAATTTTCCAACTGTAAGCCAGTCTACAAAATTAGCGTAACCTGTTTGCGGCTGCCGTGGCGAGAATGCCAACCGAAGTATAGACACATGAGAATCAGGGGATCTACCACTAGTTACCAAAATCAGTACCTTCGCAGAGGTTTTATAGTCATGCGAACAATTACGAATAGCCTTTGGCCAAAGTCGGAAATTTCTACCAACCAACCAAAGTGGGGAAATTATTACTAACAGCTTTTAGTTAAAATTGGTACTTAAAATACCAATTAAACTGTATCACTATATTCCTTTTGAAAGAGATTTATATCAATTGTGCTGGTTTATATGTGTTAAAATATTTTAGGTATTTATAGTTCTTAAGACGACTGCTAGAGCGCTGTGATGTATGAAGGAATACTATTCTTGAGTTGACGGCTAGATAAGAACTCCCAGTTGAGATAAGAACTATCACCAAACATTTTCGTTCTGTGATCGTCTAGTCACACTAGGCCGGATGGATGTAGGTGTATAAATAACAGGAAGACTAACGTGTCAAACGATTATTTCAATGTGTTCAAAAAGGAAAATTTTTGAAAAAGAACTTGTGAGACAAGAATGAGATAAAATCAGAAAAACGTAAAATTGATTGTTAAAACAGGAGTATTTGATAATTTGGGAGAGAGATTAATTGATTCTTCTCAATAATGGAAAGTTGCAGTGTTTAGTGTGCATAGAAGTCGATTAAGAGTTTAAAAAATATAATGTGAAAATATATTACTCAACAATGCATCAAGGTACGCTACAATATATTATCTATCCCCCTCAATATTTACTCATCATCACTCAAGGTTGTCTCTGACGTGTTATATATATCTTCCTCTCTCCCCCCCCCCCCTTTATTCTAGTCACTGAACAGTCATATTAGTCCCTGATGTTTTACCATTGCTTCATATTATATAATCACACAATAATCATGATAGTCCCTGTCTATTACTTATCAGATTTTATATATAGTCACTGAACAGTCGAATTAGTCCCTGATGTGTTATCTAATGCTTCATATTATATAATCACACAATAATCATGATAGTCCCTGTCTATTACTTATCAGATTTTATATATAGTCACTGAACAGTCGAATTAGTCCCTGATGTGTTATCTAATGCTTCATATTATATAATCACACAATAATCATGATAGTCCCTGTCTATTACTTCTCAGACTTTATATATAGTCACTGAACAGTCGAATTAGTCCCTGATGTGTTATCTAACGCTTCATATTATATAATCACACAATAATCATGATAGTCCCTGTCTATTACTTATCAGATTTTATATATAGTCACTGAACAGTCGAATTAGTCCCTGATGTGTTATCTAACGCTTCATATTATATAATCACACAATAATCATGATAGTCCCTGTCTATTACTTATCAGATTTTATATATAGTCACTGAACAGTCGAATTAGTCCCTGATGTGTTATCTAACGCTTCATATTATATAATCACACAATAATCATGATAGTCCCTGTCTATTACTTATCAGATTTTATATATAGTCACTGAACAGTCGAATTAGTCCCTGATGTGTTATCTAACGCTTCATATTATATAATCACACAATAATCATGATAGTCCCTGTCTATTACTTATCAGATTTTATATATAGTCACTGAACAGTCGAATTAGTCCCTGATGTGTTATCTAACGCTTCATATTATATAATCACACAATAATCATGATAGTCCCTGTCTATTACTTATCAGATTTTATATATAGTCACTGAACAGTCGAATTAGTCCCTGATGTGTTATCTAATGCTTCATATTATATAATCACACAATAATCATGATAGTCCCTGTCTATTACTTTCAGATTTTATATATAGTCACTGAACAGTCGAATTAGTCCCTGATGTGTTATCTAATGCTTCATATTATATAATCACACAATAATCATGATAGTCCCTGTCTATTACTTATCAGATTTTATATATAGTCACTGAACAGTCGAATTAGTCCCTGATGTGTTATCTAACGCTTCATATTATATAATCACACAATAATCATGATAGTCCCTGTCTATTACTTATCAGATTTTATATATAGTCACTGAACAGTCGAATTAGTCCCTGATGTGTTATCTAACGCTTCATATTATATAATCACACAATAATCATGATAGTCCCTGTCTATTACTTATCAGATTTTATATATAGTCACTGAACAGTCGAATTAGTCCCTGATGTGTTATCTAACGCTTCATATTATATAATCACACAATAATCATGATAGTCCCTGTCTGTTACTTATCAGATTTTATATATAGTCACTTGATAATTGTGCTTTTATCACATCGTTTGGTTTTGATAAGAAAATAGAAGCTATACAGTTTTTGGGCAATCATGAATCAGGTGATAGCTACTTTTTCATGATGATTTAGTCATGAATGATGTGTAAATTTGAATTTTGTTTACAGTAGTCACTTCTGACTGATTTAATCGGTATTTAAGGGGTTAATCATTTAGTACTGTCGAGTAGATATGTTTATTATATTACGAATTGGATACTCATATACTGGTGTTAAAGTCAGTCGGTTTTGGATGTCATCCATCTTCAAGAGGAACTCATGAAGTCTTGGAGCCTTCCGAACGACCCTGATACCATTGTACAAATGTAAGAGAAAACGATTCATTAGCTTTCATTGGCTAAACATCACCTGGTCTGTGCTAGTTATGTGAACTAGTTATGGATAGACTAGTTATGTGAAATAAAAGGACTTGAAGGGGTGGTATCCACGGAGAAACTTACAATATTTAAAAAAATATCATCTGAACTATATGATCTGACCAAACGGGTTATTCCATTTCCCATGATGTTGGTTTTCGTTTTCCACTAAATCGGTTGTGGAGCAAAATTCTGGGATGAATTATGGTCGAGGACCACGGTACTACTGTACATGTTTGGTGTTAAATTTTATAGTTTCCAGGTAACCAAGTCAAAATGAAGCCTGGGCCGTGGTTTACACAATTCTGACATAGTAATCTGGATACTTTTTTAAAAATAAAATAGTCGATTGATAAGGTAATTAGAAGCCTTTGAACACACTTTACAACTAAAATATATGAAATCTAAAGAATACTAAGTAGTATTACTTGATAAGTAAACAAGATTTAATGGGTGATGGAGCTGTTTGCGAGGCAGTCGCGGTCGTGACCCGTATTCAGGTCAACGGAAACGTTACCTCGCATCCACTTAAGAGCCCTCACACTGAGATTAGCAAGTCCCTCTCGGAACATCGCGGCCGAGTATATACATAATCACAGAGTCCAGTCAATCATCTCACAGAATCACATCAAACACCTTCATTACAATTCATTTTCCTCCAAGGAATTTATATTCGACTTTTATTAAAATATTCTCCAATTAATGGATCATACCTTACGGTAAGTCAAGTGTAGTGATAACGAAAAAAAATTGATTTTCAGATATTGATCAATTTGTAAGTTTAAAGTTCTTTCAAACCATTTTAATTTTTTTTAATGATCCCTGATTCAGTGTGGATTTATTTTAATCCAAAATTCTGTCATTTTGTAACAGGATGTACCATTAGAAGAATTTAATTCATTTTGAAAAATTTGTAGCATATTTGAATATGGACTGAAAAAAGACTAAAACCCTTAAATTATAAGCAAAGTACTCTTTGTATGTCAAAATGTATCATTTTTCCCTCCACGTATGCAGTCATCATTCTATGCATGGGTGCTGAATAAAATTTCCTATTCCGTGCTGTCATAAAATGGGTGCTGCCCAATGTTCCCTCTAAACTGCGCACATACGCAATCGAACAGTGCCAGCACAATCTCGGCGCACAAAAAATCTATTCAGCGCATAAAAAAATCAATATAAACGTATTAATAAATATCTGATATTAGACATATTGATATTAATCATTATTTCATTATTAGATCATTTATGGGTAGTAGAAATGCCAAGAAAAACTTTGTAATTAGATATTTCAAGGACTATGAGTTACAGGAATTTGAACTCTATCACAAGCTACAGCAAAAGTCATTGTGTAAAATATGAATGTTTAATGTGAGCAAAAGGTTATGTCTGAAAGATATACTCGTATATATAATCAAAGTTACAAACATGTTATATCTCAACTCAATTATCAGTAATTGATATAAGTTACATCAGTTATATCAGTTGAACATTTGTGTTCAAGTTTGATTCAAAAATTATTCATTTTTAACCTCTAATGTAGTAGTATAATATTTATTTGTTGCATTTATTTTTAATACATTTGCACTACTGTCATCAGCGAGGACGCAAGCCTCTAGGCTAATCTGGCTACATGCCTTAATTTTATTACTAGGATTTATATTTCGAAAATTTTAAATTAAAAATTTTTTTTGTTACATTTATCTGTAATACATTTTCACCACTATCATCGGCGAGCATGCAAGCGACTGGCTACCCTGGATCAATGCCATTACTTTATTACCATTGTTCATATTATTAAAATTTTAAATTCAAAAATTTTTTTTGGTACATTTATTTTTAATACATTTGTGCTACTGTCATCGGCGAGCACGCAAGACACTTGCTACCCTGGCACTATATTTTAGGAATATAATGATAATTTTTTTTTATTTAACAGTATTCAGGTAATAAATACTATATATTTACAAGAAAAGTAAGACACAGAGTAAGGAAACACACTTACAGACTCAAATTTTCGGGTAATCCGTCTTCAGGAGAAAAGAGAAAGGGAGACCAAGCACGTTGTAGACGCAATGGCAAGTTACCCGAAAATTTGAGTCTGTAAGTGTGTTTCCTTACTCTGTGTGCTACTCTTCTTGAATTTTGAAATCGTGTATATATATATATATATATATATATATATATATACGTTGCGCAATCAATACGTTTTCTTTTCTTATATTTATTATTATTATTCTTTTCTTTATTTTCTAACTAACTATACCCTTCCGTATTAATTCTTACTCTCTTTCAACTCTTTATTTAATATATCTTTTCTAGTTTACTATTAATCTTAATTATTATTATTATTAATTATTATTAACATTATTATTATTATTATTATTATTATTTATTATTATTAATTTTCTTAATCTATTTATTCTCTATTAGTCCAGTTATACCGTTGACCTTTCAACTCTTTTATTCTAACCGCTTGTTTCTTGTTCATTATTGACCTTTGACCTTCTCTTTATATTAACCTGTACTATCCTTTTAATCTATTTATAGCAATGACTAGCATGAGTCATCGATTTTAATTTAACATGTCACTTGGCCAACTCCTTTTCCAGTTGAACCCTGTTAGCAGGAGGTTAGTTCGTAGGATCGAATCTCTCAGTCTTAAGATTGTGAATGCCGAGACTGCGGTTAATTTTAATGATACTTGTTTAAAAGAGGATCTGCTGCCTATTTATACCAATATATATATATATATATATAACTTTAAATTACACAAAGCATGATACAGAAAAAAGAATAAAAAGAACACTTACATAATTCAATATTTCGAACTGTTGTTCGTCATCAGGAGTAGACTAGAAGATAGGACGAAGTGAGAGAGATCCTTACGTCGAAGAACGAAGGACGAATCATATATATATATATATATATATGATCAAACCACAATAAGAAATGGGAAAACAAGACTAAGATCTTTCAACCGTAACAAGCGGTCTTCGTCAGAGTCAAAAACCCAACTGTTTTTAGTTGGGTTTTTGACTCTGACGAAGACCGCTTGTTACGGTTGAAAGATCTTAGTCTTGTTTTCCCATTTCTTATTGTGGTTTGATCATTGATTGTTGTTTCACGTGTTTATGTGAAATCTTTATATATATATATATATATATATTCAGGTCTCTATCTCCAAGGGAAATGGGTGAACAAACAAACAAACTCACGAACTTTTTATATAGAGATTAGTCAGATTTTTATATTAAAGTTGAGTGCAAACACTGGTAAACCCACGCAAGTTTTCTTCTTTTTTTTTTAGTTTATTATTGCAGACCATCACGAGATGTTAAAACGTGATTCGAAATCCAATGAAATTACGATAACATTCCGACCAGTATCATTGTATAACCAAATAAATGACAGTACCGCTGGCAACACTTCACGTACTTGAGAATGTGAACAAAAGACGCATTGTCCTTTGGAAACCCAGTAATTGCTATATAAACACTAGGCAACGCGACTTAGTACATTATGTTCAAACTTTTTCCAAACCATTGAAATTAAATACTGAGGCCTGTAATTGACGAAGCTTATAAGTCAGTTATTGGGTGTTACAGACTGACATCCAATTAATATTAAAATTAAAAATTTCAATTTTAACTTTCTCCAACATTTATCACATTGTTTTGAGGAAAGTGTCTTCATTGAATATACATAAAAGTACCTCTAAATATGACTGATCTATGGTAACTGTACTATTCATTTTTGAAACCATCATGTCCTAATTTTTTAATTAGTTTAAAAAAGTAAAAAATGTACTGATTTCTCATACTGCTTAGTGTTACACATTGTTTCTTTCAGAATGTTGAAAAGCTGTTTAATTCCAGTTATATATATTTTATATATATTTATATGTAAAAAGATTTCACATAAACACGTGAAACAACAATCAATGATCAAACCACAATAAGAAATTGGAAAACAAGACTAAGATCTTTCAACCGTAACAAGCGGTCTTCGTCAGATTTATTACCTATGAAAAATCAATGTTGTTAAGAAATATTATTGAATCGTCTCTAATTAAATTTAATAGATCTAATATTATAAACATTAGTAACGGTCTCTTCAAACTTGATACTTTCGTCACGAGGGCAATAGCCTCTTCAAAGAGGGTTGACAGCTAGCGGATAGTTTTTTACTTTTTCTTACTGTACTCCTTTGTTTCCCCAAACATCCCTTTCTGGACATTAGTCCTTTCCTGTGCTTTCACCCTTTTAAAATACCACTCTTCCCTCCCACTCTTCTCAACTCCTCACCAGATGTTTTCTGCATCTAGTGTTCAGTTGGGTTTTTGACTCTGACGAAGACCGCTTGTTACGGTTGAAAGATCTTAGTCTTGTTTTCCCATTTCTTATTGTGGTTTGATCATTGATATATTTATATGTATGTAAAGATGTCACATAAACACGTGAAATAACAGTCAATGATCAAACCACAATATGAAATGGGAAAACAAGACTAAGATCTTTCAACCGTAACAAGCGGTCTTCGTCAGTCAAAAATACAAATGTTGGTTTTTTGACTCTGACGAAAACTGCTTGTTACGTATGAAAGATCTTAATATTGCTTTCCCATTTCATATTGTGGTTTGATCTTATATTTGTATATATACATACAAAACTAAAATTTCTATCAGGACTCGATTAGTTTTTCAAGTTCAAATTAAACTCTCTTACCAACGTTTTGGTTTTTATTTAAAATCTTTTTCATAGGCAGAAAAACACTAAGTATTACATTACAAATTATATTACAAAGAAAAATAATTTCTAATGTTATACTTAGTTTTTCGGTTCCAAAATTTTATACTTCTACCTATGAAAAAGTTTTTAAATAAAAACCGAAACGTTGGCAATAAGAGTTTAATTTGAACCTGAAGAACTGACCGAGTCCTGAAAGAAATATTAGTTTTGTTTCTATTTCACGGTCGATACTTTTATCGATATATATATATTCAGTTAGCTTCAGCTACTCAAAGGGACTACTTCTGCCCGATGACGACGACTGTCGAAATATCGTTGTGAGTCTTTTGTGTGTGTCTTTATTTGTTTTTCTCTTTCCTGTGTGAACTATATATATGCTCACAACACAAACAAACAAATATCAGAAATATCTTTGGTTGTGTAAAATCTTAACTGACGTCACAAGAGTGAACGAACCAGTTAGCTATCCAAAGGGGCAGGCAGTGATAATATGAGCCCAGAGGAGTATGTATACCTGTTATCTATGCTTAAAAAAATTGGTAAAAAGAAAAGAAGTCATCAACATCAGGAGTAAAATAACACTGGTGAATTCCTTTGTAGTAGTCGCCGTAAATGTTCTGTCAACATAGGCAGGGAAGGGGAAAGGACAGAAATACGGTAACTAAAGTTAAAATTAAATAATATAAATAGAGGAAATAATATATTAAAATCAAATGGAACGAGTAAGATAGAAGAATGAAAAGGTTAAGAAATAACAAATGGCAAAATATAACAAAAGGACAAGTAACACAGGAATATTTTCTCCCAGCAAACATTGTTTAGTCGACGAGAACTAACATAATATGACAATGACACAATGTTAAACTGGACTTCAGTAGTTTAACATGTACTTAACAGGTTTGGAATGTAGATTTAAATCTTTTAACTGCACTGGAATCACCAAACAAAGAGTAGATTGTATTTCTGTGAAGTTTAATGGACAAGTGCTGTTTAATGCAGATTTATTATTAAGCAAGTTAATTATAAAGTTGCAGTTAATTTTAAGAATCCGTATAGCTCTTAATGAATATTACTTACTTAAAAATATCTAATTTAAACTCTGTGGAGTACATAACAGAGATTGTATGCTCTCTATAGCATTCTTGGCACTACTTATCGTCCAATATACAACGATGAACTGATTAAAATGATTGAAAATAAGCCATTAATAATACAGAGCATTTACAATAATATGTCGATCTTTTCTGATACTCTAATGAGAACAACTGTTCAAATCTTTATAAATAAAATAATGATTTTGTCTGTACATTGCTTAGAACTGACTCATTTCAAGTTTTCTTTACGTTTCATACATTGGAGAAACCGAATCCACCCTTAGAAAAATTTCTGTCGGTTTGTCGGTTTGTCCGCAAAACTTTGTCACAGGTAAACTCAGCTACCATAAGACATATAAAGCTGAAACTTTTACAGTAGATTTGTGTAGGTCTAACTTAAAATATAGGCTATGAATTGATTGGAAATTCAACGTAGAAGTGAAGTTATGGACGTTTAACGCAAAAATGTTTGTCACAAGTAAACTCAGCCAACATAAGACATAGCAAGCTGAAACATTGACACTGGATTTGTGTGTGCCTAACTTAAAATATGGGCTCTAAATAGATTATTAATTCAGTACAGAAGCGAAGTTATGGGGCTTTTAGCTGTATTTTCCTAACTTCACGGACAAGTTTGTTTTGAAAATACACAGGTGTGGCAAGTAGGTATTGTTAGTTGATTTTAATTTCAATTGAGCACATGAATATATTGCGTATTTGACATCATTGAAATGGTGTTTCACAGAGTTAAGGATGTACTATCTATTGAGAATAAATGTTTTGTAAACGAGCAATTCTCAGCCCTTAATATGAACAGGCATGAGAAATCAACAAACAAGTTCTTACGCTATATGAAGCCGAGGAAAGAACTTACAAGTCAGTAAAGAGATTGGATTAGTGATGAAGAAGCAGTTCATTATCTAATTGAATTTCTTGACTCTGAATTTATTTCTCCTGGCCTGCCTGCTCATGAGTAAAAACTTAAAGTAGGAGCACCAATGATGCTGCAATTTATAGCAGTAACAAATTTCATGTTACGAAACATGAGTGACCCAAAAACTGTGCAACGGGACACGACTCTGAGTTCGTGCTCTACACAGATATGCCATAGAGGCGGACATAATGACTGGATGTGGTATTGGGGAGTCTTCCGAACCACTGTCTGTTTCCATTCAAATGATTGCAAGGTCCCCTCAGAGTCTATTTCGCAATGACGTTAACTAAGTCGCAAAGGGAGACTTTATCTAACGCAGGAATTCAAGTTAGTGAAACCAAGTTTTTCTCACATGGTCAACTGTAGTTTACTTGCTCAATAGTCAGAGGTTTCAACTGACTGTTCTTCCATGAACCTGAAGGACAGACAGCTAATGTAGTGTATACAGAGGCATTTGTTTAACACTGTACTAATAACACTGGTTAAACACTGGTGTTTTCTACTATTCTATAATTTCTAATTATAGTATTAGTATAATACTATAATTGATATGTTGGAATACCAAGTATAATAGAATTTTTGATTCCGTCAAAGACGGGTACATTTGCTAGTCATTAATAAAATAATGTTTTATTTTCTATGTTGTTATTAATTTTATTAAATAAAAAAAAAAGTTGCAAGACTACAGGAAGATTAGAAAGAAAGCTTGCATTCGTACGAAGTATATAGTTCAAACATTTTTTTGCTGCAAACACAAACTATTTCCATAAGGCATATAGGGTCACCTTATTTGTTGAAGAGAGGTCCCTGTTGTAGATTTCAAGAGGTGTCCGAATGCTGGGCTTGCCCAGGTACCAGTCTTCAAGAGGGTTGTAATCCCCCAAAAGCTTGACAAGGCGCTCTACGTTGACGTAGTTATCATCATCTACGTGGCACCACCATCTGGGAACATGAGTTTAACCATTGAAATATTATCATCATAAATACAATATTTAAACGTACTTTAGCTATTAGTTATATATATATATATATATATATATATATATATACCATGATATACGAAAAATGGTCCGGCAGGACAGATAACACTTAAAATAAACAGTGACACATAGACTGAAACATAACAAAAGACTCACTTTTCAATATTTTGACCGTAATGGCGGTCGTCCTCAGAAGAAGAAATGAATTGACGGATGGACGACAGTCAACTAAAACTTTTTTTAGTTTTAAAAGTTATGTGTCACTGTTTATTTTAAGTATATATATATATATATATATATATATATATATATACCAATTAAATGAAACGATTCCACGAACTAAATAAACTTATTGACACAAAGAACACTCAGAAATGAAACAGAAACTCACTACTATATTTCGATGTCCTCGTTTCTATCTTCCTGATGACGATAGTATCTGTATTGAGTATTAAAGACAAGATATTGAGGTGTTAAAGACATAAATCAGAGATAAAGTGAAACGTGGAAGAGAGGAAGATTTTGTAAGGGAGAAAAAGTAAGAGAGATAGATTTAAAGAGAGAGAGAGAGAGAGAGAGAGAGAGAGAGGAAAGAGGATCGGGGAGAGAGTGAGAGAGACTGGAAAAGAGAAAGAGTGTTGAAGGGGACAGAGGAAAGATTGATTCAAAGAGAGAGAAAGAAGAGATAGAGAGCTAGAAAGAAATCGGAGTGAAAGTGTAAAAGAGTGTTTGTGGGAGAGAGAGGAAGATAGAAGCTACTAAACAAGAAAGTTTGAATGAGAAACAGAGACAGAGTGAGAGAAAAGAAATAGATGATCAGAGACAGAATGAGAGAAGTGAGAGAGAGACAAAGAGTGAAAGAGAGAGACTGTGTGAGGGAGAGATATAGATAGAGAGAGAGAGAGGGAGAGAGAGAAAGAAAGATATCGCAGTGAAAGTGGGAGAGTGAGGAAGAGAGATAGACAGGATTAATTCCGTGAATTAGTGGCTGAAGTTTACAGAGGGCAAATGAGCCTCCTAGTCAATAATATAAAGCACCAAAATATTAATTAAGCTTTCTACCAATCACAATTTATAATTTATTATTAATATTGATTAAGCATTTCTTATTGATCAGGTTATTTATGCTGATGTAGACATTCTTTCCCCTCATTTAACTCCTCTCATCCAAAACCCGATTATAGCTATACTTCATAGTAAACTACCATTTCTGTTGAAATAAACCGTCTCAAAGACCATCTACTTAGGTGATGTTTATCTGATGTTCCAGCCAGATGTTCCTTCCGAATATGATAAGGATCAAAAGTCGTAAATTTATGTGAAGAGCTGTGGTTTGCTGTCAGGAGACTGCTAGCGGGTGCTTAGGCAGAATCGCAGAGGAAGTCGCTTAAGGGCAGTGCTGCGGCGTGAGCCCTGAGAGGCAGAGTGTTTGGATAATAGAAGTGCGCTTTGTTGGGCTGGAGCGCGTGTCTAATCCAGTTTGTAGCGAAGGCCCCGGTTCAAGGCTGAGGAGTGCACAGCCGCGGGCTACCGCCTTCTCCACGTCTTCCGAACACATACTCAACATAACCGACTTGAAATAATCAACGGAGCAGTATTTAAAACAAGACTGCAGCAAATTCAGTATACTGATAGCCAGCAATTAACCAATTGGAGCTTGTTTAGGACCAAAATACACATCAGTTACTCAGCCTAGTAAATACTGATAAGGCAGACTGATATCAAAGTGACCAATGCCTTTGTAGTCATCTTTCGTATCATTCGTTCCATTGACTCACATTTCGATCGTGCATACCACTTCATCATCCGAACTATCCTGAGTCGTACAACTGTTTTGCTGCACATTAAACAAAGTTCGACACCATGAGTCATATGCAGCGACACCATGAGTCATATTCAGCGACACCATGAGTCAAGATTCACACATGCAGCGGAAATCACCAAACAATAGTATTTTAAGTAATCCGCAGACAGTATCCCACTGATGATGCCTCAGCAATACTTTAGAAAGTTTCATCAAACCCCATATGATGCTAACTGGTTTCTTTGGTCTCATTCAGCTGGTTCCCCCCAATCTGCATCCTATTGATGATGTCACTTTATTTCTTTGGACCCCATTAGCTGATTGCACAACTTATACCCCGCCGATGATATCATATTTATTTCACTGGGCACATTTAGCTAGTTCCACATCAAAAAACACACCAATACATCTCACATACTTCATTAGAGTTCTTTAACTGGTTCGACGATCCAGCCTGTGTTCCACCGATGATATTTCATTGATTTCGTTGGACTCCCTTGTACATCTACCTTTAGAAGGTAGGTACTACATGAATCCTTTAGGATTATCTGTGCAGTATGTATACAGGAAGTAAAGTATGTTCAGTATTCTGCAGGTAAAAACACACTTTGTTCAGGTACGAACAGTATTGTTGTATTGTTTGACTCATTTCAGAATTTTGATAAGTAATGCTTATAAAGTAGTAATTATAATTATAAGTAGTAATTAATAATAAACATTAATTGGACTCGTATATGTATATTATCATTAATTTATAATTAATTCCATTTAGAAAAGTCTACTTGAAACACACATTCAACCCATCATTTTTCTATGGGTTGTAAACGGGTATAAAAATTGTAAAAACATCCTCCTTGCTAATATAAACTTCAAACTGAGTAATGTTTAAGGCATTATATGGTAAAAACATTTCAAGTTTATTTTCATTCTAATTGAATTCATTAACTTAATATATTTTTCAGTTTGATTGTTTAAAGTTTACCCCCAGCTATATCTGTTAAATACATGCAAATTGTTAGTACCATTAATGGTTAGTAAGCATCATATTATCATAAAAATCCGTCATACTTGATATATCAGTGTTGTAGACGCCCAAACGATTTTGAACGTTGTTTATCTTCAAGCGTGATTGACGAGGTATGACGGATTTTAAAATAATATAAAATCTGCTTAAGTCATCTACGAGTTTGTTTGCTCAAGCTTTTCTCAACGCCTGTCGTCCTTTTTCTGATCCCATTAACATAGACAATTTGTAATAAGAGCTCTAATAAAAACGTGAAAGCTCTAATGATTAGGTTTTATTCACGAAGTCTAATTATTTTTCATTTTGAGTAAGAAAATTAATCAGTCAACTTCATGATGAACTCTAATTTGACAGTTTTGCTTTATCTAAGCATCAGAAAAACCAATCGTAGTGCTCTTAACGGGGGAAACAATGGTAGCGTTTATGAAAGAAACTACTTTCATCGATCTACTCTTCCACTAAAACCACCTTTAGTGTTTATGGACACCAATATTAAAAATAAAACTAGAACGTAGCACGAACTTTGCAAGAGTAAACAAAAAATAATAATCATTAATTGGACATCTTTATTCTATCCAAAAATACCGTTATAAGGGCTTTAATATATCTGCATTGTAGATTATCTGTGCTCAGTTTCAACTGAATCGGTATTTGTTAAAATTAAACAATTTAATAAAAACACGTCAACTCATACTATTAAATAAATGAAATATACAAGGTTATTAAAGGTTATAAAGTGAACTAAAGTATCTTTGAATTAAAAAAAAAGTTAATTTTTAACAATTACTTACTCATTATTTCTAACAATTAACTTAGAGTTAATTTTACAATAAAAAAAAGTGTACACAAATGAATTAATTCTAAAGTGAACAAAAATTAATGTAGCACTATATTTACAGGTAAGTATACATGTTTTAAGGTATGGCCCAAAGACTAAGGTACATAGCGATAAATCAAAACAGGTTGGTACACCCGTACTACTGAAGTGAATGTCGAAATACAAATAATCAGTAAACACAAATTTGACGATTTTAAAGTTTTTCAATCTTGAGAGCTTGTGGATGACTTGACAGAGAAAATCCTCTTCAATAAAAGTTGTAGAGAATACAATTTCTAATCGAATAAGTGTTTCCAGATTTTCTATGAAGTCATTTGTTTAAAAACTATTAATTTTTTGCTACCAATCTTATTATACCTTTCAGAGACGTAGACACGATGAATCAAGTTATCTGTATAAACGTATAATTACCATTATATTCTTCAACAATTAATGTTAATTACTAATTTGGTTCATTAGTAGTATAAAAACAGGGAATACTGTTCATTAAAAGTATCGAAATGAAACTTGCTATACATCAGCACATTTGAAATTATATATGACTAATTTATCATGATATTTATATCAGTTTGGTAAAATATGCTAGAAAATGATTTCGCTACCCTTTAAATAGATGTCATTTGGGTATTTATATAGTGAAAATGAAGATATAGGCAGACGGACACATGATATTTCTATTTATAGATATAAGAATTAACAAAGAAGTGGAGCAAAGTCAGTAGTATGCAGAGTTGGTGGGCAAGTCTCAACTTTTGTTGCCAGAGACAAAATAGATTGTATGCAATAAATATTTAAAAAGGTCAACCTCACGGAATCGAGTAACTGCGCTTGATTGACTGGGGAAAAGAATGATTAGAGCATATATTGGTGAAGTTCACCTCCAAAAACCCATGAACAAATACCCTATGAGAGACCTTATGACATGGTGAAAACCCGATGAAGGATATTTTACAGAAGAAGAAATACCCTATGACATAGTGAAAACCCGATGAAGGATATTCTACAGAAGAAGAAATAATAGCCATTGGCTGCTGCGTATCATGATCGTCGATCCTTCGTTGTCTTGGATGATCGACACAAAAATAAGAAGTCGGTATTATGAGCTTTTCTGAGTGTGATACAAATGAGAAAAGATTTGTGAGATAGGCAAATAAGTTCAAAAAGCGTGATTTTTATTTAAATATGAGTAAAGTTTAATAATAAATAAAATCACTTTCGAGATTTTTTTGAGGTTCTTTGAATGCATTTTTGATAGTAACCAGAAATATAAACACTCGCTCAAGTCACACAGTTTGTGATACCTTAATGACATTTCACAAATACATCGTTCTAAGTTTGGTAAAATCCTGTTTTTCATTTTTAAGTAATATTAAAACATAATAAAGATACTTCATTATACTTAATGGTCAAATAGGTCTACCTTTACCAATTTCTCCGATATTTCTAGCAACTTTACATTTTGGATTAATTACTGACTTATAAAAATTTTAGACAATAAAAATTTTATGAATATAATATTGAAGAAGAAACATTACACTAAAAAAAATAACTATCAGCTATATCTGTCGTCACTTGTCCAACTAAACATACTATTAGTATTGCTCGTACCTCAAAGGTTGTTGGAATAATTTAAACTTGTATACTGTCTTTTGTATGAAACAATTATTAGTTTTTTGTTATAATTAACTGAACTGAGATAACTTCATTGAAAAAAATTATTGATTTTTAATAAGTTTGACACTGTCACAGTTCATTGTTGAGTTTACTTAATCTTACTTAATGAGTTTTTAAATTTGTTTAATTATAAGTAAAAAGTTTTCTTCTAGTGAAGTGAAGTGTAGACTGTTGCTGCTTTCAATTATATTTTTACTTTAGAAGAGTCATTATTAATCTGTAATCAGTAGAAAATCTTAGGGTGATGAAACAATTAATAAATAATGTAATTATGGTGTTATGGTGTAACAGTGAGTGACTAATTATGACGTGGATGAACACGGGGTTCAGAATCAGAGTTGTAATGAGAGTGCCGTGGAGTAAGGAAAAGGTGGTTGTTTGAAGCTTTTGGAGTGTGCTACAGAAGAGAAAGGGTTTCTAAGCGAGGTTATCTCCAGTCACTGCCTCCAGGCGGAAGGCAAAACAAAAAAAGGCCTGCTCGGCGGCGACTGGAGATTTTTTGCCGGGGGCAGAGAGGCCTGTTGGGATGATGACGGCGGCCCAGTTGCCAAGATAAATCCCCTTTGGCCGCAGAGCAGCGCTTGCCTCGTGTTTGCCTGACCCCGCCTCTCTGTCTGCTTGTCTTATTTATTAGAGGCACCTTCAATGTTGTGCACAATGCCCACCACGGCCCACCGACCACTACTGTCACGCTTCCACTGCAGAGAAATTATTGCCTCATAACTGTAAACAGTTCTTTTCAAAACGAGTTAACACTCGTAAGAACTTATGGACATATTCTGTTTCTTTTACTAATCTTATTAATGATTTACTTTATATATATATATATATACACTTTTTCGTTAGAAATACGATCCAAAACGGACAAATATAGTTCAATATAGACAAATAAACATAGAGAAATCAAAAGAACACACTTACAGTCTCTAATTTTCGGTTTGAACCGTCTTCAGGAGAGATAAGAGAGGGAAACCAAGCGCACTGGTTCAGAGACAGTTGGAGACGGTAAGTCTCTAAAATTAGAGACTGTAAGTGTGTTCTTTTCATTTCTCTATGTTTCTTTGTCTATATTGAACTATATATATATATATATATATATATATATATATATATATAAAGATTTCATATAAACGCGTAAAATAACAATCAATGATCAAACCACAATAAGAAAAAGGGGAAAACAAGACTAAGATCTTTCAACTGAAACAAGCGGTCTTCGTCAGAGTTGTCATTGGGGTTTTGACTCTGACGAAGACCGCTTGTTACGGTTGAAAGATCTTAGTCTTGTTTTCCCCTTTTTCTTATTGTAGTTTGATCATATTTATATACATATTTATAAAAGATTTCACATAAACACGTGAAATAACAATCAATGATCAAACCACTATATGAAATGAAAAAAACAAGACTAAGATCTTTCAACCGTAACAAGTGATCTTCGTCAGAGTCAAAAACCCAACTGAATCACTGGATGCAGAAACCATCTGGTGAGGAATTGAGAAGAGTGGGAGGAAAGAGTAGTATTTTAAAAGGGTGAAAGTGCAAGAAAGGACAAATGTCCAGAAAGGGATGTTTGAGGAAACAAAGGAGTACAGCAAGAAAGAGTAAAAAACTATCTATTGCCTAAAATGTATATATATATATATATATATATATATATATATATATATATATATATATAATATAAAAGTATAAGCCGCAAGGAAAATATATATATATATATATATATATATATATATATATTTAAGAAACAGTCCTTCTTTAATACATGTCAGATTGAAATATAATAATTGAAAACCAAACATATGGTACCTAGTTCCTCGTAAATTTAAAAGACTATTATGTGTGTGTGTGTTCGAAAGATCACAAACATTTCTTATTGTTGTGTAGATGTTTATTATTGCATGTACACATTTTTAAAATCACCCCGCCTTCCAAGACGATGGTCGCCTTGCAGACAGTTAAAGGGGCACGCATCAATCTTCGTGGTGCTATAAAATAACTTCTGAACTTAATTTCAACAAACGTTGGTTAATTTTTCATTACGTTTTAACACTTTACTCATTTATTATTAACCTCTATACCTTAGCTTTTTGAATTTAGTCTCTTTTTTATTCCCATTTTTGTTATGACTTTTTACTTGTTTTATTCTATTTTTTTTATTTCTTCTATTTATATAAATTGTAGTTTTAAGTTACTTTATTTGTTGTACCTTTCCCCTACGTCGAGGAATATTTCAAATGTTTGAAGCACTTTCACCGGGTCTCCACAAATACTTTCGCTCCACAAATGAATCACATCTCCTCTCCTGATGACCGACAATTGGTCGAAATATCGATGTGAGTTTTTTTATTGTTTTCTTTTTTTTTTACTTTTAATATGTATCAGGAATGTTTCAGAGATGAATATAATATTTTTATCTTTCGCTTTGCTGTCAAAACAGATATGCCTATCGCATTCATATCCCAAAACCTCAACTTCCTTCAGAAAAATGATTGAAGGCCTAGCCAGAAATTAGAAGGAAGATAAACAAGGCCTTGATATATTATTTTGTTCGTAATTCAGTTAACGGTAGGAAACTCTCTTTTTTAGAAGTTAATTGTTAAAGATAAATTTTTAATTTTTTGTTAGCAACAGCAAACATTTATATGTACATTTACTGTACTTTATTAATACAGTGATAAATCAGTTGACGAACTGATTGTTTTAAGAAAAACCTTAATCATGGATTTTTTTTTCACTCATTCATTTAGTACAAGGAAATTAGTATCAACCTTAATTTGTTGAAAAACATTTCAAAAAGATGCAGAAACAAATTTTATTAGATGAATTGTTTATTAGAGTAATAGGTATTATGCAAATAGTGGAAGAAGGGAATATCTCCCAAGGAAGATTTATCTGGGATCAAATGAGATCAAAATTGTGGCTTTTTTTAAAAGTACAGGTTTAAAAATTTGTCATATTTTTCATTTTGGGGATGGTAAAATTTTGTGCATGCTATCTTTTGGAGAAGGATGTAAAACAGACAGTATCAAACATGTATCATGCAGATACTCATTACCCAATGCTACTCAAACTTGAGTAGAGCAAAAATTGTAGACTCTCGCTGTAGAATTAAGCAGGCAATGTGACGTGACCATAACTAAAATAGGCGATACATGATTAATGAGAAACACTTTCTACTACACTGTAGTATATAGTGAGGTGAAAACCCGTACGTGTGAGTACAAGGCAAACATCAGAGGGAGAGTTGCCTGACGTTTTTATTGAGGTGGACTCTTAATCTAAAGAATAAAAACCCTCCTGCTTCCACTTTTCACTTGAGCCTTCAACTTTCCTTATTATATATAAAAAGAACTTAAATTTACATTTCTTTTTGTTTTTTATTAGAATCTTCATTTATAAAACATCCGGTTTTTTTTTCACCTGTACAACATAAATAAGGAATTTTAACTAATAAACACTTATTAATGCATAATTTTTAGAAGTTTAGAATACATCAATTTAATTTGAATTATTCTTTAAGAGAAAAATTGAATCAATTTTCGTATAAATTATTAGGAGCTAAGAAATTAGTTACCTGCCGTTACGTTTACAACGTCCTTGGACCTCTTTCTTTCCCCGTGAAGACGGATTGCCCAAAAATTTGAGTTTGTAATTGTGTTTCATTACTCTGTGAGTTACTCTTCTTCGATTTTGAACTCGTATTGTGACCAGTTTGGAATCATCTTTCCGATTTTATAGTGACTCATTAGGAACTAATTAAGTTCGTGAACAAAGGCTACTGTTTTCAGGAAAAAGAAAGGGTTTTCTAACTTTTCAAAAAAGTGAAACAAAAAAATGAAATAAACTGAAATATTTAGTTGAATAGCATTGTTAAAATAATTATTCGAATATGCTGAACCCATGCGCTGTAAGTAATATAGGAATCTGTGGCATTTAAATTGTTCTAACTTTTATAAATTGCCTAATTCACTTCCATGAAAATTAATTTTCCATCAACTTGTATATATCTCAAATAAACTTTTACATCTACAAAAGCAATTAAATAATTAATTTTTCTTTATTTTATATCCATTTTGGAAGGTGTTGAGGGCGCACAAGATTATTTTATGAACTAAGGTCATGAAGACAAAAAAGGCTACTTTAGAAAAACTTAATTTTAACTGTAAATATAGTTTTCTTTGATTAAACAAATAAATATAATAAATTAATTAAAAACTTTAAAAAATCTATTGTATCAGGCATATAACCTGTGAATGTCATAGAAAATAAGTAGGACAAACTGGAATATAATTAAAGTTATGGGTTAAACAGTATAAATAATCATTATTTTGTTTTCAAAGAGCTCTTCCATTGAATATATGTTTTTGTACAAACAATGATGATGATATCCTCCAGCAAAAATTAAAACAATGACCAATAGAGTATAGATACTGTTGCAGTATTTGTAGATTTAACTTGTGGTTTACACCGTAATATATATGTATAACAGATTCAATAATATATCGAACGTTTGATAGAATAGGTGTGTTATCTAATCGGGATTAAGTCAAATTTTCTAGTTCAAAAATCAAACTCTCATTGCCGACATTTCGCTTTTATTTTAAAACCTTTTTTGTAGGCCTAGAAAAAAAAGATAATAAGAAATCACATATCAATATCCAACACATAAACAATATGAAAATGAATTGTTACAACTTATGAACATTATAGGCAGAAGTATTTCAGAGATATATAAAACAATATAACTTACACAAGTAAGAATTTTTTTACTAAGAAATATTGTTTATATGTTGGATATTGATATGTGATTTCTTATTATCCTTTTTTTGTAGACCAATGGAAAATGTTTTAAAATAAAACCGAAACGTTGGCAATGAGAGTTAGATTTTTGAACCTAAACAAATTTGACCGAATCCCGATTAGATAACACACCTTTAATATATATGAATATGTACAAAGAAATAGTGTAAAATACATGGAATATTTCTCGTTCATCAACCTTTAATCGTCATTTTCTAATTAAAAAGAAAAAAGGTTTCAGGATATTTTTTTTGAGAAATGAAAATTTTAATAAATATATAAACACAACTTCAGTACTACAGTAAAAAATTCAGAAGTGGATTAAGTCTATCTATGAACCAAGTAACTGACATGAACAGACTTAGATATGGCTGAAACGTAATATCTTAGTCCAACTTTAATATTTTTTGAATATTTCACTGTGGTTTAAAAAAGTTGATTTATATTCCACGTGTTTTGTTAAGAAATCTTGTTTCTAATAAGACAAGTGATTATATATTGTAAAAAAAATAGTTAAACAAATTGTTCATATATTTTATGAGGAAATCACTATACGAAAAATCTAATGAAAAAGTTACAAAGAATTTCAAATTAGCTTGTTCTCAAGGAATAATTTTGATGATTTCTGTGATTCTGTAATGATTTCAGAGTGACTTGTGACATTTGTGCAGTATTCTATTGTTTTAATAATCAATGTATACTGCTTGAATTAAAAAACAACTTTTTTTTACACAACATTATCTAATAAAGCGCATTTACTTCGTTCTAAAGGGAGAGAGAGTGAGAGACGGCTGAAATCTACTACAGATTGTTTATTGGCAGGCTTTAAGGGGATGGGTGGCAGGTTGGAACGCGTGCCTGCTGTAATGCCTGAAGCAGGTAGTGGTGCAGGTAGAGTCGACCACCTAATCTGCTAATTGTCCCACAAAAACCCTGCCTAGCTTGCTTAACAGACCTGCACAGTAACACTTCAAAATTACTCCATTCAGTCACCAATTCCTTCAGTAAAGTTATGTCTACACCATGGAAATCATAACACAAACTATCAATCCATTTTAAATGTCTGTATACATCCATTCACACTGCTTAACATTTCTAAATTTTTATTTGCAATAAACAATATAGTACTATTCTAGTATTGTATCTACTTTCAAGTTTTGTTTACAATATGTCATCTATCTTTAATTTTTCATTACAAAACGTAACCCACCATCAATTTTTCATTTCAATATCCAGTACCTTCAAGTTTCCATACTAATATGTGATCTACTTTCAAGTTTTGTTTACAATATGTGATCTATCTTTAATTTTTCATTACAAAACGTAACCCACCATCAATTTTTCATTTCAATATCCAGTACCTTCAAGTTTCCATACTAATATGTGATCTACTTTCAAGTTTTGTTTACAATATGTGATCTATCTTTAATTTTTCATTACAAAACGTAATCCCCATCAATTTTTCATTTCAATATCCAGTACCTTCAAGTTTCCATACTAATATGTGATCTACTTTCAAGTTTTGCTTACAATATGTGATCTATCTTTAATTTTTCATTACAAAACGTAATCCCCATCAATTTTTCATTTCAATATCCAGTACCTTCAAGTTTCCATACTAATATGTGATCTACTTTCAAGTTTTGCTTACGATATGTGATCTATCTTTAAGTTTTCATTACAAAATGTAATCCACCATCAATTCTTCATTTCAATATCTATTACTCGTACCTTCAAGTTTCCATACTAATATGTGATCTACTTCAAGTTTATTTCAATATGTTGTCTACCATGAAGTTTTTATTTCTATATGTGATCTATCTTAAAATTTTCTTTCCAATATGTGATTTAATTTCCGGTTTTCATTTCATTTTCATTCCTATATGCAATATAGTGGCAAGTTTCTTTCCTATATGAAATCTACCAACAAGTTTTCATTCCGGTATGTAAAATATTGTCATATTTTCTTTCCAATATGTGAACTATAGTCATGTTTTCATTCTAATATGTAACGTATCGTCAACTTTTTTTCCAATATGTGATCTACTTTCAAGTTTTCATTCCTGTATAAAATATATTTTCATTTGTAATGAAAACTTAAAGATAAATCAAATATTGTAAACAAAACTTGAAAGTAGATACAACACTAGAATAGTACTATATTGTTCATTGTAAAAAAATGTTTAGAAATGTTAAAATCCAGGTTCTTTCCAGTATAAAATCTAACAACAAGTTAATATAATATAAATGATCTACCCGCCAAAGGTGAGTTTATAAGACTGTTATTATCACTGTGAGCTTGGTTTTCCAGGCCCAGGACGGATATTTACTCGTTATCTCGGGACAACTTTCACGGAAGGCTAGTACCTTTATCCTAACTCAGTTGTATCTAGAACTGATCCATGCATACCATTAGAGGTTGCTTAATCTGTTAAGCACATACCAGTTGCTCTTCAAAAAAACAATGTGGAGTACTTTTTATACATGTGCAGATGAAACCCGACCACAAGTCTGTAACGCCAGCTTGCCTACCTAACCTTGGGCTTCCAATGACAGCTACCTGGAAGTCAATTTCACAAGACCTGTTCCAGATTAAGAAGTGACTACGGCCTTACCTGTCCATACGGCATCGGTAAGTATTATTATCAATGATGAAACCATAATATGAACTGGGAAAAAAAGACTAAGATCTTTCAACCACAACAAGCAGTATTCGTCAGAGTCAAAAAGTCAACTGACGAAGACCGCTTGTTGTGGTTGAAAGATCTTAGTCTTTTTTCCTATTTCGTATTGCGGTTTGATCATTGATTGTTATTTCACGTGTTTACGTTAACACTTATTATCACGTATTTTAGTGATAAAAAGATATGTTATCACTGTAATGATTAAGTATTAGATTTTACTAATTCCCATTTTTTTTGGGAATTAGCAATATACTTTAATATTTGTTATTCGAAATTATGTGATAAAGTCACTACATAACACATGTTTTATGAATAAAAAAATTTTCAAAGATGGAATGTTCTTCTTCAAGTTCATCTGGATCTAATGAGAAGGTAGGGTGTGATTTCAATTTACTATAATGTCAACTAATTGTTTTATCAAACTCCAGATAAAAAACTCTACTAATGTCTACCCCTATAAGGCGATCTTCTGAGCTTTGAACTATCCATCAGTCAAAAGAATTTGGCTAAGATTCATTACTTACTTGTGGCCGGACTCCAGGAAGCTATCGAACTCTATAGCCATCTTGCAACAGAGAGCCTGTCTACTGTGCGAAGTGGAGCAGTTGGTGTTCACAAGATGACCCTCTGTAACCAAACAATGCACGACCGGTCAAAGACAAAGAAAAAACAAGAATCAATTTAAAATTAAGTATAGAATAGTAATAAGAAAAAAACTAATAATAAAAAATTAAAAGTAAAACAGAAGGATGAGCAGAAGATGTAATACATAACTCCCTCCCTCTGTATTAGGTTTCTAAGTTTCTAGAATGATCAGATAAATAGAAAACAAGTAAAGTATATTTAAGCAATACCAGAGAAAACATAGTCAATGGATCCAGAATTTACAATACCAGCTACCAGTACCTGACATCATACAAGCTGGAGATCAATAGCTTAACGTCCTCTCCGAGGGACGACGTGCTCAGAATTTTTTTCACCTCTTGCCTGAATAAATCAAGGACTAGAGTGAGTATGCAACACCGGATCTACTGTCCAGAGGCGAGTACGTTAGCCACTTGGCTACTTTGACACCTAAATTAGGTTACTTTATTTTTTTTTCGTATTTGAAGTCACTATGCTACTCCGACCGCAGGCAGCACGGATTATGAAACTTATTTTATTGAACTCTGATTATACAAGATATTTTAATGTTAGTGAAATTATTTCATATCTCAATATATTATTATATGAGGATAAATGAATTCATAAGTATTGACTTAAAATTTGATGTTTTATTTATTTGCTTGATCAAGTGTTTATCAACTTGGCTACAATTATAAAAAAAATGTTATTCATGTTTATATATTCCTAAAGTCATATGCGAACTAATCCCCCATATGTGTACAGAGCGATACAAAAATCAGAATGCAGAGAAAAAAATAATGAAAAGTCACATCAATATATTAATTTTCAGTTTTTTATGTGTTTATGAATATTTTTTTAACAGGCTCTATCACTGCTTTAAATACAGATTACAATACCTATTCCAAATTCTTTGCTACCTCTAATAGCGGTGATTATAAGTAATGAAGAATACTACTTATTTTTTATTATTTATTTTAGTTATTTGTTTAAAAAATAAAATTATTCATTTAATAAAATCATTTTGAAAGAAATAATATTTTAAAACTAATATGATATTATTTCTGATTTTTAAATATATTAGAATAAATGTTTCTTATATATTCCAACGTAGTGCAATCAGTTATTGTGTGGTATTTACTCATTGTAGGGTAAAAAGGTAATGAAATGGTCTCCACATATAAAAAGTTTAATGGTATAAACAACGCGTTTCGAACACGTAGTCTTCTTCAGGCATTAACTAAGGGTGAGTGTCTGTGGTACAACTGACACTCACAGTTGTACCACAGACACTTGCCCTTAGTTAATGCCTGAAGAAGACTACATATTCGAAAGGCGTTGTTATACCATTAAATTTTTATATGTGGAGACCATTTCATTAGCTTTTTACCCTACAATTTCTTAATATGCTTTTTATGAATATTAACTTTGGCATTAAATCTTTTATTGGTTTTTGGGAATTAGCAATATACTTTAATATTTGTTATTCGAAATTATGTTATAAAGTCACTACGTAAACATGTTTTATGAATAAAAAAAAGTTTCAAAGATGCATCTAGTGAGAAGGTAGGGTGATTTCAATTCACTATAAAAATATAAACCTGAGGAGGAACACTGCTTGGTCAAAACGCGTTCTACCTTAAATAAAACCAGTTAATTTGAACTCTTTCCTAATAATTTCTAATAAATGTGTATATTTTGCACAGTAACTGATTACTTACTTGTAGTTTGTCGTAACTCTTCATCATCAATATCGGTGAAAAACCAAGTCTGGAACAAAAAAAAGAGACAAACTTCGATTAATTGAAAGATTGATTAGTTAATATCTCTAATTGAAGAGAAATGTTTAAGTCAAGGTTGATGCTGATTAGATAATTATAAGGAATTGAATAATGCCAAGGACATTGCAAAAATTGCTCCTTGTATTACTTTAAAAAAAAATTGAATGGTAATTATATTTTAGATTGTAGAAGTTATTTTTATATTAACTAAAGTTACCGTAATAATTGAAAATAACCTAATCAACTAAATAACTTAATCGTAAAAACGAAACGAAATTAAGAATTCATTTGTAATAGCCTAGAAATAATTATATAATAGGGGCGTTTAAATATTTATCCATGGTGAAGACTAAGAGGCAGAACGATTGCCTTTAGGTTTGAAGACTTCAGGTTCAATTCTTGGCCATAACTGTTTTTCATACGAGATGAAATTTTTCATGCGGAAGATTGAAAATCATAGCATGCCATCCCTCGGATAGTGCGGAAGTCTTAAATAGTTCATCTCAAATAAATATTAGTAAAGTAAAATATAGGACAAATATGTAAAATCAAAATAGTAATTTTGTCCAATCAAAGCTAAACTGGTAGATGTAACAAATGGACTACAGTTGTAGTCTGTAGGAAAGTATTAAAGTAACTTAAAGTATTCCTTTGAAAAGAAACAGAAACTCTTAACAAGTCGTCAGTTTTTAGGATTGATATTGCTCGATAAGGATTCAGTCGTCCTTTCGAGGGGAATGGCCAATTAAGCCAGAACAGAGCTTTGCCTAAGTAGTACTAGTTTCGAAGTTCACCGGCAAACTGATGGACCGTAACTAAAGGTAAGGGTCAGGGGTATAGCTCGATCTTCTTGATCTGGAGGCAACTTCCCGAGAAGGTACTGATTCACGCACAGTGACTCTCTAGGGAGTCTACCTTTACTGGGTGAAGAATCACAACGACCACAAGTCCAATACAAATGGCAGAGTATAAGGGAACATAAAGAATTTTGCCTGGGCTCCCCAGCCATCGTTTTGGGTTCTCGAATAGAACTCCAAAACCTAGGTCTTACTGAGCCTGTCTTGGCTGCAGGTAACATCAGTGACCAAAAAAAGCCTTCCACCTATTAACCAGTCTCTGCAGTCAAAGTAACCTGCTTTCCACCCTTGCAGAGAAGACGTCGACGGATAGGCACATGGTAATCAGGAGGTCTGCCTCCCTACAGAAAGAGAATCCTCCCAGGGGAGAGCCCCTGAGCCCTTCAGAGAGCGTAAGGAAACAAAAACAAAATTGTTGACAGTCTATATTACCATATTTGTACTACCCGTTCCGCTCGGATTGTTAACCTACAAGTATACGACAAGTAATATGACAGTTTATCTTTTGATGGTTATCATCAGAGGTGCAAGTTGAATTGATGAAGAGACTCTGATTTGATGATCTGAATTGATGACTATGACAGATTGAAATATTATAGTCATACTTTAAAATTTCATACTAGCTTTAGTTTATTTGTTCATTTTTAACAAAACGTTTTAAATTTCGGACTGTTACGTTCAAAATAATTGAAACATATTTTCAATGTTATTATGATCGATTATTTCTTGGTTACATTAACTCCCCTGACGTTTTCTTGGGTAGTGTTGTGAGTCTGTTAGTAAGTTACACCACTGACACTTATTTTTTAAGGGGAAGCCTGAAAAATTTGAAAACCAGAGATAGAATTGAACCCAGGATCTACCAGTTCGGGGGCATGCAAGTCAATGGAATACTTTTGCCTCTACCATCCAAGTCTAATGGTAACACGTTTGCTGATAGTATTGAAGGTTTGACTTTGGAATCTTGTTCATCGTAAAATATTTCCATTGAAAAGTTTGTTCATATAATCCTCGGAGAGGACGTAAACCATCAGTCCTTAGGTTTTACCGAACATAACACTTTTTATAATTAATATAATATAAACTTGAGCAAGGTTGAATTTAGAGTTGATAATTTGGGACTCGTTTAAACTTTAAATGGTTGGGAATCAATAAATATACATTTTTTTACCATTATATGCTCACTATACCGGACAATTAAACGAACCAATATTTTTATTCACAAAGTTCTCATTGGGATATTACACAAATTTTTTTTTCTTAACTTTATCAATATGTTATTCCTTCATATAAATAACCACTTAAGCCAACTTAATCGACTTTTTAATTGCCACTCGTGTTTTCTTCCGCAAAGTTTATAGCAGAGAAAGTGTCCCACGAACTAAGAAAAGTTGGAGAGACTCTGTTTATAGCACGGGTTGCCACCCTTGCTTGCTTCCGAATTCCTGACAGATCTTATCATCTATGGTCTCTTTATAGCCTACGAAACCTATATGAAGAGAAAAATTTTTTAAATAATTAAAATATCTAACAATCAAACAATTCAATTATATTCATAATGAGAGGTCCAAATATGAACATTTTTTTTAAATTACAAAAAAAAATCCATATTATAGTTTTACAAACTTTGGCAAGTAAAATTGTAAAAATATTCAAATTTATATATAGCATTAAAAAAATGCCAAACTCCAAGAACTGTTTTCAGATCTTTTTTTCAGAATTTAATGACTGTGATTCTGGACATGCTGAGCGGATGGTAGGAGACATACTAGTCCACTGAGTGTCTAGTGCTCGCTCATGGAGCATATGTCCTAGAGGAGACCAACAGCTCGTCGAGCTGACAACTTGCAAGGAGATGTGAGGGAACCTTCGAATTTAAAATTTAAATAAAGTCTTAAAGTCTCAAAGTCTTTGAGTAAAATAAACTACTTTGGACTACTTTGGACTACTTTGGCCTCTACCACTCTACCAGTCTAATGGTAACATGTTTGCTGATAGTATTGAAGGTTTGAATTTGGAAAGTTGTTCTAAATCAAAATCATCTTCGAAGAGACGAATTGCTCAGTCCAAGGATCACTGGGTCTGTGACTCCTCTTAAATAAGTACAGCATATTTAGATCATACTAATGCACGAATGAGAATATTCTTTTTGATATTTTAATCCTAACGTTCAAATAATCTAACGATCAGCTTGCTACGAGGGTGGATTGATAAGTCAGTGACTTTTTGAATTTCCCGCGCAGTTACTCTAAATGAAACAGTGCTGCCGTCATCTGTAATTTATTAGTGGACAACTATCTAATTATGAGCCAGTTACCACATTCAGTCGGTGTTTGATAGTCATTAAAAGCAGACAACCTCGTGTATTTTTACGAAAAAGGAAAAAAAAGTGAATTTCGTGGGCTGATTAAGCATTATTTTTTACGTAAGAATTCCATCACTGAAACTAAGGAAAGACTTTATAAATACTACGGGGACTCGGCACCATCAATTTCAATGGTTAAGAAGTGGTTTACAGAGTTCCATTGTGGTTGTACCAGCACTTGTTTTATTCAAAAATCACGGTCTTATCAAACCGCCCTCGTATGTTATAGTACGATGACCGTCTGACATGTTTTGGTCATCACTGACCATTTTTAAGGATTATTAAACTGAAAAAAAACATATCCAAAATCTACTTGCAAAACACTCATAACTGAACGCTATAAGTAAGTTCCAATAAAGTATATAGTCTACTCGTCGGAGTCATTCGAGTTGTTTTAGAAGATGAACAACTTTCAAAACTAGTTTACGGCTTCAGGAGCAGCATACGAGGATAGAAAATTTGTCCAGTTTTTTATATATCTTAATGTTATCGCAATAATCATTGCCAGTAACAAACAATCATTGAAATAACAAACTCAAATTTGTAAAGTTAGTTTTAAGAAATAAGGGTATCCAAAAGCTGCTTTAAACATATAAATCACTATTATAAACACTGATAGCATAAAAGAATAGAAAAGATTGAAGTAATTTCTGTTTTATTTTTGTTTCTTGTCCCTAAGAGGAAGTAGTACATGATTAGGTGGTTGTGCGATAATCTGTCCTTCGTCGATTGCAGATAAGGAGAGAGGCTTGATGAAATGTTCCCATAACACTAAGACCAAGTTGTCGATTGACTGCCCTAAGGAGGCCATCTCTCCTGTATACCTCGAGTATGTCCAAGTAGCCATACTGAGAAGTGACAGAAAAGTCATGAAGTTAGATAAATTTGAAATGAAATATATACCAATTAAGCTCAACAGGCCTGACAACACGTAAAAGAATACAGACGATGACATAAGAAATATTGGCGTGAGAAGAGCTTTGTAAATATTTTTGTTTTCATTAAATGCTTTGAAATGCTGAAAAAGCTCTTCAAGAGATTTGTCAAGTTGATTCTTGTAACGATTAGTCAATTCAGATCCTCCCATCATTGGCTTGTTAACAAAGTCCTTCAGCACTTGTTCTTTAATTGTGTAATGCTGAGACTGAATGATGTCCAGTCTGAGATAGGGCTGTGTTGCTCCGCAGACAGAGTCCATTAAACTGTAGTAGGACTCTCTGGCGCCTGAGATCGCTGCCAAATGGTTCGCCTCCGCTGTTGCATCTAATATTGTTCTCGGTTCTGGTAATTCATCTCCATGAAATATCTTCATGTATGATTTCAAATAAAATGGAAGATCTTTTATTTTTACCGCCTGTTCTCCAATTCTTTTTACTACTAGACTTTCAGGTGACAAGAGGAACTTCAGTAATTCGAGAAGATGTAATCGGAAGGAAGGGTCTAGATCAGATGGACGCCCATCAAATGAAGGATCTGAAGCTACTTTTGTCCCAGGATAAGGCAAAAGGAAGCAGGAAAGTTTCCTAAAACACGAATGGAGCTGTTTCCTGAGTGACTGAAGTTCAGGATGTTGGTTAGGTGATATCGATAGCCTTCTTTCTAAAATCCTTTTGCCACCGTCTTCACCAAATGGAGCTTCATAAGGATATGCCCAATCCCTAACAAGAAAAATTAGCTTCTGAAAGGGTTTTAAACAAGTTTTAGATGACGCTAGTCTTCCATATTCAGCAAATAGTTGTAAATGATGAAGGTCATCTTCTTGTATATTTTGTGAAATATTAAATATCTGAACTGAACTAATAAGCGTGGACAACGCAAAGATAGTAGCCGCCTCTTTCATAGTAGTTTGGGAATCAAAGGCACCTTGGGTATCTAAAAAAAGAACACCAACTTGACGACCTCCAGGTAATCGGGCAGAGAATATTTCCGGCCACGCTATGAGGCCTGTAGTGTCTCTTTCGCAACCACCTCGCCAGCTGAATCCTTTAAGAGCCTCATTTTCATCCCCCAGACCTCCCTCCTGAATGAATCTCAAACAGTAATCTAGCAAGAAGGACTTGCCTTTCCTGAACGCTCCTGCCACACTTATTATAACCGCTTCCTTATCTGAGTGATTTCCTTCCACAAGTGTATTCAGTGCCTCTTCATCAAGGACAAATTTACCTCTTTCTCCTGGCAACAGTAAAGGCAATGCTTTCTTCTGCATTTTAAAATTTATTATTCACACACATCAAAACTGGAGACTTTTCACTGTGCGAAACTGTAAACACTACCTTGTTTAATCATCTTGTAAGTGTTAGAAATATTCTGACATTATAAAACTCCCTAAAAACACCATTCGACTCCACCCTGTTTTCTAAAACACTGGCGTTCTAATTAATTCAATAGATATGCTTTTAGTTTTCTTTAATATTCACTTTTCTTTTATTATCAACATAAAAATTAGTCCAAAAATTAGAAATACTATTAGAAAATCAAAGCATTTTGTCTCAGATTTCCTCCTTACTTGATTAGTCAGTTGTGTAATATCTTTTAGAAAACACTTAAGATAAGTTTGTTTTTTTTTTAATGTATTTTTATCCACTCTTTTGTATCAGTTATTGTTATTTTACTTTGTATTTTAGGTTATCATGATCAATTTTATGTTTTGTTTTGCTGTATTCTTTCGCACGATTTGTTATTATTTTGTTTACTCTCTGCCATAGCTGTATATTTCATATCTTTCTCTTTGTCTTTTTCTATATAATGTCTCTTAATGAAATTAACAGTCTCCTCTCAGTTGTTTGTTGTCGTCTTGTAAAATGTTTTAGATTTAAATATATTTAATACTTATGTTAACATCAACTTAAGAAGATATGAAGATTTTTGCTTTTCACTTCTCTATATAAAATATAAAAAAATAAAAGAGTTTTAAGGTCAAAATATCAAAATCGAGTTTTTAATGGAAATACACTTTTTGAAGTCTCCTTCAGTCCAATAAAATTTGTCCCTCGGCTTGTTTGAGCTGAATATTTTAAATATGAAAAGAGCTATAAACAACAAAATTGATATTTATGTTCTTGCTATCCTTGAGAAAAACAGCTTACTGACATCAAATTTGCACTTTTTTTTAGGGGGTGCAGAATAAAAAATAAATCTGTTTACTTGATTTGTATTGAAATCTATGTGGTTTCGGGTTTTTAATTTCTGTTTAATAGGGTATATTGTTCTTAGAGAAATTATTCTTGAGGGTCAAAAGTTTATGAACATTTTCTGGAATAAGAACTGACTTTTAAAGTTCTCTGATTAAAGTAGTACAAATATTGTACAAAAGACAGTAAAATACGTATAACACTAGGTTAGATCGTAATTGATTAAACTCAGACAGAGAGAAGGGGAAGGGAGAGAGAGAGAGAATTTAGAAAAGAACATTTTTTTGGAAAATAAATAGAACTTGCGCTCTCCTAACACATCTGCTACCCTTTATAAAATCATAAATAAATAAAAGTCGTTTGGTGTCGTATATCAGATTGCTTTTTTTGTTTATTTCATCACACGCCGCAATCAAGGGATAACCCGATTTCCCTTCGCACATTATGTCACTTCTTACATCCACTCTCCATCTATCTAGACATCTACTCAAATGTGTTTTACCAATTTAACAGACTTCTGATCATCTACTTTAAGAATACAAGCAGATAGCCAGCAACTAAGATTGTCTCATTTTCTTAGAATGTACAAACGTTGGGTGGGGGGTGGGGGGGTCCCATGTATGTTGATCCGAACAGGATACCTATATATGTTTTTAAGAGAACATTTGAACCTAAATAACATACGATTGATATCAAGAGTAGAGGTTAAATATTGTACCTATTAGAGGAAATCACCACTAAACATAGTAAAAGAAATTGAAAAATTTCTTAAGTTCTTTCGAGTGTTTACCATTTCTCATAAAAGAACTGATTATAGATTCAAGTATGTTTATTGTGACATTTCTTCAATTCACCTTATGTGACTGGTAGTATCCTTGCCTTTATAATAAAGATTGGAAATTGAAATCTTGGTTTATCAAGACGGTTTTTTCATGTGTAACGTCCCTCAGGAGCGTGTACATTATCAGAGATTAAGTCGTTAAAAATCACCTATCAAATAAACCTCAGTGAAGTAAAATTTTGAACTACCGATGTAAAACCAATCGGATAATGTGCTCACCTATAACTAAAAGGATGCTAAATAACAAATAAAGAATACACCTTTCCTAGAACGTCATTAAGATGAATGCTTATAAATATCCGAGCTGGAAACAAATGAGGAAAAATAACTTGAAATATGTCCAATCTACACACAAGCAGTACACGAAGGATTGGATTACACGCTAATATTTATTATTATTTTGACATATTTAAAGGCAAAATGATTTAAAGTTTCTATAAAGGTTTATTTGATATCAATATTTTAGTTTTTGCTAGAATGTTCAGGTAAATTCATGTTTGTATTAGAACGGACAGGCCTATTTAGGCTTATCCCGAAAAGGCTAATACTAATAGACAAAAGGGGTTTTCCATGATAGTACTATAGACAATGAAGATAAATCATAGATTAAAAGTAGTCTTATTTACACAATGTGACTATTAACAAGGGTAAAGAATCACAACTATGAATGCTACAGGTTGTTTAAATTCAATTTAGAATTCATTAAAAAAATATGAAACAAACATTAGCATTATATCAAAGAATTCATGCCTCAATCAGTGTAAGTTTTGGATAGTGTGGATAGTCCCTAAGTTTGCTGAACTAAATACTATTATTTTGATCATAACAATATATTGATTGTTTACCTGATTGCTTGCCATCTGGAACCATGTTTTAAGGATAACTGGGAGTCGGGTGCGATGGTTATGGACTGTTGTTTTGACGCTGATAAAGACATCCTGAAGGAAGGAGTTGTTCAGTGAAAGGGAAGGACTCGTCGAGTCGACGTCATAGTCATGTTGCGAAAGTGATCTCGGACCTCTCTCCTGCCATCCTGCAACCTGCATCAAGAACCTCAATCAAAATCAAGTAAATGAAACAAGTTATTCTTACTGCTAAAGTTCTTTTTTTTTTAAGGCAGGGTTGTCCAAAGTCTAGGCCGCGACCTCTTCTAGAAAACTTTTAAAAATTAGTATATTTAGACATCTATTGAGTTATATACGAAAAAAGTTGTTATTAAGCAAAGCTACACTGCCAATCACTCAATTTCGGCCTCTTATTTCGGAAGAGCATTATCCTAATTTACGCCGTTTTGGATTGCACTTGCTGTCAATGTTTAGCAGTACCTACCTTTGTGAAGCAGCATTTTCCGCAATAAAGTCGATTAAATCCAAAGAGAGGAATCTACTTAATCAAACATCTCTCGAAGCCTGCCTTCGTTTAGCCTTAAACTCAGTTGACATTGACACAAATGAGATGGCTTCCAAAATGCACGCACACCCATCCCACTGAATTTTAAGTAAACTGTACCGTTTTACGTACTTCCTTAAATATTTTTAACGAATATATTTAAGGGTTCATTTTTATCCATACTTGTGAATTATTTTTTATGATAATATATGTTTTTATGATAAATATAAAGATTCATTTACATGTACGTGTTTTACTTTACATCTGGTACTGCGGCCCGCGATCTAATTTGTTTGTCGAATGCTGCCCGCGTCCCCATAAAGTTTGGACAACCCTGTTTTAAGGAAACGTCTCTTACTGTCCTGCAATCTTCATCAAGATTCTTAATCAACAACATGAAAATGAAACAAGCCCCTAGTATTTTTCAGGAACTCTCTCTTAACATGTTACAACCTGCATCAAGAACCTCAATCAAAATCATGTAAAACAAACTAACTTGTATTATTAACGAAATATTGATAAATATCTGGTCTTTTGAATATCAGATTACCAGTTAGATTACTTTTTTTTATCGTACGCATATCAAGGTAGTTATAAATATGAATTCCTCAACTTCTGGTCCTAAGTGATCCGTACCGGCCACCTGGGGGCGTTGAGGAAGTACAAGAGGTGGCAGGAAGTTCCGCCTTGAATGGGGGTGTTGAACGTACAGAATGGGACACTCAGCACAGAAATGTTTATAGATATTTTTAAAATGTCATGACATGACTACACTTCTGATTAATAAATCAGATATTTGTATTCTATATTTTTATAGAAAAATATAGAATACAATTTCTATTTTTGGTATACAATTTAATTCTATTGGTATGCAACCAATGGGACAGCAATGTTACTGGAACAAAAATGATCTGCATTTCATTGAAAGGTAGTGTAATAAATTATTATGTATTATTTTATCATTGTTGGGTAAAAAGCTAATAAAATAGTCTCAACTATTAGACATACAGATGTTTATAAATTAAACAACGTGTTTCGAAATGTGACAAAAACTTTCCTAAAGAGATTAATACATTCTTAAAGTTATTTCCTTCTTATCTTCATAATGAGCAAATCTCTGTCCCTTCATAATTTCTAAAGATGTTTATAAATATCTACAGTTATTTAATAAAAGTTCAATTTCTTACAGCCTCTTATCTCATTATAACTTTACTCTCCTGACTAATGGTTAGCTGTGTTAGTGAAATATTATGTCTACCCATCCTCCCTATCATTTGAGCCTTCTTATCTCAAATTCAAACTGTTATATGTCAGAACCTTTAACAGCTTTACCCCAATCCTCGTAGCCTTTTCACTATAACAGGTATATTATTCCAAAATTTATTATTTTAATTATTTTCCTCGTTTTATTTATATTTTATAATCTAAATTTATATTTATTTTTAACAAGATTTCACAAAAATACGTGAAATAATAATCAATGATCAAACCACAAGGTTTTCCCCATTTCATATTGTGGTGTGATCATTTATATTTATAATCTATATTTTAGAGAATTACCTGAAGAATATGATCAAACAACGATATGAAATGGGAAAAAAAGACTATGATCTTTCAACCACATCAAGCGGTCTTCGCCAGAGTCAAAAACCCAACTTTCTTCCCCATTTTATATTGTAGTTTGATCATTGATTGTATTTCACGTGTTTGTTATCTAAAGATGAATATAACAAGGTTTGAAACGCGATAATTTAACTCATTAAACATTGTATGTGAAGACTATTTCATGAACTTTTTCCCGTATATGATTTGTGCTTCTTTTGTTTACTTATGGGATACGTGATACGTTGCTCACTTCTACTCTGGATAGTTGAGCAATTTTGCCAGAATCTGCCTACAGATTTAATTGATTTACCATTAATTAATTTAGATAAAAACCTGTTGTTTAGTTTTAGATTCATAATGTGCTACACGCTCTTAAAAACTTGTATGTATTCAAACTTATTCTAACTGACGTAATATTACAGAATGGAAGTTGGAAAGGTTTCACTGCTGCTTGATAAATGTATTTATCACTGAACAATTGTAAGCTCATCCTTTGCTGCTTTCTAATGAGGGTGATTCACAAGGTTGCTTTAGGGAAAATTTCTGGCTTTTCGAAGACAAACTCCAATGTACCTGCAAAATGACTTTTCTCGTCTGATAGATTGTATAGGCAGAACGGATAGTAATCACGCACTTATACACTCGTTAATTTTGCAATTGACACAGAATTGAAATAAATATTTTATTCAGCTCTATTTACTCTTTTAAATTATCTATTCTTAGATATTTGGTTATAAATTAGTAGAGATCAATCATTAAGCTCACCTACTGTTCTGTTTTTCCCATGTATTACCTAATACTGTTAGGTTATAAGTCCTATCTAAATTTTTTTAGTCTTGACGAAAGTTTCTGTAACTTTATAACAACATATATTCATTTTAGAGCATTTTGTTAAGTCATTATATCCCAGAATGATTTGAAGAAGAAATTGGAACAGTATTTTACTTCATTATTATTGCTCCTCATAATAATAAAAAGCCAAAATATAATATTTGTGATGAACAACTCTTTAAAGAGACAATGTAGCCCTCACTGAACACTTAAACAAAATTTATTCTGATAAAGTGAACCAAGAATCATGATCGTACATTCAAGCTTCAAGAGAGAAACTAAGATGAAACAAACCATAGTTTCCCCCATGATGAAACAAAGAAAGTCTAGGATGGGCTTGTTTGTTCTCACAGTATTACCAAACTAATTGCTAAATCAGGTATGCTGCATTCAATTAGAGCGTTGCTTCTTTTACCAGTCGCAGTAGAAGTTTTACGCACAGTAGTTTCAATCATAGTTCTACTCGTACTACTACTAAATATGCTCCTTTTTAAATTGATGAAGTGGCTGAAGATATTGAAGTAAGTTTTTACTTTACTATAAGTAAAGTATAGTGATCGTGAAAAAATTCAATCTTGAGATTTTGACGGAATTACATGTTTTGAGGTACCAGAAGTCGTTTTATGACGTTTTTACGATGATGTCTGTGTGTGTGTGGGTGGGTGGGTGGGTGCGTGTGTTAGCATTGCTTGTTACCACGCTACGGTCCAGAATCTTTGATCGATCAAGTTGATATTTTACACAAAAATGGGCCTCATAAAGACGAAGATCCCTATTGTTTGGGAAGAATTATGCATGATGGGAAAGTCACTTTTTTTGCCAAAAACCAATTTTTTTAAAACATTTATTTCTCCTAAACTGATAACCCTAGACTTTTGAAATTTGGACATTATCTTTGAGGTTTCAAATGCAACAAACGAAAAATATATCCAGAATTTTAAATCAACAGGAAATATTTTTTTTTCAATAAAATGTACAAATTTTGACTTATAATTCAATCTCAAACCTTGTGAGAGCGATACAAGCCATACTGTTTGACGGACAAGAATGAAACTATGCCTGTAAATAGAACATTATATGGAGAATGAGTTGAGATATTTTTTTTCAAAATTACATTCGCTAAAGGGGCGTTACAGTACTATTTGTGTTTTCAGAAAATGTTTTTTTGACGCTAAACGGCTCGTTAAAAAATAATGAGAATTTCACCAAAAATGGAACAAAAAATTAGCAATTCATAAAAAAAAATTCATGAAGTTTCAAATACGGGAAAGAGCAAAAACGATATAAAAACTCTTTGTTTATCCTAGACTAAGAGATCACCTGCTATACTTGTCGATTTTTTTGTATTTTTTTACATTGTTTACATTGACTTAGAAATTTTTTTAGCAAATCCACTGAGATAAAATTGATGTTTCGAATGGAAAAATGAAAATATATTATTGACTTATAAGAGATGTAAGAGGAATAATATTGTGCAGGTAAATGATAACACTCATTAAAAAAAATTAGTATATATGTTATTTGACAAAGGGGAAGGAAAATGATCTTATTAAAAACTAAGAAGCCATAAAATTCCCAGTATAATAATTCTGTTAAAATCCAAAAATGTAAAAGATAATTCAAAATAGAAATCTTTCGTTTAGAGATTAATAACTGTAATTATCGTACATCTTTAATTAACAAATCACCTTAAAACAACATTTTCTTCGCTGTTTAAGATGTTTTTCAGAGAAAAAAAGGGTATTTTACTGTTTCAAATTTGAAAATTTTACATTAATATTCTATGTAGAAGGATGTCAAGTAAACGATGTAAGAAATCTACTGGCTATTTGAACAATAGCCATGTTCTCTTGTAGGATAATATTTCGTTTCAAAAAATGTTCACATTGGTTTTTCAAAAATGTTATTACTGCTGTAGTTATACTAATGAAATTATTTGCAAATAATAAATTATTTCTGATGTACAAAAATAAGCTCATAAATTGATATGTCCTTCAATCACTATCTGTACTACCTCACGAATGCAATGCTAATAATTATATCCCATTTAGATGTTTACGTTATGCTTAAATGATACGTTATGTTTTATATACTCAAGAAATTTGACATTGAGTTACTTATAGTAAAGTAGAGTGTAGGCCACTCCAGATTTTTTTAATATTCTGAAAGAGCTAAAATCTTAGTTGCAACTGGATGAATCGACGAATCCACTAGGCCAGGGTTGTCCAAACTTTATGAGGACGCGGGCCGCATTCGGTAAGGAAATTAGATCGCGGGCCGCAGTACCAGATGTAAAGTAAAATACGTACATGTAAATGAATCTTTATATTTATCATAAAAACATATACTATCATAAAAAAATAATTCACAAGTATGGATAAGAATCAACCCTTAAATATATTTGTTAAAAATATTAAAAATATATATATAAAGGGTACAGTTTACTTCAGTTATTCAGTGGGATGAGTGTGCGTGCATTCTGGAAGCCAGCTCCTTTGTGTCAATGTCAACTGAGGTTAAGGCTAAACAATGGCAGGATTCGAGAGATGTTTGATTAAGTAGATTTAATTTAATCTAAAGTTTTAGATTTAATCTTTGGATTTAATCAACTTCATTTCGGAAAATGTTGGTCCACAAAGGTGGAGTGTTCCATTTTATAATTTATTAAAAATATCTATAATTTATAACCAAATATCTAAGAATAGATAATTTAAAAGAGCAAATAGAGCTGAATAAAATATTTATTTCAATTCTGTGTCAATAGAAAATGCCAAACATTGACAGCAAGTGCAATCCAAAACGGCGTAAATTAGGATAATGCTCTTCAGAAAGAAGAGGCAAAAATTGAGTGATTGTCAATGTAGCTTTGCTTAATAACAACTTTTTTCGAATATAACTCAATAGATGTCTAAATATACTAATTTTCAAAAGTTTTCTAGAAGAGGCCGCGGGCCGCATGCGGCCGGCGGGTTGGACTTTGGACAACCCTGCACTAGGCGATGAAGCACTGCTCTCGCGTTATGATCGTTTTATTAAAACAATGAAGTAATGCAGGAATTAATGTTTGCTAAGGAGTAAAAAACATATATTTGAGATGTGTCTAAATTTATCACAACAGTTAAGCAATTCTTCAAAGAAAACGATACACCAATGAAAAACAACATTACTTGGCTTACAGATGGTGCTCCCGCATTAATAGGCAAACATAAGAGATTTCTTTCTGATTTAAAAAAAAAACGGTACCAGACGTTTTTACAATCCACTGACAGCATTTGGTTGCCAAAAACTTAAACTGTTGGCTTTATAATTCCCTCAGCATTGTTCTTAAATGAGTTAATAAAATTAAGAGCCAACCTCTTATTTTTCGATTAATACATCAATAGTGTGTCGATGATATTGAAGAATTTGACCGACAGACAGAAGTGAGATGGTTATCTAAAAGAAACTAATTCAAATAGTTTTATTCTCTGTTTGACACACTCATGAAATTCCTAAAGGAAAATAAATGCAATGATTTGAGTGATAATAGCTTGGTATGCAAAACAGATATTGCGTATCAAGCAGATTTGGTGTATATATATTTAATTATTTAAATTTACAATTAAAAGGTAATGATATAAGGTAAAACTTAAGGCCTATAATTTCATTGAGACTTTTGTTTCTTTTGAGAAAAATTCGAAATTTGTCTCATTTTCCAAATCTTTAACCACAAACTGATGATAGTGATACTTCTATAGTAGAAGATGATCTCTTGATTTGTTGTGATCATTATGTGATTTAATTTTTTCATTTATAATCAAAAAAGAATTTCAAAATGTGAGGAATGAATTTTTAGTGCGGGAATATCAAGTAAAAGATGTTGGAAACCGTCAAGGTAGAGCTGTGTGACTACGAGTACAAAGTAACAACAGGAGAATTTTATTAAACGTTCAAAAATGGAACACCCAGCTATATTATTTTTAACCATCGTAGAATTCAGTGTACAAGGCTTTCATTATTGAAAGTTTTAAAAGTAATCTATCCAAGCAAATAAGAATAACTCCCTTATCCTTAAAAGTATAACACAGTATGTATTATGTATTACACTAGGAATATTTACCTAGTGTAAAACAAAGATTATCCATGAAACATTTCGAAATAAATTATAAAATATCCCAATACATGACAGGACATGGGCCATTTAAAGAATACCTGAGCAAGTTGAAAATAGTTCCTAGTCCATCATGCGCATGTAACGCGGAGGCACTCCAATCTCCTAGACACTTGGTGTATGAGTGCTGTTTGAGGGAACCACAAAGACTGGCTCTCATATGAAAGGCCTTAGTTTGTGGAGATGAGTGGCCCGTTAGTCCTTCCTCATTAATTAAAGAACGATATTATAAAGAATTTGTAAAATTTTTGTACATTATAGACATAGAATAAAAAAAAAACAAATTATTATATTGTAGAATTATGAATCAATGTAAAATAAGTTAAAATAAGTATTTTGTAGTGTCAATGAAAAAAGTATTGTGTATAATTTGATTTTGATGCATGTAATATACAATGGAACATGCTGGAATAAAATATAAAATAAAAAAACAATATACAGGGTGTCCATAAAGTCCGTGTGCACTTTAAAAAATTTATAACTTTATTTATATTTGCGATAGAAATAATCTGTAAAAATGTTATAAAGTTTCATATATCTAGTTTTAAGTATAGTTATTGAATAATTTTTCACCACAAAATTCGTAACAATTTTTAGATAAGTAAAAAATATTTTCTAAATCAGGAATTTCCTAACAGATGGATCGGAAGGGGTGGACCATTGGCCTCCACGTTCGCCAGATTTGACTCCATTAGATTTTTTTTTATGGGGACATGTAAAAACAATTGTGTATGCAACCAAACCTAGTTCATTAGAAGATTTGAAAGCTCGAATAACTAATGTGATTTCAGGCATTACTATAAATCAATTGGCAAATGTTTTTCGTGAACTGCAAAATCGTATTACCTTTTGTATTGCTAATGATGGAGGGCATGTGGAAACTTAAATAAAATTTCAATAAAAGCTTAAAAAATATAGATTTACTTCTTTCAAATCTATTTTACAGATTATTTCTATCGCAAATATAAATAAAGTTATAAATTTTTTAAAGTGCACACGGACTTTATGGACACCCTGTATATTGTATTTCAATCAATCATCACCATTAAATGATGGATGAAATATAGAACTAACTATGATCAAAGCTTGAATTTATAAGCTGAGAGCAGGTAAACTGTTCAGTACAAGCAGGTAACTAAACAGGTAAAATTCTTATGAAGTAAATTGACCCTAAACGTTAGAGGGTTCAGAAGTAGCAATAACCTCAGGTAGAGACCTCCTCATTGAATAAACATTTGGACAAGTATAATACAACTTGTGCTTGTTCAGAGAGAAAAATCTGAGAATCATAAAATAATGTTTAACTAATTGCAATTTAGTTATTTAATTTATTTTTTTCAATTTATAAATTTCTTTTAATATAATATTTTTTTTATTTATTTTATTTAATTCAATTTATTCTTATTTATTTATAATAGAATATAGAAATAGTGATAATGGATATAATAATAGTGATAATAGAAATCACTAATACATTGAAAATCCAAAGAGCACAACCAATTAATTCTTAAATAACAAATAAAAAATTGAAAACATTTAAAAAATGTAAATGAACAAATGTTAAAAAACAAATAATTGGCAACACTGGTTGAAAATAACGCCTCCATTAGGTTACTAGTAGCACATCCATTAGTTTACTGATAATGGAGATATCTTAAAACTGTTTAATAGTGAAGAAGATTTATAGGAAGTAATGACTGTATGTTTTAATAATTTAGTCTAATAACATTCATGGTAACCAAATCTTCGTAAGTTTTTTTTTTAACAATTAATGACTGCAGCTGAACCAATATGTCTTTAAGATTTCCTTAAGATTATAATTTGGTATGTATTGATTAGAAGTGCAGGTCTTTTGAGTAATTTACCTGTTACCTACTCAAATCTAACTCTCCTGCCAGATAGATGATTATAGCCTGCTTTGGTATTATTCCGCGCTCCCTGCTTCTTCAGCAATATCGGGAGAGATGATGATAGCCACTCATGGGGCTTTAGGAGGCACTAACTACTACTTCATGATTCAGATTTTGTTCAGTAAAATTTTCTTCAACTCAAGTTTATCTCCACATTTTTATATACATTACATAGATCGTAACATTTGAAATATGTTATATTATTTTTTTGTTTACTATAGGTAAAATATAATAATTCCTTGGTGTTCTGAAAGTGGTGAAAGAAGATGATAGACATCATGTAATGTATGTTTACTAAAAGCAATATATATGAAACAAATTTATCGAATACATCTATTCGAATACATTTATCGAATACAAGGGCTCCCGAGGCGCAAAGCACCGGGTGCGGATGACGTAAATAACTACGTTCTGAAGCAGCTCCCTGACCCTACACTCAAATGGCTAACCTCCATATTTAATGCTTGCATTAAAATTGGTTACTTTCCATCAGCCTGGAAACAGGCCAGGATAGTCCTTATCCCAAAACCGGGAAAGGATCCAACTCTAGCCAGTAACTACAGGCCTATAAGCTTGCTTAGTTCTCTAAGCAAGGTATTTGAGAAGGTCTTACTCAAACACGTATCCGAGTTCCCCCAATTCACAGATATCCAGTTTGGATACAAAAAGGGACACGGGTGCGTTCAGTTACTGCGACGCACCCTCAACTTCTTACACTACGCTAAGCAAAGAAAGCTTAGAACATACACCCTAGCCATCGACCTTACCAAGGCCTTTGATTGCGTTTGGCACGAAGGCATTGTTAAGAAACTAGGAGACGCTGGGCTTCCCCAATGGTTCCAAAGGATCGTTCACTCCTATCTAACCGAACGATCCTTTAGAGTCAAAGCCAGAGACACTTTATCCTCGCAGTACAAGATTGAGAGGGGGGCTCCCCAAGGCTCTTGTCTGGGGCCTATCCTTTTCAACTTCTACTTGCAGGACTTTCCCCAGTGGAATAAAAATAATAGAAACATACAGACACTAGAGGGTATCTATGCAGATGACATTTTGGTATCGTGCCGGTCGTACTTCATAGATACCCCCCTAAGACAATTTCAGCAACATGTTGACAGGATGGTGCAATGGACTAAGGTATGGAGGATGAACATTAATCCATCCAAATGCACCTTCACTGTCAACCTGCGCAAGAGACTCGGATACACACCTACACTGCGCATCCACGAACAACACATACCCGTAACAAATTCATTTAGGTACCTTGGCGTTACCATTGACCAAAAACTGTCCCTAAAAAACCATGTGAGCTGCACACTTGGCAAGGCCTACGGCGCCAGGAGTGGCATCTACTTTTTATTACGGCCTGGCTCTGGTCTCTCCCTTCGGACCAGGGTGAACCTCTACAAGGCACTTTTAAGGCCAATCGTCGCGTACGGGGTCACAGCCTGGGCTAAGCCGGCGGGTAAGTTAATGAAACGCATTTATGCGTTTCAGAATAAAACCCTCCGACTTATCCTGGGCGCACCACGCTACGCGACGAACGAGTTCCTGCATAGGGAAGTCAAGCTGGAGCGTCTCTCCAGGTTTGTCCGCAGGTTGGGCAGGAAAGAGGACAAAAGAAATGCCACTTCAACTAACCCTCTGATTGCTGCCATTCAGGGTTTATTACTCACTGAAGTGATGCAGGAGGAAGAGGCTGGGATGGGCAGAGCTGCGGCTGATATGGACAACAACCCAGTAGAGGAACAGGTAGTGGGCCTATGTTGACGCTGTCCTGCACAGGAGCCGGGGGATAATACAGTCTCACAAAGGGAAGAAATATTATTGTTATTATCATTATTATTATTATTATTATAAAATCATTATTATTATTAGTATTATTATTACCATTCCTATTATTATTATTATTACTATTATTATTGTAGTTGTTACTTATTGTTAGTATAGTTATTACTACTATTATTATTATTATTATTATTATTTCTATTATTATTGTAGTTGTTATTACAATATTATTAATGTTTATAATTATTCTTAGTATAATTATTACTATTATTATTATTATCACTATTATTATTGTAGTTGTTACTAATACAATATTACACTATTATTAATCTTTATAATTATTGTTAGTATAATTATTACTATTATTATTAGTGTAGTTGTTACTAATACTATATTATTAATCTTTATAATTATTGTTATTATAATTATTACTATTATTATTATTATGTATCGTTTATGTACAAAGGGGAAAAAGCCTGGTGGAGAGCACCCAGTGCTCTCCGTACGGCTACCCCAGCCTTGTATACCTTGGGCATAAGGCCTTTAATAAAGAAATTTTCATTCATTCATTTCATTTCATTCATTCATTTCATTCGAATACATGCTTATTTATTTACTCTAAAAATAGGATTTTTTTTTCAGTAGAATTGAGGGTCTACGAGAAAGCTACATTACAAACGCTGATGCCTCAAGGGAATATTGCATTTCTCTAATTATTCTGCATTGGGAGTTCAAAATTTGATTTCGCTCAAGTGTTTTTAGAGTAGGGAACCTGTATAACGGGTACTTGCATGGTACATACTCGGCACGGACACTCTGACGTCTTCTCCCCCCCGATGTGCCTTCACCTTGTCGTGGTGGGGGGGCTTAACATGCCTGAGTGGTTGATTCCTCCTGGAATGAACTAAGAAAGGCACAACCGAGTCGACTGTTAACCTTGGTCTGCATCCACAGTTGGTAAGTCTGTTCGATTAGTCTTATGTGGTTAATGCCTGTCTTTTTCAAGACTTTCTTTTGCTGTTCCCAGGGGGGCGGGTTGCGTCCCTGTGACTGTGTCTGAGAGTGAGAGGTCTTATTCTTATTCATCTGGCTCTTGTCTGGAGGGGATGCCCATCCCTTCAGTGTTGCGTGGATAGCTTCTGTCTTTTTAAAACTTCTTTCTCACTTTCATGGTACAACAGCCACTTTAGCTGTTTTCATGGGATACTGTGTTCTTAAGCTGGCAGTCGAAGATGGGAAGTTCACTCAGTCCTGTACTTGCTTGAGGGCTGCTGGTCTCTACTCCCTTTTCTTCTTTCGACTTTTCAAACAATACTTCTAAGTTGAAATATTAAATTTATTTACCTAGCATAAAATAAAATTAATGAAAGAAGTGTATCTTTATAATATTACCTCAGAACATTCGTATTTTATCTGACATTCGTGATCAAATTTGTTTCTAAAATTATTCATTCAATAAAATAAGCCAGTGGGCTACCCTGGCTCCAATTTTGGAAATATAGTGATCTTTCTCTTTTACTTAACATTATTCAGGTAATAAATAATATATATTTAATTTCAGGTCTCTATCTCCTGAACAAACAAGTATGGGTGAACAAACAAGCAAACTCACGAACTTTATATATAGAGATACTAGACTACCCGTGTTGGGTAATCCAACACCTTCCCTTTTAATACAATCAAGTTCACATAAATGCAGATAAAATCTAAATTAATTCATTTCTAATAAAGAGGATAATGAACATATTTTTTAAGGCAGTTATCTTTATTTACATTTTTTGTAAAATTTGAATTTTCTGAAAAACTAATGGTTTCTTTCTGTTTGACCCTACTAAGAGCAACATGTAATTGGCCATGTTGAAATACTGTTTTATTAAATAAGCTAAAACTTTCTGGAGAGTATCTTATTCTCGTCAATTATTCATCGAAATGCTTTGACGTCATTTATATCAGGTTTTGGAAGCTTATTTTACGAAAGTCCCCGTGGTGCAGACGGTAAGCGCTGGACCTCCAATGCCAAGAGTGTATGTTCGATTCCCACAAAATTTCTATTATCTTATTCAGTTTAGAGAGTGTGCAAATATTTAAACACGAACATGAGAGTTTTTATAAGTATAGGTTACCCTGACCCCTTATTGAGTAATATTTCTAAATATTATTGTAGAAAGTCGAGGCGAGTGTGCAAGCCACTGGCCCCCTGACCCCCTCTTATTTGATTTGTTATTATGTGATACAACTACAACAAAACCAATCACAACAAAAATAAAGATTATAATATTAATAAATAATATTGTAGAAAGTAAATGCTTTTATTTTATTACTATTGTTTATATTATAAAAATTTTAAATTCAAATATTTTGTTTGTTACATTTATTTATGCATTATAAATATTGTTATCGGCCAGCACGTAAGCCACTGGGCTACTCTGGTTCCGTACCTTACTTTATTACCAGTGTTTATATTACGCAAATATTAAATTTTTTTTTTTACATCTATATATAGGTAATACATTTGCACTACTGTCATCGACGAGCATGCAAGCCACTGGCTACCCTAATTTTTAGAATTAAATAAATTTTTTTTTTATTTTACATTATTGAGGAAATAAATAATTTATATTATAATTTCAGGTCTGTATCTCCACGGAAAATGGGTGAACAAATAAACTCACGAAATTTATATATAGAGAAGTAATTTAAAGCAATGAAGTATTTAATACTTTAAAAAGACAAGGTTTTTGCTGTTGGTTTCAAGTCACATGTAGTGTTTAGGGGGGGGGGGGGGGGGGGGGAGTAAAGCGAGATTTGAGAGAGAGAGAGAGAGAGAGAGAGAGAGAGAGAGAGTGTGACGAAGGTGGACGGTTTGGGCAAGGTCAGCGAGTGTGGTGGTGGCATTCTCAGGACGCTGCCTATTAGCATAAGAGACGTCATGTTGAGAGGCCTGTCACTGTCTCTTGTCATATGCCCTGCCACTGCCCCCTTCTGTACCTGAACCAGGGGGGCTAGCTTACAACAAGAGTCAAGACGTTGACTCACTTCAACCCTGCGTCTCTGAACACTTCAAATCACCGACTATAATGCTTTCCTGCTTCACAGATTCATCAATTTACTATCACGCCAAACCCGTTTCGCCTGGCTAACAATTATATATACCACCGGTAATTTTTGGTTTAAAACATTTGTATACTCTAATAAACTTGAGTAAGGTAATATTTAGAACAATACTAAAAGGTAAAAGCCTAAGACTGTGAGTATTGGGAACAACAGAATATAAATTCATAATTAAAAATAAAGGCTATCTATAAATTAATATATGAATAAGTTTGGAAGAATAATTTTTAGCAACACTATTATGTAATACAACTACAACAAAGCCAATCAGAACAAAAGTAAATATTATAATAATTTCAGGTATCTATCTCCATTGAAAAAGGGTGAACAAACAAATTGAGGAACTTTATAAGTGTAGATGAGGACCATTTTCTAAAACTATAGAAGGAATTTAATAACAAATTAATAGATGGTGAAACTTTATTATATTAGATGGCATTATACTTTTTGACAGAGCCACATCTTCCATAAATTCTATATATCATTCATACGACATTTAAAATGCATTCTTAAGCAGCAAAAAAAAAAAGAAATACAAATATCAAACAAATTTACGAGAGAAATGAGGTTAACCTTGCCTGAATATCCCACCATACAAGTAACATTTGTTTCAATAAACATTTACCGGTCTGAATTAAATATGCTATCGAATAAAGTTTTTTTAATCTTTAAATTATATTTTTTTGATGAAGTTTTAAATATAATAAGTGCTGATTTTAACACTAGTTTATTGGCTTAAACCTGACATATTGAAAGAAGATGACAGGTGTTATATAGCCGAATATTGAAATAATAGTGATAACAAAAAAAAACCTTTTATTTACAAATAATAATGAATTTTACAAGTCAAAACTAAAATAATTACAGCATTTCTGGTGAAAAAAGTAAATATTTATATGTGAGAAAATAGGAAATTGTTCTATCAAAAAGAATTGCGGTTTGTGAAACTGTACTCACTTCTAGTCACAACATAGGTTTCCTATCCCCACCCTTCCCTCTCCCTCACTTTTGTCATGAGAGAAACTCTTTGGTCCATTTGTCCAGCTGCTTCTTCAAATTCATCTACTCATCTTCTTCTTTGCCTTCCCACTCTTCTTCTAATTTTTCTAGCACACTATTCGGCACCATTCATTTTCTAATCTTCTTCTCTGCCTTCCCACTCTTCTTCTTATTTCTCTTGGACACTATTCGGCACCATTCATAGGACACCATTTGTCTTTAGAGATGTTTAGAGCTAGAAAGTATGGCTCATTCATTATATGACACCGATATCAGTAATGGACCTGCCTGTGTTGACCTTTCTGCGAGCCTGAGCCGTTAAGCCATATCGCTTCTAAATCAAGTCAGGTTGCTTTTGTACGGTTTGCCCTTTAGCCGTCCCATGTCCACATGGTGACGCCCAAGGTAATGGACTAGCCACTACCACCAAGATCTGCACCGGCGACGGCTCCAGGTAGGCTTACGCCCAGACCCTTCTCCGCGCTCCCTCTTACTCGCCAAGGCTTAACAGCGTTCCTTTTCCCATATAAGAAAAAAGCACCCACTTTGCCGTTGGCGGCTGAGTATAGGCACGACGCTACAGCGCCATCCATTTTTAGGGCTAGTTGCTTCAGCAGGTGAGTTGTTACACACTCCTTGGCGGGTTCCAACTTCCATGGCCACCGCCCGGTAATGGACTAGCCTGTTTTGATATTAAGACGTGTACCCAGCTTTCCAGCCATATCACGGATAATGTTTTTTTTCAATTGCTGGAATTGAACCCGGCTTTTTTTCGTGCCCTATATTTTTTTCTGGGCCCTATAATGGACTAGCCACATTACCGTGTTGATTCTACATAAGGAGTCCTCTTTAACAAGTACCTGACGTCGTACAGTCTCAGGACCGAAGGCTTAACTTCTCCGAAGGACCGTGTGCTCACATTGTTTCACTTTTCGCGTGAAGAAATCGAGGGTCAAAGAAAATCGAACCAGGGATATATCAGTTTAAGGCAAGTATGCAAACCATTGACTACCCTGGCTCTAATTGTAGTCGTTCACCTTGTTTCGCACATAGTGCATCGTCAAGTAGGATATACTACGTGTTACACCGGTAAGACAGCTACCTCAACGATTCACGATATAAAATTTATTTATATAATAATATGATGTTTGCTAACATATGTGGTACTAACAATATATATAAATGGTTTTAAAAATAACACACAAATTTAGTAAGTAGTGAAGTTGTAAAGGTGGTGTGAAAGAAAGACAAAGATAAAACGAGTAAAAGATTTAGACCACTAAAGTTATACATTGAGCAGTTAGTGTGTATGTGTGTGTGTGTGTGTGTGTGTGTGTGTGTGTGTGTGAGAGAGAGAGAGAGAGAGAGAGAGAGAGAGAGAGAGAATTTGATCAAGCCACCAAGGTATTGAGAAAGAGTAGAACTGTGTGCTCTCTTGACTTTAACAGAGAGACTACTCTGGTCTTCCAGACGGGGAGACTAGAACACTGGAGTCCTTTCATCCTAGTGGAGGAATGCGAGCAGGACGTCTACATAGACAATGACTTGATGGCTTTAACTAATGGCCGCTAGCTCACCTGCTTCGAACAAAGAAGCTTCATCAACCTCCCTCCACCTTTCATCTTACAGCCTCCCATCTCTCCGCAGCACATCTACATTCATAAATATTTGTTACCTTTGCCCCACATGCATACTGATACACGTGCTTTGTTTTCTTCACTAAAACTTTTATTTCTCAATCAACTGAGTTAGTCATGAAGAGATATCAGTTATCCATGACATACTTACCGAAGAATTATTATTTTTATTGAATTTAATACTGTGAATATTGTATTATTATCTGTTTCTATTCTACTTGATCCCATAAATCAAGTAAATTTTCAAAACGTGTGTTTGATATTATACGGTATTTCGTTTTTCAGTTTTCCATATATGATTCATTTCTCCCTCATTACTCCCAGTCTTTTTATTTAGAACATCGTCAATATATAAAACATCTTATTTACAGCATCCCCAACACATAAAACGTTTAGTTTAAGTCATCACCAATTTATAAAACACCTTATTTAAAACAAAGCCAATATATAAATACTTTCTTTCCTGAGGGAACGACCTTTAAGGGTCGAAATATTGAAAGTGAATTGTAGTATCTAGTTTTCATTGATATATATAGATATACGTATATATATGAAAATTTTATCAGAACTTGGTCAGTTCTTCAGGTTCATATTATACCTCATTCCCAGCGTTTCAGTTTTTATTAATAACCTTTTTCATAGGCCTATAAAGCAGAGGAAGGAAATATAATAAGTAATACAATCATTCAAAAATCAAACATACCAAAAGTACAAAAGGTTACAATAGGAATTTTGACAAGTTAGTAGGAGGACTTACAGAAGTATAAAATTTGGAAACAGGAAAACTTAAGTATTATATTAGTGATTTATTTAAAAAGAAAACAATTTGCAAATTGTGGCCTTATGAAAAACATTTTAAATAATAACCAAAACTTTGGCAATCAGAGTTTAATTTGAACTTGAAGAACTGATCGAATTCGATGTTGAACTCGTATTGCGTCCAGTTTGGATCGTTTTCCGATTTTTAAGTAAATATATATATATAATTTTTTTCATAGTTTTTCAATTTGTATTGTCTTAAGAGCATTAAACAATTTTATCAATTCATTAACTAATTATATCGTCTACTGAACTATTGATAATATAAAGAACACGAAGAAACAACATGTTTTTACAAGATAGCCAAACTTCTTTAGGAAACATTATACTCATGATTAGGGTAATGGAATCCGCGTTCCAGTCTTTGTGGCTGAGACATCTTACCAACCAAGCAACCGAAGAGCTCTTGAACTTGTTAAAACATAACTGTGAACTTGTTAAAACATAACTGTGAACTTGTTCTTAATCTTAAAAATTTACACATAGTAATCGGAGATTTCATATTCGTTTTGACTTAGAAATAATTCATAAATAAAATAAAACTGTAGTGGTCTACACTCTAATATACTACTGTAAAACTAATTAGCTCAACTCATATATTTTAGAGTGGTTATCAATATGGCGAATTATAATGACATTATAACGAGTTCAAAGTTTCTTTGGTGTGTCTTTGAGATTGATTATGATTGTATAACTATGAAAAAGCATTATAAATGACGAATAAGTATGATTAGTAACGGTATTTAATCAAATCTTTGAATATAACTAAAGGGAATTGAGTTGCAATCTGATATATTATCAGTTAGGTGCGGTATCGTTTATATGATGTCAATAGTTAAGCAGTTGTATGAATTTAATTATAATTCAAATATTAATTATTTCCATTGATAATAATTATTTCAATGAATGTTTGATATATACTTAAATACACTCAATTTAATTAGAGAAATGGGATCTTTGGCGAATATTTAACACATTCTGGTCAATTTAATAAGAAATACTTGACAATTATCTACGATACCTTTGTTTATTTTGTCTGACATATTTTCGTTTATTTGAGAAGAAATATCTGGCACAATCTGGTTTACTTTTAAAGGAATATTTGAAGAATGTCTGAAACTCTCTGGTTTATTTAAAAAAGAAATATTTGACAAATATCTGAAATCATACTTACTTAAAAGGTGATTTATCAGACACGGCATACACAATACTTTCCATTCTATATCCCGTACTGTATGCGGTTTACTATACAGGTATTTAAAGTCATGCAAATCTTTGATTGTATAGAAAGGAGCAGGATTTTAACCGGTTTTCTAACGGGTCACTGCAAACTTAATGGCCATCTCCGGAAAATGGGCATTAGCAATGATGGTTTATGCAGGTTCTGCAAAGTTGAGGAAGAAACACCGCTGCATCTGCTGGCTGATTGTCAAGCCACTGTGCTACACAGAGGCAGGTGCTTCGGGACACTCAACAAAACCATAGAAGAGCTTTTCTCGTTGGACCCAGCAAAAGTGCTGTGCTTCTTGGAGGCGTTCAAGCTAACTGGGGTACTATAGTACAGAAGGTGGGAAAGTACAATAGTTCTTAGGACGCAGTATTACAATCACCCTCAACAAATAAATAAATAAAGTCATTTATTCGGTTATAATGGCGAAGAAACTAACTTCTAGTTTACATTGACCCTTTGAGTTATACATATTAATTGGAGAAAACAAGTGATGTAGAAAGAGCAGGACGCGGATGGGAAGATGTCAATGAGGTTAATTAGACATTGGCAGAGCCGATGGTGGCCGTCTGTTTTACGGTCCACTTGAAAGTATCGAATTACAAGCCTTCATGCATTCACAGTCTGCCCTCATCAACTCGCTTTCAAACAACAAACTCCCTCCCCGCACAAACAATAAGCCCACATTTCTTATATAAACATTTAAGTTTAAATTATTAATCAACTTGAGTTATTACTAATTGATTGGTCATATGTTACACATTTGAATGGTAAGGGATTCTCATCATTAGATGAATTCTACATTCTACACAGTATACCTCTAAATTAAATTTTGTTTTACTCGAGTTTAAAAAAAATGTAGTAAATGTTTTACTCGTACATGACAAATATAGAGTAATTTCGTGAAATCAAACAAAAACCCGTCAGTATTCAAGCAGGTACACTAAGTATTTGTAAACACCATTTCCTACTGGAAAGAGATCAATCAAATGACTACTTACAAAATATTTCTTTTATTATTTAATTTAAACTGTTTGTTGAATATTCAAAAGTAATTTTTATAAATCTGTGGTTCTTAACTGTAGAAACATTGTCAGTCAGTGAATATTGCTCATTTTTTAGTTGTACAGTCAGTTAGTACTTGGTATATTTATATTGCGAAATTATAGAAGTCTCTAAAAAAACTAAATTTCATGATATACCAATCTACTTTGAACATGTTATGTTTTTCTTCAGGTTTATCTAAAATACAAATTTATCATAAAATTTTATGATCATAGTTTATTATAAAATTTAAAAAAAAAAACTTGAACGCGTTAAAGATTTGACTGTGGAGAAGATTTGGTAGAGTTTGCATGGATATGGAGCCATGTTGGAATCAAGAGAAACGAGCTAGCTGATAGAGCTGTAAAAACAGCTGAAGAAAAAATATGTCAAAGGAATGCTTACCATCACACTGGAGGGCAGATGGGAAAATGTGGTGGGCAAAGTGTGGTAGGAATGTGTTGCTGGGCTAGAGGCGCTACACACTTAGAGCTAGCACCCAGACGATATGTAGTATGGTAGTACTGAATAGGACGGGAATAGGTCACAACAGGCTGACCTAAGGCTTTCTTGTCATGGGGGAGACTAGAGACTAGATCACTCTATATCCTTTGTCATGTTCTTTTAACTGTAGAGCATATTATGGCAGAGTTCTCATTGCACTGGAGACACAGGAAGAGTGCGGGAGTGCCACCTAAGCAAGCATGAGCACTAACACCAAGAAATGATGAAAAGTTATTATATTTTTTAAAGAAGTGCAATATATATATACATACTTTGTTGATGAAAATACGATCCGAAATGGACAAATACAGTTCAATGTACATAAGGAAACGTAGAGAAATTAAAAACACACACTTACAGTCTCTAATTTTCGGTTGAACCGTCTTCAGGTGAGATAAGAAAGGGAAACCAAGCGCACTGGTACCGTCTCTGTACCAGTGCGCTTAGTTTCCCTTTCTTATCTCACCTGAAGACGGTTCAACCGAAAATTAGAGACTGTAAGTGTGTGTTTTTAATTTCTCTACGTTTCTTTATGTGTATTGAACTATATATATATATATATATATACCCAAACAAAACCCAAAAACAGTTGGGTTTTTGACTCTGACAAAGACCGCTTGTTACGGTTGAAAGATCTTAGTCTTGTTTTCCCATTTCATAGTGTGGTTTGATCATTGATTATTATTTCACGTGTTTATGTGAAATCATTTTATATATATATAGTTCAATGTACATAAAGAAACATAGAGAAATTGAAAACACAAACTTACAGTCTCTAATTTTCGGTTGAACCGTCTTCAGGAGAGATAAAGGAGGGAAACCAAACGCACTGGTACAGAGACGGTTGGAGACCCTCTGTAGTTGGAGACGGTCTTCAACCATCTCTGTACCAGTGCGCTTGGTTTCCCTCCTTTATCTCTCCTGAAGACGGTTCAACCGAAAATTAGAGACTGTAAGTTTGTGTTTTTAATTTCTCTATGTTTCTTTATGTACATTGAACTGTATTTGTTCATTTCGGATCGTATTTTTATCGAAAAAGTATATATATATATATATATTATATATATATATATATAATGCAAATATAAGCTGTATGTGCTGTTAAGTTTCCTTGTTATATCCACTTGTTATGTTTCCAAATACCAAGTGAATAATGGATATATGAAATTCTCTAGAATATGAAGAATATCTCCAAGCTCATATATTTTTATATATGAGATACTCATATCTCCAAGGCAATGTGCTTAAACAAGGAATACATCTTGTATCGAGAAGATGGAAATAGTAAATGAACTGTACAAAATAATGCTTCAAATTTAAAAAACCTGAAGGATTTTGTCATCAATTCTAATAACGCAAGTAAATGTTTTACCTTTTTTTTTAGTTTTAATTGCAATCTTAAAAATTTTTGATACTTTAGTTCTAACAAGTATAAACTGATCTGTTCTTCTCCCTTCGACTCCTCATAGTCGGGAACTCGTTAAACCATAAACTGTCACTTTCTACAGCCCATTCTACCTCTCTCACTATTACAGATTAATTCTCTAAAATTTCTAATTTACTTTTTAAATTTTTTATTTAATAAGTTGTTTTTACGTTATGTTTTATACTATAGATAAACCTAAAGAAGGAACAAAACTGTTTTACAATAAAATTTTTGTAATATGTAGAATTTTTCTAGAACTTTAAAGTATAAATGATTTACTTGACTGAAAAAACAAATACTATACATAATTTTTTAATGAGAAATACAACATCTAATTGATTTTGTTAATATACCTAACGGCACCAATTAAAATAAAACTAAATTTCAATTGTTGTTCTCAATTGAGACTTGAGTTATTGCCTTTGGTTCTTGTGTGAGTTAGAATAAAATCCTATAGCAATTGGTTAGTAGAGAATTGGTCTAATTTAGTCGGGAGGGTCGTGACTGGAGCTACCTGCAGATAATAGAGGCAATCTGCTAAGAGCCCGGCACTTTGATCCCCCCGTCTTCACTTTGCTTAATACAACATCCGTCCAAGGTAAATACATCGCACAGTCATTGTCTAATACTTTATTTAGCATTTGTCAAACATTTTATCAACAACCAGGTGCTGATTACCATTTTGAAACACTTAGATTTCTTAAACTCTGAATCATTGTAAATTTGATTAATTCTTGATTCAGTAGATTGTGTTCCCTATCAACCAGGAAGTTTCTGCCAATCAAAGTCAAGCCCACTTATACAATTTATTCTCAAAGCACGTTCAACTCTATTATTTAATGATTTAATTTAGACGGTGTTTTGAAATAGAGTAGTTTTGATGTATAACATATTTCATGGTATAATTGCCATACTAATGTTTAGGGTTGCTATTGTCTCCTGTGACAATTGCCACCTCCTATTCTAAAAGCGATCTTTTCTCGTAATCTAGGGACAGCTCTCATTAAAACTGATTTATGCCTAGTTATAGAAGCTACGTGCTCTAAGCTCCAGATAACCAAGCATTTTTTTTTTTACAGTGAAGGGTGAAAGCGAAGCACAAGTCAACATTATCTACCCAGTTTGGGTTTGGAATGACAACCAACAAGAGGCCAAAACTATAAAATCCGTCCTTCGCTGTACCGAGAATATTTATTCTACATTCAGGTGATTTACCTAAGCTTACCTACCATAATCTTGAAGACGTGCTGTTAATTCTGCTTATAGGAGAAATATCATTGTCAATCATTTAAAACTAATCTACTGTTTTTCACCAGAAAAACTCCTTATAATGATGTCACACTCTAGTTGTCCAAGGAATTGGCAGAAAGGCAGTTGGGTATGAGAAGGTGTACTCTAAGTCCATTGCGGTTTCACCCTTCCGATATTAAATGCAAACCCTCTGCATTCTAAATTGTGCACTTCATTCCGAAGCCCTACCTCCCGTTACTTAACATTCCAAAAAAAAGAGGTAGGGTAACCACATACATCGGGGGGCATCTGAGTCGTTGGTGGCCAAATATATTACATAAACAACTTTGGTTATTGTCATAACACGGTTTTCCAGTCCTTCCTATACACTCAGGCATGTCAGCCTGAAAGTTGTCTAGAACAGCCATTATGAATTAATTTGCCCTTGGTAGGTCAGATTAAGAATGCCATGACGTAGTTGATGGCTCAATCGTTTGGCAGTCCAGACACACAGCTGTCTCACAAGACCCAATGCCATAGTTTTTTACAGAGGACTCCTCCAAAAGCTGCTGAGGTGATTGTAGAAAGGATGTTTGTGCCTATTAGCCCGAGGTCCAGCTTTAGTCAATAGGCCCTGATACCCCGCCTTCCTTATCTTTCATTTCCTCTTTCAGCCCCAACACTTACTGTCTGAACCGACACGTATTCCTTAACTATTCTCTTCTTTACTTCTATTAACCGAAATAACACAAAACTTCTCCCAACCGAATATCTTATTCAGTATGAAATCAATAAACTTTACGAATGATTTGGCGTAATATTCATAAGAATTAATCCGTTTCTATACATTTATGATTATAACACTAACAAATTTTCATTTAAAATTTACACTGTCTTAAAAATCTAAAATAAACGAATTTTATTTTCAATCTTAACATTGCTCTCATATTATTATATTAGTGTTATACCATATATTTATATTATGTTTTACTTAATAAGAATGGATATCGGTAGGTGCATATTTCACATATTAGTTCATTAATAGAGAAAATATAAATCATTAAAAGAGAATGAAATTAAACATGGTTTATACGAAATAACTAAAATATTAATTACTTAATAGTACTGAGAGTGTTAATAACTCCACGAGGATATAAACCATCTTACCATTGAATCCTTTGTCTATCTTTGAAAAGTTTTGAAATCGTCCATCGATCCGCTAAGCTGTCTTCCAGTCTATATATAATTTAGTCTGTTCTACGATATTGAGTTCCAAATGAAGTGGGCTGAAGAAGAAAATATATATAAGATGGTTTACGTTTCTCCTAACGTCAATAAAATATCTGTCATATTTACAGGTTTCTATCTAATTCTAGAGTTGTTCCATAAGTTTGTCGCGTCTACCTCACAAGGAGACGTCATTAATGTATTGTAACTGCAAACTGTGACAGTAAGTAACTGATTTTTGTAATATGCCTAGAAATGAGAATGCAGACATCCTCATCGTGGACCAGATGCCAAGAGATTACGGCTAATATGACCTGTATGGCTCTTTGTAATGTAGTCATCTTTTCATGGCTCTTTTCATCTTCTGATTATATCTGCTTATTCAGAAAGGAAGAGACTAAGGATTGCTAAATAAGATTTTAATTTTTCTGCTAATCAGATTAGCAGTTACATCTGCTAATCAGGAAGACAGTGATAGAGGAATGTAGGATTAGATGTACTTCTTCAGGTTACACTTGCTTATCGGATAGCTAAAAGGCAGAAAAATATCAAGTCACACTGCTGTTCTTCAGATTACATCTCGATTATTAGGAATGAGAGACCTTAAACTACCAGGTTTTGTCCGCTGATATAAGACATTATAAAAACATATATCAGAGAATTGGTAGATAAGAATATTCTTCAGGTTAGAATCCTTAGAGGGAAGGTGGGAGATAGATGATAGCTACATTAGATTGCTCATTTTCAGGTTACTTCTGCTTAATAGGAAGAGGAGACAGAAAGAACTGCTATATTGTATTGTACTTCCTCAGGTACATTTCCTTATCGGGAGGGCGAGAGATACTTGATTATACTTCTTCAGATACATTTACTTGTTATAAACTTATGACCAATGTCAACGAGGCCAGGTTAGCTCAGTGGTAAACGTACTCGCCTCTGGACTGATAGTCCGGGGTTCAATCCCACCTGGTCCTCGATTTATTCACGCGGGAGGTGAATAAATCTGAGTACATCGTCCCTCGAAGAGGACGTTAAGACGTCTGTCCCAAACCTGTACGATGTCAGTTACTTGTTAAAAGATCCCTAATCGAAATTCACTTGATTTAGGCAAAATTTAAGACTCCCAATGTAGAATCTGTAGAATCAGCGATCAAACAAAAAGCCGGTAAACGGCTGACGTTATCACCCTTTAGGGCAGCGCTTCTTAAACTTTTTTACTTCAGGGCGCTCCTATGAAACCAAACCAAAACTTTGGGGCGCACCTATGAAACCAAACCAAAACTTTGGGGTGCACCTATGAAACCAAACCAAAACTTTGGAGCGCACCTATGAAACCAAACCAAAACGTTGGGGCGCATCACTGATTTTAATATAGAAAATTTAGTCCTGTGATTTGATAACAGGAAAATGATTGGAAATTAAAATGTATAGTTTTTTTTTAAGAAAAAGAAGAAAGAGAGAGAGAGAGAGAGAGAGAGAGAGAGAGAGAGAGAGAGAGAGAGAGAGAGACAGACAGAGAGAGTGAGAGAGAGGGAGGGCTAGTAAAAATGTTTTAAATCCCCGAGTGAAGGCACAGATGAAGTATTATCCATTCATGCTTAAAGATTAAAGAAATTTACCTTCCAGTTCAAAATATGAAGTAGCCGAGACTTGACTCAGACTTGAAAACCCCATACTTGGTGTTTTCTCAAATAAATTAAAATGGTGCAAAAACTAAAATATAAATCTGTTATATAAACTTAATCTTCCATTATCTTGGGGCGCACCTGGCTACCTTCCAGGGCGCACCGTTTGAGAAGCACTGCTTTAGGGGACCGGTTTAAACAATAAAATGACCAATGTCAAGTAGAGTGTTCTTCTTCAGGTTACATCTGGTAAAAGATAACTAACTGCCCTTGTTGGAGCATTTTTCTTAAAATATTTGTTGGGAATTATTTTAACTTTCCCATTATGAGTAAATATCATAGATTAATTTATTAAAAAGCAATTGCGGGATGTGAATAAGTAAATATCAGTTGTACTCAGTGGAGTTAGCGTAGTGTTAATGTGTGTTCAGTCATGAGGTTATTAGTCATCGGGCCATGGGAAGAGTTGCTCAGAGTGGGTTTGTTTTCTGTTGATGGTACTGAATTATAGGGAGGCAGTGGAGGGGCAAGCTGTATGGTTAGGCCATGCACAAGTGGATTAGGACGGGATGGGATTTTCATGTCCTCATAATAAATACTTCCCAGACTTAATCTAACCTACCCATACTTCAAGGTACATCAAGAAATTAGATATTAAAATACAATACCCTAGTATTCAAAGTAATTTGAATTAATACTGTTTATACAATCAAGTCTCAATCACGACCAACTCATTACCTACTGGACATATGATCCTTAAAATAAAAAGAGGATTTGGCTTTAGTATGAAACTCCATACATAAGTTTTTAGAGCAATAATAACTATAAATTACATATATGTCCTCATAAACACACAAAATTAACACAGAATGAAAATACAAAAACTCGCTAAAATATTTCTAAATGTGTCATCCATCATAATTAAAAGAAATGAACGTCATGAAAGTGAAGCCTACCAAGTGGATCACTTCTTCACCTGATCAAGAAGTATATTAAAAAACCTCAGTGAGTTACCATGCTTTCTTTCTCTGAAATTGTATAGTTCGTTGACGTTTTCAACAATCAATCATGAAAATATATTAACATTAAAGATCGTATTGTTTTAACTACACTATTTCCTATTCAAAAATATTTGGGCATTATTTTTTATCATCGAAAGTTTCATGTGCCATTTCTTTATTTTATATAATATTTGTAATATTGTAATTTAACTTTTCTAGGACGCTTTTAACCATGAATATTTTTTATTACTTAAATTATATATTTTTTCAAAACAGTTGCAAGCCGTAGTTAAATCTGCATCCCAAAGTATAAAAGAGTAAGGAAATCGAGAATATGAAAAAATGAAATATAAATGAATTAGTAAATATAAAGATTTCACATAAACACGCGAAACAACAATCAATGATCAAACGACAATATGAAATGGAAAAACAAGACTAAGATCTTTCAACCGTAACAAGCGGTCTTCGTCAGAGTCAAAACTAGATGTTTTCTGCATCTAGTGTTGGGTGACTCTGACGAAGACTGCTTGTTATGGTTGAAAGATCGTAGTCTTGTTTTCCTATTTCATATTGTGGTTTGATGATTAAATTAATTTGTAATAATGTTATTAAAATAAGTATTTACAGAAGTAAGGTGAAACTTCAAGGTTACAAAATATTTTAAATTGTTACATCTGCAACGTATATTATTCTAATAGATAAATTAATGTAACTTTTGTCTTTAATATATTTGTATTCTGTATATACATGCTACAGGCTTTACAAGCTCTCTTATTAATATTTGTCATCTGTTTAGCTCAGTTTATCACTTCGGTAAATATCTCTCTTACCAGTTACTTAAAAAAATCATAAATATCTTCAATAACGAGCTCGCCCTTCTTTGACCTAAAGCCTTTCCCAGTGGAGAAGATGACCATTCTACTTTTTGATATTTCAACAGATGGTCAAAGTTTTGATACGATCAAATTTTGATCTACTTCATTTCATTAACATGAATGTGAATGTTCAATTTTCAAAGCAGATAGATAGCTTTCATTCATCATTCTGTTATTATTTCAGTTATAGTTACCTTTTGTGCTAGATATCTAATTTTTAGTCTTTTGCTAACGAATTCTTTAGTCAGTTTGCCTTTAGAGAGTGTATGTCGAAAACGAGTAGTAAGGAGCTACTGCCTTAGACAACTGATCAGCTCATTCCCTTCCTTTGAGTCTAATACAAGCTGAATCCACAAAAAAAAGGTTCTGTTTTGTTTGCTCTTTTTAAATTTACCCTAATTTCTTCTTGTATTGACAGATTATTTAAGACTGTCATATTCATTCTTGCACACATATCAGCAGACATTTCCTGATACAACCACTCAAAGCGTTTTAGAATAGTCAACATTTCAGCTTAGTTAGTAGGCACATAAAATGCAGTCCAAACATCTTCTACGTCACTTTATAGACGTTCTTTTACGCAATAAAATCCCATCTCAATCTAATGTTCTTGCTTCCATCTATGAAAGCTTCATAGGCAAAGTCAAATACAATACAATTACTGATTGGACAACTAATGAGTTAATATTTATTTTTCTTTTCTAGCTTTCTGTTAGAGCCTAGCATACCTCTGAAGATGATTCCTCAAAAAATATTAAATTTTCTAACGATTCAACTTCAGAAATCGTAAATTAGCCGTTATATGTATAGTTTATGTACAGTATACGAAACTGGGCACTATAATAAGCAAGGAATTCTTTCAAAACTCTCCATTTGCTATCCATTAACAAAAAAATAAGTAAATAAACCTGAGGTTTACTAGTACACTACTGGGTGACTTGAAACGATTTTTGTACTATTTCAATCCCAGAGCAAATCCTCCTCTCCAAATTTAATTTACAACAATCTCTGTGATACAAAGAATATGCATATATTTAGTATAACCAGTCCTCCTAAGATTATGACTCAGTTTCAACATTTTCATTAAAGTATTAGTTGTTCTTGAAGACGAACAGTGTTCGAAACAGATTCAAAGTCGCCGACAGCAATCTACAGGGTAAAATGGCATCAGTTTTTCCTTAATTAATTTTATGTATTTCTATATACACATCTGTAATAAATTTACAGTAATTTTTGAGGTCATATATAGTTCTACTAACTATGTAAATATACAAGGGTTTCACATTGTGGACCAACCCTCAAAAAATTCTTCATACTGTAAGTGAAATTTATAGTCTGATATGAACTAGTGCTTCAAAAGAAAATGATTGTCTCCAGCGCCTACATTTTTACCTTCCATGTTATTTATAAGGTTATGTATTACCACATATTCATTATGTGGTTACTTTATTAATTACAAACCAATTTCAGTAATGAGTGAATTAAATTTTTGATCTGATTATACAGTAGGAATACTATTTATTTCATACTGGGGTAAATAGATAATATGAAGTCTCCACAAAAAAGAAATATTATTAATTCAAACTACGCGTTTCGAATACTTCGCATTATCTATTTACCCCAGTATGAGTAAATAGGGAATACTAATATTTATTTCATACTGGGGTAAATAGATAATATGAAGTCTCCACAAAAAAGAAGTTTTTTAATTAAAAAAAACCTACGCGTTTCGAATACTTTGTATTATCTATTTACCCCAGTATAAGTAAATACTACATTGCACAACTAATGAGTTAATATTTGTAAATTTGAATCTTTGCTCTATGGACTGCCTGGTTGGTTGACCTGTGACTGCTATAGTAGTTGACTTGACATCACTTGTGAGTTTACAGTGTATTCCAGTGAGTGTTTTTATTGTAAATCAATGAAAGGACTATTAATCAATTCCTTTTAATACATTAATAAAAACTAACAATAGTTTATTTGTCCTCCTTTCTCTAAAAACTTCCACATTACATATTTATTTTTCTTTTTTAGGTAATATTGAGGGTCTGTTAGAATGCTAGCATACCTCTGAAGCCTCAAAAAAATTCTAATTTAGAAATCCTAAAATTTGCCTAAATTTAGACTAGGGATCCTTAACGAGTACCTTATATTACAGTCTCGGGAACGACTCCTTCATCTACAAGTGGTCCTGGTTATTTTCACCTTTCGCGTAAAAAAAAATTGAGATTTAGAGTAAGAATTGAACCCAGATATACCAGTTCTGATAAAGCTACTGGGCCACTTTGGTAACTAATATTTGTCTTAATCAAGTATATTTTAAAATACAGACTTGTACAATAGATGTTGTGTTTCCATCCTAGGTCTTATACTGACATCGGAGTTGTTCAACCGGTTTTGGACATTATCCATTTTTAAAAGGATCTCTAAGAATGTTGGAATATGTTTAAAAAAAAAATGAACCTCTTGAAAATGGATGATTATAAGACTAGTAAACATGACAGATGCTATATCCTTAATGGCATTTATGTTAGGAACTTTAACTGTATCTAGCATTATTCAAGATCACGACAGACTGCTTTGCCTCCTCTTCGAGGAAGGCAGCCATAAGAGTTTCTATTTTATTATAAATATCCTCGAATAGACAAACATTCTAACTTCCAATTTTCAGCACTACCAGCAAACCTCCTTACAAATGCAAACCAAACACGCACCTGGCAACTTATACCACTTTACTATTTTTTTTAAACACCAACACATAAATTTAAACGTATTCAATACGAGAGGAAACATAATAAAAATAATCTAAATATTTCTATTTCTATTTTCATTGTATATGAATAAAAAGATTGCACATAAGCACGTGAAATAACAATCAATGATCAAACCACAATAAGAAATGGGAAAACAAGACTAAGATCTTTCAACCGTAACAAGCGGTCTTGGTCGTTTTTCTTTCTTTTAATTGAAATACTAAAATATAATTGAAAAATATATGACTATGTGAGAGCCTTCAGTAATCTTTACTATTCAGGACGGCTTGCAAGCTGTACTAATCTGTAGTGAAGCATATTAGTGGAATGTAGTAAGAAGTATTCACATAGAAGTTCAGCTTTGATGACTTTTCAAATATCAATCACAAGCTGTTAAGGTGAACCTGTTTAGATACCCAGGTGCTATCCAAACTACAGCATCAGCCTACATGTATTAAAAAAAGAAATAAATATTACATTAGATTAGGTCACGACACATTCCTACCAGTTCAGTGTGAGAAGATCTATATATATAATATATATGTAATCAATGATCAAACCACAATATGAAATGGGAAAACAAGACTAAGATCTTTCAACCGTAACAAGCGGTCTTCGTCAGAGTCAAAAACCCAACTGATTGTTGGGTCAGTTGGGTTTTTGACTCTGACGAAGACCGCTTGTTATGGTTGAAAGATCTTAGTCTTGTTTTCCCATTTCTTATTGTGGTTTGATCATTGACTGTATATGAAATATAGACAAACGGCAGAATTGCATTCGGTAAAAAAATTGACCTAGAATTACAATGTTCATATTTATATGACTATTAGTTCTAAGATGATACAGCAAGATATACTAATATTCCACTTTTTTATAAGATACATTATATGAAGAACATTAGTTTTTTGCTATTTAGTAGAAATCTGCTTACATGATTTTAACCAAAATCGTTGTAGATTTGACTTTTTTTTTAGAATTTAATATATACACGGTGAAATTTCCTCATCTAAAATTAAGTTTTTCGAGAGCAATTAAGTTGATAAGGATATTCAAAAAGGAAGTGAAATATAGAATATAAGCCTAATTCAAATTGACACAAATGAACCATAAGTTCCCTTTAAAAATAATAGGAAATAAAAATAGCAAAGTAAATTTACGTTTATTTTTTTATCAGCACTTCTAGGAAATTATTAGAAACCTTTGTGCCTATTTCAAATCATTTCTGTGAACATCTGATTATTTAATTTATTATAGTGAAATTAACAATGTTTAATCTATTTATTATTAGCATTTTTTTTATAAGATCGAATTCATTAATTTTTTAACGAATTTAATTAAATTATTGAAAGAGTGTAAATTTAAAATGATGCAAATGAAAGACTTACATCTGCCGTGGTGTTTTCGCGTTAAGAGGCAGTTCATTTGTTATTCCGAGGTGATTTTAGTAAAGAGCCACTTTACTAAGTCAATTCTGCATCATGAATTCTAAATAGTGCTCTACTGGAATTTTTAGAGAAAGTTGATGTTATTAGAGTATCTGACACTGTGCAGAGTCGATACTGAGAGTTTTATGTTAAAAGAAGAAAAAAGAACCCAGATTGTCATTAATTTTGATCATTTTATATTAAAAGTATATATTCAATAGTGATTTATTATAGCGCTTCTTATTCAAGCGTATTAAACGCTTAAAACTTCTTATACCAGTGGTATTAAATGCATTAAGAAGTTTTTAAAATAACTGAGTAACTTTAGTTAGAAAACACTTCTTTTACAAAACAAGATAACACTTGTAGTTTTGGTGCTTGGGTAGCCCAGTGTCTTGCGTGCTTTTCTCTGGACTGGTAATTCCTGGTTCAATTCTCACTCTGGCCTCGATTTTTTCATCCGCGAGGTGGAAAAATCTGAGCATATCGTCTATCAAAGAGGACGTTAAACCATTGGTCTCGGAGCCTGTACAATTTCAGGTACTTGTTAAAGATGTCTATTCTAAATAAAATTAAATTAGGCAAAATTTAAGACTTCCAATGTTGAAACAACATGGTAATGTTTGCCCACTACAAAAACAGGTGCCAAATAATAAATGATGCACCCTTTCCGCCCGTAAAATATCACTAAAAGGTGAAAACCCATAAGTGTGGACAATTATTGGAGAACAAACAAAAGACTTATAGTTTTGCACGTTTTGTAGTATTCTGTCATGTGAAAACCATGATAACTATATGGTGTCACCCATCTAGGTGCTAACTAGATGCTAACTACTAAGTATTGCACTAGGTGCAATACTATGCCCAATATTGCTTAACTTTGGAGATTTATATGGAACTAGCGTACCATGAATTTAACATGGCTTTGATATTTGGTTTGGGTCAAAAACTAAATCAGAGGAAATTTATTTTATTTTCAGATTTATTTGACGTCACTATGTATTTAACTTTTACCATTATGAATTGTGTGCATAAGTTGTCTGTGATAGATGCAAAGAAAACAGAGAAATGATATGATGATTAGCTGGATAAAACTACTGGTTATCTCTTTTATCGTACAAGCAAACTATCGTACAAGTCAAGCTCATCTGTACTGAGTGTTCTCATACTAACAGCAGACCATTCGCTCATGAGAGTTGCTTCTTGTGGAATCAAAGGGAGTTCCTTCATAGCCAAAATCAAAGAGTACTTCTCAAGCAGTGAAGGAACTTATCTCTTAGTTAGTCATTCATTCAGCTATGACCCATGGGTTTCGTTGAGCATACAAGTGTCAAGAATAAATGTACTTACCTTGTAAGAAAAGGTCTTTTCTACACCAAAAATGTGGATACTCAAACACGATTTCAGATGTAAGCTAATGACTACTAAATGATGGAACTTAGAACTTATAAAGACATAACTTGTTTGCTGATTGCCTCAGCTCTTAATACAGTCAACAGGCGTAAACCTTTATAGAATCTTACCACTCCGTATGATACTTTTCATGATATCTGGAACAGAGGTTGAATAGGAAATTAGATAAGTTTTGACCTTTAAGACAGTAGAACTGCAAATACAAGTCTTTTCTACATGATATATTGCAAATGTATTAGCAATTAACTATCTGACAAAAGCTATTGACCTTCGCACTTACAGTAGATACAGTTATTTAGGGGTCCTGGAACTGTTTGGTATGGCAAACACTGCATTGCATTGACATAGTTGATAGCTTCTGGATATTTGACAATGTAAGTCGACATAAAAACAATACATCTTTCCGTTAGCATATTTTGAAATAAATAAATATCAAAAGCAAGCCTTGAGAAACCGACAATGGAGTACATCATACTAAAACTTCCTCAATTCTTTATAAAGAGCTTTAAACCACACTATTAACTATTGATTGGGAGCCGTAAAACTCAAAAATGTTAATCACCAGCTATAAAAACTAACAGAATTCAATCTGTTAATCAGATGTTAGTAAAATGCATGAAAATCAATGTTCAAGGCCGTAAAAGGCGTTTTCAGTTAAGCTTTACGGCACTATAACTGACTTCAGCACACAGCATCGTAAACTTTGTCGCTTCCCAATCATTAAAGCTGAAATATACCGACATTTTTTTTTTAATTTTATATTATTTTATATTGTTATATTTTTTTTTTTAATGCTATTAAGTTTTTTTTTATATCTTAGAAATCGGAAATATTACAAACTTACAGTCACTAAAAATAAGACACATGGGAAACATATCCTTTGGAAAACTAAGATGGTGACACAACGATAAAGAGATTATGACTATAGAACAGTGGACTATAAGGCAAAGCAGTGCTATGAGATCAGTTCAGTTGTCTTTTGTTGGAACAGCTACTTGAATGTCTATTGGTGAGGGAGCGATACAAAATTTTGAAAGAGTACGATGCTAGTCCTCAATCACAATACCAAAACGAGTTCTGAGCAATATTATTTACGGGTAATCGCTACTTAGTTCATGTATACTTATAAACAACAAACTTCTGTATTTAGAATTGCTCAGATAGACATTTATATTTTATTATAAATAAATTATAGTCATCAAAAAGAGAATTGTATATGTTATGAGGTCAGCTGAGTATATTTTTGATTTTTTTTTTTTAGGATCCCTGTTTGTGATTGTAGGGGGGGGGGGGGGGGGGATAAAAAAAAATTTGTGACACGATGCAGATCAATGTGGTGGATTTGATAGATCAAATTAATACGATACCTAAAATATTCCTTATTTTTAAATGGGTGGTATAGTTTTTAGGCAGACTGACTTTTGAGATTTGACTTTTGATCATATTAACTACTAGCTGACGCTGCAAAATGTCGTGTTACGTTTAGCTAAGCTTAATTTGGTATTTAATTACTAACATAATAACAAACCCAACAGACGCTGCCCCTGCCTTGTCTATTAATATTCAATTCGAAAAGGAATAAAAAAACTAAGATTAAAATCTTAAGTGGCATAAACTTAACTTTACTATAAGTAAACATAATATCAAACTCGTTAACAAAAATATATGTTTGTTTGGGGTTAATTTTTACATTTAACAATTTTATTGCTCTAACATATCATCTTAACTTAAAGGAACATTTCACATTTTTTTATTTGTACCTCTAAATTACAATTTTATTTCACTTAAAAACTGTCAATGTAAGTCAATGTAAATAAATGCAAAGAAATCTGACCAGTAGGGCAGGGGATTTATTATTTCAAAACAAAATTTCAGTTTTTACAATTTGTTCGGGAGCACCTAGAACCCCAGCTTAGACTTTTAAAAAAATTTACATAAACCTTCCTGGGGATGTACCAAATAATTTCTAAAATTTTCACTGCGATTAGATGTATGGTTTTTGAATCTGTCGAGTACAGACAGACACATATTCATTTTTATATATATACGTTTCACGATGAATCACAAACACACTTACTGTCTCTAATTTTCGGTCTAATTTGGTATCCAACCGTCGCTTCACAAGTGCGCTTGGTGTCCCTATCTCAACACTCCTGATGACGGTTGAACCAAAAATTAGAGACAGTAAGTGTGTTTGTGATTCACCTTGAAACGTTTGTTGTCCTTTTGGATTGTTTTCCTGTTTACAATTTATATATATATATATATATATAAAGATTTGATCAACTGATTTGATAATGTTGACTTTTATTTGACTTTATTGCCCCTTATGTCTTCGAATACACCATTTTTTTTATCTTATAAACTACAATGTTTAGAAAGTTAAAATGTTACAGTCATTAAGTATTCATCAATAGAAAAGGTTTGTTTGGATCAAAAGTGTAAAACTGTTGACTTACGATGAATTACAACACAATACTGGTAACACTATTTGACAGGGTTCCCTATAGGAGGTTGATTTCTTTTTTAATATATAATAGATAGTAAAAAAAAAAAAAGGATTCTAAGTACATACAAAAAAATGTTTTGGTAAACAATTCTGAAGAGGACATCAGTTAAGGGTCTACACAGCTGCCCATAAAGAATGTTGCTCTTCATTTTATTATAAAAGGTCCCTCTCTAGAGGCCTCCACTTACTCATGAGACTCTGGTCAAGTTCTCAAGCGTTCCGGCAATTTATGATTAGAACAGCCGTCAACTCTGATAATGAATTTTTTTTGACCCTACTACCACACTTATGGCTTTTCTTCCTCAGAGATATTCTGGGGGCTAAACTTGTGGAATGTGTGTTTTAACAGGTACCCATTTTAATAATTGATGATTCACTAAAGCAGTACTAAAGTTTTCAATGTCCAATTATATTTAATGAGATCGTAAGCTTGGATTTTTTTTATCCAAAGATCGTAAGCTGGTATGCTGAGGAAGAGACAAAAGTGTGGCACATTTCTGATTCGGCATCCAATAACCATAGATGAGCCATACTACTAAGGACGCCACCTGTATATGGTCACCCATCCAAGCAGTAATCAAACCACATGTTGCATAACTTCCATGATCTAGTGCAGGGATGGCGAACCTTTCTTAACTCCTGGGTCAATTATATATCTTATATAAAAAAATAAATAAAAGTGGGTCACAACTTTACTTATCAAATCAATGAGAAAGTTGTTGCTGCATCTGATCTGATAGCATTAGAATCCGAGATTTATAGGTTGTAGTTTTCAGTTTGATACATGCAGCACTCATATTGGCACCAAGACGATTTCTGGTACTTGATTTTATGAAATTCATATGTGAAAACAAGGATTCACATGAATATGAGGAACCAAACAACGTCAGGAGAGCTATTGCTAATTTTTTCATTGATTTAAAAGAAGATGGCAAGGAATTCCATTCTGTAAGAATGATGTTCTCAGCAAAGACTTCAGTAGATAATGATTCTGACTCAATTTTCTGTAACTTCTGGTTCATGTCAAAAAATTTCGTTTTCCACACCGCACTTTCCTGGAACTCTATTAATTCCATTTCCAAGTTACTAAGATTAAGCCAATCAAACTGTGATAAATTCAGATCTTCAAATTGAATAGTATCGGGGGAAAAGATAAACTGTAATGTAGTATCTAGTTTCCGGAATTGAACGAACCTTTCTGAAAGTAGATTTCTTGCGTCTCGTATGATAGAAGAATACCTGTAGAACGGTATTTCTCTCTCTTCGGAGCTGTCAGTCAAACCGAACTTTTCAAAGTGCTTCTTTAATGATGAAAAATATTTCAATTTCTTTTCTTCTAAATCTCTTGAAAAAACAACTAGCTTCTTTTCAAAAGCTTTGATATGCCCGAACATCGATGGAGCGACATTTCCAGAACCTTGCAGTTTTGTATTCAAGTTATTGTAATGCAGTGCAAAATCAGCAAAGAAATGTAAGTCATTCAACCAATTATTGTCTGTCAATTCTGGATATTCCTGTTCCTTTTCACCCAGGAAACATTTTATTTCTTCTAATAATTCAACAAACCGGTTCAATACCTGACCACGGCTCAACCACCTAACATTATTGTACATGATTAATCCAGAATATTGACTGTCAACTTCATTTAATAGAATGTTAAATTGACGTTTATTAAGAGCATGGGCAACTATAAAGTTTACAACTTTTGTTACGATGCTCATAACTTTTTCTAGCGATTTAAAAGTGTTTTTGCACATAGGGCTTGTTGGTGTATCATAGCAATGAAACTCAACTAAATCATGTTTGACTTCGTCTCTCAGTAATTTCACAAATCCACAATTCTTTCCAACCATGTTTGGAGCTCCATCAGTTGCCACAGATACAATATTTCCAAAGTTAATGCCCAGTTCCATAAATTTCTTTTTCACTTCATTCATAATATCATGACCTCTGGTTTTCTCAGAAGTGTCATCAAACTAATCAGCTCTTCTTTCATTATATTCCCAGACGGATATCGAGCAAATACTGCTACACGGGCAGCTGATCTAACAACAGTGCACTCATCCAAACAAAGCAAAAACATTTCTGCATTTCTTAAGTCTTGTAAAAGCTGTTCGGTTACGACTTCGTCTATGGCAATAATTCTATCTTTTACGGTATTTCTAGCTGCTGGCATTTCATTAATTCTTTTGAGTATATCATTTTTGTTTGCAAAATCTTCAAATAAGAATTCCGAACAATTATTAAAAGCTTCTTTCAAGTACTCACCTTCGGAAAGTGGTTTTCCATGCCGTGCAATAGTATTTGCCAACTGAAAACTGGCTGCCGAAATGTTGTTTCTTGGCTTAAATATTCTTTGGAAGCGGTTGCTTTGGTAGTTATGTTGTTTAACTTCTCTCTGTATAATTTCATACTTCTCTTCCTCTTTCATTGAGCAAAGTTCATTGTGGTTACTTACAAAATGCCGATTAATATTATAATAGCGAGCAGTAATTATTTCTTGGCAAAGGCAGCTCAAAGCTTTGTCGTTGTGTTTGATGACGCCAAACTTGCTTATCCATTCATCGTGAAATAGCCTTCCGCTTCCTTCCTTCAGCTTGTGGCTGATATTTTATTTTCTTTTCTGCCATGCTTACGATTCACAAATATTTTAAGATGAAACAGGAAATGCACTTGCACGGATTTTAATTCTAAAAATACCAACGGCACGTAAGTATGCACAGATGCAGGCAGGAAAATCTCGACTTAAAACGAGAAGCAAATTCGTACACATCGCCGCTTACGACTGCCAAAAAACAACTGGCTAATAGCGCCCAAGCAGTGTTGCCAAATATTTTCATAGAGAAAATGCTAAGCAAAAAGCAAATAAATGCGCAGCTAACCTATCTATTATAGATAAGAAAAACAATTTTATGATGCAGAACTAAAACAAAAAAACACTAGTACATATACTTTAAATAGAAAAATATACATTTCATGGTGCTATATTTCATTGTAATGTGCTAAATCCACCATAATAAATGCTAAATTGGCAACTCTACGCATTAGTTGCCTCTGCTCGTTAATAGGTAAACGAAAAGCACTTGCCATGGCAAAAAAAATATTTGTTTAGTTTTGCACAAACATCGACATAGAACGACGTAGATGGCCACTAAAATATGAGTGGTGGGTCAGTTGGTGACCCGCAGGTATATGGTTCGCCATCCCTGCTTAGAGCCTTGCCACCGGGAATTGAGGAGGGAAGGAAAAGGGATATGAATATAAGACCCGAGAAAGGTGTAAAGACTTTTGCCGAGGCCGTAGGGAAAGGTACAACACACGAGGGAACCCAAGGCCAAAGTGGTGGTGTACCGCGTTATTCAGGTACGATCCCCTCTGGAGAGAAACCACCTGAGTGGACACAGTCAAAGAGAAGAAGAAGGAGAAGGCGAGAGGAGAAAAAGGGGACTGACCCAACTCCACCTCCCGAGAAGTCTCGCTCCCTTAAGGATATTTTCCTTGCGCCCAGGGAGAATGTGGTAATTGCCTGCCACAAAGAAAGGGAAAAGCCCGCCGCGGAAATAAAAGAAATTATCAAAAGGAAAACAAATCCCTCGACTCTGGGGGTAAAGGTAAGGGTAACACTGTAAGAAATCTAAGCAAGGGTGGAATCATGATTGTCTTGTTATTGCCATCTCTTGGTGTTTTCATGAAATTACACGGCGATTCCAACGCCATCTCTTGGTGTTTTCATGAAATTACACGGCGATTCTAACGCCATCTCTTGGTCTTTTCATGAAATAACACGGCGATTCTAACGTCATCTCTTGGTCTTTTCATGAAATTACACGGCGATTCTAACGCCTACTCTTGGTCTTTTCATGAAATTACACAGCGATTCTAACGCCATCTCTTGGTCTTTTCATGAAATTATACGGCGATTCCTACGCCATCTCTTGGTCTTTTTACGTCAGTCGTCGCGCGCGAGACTTGTCCGGGTACAACGATATCCTGGACCTTCGGTGATACTGAGAGCATCTCCTGCGGGAATTTTTTTTTCAATTTAGTCGAGAGAGAGCGCAATAGAGCGTTGAGCACTTTTTAGTGAGTTGTCATCTGGAGCTTTTTACTTTTGGAGCAATGTGAGATGTTTTTAACCCTCACTTTCTGGGTCTTCAGCAGTTTTTTGCGTTTTTCCAATTTTCTCCCCCCCCCCCTTATTTTTTCATACCTGGCCCATATCCAATTTTATTTTATTACCCCCCCTGATAGTTTCCCATCATCTCCGGCCCTCTGGGCCAATCCCCTAACCCAGAAAATTTTTGGATTGAACTTTGACCCTACCTTTGAACGCGTTTATCTCGGCTCCAGGTGGAGCTACAGGCACGAGGAAAACGCCATTTTAATCCGGAGTGCAAGGAGTATCCGACGGCATGAGTGGGAAGTCACCAAAATCCGAATAGAAATTGACCTCCTCCAGGAGCGAGGACCAGATGACAAAATCTCCTAGGGCAAGTTTAGCGGAGGATAAGATGCGAAGCCCTACTAAGGTTGCCAACCCCCGGCCGAGGGGTGCAGATGGGAAGTATGTGAGGACGTCAATGGGCAAGCCCTCGTCCGCTCCCACGGATGTGTTGAGGAGACAATCCGCCGACAAGAAGGTAGCAAGTGAGTTAGGGAAGCTATGTGTAGCGCCAAGAAGGAATAGCGAGGTCGCTATGAGTGTCCAGCAGAAAAACCTGGAAGCGTTCATCTCCCCCGGAAAGGAAGGTTTATCTTCGGATAATCTCAAGTTCCTAGATGACCTCATGGCGACTCCGAAGTCTAAGAAAAGGGGCCGCGAGAGCATGTCCCTGACGGAGACCAAAAGAGGAAGAATGGCGTCCCCTGACTCAGAGAGGCTAATGGAAGAACCAAGGGCGCAAGGAAACGTGTGTAGTGTAGAAGCCCCATGCGAGAGGGACCCACTGTCGCATGTAATGGACTTCGACATGAATGTGGGCCGAATTTATGGTAAGTTAGACCAAGCCATGGCCACAATCTGTATGCTTAATAAAAGTATTCAGAAAATCGAGGAGGAAAACCCAGGCCATATGGAGCCTCTCGCCGGGCTGAAAAGAGCAAGTTTGCAGTTCGCCATGGGAATGGACGAAATCAGGGCCTTAACCGGAACAGTGAAGGCAAATTTTGATAACTATAGGGGCACTTGCCATAGCAAAAAAAAATATTTGTTTAGTTTTGCACAAACATCGACATAGAACGACGTGGGTCACTAAAATATGAGTGGTGGGTCAGTTGGCGACCCGCGGGTATATGGTTCGCCATCCCTGATCTAGTGAAAACCGGTGTAAGTAAAAGCCATGTTGATCTACAGTTGTAGGTAATTTAACGACATACTAACATCATATAGGATTGGAACATAATCGACTTTACTTATGTCCTGAGAGTCGATATCTCAAGATTTCTCACCACCGACTTGAAAGTTCAAGATCATAGAATCTACGAATTAAGAATTGAAATAAAAAAAATCTGGAGTGGCCTACACTCAACTTTACTATAAGTAACTTAATATCAAATTTTTTGAGTATATAACACATAACGTCTCATTTAAGCATAACGTAAACATCTAAATGGGATATGATTATTAGTCTTTCATTCCTGAGGTAGTAGGGATAATGATTGAAGGACATATCAATATATAAGCTTATTTTTGTACATCACACAGCTGATGCAAATAATTTCATTAGTATAACTACAGCAGTAATAACATTTTTGAAAAACCAAAGTGAACATTTCTTGATACGAAATATTCTCCTTCAAGAGAACATGGCTTTTGTTCAAGAAGCCAGTGGATTTCTTACATCGTTTACTTGACATCCTTCTACATTGATTATTAAAGTAAAATTTTCAAATTTAAAACAGTAAAATACCCTTTTTTTCTCTGAAAAACATCTTAAACAGCGAAGAAAATGTTGTTTTAAGGTGATTTATAATTAAAGATGTACGATAATTACATTTATTAATCTCTAAACGAATGATATCAATTTTGAATTATCTTATTGAATAAGATCATTTTCCTTCCCCTTTGTCAAATTACATATATACGAATTTTTTCTGAGTGAGTGTTATCATTTTCCTGCACAATATTATTCCTCTTACATCTCATATAAGTCAATTTTAATTGTAAACATTTTAAATTGTTCCTTTATAAATATCAATTTTATCTCAGTGGATTCGCTCAAAAAATTTCTAAGTCAATGTAAACAATGTAATAACATATACAAAAAATCGACAAGTATAGCAGGTGATCTCTTAGTCTAGGATAAACAAACAGTTTTTATAGCGTTATTGCTCTTTCCTGTAATTGAAACTTCATGATTTTTTTTTATGAATTGCTAATTTTTTGTTCCATTTTTGGTCAAATTTTCATATTTTTTAATGAGCCGTTTCGAGCCAAAAAAACATTTTCTGAAAACAGAAATCGTACTGTAACGCCCCTTTAGCGAACGTAATTTTTAAAAAAACTATCTCAACTCATTCTCCACATAATGTTCTATTTTTAGGCATAGTTTCATTTTGATCCATCAAACCGTATGGCTTGTATCGCTCTCACAAGGTTTGAGATTGAATTATAAGTCAAAATTTTTACATTTTATTGAAAAAAAAATATTTCCTATTGTTTTAAAATTCTGAATATATTTTTAGTTTGTTCCATTTGTAACCTCAAAGATAATGTCAAAATTTCAAAACTCTAAGATTATCAGTTTAGGAGAAATAAATGTTTTAAAAAAAACGGTTTTTGGCAAAAAAAGTGACTTTCCCATCATGCATAATTCTTCCCAAACAATAGGGATCTTTGTCTTTATGGGGCCCATTTTTGTGTAAAATATCAACTAGATCCATCAAAGATTCTGGACCGTAGCGTGGTAACAAGGAATGCTAACACACTCACCCACCCACCGATCCACCCACACACACACAGACATCATCGTAAATACTTCATAAAACGACTTCTGGGACCTGAAAACATGTAATTCCGTCAAAATCTCGAGATCGAATTTAGAGATAATGTTTCATTTAATTAGCCTAAAAAGTATGAAAAAATTAAGAAACGGGAATAAAATCTTTCAACTAAAACAACTGCTTTTCATCTAGTTTCAGTGTGACTGTGACGAACATAAGTTCTTTATATAAAAAAATTTAGTCAAAATTCTAAATTTCTGTCGTTTGGATTGGTACTAGAATCGTAATTAATAAGTTTATTTCATATTTCATTTTTGATCATCAGTTCATTTCATAAATCATAAAAAAGTAGATAAAAAATGTATTTAATGGACAGGAGAATAAGGCAGTGTCAGGGAAACACCATGATTGTTGAAAATAACTATTTCGATTAAAAATAATATAAATTTTAATAAAAAAGATAAAAATATATATAATGGACAGGTTGAAAGACAGCATCATAGAAACAACATGATTGTTAAAAAAATAACAGTCTTACGACTTTTATAAATGGATGTTATTGGAGAAGGGCTGTAGGAGTTTTCATTATTGACTGCCATACTTTGAAATAGTATGACTGACAGTGAAGAACTTAAAGAAGTTTAAATCAATCAAATGTTGAAACAGAAGCAAACTACATGGTTGGTGGTGAGTTGGGAGGTAAACAGGAATGCGCTCGTCGCAGCATTTTGCCTAGCCAGTGTTTGCGGCTTGACTGGTTTCGCAACTCTCTGCTTATTAGTGCTTTAATGAGCACTCTTTTTCTCTAATACCTCTTCATTAACGTACTTAACATTCCCTGCTTTATCCTTTCTCAAGTCTTCTTCTCTACAATCTTGTTCTAATACAAACTTAAAACATCTAAAACATTTATTAAAATTTTGTCAAGTCTGATTGGATACACTATTTTCATATAGTCATCAGAAGTCGTTATTTATAACATTCATGCTTATAGCCTATCACCTGTGATGCTTAAAAAGTGTGGCTCTTTTATTATTTGCCACCCATTTCAGCTCTGCGCCAAGCATATTATCACATTGATTCTAAAATGTGCAGCTCTAAATTTATCTAACTCAAGCAGATTAGAGTAGGAATCCTTAACGGGTGCCTGACATCACAGAATATTTTATCGACAAGATTGCACATATCCCACATGAAAAATCTATGGACATTGCCAAGATTCGAACCTGTAATCTCCAGTACCAAAAACACCTGTTAGTCTACTCCTAACCACTGAATTTCATCATGTGAAGTCTATACTATATAAAATGGTACATCAATTTTGAAAGTCAAATTCAGTTTTTGTAAATCAAATTTTAATCGTTTATAGATTTATTTAAGACACTTAAAACCGAAAAAATTAATTAATACAAAATCAAATATTTAATTACATAATTTCTTTATATTTTACCATATATTAATAAAAGACTGTGTACAAAATAATTACATTTATATTGTTAATACCACTGAGGTGAGTATGATTTATATTAGAAATAGGTAAAACCGTCATACCTCGTAAGATGATCATGGAGTTGGAGCGCTTTCGAACGTTGTCCATCTTCGATCGCAACAAACCTACTCTACTACTGCAGTATGACAGTTTTACCTATTTCTAATATAAAAACTAATTACTATCTCCAATAGATTACTATGAAATATATTCATATTATATATTAAGTAAAACATTAATCATATCTGTATACAATCTTTTTATATACAAATGTAAATGACATAATTAGTAACAAATAAACATTTTATTTATAAAACAAAATATATTTATTCTACTAAATAATTTTTAAATCATAATTAGAATAAAAAAAATTTTAGACGTACTTGATATCCAAAAATTCTATTTATTTCACCAGTACATGTAAAATCAGAATTGTTTATATATTTAAAAAGTATTATCCCAGACAAGTTTGCAGCTCTTCCATTTTCAAGACGGTCAGTCCTATATTACTTTCTGCATTTCAAACAAGTTTATTTCGCTATTATATTTCAAAAATTCATTAATATTAATCATTATATCATCAGGTTTCTCTTACTTTCTGTGCATTTTTATACCCTATAATTGTGATAAGAAGATTGGATAGAAGGATCTTAGCTTAGTAACAGGTCTATCTTTCTTAAAGATGCTGTCATTAATAAAACATGTTTTTAATTAAGCATTTACCCTCACACAAGACTTAAACGTTCAGAGACTAACAGACGTTAACAAACTTCTAATAAGACTTTTAGACTTAAAATAAAAAATTACGAGACTACATTTAAAATCAAACTACATATATACAACGCTGTCCTGAAGCCTTTCTAGGCCTGTGGTATAGAAATCTGGGGTTCCACCAAACCATTCAACATACAACGTTTACAATCCCTACGTTTATAATCCCTTTGACCTATGATAGTCAAAAATCATTAGAAAACTATCACATTTACCTTTCCATGTCCCTAACAAAATCATACACTATGACTTCAAAGTCCCATCTGTTTAGAATTTTTCGATAAAAAGATACAAATTATTCCACAACAGATTACTAACTCACCCCAACCTACTTGCTCATTCCTTTCAAACCTGCGTAAACGTTTAAAAAGAAAAGGACTCCAAGACCTCCTGTATTAAACCAGCTGTGAGGGTAACCATGTTATGGATTGCCACCAATGGGTGACCACTCATTCCCGTTATAAATCCCCGCTAATCGTAGATCCAAAATTACAATCACTTCTTAATACAAATATTTTGTAGCTCAAGTGAAAAAAAGTAATAATTTATGGCTAATCAGTTAAAGATTTGGACCTAGAGGTATATCTTCTACATTTTAGTACTAGTACTTCATATCTTCTACATTTTAGTACTAGTACTTTATAGCTTCTACATTTTAAGACCAGTTCCTTCAAGTGATCATTAATAGTACCAAAATTGAAAAAAATGTTAAAAGAAAGGCGTGCGTATGATATTAAGCAACGTAGACCTATAATATATACATAAGATATACATGTATCATGGTTCATGTATTTTGAAATATTTATGGCGATTTATGATCCGTAGGAGTTTCATAATTATCAGACTCTGCTTTTTTGCGTTAGACAGAGAATTGCTCGCTAACTCCTTTCAGTGTTATTAGCCAGCGCTCAGCAAGCATGGTATAATGCTGACTGTGCTTTGAATTATGCTGCTTTAAATTTCCTTTCTTAGAATTGGAGTATTATTGGTTTCTTGGAATTCAGGAAATTCTAATTGTGCACATTTTCTCTCAAAATCGCCATGAAGCTGAAATGATTAAAAGCGTTTGTCCTCATTATTTGTGTTTTTCATTCATAGACTTAATTATATATATCAAAAGAAAAAAAAACAGAAAATGTTTTACTATGACTAAAACATAGCTCTATTTGTGGGACGTTTCTGAAACACTGTTACTTAGGGTATACTTTGGTCATTCATCCACGCTCAGGGACACTTATATCCCTACGTTCTGATTTAAACAGGCTCACATCCAAGATTTATGCTACAGGGTCGTTCCAAGCCCACATGATGGTATGTTAGACGATACTTTATTGGCACGACCAAAAATTTTGCATATGGGGTAGTACCAAACATACAGATTGGTATGTCAGACGATATTAGTCCTTTTATTAGTCCTGTTTTGGTATAATATAGCGTGCCTGGGACTTTCGATCATAACCGCATAACATGCTGAACCGGGCCACTAATACCTTCCTTACGTGAGAGCTCTTTCACCGCACTTTGAAAGCACACAACCCCGAGTATTTTATTAGTACTACCAATAACTATGGTTGTAGGATAATTCTGAATCCACGATTATGAATGCCAGTAAATTCATTAGAATTGACTTTCCAGGTCGGACCTCACATATCCTAGAGCACAACCTCATAATTCCCGGACCACTTCCTTGGGGTGCACCTTCAACCTTCCAAGAGCCACCTACATCCCCTAGGAAGCACCTCAACCTCCTGAGCTGTAGTTAAAATTAAACAATAATTTTAAACCTTTATCTTCATCAGCTCTAGTGAGCACACATACCCAACTCCACTCCTCTCTTGGCCACAATATTTTTAGGTACATTTAAGGAACTTTCCTTTAACTTTCTTTAATCTAGAACATAGACGACTCTATTCAAATATAATTTTAAATTCATTCAACTCAATTTTGATTGTTGAATGTTCATGAGTTCTAATATAGCACAGGTACCGCAGCCCCTCCGCCCTTATCTCAACCACCTTGGACTCTATATAAGATTCCATGGAAGACTAGGGCCCTTTAAATTTCGTTAATCTAGAGCCATAGACTCTATCAAATTCAATCTTAGTTTCATGTAACTTAATTTTTAACATTGATACTGATGAGGCCCAGTACTACCATTTTATTGGTAGTACTAATAAAATACTCGGGGTTGTGTGCTTTCAAAGTGCGGTGAAAGAGCTCTCACGTAAGGAAGGTATTGGTGGCCCGGTTCAGCATGTTAGGCGGTTATGATCGAAAGTCCCAGGCACGCTGTATTATACCAAAACAGGACTAATAAAAGGACTAATATCGTCTGACATACCAATCTGCATGTTTGGTACTACCCCATATGTAATGCCCAGTAGACAACAGGCCGCACTTGACAGTCCTTTTTTCAGGGCCCACTATGACCCTCTTAGTGCTAACACAGTGGCAGTAGTAGTTGTTATTGTTCATTGTAATGATGTAAATTCATTAGTGGGAGGGAGTGCAGTTTAGTTAATATAGTCTTATCTGCACTATATCATTCTTCCGATTGTTCTCCCTGCTATCGACAAACTCCCATCTCTTCACTTGATTCATTATGCATCAACTCAAAGTAATCAACATACCTTATTCAATACAAACAATAATTGGTGATTTTTTTTAAAATTTCACGTATTCTTCTAGCAATAATATCATTCCACAATAAAAGTTTTAAATTTAGCCATACTCTAGTTCACTTTTTTCTATTTCTTATTATTAAAAACTTAATAGAATCTGAAGTTTTTGATATTATTACAAACTGTCTGTCTCCAACCGTCTCTGTACCAGTGCCTTCAGTTTTCCTTTCTTAACTCTCTTGATGTCTTCTCAAACCAAAAATTAGAGACTGTAAGTGTGTTTTTAATTTTCTCTTTGTTTTTTTATCTACAGTTGTCTGTTTTGGATCGTATTTTCATTGAAAAAGTATATATATTGCTAAAAGTATCGACCATGGAATAGCAACAAAACTAAAGTTTATCGGGACTCGGTCAGTTCTTCAGGTTGAAATTAAATTCTCATTGCCAACGTTTCGTCTTTATTTCAAACCTTTTTCATAGGCAGAAGTATAAATTTTGAAACAGAAAAACAAAGTATTACATTAGTTATTATTTTGCAAAGAAAAAGAGTCATTGAAACTACAGTTGTTTTTCAAATCCACAGACTATTTTTCTTTGTAAAATAATTTATAATATAATACTTAGTTCTTCTGTTTCAAAATTCATACTTCTGCCTATGAAAAAAGTTTTACATAAATACCGAAACGTTGGCAATGAGAGTTTAATTTGAACCTGAAGAACTGACCGTGTCCCTATAAACATTAGTTTTTCTATATATATATATATTGATAAACTATAGTTTGTATATATATATATATATATATTTGGGGAACAGTCCTTCATTTATACATGTGAGATTAAATTTTCTGCCCACTTTTGTCTTAATTAGTTTTCTGGATTTCTTTTCCAAATCTCGAAGTCTTACTTTCATTTCTTTAGGAACTAGGTGTAATAACTCACCATATGTTTTGTTGTCCATTTTTTTATTTTTACCGACGGTTCGGTCTTCTTCGACCATCTACTGGGTGATTTTTGAGCACATACTATTTAACATTTAACTATTTAACATTTTTAACAAAAACTAAATTTTAACACACGACTAACAAAATATAAACAATTAAACTGGCAGGTTGCAATTCCTGTTATACACATTTAGTTTTTGTTAAAAATGTTAAATAGTTTAAAATAGTATGTGTTCAAAAATCACCCAGTAGATGGTCGAAGAAGACCGAAACGTCGGTAAAAATAAAAAAATGGACAACAAAACATATGGTGAGTTATTACATCTAGTTCCTAAAGAAATGAAAGTAAGACTTCGAGATTTGGAAAAGAAATCCAGAAAACTAATTAAGACAAAAGTGGGCAGAAAATTTAATCTCATATATATATATATATATATATAAAACACGAGTTGTCTTTCGTTTTCTAGGCGTATTACTTCCTGAGGTTGACCGTTAAAAGGATCGAACTATTGAAAGTGATTCACAGTGTCTAGTTTCCATCCTGCTTCTCATCGAAATATCGATGTGAGTTATGTCTGTGTCTTTCTGTGTGTTTCCTTCGTTTTGAATTTATTATATTATATATATATATGTATTAACGTCTAAATCACACTATGAAATCAGAAAAAAGATCATCTAACTGAAACAAGCTGTACTGATACTGAATCCGGATACTGATATCAGTATCAGACTGCATGTTTAGGCTGAAAGATTTTTTCCTGTTTCTGATTTCCTACTCTGGTTTAGAAATTTGTTTTTTATTTCACGTGTTTATTATAAAATCTTATTATAAATATATGTAGTACCTTACCAGTTCATAATGTTGACCACTATTATTTACTTTAGTATTTGTAACTGTGTTTGAATATTTCAGTTTTTTTTTTTGGATATTTATTAATGTAAATTAACATTTAGGTACACCTTTAAAGATGGTATAAGTGGACAGAAACGTTGGTTTGTAGTTCTTGTAGAATACACGAAATTCGAAAGAAAAATTTTTGATCAGTGGTTATACACTTAATATCTGATAAATAGAAAACGCTAATGGAAAGCTGAGAAGATATCCAAGAAATGAATACGAAGAGAAATAGAAAAAGGATTTAATTATATATATATATATATATATATATATATATATATATATATATATATATATATATAATATATATATATATGACGCAGTCGACTGTCATCCCTCTGTCAATTCACTTCTTCTCCAAGGGTGACCGCCAAAGAAAAGTGAATCTTTGTTTTGTTTCTTTCCATGTGTCACAGTTTATTTTAAGTGTACATATACTTTGAAAACAGACAGAAACACAAATGAAGCTAGTCACTACGACTTACTTTTAATATTTGGACTCTTTTAATGGCCGTCCTCAACCTTTACTGGCGACCAAGATTCACAACATGAAGACTAATCATTTATGGTAGAATGTTATTTACGGATATATCTGATAAATCAGAGATGATTCTGCCTCAGGATGATTAATGAAAGTAATGGCTAACGTAATGATTTTATGGGTTTAGCATAATATTCCAAAGTAGAACTGATATACTTAGTTCAGTATTCCAAAGTAAAACTTATATGGACTTAGTTTAGTAATCCAAGTAAAGTTGATATAGATTTCGTTTAGTATTCTAAACAAAAGCTGATATGTTTTCAGAAGCTAGTTTCCAAGTAAAGTAATCTCCAAAGTTTATTTTTGTGTTTGATGTTTTAACACATAAGTATATCCTAAATAAAAGCAATGGAAATTTTATTCAGTATTCCAATATAGAGATGATTTGTTTATATAATGTTTCCAAAGTATAGCTTATATAACTTAGCCAAGTTTCCAAAGTAAAGGAAGTTCTAAGTTCCTTTGGACTTGATGTATTAAATCAGTAGTACATCCAAATAAAGGTGATCTAGCATTAGTTTAGTACATATTCCAAAGTAGAAATGATATATATATATATACATATGGTATATGCATGCTTTGTTGAACACGACAGAGTAGTTCCCATTGGCTAGTCTTTTGCTACCTCTACAACGTATAAGACCCACGTCGCCCCCCTGATTGATGTCCTGCAGATGATTACGGAAAGTGATCGAAACGCGTTGACTAGAATCGCTGACTATCTCAACCTTGTTCTAACAACGAAAAAAGCAGTTTTTAGGCAAGTCGAAGTTCTTGAAAAGAACCTCATAGACAGGAACTACTCTGTCGTGTTCAACAAAGCATGCATATCTGAAGGATTGCTACCAAAATACAATACTAATATATATCAATGATAAAACCACAATATGAAATGGGAAAACAAGACTAAGATCTTTCAACCATAACAAGCGGTCTTCATCAGACTCCCATTTCATATTGTGGTTTGATCATTGATTGTTATTTCACATGTTTGACATCTTTATATATATATAATGTTTCCAAAGTAAAAAAATTCTCCACTCCAAACTTCCTTTGGATTTGATATGTTAAAATATAAGTAAATCTTAAACAAAACTAACGGAGCTTTAATTCAGTATAGCTTGTATAATGTAGCTAACTTTCTAAAGTAAAGTAAGGTTTTCCGATTTTTTGGGCTCGAGCGTTCTATTAGAGTAAATGTTTCAGTCGAGCTGATAGAAATACTTAGAAGGGTTTAGCACAATATTCCAAAGTAGAGCTGATATACTTAGTTTAGCATTCCAAAGTAAAGCTGATACCAAAGTAAAGTATTATAAAGTATATATAGTATATCAATGAAAAGTTTCATCAGAGTTATTTCAGTATTTTGAAGAGAGTGCATATGGATTTAGTTAAGTTTCCCAAGCAGAGTAAATTTTTTTAGGCTTGAAGTTTTTAAAGATAGGATTCTTAGTTATTTAGATTAAGTTCTATTTTCCAACTTTTATAGATCGATGTTACTTTATTTAATTTTATTTGTGTTTTTAATTGGAAGTTACTATATTATTAGTCTAGAATTGTTGGAGTGGATAGACATGAGTACATTCATTATATTCTTAAATAAAGTTGGTACCTGGTAGAAGGAAGGCGTGTCCTGACGAAGAGTAACAAGGGTGACCAAGACGACAACCAAAACGGCCACGAAACTGAGACTCCTGACGAGTCGACCTACCCGAGACATAGCCCACGAGGCACTGGTCTCGAGCGGTACAGCGCACCCTGGCGGCGCTTCCTTATCTGTTCACAGCACTGCCTCCCAGCCTCTTGCCTTCAAACACTTCCTTGAAACCATCTAAGTCTCATGTAACAGCATATATCAGAGTGCTCAAGAGTAATGCGCTATATTCACCTATCATGGAATTACAGGTATCAACAAATGTATCGTACATGATGTCCATCGTGTACAGCAGTAAGATATCTTTTACTATCTACCATGTTATCTTTTTCTTCCAGTCGGACGAGTCTCCCTCGGGATTAAAATATCCGTCCAACATGCCTACTATCATAGCATTCCCAATTATTATTGTATATCCAAAAGTTTGTGAACGCGTACAGTTTCTACTTTTCAATTGTACTCTATAAAATACCACTTATAATGTAGACTAACTTTATGATTTTTTTGGTATTATTGCAAAATGAAAAAATCCCTATTTGGCAAATTATGTACTAGCCCTATAGAGTTAAAATTTTACAATTATCATAAAACTGATTAATTAAGTAAATTAACGAGTGGACCTGCCCGAGACATAGCCCAGGAGGGTAGGCTATTAACAGATCAATTCGTCTGAAGGATTATAATGAAATAAGGCACAAAAATAGTTTATTATATTGATTCGATATGATATGTTTTTTATTATTTTATTATATTGCAACTATCCTTAGAGGGCTAACGAGTAATATTGAGCCGTGATAGATAAAAGAGTGGAGAATTCACCCATTGGTAGTACTCCATCATTTGGTAGACTTAACTGAAAAATGATTCACAATTTATTTTATTAAAAGAAACATCAGTTTTGCTAATAAATATTAAACATTCTATTTATTATTGAAACTGAATGCTTGTGAGTATGATAAATCCGTTTAAAGGATTATAATGAAATAAGGCACAAAAATAGTCCTTTATACAGAGGTGAGCCGAGCTGTATAGTGTTTTAAACGAACTAGCTTCAAAGAAAATGGGCATTATAGTACATTGATTGAAATCCGTAAATATGTGTTTCCTACACGACGACTAAGACTGGATTAAATTTTCGGATGTAGCATAGAACTGCAATTAATAGGTTTTAGTTAAAAAAAAAAATGCTAATAGTGTCAAACTATTGGATGACTGTATTTCTGATTATCCCTAACATGTTGAATTTGTTTATATAAATTTCTTTGATTTTAAAATATTTTGAAAACAAAATCTTGATAATCTTTTAAAGCAGTTAGTTTTAAAGCATAAAGTGGGAAATATTTTAAATTATTACAGCAAATATGATGAAGACATACAAATTTTAGTTATTTAAAGTGATATTGTGAATTCTTCGGACAGAAGAATGTTCGGCAAAACGAACTCGATTGCATCCTTACTTTGTTTATTATATTGATTTGGTATGATAATAGTAGAATTTTTAAATATGTTTATGACATAATAATACATCCAGAACATTAGTTCCCAAAGTGGTCCACATGGACCCCCAGTGGTCCATAGAGAATTACTGGTTGTCCATGGGGAAAAATAGTATTTTAAGGTCCATGACACGCTGTTGGCACTCTGTGATAAGTTTATATGCTTATATCAGGATAGCCTAATTAATTTTATTTTCAATGAATTTTTTATTCTTACTTATAGTAAATTTAATACAGATTTTTTTTCTATAAAGAATGTAATGTTTAAACGAAAATGCTAAAGTATATTTCGCTTCCCCAACTTACAAACGAGATACGTTCTGAACGGCCGTTCGTAAGGTGAATGTTTTGAGTTCTCCAATTCCTTTCAGAAAGTTTTCTTGATAATTCTTTTATGTATATGTCTGTGGGTGTCCAAAAATGTTGTGGACAAGCTATGGGCTACACCATTTGATGAATCATATTCATATTTAACACAAAAATTAGCCTTATAGTGTAATTGTTTTTGTTTATAGGTAAAAATATAATTTAGACAACATTTTTTCCTTCTAAACCATTAACTCTAGAGTGTTTCAGTTTTGAGATTATTATGAAATGGCTGCTGAATTTTTGAAAAAAATTTAAACTGTTGAACTACTACAAGTTATGTTTTGCAATAAAATGTAAAATTATTGACTTATGTATGATTCTGAAAGCTTGTGAACAAGATTAAACTTACACCATTTGACGAGCCATAAAAAAATTATTCCCTGAAATAGAAAATTTTGGGAATATAAGTCGAATACTTTTTATTGGAAATTATATAGACGAAAAGTGCTGTTACGGGACATTTAATGATTTCAGAGAACGTTTTTTATGCCCTAAATTACCAACTATAGATAAAGAAGTTTTGTGAGAAAAATCAATTTAAAATTATTATTCCATGAGAAAAATTTTAACAAATTGTTTAAAAGGCAAAATAACTATAAAAACTGAAAGCTCAATTTGAAATAGTATAAAACTGACATTCCATGTTATTACATGACATTCCAAGTTATAGTAGCACAGTAAGCAAGCAGTAGAAGGCCTCTGGTCTGGAACTGCTAGTTACGACGTGCACTATAGTGCGCGGATATATTCGTTGGTCGTAGAAACCTGCCGTACTTTGTTGGATTTGTTAACATTAAGTTAAATGTTATTTTGCTAAATGTTCATTAACATTTGTTAACTTAAAACATCAGAATTTAGTCAAACAATCAAGGGAAGAGCTAAATTCTTTTCTATTAGGGAAGTACAGATAGAGAAGTATATAGAAAGGATGGAGGAGTGAGAGAGATAGAGTGATGAACAAGAAAGTAGGAATAGTGTTCGTGTATCATCCACAAAAACGCTTTATATTATATTTACACATGCTCCACAAACAAGTGGAATTTACAAGCATCTAATCAGTATATATCAATAGTAATCAATATGCTAAGTCTACTAAAATTATTTAAAATTATGAATGAAAATCTACACTAAAAATTCTGTTCTTCACTAGTCTAACAATGTTCATTTGTCTTTGGCATTCTATCTCCCGTCTGTCACATTCCCTGGATCGACAGGCGAATCTAATTTTAGACAAGCGACTTCAATGTTGACTTCTGTTCAGATAAATTCATCCCTTTCAGCGACTTATTCATCTATGAATCTCTGCAGCTCATTATCTTAATATTAATTACTAATATACATTTCTTTAATATATATATAAGGCATTGTTTTCTTAACCACAATTACTAATAAATACATTTTTCTTCTTCTTGGAAATTTTGGTGAGGATTATCGACATTCCATTTCCCTTTCAGCGAAAATTCTAATTCAGAGAATAGGTATGTTCTCTAATCGAGATTCGGTCAATTTTTTAGGATAAAAAATCAAACTCCCATTGCCAACGTTTTGGTTTTATTTAAAACCTTTTTCATAGGCCTACAAACAAAGAATAATAAGAAATCACATATCAACATCAAACATATACACAATATGAAAATGGATTGTTACAACTTATGAATATTCGTTTTCGAACAAAGGTCACACGTTCGATTTTGAAGATACAACTATAATAGAAAAAGAAAAAGATGAGCAAAGAAGGAAGACACTTGAGATGTTATATATTAAAAAGGATCTAAGTTCGATTAATCATAGAAGTGATATTACTAATTTAAGTAATATTTATTCAGGAGTGTTGTGCTGAGTTTTAGTGAAATTTGATTTATTTAGTTCCCTTGAGTGAACAGTGTTGAGGTTATTTGTAATGTTATCTTATTAGTCTAGTCGAAGGTTTTGTCCGGTTACATTGATGTTCCTTTAAATAATGTAAATTTCATTTTCTTAGTTAAAAAATTCTTACTTCTGTAAGTAATATTGTTTTATGTATCTCTGAAATACTTCTGCTTGTAATATTCATAAGTTGTAACAATCCATTTTCATATTGTGTATATGTTTGATGTTGATATGTGATTTCTTATTATTTTTTGTTGAAGGCCTATGAAAAAGGTTTTAAATAAAACCGAAATGTTGGCAACGAGATTTTTCATCCTAGAAAATTGACCGAATCCCGATTAGAGAACAGTCCTACTATATATAAGGAAACGGCAGGTTTCCTGCCGTTGTGTTTTCGGCGTGCTTGGTCGCCCATTCTCTTTTCTCCTGAAGACGGATCATCCAAAAATTTGAGTTTGTGAGTGTGTCTCTTTCTCTGTGTGTTGAATTTCTTTGTTTTTGAGCTTATATATATATATATATATATATATATATTAACAATCCATATTGTTAAATTTTTGTAGCAGTTCTGACTGTATACAAACAACATAAAGAATATAATTGCATTAAACAACATTACTGTTTAATATTCTCATGCATATAATAGAGAGAATATTAAGTAACAAATAAAAAACTTTACAGATACACTCACTTTTGTTTGATATTTTGACATTCTATTTGATCTTTGATGTGTACCTATACCTTTCGGTCAAAACACATAAAATCAAATCAGGCCGATGCATTTTACTTGCTGCCCTTTAGTCACACCCCAGTAGGGTGCTGCCAAGGTGACCGCGCGGAGGTGGGCAACAAGATGCTACATCGCGCAACCATTTCTTAATTCGCGCATCAGTACCAAAATCGGAACACACAAACGCAAGGCAAAAAACAGGTTATCTTGGTACTTAAGGTGATCATAGGACCTACAATAAATAGAATAATATAAAAGACTAAAAAACTAAAACCTAAATAGTCACTAGACGGCAAGGGTTCTTAGGAGTACTCGATATTCCTCCTAAGCTACAACTAAACCTAACTTAAGACTTACAATAAATAAAAAAAGAAAACATAACGGACTTATAAATAAACGAGCATAACAAGACTAAAATATAATAAATGACTAAAAGGCTAAAGCTTAAATAGTCACTAGAAAATGAAGGTTCTTAGGAGTACTCGATATTCCTCCTACCCTACATACTAAACTAAGCTTAAGACCTACGATAAATAAAAGAAACAACAGACATATAAATAAACAAGAATCACGAGACGGAAATAAAACAAAAAGGGACTACATAGCTAATATAACAATAAAGAAAGACAACAAAAGTTCTTAGGGGTACTCGATATTCCCCCTAAGATATTACTAAACTAAACTTAAGACCTACAAATAAATAATAAGAAAACATAACGCACATATAAAACGCCAGGCAAGGCGAGGCTAAAAATATTAATAGGGACTAATTAACTGATGAGTAAAAATAGAGATGGTCTACCAGAACAATATATATATATATATTTTGACATTCGTCGTCATGTGTATGTAGAAGTAAATTGCTCACTTGAATGGCACCAATTATCATAAATAAAACATCCGACGACGCAAATGTTCCTCCGTTTCATCTTCTCGTTTCCTTGAGCCTTTAGTACCTTTGGATGACGGTTATCCTTTAATAACTGATGATGAAAGGTGTTAAAATATCGAAAAAAAAATCAAGTTTGTGTAGTTTATTTACTTATTACTTAATAGTGTTTGTCGTAATAAATCCTCTGGGATCATTCGTCGATTCTTCATCAGTTATCAATCATCAGATATGTTTAAATGAGACCATAATTTGCTGAAACCTTCTGTATAAGTTTCTCAAGCTTCTAAATTATGTTGTCGTTACTACATCCACACTATACTCGTATAATACATTTTCAATTGTCAACCTGTTTATCATATGTTTGAAAAGCTTTTTCAAAGTTCCTATGTTTGTGGAAATTTTCCCGCACCAAACTGGGAAATTTTCCACACTTATCTAATGATAATGAAGCAGAAATTTATAAACAATGGTCATTTTGATGAAAATTTTGACAACATTCTAAAAGAGTTCTTGTAACGATTGAAAAAAAGGAATGTAGAAATATCTGGAACCATTCTTAAAGTGTACAACATGAATGAGTATTTATATAAACACGAAGTAGATGAAAAAGTTCTAAATAACAACATAAGATGAAAAAACGCCGACCATAGAGTTTCACTGATCACTTGCTATAATTCTTTACTGTCAGCTGTTTATTAATGGCCAAAAGCAAACCACAACAAGAACTCTCAATTGAAAGAAATGAATCTAGTGTTAATGCATAAATGTAACTACGAAGACTGTAAAACCTGAAAACACTCAGATATTGCAGTAACGACAAACTTACTGTCTAGGCAACTCACAATACGGATGATAGGGTGAAATCCTAAAAGACAGAAAGAGCAAGTTTATCATGCTAAGATAACGAGGGAATAAAACTTGTGGGAATAAAAAAATAAAAAAGAACGAGACCAACAGAGGCTCAAATTAACAGAATCTATGCATAAGTATACAAGTAGAAAATAGTAACAAAGTTTTAAAACTGTAGTTTAACCCATGCCAAGTAGAACCCGTCCAAGTAGTGACTTTGGGTTCTTGTACCGTTTAGAAAAACAACTTTTATCCCATTAATTCCTTAAATGGAATCAATTTTACTTATTTAAAGGAGCTAACTATTTGGAACTCATTTATGTGTTGGTAATGACTGGTGACCGTTGAAACATGTTAACGATTAAAAATACATTATTTAGTGTAGATATAGTAACAAAAAAACGTTATTTAGAAAACTTGAGATACTCATAACATTTCAACCAAATAAGGTCTTATTGTTAACAAAGTCAGTATTCAGAAAGAACTGCTACCAAATATGTATACTTGTATAAACTAAATTCACAGAAAGGAGACATATGTGAGAGATCACAAAAACTCACTACTCTATTTTGACTGTATTATCAAAGGTAGAAAGATGTGAGTCGCTCCGAAGACAAACGAGGATTTAAAGTTAGCCCTGAACTTGAGACCTAAATGTCGCCTCATGTAAGTCCTGGCTTGCCTTGAGAGTCACATGTCTCCATCTGATGACGACGCAGTCTAAATATGGTTGTGTTTTTTCTTGATCCCTTGTATGTGTTTCCCTTCTATGAATTAGTTTATTTAGTTCGTGGAACCGTCTTATATAATCTCTATATAGATAAAATGAATGTATGTCTGCTTGTTTGTACGCGATAGATTCAAAAACCATACATCCAATCGCCGTGAAAATTTAGGAAATTATTAGGTACATCCCGGGAAGGATTATGTAAAGTTTTTTAAAAATCAGAGTTGTGGTTCAGGTAATATCACAAAAATATTATAATAGATAAGGTTTGCTGTATAACCTGTTTGTTTACATTTTGACTTTAATTGGTAATGGCAGCCGCATGTAGGTTATTCTTTATGATAATATTTCCACATGCTTTGTTCAATTGGAAATAACCAGGTACCAGAAATTTTATTATTGTTTTCAGATTGATATTAAAGACAATCATTGTAATTTTATATGGGTTTTTTATTAACTTTAACAAAGCTTTAGCTATTATCAATAGTTTACAATTAACTTTTCATATCTAATTGGTTTAACTTGCTTTAAGCATTAAAGAAAGTTATGCGTTATATAATAACTTATTAACTTTAAGTATACATAATAGTATTACGAATAATGATGATAGTGATAGCAGGATTACTCTAGAATGTCTACAGGGCAACAAAAATCATTCACCTTTGATCAACTTAATAAGACAAAAACTGGACAGTTTAAAAGCAAGGGTAACAGTTTATTTTACCTGGGTCAAGAGCCACATTGGTATAGAAGGGAACGAGTTAGCTGACCAGCTGGCCAAAAGGGCGGCCCAACAGATAAATACAGAGCCAATCTACTCTCACATGCCAAACACTGCCCTCAAGCAGTGGGCCCATGAACGTAGCATGGAGTGCTGGCAGAAGTTGTGGGAAGAGGCGACCAATGCTCAACTTACAAAAAGATTTCTACCATCTGTCAGTCAGAGAAAGAAAAAGAACCTCAAAGTGGACTGGAAACTGACCCAGTTTCTAACAGGGCATGGGAGATTTGGCCACTATCTCCACCGCCTGAAACTTGTCAACTCTCCAGGGTGTAGCTGTGATGGTAGGTCACCTCAAACAGTTCAACACCTCCTGTTCGACTGCGTTGAGTTAAACTCAGAGAGGAGTAGGATGGAGAGAAAAGTGGTGACTGCCGGAGATGCGTGGCCCCCGCAGCTTGCATCTTTGTTGGAGGAGGGCCTAGTCGGTGCCTTCGTGGAAGTGGTTAACAAATATTTTAATTTACTGAGTTGATTATGATAGCCTGTATTATCTGTGTGCTCTGATGGCAATTGCTCTGTTGTCATTGTGGTTATTTTGTTGTTGTTAGTCATTATATATTTAAGCTGTATTTGCATAGCATGATGGAGATTGTTGTGTAGCATTGAAGATTTTGATGCGTGTGGTGCCTTCTGGTGGAGCATGCTGTTCTCTGACAATAAAAAAAAAAAAAAAAATAATGATAGTATTTGAACCATTAATTTTAATCTTAAAAGAATAGTTAGAGTATTTTGTTTAAGTTTAATAATTGTATGGCTTCTTAATTTATTCCTGATTGATTAATTCGTTTGTTTAAAATATTTAATTATTAGTAATTAGTACTCGGCCCTACTTCATGTAGACAAAATGATAAGTTGTTATATATATCGATGATATCTAATTAGAAGACGTTTCATTTCTGTATGTATTGTTCGGCAAAAAATATTCTTTTGATTATTTGTTTAATTTAATCTATCAACTACCAATTGTATTAGACAAAGTGTGCAATTTATAATCAGTGTTAGATTATATCTTTTTTGCATAATCTATAATTTTAATTCTGTATTAATTTCATTTATCTCAAAAAAGTTAAGTGTAACGGAACTATAGAAAATTTAAATTGTTTTCGTTATATGTAATTTATTATTAGAGTTGGAATTAAATTATTTCCCGGGTAAAGCCGGGTAGGTCAGCTAGTTCCTTATATATATATTTATAAACTATTTTGAAAGTAACACACAGAAATGAAACCACAGAAACTCACTTCTGTATTCCAATGGTCTCGTCATCAGGATATTTGAAACCTTGCTAAAACCTGCTAACTTTTATTTATGACTCATTGTTTGCTTCTAAATTTGCTCTGAACTTATTAGATTCCAGTTGTTACATTAATCTGAAGATGTCCCAACATGTTTCTGAGGAGCAATGTAAGATATAAAAACATAAATGAAGAAGTAACACTGGTCACTTACTATGAAAAGCCCACCTGTGAATAGACTATTTTCAATAAATAATAACCAAGTCAAAAAAAAAAAAAATAACTTTAGAGGAAACATCTGGTGTACGAGTATATGTTTACTTATGGGGGCTTTGATACCCAAATGTGCTCATACATTGGTTTGACTACCACCGCCTTAACAAGAAGGCAAAGAATGCACTTCATGGTGCACGAAAATTTGGGAGCGGAATCTAAAAAAATGTACAAGCCTCTTTAAAAAAAATGTAATTTTTAATAATATATATTTTTTTAAAATATAACAATTTTGTTTTTAACAATAAAATTTTAAATTAGGAAAACCTATAAAATAACAATATAACATTTTTGTCAACTGTAAATATTATAAGCAATTATTTATAATTTTTACAGTAGAATCTATAGAAAATGAAAGACTCTTGTCTTCTGAGCTGATGAAGGTGTATGACATGAGATGTTTTAAATGTTGGTAATTAGGATATATATGTGATTTTTGATTGCATTTAGGGAAGTGCGAGGTTGTAATGGTGGTATGAGTGGGTGACGTAGGCCGTTGGCGGATAGTGGGGCAGTGGGCCAGGTATATTCCAAGGTTAGTAGGCAGATCTATTTCGATCGAGTACGACCATGAAGAGGAGATGAGAACGGGCAAGATCCGAGAAGTGTGGCGTCGCGTGGTGGCCTTTACAAATGATTACCCCATTGTCAGAGGAATGGTTTCGTATAGTCTCATCTGGCCTATGGGCAGTATTATACAGCAGTCGATAGAGGGGCGTGAACAGATTGATTGGTATAGGGTTTGTCGCTTCTCCTTCTACGGCTCTTGCTATGTTGCTCCTACTTTGACTATCTGGATGACGCTTGCTCGCCACATGTGGCCTGGCCCAACAATCTATTCAACATTGAGTAAGGTCAGTCCACTTTCACTTTTCTACTACACTAAAAGATGAAGAACTAAGCTTTCATCTCCTATGCTGTCATTGAAATCGCTCGGTCCTTGTTCATTTTCAAAATATCATTGAAATATAGTTTATATAACAACAATTTAGTTTGCATCTTGAAGATGGACAAGTTTAAAACTGCTCGAGCATAGGAAAAAGCTCAATTCATCTCTTAATATATAGATGTAATAACTTATTTCCAACTAACAATATTTGAACCATTTCAAAATCAAATAATACAGTACTCCTGAACATGTGGCTAAACTATAATCAGGAACAATTAATGATCATGGGTCAAATTTTTTTACTCATAAATCTATTTGTGCTTTTACTTGATTAGTTTGGTTTAAACAAGTTTTATAGATATAATTCATTTTCTGAAGATAATAATTAAAATTTACTGAAACAAGTTGAAAAAGAACCTTGGTGAACTACTTCTTGTATTAAAATGTCCTGCCTTAAGAAATGTTTTCGGAGACTTATAAACTTGAAAACAACTAAATATAGATATAAATAATGATCAAACCACAAAATGAAAAGGGAAAAAAGACTAAGATCTTTTCATTTTCTGGTTTGACCATTGATTGTTATTTCACGAGTTTATGTGAAATCTTATTATAGTTATATATCTGTCCTACGGTCGATAAAATATTGTTGTTATGATATAAAAAAAAAATATATATGCTTCATTGATTGCATCAAGTGTTTATTGTGCTTCTTTTAAAAAATAGCATATATATTGATATATTCAGGGAACAGTCCTTTAATATATGTTTTGTCGATCAAAGTGCTATTTTCAGTTTTTATATTTATAGTTTTTGAACTTTTGATTTGTTCTTCAAAAAATTTTTGAATATGTTCCACAAATTTAATTCCATATTCATTCATTGTTTATTTACCCTTAATGTTATCTATAAATAATTAATATTAGAACTGTTTTCTATTATTAATAACTGTGTTTATCGTTTGGATTGTGCTACGTGTTATCTTTTTGTGAAGTAGACTGTATTATTTATCCTTCCTGTGAATGACCATAGCCTATCGTTATTTAACAGTTTAATCTACCTTCAATCCATGTTAATTATAAACATGTTAACATGTTTCAATCCATGTTAACCCCTATGCCTTTCCTTTAATGAGTTTTTCAACATTCAGATTCTGAGACTCCTTCCCTGTGATGATAAGCTCACGACTTCATGATTTCTTAATACCACCACTTCATCCACCTCTTGGACTGATTTTCTCTTGATCTAAATTAAAGCGAATAATTTTTGATTATTCTTTTAGCAGAATTCATATATTTTATATGAATTCATTTTCTATTTTATAGTGTGTTATTTAATTTACCTTTCTTCGTACAACAATTCCTTCTCTTGCATGTTTAATCTTCTTTTTTCATTTATTTTCCTCTATCTTCTCAGTACTATTCTTCATTTTGCTAATATTTTCCACGGTTTATCTTGTAGCTCATTAGTATTTTTTTCCTTCATCTCAGTTCACAAGTATGATACAGATTTATTCCGTACTACCTAGTTAAGGCCTTTGAAGACCTTTACTTCTTTACACTTGTCTTCTATTATTTGTTTGAAGATGATACGGAATGTTGAAACATTTAAACATACTTTTTTTACTAAGTTTAAAACTAAATTTATATTTGTATATATAATTATATATATATATATTATTTATTAAATTTATGCAATATATATATATATATCTTATACTAATATATAGTATATATTACTCTACCTTCAATCCATGTTAATTTGGAGTCTTGTTTTCCCATTTCTTATTGTGGTTTGATCATTGAATATATATATGATATTCATACATATATATGATATATATATATATATATATATGAGTCGTTATCAGCCTTTGGAGCGATTAACTTCTTTTCCTGAAGACGAGGACATCGAAATATAGTAGTGAGTTCAGTGGTTTCCTTTCTATGTGTTCTTTTTTAAATTCTAGTTTATATATATATAGTTCAATATAGACAAAGAAACATAGATAAATCAAAAGGACACACTTACAGTCTCTAATTTTCGGTTTGAACCGTCTTCAGGAGAGATAAGAGAGGGAAACCAAGCGCACTGGTTCAGAGACGGTTGGTTTCTGAAAGTCACGGTCTCCAACCGTCTCTGAACCAATGCGCTTGGTTTCCCTCTCTTATCTCTCCTGAAGACGGTTCAAACCGAAAATTAGAGACTGTAAGTGTGTCCTTTTGATTTATCTATGTTTCTTTGTCTATATTGAACTATATTTGTCCGTTTTGGATCGTATAAATATATATATATATATATATATATACATATATATATGTATAAATATGTATATATGTATATATATATAGATAAATATATATATATACTTTTTCCAACGAAAAAGTATATATATATATATGTATATATATATATATATATATATTAGTATAATTTGGAAGCGGACCTTCTTTTAGACATATTTCATTAAATGCCTTGCTTATTTTTAATCTTTTTTGTTTCATATGTACTATCTCTAATACTAATACTCTTACACAGCGTTTCCATTTCCTGGTAAAATATAAATCAATTCACCAAATGATTTATTTGTATGATTCACAGTTTCCGACGTTTTGGCCTACTTGACCATTTTCAAGAAGAAATCATTAACGATATGCAAAATTATTTTAAAAAAAACTAATAACTATTATTAAAACCAATTATAAAATCTAAAATATACATTACACATTCGGTTAAAACCTAAACGTAACCTTTAGATCAACAGGTTTGTTTTGATCAGGTTTCCATTTAACCACTTATAATTACAGTACTTCAAAATTACAAAATATTAATTACAGTATCCAGTTATTAAGTCCTTGTCACGTGTGTAATTTTAAGATTCTTGCAAAACAAGTGGCCTGATCGTTAAGGTTCGGCTTCTTCTTCGTTATACCTAACGTTTCTATAATATGTAGCCTCCTGTGATCGCTTTCATGATACGAGTATAACACTTTAGTATTGTTTTCTAGTGTTTTTCGGTTTAGCTTGATATTATGGATGTCCATTTTAAGTTCTTTAGGTCCTCCATTGGCGTTATACATCGTAAGTTGATATGAAATTATTGCAGACGTAGAACCAATATAGGTAGCTTGATTTAAGGAGCTCACAGTTTCCTATGGAGCAGTTGTATCCATACACTACATTTGTTTTTTGTTGTTGCATTTTTTGTTGCAAGTTGTTTGCTAATTATAAGATTTTCTGTCCACCAACTCCTATAATAAATGCTAGTGTTTATCTTGTCTGCAGAGTTAACACATGTTGTATTTGCTTTGATTATCGCCTTCAAAATTCTTTCGTGTTTCTTATATTCTGTAGAGAATTGGTTCCTATAATATACATCTTCAGTTCGACCTTCTTCAGCCAGCAGATGATGCTGACGATTACTTTAACTTAGATTGGTAATGTGTTTATTTAACGTATATGTGTTTAGATTGCCTATATATATATATATATATATATATATATATATATATATATATATAGTTGAATATAGATAAAGAAACATAGAGAAATCAAAAGAACACACTTACGTATTTCCGTATATATTTAACGTATATGTGTTTAGATTGCCTATATATATATATATATATATATATATATATATATATATATATATATATATATAGTTCAATATAGATAAAGAAACATAGAGAAATCAAAAGACCACACTTACAGTCTCTAATTTTCGACCTTCTTCAGCCAGCAGATGATGCTGACCATTACTTTAACTTAGATTGGTAATGTGTTTATTTAACGTATATGTGTTTAGATTGCCTATATATATATATATATATATATATATAGTTCAATATAGATAAAGAAACATAGAGAAATCAAAAGAACACACTTACAGTCTCTAATTTTCGGTTTCTAAGCGCACTGGTTCAGAGACGGTTGGAGACCAACCGTCTCTGAACCAGTGCGCTTGGTTTCCTTCTCTTATCTCTCCTGAAGACGGTTCAAACCGAAAATTAGAGACTGTAAGTGTGTTCTTTTGATTTCTCTATGTTTCTTTGTCTATATTGAACTATATTTGTCCGTTTTGGATCGTATTTCTAACGAAAAAGTGTATATATATACACTAGACTACCCGTGACCCTTTGTGTCACTCAGAAATAATAGCAATACTTATTGAAATAAATTAATTCAGAATTGATTGACAGAACATGATTGACAGGGATAATTTTAATTGTTGTTTCTTCATATTAAGGCGCGGAAACAGATTCTTATATGGCCCAAGCTTTTGATATAGTATTCTTAACATGATTCAAGATACATACACAGTAAGTATATTTAGCAAAATAAAAATCAATTAAAACTAAAAAAAGTGATTTATTTTATCATATAAATAAATAAATAAAACATCAATTCAAGTTATATACACAATGAAATATATTTAAACCAAACAAAACTTGAAACTGAAATATTCAATTATTTACCTAACAAAAATAACATTAATGAAAGGAATGTATCTTTATAATATTACCTTAGAACATTTGTATTCAAGTTTGTTTCTAAAATTTTTCGTTTTAACCCCTAATATAGTAGTTCATCATATATTTGTTACATTTATTTATAATACATTTGCACTACTGTCATCAGCGAGCACGCAAGCCTCTTGGCTACTCTAGCTCTATGCCTTAATTTTATTAGCAGTGTTTATATTTTGCAAATTATAAATAATTTTTTTTGTTTATTTTATTTGTTAATACATTTTCACTATTGTCATCGGCAAGCATGCAAGCCAGTGGGCTACCCTGGCGCCATGCCTTTTGTTTATTACCAGTATTTATATATACGCAAATATTAAATTTAAAAAAATTTTTTTTGTTACATTTATACATAATCATTTGCACTACTGTCATTGGCGAGCACGCAAGACACTTGCTATCCTAGCTCCAATTTTAGAAATATCGTCATACTTTTCTTTTATTTAAAATTATTCAGGTAATAAATAATATATATTTAATTTCAGGTCTCTATCTCCACGGAAAATGCGTGAACAAACAAACAAACTCACGAACTTTATGTATAGAGATATATAACAGACTAATTTATTTTGAAAGAATAAAAATTATATGTCAGTAGGTAATTCATAGCAGTAATTTTGAGTAGGTTATTTATAAATTTTTAAATTATTCTCTTATTTTCATAATTATAAGTCAGATATACACATCTTACTTTCGTTCGGTGATAGCAACACTTTTATTAGGCTTATTAAAAGTTCTTCTGCTTTAGAGGTGACATTTAGATGTGGGGGGATGATATCATCATTCACTCTTATCAGTCTTTGAGGATAAGCTTCAACGCAATCTCCAATATCCACTTCAAAGATATTGTTTGATGATGTAAATAAACACTTGACAAAAATTAATATGAAACTTGTCAAACGAGTCAACTGTTATAATGCACGAATAGCACTATAATTGTAAGTAATGGTAATACTACTTACAGTAGATGGGAGGAACCTGTATGTGGCCTTTTCAACCATGAAATGCGGCCTTCTCAGGTTTGTTGAGAAAAATGTTTCAAAATATAAAGAATAAAAAATCTTGATAATAAAAACAAAAAAAATCTGTTATTTGGGAAGAAGATTATTTATCAATCATTACTTGAAAAGTTTAAGCTTTTAGAAAATCATTTTCCTGAGTTAACAGAGGCAATGAGGGCACTACTGAGTCTTTTGACAGATGCAAAACAGTTATACGAGGTGTGTAAATAAAGTAGTAAGACTGGCAACGTCGCTTTCGATCTGGTAACGCTGGAGACGCGTGGCCTTGAGTAGCGTCAGGTACACGTGTGATGCGCCTCCAGTATGAATCTGAACTCGCCACAGTCATTTGTTTGTCCGTAGCGTTGGTTTTCGTGAAATGGTTTTTTCTTGAGCGTTTTAAAAATGAGTGACCTCAAAGTTGAGCAGCGGTGTGCAATCAAATTTTGCTTCAGACTTGGACATAATGCAACCAAAACTTTTGAAAAACTTCAGGAGGCCTATGGACAACGTGTTTTATCAAGGGCACAGGTTTTTCGGTGGTTTAAGGAATTTTCAGAAGGAAGAGAGTCGATTGAAGATGAACCACGAAGCGGAAGGCCTTCAAGTGCAAACACCGATGAAAATGTCAACAGAGCACGGAACCTTGTGCGTTCAGATCGACGCTTGACGGTCAGGTTGACGCACTTCTACCGTGAGGTCCTTGAAAGACTTCGAAAAAGAGTCCTTCGTGTGCGGCCAAACATCAAAGACAAGTGGGTGTTGCATCACGACAACGCGCCCTGTCACACTGTCATCTCAATAAACGAGTTTTTGGCCAGTAAAAACATTCCTGTTGCTCCTCAGCCTCCTTATTCACCAGACTTGAGTCCTTGTGACTTTTGCCTCTTCCCGAGATTGAAAAATCACCTCAAGGGAACTCATTTCGGGACACTACAAAACATACAAACTGCTGTAACCGACCAGCTGAAGGCCATTCCAGAATCCGAGTTCCAGCAATGCTACAATGATTGGAAGGACCATCTCCAGCGCTGTGTGGCTTCCGAAGGGAACTATTTTGAAGGTGACAATATCACATTGTAATTATATTTGAATAGAAAAATTAAAAAAAAAATCAGTCTCACTACTTTATTTACACACCTCGTAGATTTACTGATCGTGGAATATAATGATATGTTCAAGGATTTTACAATGTAACTATTATATAAGATACATGCATATTGTTATTACCACTGAGGTTAGTAAGATTAATATTAGAATTAGAAAAAACCGTCATACCTCGTAAGTTGATATCGGAGATGTTGGAGCGCTTTCGGATCTTGTCCATCTTCATTCGCAACTAATCTATGGGGCTATTGTCGAGAGGTTTTTTAGTCGTGTCCACTGCTGTCTAGATATTGTTATTTCGACAATAGCCCCATAGATGAGTTGCGAACGAAGATGGACAAGATCCGAAAACGCTCCAACATCTCCGATATCAACTTACGAGGTATGACGGTTTTTTCTAATTCTAATATTAATATTATATAAGAATTTACTTATACATTCGTTCTGGCCTTTTGAAGAAAGGGATCTTTCCACCAAGAAGGGTTCCTCACCCCTGACTTACAGTTATAAGTTAGTTATTAACATGGTTTCATAAAGTAGGCTTATTTAATAATTTAAATAATCTTAATTAATAATAATAATAATTAATAAAAATATATAGTATCAGGGGTGGGTTAGTTTTTTCCAATACTGTATACTGTAAGCAATAGTGAGTGCTGGGTTTCCTTACAATAGTACCGTCTTCTTCCGAAAACAAGACATCCCTCGAAAATAAGCCCTCGTGTGATTTTCGGGAGTTTTGGAATATAAACCCTCCTCCAAAAATAAGCTCTAGTTAAAATAATGTAAAAAATATAATTCGTTAAAAATGACAGCTATATTGCAAGACATGAGAGATACGGACCAATAATTCTACAGGAATTTGATTTGGAGAAAAATTCAGAAAGAATTCAAAATTTGATAATTTATTACGATATTCCAGAAGAAGTTGACATGATTGTAATCGAATAAATTTAAATTTCTGTATATATACTCGTATGAATATTAAACGAAAAAATATAAATTGATTTATTGTACTTCAAACCTGAAAATAAGCCCTAGCACGTATTTTGGGCCTAAAAAGAAAGTAAGACTGTGTCTTATTTTCGAAACAAGACTGTACAGCGGATCAGGAGTTTGCACCAGCGTGGGACTTTTAACCGATTTTTGCAAGGTCTAGGTACACTCATGCTAATTGCTTTGCTGTAAAGGGTTGTTCAGTAGCGAAATATATTCTGCGCAAGAATGAGGATATTATTGCAACTCGTAAAACCCCTATGCAACGTTCCCTGTTAGATGCGGCATGCGCAATCGTGCACTGCTCGCACATGCTCTGCGCACAACACAACTAATCTAGTGCCCAGAAAAACTCAACATACATTCGCCAAAAAAAAAAATTTCTAACCTTTTAAATGAAGGTTAACCTAAAAAAATGAAGTAGCATTTTGAAAGGTAAAATATACCATTTTTCTTATGTTATTAACTTAGTACATCGTGAAATACCCTTTTTTCTAGTTTATTATTTTTTTTTAAATTTAATTGGATACAAAATAATATCAAGAACAAACAAAGTTGCAAATAAAGTATTTTTAAATAACTTCTTATAGTAACTTCTGTTTTTTAAACAAGATAGAAATCACATTTTTTTTGTGAGTAATATATATATATATATATACTCGTATCACTTACTGTGGTCCCTAGTCTCCTCAGAGAGCTTGTGTGTGTGCGCACAGATGCATGAACATTCAAAGGGAACATTGCTCAGAAAGTTTGTGTGTGTGTGCGCAGATACATGAAAATTTAGAGGGAAATTGCCCCTATGTATGACATATATTGCATATTCACCCACGTTATTAATAATGGGAAGATCTCTAAAATTGAACTCTTTATAGAGACGATCATAGCACTATCTACCCTAAACAACAATGTTGTTCAGCAAATGAAACTGACCCAAAACAGTAAACAGAAATATTATTGCAAACGACGATCTGCAGACTTGCTATAGAACCAAACGGCGATATATATTTCGAAAGGTTTTTTAGTGATAAACAATGGATAAAAGAAGAGTGATTAAGGTGGCTGAAGGCCCTAGATCTTATTTAATTCAAAACGAATACTTTATATTACAAAACTCCCAAGCTGTGGGATTGGGACTACTTAAGTGCATAGCTCTTGGATATAAGTCTGTTTAGATCAGATCGTAGGTATATAAGTGTCCCCCTTAGCCTTTAGCGCGAGTGAATGTCCAAAGTATACTCTGAGTAAGGGGGCCAGATCAGCTCAGTGGCAGCGTGCTCGCCTCTGTACTGGTATGTCCGGGGTTTAATACCCACTCTGACCTTTTATTTATTCACGTGGGAGGTGAATAAATCTGAGTACGTCGACTCTGGGAGAGCACGTTTAGGCATCGGTCTCGAGCCTGTACGATGTCAGGTACTCGTTCAAAATCTCTACTCTAAATACACTAGAGTTAGGCAAAATTTAAGACTCCCAATGTAGTAATCAGTCTTCATTGTGTGGTATCACAAAGAGCCAATGTTCAGCCTATGTGTGTTCCTTTGTGGGAATACCATTACAACCTAACCTGTATGAATTTTCTGTATCACAGAATCTATATCATAAATAAATTATCACTATACTATTCACATTTTTATCAGATTTAATTAAAATTTACCAAATATAATGTTAAAAAAATGTGATATTTTTAAAACTACATCATAAAAATGGTGCTTTATAGTAAAAGAGTATTTCATTTTTTCCTGCTTGAGTGATTATTCAAGGCAGTGTTTATCAAGCGGGATTCCGCAAGAACAGCTGAGATAAGCTAATGCACTTGTGAATTCTCGTTTAATCTCATACACTTAATATTATACAAGCGTACACACACAACTTGTTCTGTAAACTGATACAGCACTAATCTGCTTTCGCTTCCTTTATATTCACGTATTATTGTAGTTATATGATATTGGTACTTACGTGTATTTTTTTTTTAGTTTTGAATTTTTGTATATCAATGAAAATTCCCTGATGAAGTATTACAAACAAACGTTATAAATTGCACTTAGCATTATTAATAAATTTGATAAATCGTATTAATTTTCATTTAAACCAATTATTGAGACATATATATATATATATATAATATATATATATATATATATATATATATATATATATTAAAATTAACCGCAGTCTCGGCATTCACAATCTTAAGACTGAGAGATTCAATCCTACGAACTAACCTCCTGCTAACAGGGTTCAACTGGAAAAGGAGTTGGCCAAGTGACATGTTTAATTAAAATCGATAACTCATGCTTAGTCATTGGTATAAATAGATTAAAAGGATAGTACAGGTTAATATAAAGAGAAGGTCAAAGGTCAATAATGAACAAGAAACAAGCGGTTAGAATAAAAGAGTTGAAAGGTCAACGGTATACTTTACTAAAATATACTAAAATATGACTAAAATAAAGCGATATATATATATATATATCGCGGAGCTGCAAAAGGCAAATGTCATATATGAATATAACTGTAATATGGGAGATTGTGAGCTTCTAGCCAATTTAAAATATATTGGTATACCATCGACACCACTTACACGACGACTGACGATGCACTTACAAGTAGGAGCCATCGCCAGACACACCTTCCAGGAACAAGGAAGAAAACTCACCCGCCAGGACCTTGTACAAAACACCATAATTTTAAAGCAAGCCAATGACCCAGCCAGACTACAAATATACGAAGCCATGAAAATCATGAAACATAATCCATTAATTAATCGTCAACACACCGGGGTTTCAAGCATACTGCTGCTTCTAGGTGACCAACCACCAGCTACTCGCTAAGGCAACAGCCAGTCTCCACCCAGTATACAAACCAGCAACATCTAATATATATATAATCTTTATTAATCTATGTATTACCTACTAATCTATTTATACTATTGACCTTTCAACTCTTTTATCATTATGTTTATTGTACTTTTCTTTCTTTCTAACTATACCATCCCTATTAATTCTTACTTTCATTCAACTCTCTTATTTTAATACATTTTCTTGTGCTTTTATCCTTCATTTCCATTGATATTCTTAATCTATTTATTACCTATTAATCTAGTTTTTACTGTTGACCTTTCAACTCTTTTATTCTAACCGCTTGTTTCTTGTTCTTTATTGACCTTTGACCTTCTCTTTATATTAACCTTTACTAATCCATTTAATCTATTAATACCATTGACTATCTCATTGATTTTGTTCAACATGTCACTTGGCCAACTACTTTTCCAGTTGAATCCTGTTAGCAGGAGGTTAGTTCGTAGGATCGAATCTCTCAGTCTTAAGATCATGAATGCCGAGACTGCGGTTAATTTTAATGATACCTGTTTGAAAGAGGATCTGCTGCCTATTTATACCAATATATATATATATGAGATAAAATGCCGTAGGGAAGAATCAAAATGAAGAAAAATAAGGTCTGAGATCTTTTAGACTATCACGTCAGGGAGCTACTATAAATATATATATATATATTCCCTGATAAAACGAAATACGATCCAAACTGGACACAATACGAGTTCGAGATTAACAAAGAGTAACACACAAAGTAGGGAAACACACTTACAGACTCAAATTTTCGGGTAATCCGTCTTCAGGAGAAAAGAGAATGGGAGACAAAGCACGTTGTAGACGCAACGGCAAGTAACCCTTGCAAGTAACGGGTTACTTGCCGTTGCGTCTACAACGTGCTTTGTCTCCCATTCTCTTTTCTCCTGAAGACGGATTACCCGAAAATTTGAGTCTGTAAGTGTGTTTCCCTACTTTGTGTGTTGCTCTTTGTTAATCTCGAACTCGTATATATATATATATATATATATATAGGTGTGTTCTCTAATCGGGGTTCGGTCAATTTTCCAGGATAAAAAATCAAACTCTCGTTGCCAACGTTTCGGTTTTATTTAAAACCTTTTTCATAGGCAGAAGTAAGAATTTTTTAACTAAGAAAATGAAATTTACATTATTTAAAGGAACAACAATGTTAGCCGGACAAAACCTTCGACTAGACTAATAAGATAACATTACAAATAAAAAAAAAACATTTAAAAACAAGTAAAAAAAAACATTTTTTTTTTATTTGTAATGTTATCTTATTAGTCTAGTCGAAGGTTTTGTCCGGCTAACATTGTTGTTCCTTTAAATAATGTAAATTTCATTTTCTTAGTTAAAAAATTCTTACTTCTGTAAATAATATTGTTTTATATATCTCTGAAATATTTCTGCTTGTAATATTCATGAGTTGTAACAATCCATTTTCATATTGTGTATATGTTTGATGTGGATATGTGATTTCTTATTATCCTTTGTTTGTAGGCCTATGAAAAAGGTTTTAAATAAAACCGAAACGTTGGCAACGAGAGTTTGATTTTTTATCCTGGAAAATTGACCGAACCCCGATTAGAGAACACACCTATTCTATCAAACGGTCGATATATTATTGAATCTGTTATATATATATATATATATAAAATAATCATATTATAACAAGCGATGGAAATTATTAAATGTCAAATGAAAATATTAAAACAAGAAAAATATGCTCTAACGCCTTTCACTTTATGTCATCAGAGGACTTTTAAATTCTATGTTTTTTTTTCTTTCATATATGTAACAAGATTCACACAGTAAAGCTGTGAAAGAAAAATCAAAATCTAAACCATAGTATGAAATGAGATGTGTGATTTCTCAACCATCTAAGAAAGATCTTAGTCACATTTCTGATTTTCTTACTATAGTTTAGACGTTGAGGTATACACATGTATTTATTTCAAAGTTTTCTTATCCTGGCAACATAAATTCTACTCTGTTTTTCTTTATCAAGTTTGGTCCAGCCTCAAATAATTCTCAAATGTACCTTTAAGCGACCGTTTCGTCTATATTTTTAGACATTCTCAAGGGCTACATCAATACAAAGTTAATTACAATAACATGAAAATGAATTAAATGTTGTATTGATGTAGTCCTGAAGATATATAGAAATATAGATGTCTAGAAATATAGATGAAACGTTGGCTTGAAGGTGTTTTTATGGAAATTGTTTTACTCTAAACTCAACCTCAATAAAGAAAAATAATATTCACATCAATCTATTTTATAGAGGATTTTGAGATTTTTGGTTTAACAATTTACACCCGATTATTGTATGAAAAAAAAAACCCTGATTAAAGTGAACAACAAAAGGTTCAAAAATAAACTATTTTGGCATAAACAAGAAACAAGCACAGTTTCTTGGTTTTTAAACACCATCAGAGAAGAAGATTAGAATGGAGGTCACCACCCATATTCAATATCACGTTTCAGATTGTTTTGCAAAAAAATGGAAAATCCTTCATCAAAATAATGTCAAGAATATTGTTGTTGACATTCAGTACCATATATTTTTGTATTTCACGATAATTAATACAAGGTGATGAAAATATGTGAAATCTATTATATCTCCACCAGAGGTTCATTTCATTGAGACCTGTTAACTTATTTTAAGAGTTATGCAAAAATAAAAAGATTACAAAACACTTTCTACAGATTTAAAATTTTGCATATAATATTTTTTTTGTGATTACAGTAAGATAAAAATGAAACAAAGTTTTCATTATTAAAAGTACAATAAAGTACTAAAATGACTGTTAAGTTTGACCCATATTTACCTGTAGAACCGATTAACCACAATCTCATTGAAATCTCAAAAATTTATTAAAAGTAAATTTCTTTTTGAAATTAAAAAAGAACCATTAATTAATTAAAATAATTAATTAATTCGTATTTCGTAGTATTTACAAAAATTTAATTTGAAACAAAAAGTCGTTCAAAAAGTTAAAAAAAATTGTATACGAAATGAAATTACTATTTATATTATCAGCAGTTAATTAATTATGCTTTTAGAATTTCTTTTAAACAAAGAAGAAAACAAATTGGTTACACTGCTAAGTTCCAAAATCTACTTCTTAATCATTGGTATTCTTATAGATGACATCGCGATTTCTTTCATTGCATTCATTGATTTGTTTAATAACATCTTTTAATAAACATGAAGTGTTATAAGTCTTACGTTTGGTGGAAAAACAGACATAGGTAAAAGAGTGGCCCTTTATGGGGTTCAACGCATAGAATACTTGGCCATTAGTATCAGTAAGAACCAATACCTGTGATGAAAAATGAAACAGTGCTGAGAATGCTAGCTAAGTTAAAATATTATTAGACCTGACAAACTGTTTAAATTTATATAATCCGTCATAGATTTTGACTGGTGATAAATGCACAAAAATACCTTTCTCTAAAGGAAATCTAACTTAACTGTACACGAAATAACTAAAATCACACACGGGTTTCGCGTGGGTGAAAAAAAATAATTAATTTTATATTTATTTTTGGAAATATTGATATACCAGTATGCCATTTTTGTATCTGTGGAATAGTGGAGTGTCTACATTAAGTTTCATGTGAATCAAAACATACTTTGGTTTGTTAGATAAAAACAAACATAATTCGTACTATCAGATAAAAGATTGTCTATAACATTATGGTTATAATAATGTATTTTTTGAAAAGAATAAAATTTCTTTTATTTTTTTTCAAAATAAAAGATAAAATCGTATTTTATTTTGTGATTTTATCTTTTTCAATAATTAGTATCAATTAACTTACATAATATCATAACTTACTTAAATATCAGCATGGGGTTAAGCATTATCAAATTTTAAAATAACTAATTTGAATGTAACATACTCTCTAACAGGTGAAAGTCAAAATATAATCAAATAGAAAACGCAAATTTGACAATTTTACTGTTTCGAAAATTTAACAAATCTTCAATTGGTATCGGAGAAAAAGTTTGAAATAAATATAATAGAAAATAAAATTTGTAATGGAATAATTGTTCTAAACTAGTGCAATCAGTTATTATATGGTATTTACTCATTGTAGGGTATAAAGTTAATGAAATAGTCTCAACATATACAAATTTAATAGTTTAAATAACGCGTTTCGAACGCTTAGTGTTCTTCTTCAGGTATACAATGCAAAAATACGATTACAACAGTGAGTTATCAACTCAGTAGTATAGTAAATAAAATAAATAGTACAAAATTCGCTCTAAGAGAGAATATAAAGGCTTTTGCCTAACCATTTGAAAAAGAAAAAAAAATAAAAAGAAATGTACATGCCTTTGAATATAAAACAGATCTACACTCCATACTTCCACATGCATACACCCACTTCCATCCTATTTCCAGTTAGTTCTACCACAGACTCTAAAGTTTGCATATGAACGTCACTGTTTTCTTATTTTAGTTTGTACTATTTATTCTATACTATGCTACTAAGTTGATAACTCACTTATGTAATTGTATTTTTTTTAGTTTTATCCCTGAAGAAGGACACTACATGTTCGAAATGCTTTTTTTTTAGACTATTTAAGTTTTATATATAGAGTTTTAATAAGTTTTATATATTTATTTTATATATATTTATATATGGATATTAAGTTTTATATATTCATTACCTTTTTACGTTACAAGGAATAAGTGTTCTTAGGCATATTTTGAATATATTTGTTTTTTATTTAAATATTATATAATAATATTTAAATAATATAATTTATATTATATTTATTATTTATATTTTATATTTAATTAATATAAAATTTAAATAATATTTAAAAATAATTTTTATAAATTATTCATATGGATATTATCAAAAAATAATAAACGATGCTTATTTCGTTTGTTCGCAGCTGACACGCAGTATGGTGTATTAAGTAATCAAAAATCGTGTCAAAAATAGGAATTGATATAAATAGACTAATGCATATGACGTCATTATGCATACGTATAATACATGAATGAAGCATACATTTCTGAGAACAGGAGGGTAGGGGAGGAGGTCTATCTCTAAACAGCCCCAGACAGACAGACTGCAAATTTATAAGACTCGTAATAGCCTAGGAGTGCTCTATTTGATACAGCCCCCTCTGAACCAATATATGATTCAGCCTTCTAAATAGAATTAAATTTTGGACATCTTACAAAAGTGATATTTTACTATTCAATAAAAGTTAGACTTGTTTAAATATCCTGTTATTTCATACAATTGCTTAGCATTAAAGGTAGCATAATTGCTCATTATTTATAACTACATCCAAAACAAACAGCTGACGTCATACTTTCCTTCTACTATTCTATTTATTATTGGTCTATATTTTCGCCGATTTTTATCTCTATCAATGCGCTTTCTCTTTAAATTCATTATTACATGTATCTAAAATGTCTACAATCTATGCATTAATCAATAATAACATACCTCAAAACAAATATTTATAAACTAGCAAACGTGCCCGTCTTTGACGGGTACTTTTGAAAAATTTGGAGATGATACATGGTATTCCAAAATATCATTAGAAATTATAGAATAATAGAAAATATCATTATTAGTACAGTGTTAAGTAAATGCCTCTGTATACACTACATTAGCTCTCTGTCCTTCATTTTATGGAAGAACAAAGAGTTGGAGCCTCAGACGCTTGGGCAAGCAAACTACAGTTGACCATGAAAGAAAATCTTGGTCTCACTCACTGCAATTCCTGCGGTAAATAGAGTTTACTTGTGATAAAAGTTTGCGGACAAACCGACAGACAGAAATTTTTCTAAGGGTGGATTCGGTTTCTCTAATGTATGAAACGTAAAGATAACTTGAAATAAGTTAGTTCTGAGCAATGTACAGACAAAAACCTTTCTTTTATTTATATAGATATCTTGCTTTTTCTAGGTATACAAATACTATGGACAATGTAAGAGTTCGGTTAGGTTAGGTTTCAGTCTAGTCCATCGAGAGAACACACAAAGGTTGAACATAGATCTAAATTTTACCTGACTAAAGTGTTTTAGAGTTGCAATCTTTAACGGGTAGCTGATATCGTACTAGCGCAGGACTGACAGATTAATGTCGTCTCCGAGGGACGAAGTGCTCAGATTTATTCACCTCAAGAGTGAAAAAATTTAGCGTCAGAGTGGGTATGAACCCCAGATTTACCAGTCTAGTGGTGAGTATCTTGCACTGCACTACCTTGGCCCCTAATGCATAAGTTTTCTGTCAACAATGTGTTCGACTTTTACCTTACAACAATAATTCTTCAAGAATATTTCAATGCATTGGTAATTTTAACTCTTCAAGGAGTCCTAACCAATGTGAAAATTAAAGGGTTTCAAAACATGCCAAAAACCATGGACTTCAATTTTGTTGATCTTTGTTCAACTATTTTGTTACTCTTAACTGTATTAAATGAGTAAATAAAAAAAAAAGGTGCAATATTTTGATACAAAGGACGAGAAGTATCCAGAAGTTTGTGGAAATTCTACGGGTCAAACTATTGGATTCACAATTTTGGTATTATACCCAAATAAAACGCTGAATTCAAAATTTCGTTTAATAACTAGCTCTAAATTTCTAAAAATGTACATGTAATATTAAAATTAGTATTAGGTAAAAAAAATTCAAGTTTTTTAACCATTGTTAGATTGTCAGTATAGACCCGAAACTGATTTGAATTATCCATCCCTGTCCAAGTTATGGCATTTGTTTTCTTTAACTTAAACATTTTTTTCTCAAATTCAAAAGAGTTTGTTATGGATTTCAAAATATTTTCTTAAAAACATGAAATGCTTTTATCTAGTTACTTTGAAATATATTATGATGTATGAATATACTTGTTTTTCAGAGTATACCTGTATTGCACGTGTTGTTTTGACAGGTACTTTACAACTTCCTTTACTCCTTCATTTGGTTAATAATATGTATGTATGTAACCAGTAATAATATATTGGTTATAATATGTATGATATAAATAACTATAAATTCATATGTATGAATTTACGTTATATTGGTTATACTACGCTACATTATCGTACTCGTACTATACGTCATTTTAGATCAATTCATATACAAGATTTTTTCTTGTTAGCATAGACGTGATCATTTTGTTATTTGGTTAGTAAACATTACAGTGATCTTGTGAGCAGATTTTTTAGATTTTAACAGATTTATCTGTTAAGAAGTCTCTGAATTTATTTTTATCCGCCGAGTCTGACTTAACATCGTTTGACAAATTCTTATAACTGGATGGAGATGAATAAGCAACTCTACTTTCTCAAAAACTATAAGAAAAGTTGTATATTTCAGTCAATTCTATTGTATATATTTTTTCCCTCACACCAGTAACACTGTTATAAGGGAGTTTATTTATAACTGCTCATATCACACTAGGTATAACATGCATATAACTACATATATTATATGAAATATATAGTAAATATTTGTGTATAGCTCTATATATATATATATAATATACATATATATAAAATAAATTCAAAACGAAGGAAACACACAGAAAGACACAGACATAACTCACATCGATATTTCGACTATCGTTGTCATCAGGAGGTGTGAAGAGCGAAGAGCGAATAGTCCCACAGGAAGGCAGGGCGGCAGAGTTGCCAGTTAACGTCAAGAAATCAGACGACCTGTAAAGAAATACAATCGAAGAATTTTTGTTTTCTACATATAATGAAATTTCTGAATGACTACAATGAAGATAAAATTATACTACTATTTTGTAATAACGCAAGAATATACCGACATATTTTTTTTTCTACAGTGGATGGCATTAACGAGAAGAATGTTCTTGGTGAGTAGCAATAAAAGTGCAATATTTTGAAATTAATATCAGTGGGTTGAAATTAATGTCCACTTTGAACAATAGTCTCTTTTCCATGTTTTAATATTACTAAAAAGTAATGGGAAAATTTAGCTCGCCAATAATTAGGGATTTGTTCAATGTTACTAGGATTGATAGTCTTCCAATTGTTGAATTGAATAAACAACTCATGTCCCTCAAACTCTTTAAGAAAAGCTGCATATTCAGACAACTATTTGACCATCCTGAGGCTAACACTTATATACAAGCTACATAAAGCAATACTACGTTATATTGCCTTATATATATATATATATATATATATATATATATATAATCTAGGAGGTGTCAGAGCTTATTTTTCTTCATTGTGATTCTTCCTACGACATTTTGTCTCATGTACATATCTTAGGTGTTGCTGTTCTGAATACTGGGCCGTGACTGAGTGTCGGCTTGGCGAGTAGCTGGTGGTTGGTCACCTAGTAGCTGCAGTGTGCGTGAAACCCCCGTGTGTTGACGATTAATTAATGGGTTGTGCTTCATGATTTTCATGGCTTCATATATTTGCAGTCTGGCCGGATCATTAATTTTCTTTAAAATGATGGTGTTTTGAACAAGGTCCTGGCGGGACCTTAATTTTTTAAAGAAAATTAATGATCCGGCCAGACTGCAAATATATGAAGCCATGAAAATCATGAAGCACAACCCATTAATTAATCGTCAACACACGGGGGTTTCACGCACACTGCAGCTACTAGGTGACCAACCACCAGCTACTCGCCAAGCCGACACTCAGTCACGGCCCAGTATTCAGAACAGCAACACCTAAGATATGTATATGAGACAAAATGTCGTAGGAAGAATCACAATGAAGAAAAATAAGCTCTGACACCTCCTAGATTATATAAAGAAGAGTAAATAAATAAATAAATATATATATATATATATATATTATTACTTGTATAATTAGATATTAGGACATGATGTAAGAGTATATAGCTGCATACATATGAATACCGAAGATTTATATTTTTACATAAACTTAAATTATTATGTAATAGTATTCAAAGAACTGTACAGGAAATTTAAGCTAATAACTATATTATTATCTCTTAGTTCATTTTATATATTATTAATATAATTTATTTAGCAGATACTAACAATGTCAAAGATTGAATCTAAATGTATATAACATGAAATACCTTGTGAGGAGCATGTTTCAATAAAGAATTTAAAAAAAATGTATCAAAATAAATTAGTTTAATTAAATTAAATTTAATTTATTTAAACGGATTGTTAACAAGTTTGATAAGATGTTCACTAGTAGTAAAGGTGAGTGTAGCCCATTCAGGTTTTTAGTGTATTTGACCACCCTTATGTTGCCATAATATCACTCAGTTTCTCTGGTAATAATGTTTACATGAAAACCCTGACAGCTGTTCGAGTGTCCAAAAGACAGGTCCTATTAAGGATGTGTTTCTCATTTCTCCCTGTAGTCATGATCGATTCGTCACGTACTATTAGCGTATCATAGTTTTGGTCCCTTCCTCTGGGGATTGTCGTCACGCCATTATTTTGACAACCTTTTTTGCAAATTGCTATGAAGGTAGAAAAAAATCTTCTTTTAGTTTTTATAATGCATTTTAGTTCACAGTCTCTAAAAAAAATATTGAAGAAAAAGGGTTTCTTTTCCCATTATTATTATTTAGCGTCTGGAAAATGGGATTTTAGAAATCTAAACAATAGGCTTACCATCCTAAATATTTGTTACCTGCAATAATGTAACAAGTTAATAAAGACAAGATATAACTAATGTTTTCTAATCCTTCTACAATGTTTTTTTCTTTAATTCCATTATGCGATTTAAGATCGTATTTTATATCATATTACCTTATGTCAAAATTTATGTCAACCTTGCACATTTCTATATCAAATCTAGCATTTATATTGGATCATTTTTATCATACATGTAAATAATATATTACAATGTATTTTGACAATTTTTTTTTAAATTCCATTATGTTATTTAAGGTCATATTTTCTGTCAGAATACCATTATGTCAACCCTACACATTTCTAGATCAAATATATTTTTTATAACAGATTATTTTTGATTATTTATGTCAATAATATATTACAAAGTGTTTTGACAAATTATTTTTTTTTAAATTTCATTATGTCATTTTATGTCATATTTTGTGTCATAATTCCATTATGTCAAAATTTATATCAACTTTGCACATTCCTATATCAAATCAAACATTTATAATGAATCATTTTAATCATACATGTAAAGAATATATTACAATGTATTTTGACAAATTATTTTTTTTTTAAATTCCTTTATGTCATTTTATGTCATAATTCCATTGTGTCAAAATTAATGTCAACCTTGCACATTTCTATATCAAATCTAGCATTTATAATTGATCATTTTTATCATCCATGTAAAGAATATATGTATATATTTTGTATGTATGTATGTATGTATGTATATATTTACAATGTTTTGACAAGTTATTTCTTTTTCAGGCCATCATTGAACAAGTGACGTACACACCCTTTGCCATGATTAGTTTTTACTTTGGGATGACGCTTCTCGAAGGAAAGGGTACTACAGAGGCCTCAAAAGAAGTTTCAGAAAAGTTCCTTCCCACTTACAAGGTATTAGATCAAGTATTATAATGATTTAACTGGATTTCAAGTAATAAGTATACACTTTTGAGGTATAAGCCGTTGAGGTTAGTTATTGCCCCCCCCCCCCCCCCCCCCAATGGTCTGATCTTATTTCCGAATTTTGTGGGCGTATTTTAAAAATCATAGTATGTTACTTAAATTTTTACTAAGTGACCTTGATGACTATAATGAAATCCCAGACCTAAAAAGTCTTATTCTTTCATTTTAATGTTTGTTTTTAGATTAGGTTAGGTTGCAGTGCTAGTCCCCAAGAGGGAACATACGTCGGCCGAACATTGGCCCTTTGTGATACCACACAATAAAGATTGATTCTACAGTGGGAGTCCTAAATTTTGTCTAACTCAAGTGTATTTAAAGTAGGGATTTTTAACGAGTATCTGATATCGTACAGGCTCGGGACCGACGGTTTAACGCCCTTCTCCGATTTATTCACCTCCCGCATGAATAAATCGAGGGCCAGATGGAGATCAAACCCCGGTTACTAGTTTTTACCTAGTTACTAGTCTTTACTAGCAGCATACTACTGCTCCTTATGAAACTAAGCATGAACAAAAAATTAAAATTAATTAAAAAATTAAATTGGGTTTATGATTATTGAGAAAGGGAAAGAAAAGAAATTGTTTAAAAGAACACTAGCAAGCCATAAAATTCCCAGTATAATAATTCTATAAAAGATCAAAAATATAAAATATACTTCAAAATTAAAAACATTCTTTGAAAAATAATAAATAAAATTATCTATATGTTCAATTAAAAATTATTTTAAGCATTTTTTCTTTCATGTTTCTGACATTTTTCAGACAAAATAGGAGAATTTGTCTTAAATTTTCAATGTAGAAGGAAGTAAGATAAAATATGTACGAAATCCACTGCCTATTGAAACAAAAGCCATGTTCTCCTGTAAGGGATTATTTCGTAACACAAAATCTACACTTTTGCTTTTTATAAATGTTATTATTGCTGTAGTTATACTAATAGTATTATATGCATCGGTAGTGTAATATACAAAAGTCAGTTGTATATTGATAAGTGGATCCATCACTATCTGTACTAACTAGGAATGAAAGACTAATAAATACGAGTATCTCCCATTTAGTCATTTACATTATGCCTAAATGGGACATTATATATTATATACCAAAGATGTTAGATAATATATTTACTTATAGCATAGTTGAGTGCAACATTTTCTAAATGTAAGCTGCGTCATGTAGCTTACTACATGCAATTAGTATGCAATTACTTTCTTTAATTGCATACTAATTGAATAACGCATCCACTTTGTGACATGATATATTGATAAACTGATAGCTGGAAGTTTTATGCTTGCTCAAATTCATTTTGCTGTCGAATAGCTGGTGCAAAGGATATGGTAATTCATTTAATGGAAACTTATTTTCAATGGAATTATTTTCAAATTTCAATGTAAATTACCTACCAATAAAACATTAAACGCATTAGGTTGTATCCAAAGTTAACATCGTTTTAAACTTATTATTTCAGAAACGTTTTGAAAATCAATTAGGGAAAATAACCTTTCAAAATAATATTTCATAAGATAAAAACTTCATGAAATTGTAGTCGAAGTAACCAAAAATACGAAAAAAAAAGATAAAAACATTTAAAGTATAACTCGAGTTAAAAATAAATCAGTTGCACCAGCCATATTTGCCAGATTTGTTTTCATTTATTTGCATTGTTTACCTTGACTTAAAATTTTCGTAATTGAATTGACTAAAATAAAATTGTTCTTTGGAGTTGTAATGATGAAATTTGAAATATTTTAATGACTTAATGTGAGATGTAAGAAGAATAAAATTCTTACAGGCAAAAAATCAAAGCCAATAAGAGTAGTTTCTGATGCTTTCCATGGTAAGATGGATTTGTCTAACAAAATATCATATTCAATCTATATGTTTGCACCCTTGAATAAAACTTGATATCAGATTTACATTTTTTTGTGTTTATGCATCATATTATCTTTGGGTAACATATTTAAGTATTAGGAATGATATGATGTCTCTTTCGTTCTATATTACAAAACGTAGGCTAATTTTAAGCTCTTTCTTCTACGATTCCATGACATTAGCTGTCAAGAATTTTGATATTATGTTTACTTATAGTAAAGTTGAGTGTAGGCCACTCCAGATTTTTTGTTTAAAATACTGGTATACATGTTTGGTTTTTCTGTTTTCTAGAGTACTGGTCTACATAGCATGTGAGAAGGACTTTGTAAAAATTAAAATGTCAAATAAGAATAAATATAATTCATATAAAGGTATATTAATTAATAAACGGATATAACAGATAAAAGGTATTCTATGATCTTTTGGTTATATAGATGAATTTAAAAAAAAATTGATAAATTACTACCAATTCACTAATGTGGGATATTACTAATTAACGGGAGTGAAATAACGAATGAGCAAAACTTTTATACTCTAGACTCTAGAACATCACTATAGTGGGAAAGCCTATAAAGTCGTTCGAAATAACTACTATTTCTCAAATGGCAATTCCTATTGGAACCAAGGGCAAACGAATATCATTATCATAACTGAGACATACAAAAGCTAATATTGAACTTCCTCTGTGAGCACACATGAATTACTAACAGATGATTGTCAAATTGACAAATAACAAACACTAATTTTATACTTTTACTGTTTTCTGAGATTTTGATTTCTTAGATCTTACATCTAAGCAAAACTGTTTTCCTTTTGTAGTTGGCTAGATATTTTAGAATTTTTACTAAAGGCATTTTTTTAATAATATTTTAATCTACTTATTACTTTACTATAAGTAAAGCATAGCCATCGTGAAAAAAACTGATCTTGAAATTTTGATGGAATTACATGTCTTGAGGTCCCAGAAGTCGTTTTATGAAGTTTTTTCGATGTTGTGTGTGTGTGAGTGGGTGGGTGAGTATGTTAGCATTGCTTATTACCATGCTACGATCCAGAATCTTTGATAGATCAAGTTGATTTTGACAGAAAAATGGTCCTCATAGTGTAGATGATACCTATTGTTTGGGAGGACTCATGCAAGACGGCACAGTCAATTTTCTTACCAAAATCCTGTTTTTAGACTACATTTTTTTCTTCTTATTATATTCCCCAAAAAGTATGATAATATTTTTATTTATTGTAAAGTTGAGTGTAGGCCACTCCAGATTTTTTTAAATAGTTTTTCATATACTTCTTTTATACATTATAACTTATAAGTGGATTTAGACTTAGAAATGACCTAATAAGCCATCAAAATAAAATATTTCAAGTTGTAATTAACGTTATCACTTTGTTATATAATATCGTACACAAAGGTTGTACCATATTAAAGTGATCAAAAATAGTGATAAAAATTTGAATTCTTACAAATTAAAACTTTTTTTAATTACATATGTTCATATGTAATTAGAATACGAGATTTTCACCATACCAATATTTGACTAGGGAAATAAGCAAAAAAAATAAGCATTTCTTATTCAAATCAGATGTTATTTGGTTTCTATTCTGCATTGCGAACGATCTATTTTTGTACTTATAGATTCAGTGCGTCCATCACACGCTTGGTTTCTATTTTAATCTATCAGTCTTTTTATTTCTTAAAAATCATTTTTAAATATTCATGACACTTTCTTTACCACAGTGTTCAGACAGACTTTTGACCAAGAAGTCAAGTCGATATAGAATTCTGATCAAATACTTGAACTCCTTAATGCTAACGTTTCAACGTATATTTACATCAACAGCAGGGCTATAAGCACAACTTCATATTCCAAACTATTGAACGTATATTTCAAATATCAACAGGGCTCTAAATCAGAATAAATATTAATAAATTATTAATAAATTAAATTTAAATAATAATATACAAATCAATGATCAAACCACAATAAGAAAATGGGAAAGCAAGACTAAGATCTTTCTTAACAGTAACAAGCAGTCTTCGTCAGAGTCAAAAACCCAACTGAAACTCTAAATGCAGAGAACATCTGGTGAGGGGTTGAGAAGAGTGGGAGGGAAAAGAACCCCTCACTAGATGTTCTCTGCATCTAGTGTTTCAGTTGGGTTTTTGACTCTGACGAAGACCGCTTGTTACGGTTGAAAGATCTTAGTCTTGCTTTCCCATTTTCTTATTGTGGTTTGATCATTGATTGTTATTTCACGTGTTTATGTGAAATATTTTTAATAATATACAAATATGTGAAAGGTAAAAAAGCAAACTTGTTTTACTATATATTAAAATAAAAACAATAATAAATTCTTAAGCTGTAATATATTTGTATGTTGATGTCTATATAGTACGTATTGCTCCCATTTGTAGTCCTGATGATGATGATGGATATGTCGAAACGTTTTATAGATATTTATGTCTAGACAATAATCTTTCAAACAACCTCCATACTATTTATAATAATAGTAAATTAGAAAAAAATAAATAATGGTAAAAATTTGTTGGTTAATTTTCTTCAGTGAGTAGTTCAATAGATGGAAATGTTTAACGCAAGGTTTGAAAGAGAGATGAAGAGCTTATCTTTAGATAAATAGTAAATCTTTAGATTGTTAGATTGATCTGTAATGGAATACATTTAGATTGTAGTTAATTACATATTAGAAAAGGTCAAAAAGAAATAATTCGATAAGAAATTAAAAAAAAATCTACCACACGACTCATTCACGTTAACATATCACCTTAACTAAGAATGACTATAATTCACAGTGATAATCGGTGGCGGATTTGTTAGGATGGACCAGTGTATCACTGCATTGCTGTTGATGTTTTTTGCACTTATTATTTTGTAAATAAGTTTTCTTTTTCTAACTTTTCTCTACCAGTCCAGTTTAATGGATAAAGATTTAATTTTTTTATAATATTTTATTGCCTTTTGTTTAATATCTGTATCAATGGGAAAAAAATCCTTTAAAAGTTCGTTTGTTGTCATTAGAAAACAGTGTTTTGAACGAACTATTAACTCTAAATGTCAATTCTTCTTCCCATCGTATCCTACATATATTAAATGTCAATTAAAAATCTAGAATCACAGAGTTTTAAATAAAAATTATGTGAATAGATTTTTGTTTTGCCTTGAAAACGAAAAAAATATTAATTTTTTCGGCATGAAATAGCACTAAAGAACTGATAATGTGCTTAGCTTGCTGTTATATATCAGGGATACAGGAACTTAAATTTTTAATTTGGTGGTTATAATTCTTTTCGTTCTAGAGATCCAAGCGCACACATCACACAACACACACACACACACACACACACACACACACACACACACACATTCAGATACATATATATAAAAAAGATTTCGCATAAACACGTAAAATAACAATCAATGATCAAACCACAAATGAAATGGAAAAACAAGACATAGATCTTTCAACCGTAACAGGCGGTCAAACTGAGTTTGTCAACTTTCGTCAGTTGAATTTTTGACTCTGACGAAGACCGCTTGTTACAGTTGAAAGATCTGTCTTTTTCCTCATTTCATATTGTGATTTGATCATTGATTGTTATTTCACGTGTTTGTGTGAAATCTTGTTTTATATATATATATATATATATATATATATATATATATATATATATACAACCGCTATATAAAAATATAGTACCGCCCTGTCTTCCTGCGGGAATCTTCGCTCTTCGGACCTCCTGATGACGACGATGGTCGAAATATCGATGTGAGTTATGTCTGTGTCTTTCTGTGTGTTTCCTTCGTTTTGAATTTATTTTATTTATATATATATATATATATATATATATATTACATACACATACCAACCAATTTTCATAACTTATTTTATTGGACTTAAGACACCTCGAAACATGTATTTTCGTTGAATAATTTTAAGCAATTTTTACACGAAGGAAATAATTTTATTTTGTCTCTATGTCTTGTAGAAGGTAAATTAAAGAGCAAAAAAAAAAAGAAGACAATATCTGCCCTCAAATCATCAGTAATACTGGAAAACACGAATTAATTAATATAGTGTGGCCTACACTCAACTTTGCTATAACTAAACAATCATATCAAGCTATTTGACTATCAACTGAGTTAAAACAGAACTCAATCTCATGAAACTAACATCGAAAAACGTCACAGTTTAATCTGAAGAAACAACATCAACAAAAACCATAACAGTTTAATCTCAAGAAACTAACATCAACAAAACAAAACATCACAGTTTAGTTTCAAGAAACTAACATTAACAAAAAACATCACAGTTTAATCTCATGAAACTAACATCGAAAAACGTCACAGTTTAGTCTCAAAAAACTAACATCAATAAAAAATATCACAGTTTAATCTCAGTTTTCAATATTGGGTTAACTAAGATGACTAAATGTTAAAAACGAAGTTTAAACTGTCCTGTTCTTTGTTTATGTTAGCTTCGCTATGATTGTTCTTCTTGGCTGCTGTTTATGTTATAATGAGATGTTTGGTTTTATTAATGTCATGTTGTATCGCAGGTTGGAGTGGTGGTGTGGCCCATTCTCCAGACAATCAACTACACACTAGTGGCTGAGAAGAACAGAGTGGTGTTTGTCAGTCTGTGCAGTTTCATGTGGACCACTTTCCTCGCCTACATGAAGAATCTAGAAGGCAGTCACTTCAAGCCAGTCCCGCACTCAGTGCCACCAACAACACATCTCAAAGAAATCGTACCTTTGAACTTTAATAAGATGTCTACTGTAGAAACACCCGCCAAGCAGGGAACAACTGAAAGTCAACAAACTAAGTTAGCCCAGCAAAACAAACCTCTCTAATCGACCTTTCAAGCAATATATGTAACCAGCTTATAGAAGCAATGGGACGAATTATGGAGACTTTAAAATTGGATTAGTGGCATCTTTGTTGAACTACCAAGAAACGTCACTCAAATCTCACAGGCTCCACAACGCAGGCAAAACGAATAAAGCTTGATCAAGATGCTATATACGATGATAGAGAAATAAAAAGGAAGAGAAATATTTTAAAGGAAAATCAGCTCAAATGATTACTTAAGATAATTTTCTGATCAAGGGCAGCGTTCATCAAACGAATATGTTGCTCATAAGACTGAAAAAATCTGTCCCGTTTGAGCGATAACAAACGATTATTTGATCAGAATTGAAAAAGTATTTTCATATTATTTTTCACCTTCTTGGTTGTGAATAAACATATAAAGACTACTAGTTGAAATACTCTTAGACAGATACGGTGGTAAGGACTGTCAGTTTAAAATCAGTCGGTTTGCCATGTTCAAATTAAACTTACAATCGTAAAGTTTCTATTTTATTTAGAATCTTCTTCATTGGTGGAAGCAAAAACATTTGAAGAGAAAAACTATTAATTATTACAATAGTGATTTAAAATGAATAAGTTCAGGAATGATAGATTTAACACAACTGTCAGGATCACCTAGAACGCTGCACTCAACAATAATAGAAACCAAGAACCTAATGTTTACAAAAAAATATAAAATTTCACTAATAGTTACAAACAAGCAAAATTATAACTGAAATAACGACAATTAATTGATTTTCGGGTACTTATTAATACATATAGAATTCTCATTATTTTTCTTCTCTGATTATCTTGTTCATTAGATTTAATTCTTGCTTCATTAATTAATATATTAGAAGTTTAACAAGAGTATATTTAGGAAAAGACAATTTAAAAATATCTCCCCGGGTTGTTAAAGATTTTGATTCCTGAATACGCTTATTTTAAATCTCTACAGTAATTGTTAATCGATATTCTATTTCATACTTCTACCTTAAAATAAAAAAATGAAACATAAGGTTTGGAAATTTGATTTGAATCTGAAAAACTGACCAATTCATAAAAATTTCTGATTCTATTTATTTTACAAACGACATCATTATGAAGTTCTACATATATATTACAGATTACCGTTGTTTCATCATTCAATTTCCACTATTAATGAACAAACTGATCTAATTAAAGAAAGAAGACATGCTACTTTATATATATATATATATATATAATACTCACTTGATAAACGGAAAGACGATCCGAACTGGACACAATAACAGTTCAAAATTGAAGATAAGTAGCACACAAAGTAAAGAAACACACTTACAAACTCAAATTTTCGGGAAAATTCGTCTTCAGGAGAAAAGAGAAAGCACGTTGTAGACGCAACGGCATGTAACGGTACTTGATCTCCCTTTCTCTTTTCTCCTGAAGACGGATTTCCCGAAAATTTGAGTTTGTAAGTGTGTTTCTTTACTTTGTGTGCTACTTATCTTCAATTTTAAACTTTTTATATATATATATAAGATTTCACATAAACACGTGAAAAAACAATCAATGATCAAACCAAAATATGAAATGGAGGAAAAAAAAGACTAAGATCTTTCAACTGTAACAAACGGTCTTCGTCAAAGTCAAAAACCCAATTGTGCCAAGGTTGAAAGATCTTAGTCTTTTTTTTTTTCATTTCATATTGTGGTTTGATCATTGATACATACATAAACGGTATTCATAAAAAGAAGAAACAGGGATGGAATCAGAGAAACTCACTGCTATATTTTGACGACCTTGTCATCAGGAAGACAGATGTGAGTCGCTCCAAAGACAAGTAACGACTGCTAACTGCTAATATAACAAATATATATATGTAAAATTTGGGAACACTCCTTCTGGAATACATATATTTAAAAATGTTATGCTGGAATTCACTTATTGAACTGAACTTCAAAACTATTTTTCTAAGTTAAATAACCACGATTGGAAAAAATGCTTTCGAAGTTTGGAAAAATATTCGACACAGTTTAGTAAAGTGAGTTTTAACACAATTTTAAAATATATATATATGTAATATGTGAAGACTAAATCCACAGAAAGAACAAGCATAAAAGAGATCAAAAAATTAACAACTATGTAGAAAGGTGTAGAACTTCTGAGACAAGAGAGGACCAACTCACATCTTTCCACAAGATAACAAAGCAATCGAAATATAGTAGTGAGTCTTTGTGATCTCTTTTATATGTGAGCTTTCTGTTATTTCAGTTGAAATAGTTGCTGTAATCGTTTGACTTAATTGCTTATATATATGATAAGTTGGGTGCTGACTAATGAGAATAAAGTTTTTGTACATCAAGTTATAAAGCTCATAATATTCTTATTTTAAAGATAGAGTGTGCAACTTCAGTATTGATTGTCAACACAAGGGACGTTTGCAGTACAACCAGTTACTAGATCCATCTCATAACAGTTATAACCGTGTAAATCTAGTTCTGGAATTGTACTTGACGTACAAAAACTCTATTCTGATTAGTCTCTACCAAACTTATTAAATATATGTAAAACCATCCCTCCTGAACTAGACAATCTCACCCTGACCATTCATATGATGATATTCCCAAGGCTGTATTTATAAAGTATTCAAAGACTTATTATAAATGGATTATAGAATATATTGTAGACACTAATAAAACTTACCATTTGGTATTATTTTCATAAAAATTATTTGTTTCAAATTCATTACTTCGCTAAAATGTAATTGTTTTCTAAATATATCATATTTGTTTTTCATGTTCAAAGTAAAAATATAATATATAATTATAATAACTCAAAGACAGACCAATATGTAGATGATAAAGTAAGTAAAAACTACATATACATGAGCGATTCCAACGTAATTTGCACAGAGTGAACAGTTATAACATTTACAAGGCTCTAAATGATTAATAAAAACAAACAAAAGGAAAAAAGTTTAATTTAATAATTTTTTTCTTCAAAGTGTTCTTCTTTAAGCTCTACATCTTTATTAAAAAGGATTTAATAAAGTATGTATGATCAATAAATAATAGAAAATTTTCATTTATAAAAATTATTGGTATATAACCATTTATAAGATTAAATAACCTCTGATATAATGACATAATTATCTTTTTGAATTGGGTAACAAATGTACCCAGTATAAAGAAAGCTAATTGATTACGAGTTAAAAAAATAAAATTGTAAATCTAAAAAAATAGAAGTTTACACAAATAAAATCAAAATTGGAGCAGTGACCTTTTAAACTGCATTTCTACTAACAAATTGTCTTTAGCGCCATCCACATTAAATAAACTGTTGATTTTTAAAATTAAATGGGTCTGTTATCTTAAGAAACTCAATATTGTTACAATTGAAGACAACTTTTGTGTGTAACTAAATGTATTAATAGAATCAGTTTATACTGATATCAAATGTTATTTATTGTGAATTGATTAATAACATAAAGTTTATCTTAATTCATAGTAATATTTAGCTTCAATTACTTTTTTTTGTACGACATTTATTTTCAAAATCAGTTGATCTAAAATGTCACTCTTTTATGCAAGACTTTAAGTATTGCAAATTTGTTAAAAATATAACCGGGACCTAAATCTGTGTAAAAATAACATATTTTAATATTTTACTTAATGAACATTTTAACTATAAATTTTAATTTTCTTCATGATTTTTATGAATAAAAGTCATATTTCCACAAAAAATAATATAATATTAAATAACGAAAATATTAAAATATGACATATTTTAAATGAAATAGAAAATGTGCATTTACTTCTGAAATAAATCAATAAAAAAGATTATTTTTATCTTTTATTAAAGAATTTTTAATCAAAGAAAAAGATGATTGTTTTACCATCAAGTGAATTGATTAATCAACTGATCTTGCATGATGAGAGGTTTAACACCATGAGAAGATTAGCAGTTTTTAGCATCAATAATACGATTATTAATTATTATTTGTAATTCAATACAATTTTTGTGATCACTCTGCATTTGTGTGAATGTGTTATTAAATTCTGGCTAAATATATATAAAAAGAAGAATTCTGTAAAATAGAAGTTTTAAATATATATATATATATATAAATGATCAAACCACAATAATAAATGGGAAAACAAGACTAAGATCTTTCAACCGTAACAAGCGGTCTTCGTCAGAGTCAAAACCCAACTGAAAGCCAGTGTCTTTGGGTTTTGACTCTGACGAAGACCGCTTGTTACGGTTGAAAGATCTTAGACTTGTTTTCCCAAATCTTATTGTGGTTTGATCATTGATTGTTGTTTCACGTGTTTATGTGAAATCTTTATATATATATATATATATATAATATGGTATTGTTTTCTTGACCACAAATTAATAACAAACACTTTTTCTTCTTCTCGGAATTTGGTCAGGGTTAATATACGAAATCACCTTTTTGCCAACGTTTCGTCTTTATTTTAAGACATCCTCAGGGCTATAAATCAAGGCTAGCTTCTCAGGGCTATAAATCAAGGGTTTAGTAATAGAAGCTAGCCTTGATTTATAGTCCTGAGGATGTCTTAAAATAAAGACGAAACGTTGGCAAAAAGGTTATTCCGTATATTAACCCTGACCAAATTCCAAGAAGAAGAAAAAGTGTTATATATATATATATATATATATACATATACTTTTTAATTTTTTAATAATGTTTAGCTAATGTTTTATTAAGTTTCAAATTATTGAAATAATTACGTTGTGAAATATATTGTTAAATGAGGTATTTACAGTTTCATGAGTAAAATATACTTTGATAATAGAATATAAATAGAAATCAGCAATGTTTATTGTTAACAACCATGAGTTAAGCGAAAATGAATGAAACCAAATAATGGACTCCTAAAGAAGCGAAGGTGCTGCTGGACTAACTTGCTCAAGTATTACGTAAAATAATGAAAGTTCAAGGGTCATCAATTAGTATATATTCTAGTCAAATGTTATAAATTGATTAAATAATTACCTTTTATAAATATTTATTTAATGTTTGTATATATAGTAAAGACATTTGTTGAAGTGTTTGTTTAATTTTTTTTAGTCCTTCATGAACTTTGTTATTCAAGAAGTCATTTTTCAAGGAAAACCTGATTTGTTTTTCTGTATGTTTGAAGAATGTCAGAAAATTTCATTGAATTTAATTTATTTAAAATCAAATGTATATGAGATGATAATATTTTGAAAATCATCTCCAAAATTATAATTTTATTTTAGGCCACTTTGCATTTGTATGAATGTACTGTACAAACTTTGTAATTACAAATATTAATCATATCTTTATTCTATTTTGATATGATTAATGAAAATGTTTTCGTACAAACATTGTTTTGAATTTCACATTTGTTTTCTCTCATAAAAGAACTTCTTAGACAAATTTTATATATATACTGTATACAGTGAATATCACTGTAAGAACATGCGTTTTGAATTAAAAGAAACATAGAAAAAACGAACACAATAAAAATAGAAAAATTGAATAACTTTAATAACCATCAACAAACAATAGAAAGGCGTCAGTAAATGTTCATACCTATTCTTTTCTTCATAGAAATGCTTATATATTTATAATTTGTATACATATTGGTAATATAAATGATTTTGTAATTTTATTTATAATTATTACATATCACAGATTACAGACATAACGGTACAGTAAAGGAAATTCTACATTATCAAATGAAAAAAGAACGTACTTTTCCCCGATTTGATAAAACATAAAATCTATATTATTGCTTCCTGGAATGGAACAATTCAGATCCCACAATTTCTATGTGATTTGTAAAAGGTTATGAACAGTAACTTATTCACAAACTTCGAATATATAAACAGTAACACACAAATATCTTCAACGGATTATAGTAACCTTGTTACGTATTACTATTCTTGTAGTTAAGTAAGTAATATTAGTATAGTCATTTTAAACATTACTACTATAAGCGAAATATGATTATAACTTTAGTATAAATACATTTTGTAGAATTCTGTAAATCATATTTTTTTGGCATTTAGCTTTTGTTGATGCAATAAGTAGGTCATTATTACAATTGTAATTCGTATTATTATCTTATTCCCGAATGGTTTTTAAGTGTTATATAGATATATAGGGTATGATAGATCTAGGGAGGTAACACTGTAATGTTGCAAATTCCCGCGTTAACTACTAAATGTCGGAATTTCACTTACAATATAGTAAACAAACTTCAGATAAGGTTTCGTTATTCTTCTGTGCTCTTTATTATTCTCAGTCAGTTCGCTGGGCATTTACCATCAATACTCAGTATTTGGTATGTACATATTATTTATTATAATAAATAATTTAGTATATATGAGTGATTTTGTTTTTCTAATATAGGCAATTATTATTTTTTTTTCTTTTTTTGTTCAAATAGTGTAGAAGAAATATTTGGATGTCTAAAAATAATAATGATTCGTTTTAAGTTCGTAGTATTATTTCAAGTAGAGAAATGATGGTGATTGTACTTTTTTTATTTGATCTTAAACGGTTCAGGGAATTTGATTTAATTACAATAATAGAAGTAGATGTACATATTTTGTTTTTTTATAAAATTATTACTATGTGAAATTATTACTAATTTTTTATAAAATTAGTTTAACATATGACATATTACTCATGTTATTCAGAATAAGTTGTATTAAACCTTTACTAACAAAATTGTTTGTTGATTGCTATTTCAGAATGTATATCGGAAAAATAGTTTAAAATAATTTGGATATAATGGAAAGCCAATCCTATTTCTATTGATATTGGTATCAGTTGTTCTAAAATGAGGACAACAGGCCGAATAAGACTTAAGAAACAATAGAACCAACGATCTCTGTTTACTTGTCGTAAGTTAGACATGAATACTGTGCTAAGTATGTCATAACCCCTTGTTTTGTGAAGCTGTTGGAAGATCATTAAATCAAGTTGGTTTAAAAGAAAAAAAAATAGGAATTCCTACTGATCAGCATTTACTCAAATGATTTACGTAACCATTTATAATGCACATCTTTTAATTTAATGAAGTAAAATTAGATGGATGGATGTTTAACGTCCGTAATAATATAAACGGAGAGGACGTTAAAGGAACTGTGTTTGGGTTTGGGATTTCAACAGATTTAGTTGAAACATTAGCGAAATCTTTTTAATCCTTTATAGATTGTTTTATAAGTAATTCTTCAGAATTAAGAGGTTTAGAATTTGTAGAGCATAATAATGAATAATGTTTTAAAGTTTGTTGCACTGTGGTAATAGGTTCTAAAATAAGTTTTAAATAATTTTCGGAGATCCAAGTTTTGGAAACTAAGAAAAGCTTTATGTTATGATATCCTGGACTTCTTATATAGACGTATTGTAAATAAAAATATAGTAAATATATGAACTCACCGATAAGTGGTTCCTAGAATAAATACATATTATATTTATCATTGTAAATAACTGAAATGTGTCATTCTGTTTGAAGTTTCGAAAATATGCTTAAAGAGCCTTCTATTCTCACGTGAATATATTAATGACATTAATCCTGTGAACATTTAATGTTTATCATAACGTTGGATAATAATAATATCTTAAGGCTACAAAACTCACAAACAAAATCGACATGGAAGTTCGACTTTATTTTAAATATATCTGATTTCATAGCTAATAAAAAGCCTTATCACTTAATAACTTAATACAGCAAATGAATTATTTTTGTTATAAAAACATCTTGATATATTTAAAAAGTGATATTTCTCACTGATTATTAGCTATAAAATCAGATCTGTTTAAGACTTAGCCGAACTTTATGTAATTTGTTTGTAGCCTGGATGTGAATATAGGGGACTGAAATATATAGTTCAAAATAATTGAAGTTAAGTGATGAACATTCCAAAGTTGTTTGTGGAATGTGCTATTAGTTTCATTTCTTTTCAAATGAACAATTCATTGCTGTGGAGTTTCTCATGTTAAACAGTACGTTCATTACAAATAAATGAATCATTGGTACGGAGTTTCTCATGTAAAATAATATGAACATTACAGAGTTATTTGTGGAATATACTAGGACATTTATTTCGTTTCTTATAAAAAGGGTAGTCCTTGAACATTTTTCACCATAAACGTATGAAATATGCTGGATTCTACAGACTGTGGAAATGATTTCAAGATTTTTTGAAATGAATTCCTAAGACCAAGCAAATGCAAATATTTTATAGAAAGCTAATTGTGGTAAGTAAATTTTCCACAAACTTAATATAGGTTAGGTTAGGTTGCAGTGGTGGTCCCACAAGGGAGCACACGTAGGCCGAGCATTGGCCCTTTATGATACCACACAATGAAGATTGATTCTACAGTGGGAGTTCTAAATTTTGCCTAACTCAAATGTATTTAGAGTAGGGATCTACTGTACGAGTCGGTACATGCTCGAAACCGACAGTTTAACGTCCTTCTCTGAGGAACGACGTTTTCAGATTTATTCACCTTCCGAATGAATAAATAGAGGGTCATGTGGGGATCGAACCCCGGTCCTATCAGTTCAGAGGCGAGTAAGTTAACCACTGAGCTAACCTGGCCCCTAAACTTAATGTAAGAGTTTGTTGTCTTCTTCAGAAATATCTACATATGGTTATACTTGAACGGCAGTAGTTTCATTTCAATGTTTTCCCTTATATCGGTTTCATAAGGAACATATCTTCACAGGTCGGCATTTAAAGTGAATATACACAACTAAAAGAGTTTCTTTCGTTCATTGGGTATTCAACAATTCATCGACGTACAAGTGAAGCATGCGGTCTCAATGCGAGTACTCCCGTAAGTGAGAGCTTTTCAATTGCTGACTGGACAATGTCCAAAGTGAACCTAGATGAAGCCGACCACCAGTGATCACAGAAGATTTGGTCATGCTGTTGACGAAAATACTTGACAAGACTAGCAGTTCGCTATTTCAGCTTTAGTATTGGAATATCAGAATGTAAGTGGGACAGCTTTTTTCAGAATTGTCTCTGAAAATTAGCAATTTTAAAATTTTGTTTATTTGTGTTTCTGGGCTGCTTACTGAGGAACACCAAAAGAATGTTTTGTGCTCTTAATCTTTCGGACTTATAGGGTAAGTGATAAACTTCAAAGAATATGTGACAGAGGGGTGAGACTGGGTTTCTCATATTACCCCAGAGTTTAAACGACAGTCAATGGAATAGCGTGTTATGAAATCACCAACAGATCATATCAACATGCAAGGTTATAACAGCATTGTTTTGGGATAGTCATGGCGTCTTGTTAGTCGATTTTATGCACCTGGGGTGAGCAATAAATGAAGCTGATTGCAGCGCCACCCTTCCTAAACTTCGACTTGTAATACAGAATAAGCGAGGCGTCCTGACTTGTGTAGTTTTGTTGCTGAATGAAAATAACAATCCCTTTTCTCCCAATAAAACCCAAAATCTGAACAGATCTTTTGGATGACCAACCAAGGTACCGTCTAGAGTTATCACCGAGTAATTTTCTTTTGTTGTGCTTCCTAAACAGTTTCTCGGCAGCAAGTGCTTCGTCACAGATGGATTGAAAGACTTCAATGAAAGAACTGGGTTGTTCTCCCAGGCGACAGACTCTTTGACTTAGTCATACGAAAGTTTGTAAAAGTTATGACAAATGTTTCAACAAAGATGGAAACTATGTAGAAAATAGAGAAAGTTGTAACGAATTTGAAAAAAGTTTGCAATTTTTTATAAGATATTGGATTTTACCTTTCTGAGTAAACTTTTTCGAATTTTAGCAGATTTGATGTGGTTAGTTTACGATATACTTCACTCCTGAACCGCTTTTCCTCCTTTCTTAAATTTAATGCTCTTTAGTTTTCTTAGTGCAATATTAGTTTATATTAAGGATTAATAAGTGCATTGATTGTTGGCCATTATTATTCAAAATATTGCAATTCATTTTTATATTCTGAGGTGTCATCGGAATAATTCTCTCCCTGTTGGGGTTTCGGAACTCCGGAGAACCCCATAAAGGGAAGTAGCCTCTCTCTCCCTCCCCCCTAATCCCAAATACCTCTCTGTTAAGTAATGCTAAATCTGTTTTTAAGCAACTAAATAGCAGGAGTAAATGGTTCGCTAAGCTATTGCACAAGGCAGAAATTAGTTCACACACGAATATATACTAAAATCGTCTAACTTGAGTATGAATATTGCCTCAGGAACAATGGTGTTGGCCTCGGGGTGGATATGGTTCCATACCTAAGGTATGAATAGTCGTTTGAGTTGAATCTCTGATTGCCCAATATCATCCTGTCACTTTGTGGGTTTTAGAAATGGGGTTTCTTTAAATAAACAAAATCACTTTTTAATTTCAGAAGCGAGGACAAACAGCTACTTATATAGTAAAAAAACCTGTCTTCTGTCTTTACTACTTTTTGGTATAAGTGTTACCAACACAACCTGTTCACTGTTACAGCTAATTAAACTAAATCGATCAACTGTGTGTTTCTTTATAATGAGAAGCTGTATATTCTCTCGTATTGTTTACTTTTGAGGGTATTAGTCTTTACCTGTTTTGATATTATTCCGCGCACCCTGCTTCTTCAGCAATATCGCGAGTAATAACAGCACAGATTGATGCCTTTTAACGTGAAAGCTCTTTCGCCGCATCTCGGGAGCACCAAGCCGAGATATTATTATTATTAGTCTTTACCAAGGAGGTTTTGACCAGTTTTTGTGTTAACTGAGCTAGAGAACTACTGCTAGCCTTTTATCATTTGTGGGGGCGGGGGATGAACCTCTGTTGAGTCCTAAAACTGGCACCCATGTGTGGGGGCCACAACACATGGATGATGACATACCATCCAGAGTTGAAAAGACCAAGGGCTTGCTACTTATGTGGAGTATACCCCTGATTCCCAAGTAACCATATACTAAGTCCTCACCAAGCCACTGAGTAGCAGGGCTGTACTCCTCGTTTAGAGGAATTCTCCTTCCAAAGGCAGAGGGTAAGCTATAACTGGACGACTCATCTATTGTTCCAGAGAAATCAGTAGACCCCTTGCACCTGATAGCGGAAGGGTTCAGTGTATTTTCCGAAATAAACTATCGGTCCAATGGGACGGGCATACACCCAACCACTACAGAGCCTGAGTATGTCATGTGGGAAGTTTGTTTCCAAACCCAGGTTGGATAAATTATTCCTGTTGCTACGTGAGAACCAGTATTTTCTCCCTCCCTGATTAGACGAAGCACTTGGTGTTTACTAGAGCATAATGGACTGTAATCAGAAGGCATGGATGAGTTTAGTGTTAAAACAAACGGTTCTGTGTTTTGAGATATACCTACAGAAGAACTTGGATTGCACCTTACAAAATGTAACTCTTATTTGCACTAGGGTTAATTGTAACCCAATGTGTAAGAGTTACACTGAATCGACTTTCACCATGCAACGTTACTACATTGACGTCATTTCATCAAGAAAACTGAACATACACCATGCCATAATATAAAAGACACCGAAATTCGACTTGACACTCATTTTACTCCTGATTACATTGGGATAAGCTGGAGACTCTCACGTCAAACAGTCCAAGATTATTTATAGAGATCTCATATATAAATTTAGGTTTGCTATCGACTGATCATCTTCATTAAAATTACATAGGTGATGTTCTTAATCGATTAAAATAAACAATAGAATGTTATACAAACTCCTTATAAAATGTTACATATTTATTGTAAAGGTAAATTAATATGCAAATAAGTGTAAAGTAATAATAAATGAACAACTGATATTCTGATTTTTTTTTTTTTTTTTTTGGTTGATTTAAAACTTCTGTAGAGGAATAGTCATTACTTCGAGGAAAAAATCTTCAAGAATTCTTACATTTGCAAAAGTATAAAACATTTTCTTTCCATGTTTCATGTATGTCTCTAGTTTGATTTATATTTACCTTGATTAAATTATATCTATATATATGTTTTCTTTTTAGGATAAAACCGGTGAAGATGCCTGTCAGGTTTGCCAGGGATAGTGCTGTCATTAAACTTGCCAATCAGAGGGAATATTTTGGTATAGAATGAATAAATAGCCTAATCACCAATACCTGGGAATCGATTTCTGAAAAGGCATAGGTAAGCAGTGTTTTCAAATTATTGAAAATTGTTTCCTGGTGTCTGTCGATTTGGACGATACTGGGAACACTGTGTTAGAAGACAATTCTGCAAAGAAGAGTGTTAAAAATAAATTTACTTCAGCTTAAAGCAGCATTGATCAGTGTTGCCAGCGAGTATTTATGTAGAAAAACCTGGAGTCAACTGGGAAAATGTAAAAAAAAACTAAATTTTTTTATATATATGTACTGTATCTCATAAATATTCATTTTTTCATGATGTCCAATGCCATCTTGAAAGGCATATGCAAGTTCTGTTCTTTTAAAGCTCTCCTTTTTAGCGGTGTTGCTATCTGCGATGTTGTTTATCTGTAGTTTAAATCATCAGTTGTGCAATCCGTAATTGTGTGGTATTTACTCATTCTGAGGTAAAATGGATAAACCAACAAAAGTCTCCACACAAATGAAGTTTTATTCAATGCGGATGTGATTGTATTATAGTGTCTTCCTGATGATGAACACGAAGTGTTCGAAACGCGTTGAATAAAACTTCATTTGTGTGGAGACTTTTGTTGGTTTGTCCATTTTACCTCAGAATGAGTATCTGTAGTTTGTTACTTTAACTGAAGAGCACATTACTTTTGGAGAAATAGCTTGAAAAAAGTGCTTCATCTGATGAAATTTTTTCTCCTTTAGTAAGTTTCTTTCCTTTTTGTTTTCCACATTCAGTGAGTGATATGCACTCTTGATTTGGATATATTGATTTTTTTTTCAATATTGAAAAAATTTCATTCAAATATCTGTAATAACAAGAAAGGTTAGTTTTACATAAAGTTTATAACTTACAACTTATTGAATTCTAAAGCTTTCCAGGATGTTACTGGTCACGCCGTTTGATGGATCATAATGATTTTAAAAACAAAAATAGCTCTATATACATTGATGAGCTGTTCAGTTTTTTTTTTTTAGTAAAATTCCTTCAACTTGAATGCTCATTATTGTACATTATGTGATATCATAATTTTTTTTTTAAATAACTGGAATTCTACAATTTTGTGTTTATTATCTTCCTCAAATTTGTATTAAGAGAAAAAAAACACGAAACTCAAGCGGGAGTTTCGCTTTTTTTTATCTATTGTTCCACAATAATCAGTAGACTCCTTGCACCTGATAGCGCAAGGGTTCAGTGTATCTTCCGAAGTTATATTTTTATAACTTAAAGTTTTAAGTTATAAAAATTAGATTAAATAAGTCACTAGAATAATTCACACCAATAAGTCTGTTGGCCACTTTCTCTTCTGGGCGCTATTACTTTTTGCCCAGAAGAACTTGAATACAGCAGTCATTACCACTTGCTATATTCGCTCAATTTTTTTTTACATACCTTCATTTTTTTTTCAAAATTCAACAAAAGAATTGATTAAACTTCAAAGTTTTCTTTAAAAAAAAATTAGAAGTTCGATTAGTTAGTTAATTTGATATGCCTTGGTATAAGATTAAGTGTTTGTTCTTTGGTCAGCGCACATCACCGTTCTTTACTGAATGGTAGAAATATATCTTTTTATCAGGACTCGGTCAGTTCAAATTAAACTCGCATTGCCGACGTTTTTGTTTCTATTTAAAACCTTTTTCATAGGAGAAATATAACATTTTTAAACAGAAAAACTTAAGTATTACATTAGACATTTCTTTTTAAAAAAATAAAAAAAATCACTAAAATAATACTTCAGTTTTTGTTTCAAGAATTTTTTACTTCTGCCTATAAAAAAGTTTTAAATTAAAACCGAAACGTCGGCAATGAGAGTTTAATTTGAACAAGTGAATCAAAATTTGTAAAAATTAAAGGTCAATTATAAATGAATATAATTTATACCAACAAATAAAAGACTGTCTATGAATTTATGGTTGTATGCATGAATTTAGAAAAGAATAATTTTTAACAATTACTATTAGTCTGGTTATATCAATGTAATAATTGAAATGTGTGCAAAAAAAGAGCCGTTCAGAACAGCGCAAAGGTAAAAACCTGTCAGTGTGGTTTGCGAAAATAGTAACTATTAATTAACCTAAGTGATTAATTTTGCTTTTAAAATAAGTAGCAAACAAATGAAAACATTTTAAACTAGAAAAAATATTATTTGAAACTTTGCCAGTAAGAACATTTTACTTAATGTTTAATTTTACTCTTTAACAGGTTTTATATTAGGAGGAGATGAGCCCTTAAATGACGTCACAGGAAAAAATGTTTCATATCAAAGTTCTAGAGATTGAAGCTTTTAACCCTCTATTTTGTTTTTAGAACAAAAATCACCAAATGATTTTCTTCGAATTCATTGCTTTAAAATATTTTAAAATTAATATATTGCTAATCGTTTTTTCTCTCTTTTGGCGTTTTAGCTGTGGTAATGACTTTTACAGACTTAGACGTAGACATAATCTAAAGAGTAATCCACATTGAATTCTTTAAGACGTCATTTACGTTATCTTTTTACTTTACTATAAGTAAAGTATAGTGATCTTGAAAAAATTTGATCTCGAGATTTTGACGCAATTATATGTTTTGAGGTCTCAAAAGTCGTTTTATGAAGTTTTTTCGATGATGTCTGTGTGTGTGGGTGGGTGGGTGTGTTAGCATTGCTTGTTACCAAGCTACGGTCCAGAATCTTTGATGGATCAAGTTGATATTTTACACAAAAAAAGGCCAAATAGCGTAGATGATCCCTATTGTTTGGGAAGAATTATGCATGACGGGAAAGTCACTTTTTTAACCAAAAACCAGTTTTTTAAACAACATTTCTTCTCCTAAACTGATAACCTTACAGTTTTGAAATTTTGGCATTATCTTTGAGGTTACAAATGGAACAAACAAAAATTTTTTCAGAATTTTAAAACAACGGGAAATATTTTTTTTTAATAAAATGTAAAAATTTTGACTTATAAATCAATCTCAAACCTTGTGAGAACGATACAAGCCATACTATTTGACGTATCAAAATGAAACACTGTCTAAAAATAGAACATGATGTGGAGAATGAGTTGAGATATTTTTTTTCAAAATTACATTCGCCGAAGGGGAGTTACAGTACGATTTCTGTTTTCAGAAAATGTAAAATTTGAACAAAAATGGAACAAAAAATTAGCAATTCATAAAAAAAAAATCATGAAATTTCAATCACAGCAAAGTGCAATAAAGCTATAAAAACTGTTTGTTTATCCCAGGCTAAGGGATCACCTGCTATACTTGTCGAATTTTTTAATATTTTTTTATATTGTTTACATTGATTTAGAATTTTTTTCAGTCAATTCACCGAAATAATGTAATGTTTAGAGGTATAATGAAAATGTTTAAATGATTTAACGACTTATATGTGACGTAAGAAGAATAAAATTCTTATATGTAAAAATCAACAACAGTTGAGCATATGAAGCATATAATTTTTGATTATTTTTGTGGTATGATGGGTTTGTCTAACAAAACATTCTCTTCAATCTATATGTTGCACCATTCCACAAAGGTTAATATCAGATTCTGATTTTATTGGGTAATATTGAAGATTTTGGAATGAACTTTTTCGTCCTATAGAAGGGCTTCTATGTTTTTGTCTAATTTCCAGTTTTTTCACTGTTCTAGTGTGATAGTTCATACCATTATTTTTAAAACTTCAAGCTTCGAGCTTTTAAATTTAAAATTATACAGTGAAGTCGACTTTGAACTTGATTTAAGAATGGAAAAGTGGCTAATTACCAATATATTTTTTCTTAATTACATTTATAGCAAACTTATAGCAGAATACAGCTCATGAGAAAAAATAACATTCGCTGAGAGTAAATTGGTTTTTTATGATTTTTAACTAAGGGAAAGAAAAGTGTGTTTTTAAAAAACTCTAGCATGCCATAAAATTTTCAGTATAATAATTTGATAAAAGATCAAAAATGTAGAACGTTATTCAGAATTAAAAAAAAAAAATCTTTTAAAAATAATAAATGTAATTATTCTACATCTTAAATTAAAAATTATCTGAAAACGACATTTTTTCTTACATATTTTTGGCATTTCAGACAAAAACTTTTATGTTTTTAAAATACTTGAAATATTTTCAAGTTCTAAATGGGAAAATTTGTCTTAAGTATTAAATGTAGAAGGAGGTCAGATAAACTATGTAAGAGATCCATGGGCTATTGGAGCAAAAGCCATGCTCTCTCATGTAGGAAATGATTTCGTATAAGAAAATGTTCACTTTGATTTTTAATCAATATAATTAATATAATGTTATTACTGCTGTGGTTATACTAATGATTGTATATCCATTAATTGTGTGACATACAAAAAAGCCTTATCTATTGATAAGTGGATCAATCACTATCTGTACTACCTCAAGAATGAAAGACTAATAAACATCTCCCATTTAGACGATTATATTTTGCTTAAATTAGACATTATATATTATATAACCAAGAAGTTTTATATTAAGTTTACTTATAGTAAAGTTGAGTGAAGGCCACTCCAGATTTTTTAGTATTATCAATATACCTTTTTGCCCAGAATTGGGTCTAGTTTCTCAATTTGAAAAAAAAACTTACCGTAACATACATTCATAGGCTTACAAAAGAGATATGGGTTTTTATTAACAACTTCTAACTTTTTTATTTAAATAAATTGCTATTAATTTTTTGATATACTAATACTAATGACGATCAATATACTACTTGAATCAGTATTAATCAATATTAGCAATTAGTATTACTAATATACTACTACTAATTGAATCAGTATTAACCAATATTAATCAATATTAACTTTTAGTATTACTAATATATTTTTTTTTATTTTACATAGTCACAACAACGTAAATGTAACATTACCAGTTACAATGGTGAAAGAAATATATACTCTTGCACAAGGAGGCAGGAGGGAAAAAATAATTCAGCGATTATACTTCCTGGCGTGAAAAACAAGTTATAAAATTAGATTAAATAAGTCACTAGATTAATTCACACCAATAAGTCTCGTAGCCACTTTCTCTTCAGACGTCTTTGGGGATTTCCTGGAATATTTGTTGAAGAGATGTTTAGGACTAAGGGATTATTATTGTTTTAAAAAGATTTTTATATGAAGCTTTGTATCGAGATATTGTCACTTGATGAACTGTTGAAATTCTGAGGTCTGAATAGATTGTTTGATTTGGTATATAGAAAGGACAATGAAGAATTGTTCTAAGGTTTTTTTTATTGAAGAGCTTGTAACCTCTGGGCATTGCTAAATTTTGTTGCTCCCCATATCTCAATACCGTAAGTCCAAATAGGCATAATCATAGATTTATATACGAGTAATAGTAATAGTTTATTGACAGTTGTTAATTTTGAACGTTTATCAAGTAAGTGAATTCAAAGTCTATGAAGTCTGTTTACTTCTGTTCTTTTCATTTTGGTATGGGTAGTCCAAGACTGATATAGTAGTACTAGTTTATAAGTATTGCACACTGAGAGTAAGTATAGTGCAGACTGTCATGCAAAATAGTGTGTATTACGTCATATGCAACGCATACATGTGATACGTAGATGTAACAGTACAATATCGCTCTGTTTGATTAATTTTTAGAGGACATTTGGTTGTAGGGGGTCAATCTTTAAAACTCTGTGAGTGAAATAACAGACAATCACAGATTATGAGACCGTAGGCCGTCTCTTTCACTTTATCTTCTGTACTATTGTTCTCTTGATGGAGAACTCCAGTAAATATAACTCCAGTAAATATAAACTGATATAGTTTTTCCTATGCTCTTCTTTAGTTTTATATACGTATATTTATAGTATAAAGGTCAAATCTAATAGTGATCCCAACTATGATAGTTTGATTTTATAAATTGAACTAGTAGTTTTCTTTTTCTATCAAACATCTTGTTCATTTGATTTACAGCTATATTTGAATTGGTTTCCTGGATGAAAAAAAAAAGATAAATGTATTCGTTGTTTCAGGTTTATTGAAGTTGGTGCAATGTCATCGGGGAATAATCTTGAAATGGCTGATTCTGGAATTGAAATTTTTGGAAGTTCGAATTTCTCATCTGTGGATTGTGCCTCCATATCTAAGACTCGGGAATGGCTTGGTCCTTTCATGGCTCAAGGAGTGATAAGCCCAACAGATTTTGGAACAAGTGATTTTGATAGTTTTTCTGCTACACCAGAACCATCACCGGTGAAAATGTTTGGAAATGATTGTTTAGTTGATCATATTAATTCTTTGATTTTTCCAGTTCCCAACAAGATTTTAAATGAAAGTGTAGTCAGTTCAGAGTGTTCACCTAACTTATCTCGAGATCCGACCTGCTCAGAAGTATTTCAAGATCTTCGCCATACAAGCACACCAAAGTCCCTGCAGTCAGACAATACCGAACCAATCCTACCTCGTAAAAGAATAGAATTTTCTAATACACCGCCAGATAAAAAAAAGCAAAAGACCTACCATGTTCTGTTTGACATTACAGATAAAAATACAATTAGTTCATCCAACAAATTCATTAAAGTATCTGAGTCAGTTTGCAAAAGTTCGTGTTCTTTCGATAAAAGTGAGACTAAAGCAAATGACGGTGGCTGTCGTTCATCTATTGTTCGTAGAATACCGATTTTAAAAGGGAATAGTCGTAGACTGAGTGAAGGATCAGATTCAACTGGAGATGAAAGTCTGTGGAAGTCACAACCGATGAACTCAGTAAGTGATTTTGTTTATCCCAAGAGAAATGCTTCAGTTTCTGATCAAGACAAATGGCTTTACTATACTGGCTTCAGCGATTACAGCCTTATGATGAAGTTAGTCACCCATATATCTGTTCCTCAAGAACACGGTTTAACATCCTTTCAAATTCTCATTTTGACTTTTATGAGACTTAAATGTGACTTGGATTGGAGGGATCTCAGCTATAGATTTAATCTGTTTGAGTCAACTGTATTTTCACTTTTTCACTCAACTCTCTCTCTGCTGTCTTTCTCTCTATCAGACATGATCCCTTGGAATCACCCACCGCAACGCACTGTCTCCAACATGTTCTACCTCTTCTCATTCTACTTCCATAATGACTCCAGCAAAAAAATCTATTTATTTCTTTCCAATACTCAACAACCCATCATTTACATATCCCAACCATTAACTACTTCCTTTAAACATTTAACCTTTGTAAAGAATCTCTCAGAATATTTTATAAACGATGATATAATTTGTATAAATGGTTTTAGTTCTAAAGGAAGTCCAACTTTTTTTAAAGTTGTTAAAACTGATTCAAAAGTTAATTTAAATTATATTGAAACTAATCAAGCCGGTGTTAAATTTTTAAAACATTGCGAAGATATTATTTCAAATATTAAACAGTATAAAATATTAATTAGTAAAATACCTATTAAGGATGATACAATGAAGGAAATCTTGACAGTTGTGTCAGCTTTGACTAATATTAAAACTGAAGGTATTTTGAGTGAAAAAACACTGAAAAATATCTATAAACGAAGCTATCAGGCTCCTTTGTGAACACTACCTGTGATTAAATTAGTTATAGGGATCGAAGTGGAGAATTTATTGAGAGGTGATCATTGTTCTTTAATTATAATTTAAATCATTAGACATTCCATTTTAGTTTAGCCTCTGCAATATGTTCTGGTTCGTGCAATCATCAAATTGAAAGGCACGAATTGATTGAAAAGTGACAGACAACACAACGAATGTTTAATAAATAATTATTTTTCTTTTAAATAAAACTAAACTTTGAAAAGTTAAAAGTTTAAACTCTGTAGTATAGTATATTATTGACTCCTAATTGTATATTTTCCCTTTTTATTGTAAAATTTTGCAAGTAATTGTTAGAAGTCTCTTGAAATGAACATTGTATATTTATAGTTTAAAGTAATTTGGGATTACGGATCAAATTTTAAAGTTCCATAGTTTTAATAAGATTAATTATCGTGGGAAAAAAAATCCATTTTTCTAAAGATTAGGATGTATCTTAGCTACGTATTCAAATACGTAATATTTACGGGTCAAAATGTAATGTTCTGTAGTTTTAATAAGATTCATTATCGTTGATAAAAAAAAACTTTTTTTCTAGAGATCAAGATTATTTATCTTGAGTATAGTATTCTAATACAAAGTATTTAAACTTCTATAGTTTTCATAAGATTCATTACCGTTGAAAAAAAAGAAATACTTTTTTCCAGAGAACAAGATAATGTATCTTGAGCAAAGTATTCAAATACGTAATATTTACGGATCAAAATTTAAAGTTCTATAGTTTTAATAAGATTCATTATCGTTAAAAAAAATACTTATTTCTAGAGATGAAGATGTATCTTGAGCAAAGTATTCAAATATGTAATATTTACGGATCAAAATTTAAAGTTTTGTAGATTTAATAAGATTCATTATCGTTGAAAAAAAAACTTAATTCTAGAGATCAAGATGTATCTTGAGCATTGTATTTAAATATAAAATATTTGCCATTTTTTTTTGGAACTTCTATATTCTTAGTTGATATGCCAAACCGTACTTACTTTATGGGCTTAACAAACAAAGCTTTGATAATTCTGTGTAAATTGTTCATTAATTCTAAAACTGATAAATTTGTTATCTTAATGATAACAATATTCTTCATTGGGCATAAAGTTGGTATTTTTTAAGTAACATTATACAATCGACAAGTTGATATCGAGGTCTTTCATCTCCACTCCACAATCTGTATGATTGAATATTCTATGTATATATATATATGTCTGTGTAATGCATTGTGTATATATGTCAAAGAAAAATGCTTTTTTTACTTGCCTTTTATCTGAAATATTTTTTTAAGCTATTTCATTAATATACATTATGTAGATATAATATTAATGATGAATGTAAGGGTACGTCTTTTACATTTTATAAATTTGCATTTAATGTTTTATTTCAGAAATGTTTAAATAAATTTTTTGGGGCACAATTCGTACATATACTTCTGTTAAGAAGGTAGTTTATTGATTATTTATGTCTCTTAAAATTTATTTCTTAATATTTTCTTTTTTTGGCTCTGTATTTTTTTTATTATTCGATTCTTATTATTTTAAAAAGTGATATTTCGTATTAAATAACTGGCAGTCATATTTGACATCACAGAAAGCTTTCCTGTCATAATTGTTTTTCTCGTTTTTTAATGAAACGTAGAAGTTCATGTTTTGCATAGCAGTTAAATTTTAGAATTAGCTTTATTAACAACTATTTTACCATTAATGATAAAATCTCAAGAACATTTTATATTTCACTTTTATGTGTTTTTAACTTAAGAGAAAGGCCTTTTCTTAAATAAATTGGTAATTGACTACTAATTGCAATATTTTTACTGAAAAATAGTTCAGTGCTTTTTTTTTAAATTACTTCCATAATTTAATATTTTAAATATTATCTATCCAATACCGGTAGTTTAGAATTATTTATTTAGTTCCTTTATTAATTTAATTTAGCTATTTAGTAAATTTTAGGTATTTGATCTGTTTTTGGCATTGTTATCAAATATCTATTTCAGTGTTTCCCTTTTAGGTTATAGAGAGACCCCTGGGGACCCTTAGAATTCTACCATATACCCCCTCGAATGTATATTATTATTACAATAATGATAACATATACCTTAAAGAAATCACCACACTATCAATGAAAAAAAAAAGGTCCTACATCTTTTGAGATGGGTCCTCATCAAATGAGAAGCTACTTTGACAATTCTCTGTCTTAAAGTCTTAAAGTTGTTTCATTTTTCTGTTGATTCTGTGTTGATTCTTTTTTTTTATTGTAGAGTCACAGGCATTTATATTTTATATTTTGGATATATGTGTATCAACGTCCAAACTGTTAAAAGTCTGAGGACCGTTACATACTCAAAATATCTTAGTCTTTGAGTTATAATCTTTGAATTTCTGACTAAATATGAACGTTAATTTATTGTGAAATATTGGTATTGAATTATATTCTATATTTTATATATACATATTGTGTTTAACTGAATTGCCTTAATCAAACATACCTTTCTTTTAAGCAGTTTTTCATAAAAGAAAGGTATGTTTGATTAAGGCAATTCAGTTTAACATAATTTGTATAAAAGAAGGTCTGCTCCCTATTTATACTAATATATATATATATATATATATATATATATATATATATAAACTCCAAAAATTGTTCTTGACCTCTTCTATTCTATTCTATGTTTTGTTATTGAGGGCTAGGTCAAATAAAAGAAAATAAACTCCTTCCTAGGCCAACGTTTCGATGTATTTGTACATCATCTTCAGGGCTAAAATTAGAGTAAGAACTAAAATACATTTACCGAAACAATCTTATGTGAATTATAGATTGTTTCGGTAAATGTATTATAGTTCTTACTCTAATTTTAGCGCTGAAGATGATGTACAAGTACATCGAAACGTTGGCCTAGGAAGGAGTTTATTGTCTTTTATTTGACCTAGCCCTCAATAACAAAACATAGAAGATATATATATATATATATATAATTAAAGTGTATGATATATGGCATTATTATAAATGTTAAGAATAAACAAGTTTTTTTTAACAAAATAAGACATAAAGACAAGTGGTAAGTGAAATTAGAAAAAAACTATGATTTTTTTAATAGCTTACTATTACAAGTGGTATTAGAAAAAACAATTTTTTTGGTATATTTGAACGAATATTAGCATCATTATTGTAAAATAGTATATTTTACCATAATTTATCGATCTGTATTCGATATTTTTGTTTGTTTGTAATGTATCTTATAACTTTTTTCAAATGAACGACAATTATTGTTTCAGTTATATAGAAATTCTTAAACTAAGTGTATCTCGTGCTAATAAATGACACTGTCTAATAATTATAATTAGGATAAACTGTGAATTAGAAACGAGACCTGCCAATAGTCACTACACTGGGGAGGTCTACACTCTGTTGTTAAAGGGGAACACTGGTATAGTAGAAAAAGTTTCTTTTTTTAATGGCTCTTTTAAATACTCGTAATTATTTTTATTGTGCAATTATTATTAAAAAAAAAGAAAGGATTATTATATTGTTTGTGATAAAAATGTAAATTCTCAAATTGGGTTTGTTGTATGTTTTACTAAAAAAAAAAATGTTGGGAGGATGTCGCATCATGTTTTCCAGTATTCTTACTTCTGACATCCCATCTCAGTTTGAAATCTTCACTTAACGACTTAACTGTGGTAGTACTGAGAAAGCTGCCAAATAATCACTTTTCTTTCACCAAACTAACTTCAAATATGAATAATAACAAATAATATTAACAATTAATATTAATATTACAATTAATTATTAATATTAATACAATTAATATTAACAATTCAAATATTAACTTAACTACCAAACTTTACTATCAAATATCTACAATTTTTTTTTCTACTTTTTTGTTTTATTAGTTCATTTTATGTTCTACAAAACCTATAATTATTATAGAAACTAAATTCTCTTATATAATAATTATTTCTTTTAAGTTGAGCAATGCTATTCAAATTTTTAAAGTCATATAATTTGAAAAAAAAATTGACTTGAATCAGTTTTAACATTGAAGTACCTGATTTTGATATCTATTTTCTATAAGTATTTATAAGATGTAAACTGACATCACCACTCGTTTGAAGTGTTATTTAAACTCTGTATAGAAAGTTAAGACCTGTAATGTCTTTCTGATATTAATATAATAAGCCTCTATATTTTAAGCTTTGCCGTTTGCAATGCTATGAATAATTGTAATATTTTAATTTTTACTGTATTTTTAATAACAGTTAAAAAGAAGATACTTAAAATATTGAGATTGAAAAATATTGAAATTTTAAGAAATTAAATTTTAGAAATTATTTTTTAATTTGATTTGGAGTGTTTTTTTATATATATTTTTTGTACATAATTAATGTTTGTGGGCTTGTATAAGTTTCAAAACTCAATTACTTTTAGTTTTTGCTTATTAATGAATGTCTGGCTTTGACTTTTTTTCTGTGAGTAGTTTATCTTCATGAAAGGTATAACTTAAGGATGTGGAGATTGGTGTCTGAATCCCGAACTATACACTTACCATTTTAGATATTTCTAACGATTTATTATAAGGAGAAGATGTAATGAGATGATTGACTGTAAGTCGCTGCTTCAGCCATGCTCTATCCAATACTGGACTGGCTTCCATATGTCTGGAATATATCGCTTCATCTTCTCTTTTGATTATGAACCGATCGAGATATGTATTATTGTGTTTCGTATATAAAAATAAATGAAATTACTAAACAGTTCAAACCGGACAGATAAATAACTGAAAAAAAAAAACAATACATAAAGAACGAGAACAGTTACTGGATCAGTATTTCGAACTAAAGTTCGTCCTCAGGAAGATAGTAGAAGGAAAGAAGAGGTACGTGCGTTCAAGATTGTAGTTGGAAGGCGACTCCATCCACAGTCTTGAACACACGTACATCTTCTTCCCGTCTGCTATCTTCCTGATGACACACTTCGGTTCGAAATATTGATCCAGTAAGTGTTCTCGTTCTTTATGTGTTTTTTTTTCAGTTATATATATATACACGAGTTCAAAATTCAAGAAGAGTAACACACAGAGTAAGGAAACACACTTACAGTCTCAAATTTTCGGGTAATCTGTCTTCAGGAGAAAAGTGAAAGGGAGACCAAGCAAGTTATAGACGCAACGGCAAGTAACGGTACTTGTTTGGTACTCCCTTTCTCTTTTCTCCTGAAGACGGATTACCCGAAAATTTGAGTCTGTAAGTGTGTTTCCTTACTCTGTGTGTTACTCTTCTTAAATGTTGAACTCGTATTGTGTCCAGTTTGGATCGTGTTTGTTTATTTAATTAGTTATATATATATATATATTATATATATATATAGTTCAATATAAACAAGAAACATAGAGAAATCAGAAGAACACACTTACAGTCTCTAATTTTCGGTTTGAACGTCTTCAGAGAGATAAGAAGGGAAACCAAGCGCACTGGATCAGAGCGGTTGGAGACCGTCTCCAACGTCTCTGATCCAGTGCGCTTGGTTTCCCTCTCTTATCTCCTGAAGACGGTTCAAACCGAAAATTAGAGACTGTAAGTGTGTTCTTCTGATTTCTCTATGTTTCTTTGTTTATATTGAACTATATTTGTCCGTTTTGGATCGTATTTCCAACGAAAAAAGTGTATATATATATATATATATATATATATATATATATATGTGTGTGTGTTTATTATAATTTTGAGTTTTGATTAGAACATGTTCTTGTGCCTTTAGAATATGCGTGCGACTCTTAACAAGTAGACCTATTAGGCTGACAAGACTAACCAATATCAGTTAAGTAAAAGTGCAAAATCATAAACCTAAAAATTAATCATAAAAATTAATATAATATTTATTTAATATAAGCCTTTTAAAATAAGCCTTTTATTTTTCTATTAATATTATATTAATATAAAGGCTTATATTAAAAGGCTTACGAGTGCAAAATCATAAACCTGCCAAAGTCAAAGAAAACCGATCCCTGTTAATTTACCGCTGTTTCTTATAACTTAAATTATTAATGCGTTACCATCATTTTTCGTCGTAACTTCTTTTTTTTCTTCCACTCACTAAAATTTGGTATTAATTTGTTTTACTACTTATCACATATAGTTGGTATCATTAGATTAGATTGATATGCACTGATATCGCACTAGATCATTACTAGATATTTATGTAGGAAGTAATTTTTTTTTTTTAGTAAAGAAGTTTTAAAAACATCGGTCTGGATACGTTAATAAATATTTTCTTCTTTGTTTAGTCATAATGAAATCATTTCGGTATATTTTTGTATTTATCAACTGAGGAGAATCTGCAGCAGTAAGAGACACAATGTTTACTATATATACATATATTGTGTATCTCTTGTTCCCAGTTTGTTTGATATCCATAGAGAAATCACAGAACTGTAAAAGTGAATAATAAACAACAAGGTAATAAAATTAAATTAAGAGAACTTCACGAGTTCAGTGTACAGTTTATATATATTTTTACTATTAAATAACAATAAGTTTTCATTTATTGTTTTTTTTAATGATAAACTAAATGTTAATTTAGTTTTCAGAGATTATAAAAGTATGAGTTATTGTTTACGACTGACATTCATGTATGCCATAGAAAAATAAAAGGCTTATTTATTGAAAATATGGTAAATTGCGGTTATGTAAGTAAAACATGACCATGTTAATCAGCATTAATACTTGACGTTTGACTATCCGTAATTAGAACTTATATAATTATATTTCATATTTATTGGTTATATAATTGTGAACGCATAAATAATATGAGTTAAAAAGATAATTCGAAGGTTGATACTTGAGACTAAGACTGTTACGGGAGAAGTAAAAAATACTGGAGAAGTTTTTTTTCTGCCGTAGTTCCGCAGTAGACATTCTTGTCATAGTTTATACATAGAACCTTATTGGATTTGTTGTTATACAGGCAGTTAATCTTGAATACAAATATTATTGTTATTAGAAATCAGTGCGGCTTCTACATTAACGATCTTTTTAAGCAAGTGTTCCTTTTTCGTAAATACTTTTCAAAGTTATACTGTCAGCTGATAGAGTAAATGACCTGGGGACATAGTAGATACTTTTTAATTCCAAAGAACATTTAATAATTTAAAAACAAGCTTGTTTTAATTTGGCAAAAGTACTTTAGAGTTAAAAGTGTTTGTTATGTCCCTGGGTGATTTACTCTATCAGTTGACAGTGCAACATCAAATGTTTTTAGGAGAAAAAGAATACCTAAAAAGATCGTTAATGCAGATGCTGATCTGGTTTTTAATAATATGAGTAATACATATATAAAATAAGATTTCACAATAAACAGGTGAAATAAAAGTCATTGTCCAAACCGTTAGTCTTTTTCTGATTTCTTACTCTCTTTTGGACGTATATATATATATATATCAATGATCAAACGACAGTATGAAATGGGGGAAAAAGACTAAGATCCGTAACAAGAAGTTTTCGTCAGAGTTAAAAAAAAAAAAGAGTCTAAAAGTTTGTTATGGTTGAAAGATCTTAGTCTTTTTTCCCCATTTCGTATTGTAGTTTGATCATTGATTGTTATTTCACGTGTTGTTGTGAAATCTTGTTTATTTATATATATATATATACAAAACTAAAGTTTATCGGGACTCGGTCAGTTCTTCAGGTTCAAATTAAACTCGCATTGCCAACATTTCGGTCTTTATTTAAATCCTTTTTCATAGGCAGAGGTATACATTTTGAAACAGAAAAGCTAATTATTATATTGCAAATTATTTTACAAAGAAAAATAGTATGTGAATTTTAACAACAACTGTAGTCTGAATGAACATAATTAGTTTTTCTGTTTCAAAATTTATATATCTGCCTATGAAAAAGGTTTTAAATAAAGACCGAAACGTTGGCAATGCGAGTTTAATTTGAACCTGAAGAACTGACCTAGTCCCGATAAATTTTAGTTTTGTTTCTATTCTACGGTCGATACTTTTATCAATATATATATATATATATATAACCAATTAAATGAAACGCTTCTTCGAACTGAATAAACTAGAATTTTCAAAAGAATTCACAGAAATGAAATCACTGAAACTCACTACTATATTTCGATGCCCTCGTCGTCAGGAATAGATGTGAATCGTTGCAAAGGCTGATAACAAGTCGTTATCAAAATATAGTATTGAGTTTCAGTGATTTCATATCTGCGTGTTCTTTTGAATATATATATATATATATACACAAGTGGCTGTTTGAAACTATCGAAATGAACTAAATAAATGCATAGCAAAGAAATAAATAAACAAACACTTTTTTTATTTTTTATTATTCATCTGTGTATTTTCTCGCCGTAAAAAAAATATATATTATATCCAGAAAAAAAAACGGTGATAATTGTTGATAAAAACAGTAAAATATTTCAACATTCATTATCTCCATGAGTATTAACAAACTTAGCCTTTGCTGTTGTTATTTGCTCTACAAGCAGAGCCGATGAGGTCGAATGTTGAAACATTAAAGTGAGTTGAAATATCGGTTATGTTAAATTTATTTTCCTTAAGTTGCATTTCATTTTATTATTTATATGTATATATATATAAACGTGTAATCTACAGTAAAAATTCATAAATAAGACTGATATCTTTTGATCCAGTGACAGGTTTGTCGGATTCACATTATGAATACAGTCACTGTCATCGTATGACTCCGACGAAGGCTATTTACTTTTTCTAAAGATTCTAATCCCATTTCTATATTTTTCGACTGTGGTTTAGACATTGATTTCTACTTCATATGTTTATTGAAAAGTGAGTCTCATACCTGTTTGTACCTCCGTGTTATTTTTTATTTAAAAAAAAAAAACCGTTGAACTGCTTCCTTAAATTGCCCTCTAAGGGCAACATGTTAAATAACGAATTAAGAAATTTTAATCCTCATAACTGAAAGAAACAAAAATTATACACCATCTCAAATTTTGTTTAATTCTGACATCAAGAGAGGAAAGAGAAAGAAAATGAATATTGCTTCCTTGTAGCGATTAGCTTTTTTCTCTATTGCTCTCGCTAAAATTTGGAACTATTATTGCTTTTTTTTTCTGTAAATATCTAGTTTATTCTTGTCCTAGAATATATCATTGCATGAATAGGTAATTTTTAAATAAAAAACAAACGAAAATCTTTTGATATTCAAATTGTTCTATTAAACTGATTTGTTTTATTGTGAAACCATTTATTTACATATAATCAATGTTAAAAACTAAAACTGTCTACAGGGTGATTCATCAATTTTTAGATTTTTATGTATAACAATAATAAAAGAACATTATCGCGTTGGCATGTTAACAGATACCAGTAATCTTTGTTAGTAATATTTCACTAATATTATTTGAGCAGTAGTTTCATTCCTTATTACAAATTATAACTGTAAGCGAGCACAATTATGACAATAAAAAGTGTAATAAAATTTAGACTTAGTAGAAGAATTTATTTGTGTTAATTTTAAAATGTACTTTTATTGTGTTTTGTATTAATAAAGTTTATGTTTAACCCTTATAATTACCTAGATTAAAAATTAATTAACTAATAAAAAAGCCATTTATTCTGAATAGATAGTACATCTTGAACTCTGGGAAACACCTTGTCAATCAGCTCAAATAAGCAGTATATTCATATTCTCCAATGAAATTAAAATCAACTAACAATACCTACTTGCTACACCTGTGTATTTTCAAAACAAACTTGTCTGTGAAGTTAGCAAAATACAGCTGAAAGACCCATAACTTTGCTTCTGCACTGAATTGTCAATCTATTTAGAACCTATATTTTAAGTTAGGCATACACAAATCTACTGTCAAAGTTTCAGCTCGCTGTCTTATGGTGGCTGAGTTTACTTGTGACAAACGTTTTTGCTTTAAACGTTCATAACTTCACTTCTACGTTGAACTTCCAATCAATTCAGAGCCTATATTTTAAGTTCGACATACACAAATCTACTGTAAAAGTTTCAGCTTGATATTATGTCTTATGGTGGCTGAGTTTACTTGTGACAAACCGACGGAAATTTTTGTAAGGGTGGATTCGGTTTCTTCAATGTATGAAACGTAAAGAAAACTTGAAATGAGTCAGTTCTAAGCAATGTACAGACAAAATCATTATTTTATTCATATATATATGAGATATAAGAGGAATAACATTATTACATGTGAAAAATCACCGCCAAATAAACAAAAAAATTTCCTTTCTCTTCCATGGTATGATGGATTTGCCTCACAAAATGCTTTAATAAATCTATATATTGCACTCTTGAACAATACTTGATATCAGTTATAATTACTTCATCTTTGTGAATTGTAGTATCTTTCCATGCTATTGAAATGTGACGAATGGACTCTTTCCTCAAGAAAGAGGATTTATGTTTGTTGGCAAATATCCAGTTTTTTCACTATTCTAGTTTAATAGTTCATATTAATTATTTTCAAAAATTAGAAGCTCCCAACTATAAAAGTTTTTAAATTATACTGAATAGCTCGCTTTAGGTTTGATTTGAGTTTGTAAACTGGCTAATTACTAATATATTTTTTCTCAATATACATTCATGGCAACCTTATAGCAGAGTGCAGCAGGCAGGAATAATTTTTTAATTATTCTTATTTTCTGCACATAGTGCATTTTATTATAGATATTTCTTAAAGAAATAACGGAACAAATCAACTGCTAAAATTGTTCAAAATCATGAAAATAATTTTTTTTTTAATGAAGTATAAATAAAACAAAACTGCGTCATTATTCTCCAGTACAATGTTATGCTTCCGGGAGTGTCTTTAATTAAAGTTCTAATAATTTAGTTTATTCACTTAACTTGATATTTCATACAGTGATAACTTCAAACAGTAAGTACGATTTTCATTTTAACTTATTTATGCAGTATTATAAGTACTTAAACAGTTTAATATTATCGGCATGTGCAAATAATTAAATGACTAATTTATGATTACTTTCAATGAATATGATAGGTTGGCTTTTAAATCAGCATTCTTTTTCGTTAACACATTTTGCATCTTTTTGCTAAAATAAACCTTTGTGAATTAAACAGAATGTCAAAAAAGATTTAGAATGCTTATTATGGGTTATTTATGAAGTATAATTATCTATTTAATAATGGTACACGTTTGCTACAGAATATTTCACAATATACCTATTTATTGTACTTCGAAATATGCTAAACGAATTAAAATATTATTGCTTAATTTATTTTTTACCAATACTATAATTTAAGATGAATGAAGAAATAATAATTCCATTGAGTTATTAAAATGAATTACTGGCTAATTACTAATATATTTTTTCTCAATATACATTCATGGCAACCTTATAGCAGGCAGGAATAATTTTTTAATTATTCTTATTTTCTGTATATAGTGCATTTTAGTATAGATATTTCTTAAATAAATAACTGAATAAATCAACTGCTAAAATTGTTCAAAATCATGAAAAATAATTTTTTTTTTATAAAGCTATAAATAAAACAAAACTGCGTCATTATTCTCCAGTACAATGTTACGCTTCCGGGAGTGTCTTTAATTAAAGTTCTAATAATTTAGTTTATTCACTTAACTTGATATTTCATACAGTGATAACTTCAAACAGTAAGTACGATTTTCATTTTAACTTATTTGTGCAATATTATAAGTACTTAAACAGTTTAATATTATCGGCATGTGCAAATAATTAGGTGACTACTTAATGATTACTTTCAATGAATATGATAGGTTAACTTTTAAATCAGCATTCTTTTTCGTTAACACATTTTGCATCTTTTTGCTAAAATAAACCTTTGTGAATTAAACAGAATGTCAAAAAAGATTTAGAATGCTTATTATGGGTTATTTATGAAGTATAATTATCTATTTATTAATGGTACATGTTTGCTACAGAATATTTCACAATATACCTATTTATTGTACTTCTAAATATGCTAAACTAATTAAAATATTGTTGCTTAATTTATTTGTTATCAATACTATAATTTAAGATGAATGAAGAAATAATAATTCCATTGAGTTATTAAAATTAATTGAAAGTTATACTTCTTATAATTTAGTGGTATTAAGAAAACAATATTTTTGATATATATCATATTAAAGATGTACATGTTGATACTTCATAAATAATCCAGTATTAATCATTGTACATTGTATATAAGAAACATATTACAACTTAGACTCCCTAAAAATGAGATTATGTTAATTAAACATTCATTAAGAAGGTGTAAGTTACTTAAGTGATTGATGAGAAGTAAATTTCATATTGTGATTGAAATTTAATAAAGAAAGATAATTTACCCATTTTTGTAATGGTTATTGATACAATTAATAGTGTTGAACATTGTTTAAAAATGACCACTCCAAACTTTTTTGTTAACAGCATTAAATATTGATTAGATTTTCATCACAAACAGTAAAATGCTTGTAAGCATTCATTAGAATGAATTAATTGAAATATGAACTGTTGTTGAGCACCTACAAATGAGGTCATTGCAATACAACTTATTTTAAAGGTTTAAAAATCCTTCTATTGGGAGACTTTGAATAATGAATTGCAAATATTTTCCCAAAATCTATGATTATTCAGTATACTCTCTTTATAATTTGAATAATGAAGACACCCACATTATACTAATCAATTAATTAAATTGATTATCAATGAATTCGATAATCAATTAATTAAATTGATTATCAATGAATTCGATAATATATTTACTCACAGTACTGTTGAGTGCATACTACTTCAGTTATTTTTATGTTGTACATAAAATATACTTTGTACAATATTTCTGTTTACAGTCTTCCATTTAGTGAGATTATTTCTATAGTATAATCTTTTATATTAAGTAATCAAAAGTTAGTTATCTAAATATCCATACTTAGAAATTATATTAATGATTATGGAAGGCAGTCAAATGTAATATGCATACATGTTTTATTTTTAGATATTTACAAATTTAATATGTTTCGTGGAACTTATTCCTGGAAGTTATTTAAAAGAAATGTTTTATTTTAAATTATAACTATTATTCTCAATTCCTTATTAATGTAAACCATATAGCAATAAGAATAAAATTTATTACTAAACAGTGAAAAAAGAAAACTTTCAAAACAAAATAACTATCAAGAAAATTTCAATTTTTATGAAACATTTAGGTAACAAATTTGTTTGATTTTATAATGAAGTAAAAAGAGGTTATAATGGGGTTGGCCACTCTGTTCTAGGACTGTGTAAGTGAACTCTTGGACTCCCTAAAGTTCTTTGCATGTTCGAGCCAGTCTCCAACTTCCCTTTATCAAAGAATCATGGCGGAAAATGCACTGTGACTTATGCCAAGGTAAATTCAACAATTTTTCTTCGTTCACACATAATGTCACTTGATATTTCCTGTTGACACTAGTCTTTTAACTATATGTCAAAATATATGTTAAATTATATACAATGAATTAAAATTTAAATGGTAGTTAATTTTCTGCTTTACTTCTATTAAAATAATTTCTTCTTTTTGATTCACCGATATGAAACAAACGTAAAATACATGTTATTATCATAAAGTTTGATATAAAAAATACATTTTTTATTTATTGAACTGAACCAGTCCACTAATATTCCTTTTTAAAAAAACCATGGCCGACAAAGCACTAAGGTAATATAATGGAAGAAATATTAATCATTTTTGTTTGTATTAACAACTTATTAGGGTATAATAGGCCTGTTTGTAAATGAATAAAAAGACAAAAATTACTTTATATTTGATATATGTATCACAACCTTGACTGACAAAGATTCCACTATATTTTATATTACCATTGAGGTAATTTTAATATGTGTGTTTTGTTGCAGGTACATACGAAAGGATACCTGTATACAGGTTAGTGGGCATGTTTTGTGTTTATGCATGCCATACATTTTAGGTTTATGTGTTTAGTTTATTACGGTACCCAGCAAACCACAGACAACCTATTACGCTGTTTGAAACCCTCTTACTTCTACTGTTCTTCCCAGACCGATCGTGATCTGTTAGGGCTCTAAAAGAGTGATTCTAAAAGGGTGTCAATAGGATTTCTAGCAACGCAACATTATTATTAGTGATAAGTAATAGCGATTTTCTTCTTAATAAGACCTACTCACCTCAAATATATTTTGTATGAAACGAATATGTTCCACCAATGGCGAGATTACTTTGTTCACCACTCTGAGCAAAAATTTTACAATTTACAACAACATTATTTCCTACTCAAAACAGGCAAGATATAAAAACATTTCAATGGATTGAAGAAGAAATTCGAAGTCCTCCCTTATCTCTATAAAACATTTTAGCCCCAAACACTGAAGAAGACGCCAAGGCTCAACAAGTTTATATTTCCCTAGGCAGAAGAAGAAACAAACTGAAAGTAAATCTCATTTCCTTTATTTTTTTAATGATTATTTTTATCGTATTGTATTTGATAAAATTATAATACTTCTCGGAGATTTGTATACAGTGTGTTTCAACTATTTGTAGTATTAAGAACTCCCCAACTTCAAGCAGATTCAGAACCACTACCCTAGAAACATGACAAAGGCTTTTTAGGTATATGAAGATGTCTGATTATTCTTATTGTAATTCTACTGTGTAGGTAATTTTTCGTTGAATACATAGGTGTTTACATTTTTTTTAAATCTCTATATGCATTACTGTTTCAATCTACTCTCCTGTGTAACTCATATGTTATGGGACTAGTAAAGCTCTTGTTGTGTAGGAAGAAGTTTAGTTACATGTTTCTTTAATTATATTAAAGGTATATGTGTGAGGTACCTCATATATGTTGAATGGATTTTGTGTTTGATGCATTTAAGTCTTTAGTTACATATATGTTTCTCAGCTACTCTACATGTAGCTCATATGTTTTGGGGAGTACAAACGTATTTGAAGTGATAAAGAGGTGTTGATCACATTCTTATTGTTTTATACTACTGTATAAAATAAGTTATATTTCTTGTATGCAATAGATGTTTTATTAACTATAAATTTTTGTTTTCATAAGTATTTTCATTCTATATGTTCATGTCATTTGCAGGTAGAAACACTTTTCAGGTATTTGGAGATGTATACCTAAATTTTATTTTAATTTTACTCTATGAGGTAACTTACAACTGTTGAATAGAATAGCTTATCTATAATATTTAAATGTTTATTTTATAACTGCTTCTCTTCCACTCAACCAATTAAATCAATCGATAAAGGAATAGAAACCTTTTTGAGAATTCTGACGAGGTATGACAACATCCTAATATTTAATTATGTTTTCTAAGGTAACATTTAACTTAGAGTTGTTAAGTAGGTATGTTTGTCAATAAGTCAACTTTTACATAGCTATGTTTATTCTACTTTTTCTTGCAACTTATATGTTTTTAGGGGTAGAAACGGTTTTGATGTTTATAAACGGGTATGATTATTTTTATTTTAGAGGTGGTTAGAGTACTTGTTTTATGATGTACAAGTCATCTTTGACATAGCTATGTCTATTCTACTCTTTCTTGCAACTTATATATTATTTTTTTAGGGGTAGAAACGGTTTTGCTGTGTATAAACAATTTCTTATTTTAGTTATACTGCTTTATAGTTGTTAAGTAGGTATGTGTTTTATGATATGTAGGTCATCTTTTACATAGCTATGTCTATTTTACTCTTAATAAAAATGAGTAGAAATAAAAGTTAATAAGTGAAAATAAAAATTTTCATGATTTTCTGTAATTTTGAAGTTTAACTGTTTATCAGCGATCAGTGGCGGTGGGGAGGATCTTACGACCGCCGCGGGTGGCAAAAGTAGTTACTACGCCACTGTCTAAGTGGGACATTATGTGCTAAGAAGTTTCATATTATATTTACTTATAGTAAAGTTGAGTGTAGACCACTCCAAATTTTTTTAATTAATTTAATTAAAGGTTTTATTATATATATCGAATAAAAAATAATGAATGGATAGAAACTTCATTTTCATTTCATAAAATAAAATTTGTTGATATTTTGAGAAACCAAAAAGGAGTGAAGTGCTAAAGAACTGTATTATGGTAAATTTATATTAGTAAAATGTATGTATTGAAAGAATTATTGAAATACAAAAATTGTGAAGTCAAATTAACTGAACTCTAAAACTTAAACAACGACAAGAAAAATTTGGAAGTCTTTCTGTATCATAGGCAGCAAAACATTAAAATCACTAGTTTCGTTCAAGATTTGTCCTTTAATAACCAGTATGTGAGTGTGTGTTTTTTAAATATCTTTTTATTTTTGCATACTCGGCAGTTAGTTTAGAAGCACTTAAGCATCAATGACAATACACTATAACAACTAAAGTTGCTTGACTCTTTTAGGGTTGTTGGGTCCAAAACTTTGTGATCCGATGTTTCGAAAACTTATGTTTTCATTATCAAGGCTACAAGGAATATTACTTAGTTTGAATTTTGCTTTTTCCTCGATATTTTACTGATAGGAACAATTCTTTGGTTAAAGCTTCATTAGCACAGTTCTCCAGGACTGTTCCCAGGTTCAAGATCTGTATAGGATTTTTGAGGAGTCCGATAATAGATATCTACAGTATTATCTTGGTTGCCTCTTTTGTTTGTAAGTTAGCTTTTTCATTATCTACCACTCTCCTAATGATCCTCAACTTTACAAAAGAATACTACAAAATGGTATCGTTAGTTTTGCAGCTGAAAGAACGTTCTTCTTGTTCTCTCCCTCAATGGGAAGTGGTGATCAATGTTTGAAAGAGACCAGAGAGCACCTGACTGTCCGTACAGCTCACAGATGAATTTGTTGCCAGAAAATTCTAATACACTCAAATAGAAAGTATTTCACTTTGATTATTCGAACTTCATCAAGTCCATATTTCTCCAAGATTAACTCATTTTCATCCTGGCATATTTAACATGATTATTTAATGATTATGATTATTAATTATTTGTTGGCATCCAACATGATTATTTAACTTACTACTATCTGTATAAATAGCAATGCCCATATTTAATTTATCGAAATTGTAATCAATTTCTGTTATGTAGTGTACCAGAGCTGGATGAATCCATCGTTGTATTTTGTTGCCGTAGCTCCTATCACTGCGGAATTGTTTGTACGCCGTAATTTTCAACTCAATGGGCATAACTATGAAATTGTAAGGAACCCTTTATTACTCTCAACAGGAAAAGCCTTTGCAGTCTACGTAATCTATTTATACTGATTTTTTTTTCATTACTACTTTTCACCAAACCGACAACGCAAAAAGTGACCAAAGGGATAAAGGCTCCATCATAGATTACTTCGAACGCGTCACTACCCATTCCTGAATAAACTTTAGCCGAGTGTAATAGAATATTTATTATTTGCAGGTTTTTATCATACACATGTTTAACATGACAGTTTCATTACATCAAAAATAACGTGTGCGTGTCAAATATCCAAAACAAAAAAAAAATCAACTATGAACCTTTTTAGCATAATAAAACATCTACTGTATAGGGAAAAACTCCACGATATATCTGAGGACTCTTATTAAATAAATGAATTTTAACAACAGAAAATATTTGTTCGAAAAATATAGACAATTCTTGCAATTGAAACACTGGCAGAAACAATTCCTTTCATCTTTATACCATTGCGAAGCAGCTTTTCCAGTAAGACAAATATCCTAGATGTTTAAAGTGATTTAAAACAAAAAAAGTTCAACATTTTGGGTAGAAAGCAAAAATTAAATAGCAATTTTTTTTAAAAAAAAACTTTAATTTTAAAAACATATATATGGTCTGTGATATCAATTTGAGGGTAAACGACCAATAATTCATAACAAAATACTGTTTTCACACAATTTCACAAAAAATTTTGAATACAGAATTTTAATAATGTCTTGTTGTTTTACAAGATATATCTTGTTAGGTGTAATTAACGAATACATAACATCGACAAATAACATTCAACATTCACGTAGACTAGTTTTAGTAAAGTCAGTGTCTTTTTTTTTTTATTAAATCTTTCATATACTAAATTCACAAAATTAAATACTCCACAAATAATTAAATCTATTATATATACTTACATTGAGGGTTAGGAATCAAAACAGACCATCACAGAAGGAAAGTTCAATCTTTATTTAGCACACGGTTTAAACAGGGTTCAATAATCACATTAAACTCATGTTAAACCGTTTCATTAAAAAATATGCAAATTTTTCCCATGGGTCATTTCGACACATTAGACTGGAAGAACACTTAGGTTTTAGTGGTGAGTAACAACTATATGTCCATTGGAAGAACATATCTTATATTTACAAAGTAATTTTTTTTTAAAGTCCTTTTATACAAATATTTATAAAATACCTTCACTTGGTGTTGTTATTTAAAAAAATATTAGCTATATCAGAGTAATTAACATTAATAATGAAGTCGATAATTATCACATTTAAATAAATTATGGAATGTTGTTTGTTACCTGGGAAATAAAGTTCTTGATTAAAATCAATTTGGCACGTTAATGTAAAAATGAATAAGAAGAGTGGAATGTAATATCAGTTGATGACAATGGAATCAACCAATATATTATGGTTGAACTTTTATGATAGTATGACATACATTTCAACCTTGATATTGTTGCAATTGCAAGCAAATCAAAATTTGCATCAGTGGATACTGTGAGGTAGTGCGACTGACACGGTTTTGCACGTTTAAAACATATTCACCATAAATTCTGGTTTTTTAAATACAAAAAAATTGTCAACCATTTAAAATTAAAACCGCATAACTTGCAAACACTCAATATGAAAAAAAAAATATATTTTTAAATGGAAATGAATATTTTGAAGGGCACAATTTTCGATATATGATTTTTTTTTTCATGAAAGACAGTAATATTTTTCTTTTAATTCCTGTTTCATATGTTTATCAATGGCAGTCCAAACAGTATCCAAATTAAGACATAAAATCATCCGGAAAACTTACAGCTAATCCAAACAAATCACAGATGTATAAGTACTAGATGACAATAAGCAGTCCAAAACATATTAAAACTGTATATCACATTGATACATCAAGAAAAACTTATATTTTATTGATACATCAATAAAATAATCCCATTAATACTACAGTAATAAAAAAAAAAACAGTTTCAAATAGCAAGTTGTTTGAACTTGCAAATTTTGTTACCTAATACCAATTTTTGGTTCCCAAACTTTCCAGAAGAAACATTTTGGCACATCTTATTCCAAAAAAAAAATTCTAATTTGTTAACATTAATAATGAAGTCGATAATTATCGACTTATTATTAATAAGTTAACATTAGGGTTAACTATAGTGGTTGTTTTTCATTAAACAATGTATTCACATTGCGTTGAATATAGTATAATGACTGTGATGAATTCAATTTTTATTAAGATTAAACCTACAAAAATATCTAAACCACCATATATTTCCAGGATATATTGAATTTTAAATCTTATTTGTTAAATACATTTCAAGAAGAACTAAAAAAGTTTTTTCTACTGACTGAAAACATTTTTGATATTAATGTATCGAATGAAAACAAAAATTTTCTTGAAACAACAATGTCGAATTTTAAACAATCTTTTTTTAAAACAATATGTTTTCTCTTTAAACACTTCTTTCCTAAGTATTATTTTCTTGGGAACCAATGTTCTAATTAATATTAGGAACAATTACAATAAAATTATTAATTTATGTAAAAAAAATTTGAACATTGTATTTATCTTCAATGATAAATATTGACTTTAAAGCATACAGCAAAGTAGTTACGTTGTAAAAATGTTAACTATTGAACTTCAGTTGTGAATTTACAACATTTTGATAGATTGCGTTGGTTTTGTTCTAAAACATGAAACTCAATAAAGTTAAAACAGTTTTAAAACTTTAAATCAAACTCGATTTATTTTAAATTTTTTTTAAAAAAAGGTCTAAATACAAAAATACATATACCATAATAACTGTAGAAATTATTTGATAACATTAATTATCAAGCAAATACTATTATTTTGTTCTTTAGGCAACATGGCCGGGTTAGGATTGTAAGTACAAATTATGCCTGATATACTCTTTCTTTTATAACTTTGAAAATATAACAGGCAGTCTATAAAAACAAAGTACTACTGTGAGAAATTTCTTTGTTATATTATTTAATAAATTTAATGTTAGAATTAACAGAAAGAGATCTATTGCGTACATTAGTAATTGTAATTAAAACTAAAATATGGGTTAGAACAGAATGAAATACTGCAGTATGCAAGCTGAGCGCTTGACTCATGCAGGGATGTCCAACTCATATGAGTTCAGTGAGCTACATTTGGACTGCAATGGCACACGAGTTTTCTGATTCATTAAACCCTTAGAGGGGACTCTTAGAAATAATAAAGGATTTTTTTTTTAGTATTTACAATATAAAATCACATGCGTTTTATATAATACCTGTTTAGCGTGGTATTTTACCTAGGACGATTGACTGAAATAAATAGTCGAAGTGCTATGTACAGTCGTAACTAATAGTATCACGCTTCCGAAAATCGACATTCACTATGGGACAGAAGTCCCTGCAGATCGGACGGCACTGTGTGCAGCTGAGGGTCAGGCTCGGGTTTGGTCGATGCCTGCGAATCGCTTGGATCGTTGGACGGGAACCTGATCAGGTCCTTGGTGGTTGTTGCCTTGCTCTTCGAGTTGTCCTTTTTAATACTAACTTGCTGTTTTCGTTTCTCTAGTTCACTTTTTGATGGAAATGACTGACTCGTTCTGTGACATTCTTCAGGGACTAGAGGTATTTGCGTATGGCTCCTACACTCAACAGATGTCATTCTTAAAAGATCGACATTGTTTTGCACGCTATTTGCTTCTAAGTTATCAGATAGTCTTTTCGCTGTACAATTTTCGTAGACCGGTTCTTCTGAAGCAACAGGAAGACTGTCACTGACCTTTGAGCATTCTCCAACTACTTTTGGGTCAGGCTTAGTAGCTACTTTGTCTTCGCTGTTTTCGCGCTGAGTTTTTCTCTTCCTGGTCCGTTTTCTTTCTTTAATGACAAGTGCTGTCCTAGGTCGGTTAACCTTTGAATTGATCTCTTTAACAACTTTAGTTGCAACTTGAGAAGGTTTCTTTAATTTCATACTAAACTTGAATGGGGGCTTATAAGTAACTTGAAGTTTGACCGGTTCCTTCGAAGGCCTTTTACTAACTACTGTTTTTGAAGAATTCCTTTGGGGTTCGGTAGGAAGAAAACCAGCTGGAGACGACTTTGATTTGGCCATCGACGGCCGATCTACATGCGAATTCAAAAGCCAGTTTCTCACTTTGCCGAATGGATCTTCACCAGGGGATTTCGGCGATGGTTTCTCTTGCTCCGCACTATAGTCAATGACAGCAGCTTTCAATTTTTTCTTCTTTTCAGGCTTCTTTCGAGCCTTGCGAGCCTCTTCTGACCTCTTTTTCCCTTCACCTCTCTTTCTGTTTCTGTTTTCTCTCACTTTTTTCTTCAAAGGAAGCTTTGATCTGGCGACTGGATGTACTACGACATTGTTCGAGCCTTCTCCCTCAGGAGGCAGCCGGACCGTTTCTGTCGTTGAACTGTGCACTATTGTCATTACCTTCAGCTTCATATTGGTCGTCTTGCCCAGAAGACGAGTGCTCAGCACCTGAAGACAAAATAATTTACAATTTATTATTTAAAGTTATAAAAGTATAGACTAAAATAAGGTTTAAAAGCTCAGGACAAAGTTTTTCAGGTTCAAGAAAAAGTTTTCCTCAAAATGACTGCAAGTCGATCAAAAGAAATTAATTTTCTAATTAGATATTAGCAGAGCAATCTAGTAATTAAACTTTGAAACTTTCATTTTTCCCCATGTTCTTTAAAACTTTGATGAATACCCTTTCAGTCAAAATGCCAAATTATTTCATTTTTGCATTTTTCTTAATAAATTTGTAAACAGAATAATAATTATGTATGTATAACTTCAACTATAGCACAAAAGAAAAATATGAAGGGGCTACAACGAAATGTAAACCTAGTTCTAGTAATAGTGTATTTGTTACATTCCTGTAACCGTATTTCCTGAGCTACTCAACATATAAAACATAAACATATTTAAATATATAACTCAGTAAGCTTATCCACAACTACATTCTAAAATAATTTATACTGAGTTACTTTGAATAAATTATAAATTATAGGGTGCAAGGTATTAATTAGGGTGATTAAAATCAATAAACGTCCTATCTAAGATATGAAGATATACATCTGAGGGTTTATTACAAAATAAATATAACATCATACTCTAAAAAATAAAGGAAAAGTTTTATATAAACGATAATATAAACGGAGTTTTATAGGAAACATATAATTTTCTTCAGGTTTTATTTATATGCAAGAAAGGGGTATAGAGGAAAAAGAGAAGATATGAATAGTGAACTCCAAATCTTATAGTAGTGTATACAACAATAAGGACAGCATAAACAAATTTCGGTTCTACCGTTCACCCCTCCGAGGTTCCTTCACCTTGTCGTGGTGGAGGGGCCTAACATGTCTGGGTGGTTGTTTCCTCATTACATGAACTAAGAAAGACCTGTGACAGCATCCACCTCTCTATCGCGTGCTGGTTTCTGTGGTGCTGTTCATTCGGATCAGTCTTATGTTGTGGATAACGCCTGTCTATATGTGTTCTTGTCTACGCGGATAGGCTGTGTTCTTGCGTCGGTGTCCGCTAGATCGGACTCAGGTCTGGGGTCTGCCCGTTTCCACGGTCAAGGTGCGATTAGTACCCGCATTTTTCAAGATTTTTTCCTACCTGCAGTGGCACAACAAACAAAGCAATTTGGTTGCTTTCTTGAGATGGCACCAGCAGGTGGAAAGTCCGCTAGGTCGTGTTCTTGCTTGAGGACTACTGGCCCATACCTCCTTTTTTCTTCTGACTAGCGACTATCTCTCTTAAGAACTTTTTCTCGTTGGGCTTTGACAGCTTTTATTGCCCATGACACCTAAGCTTTATGAGGACGTTGTTTGTGTGGTGCCGGTTATAGCGGACTTAGGCTTACTTCGCTGGTATCGATATGGTTAGAGTTTGTATTCTTCTCCTGATACCTTTTTCGCAGCTACTCTTTTTGTTAAAATAGTGTCATCAATACTAATTAAATACAATTTTCATGACATTATTCAATTCGAATTATTCAATTAAACATGTTCCACTGTAATTAAAAGAAATCACAGGTTATTAAATGTTTGTTTTCATAACAGATTTATGCTACTATCACATAAACTACTATCATTTACATATAGACTCTTTCTTTGGTACCAAATTTCTTCTAAAGATGAATTTCTTCATCTCTTCTTGACCATCATCCAAGATTGATATTTCAAAATAATATCTCTCCACTCCATTTCTTCTCTAAAAGATCATTACTCCTTCTGTCCTTTGATGAATGCCGTATACCAAATACATTTGTTCTCAGCATAAAAGCTGTGAACTTGCTTAATTAAAATATAAAGGTATCACCAAAATATTTCAAAATATTTAATACCAATACTGCAATATGACAAAAATATTACATTGTTTCAGTTATTCAAAAAAGTCTGACATTTTTATTTGTTCCATAAAGGTTATTGCTAACTAAATTGTGAATTCTTGAATTTAGCTAAAAGCTTCCATGGAAAATGTAATCAATGACATCGATTGGACCTACAAACTTTCGTAGTCCTGTAAGTGATTCAGTGCCTCTGAACTTGTAATTGACTTTTCTATAAGTTCACGCGCCTTGTACAAAACAATTATTTTTTTAATTCACCAAAAAAAAATACTAATTAAATACAATTTTCATTACATTAATCTAATAGGAAATTCAAGGGACTTAGATAAAACCTTTGAATTATTGAATTAAACATGTTCCACTGTAATGAAAACAAATCACAGGTTATTAAATGTTTGTTTTCATAACAGATATATGCTATTATCACAATATTTCAAAATATCTATCTACTGAAGCAGATTTGACAACTCATTACTGAGTAGTTGTTATCAGATATTAAGCGATGGAAGAGAGCAGGGTTAAATTAAAAATAACAACCTTTCTTCGAGCAGCTGGTTAAAACCTGTAATGAAATAATTTGTCAGAAAAAAAAATTACTGTACCAAAGAGATTTCAAACGAAAATTGAACATTGAATACGTATGTCTATATAATTTTTTCCTAAAATCAACCATCTCATTAAAATAACCTCTATTTTTCCTATTTCTTTTTTAAAAATGGTTAGTTAATGAGAGTCTAGGAAAAAATCTCCCTCCAGGAAACAATCCCGACTGGAGAAACTCCCTTGAGGAAAATATCCTCCTACCCCTCCCTGGTCAAACGGATTCACTCACCCCCTCTCTTTTTCTCATTTACTATGTATATATGTTATGTACTCGAATTATAGACTTAGTTTTCAATTTCTTCTGGATTTTTTTGGAAAAACTTTAACCAAGATGGATCATTTTCTCCGGGTGATTTTTTCCTCGGAGAGGTACTTTCACCTCAGGGCATACTTTTCTGCAGTTCAGTTAATGATATTTTTATCAATTATTTCCCATCATTATTAATATAAATATTGATAAAAATATCAACAGTGGAATAGAAACAAAAATAAAGTTTATCAGAACTCGGTTTGTTCTTCAGGTTCAAATTAAATTCTCATTGCTAACGTTTCGGTTTTTATTTCAAAACTTTTTCATAGGCGTAAGTATAAAATTTTGAAACAGAAAATAACAATGAGAGTTTAATTTGAACTTGAAGAACTGACTGAGTCCTGATCAACTTTAGTTTTATTGCTTATATAGTCAATTATAATGTTACATCGTTTTTAAATGATTATTATCAATGCTATTCTCAATTTACATTTCAAAAGTAAATCTCACAGACAATCATTGCATATGATTATCTAGTTAGGTGCCCCTATTGGCTGTTGTTAATTGGTCAATTACAATGCTAGTTCCGACCTTATCTAACCACCTATTTCAATCTATACTAGCTCCTAAATACAGAATCACAAATTTCTATCCCTAAATTTCTGTTGAAATTTTGGTATTCTAAATCTGTACAAACCTTTATATCGATCATTAATAATAATGAAATTATACTATTTCACTAGTAAATAGGAATGAAATACTACTAATTCATATTATTAATAGAAATGAAGGACTGCTATTTCATTATTAAATAGTTATGAAATGTTTCTTTTTCATTTTTAAATAGAAGTATTGGGCATATAGTTAAAAAGCGTTTTAATGAATAAGAACATTAACAAAAACAATAATTAAGAAGTGGTTCCATAAAGCAATAATTAACATAATAAAAGAATAATTTAATAATAATGCAATAATTAAGTTGATAATAAAACAATAATTTAAAAATTAACAAAAACAATAATAAGAATTGGTTTAATAACGGTAATTTGATTATTTCAGTGGTTATTGTTATAAAAAATTGACCCCACGGTTAATGATAACTGGACTCCAGTATATTTGAATTAGCTGGTGCAACATTTCAACGATTTCAAGTATTCGTTCTATCGACCTAATATGTATAAATTTGAGTATGAAAGGGATTTAAAAAATTAAATTTCCACACACAAGTTTAATATAAAAACTAACAACGCGATTCAAACACTTAGAGTTCTTCATGAGGTTTATATCTAAAAAAATACATATTTATGAGCATTTTGGATGTAAAACTGAAGAAGAGCAGTAAATGTTTGAAACGAGTTGTTATTTTTGATATTAAACTCTTTATTTTATTTTTTTTTTTAGAGACGTAATTTCTGAAATTCCCCCTCATGAGTAAATACAACATTATAACAGATATGAAAATTTGCACAGGAATGAAACTTGAGAATGACTACATTTAAACTTGTTATGGAAATTCCTTTTGTGCCTGTAGATTAGCTTTGATGACTATGTCTGAAAGTGTGGGCATAGGAAAAGAAATATATTAGACGATTATAATCAAGATAATGAAAAAATGATACCTACCAGTATAAGAAGGACACTGGTGACGATGAGCAGAGCGTAGTACCACCTGTCCATGACCCAGCGCTTGAAGGAGGCGATGCTTTCTTCTGAAAGGAAGCAGCTTCCGCAGGGTAGCTAGTGGCCCAGAAGGATCAACCTGTCATCAGATAATCAACTTCAGTAATAAGATCCTGCAAATTAAGATGGGTCCATACAAAACCACGCTTAGAACATCACTGAAGACCCAAAAGGCTTACAGTGAACGTTGGGAACGAACAAAAATACAAACTAGAAATGAAAATGTGCATGTTTCAAACTAGCCCAATTAGAATTTTTATAAAATCAAATCTTCGACGTTTCGGAGAGGCAAATTTTGTAAAACTTCATATACGCAAATATAAAGTAATTCACAGAATTTGAAATTATTTTTCAGATTTATTTAAGAAAAACAAAGTTGTACTTCAATAAAAAAGAAGTTAGAAAACTCACTGAAAATTAAATTTCCAGGGAACGAACCATGGAAAGGTAATTGAAAGATAAGAATACATGAATCAGGATTATAAATATACCAACTTCACGACAGTGACAGGGTATTAGCTCAAACTAACATTACTGCCTGTAGACACGAGAATACAACTGCAATGAATATACGCCATAAAAAAAAATGAAATCAAATTACAAAACATCAATAAAAGTCCAGTAATTAGGAGCATATTTATAAATGAATTCAAACAAATGTGTAATTTCTCATCAACTCAATTCGAGGCTTTGAATTATAAGGTTAAAGTGTACAAAGAACACAGGTTTCATTGCCCTAGTAAGAAATACAGTAGATTATTTGAAATAAACCATGATTGGAGCAGTCTAGCAGCAGAAGTCCCGGAATAGTTATCGGCCAAAACAATCGAAATCTGCAATTTACACAAATGAACTAAAATAAAGGTAAAATTTTAATTTATAATATTAATAAAATTTACATCAGTTATTGGAAAATCATAAAAAAATTGTATTGATTGCCTCTTCTTTCATTTTGATGCACTCATGGGTTTTCAGGTACTCTTTATAATCATCAAAGCAGCGTCTGTAGTCTCATATTTACGACTGTCCCATCAGTAATATGAACTTTAACCTACATTTCAGCATCTTGCATGATTTACATGCCCTAAACTATGTATACAGTGATATTTGAGTCAATGAATCAGTATCACATCCTCATGCAAAGACCAAAAGGAATTTTTTAAATATATCTTAGCCCATTGCATGGGAATTGGCGTAAATGACTTCCATAACTGTTAATTTATACATGATCTAACTGATCTATACGGCCAGCTTTGTACTTGTATCTTCATAAAAGAACACAAGGTCCACATTTCTTTTTTTATTTCCATACGAGGGAATTAATTTTTATAGCTGGCACCATAAATCCTTCTTAAAGACTATCGAAAGCATTTCTCCAATTTACCTTGGTTAAACTGTAGGTGTGCATGTTTCAGCTCTGCATATGAAAACCAGCCTAATTAGAATTTTATAAAATCCAATCTTCGATGTTTCAGGGAGGCAAATTTTGTAAAACTTCATGTAGGCAAATATAAAGTAATTCACAGTACTGAAACTGTATACTTCTCCTCAGACAAACTACTTCATATAAAATATATATTTGCGTAAAAATCATTACTGAATGAAAATTTAAGATGCATGTAAACATTATATTATTATAAAAAAAAAATACACATAACGAACACCAACCTCGCGGCATTTTTGGAAAACATCACAGTAGCCATTGTAGTCATTACAAGGAGTGCCTGGCTTGGAGTACATGTCAGGCACATCGTAAGGAAGACTGTTCCAGGCAAATGAAGACCTGTCAACAAAAAGATTCAGTTGTTTAAATAATACAGGGGAAGAGATGACAGTTGACTGCAGATTAGGTTAGGTTAGGTTGCAGTAGCAGTCCTTTGAATGAACACACATACTTGTTGGCCGAACATTGCCCACATAATTAACATTCTACATTGCAAGCCTTAAATTTTGCCTAATTCAAGTGTATTTAGAGTAGGGATCTTTAACGATTACCTGATATCGTAAATATTCGGGACTGACAGCTTAATGTCCACTCCGAGGGACATATGCTCAGATTTTTTTCACCGTGAATAAATCGAGCGCCACAGTGGTTACTGATCTCCGGATATAGCAGTCAAGAGGCGAATCCTTTACGACTGGGCTATTATGGCCCCACAGTTGTAATGATAAACTGTGGTAAACAGAGACGGTAATGCTTAGAAGTTTGTTTTCAGTCTTGAACCATTTTCTACCTTGTAAAATTATCCCTTCCACAAAGACAGTTCTTAGTTTATTGATATATGACAAGCTGACGTCTCGATTTTTATTTAAAACCTTTTTCTTAGACTAATAACACCTCCATATATTCTTCCTATATCCTCCTAGAAACTTATAATTTTATCCCACATATATAAATTCTGATACAATTATCAACCACGAAATATATATATATATAGTTCAATGTACATAAAGAAACGTAGAGAAATTAAAAACACACTCTTACAGTCTCTAATTTTCGGTTGAACCGTCTTCAGGAGAGATAAGAAAGGGAAACCAAGCGCACTGGTACAGAGACGGTTGGATTTAATTTCTCTACGGTTCTTTAAATACATTGAACTGTATTTGTCCGTTTCGGATCGTATTTTCATCAAAAAAGTGTATATATATACCATTAATTTTATATAAAATATTAATTTATAATGAATATAAATATCTTTTAATGATAGGATAAATATGTAGCCATTTGAGTGGATATATATAAAAAATTTTACAATGCATAAACATGTCTGATATACTACAATAAAATGTAACATATATTTTATTATTGACGAGGAACAAACTCCACAGTTTTAGAACAATATCAAAACATGAGAAAAGACTTTCCTGTGTTTATTTGAAAAGGGATAAAACTTATCTTTTCCCTTATTGTGTTCATCATTATTCAAATTCAGTACTTCCTTGCCATGAATATTCCAGAAAACATTTCAGAAATATAATTTATTAAATCAATCCGACTCTATTTAAATTCATATAAAAGGTATAATGACCAAAGAAATAAATATCATGTTTCAGTGTTGTATAACCTAATTTGATATACAGTCTGAGTGAAATTAATAAAACCTAATTTTAATAAAGAAGTACTTTTTCAGATTATTATTTACTGAAGTTAACAATTGTATACAAAGCATTTCTCAATTTTTATTTTATTTTTTTTAATTAAAATTTTTTAATTTTTTTTTTAAATCAAAGGGAAAGTTAATTTGGGTATAGAGTTTTCAAATTATTTCCTAATAAAGAAATTTAATTATTTTTATCAATTCAAAGAAGTTTATTCAGGGTTTTATGAATCACTGTTTCAATTATATGTACAATAAAAAGCAACCAAATATGCTTTTGTTTATTAAAAGCTTTATACCTATAGATTCTAAACTTCATATCAAGTTTGCTTGATTCTTAAACGATATCAAGCAGTCATATTACCATAATATAATTTGATAATATAAATAACTATACATAGACCACATGACGATATCACGATGTAAACAATATAAGAGAATCAACTGTGTGATTTGTATAGATCACAAACGATTTGATAACATAAATAGTAGATCACAGGAACAGCTTTGTGATTAGAGTTCATATTCCACATAGTGAAATGATGCTCAGTAATTTGCTTTAACTCACATAGCAATATGCTGACTCAAAAAATATATTACGGAATCAACCCTGTGATTAGCGTAGATCACATAGTAATGTCATGAAAAATAATTTATCATAGAAACAACCCTGATTAATTTGGATGACTTATGCAGTAAATCATAGGAAAAACTATGTGCGTGCTGTAGATCATAACATACTAATGTCATGAAAAATAATTTATCATAGAAACAACCCTGACTAATTTCGATGACTTATGCAGTAATTCATAGAAAAACACTTTGTGCATCTTGTAGATCACATAGTCATAATGTGACATGTATAATTAGTCACAGAACCCACTCTGTAATTAGTATAAGTGACATAAATAGTATATTAGAAATAGGTAAAACCGTCATACCTCGTAAGATGATCATGGAGTTGGAGCGCTCTCGGACGTTGTCTATCTTCGATCGAAACAAACCTACTTGTCGAAGTTTGTCGATCGATCCTGACTTGGATCGCTCCAAGTCCATGATCATCTTACGAGGTATGACGGTTTTACCTATTTCTAATATACATCATACTAACCTCAGTGGTATTAACAATATACATGTATTTAACATAAATAGTAGCTCTATGAGTTTGTGGTGGGTATAGTGGAAGTCAGAAATAATCAATCAGCATCATTTTCTCTCCGGTGTAGCATCTCGGAATGGGGTCCAAGTTATAAAACACAGAGAGGACACATGCGTTGTTCGAGACATCCATCTCCGTTAGAGCTGGGGTCCAGAGTAGGCCAGTTGAAACGTGCGCGGATTAGTAGATCCGGGGTTCAATACCCTCTTCTACCAATTTATGAGTGAGGTGAAAAAAATCTGACCACGTCGTCCTTTGGAAAGGACGTTAAGCCGTTGGTCCTAAGCCTGTAGGATGTCAGGTACTCGTTAAAGATCACAATTCTAAATAAACTTGAGTTAGGAAAAATTTAGGACTTGCGAATGTAGAATGTTGATTGTATAACAAAGGGCCAATGCTTGGACCTATGTCAATTCTCTGGAGGGACTGCCAGTGCAGCCTAACCTAAACGTTACATCATTAGCTATAGCAATAGATCTCGGGTACCGACAGACAGGGTTGGTTTTCACCAGCCTGCTTGCAGCACAGCTCGCAAGCCTTTGTGTATTCTCTCGAGGGACTGCCAGTGCAGCCTAACCTAAACGTTACATCATTAGCTATAGCAATAGATCTCGGGTACTGACAGACAGGGTTGGTTTTCACCAGCCTGCTTGCAGCACAGCTCGCAAGCCTTTGTGGGAGGATCGCCAGGCCCAGGGATACACTGGCACGACTCCAAACCGTAGGCAAGACAGATGGACCCCGTGCATTCCTGAAATTCAAACAAAATTCGTTTCAATCGAAAATCAGATAAAATACATTATCAAGATGAAAAGAAAATCGTACATGACAGGTTGGTTTTACCAGCATTTACAGAATGCTCAGAACTTTGTTAATTTTCTTAGACTCAAGGCAGCTAATTAAACTTATCATCATTAAGCCTTATAGCAATAGACGGTACTGACAGACAGGGTGTTTTCACCAAGCTATTGCAGACAGCTCCAAGCCTTTGTGGGAGGATCGCCAGGCAGGGATAACTGGCACGACTCCAAACGTAGGCAAGACAGATGGACCCACAGTGTTTCTATTAGACTGTAAATTCAAACAAAATATCGTTTCAATCGAAGAGATCAGATTATTAAATACATTATCAAGATGAAAAGAAAATCTAATGCAATGAATGACAGATGTCAGAATTTAATTTTCTTTAAAAGGGTAATTACTTATCTCAAACCTTGACTCAATAGAATTTCTTAATAGCATTGATACAATTAACTTAATTTAAACGCAGAATTTTATCATAACATTAATAGCACCACAGTTTTTATTTAGTCTGTTAATAAACCAACATATCATTTAATCAATGGACATATTATTCAAACCTCAACTACAATGAAAAGACAAAATTGCAGACTTGAAGGTAGACAAATAATAAAAGAGTTGAGTTCTAAAAATTAAGAAAATGTAAGAACAACAAAAAATTCAAGTAAAGACGAAAATTACTTTAATATTTTAATTGGTTAGATAAACGGATAACGCAACCACTCAGGTTGTTCCGGAAGATTGCTAAATCGTGCAGTACGTGATGAGATGTTACCAAACATTTATGATTTAACATGTATTAGCCTCAGTTGTACTAGCGATACCCATTTACTCAAATATGACCAGAATTACTGTTGACCTTGGTTTTTCGGACTGAACGAGGCGGCAAAGGAAGACGAGTGCATCTATATATACATATATATATAGATAAACCTGTACAATAGTAATCAACGTTCAAACTACTGTAAAAAATTCAGAAACGGGACTAATATCATTTGAGTCATACATTATACGAGTATGTAATACTGAGATCCCTAATTAGCCAAATAATCTTAAATCCACTTATAATTTTTTTACTGTGGTTTAGATGATGATCTAACATATATATTTTAAAAACAAACACAACAGGAATGAAAACTAGGCACTAAGACTCAGTTTTAATATTTTGACTCTTTTAACGGTCATCATCAAGAAAGGAAGTGTTATGGCAAGAAAGCGAAATCCAACTACTTACTGCAGTTTCGTCGTTGATTTTTATTTCACAGTGTAGAGTGAAATTTTATTATATATGTATATATGACTTGTTTTTAGTCTTCTCACCAACTGTGCCACTTCCTTTCCTGAGGAAAACCGTTAAAAAACAGTCAAAATATTGAAAATGAGTCCTAGTGTATAGCTTTCATTCCTATTTCTCTCCTGTTTTGCAATAGAGTATATGGTATATGGTCACTTTCTAACGGTTAAAATACCTTTTCATGTCTTCGCGCTTGTGTTTTTTCTTAATTTCTTCTGTGATGGCGTAAAACCAAAATAATAGATAACAAGTTTCATTAACACAGTAATAGGGTAAAAATATATTGTACATATTATGAAGAAAAGCAAAAATATAGTTAGTTCTGTTGACTTTTATCTTTTTGAGGAAGGTTACTTGATTTTATTTTATATATATGTATATATAAGTACTTTTAAAAAAGATATGTCCGCATTGTTCTTCACAAGTTGTTTTTTAATGTTTTCGAAAACACTACGTAAGTTCAAGATTCTTCAATTCATAAAGGAGTGTACCATGATATAAATTTATGACATAAATTGTAACTCTATGACTTTGTGGTTGGTGTAGTGGAGGTTAGAAATAATCAATGAGCACCGTTCTCCTCCGGTGTAGCATCTCGGAATGTGGTCCAAGTTATAAAACACAGAGAGGACACATGATGCGTTGTTCGAAACATCCATCTCCGTTACAGCTGTAACGGACTTCTTTATGAACTGAAGAATCTTTAACTTAAGAAGTGTTTTCGAAGACTTGAGAAAATTAAAAACAACTGGTGAAGAACAGTGCGGATATATCTTTTTTAAATGAATATATATACTATATATATAAGTAACGTTACTTGCCGTTGCGTCTACAACGTGCTTGGTTTCCCTTTCTCTTTTCTCCTGAAGACGGATTACCCGAAAATTTGAGTCTGTAAGTGTGTTTCCTTACTCTGTGTGTTACTCTTCTTGAATTTTGAACTCGTATTGTGTCCAGTTTGGATTGTGTTTTGTTTTATAAGTGATATATGTATATATAAAGATTTCACATAAACACGTGAAATAACAATCAATGATCAAACCACAATAAGAAATGAGAAAACAAGACTAAGATCTTTCAACCGTAACAAGCGGTCTTCGTCAGAGTCAAAAACCCAACAGTTGGGTTTTTGACTCTGACGAAGACCGCTTGTTACGGTTGAAAGATCTTAGTCTTGTTTTCTCATTTCTTATTGTGGTTTGATCATATATATATATATACTGATGTAGCTTCTCGACCACTGATTTATCCAGATTCAGAGCAAGGGTTCTCGAGGATTTTGGTCAATAAAAAATTCAGCTAGTTAATATCTGCCGACGTTTCGCCAAAGGTTGTTTGGCATTATCAAGGCTAAAAAACAATTTATTGAAACGACATAATTAATTAGTTTTTTGTTTTTTTGTTCGATACAACAATTGTTAGGTTGATATTGGAGGAATGGATTGTTTTTCCTATGTTGATGGTTATATTACCTTCCATTACATTTGTTTATTCCCATAGGATGCTGATGTAAATAGGGTTTTCCTCACAAAAAAGGTAATAATGCTGTTAGTTTTTTGGTTTTATTCCCCTGAATGTATTTTAAATGTTTGTTATTTTTTTGTTTGTTATTGTTTTTTGTAATTTTCTGACGTACTGTCTCTGTTACTGTCTGTTTTGTTTTGCTTGAATGCCCTGTATGGAGGTATTCGTGTTTTTGTTGTTCTCCTGCTTATGAATTTTTGTTTGTCCTTTTTGTTTTTATGTTAATTGGTATACCGTAGAAGAATTGATTTGCTTTACTTATGTCGTTTCAATAAATTGTTTTTTAGCCTTGATAATGCCAAACAAACTTGATAATGCCTTGTTCTTTTCCGAGTTAATTTAACAAAAGTTAAAATTGGCATAATTTTTAATAAAACATGTTTGATTGAAGGTCTGCTCCCAAAATACACAATATATATATAATATATATATATATATATATATATATATATATGTGAAATACATAAGTATTTATAAAAGATTTACAATATTATATCAATACAATACAATATCGTTAAGGATTATTTAAACCATAAAATCTTCAAAATAAGAAGGGAATGACGTTGCGATGTATGTTGAATAGATCAAACAAGGTTGAGAGCCGCTGTAATTTAAAAAAAAGTTGTTTGTTATACAAGGAAGGAAAACTTACTCCCATGAAGCAGACGAACTCCTGATTACAGACCGTCTTGTTGGGTTTATTAATGGACGGGGGACAATGAGGACCTCTGCCATCGCAGAAACTGGCGTCTCGACAGCCGTTGTCATCCCGACACTTGTCTCCAAACTTGAGACTGCACTCAGCCGTACAGCAGGGACCCTGCAACAGACTCAGTCGGTAAACAAGCTGACATTTCACAGACAGCACACTCAAACCTTCATAATTACAAAAAAAAAAAATAAAAAAAATAAAATTATACGAAAAATTAATTAATTATTTAAACAAAAAACTTCATAAATCTGACCATATTCAAACGTTGCATTCAAGAAATCTTCTAATCCTTTTACTTTTAAGAAACACAGTTAAAACTAAAACATACACGACAAATACATATTTATAAATAAAACACAGTAAAAATACTTTACATGTAAATTTTCTTTATTTGACAAGTTTCGGATCTTGTCTATCTTCCAAAGTGAAACAGAACTTTCAGTGAGTTATTCAATTCGAAACCATTAGATGTTTCGTTATTTTTTAAGAACCTCTGCGATACTAACACGAATAATACTTGTATTATGCTTAAAATAAATGATTATTTATGTAGGCATATGAATTTTGGTTGTTGCAATAAAATGAACTTAAGAGATTGGAACTATAGAAATAATTGGATGGTCCGTTACAGTTGTCCGGAACATAGGGCTACTACGCTATGATGAAGGCCAAACAATGGCGTGACAAATCGTTTATTGGCAAGGCAATGACTGGCTTGAATTAGATTTTGACAGTTGATAGGATCTGGGCAAGGTTGAGAGGAATGCTAATTACAATGAGTGAATAAGCAAGGGTCATCTTAATAATGGTGCAACAATTATTGATGGCACGCTATGTTTTGCCAATACTCCATCCAAATACTAACTGTATGATTAATTAAACTGAATAGATAGAGCATACTTAATGGGTCTTTAACATTTAATGCTTTCATAACAGAGAGGTTGGTAAAACTGGTAGTATGGTATATCAAAGCAGTTCTCATGTTTGGATGCATTTCATTTCCTGCAGAACTAATGCAATTGTTGATAAGTTCCTATATCAATAATAAACAGTGTTATCTACAAATACTATATTTCAATACCTTAATATCCAATATACAATGTTATTTTCAATTTCTTGTTGCTCTGTCTGTTACATAGTGTATTTACTCGTACTGCATATCAAAATAAAGTCTAAACGTAAAACAACGTTAATGAAAAATCCCTTTATGGTCACATACAATACACATTAAGGAAACAAAAAACTTATTAATGTCATTAGTTGTGCAAACAGTAATTGTGTGGTCATATTAATTCATACTGGGGTATCGTCAGGTAAACTTCCAATGGAATAAGTGGAGGACAGACAATCGTCGAACGTTGACTCTGACCTCCAGTCAAATTTACCTTAAGTAGAAAAAAACTCTGAATAAAAAAAAACTTGTTTTGAGTGGAGTCACAAATTCGATTATACGTGGTATTCCAAAATATCAGTAGAAATTATAGAATAGTAGAAAATGTCATTAGTACAGTGTTAAGTAAATGCCTCTGTGTACACCAAATAGGCTGTCTGTCCTTCAGGTTCATGAAAGAACAAACAGTTGGAATCTCTGACTCCTGGACAAGCAAACTATGGCCAAAGTTGACCATGTGAGAAAAACTTGGTCTCACTCATTTCAATTCCTGCGGTAGATAGTTTCCAGTTGGGACTTAGTTACCGTCATTGCAAAACAGACGCGGACAGGATATTGCAATCGTTTGAATGGAAACGGATAGTGACTAGGAATCAATGGTATGCGTGGTATAACACGCATGTAGACTCCCCAGTAGCATACCCAATCATGATGTCCACCTCTATGGCGTATCTGTGAAGTGCACGAACTCAGAGTCGTGTCCCGTTGCACATTTTTGGGCACTCAACTTTCGTAACATGAAATTTGTTACTGCTACTAAATCTCAGCATGATTGGTGCTCCTACTTTAAGTTTTTACTCAAGAGTAGGCAGTCAAGGAGCAGTCACGGAGTCACGAAATTCAGTTGGATAATGAACTGCTTGGTCATAATCACTCTCTTTACTGACTTGTAAGATCTTTCTTCGGCTTCATATAGCGTAAGAACTTGTTTGTTGATTTTTCCTGCCTGTTCATTCGTAAGGGTTGAGAATTTTATGTTATTTTATGTTAGACATACAGAAATCTATTGTCAAAGTTTCAGCTTGCTATGTCTTATGGTGACTGAGTTTACTTGTGGCAAAATTCTGCGGACAAACCGACAGAAATTTTTCTACGGGTGAATTCGGTTTCTCTAATGTATGAACCATAAAGAAAACTTGAAATGAGTCAATTCTAAGCACTGTACAGACAAAATCATTCTTTTATTTATATAGATTTACCCCAGTATAACTTACTAATCTAATCTATATACTTATAAAACTCTGATGTTTTTGTTTAAATATTTGCACACAGGTGCAAATGGGAATACCAGTTAATTTCAGTTTATTACGTATATTCAAATAAATATTAAAGAAAACAGTAATTAATACACGACTTTACTAATAATGACATTAAAAATAAAGAAGAATGAAAAGTAAATTCTCTCAGGTAAAATTAATGACTCCAGATTTAAAATCAATCTATTTTTGTTATAGAATAAATCTGACGAGTTTTTCTAGGAAAGACCTCAGTCCCATTTTTGGACATCTTGTTGTTGTTTATACGACGTTTTTTTTATTACACATATTTACTGATAATTCTAGTTATATATATATATAATATATATATATATATATATATATATATATATATATATATATATATATTGTTGAAATGTACCGCAGCTTCGGCATTAACGACTTTCAAACTAAGCTGTTCCAGTCTCCTGACAGTCTTACGAATACAAGGTGGTAATTCCCAAATAAGTTGTCCAAAGGACATTGAGACACTTTTTTGAAACACTTTAATAAATATGAACAATTTTAAGACAGCTGAATCACTTCGAACTGAATCAGCTGTCTTAAAATTGTTCATATTTATTAAAGTGTTTCAAAAAAGTGTCTCAATGTCCTTTGGACAACTTATTTGGGAATTACCACCTTGTATTCGTAAGACTGTCAGGAGACTGGAACAGCTTAGTTTGAAAGTCGTTAATGCCGAAGCTGCGGTACATTTCAACAAAATATGCCTCCAAGAAGATTTGCTGCCAACCTATACTAATATATATGTATATATATATATTATTTATTAGGAATCGGTAATAATCAGTTTTCCAGGTTCAAATCAAACTTTCAAAGCCAACGTTTTGATTTAACAATTGTTATGGAACTTAAGAATTAAACAGATATATGAAATTCCTTAAGTAAATATAATAAACTATTGAATTAGAGGTTTAAAATGAATAATTATTGGAATATGAACACAATGCCAGCTTAAATACGAATGTTCTAAGCTAATATTATAAAGACACATTTCTTTCTTTAATGTTATCTTATGTTGGATAAGATAACTGGAATATTTCTATTTACAAGTTTTGTTTGTTTGAAATATGCTTGACTTGATGTTTTAAATAAATATATGAATTAAGTAAATGAAATTTTTTACTTCAAAATTATTTTTTGTTTTATTAAATATACTTATTGTGTATATATCTTGATTTATGTTAAGAATACTATATCAAATACTTGGGACATATAAGAATCTTTGTTTTAATGGCTTAATAACAAGAAATAGCAATAACGGTTATTATTCCTGTCAATTGCATTCAGTAAATTATTGACTGTTGCTATAATTTCTTAACACTGGGTGACATAAGGGGTCACGGGTCGTCTAGTAATTAAGATAATAATATTAATTAATCAATATCATTAATAATTAATATAATAAAACTGCACCGTATCAGCATGTCCTAGGTGATAAAATAGTAAACTTTAGACAAACGATGTTTTTAAAATAAGTGTAGTTTGTTTACTAACAAGCCTGTCAGATTGTAGCTTTTTGACTTTATATTAGCTAGTATGGTGAATATAATTTTTAAATTTTTGTTTTGTATTTTAATAAGAAGTCGTCTATTTGATATTGTAGAAAGTGATTTTTATTTAATTTGAGTTCTTTTGTGCGGTTTTGACTGAGTTAATAAATGTATTCCTTAGCGTGGTCTTTTTACGTTGTATTTTAAAAAGAATTCTCTTATACTCTGTAGTCAGAAGTGTTTTTTATTTAACTTGAGTTCTTTATGCAGTTTGAACTGTGTTAATATAGAAAAAGTTAAAGTCTTTTTACTTTAAATTTTAAACAAAAACATTTTTTTCATATTGTCAAATGTATTTTCAATTGTCTTGAGTTCCTGTGTGGGGCCTTGAATTCCTAATGCCTTTCTTAGGGGGGTCTTTTTGGTTTGTATTTTAAACAAAAATCTCTAATTCATATGGTTAGAGTTCCTTTGTGAGGAATTCTAACAAATTCAGATTTACTTGAAACTTGGCACAGATTTTCTACCATACAGAAATGACAAAGCAGGTATATTAGTATTTCAGATTTGACAGAAAACTGTCATTATTATTTTTAATTTTTTTTTTCACTAACTCTCTGCTTGGAGCGGCTGCTTATGTTGAATTATTAGTTTCATAAAAACTGAAATAAGAGAAGTAAAAAACAAATAATCTTGATAGTAAATTATAATTGAGGATACCGAGGAGTAGACAGGGGAGGAAAGGGTGCGAGAGGGTAAAAAAGGGCTCACGTGGAAGGAAAGTAGGTCATGTTTACAAACGACGGCCGTAAGCCTTAGAGCTTTCCAAGAAAATTTCAACTACAACAAAACATTTCAATTACTTATTTTAATTTATTTTATTCATATTTCATTTTAATAAATTTAAAGAGAATGCATATGCTTGAAAATAAAAAAGGCCAAATGTTTGTGGTTTTTTTAATAATTTTAAATAGCTTTTGAATTTAAAGCATATGTTTAAAAATAAAAAATCTGGAGTGGCCTACACTCTACTTTACTATAAGTAACTCAATGTCAAATTTCTTGAGTATATAAAACATAACGTATCATTTAAGCATAACATAAATATCTAAATGGGATGTAATTATTAGCATTGCATTCGTGAGTTAGTACAGATAGTGATTGAAGGACATATCAATTTATAAGCTTATTTTTGTACATCACAAATAATTTATTATTTGCAAATAATTTCATTAGTATAACTACAGCAGTAATAACATTTTTGAAAAACCAAAGTGAACATTCCTTGAAACGAAATATTATCCTACAAGAGAACATGGGTATTGTTCAAATAGCCAGTAGATTTCTTACATCGTTTACTTGATATCCTTCTACATTGAATATTAATGTAAAATTTTCAAATTTGAAACAGTAAAATACCCTTTTTTTCTCTGAAAAACATCTTAAACAGCGAAGAAAATGTTGTTTTAAGGTGATTTGTTAATAAAAGATGTACGATAATAACAGTTATTAATCTCTAAACGAAAGATTTATATTTTGAATTATCTTTTACATTTTTGGTTTTTAACAGAATTATTATACTGGGAATTTTATGGCTTCTTAGTATTTAATAAGATCATTTTCCTTCCCCTTTGTCAAATAACATATATACGAATTTTTTTTTAATGAGTGTTATCATTTACCTCCACAAAATTATTCCTCTTACATCTCTTATAAGTCAATAATATATTTTCATTTCTCCATTAGAAATATCAATTTTATCTCAGTGGATTCGCTCAAAAAATTTTAAGTCAATGTAAACACTGTAAAAAAAATACAAAAAATTCGACAAGTATAGCAGGTGATCTCTTAGTCTAGGATAAACAAAGAGTTTTTATATCGTTATTACTCTTTCCCGTAATTGAAACTTCATGATTTTTTTTTTATGAATTGCTAATTTTTCGTTCCATTTTTGGTCAAATTTTCATTATTTTTTAACGAGCCTTTTAGCGTCAAAAAAACATTTTCTGAAAACACAAATCGTACTGTAACGCCCCTTTAGCGAATGTAATTTTGGAAAAAAATATCTCAACTCATTTTCCACATAATGTTTTATTTTTAGGCATACTTTCATTTTGATCCATCAAACAGTATGGCTTGTATCGCCCTCACAAGGTTTGAGATTGCATTATAAGTCAAAATTTTTACATTTTATTGAAAAAAAAATATTTCCTGTTGTTTTAAAATTCTGAATATATTTTTCGTTTGTTCCATTTGTAACCTCAAAGATAATGTCAAAATTTCAAAACTCTAGGGTTATCAGTTTAGGAGAAATAAATGTTTTAAAAAAAAACGGTTTTTGGCAAAAAAAGTGACTTTCCCATCATGCATAATTCTTCGCAAACAATAGGGATCTTCCTCCCTATGAGGCCCATTTTTGTGTAAAATATCAACTTGATCCATCAAAGATTCTGGACCGTAGCGTGGTAACAAGCAATGCTAACACACTCACCCACCCACCCACCCACCCACACACACACAGACATCATCGTAAAAACGTCATAAAACGACTTCTGGGACCTCAAAACATGTAATTCTGTTAAAATCTCGAGATCGAATTTTTTCACGATCACTATACTTTACTTATAGTAAAGTAAAAAATCTGGAGTGGCCTACACTCTACTTTACTATAAGTAACTTAATGTCAAATTTCTTGAGTATATAAAACATAACGTCTCATTTAAGCATAACGTAAACATCTAAATGGGATATAATTATTAGCCTGTCATTCCTGAGGTAGTACAGATAGTGATTGAAGGACATATCAATTTATAAGCTTATTTTTGTACATCACAAATAATTTATTATTTGCAAATAATTTCATTAGTATAACTACAGCAGTAATAACATTTTTGAAAAACCAAAGTGAACATTTCTTGAAACGAAATAGTATCCTACAAGAGAACATTGCTTTTGTTCAAATAGCCAGTGGATTTCTTACATCGTTTACTTGACATCCTTCTACATTGAATATTAATGTAAAATTTTTAAATTTGAAACAGTAAAATACTCTTTTTTTCTCTGAAAAACTTCTTAAACAGCGAAGAAAATGTTGTTTTAAGGTGATTTATAATTAAAGATGTACGATAATTACAGTTATTAATCTCTAAACGAAAGATTTCAATTTTGAATTATCTTTTACCTTTTTGGTTTTTAACAGAATTATTGTACTGGGAATTTTATGGCTTCTTAGTATTTAATAAGATCATTTTCCTTCCCCTTTGTCAAATAACATATATACCAATTTTTTTTAATGAGTGTTATCATTTACCTGCACAATATTATTCCTCTTACATCTCTTATAAGTCAATAATATATTTTCATTTTTCCATTAGAAACATCAATTTTATCTCAGTGGATTCGCTCAAAAAATTTCTAAGTCAATGTAAACAATGTAAAAAAATACAAAAAATTCGACAAGTATAGCAGGTGATCTCTTAGTCTAGAATAAACAAACAGTTTTTATATCGTTATTGCTCTTTCCCGTAATTGAAACTTCATGAATTTTTTTTTGTGAATTGCTAATTTTTTGTTCCATTTTTGGTCAAATTTTCATTATTTTTTAACGAGCCGTTTAGCGTCAAAAAAACATTTTCTGAAAACACATATCGTACTGTAACGCCCCTTTGGCGAAAGTAATTTCAAAAAAAAATATCTCAACTCATTGTCCATATAATGTTCTATTTGTAGGCATAGTTTCATTCTTGTCCGTCAAACAGTATGGCTTGTATCGCTCTCACAAGGTTTGAGATTGAATTATAAGTCAAAATTTTTACATTTTATTGAAAAAAAAATATTTCCTGTTGTCTTAAAATTCTGAATATATTTTTCGTTTGTTGCATTTGTAACTTCAAAGATAATGTCAAAATTTCAAAACTCTAGGGTTATCAGTTTAGGAGAAATAAATGTTTTAAAAAAAACGGTTTTTGGCAAAAAAAGTGACTTTCCCATCATGCATAATTCTTCCCAAACAATAGGGATCTTCGTCTAAATGGGGCCCATTTTTGTGTAAAATATCAACTTGATTCATCAAAGATTCTGGACCGTAGCGTGGTAACAAGCAATGCTAACACACGCACCCACCCACCCACCCACCCACCCACCCACCCACCCACACACACACAGACATCATCGTAAAAACGTCATAAAACGACTTCTGGTACCTCAAAACATGTAATTCCGTCAAAATCTCGAGATCGAATTTTTTCACGATCACTATACTTTACTTATAGTAAAGTAAAAAAGGCCAAATGTTTGTGGTATTTTTAATAATTTTAAATAGCTTTTGAATTTAAACCCTTTCACCTGATTAGCACTGTTTTGGTGCTTTTAAGGCATACAATAAAAATCGGAAGATAATGTAATTACTTATAAGTTAAGGAAAATCACAATATTTTGAGTTTTCAATATAACATAATTCAAACATAAAGTAATGGTTTAAAAATCAATAACCATTAATGCCTGTTATGTACAAATATTTAAAAAAAATTGAGATTTTAAATTTTAGGATGTTAAAACACACTATAAATGCTTAATAATGAATATGAATACCTGTTTTTGATGTTTCAATGTTTTAAAATGTCTATATTTTGAGTTATGGAATAATGCATATTTAAATGAATTATAAAGCAAACAATGAAGAAGGACGAACTGTTTGGTGTCAGTTCTTTAAAAAGTTCGAGTGTTGATATTTTGACAAAACTTAATTCTGATTTCAGATAAATGTCTATGACAGTTTGAACAAGCTCTCTGAAAACAAGCGTTTACGTAAAAGAGCGTTTGCATGACTGTACTAATGACACTCTATCGAGTATAATAAACTTTTTTTTTCAAAAATTAAAAAAGGCCAAATATTTCTGGTGTTTTTAATAATTTTAAATAGCTTTTGAATTTAAAGCATATGTTTAAAAATAAAAAAAAGGCCAAATGTTTGTGGTATTTTTAATAATTTCAAATAGCTTTTGAATTTAAATCCTTTCACCTGATTAGCACCGTTTTGGTGCTTATAAGGCATAAAATAAAAATCGGAAGATAATGTAATTACTTATAAATTAAAGAAAATCACCATTTTTAGTCTTTAAATTGCTTAAAATCACCATATTTTGAGTTTTCATAATAACATAATTCAAACATAAAGTAATGGTTTAAAATTGAAATTTAAATTTCCATGAAATTTAAATTGAAATAAACCAATAAAATTGAATGGTTTAAAATTTTGAAATTGAAAATATTAGATTTTCGTGTCAATTCATAACACTGATGAAGAGACGCTGAAAGTATTCAATGCTAATATGTAAAAATGAAATTCAGTATACAAATGTGCTTATTTCTTTTCAATTTCAATAATTAAAGAGAAAGAGAGGTTTAGATGTGTGTGTTACCTGTGAGGGGGAGCAGGTGGAGTGCGGGGTGAGGTGGCAGGGGGGCTGGTCAGCAGGGGGGTGTCTTCTCTGGGGGTAACAGCAGTCCTCCTTGCAATCTTCCTCCCAGCCGCAGTCGCATTGTTCTCCAGCTTCCACCACGCCATTGCCGCATATCGCCGCCTGCGGCTCTGTTACCCACAAATCATACCAGTCTTACATATCTATCACTCTCAAATCAATTGATCTATAAACATATGACTGAAGCCATGTTTAGAGCTGCTCCTACAAAACAAAATCTTTATATAATTTGACCAGAATAAATGTGACCCGACTTAGAAGTCCGAGCTTCTTTATGTTTTCTTGAAGATTGGAATGGATTGGCCACAACAACCCACGACTTAAAACCAATGAAGACAAAAACTCACCCATCTCATCTTAATTTCCTTATACAGCTCTTATCCAGAAAGTGAATCTTATATAAATCCTTGTATCCACCTTACACGAAATCTGAGTAGAAGTAGCACGGACTGTTTTATAACTCTTATTCTACAAAACCATACAAAGAGTCGGATAGTCATATACAGACTACTGGACAAGACTTACAGGACTTATAGTAGTTTATCATTTCTATATTAATTTTTTACCAAGAAGAGTGGAAAGAAAGTTTTCCTTGGCCAGATTATAACAACAGTTTAAAAACGCTATGCAATAACTTGTCAATAATGTAGGTTGTTTGTAACAAAACCTTAAAGAAGATGTTGACAATTTATAGGATGGAATCACTAATAATCGACGACGAAAGCAGAATGTATAAATTTAGAGTAGAGGAAAGCTAGCACGAAGAGTAGAGGCCAGGTTAGCCCAATGGCAACATACTTTCCTCTGGATTAGTGGGTCCAGGGTTCAATGCCCACTCTGGTCTTCGATTTATTCACGTGTGAGGTGAATAAATTTGAGAAAGTCGTCCACTTAAGGAAGATATCTTCATAAGTGAAAGCACTCTTTTACGGATGATTACAGTATGTCTTTTAGAGTAGAAATGGTACATTAGATACATAATTATGTGGGTAGTGTGGAAAAAATTTTTTTTACGTAAAAGCACCTTTGTACATTTTGTGCTTGGAAGAGGATGTAATGTTGTTGGTTTCGTGCCTGAATGATTTCAAGGACCTACATTCCATCCGCAGAAGAGGAGGTAAATCTAACCATCTCGAGCCTGAACTATATTAATCTAGACGTCAGGGAATATACAATACGACCTTGGAGAAGACCATAAAGCCGCCAGTCTCAAGTCTGAATGATGTTAGCTACACATTAAAGACATATGTTTCTTCCCTAGAAGAGGAAGTAAAGATGTCGATCTCGAGCCTTAAACATGCAGGTACGCATTAATGAACTGAAGCCTTCGGTCCCGTGACTGAATGATGTCAAGTACTTGTCAAGGGATCTAACTATAAAGTCTCATTCGGTAGATAGTATGTTCAATTGGAGAATTCCTTTAGATTTATGATTAATTTTAAAAAAAATATTTACATTTTTATGAATAGTAAAATTAATAAAATCAGCATAAGTCTACTTATACTTTTATATTGTACTTTAACAATCTCAGCCATGTTGAGTATAGCGGTCCCTACTAGATCATAGAGTTAAGCAACATTAGTCGTGATTATTATTTGGATGGGTGACGCTATATCCGTTAGCTCCCTCGGTATTGAGGCTCGCGCATGGATAATCAGAAAGCAGCAATACATTCACCACTTAGATAGTAAATAAAACATATAACCTTAAAATATGATTTAACAAGGGATTTTTGAAAGTTGATGGTTTAAGATGAAAATGGTTTACCTGTGAAGCAGCCCTTTGAACTTCGGGCCTTGGTGTTCAGTACTGGGTTGATGCTATTCAAACTGCAAGGGGAGAACTTGTTGTTGTTCTTCTTGTCCCCTGAAGTGGCTCTGGCGAACATGATGAAGTTGCCGTCATCACCGCCGGGAGTGCATACTTCAGGGTCATGCTGTCATCATCAAACAAGTAATATATATTATTATCATTAAAAACACCGAATAAACAGATTATTTTTATATAATGTCCCAATGTATGAATTTCCAGTTTGCAGCCAGTAATAAAAATCCATTGCAATTGAAGGTCAAATTGATTCTTCTGTAGAAACGTTATTCATAGCATCTTTAACCTTACCACAATCAATGAAAATTGCAATTGAGTACTATAACCTTCACAGAGGTCAATGTTAGTTAAACCATAATGACTGAAAACGTTTACATCGCCTTCACCGTACATTGAGCTCGATGTCCAACAAGTTCCGATACTTGTACACTTAATTCGTTTACATTATGGTTACATAATAATTAATGTAATAATTATTATGTAATAATATTAATGTAATAATAATTACATTATTATTAGTTCGATTTCCCACCATTATGGTTTAAGCGCCAGATAATATACTCTGTAAGTACTGATAGTATTCTCTGTAAACAAATATCACAGCCATCTCGATCAGTTACTCCTGAAGTGAACGCGTCCTTAACACTTATCACTCAAAATATTTTAAAAATAATGCAACTATTAGAAAATAAATAAAAAATCTGGAGTGGCCTACACTCAACTTTACTAATAGTAAATTTAAATCAAACTGTTTGGATATATAGTGTATAATGTCCAATTTAGGCATAATATAAATGTCAAAATGGGATAGGTATATTCGTCTATCATTCCTGGATGTAGTCCAGATAGTGATTGATCGATTTACTTATCAATGTATATCCTTATATTCGTATATCACACGCTAATGCATATAATAATCATTAGTATAACTACAGCATTAATAACATTTTTGAAAAGCAAAAGACTAGATTTCGTGTTACGAAAAAATCTCTTTCAGGAGAACATTTGTTCCAATAGTCAGTAGATCTGTTACATAGTTTACCTGACTTTCTACATTGAAAATTTAAGACAAAGTTTCCCATTTAAAACTTGAAAATATTCCTATTTTATCTGAAGAAATATAAGAAAAGAAGTTGTTTTAATAATACAAAATATAATAATGTCCTAAATATATACTGAGAAAAAATATATTAGTAGTTAGCCAGTTTTGCATACTAAAATCAAATCAAAACCAGATTTTTGGTATAATTTAAAAATTTTATAGCTGGAAGCTTGAAATGTTTAAAAATCATAGATAGAATTATTAGACTAGAATAGTAAAAAAACTAGATATTTGTCGACAACATAGTAGGAAAGAGTCCATTTTTCACACTTCAATATTACTATTAACATAGTTAATGTCACTATTACACCCAAAGTTAATATCATTCATAAACAAACAAGAATTTACATAATAAGTTTTGTTCAAGGGTGCAACATATAGATTGACAAAAGCATTTTGTGAGACAAATCCATCATACCATGGAAAGCATCACAAATTATATGTTTGATTAGCGTTGATTTTTTACATGTAAGAATCTTATTCTTTAACATTTCATATTATATTATTAAATTACTTAAAAAAATTTTCATAAAAGCTCTAAACATCAATTTTATTTCAGTGGATTCGCTCAAAAAAATGTCTAAGTTAAATTTAAACAATGCAAATAAATGTGATTATAATTATAATACAAGAAATATGATATATTCATCTTAGTTTTTGTTTATATCTACCTGAATCATTCAATTCTAAGATCATTTAATGCCATAAAATAGAATTTTGACTATTAAATATGAGAAATATGAAATAATCATAATAGTTTTTGCTTCTACCTTTACAAGCTTAACACACTCGCAAACATGTTCTAGAAAATTACTGTGTAATTTATTATATCCTTCTTTCTTTTTTGCATCATCTTGTAAAAGTTTTGATACTAAGAGCAAAAAAAAAAAAAGTAGACAACTAGAGGCGTAAGTTATGAGGGAGACGTGATAGCCACTTGGCCTAACATCTGCTAGCTTAAAGTTTCAACTTTCCCCCCCGAAACTTTCCTATTTTTAGACATTAAATCATTTTCTAGGGACAAAGAAGAAAACTAATTTATATTAGGGGAATGAATGAAGTACATGGTTGAATTGTAACGAGAGCCCAATGCATGGAGCGGGGATATGCCATTCAACTATTCACGATTCAATCATTGCATCTTCTACATATTTGCAAAAACATCTCATTGTCTTAGTATTTTCTCTTTTCTTCGTATTACTAATATTTTATTTTTCTACTTTTTAATAATATATTCTTTTAGAATAAATATAAAAAGAAGAAAATAATGAATTTTAATGTATCATTAAATGCATCCATCTCCAGTGAATATGATTAAGTAGCTATCTATTGCTAAAACTTGTGCGATTTATCTGGTCCAATTTAACTCCTAATACGACGTTTCAAAATATTTTATTTTCATTAACAAGGATTGAATTGAGAAGTTTTATTAGTGGGTTTAACTTAATCATCATCTACAAGAGATTTTTCATCTATCTCTTATCATACATGATACTAAGATTACCCACAGTGGAGCCCAGAGGGGCCAAATGTTATCATTGCAACCCCTGATCCCGTGGTAACGGGAAACTTCCCTCTTCGGAGGGGGACGATCGAATTCTCAGTGATCCTATGGTAGTCCTAAAACTGTAGACCTTGTAAGGGTGGGCCAGTCAGTCAACTTAATGATCATCTCTATACGACAAATGAAAACTACTGACTTTATTAGTCGATAAATGTAACGATTGTAGTTTAACATATGGCAACAACAGTTGTAGTAAGAGTTGCAATTCATAAAGAATACGGTAACAGGCTCAAGTACAGTAAAACAAGTGCAAAGAGGGTTACGAAAAAGTTAGCAAAATAAAACAAAGAAACAGGAGTTCGAATGTGTAGACACCTGAAAAAACAGTGTGAAAAGAAAAGTACGTTTATCTAAATAAGATTTTAGTGTTTGAAAAAAGTGGTCTTCACCATTTGAATCAGAATGTGAAATACAAAGCATGGAGTGAATTCACTTGTCAAACATAAATAAAGGGAAGCATCAGCAGAAAAGATAAGTTAAAGATTTTTCAGGATGATTGAGGTATCATTTTTTGTGATTATTGAAAAAATCTGAGTACAATAAAGAGTGACTACAACTGAGACCTGTTTGTGAACAGAAGCAAAACCAGTAATGAGAAAAACATCACAGATATCAGAAAAAAAAAAGTATTACATTACTCCACGACAGTGCCCACCTTCACACTGCCTAGCTGACCCAAAAAACCTAAAAAAAAATGGCTTGGGAGCTGCTACCTCAACCTCCCTATACCATGGTTTTGGTTTCCTGGAATTTGTATTTGTTTGGTCCACTCAATGAGGCATTACAAAAAAAGTTATACAATAAACGAGGAAGTCAAAGAATTCGCGGAAAAAAGGCTCAAAAACATAAAAGCTTTTGCATTAGGTATAAAAAGTAGTTCACCATTGAGACAAGTGGATTAACATTGGTGGAGATTATGTCGAGAAGTAATAAAGTGGCACTTTATTAATTGTAAAAAAATATACATTTGTTTTTCTACATCAATTGTTTCTTTAATTATTGTGTGTGATATACCTACAGATTTGAGGCAATTCGTTTTTCGTTTACATTTATACATTCCCTAGACCAGTGCTTTTCAACCTTTTTGCAGGCGCGGATCCGCCGAGGAGCTTATTTATTCTTGCGGATCCCCTTGTACATAAATATACATATATATTAAGTTTTTTTAATGAAATAAAAATGGCTTATAAACACAAAAATACAATACAGTACTATCGGAATTTTTTTATTCAAGAGAATTACAAATTAATGTGAAATTTGTACTTGGTGATTTTTGAACAGAACTGGAAAGTTTGGCCTGGTTTTAGAAAGACATACACGCATCTCTTCTTCAAGTGCTAGTATTTTATTTCTTTTCTCACTTTTAATGTTCGTCATGGTGGAAAATCCTATTTCACACAGGTATGATGTAGAAAACTGTAGGAGAATGCGCAGAGCCTTATTCGAGATTGATGGATATTCTTTTAAAATCCAAAATGAGTCCAGATCAAGAAGTAAACAATCAGAGCGTCACGTATTGGCTAAATTAAATGTTTCAATTAAATGACGTAGGTCGTCATCATAACTGAACTGCCCGACTCAAATTTTGGCTCGCAGTTCTTCCCTAACGTTACCGAAAGTTGCTGGTTTTAGATGTGAACGACGAGTTATCTTGATAAGATGCACTAATTACATTGATAGTGTGCTACTGTACTTACATTGACGTGTACACATTGATAATACATTAATTTTACATTGTGAATCTGTAGGTCTTGCGGATCCCCTGGGTAAACGTCACGGATCACAGGTTGAAAACCACTGCCCTAGACAGTAACTTTTAAGTTTATTAGCAAGTGTAAATAACATATCACACTTAAAACAAAAAGCACTGAAGGTGTTTGAAAGATTACAGCTTCGTCTTGACCAGTACTCCGATCGTACATCTACAACCAACATATACTGCACCTTTACAAGAAGCCCCTTTCACGGGCTCCCCATATTCAAACTCTTAAGTATGGTTTTAAAAATCAAAATAGGATTCATAAATCTTCTACTTCACTTAAAAAAATCTTTAATAAATATTAACGACTACCAACTGACTAGTAATGTACAAGACAGTGGTTGTGTTGGAGAACATTAAGCCTACTGAGGATTACATCATTTGAGTTATGGGGAGCTACCAAGCGTTGAAATTACCGAAGCATACAATGGATATGCAATTTAAAAATAAGAAATAAACTCTACTAGTACAAGCAATAAATCCGTAAAGTAAAATACTTCTTAATATTTATGTGATTTTCATATAGGCTAAACATGCAGCCCTATGAATATTAAACTAAATAAGTGCTTTTAAATTGACTTTCTTTATGGGTTTCACAAAAACCATAACTTTTACAATATCGGATGTTATCTTCATTCTCTTTGTGACTCTGATGAAGACAGTTACAAGTCGACTGATTATAAGTTCATTAGTACTTTGTATTTAATGCCAGTTTTTATTTCACAAGTTTATTGAAGATTTATATAAAGTCATTGAAAATCATATCCATAAGATCTCATATAAAATATTTGACGAGCAAAATAAATCATTGAAATGATTTTTTTTATTGAATCAATACTGATTTGGGATAGGTCGGGAGATGACTTTACGAAACACCGGTGTTTTTATGGAGTACAGATGGATATAAAGTATGAATAATTGATATCAAAGCAGAATCGATCCCAATAACAAAAAAATAAACAAACTAAATGAATTAAAATAAAAAAAAGATAAAAGAAAGTGTGTTTAAAATAAAAAAAACATGTATTTAATGATGAATTATTAACTAGCCTAAGAATAGAATATTCAAGAACCTATCCAAATTATGAAGATGAACAAATTGTCACTTAATCTATTTATAAACCATAACCAATGAAGCAAATCATTTTATCTACAAGAGTATATTTAAAAGTAATTTAGGAAACCTGAAAGCTCTGTTGAAAGTTATTCAAACTTTTATAAAATACCAATATATAAATGTTTTATAAAAGTAACGTGTTTCAACACGCAGTATTCTTCTTCAGGTCACATCAATATCAGTCTGAAGTGAGGATTGATAGTCAAACTAAAACTACTTTGGTATAATGAAGCGTATACGATCCTTTTTTACCATACCGTACATTATGACAATCCAGGCCAATGCCCTTTTTCTACGTGAGACCTCTCTCGCCGCGTTCAGAAGGGACATGACCCCCAAGCCGAAGATTGGGATTTTACTCCCCTCAGAACACGCCCAAGGTGGACCTCGCAAAGTCAAGCTCCCACGACACCACATCACGACTTGTTGTAAGAATACTAAACCCATTTACACCTGCTATGTCCTAGGGACGTGACCATTCCTGGCATCTATAACTGAGAGGGGGGGGGGGTGCAGTGGTTCTTTTAATCTTTCTAATTCTATGTACAAACTCTGTGGACTCTTTGGTACCACTAAAAATTTCCGCAAAATATAATGACATTTATATTTGCTGACGACTTATAGTGAAGCCATGAAAATCTTGGGCAAGACTCTAAGATGGGTGCGATGCTCCCTTCCTTTACACTAGGGTTTATACAAAAATCGACATTTTAGAAAACTTGTTTTCGAATAGTAATTTTTTCCAGAAAACCGGTTTTAACTGGTTTCGAATTTTAATAAAAAATTTTTTTTTGCAGAAAAATATTCTGTAATTCGAACAAAAAATTTTAACAGAAAATTTAGAGTGATTGAAAGCAGTTTTTGACTGAAATTATTTAATGTTCAATTTATTGTTAGTAAAAATTTTTTTATGCAATTTAGTAGAATAAATAAATTATAGTTGACCAGGATTAAATAACTTTAGAAATAATTATTCGTTGTTTATGCATAATTTTCATTGGAAACGCGTTGTTTTTAAAATATAAAAAATTTTATTAGTATTTTCCTTATCATAGTACCCCATAATAACTCATTGCACAACTGAAAATTATTTTTTTTACTTACCAAAATTCTTGAACTTCGGATAAGGAATTTTGGTTATAGATGGGACTTAGCTGAGGAAAGCCTTATTTATTTTATATATTTAACCTACAAATACTTAAAGATGATAAGGCTTAATTACCTCAATAAGATATTTGAACCTTTTTTTTTATGAGGTAAATATAATAATTGCATCAAAAATACGTTAAATGAACTACAAATGAAAATTTGGAAAGACTCTGAAGCAATCATGGTGTCGTGGTTGGAAATCAATAGAGCTTATTTTGATGAGATTTCCACTTGATTGATAAGGGGCTAGCAAGTTAGATATTGAAATAAAACTGTTAAAAATAAAAGCTAATTATTGTTGAGCATACATGTTGTTAGCGAAATGATTCTTATCCCACTTCCTGCTGCTGAATTCGCCTGGCGTTTCGTACTCTGTCCTTCTCCAAGTGGAAATCTCATCAAAATAAAGGTCTATTGATTTCCAACCACAACACCATTATTGCTTCAGAGTCTTTCCAAACTTAAATTCGTAGTTCATTTAATGTATTTTTGATTCAATTATTATATTTTATTTATTTAGATGTACCAACATTTACTTAATCGTTAATGTTAAGATAATAAAAATTAAAATTAAAACAGTTGCTTAATGTTATTGTAATTATAAAGTAATTTATTAAAGTTTTATGTAGAAGGTGACGCAGCTCAAGGGACTCAAGGAAGAAGGCCCTTTTGTCCAGCTAAGCCAAAAGGGCCCCATCTTTCATTGACCGGCCTAATAGAAGGGCTCATCTACAATGAACATTGTCTAAATGATTTTCTCATTACCTTATGAACATACGAGTATGCAATTTTACAGTATCGTAATATCCTATCATTTTTATTTATGATACAAAAAAATAATTTAATGAATATGAATTAATTTTTTATTTTTACATAAATACATTAAGAATTTCCGATATCATTTTATTTTATTTTTTTAATTTAATCGACATAAATACAAATTAATAAAATAATAAGAATCAAATAACTCTGTTTTATTTTATCTCTTGAAGATAGATAACATGGAAAACCGGTGGAATAACTCGTATATACAAGTACCGTAAACGAGGTAGACTGTTTAATCACTTCTTAATGTAATTTCATAAGATAATCACAATCACAAATCATAAATTATTATTAATAATAATTACAATTACTATCTTACCTTATGTACTTGTAATGTATTTACAACAATTACATGTACAATTATAATTAATACTTGAATTAATCTGATATACAGTTTGTAAGTTAGAGATTGTCTATCTACCGATGACACTGTTATCAAGGGGTGCATCACCTACTTCAGTTATATCCTTAAGTTTCGACCACAACATGCCAATATATAAACACATAAAATAGTTTTACAAACTACATATACTTAATCTGTACTAACCCCAGTCGCACTGGATTTATGAATATTATAATACCATTACTTGTTAGTACCATAGAGATTATATAAACATTAAAGAAGAATGAAGCTAGTAAATTTCCTTCTACACTGAACCTTGTCTTTATACATGGACACAAAGTCGTCGCCTATTTCAACAACATCAAGAAGGAAGGAAATTTCACCAAGAACTAATCATTTCCTGAAATATGTGAGAAACCATTGAGCTGGTACCCTCCAGTTCACCTTAGATCAAAGAGTATTTCCAAGTAGAGGTTGAACTTCCTTAATCCGGTATTATTTTATCTGGCAACAATTTTGTTTATGATGTAACTTGAAGTTATAGCATCTTAATATGAGAAGTAAGACGTATTTCTCATTATCATTTATTTTACTTAACGTGGAAAGCACTCACAGGTACGATACTAAATAATATATATTTAAACAGATAATAATGTTAGATTAATGTGATTATTGGAAGTTACTTACGGGAGATCCAAAGTTGTGGCCAATTTCATGTGCCAAAGTGACGTGGGAGACTGCAGGAGGTACGTGTTTTCCATAATTGAGCAGAGTTACAATGCCAGTGTTAAGGCTTTTCATGGAGCCGCGGTAGTGCTGGAACAAAACAATGGACTTTGAGCATTCAAACCACCTCAATGAGAAGCATAACTGGAGAAACAATGTTATTTCAAGGTAATGTTCAGTTTACTTAGAGCATACATTTATAACGAATTGTATTAATACACTTTACAGGGGTTTTTTTGTGAAGGTCAATTTTACTGTTTTTAAGGCTATTGTTTAAAGTAGGTAACATAGGTTTAAAATAGGTAATAGGAAGTAAAAGAGGGGAAAACTTTTGTGTTAGCATTTCATGTAGAGAATGACGACTAGGGGTTGAGGAGGTGCATAGCTGCAAAGACAGGCAGGTATAGAAGGCACTATGGTTTTTGTAAAATCTCCTCTTCCTTCACAAGAGCTGTACTTCAACACTCCTCCCTATTCTGAGGAGAGTTGATTTCCTGGTAAACACACATGAGCACATTCACTTATCCGTCTATATATCACACCACCTTAGTTGGATCCACTAGTCCAGAGTTGAACGTGTGCCACTTGGCTAACCTGGACCTTACTGTATATCTAACCGTGCAGATGAGAAACGCTTGGCTCATCTCAAGCCTCCTGCAGACTGGCCGCCATCGTAACGTCAAACACTTCTGACTGGAATGCTGTACAATGTAATCCAAGCAGAAAGGTCATTCGTGGCTGGTGGTTTATGTGAAGAAGGGTTTCGCTCCTAGTGGGGCCATGTAGCTCTACCACAAGTTGCTTCGGCTTATATATTCCGCAGGTTCTTTGAACCAGGGGCTAAAGAGGCCACTGACCTTACCTGTAGCTGAGCAGGTTCAGTAGGACCTTTGGTCGGGAGTTCGATCCAAAACTCTTAGAATAAGTCGGCACTACGGGCGGCGGGGGCCCATGGGGGGGTTCTCTCTCCATCCCGCCAACTGAGGTTGGACTCGTAGTGGCTGCTGGTTCTCACCCAAGTTGGGTAGACCCATGTGGACGCTGTGTGAGAAGCAGTAACTTCTCGGGAGGATAGCTGCTTAGCATACAGGGGAGCTAAAGATTCCAAACTCTTACCAGTGGGAACGGACCTTGAGCTCAGCTGATTGGACTGGACAACTGGTACTTGCCTAGTAGAGGCTCGGCTCTGGACGGGAGCTCAGAGTTGGGACGATTAGATACCACCCCTTCAAGCCCTTATACGTTCAGTTCACGCAACATAGCACAGACCAGGTGGCGTTTAGCCAACGAGAGGTTTTAATCTCTCCCTATAAATCATTTTCTCTTGAGGTACTAACAACACTCCTCTCAATGACGACCTGATGGGGTCCAATTAACTACGAATAGCAAGCCCTGGTCTCGGGGTAACGGGCTTTGCCCTCTTCGGAGAGGGACGATCTAATTCAAAGGAATCCTATGGTACTCCTAATACTGTAAGGCATTATAGGTTTAGCATTGAGAAGAAGGGTTCAGCGAAGTACATTGTTTTAGAGTCCGAGAGTTATGCTTCTTTCACGCTATTTATTAGCACTCTTACACTTCCTTACCAACCGCTTCACTCACGTTGTGTTCATATATATTGCTAACTAGCACAGTTAAATAATAGACGGACGTATAGCATTACAACACATTTGATGAAACCAGAACATAATGTTCTAGTCTGTCAATTGAACCAAGGTTTTATTTGCATTTTTCCAACTACGTAGGCTTTTCATTGAAAAATATTTTAATACTAAATTTAACCATGTATATATACTATTTTATGTTACTGCATTATTTGTGTAGTGTTTTTAAAAAATTGTTTGATATGATTGTAAAATTAAAAATGTGCTAGAGCTTAATTTACATTAATTAGTATTAAGTTATAATTTTAAAAGCTTTAGACTTTAGAGGCTTTGTAATATTTGAATAAAATCCCCTTGGGGAGTCTACCAACGACCAACGAATATTTCCATGCAGAACAGTGGACGTCGTAATTAGCAGTTGCCGACCACAGGCCCACTACTAGTAAATTATCATCCTACCGTTTCTATTAAGGTCAGTAAACAATGTCAAGAATGGGGATGTCTGTCTTTCAGGGGAAGGAGTTGTGGTCGTCTGATCTTGCGGTTTTACTGTATAATTCAGAAGTTGTCAGGTCCGTCATATTTACCTCAGTTAGGAAGCTTCTGTAATTCGTGGCTTTAGGAAAGGTTGAGAGTTGGATTCAATTCCCAAACAATGGTATTTGGAAGAGTGGGCGTTTTTTTATCTTCATTGATAGCAAGTTAAGTAATGAAGAAATCAACTCAGATCATGTTGAATATCGACATTTCTGGCGTACCATGGAGCCCTAGCTACAAGACGGGCACATTTATCTGTACTATTTGGATGCACATCTTGAGCAGTGCATATTTCAAATATCTAGGACTCTACTTAGAATATAAACCAACTTCAACAACGCACGCTTAAAATTTATGCTGGGCTTATGTAACATAATTTATTAGCTGAATCTATCACTTATCTTTATTTCTTTTTCCGAATATAATTTTAAAGCTTACAATAAAATATTTTCAACCATTCAATTTAAAATTTTTTTAAAAGAACATCTAAACACTCATATTAAACAAGGTATGTACGTATGCAAAAGGAAGCTGGAACGTGGGGGGCCTCACATTATTTTCTTTCTAGAAATTGAATTGCCCTAGGGGTAGCTCTTTCATATTTTCTGCATTAAGACAGACCCCAGAAAACTCTAGTGGGAGGAAGATTAATTTATTAGAATAACATAGTTAATTAATTTTGATCAACAATTTCTACATCTTTATATTTATTTTACGCTATAATGTGAAATATATTTATTTTATCGAAAATAATAAATATATTATAATATATCAATGATCAAACCACAATAAGAAATGGTTTGGACTCTGACGAATACCGCTTGTTACGGTTGAAAGATCTTATTCTTTTTTTTCCTTATTCTTACTGTGGTTTAAACATTGATATACATACTTCAATATATATATATATATATATATACACTTTTTCGTTAGAAATAGGATCCAAAACGGACGAATATAGTTCAGTGTACAGAAGAAAACATAGTGAAATTAAGAGTACACAGTCTTGGTTTCCTTCTCTTATCTCTACTGAAGACGGTTCAAACCGAAAATTAGAGACTGTAAGTTTGTGCTTCTAATTTCTCTATGTTTCTTTCTGTACATTGAAATATATAAAATATATACATAGGTGTGTTCTCTAATCGGGTTCGGTCAATTTTCCAGGATCAAAAATTAAACTCTCGTTGCCAACGTTTCGGTTTTATTTAAAACCTTTTTCATAGGCAGAAGTAAAAATTTTTTAACTAAGAAAATGAAATTTACATTGTTGTTCCTTTAAATAATGTAAATTTCATTTTCTTAGTTAAAAAATTCTTACTTATGCCTATGAAAAAGGTTTTAAATAAAACCGAAACGTGGGCAACGAGAGTTTGATTTTTTATCCTGGAAAATTGACCGAACCCCGATTAGAGAACACACCTATTCTATCAAACGGTCGATATATTATTGAATTTGTATATATATATATATATATATATATACATAGAGAGAGAGAGAGAGAGAGAGAGAGAGAGAGGTTGGGAGAGAGAGAGAGTTAGGGAGAGAGAGAGAGGAGGTAATGAATGACTTCTTTTTGAAATTGTTATAATTTATTAGATTGACAAATTCATCCTTAGTATAATAAATTATGGTGATTTATTTCTATGTGATGCAAATGAAATGAGCAACACTTTCACTGGGACATACAGAAGGGCGAATACAAAGATATATTGAGTGGAGGGAGTTGTTGCTCTGGAGAGAGAGCGAGAGAGAGATAGAGAGTGAGAGAGAGAGAGAGAAAGAGAGAGGAAAGGAAAGTTTTCTAGATGCCAAGTTGGGATGTGGAAGGATTACACTGGTCGGCTGTATTAATTCGGAGCTGCAACAGCCATTGACACAGAGGCTGGATTAAACCTCTCTCGCGAATGTGATTAGACCCCCTCCCCTCCACTCCACCCCCCACAAGCAAGTGCACTTCGACTTCACTACCTCCCAAATCTCAATTTAATGCCCAACATTTCCTTCCTATTTAGTCTGGAATTTTGTATTTCACTACAGCTTGTATTTGCACCACACGCAAGTTTGTAATTTAAAATTAATCAAGAAGAACTTCAAAATATAAATCTTTTAATCTTTTTTTATTATTATTATAATACCTCCTTGGATGAATAACAACTAAAATTACATCCTAATGACCCTTTCATAATGGATGGAAACTTGTTAGAAAATATAACTATAATGTACAAGCTTGATAAAATAGAAAAGCCCAACCTTACATTTTAAATAAAATTTTGGTAGAACCATTAGTGCTAATTATTTGTACATATATGTTATATAGAATAGGCTACTACGGTGAAAAAGAATATAACTAAAAAACATAGATAATTACAAAGTAAAACGGAGAATCGCACACATATATACATACATGTATATACGACCATCACGAGAAAAAATCTTAAAGAACAACATACATTAAAAGGTGGACAATAAATTTATACACACACTTATTCCTGCTATTCCTGCTTTAATCTTTATCACTAGAGAGGAGGCCATCATAATCACAATCTTTTCTTCTAATGACGGTAAAACCGAAAATTAGATTGTAAATTTTGTAGTAAACAATATATATATATATATATATATATATATATATATATATATATATATGTATGCAAAACAAAACTAAAGTTTATCAGGACTCTGGTAGTTCTTCAGGTTCAACAAATTAAGCTCCCATTGCCAACGTTTCGGTTTTTATTTAAAATCTTTTTCATAATATTTTTTATGAAAAAATATTATTTCATATTTTTAATAATATTTTTAACTATTTACAATTATTTACATTATATATTATATATATATATATATTATATTATAATTAATATTATTATTATTTTATTTCATTGCCTTTTTCATAATATATATATATATATAACAAACACTTTTTCTTCTTCTCGGAGTTTGGTCAGGGTAAATATATGGAATCACTATATTACCCTGACCAAACTCCGAGAAGAAGAAAAAGTGTTTGTTAATATTTTGTGGTCAAGAAAACAGTACTGTATTATATAATATATATATATATATATATATATATATATATATATATATATATATATATATATATATAAAGTTCTGAGGTAAAATGGGATAAACCAACAAAAGTCTCCACACAAATGAAGTTTTATTCTTAGATTATTAGAATAAAACTTCATTTGTGTGGAGACTTTTGTTGGTTTATCCATTTTACCTCAGAATGAGTAAATACCACACAATTACGGATTGCACAACTAATGATATATATAAAGATTTCACATAAACACGTGAAATCTTTTTATCAGTTGGGTTTTTGACTCTGACGAAGACCGCTTGTTACTGTTTAAAGATCTTAGTCTTGTTTTCCCATTTTCTTATTGTGGTTTGATCGTTGATTGTTATTTCACGTGTTTGTGTAAAATCTTTTTAACAATGAAATATATTTAAAACAAATAGAACTTGTAAATTAAAATATTCATTTAACTAATATCAAATAGCATTAATGAAAGGAATATGTCTTTATAATATTACCTTAGAACATTCGTATTTTATCTGATAGTTGTGATCAAGTTTGTTTCTAAAATTATTCATTTTTAACGTCTAATGTAGTATTTTACAATATATTTGTTACATTTATTGTAAAATCTATGATTTCGCTACTGTCATCGGCGAGCACGCAAGCGACTGGCTACCCTCGGATCCATGTCTTTACATTATTACCACTGTTTATAGTATTTAAATTTTAAATTCAAAATTTTTTTCTTGCATTTATTTTTAATATATTTGCACTACTGTTATCAGCGAGCACGCAAGACACTTGCTACTCTGGCTCCACTTTTAGGTATATAGTGAGAATTTTCTTTTATTTAACATTATTCAGGTAATAAATAATATATATTGAATTTCAGTCTCTAACTCCACGGAAAATCGGTGAACAAACAAACTAACTCAGGAACTTTATATATAGAGATTTGAAGGACAGATATTGATTTAAAAGGCACAAACCTAACATAAGCGAATGCGTCAATGATTGGTGAAAAACTTATGCAGTGATAAATATTAACAACTCTAACTGAAAAATACTTCGCTGATTAAAATTTACGATTAATTTGTGAGCTACCAAACGGAAATTAAATATCAAAGGAATGCCTAATTAACACAATTCCAACCAAGTTATGAAATTTATTGAGTGTTTGTTAAATTGTATTTGTAATAATTATGGTAAAAATATGATTGATAATGTTTAGTAATTAATTCATTAGTTTTATAGCCAGTTACTATGTGGTATTTGTATGTTTTTGGTAATTGAAAATGAAGTCTCAACAGAAACAACTTTTATTGAAAAAAAAAAAGCGTCTCGAACATAGAGTGATTCATCTTCAGAAAAAAATCTGCTTTAGTGGAAAGGAAACCTTTATATTTACACTACAGCATAATTACCTGAAAAAGGACACTAAGCGTTCGAAAGGCGTTGGTTTTTCATTAAATTCTTTTATGTGGAGACTTCCTTTATAATTGCAAAAATAAAGTAGTTGATTTGAAATATGTATTTAAAACAGTGAGTATTCAGTTATAAATAAGCTAGCATATAACTTATTCTATGAGAGCATAGACAAACTATGAATGACCTCATTTTAATACGAGTGGGTGGGGGTAAGGAGGAGGTTATCCCTGTGACTCGCTTCAGAACTGTGGATCTGGGGTTCAATACTCCCTCTAGCCTTCAATTTATTCTCGTCGGAGGTGAATGAATCTGAGTACATAGTACCTCGGAGAGAAAATTAAGCCGTCGATCCCAAGCTGTTTAGACTGTGAATCTAAATACATTTGAGTTAAGCAAAATCTATGATTCCCAATGTGGAATCATTGTGAAGCATCATAAATAGCCAGTGTTTGGGCTATTTTCTCCTGTCAGACTACCACTGCAACCTAAACTAACCTACCTCTATCTGTGAATTTTTTTATTTATTATTTCTTTTTAGATAAATCATACTGACTGGCGTAACCTTATTGAATTCAACATTTTCCTGGCATTCGTTAATCATCTGAGCAAACTATACATTACTTCTTTGACTTTTCGCACAACATTCTGAAATTGTCTCATCCCTTTCATGGGAGAGTTTTTCTGTTAGTTCTAAGCCAAAAGTCATGTCAATGTTCCAATATCCTTTTTTTACTTTACTATAAGTAAAGTATAGTGATCGTGAAAAAATTCGATCTCGAGATTTTGACGGAATTACATGTTTTGAGGTACCAGAAGTCGTTTTATGACGTTTTTACGATGATGTCTGTGTGTGTGTGGGTGGGTGGGTGGGTGGGTGGGTGGGTGGGTGAGTGTGTTAGCATTGCTTGTTACCACGCTACGGTCCAGAATCTTTGATGGATCAAGTTGATATTTTACACAAAAATGGGCCCCATTTAGACGAAGATCCCTATTGTTTGGGAAGAATTATGCATGATGGGAAAGTCACTTTTTTTTCCAAAAACCGTTTTTTTTAAAACATTTATTTCTCCTAAACTGACTACCCTAGAGTTTTGAAATTTTGACATTATCTTTGAAGTTACAAATGCAACAAACGAAAAATATATTCAGAATTTTAAGACAACAGGAAATATTTTTTTTTCAATAAAATGTAAAAATTTTGACTTATAATTCAATCTCAAACCTTGTGAGAGCGATACAAGCCATACTGTTAGACGGACAAGAATGAAACTATGCCTACAAATAGAACATTATCTGGCGAATGAGTTGAGATATTTTTTTCTGAAATTACATTCGCTAAAGGGGCGTTACAGTACGATTTGTGTTTTCAGAAAATGATTTTTTGACGCTAAACGGCTCGTTAAAAAAAAATGAAAATTTGACCAAAAATGGAACAAAAAATTAGCAATTCACAAAAAAAATTCATGAAGTTTCAATTACGGGAAAGAGCAATAACGATATAAAAAACTGTTTGTTTATTCTAGACTAAGAGATCACCTGCTATACTTGTCGAATTTTTTGTATTTTTTTACATTGTTTACATTGACTTAGAAATTTTTTGAGCGAATCCACTGAGATAAAATTGATGTTTCTAATGGAAAAATGAAAATATATTATTGACTTATAAGATATGTAAGAGGAATAATATTGTGCAGGTAAATGATAACACTCATTAAAAAAAAAATTCGTATATATGTTATTTGACAAAGGGGAAGGAAAATGATCTTATTAAATACTAAGAAGCCATAAAATTCCCAGTATAATAATTCTGTTAAAAACCAAAGATGTAAAAGATAATTCAAAATTGAAATCTTTCGTTTAGAGATTAATAACTGTAATTATCGTACATCTTTAATTAACAAATCACCTTAAAACAACATTTTCTTCGCTGTTTAAGAAGTTTTTCAGAGAAAAAAAAAGTATTTTACTGTTTCAAATTTGAAAATTTTACATTAATATTCAATGTAGAAGGATGTCAAGTAAACGATGTAAGAAATCTACTGGCTATTTGAACAATAGCCATGTTCTCTTGTAGGATACTATTTCGTTTCAAGAAATGTTCACTTTGGTTTTTCAAAAATGTTATTACTGCTGTAGTTATACTAATACAATTATTTGCAAATAATAAATTATTTGTGATGTACAAAAATAAGCTTATAAATTGATATGTCATTCAATCACTATCTGTACTACCTCAGGAATGACAGGCTAATAATTATATCCCATTTAGATGTTTACGTTATGCTTAAATGAGACGTTATGTTTTATATACTCAAGAAATTTGACATTAAGTTACTTATAGTAAAGTAGAGTGTAGGCCACTCCAGATTTTTTCCTCATGTCATTGATTCAACGTTCGATTTGGCAAAGCTTGTAAAGGTTTTTATATCCTGTTTATGAATATAGATCTAGATTCCAAGGTCTCTGGGGAGGGATTTACCCGGATTCTTCCCACAATACGAATATATTAACAGTGAGTAAGATATATCGGAAAGAAATACAGAATAAAGTTATGAAGTAAAAAAAAAACATTCGTTTTACAATTTCCCTGTTCCTCTAACAAAATGTAATACACTATAATTTTAGTTATATAATTTTATAGTTAACTCTGTATAACTATAATTTTATTAATTCACTTGATAAACGGAAAGATGATCCAAACTGGACGCAATAACAGTTCAAAATTGAAACAGAAAGTAAAGAAACACACTTACAGACTCAAATTTTCGGGTAATCCGTCTTCAGGAGAAAAGAGAAAGGGAGACCAAACACATTGTCGGCACAACGGCTAGTAACCGTAACGGCTAGTAATTGAGTCTGTAAATGTGTTTCTTTACTTTCTGTACTACCTACCTTCTATTTTGAACTTTATAATTTTATTAATATTTATTAAAGTATCGACCTTGAAGCAGAAACAAAATACATTTTATCAGTACTTGATCAGTTGTATAATTTTATTATACAACAATTTACAATGTTTACACAATATTTCATTAATATCATGGCCACCGTGTCTTGAAACTACAATCATAGAACATGTTTGCCATGATATTTTGATTTATTAATGAATTCAGTTAAATTATCACGTTTGGTATTAACAGACCTATTAGAACCTTAATTAGAAGTGAAAGTAACATTTAAATCATTACAGTGTAGCCAATATTTACTTCAGCTGTTTTTTTACTAGTGATAATTATGATTACTGAATAGATAAAATAACACTGAAAAGACCCTGCGTTTCACAAATTAAAATTGTTTAAGTAGCTATTTCAGATTTATAATATTAAACAGTTTGAAAACCACTATTCTTCAGCATGTACTCCAAATTAACATACATTTAACTGTGTACATTTATGGAAACCCTGCACATGATAAATGGACGTTACCATTAAAAAAGTAAACAAAAAAGAACTTCCAATGGCATAACTAAATCAACAGGCCTAGACCTGATTATATTTGGCAAGTACAAGCAAAGCTATCATAATTTTTTTTTTAACTTTTGAGTGCGATCAATCAAAAGATGATCAGCAAATATTATTAAAAAAAATACAACATATAAATTGGGTAATAGAGGCGTAACGAGAATAGTGTAATTGGAAAATTATTATATTTACCTACTATTTCAGTTTATAGTAAATCACTACAATCTCTTACATATTTATAATTAGGTATAACTAGTTACTTTTTACATAATATTCCTCTTGTTTAAATGTTTCTTTATAGTTTTCAAAGCATGTATAAAAGAAAGGAATCGAACTAATGAAGAGAAAGGAATGGATTAAAGCGCAATCGGGAAAAGGGAAAGGAACCGGTTACCAATGGAACACTAGAACAACGAAATCTTGAGATGATGAAGGAAAAACGGAAACAGTTGTGTAGTATCTTAGAGAAGTTACCAACTGAATACTCAAACAGTGCAAGAGTGGTACAACGTCCAACAAAATGGTTGGAGTTAGTATTATATGATCAAAGTAATAAAGGCCTTGTACTTCGTGTATGCATGCAATGAGTTTGTCATACTGGAACACTGCTGTAGTAAAATAAGTGAATATATGAATTTGGTGGTTGATACATTTTGTGCATGAAAAACCAAAAAGCAGGAGGTAAAATTTAGGATATGTATGAAAAAATTTTTCAACTGTTTACTTAAACAAAATAATTAAAACTTTAGAGGCCAATTTAAACTATTTGTGTAGTAAATACAATTTACTATAGTATATATATATATATTCGTAAATTTTGGTAGCAGTCCTTCCTTGACACACACATTATTGAAAATGACACCAAATTTAGCTGATACCTGTTTCTTAATAAGTTTCTCAATTTTTCTAAATAACACTCTCATTATTTCGTCTACACAATAAAGTACATCTCCTATAGTCGACATGTTTCGAATGATCAACATTCATCATCAGGACGTGAACAGGACTTTATGTTACTATAGTGCTACTACATCAACTGTAAAGAAGGCTCTCTTTTCTGTCACCCCACATCTTTATTGATAACATGATTAAATTGAGGTGTTACTTCCAGCAACACAATTCTATTTAAACTTTCTGACTAAAAGCAGGTATGCATTTCTCAACTTTTTTTCTTTATTTTGTATTTTAATACATAATAATTGTTCAAATGTTATGAGTATTTTATAAAAGACAGAAGAAGAAAATTTCATGTTAGAAATGGGTTGTTTTTTTATAATAAAAGAATGTTTATGTAGAAATTTTCTCTGCAAATGTAAATTATAACACAGTTTTAAATGTATTTAAACAAAATGTTTGAACATAGTGGAACTGGAAAAGTTGACTCAATTTCAGATGAATATCGGGTTGTAGGTGTCGAAAAAAAAGAAGACATGGAGGATGAGGTAGAGAGGAAGAAGAAAGATGAATTGAGATGGTCATTAGCAGAGCTGTGGGGCCTGCCCTATCAGCGGTAATCCTCCCAGAGAGAGAGGCTGAGCACCAATCGGCTTATCTCGCGAGTGGGCTTGGCTTCTTCACAGTAAACTGTGAAATGCCCTCAGCCAACAGTCTCTCTTAAAACTAATGAGTCTGCTATCTAAATACAACATCTGGACACCAATATCAGTCCAAGTGCGCATTCAGTCATGGCTTAATTGTCTTTTAATATAGTAAAAAGTGGTTTAACAATACATAACACGTTGAAACACTAGCAGGCAAAAAAATGATTTACATGCTATACGAGTATGAATTAGTGACACACAGTGAGGCACGGAAGACAGTGTATGTAGATTATGAGAGGAAAAGGAATCGAAGAAATAAAATAACACAAGTATTAATATTTGTCCTCAGGACTATGGTTTTGGTGTGGTTCTTAATGTATTTTAACCGTTTTTATAGTCAAAATTGAGGGGGCCAGGCTAGCTCAGTGGTTACGTGCTCACCTCTGAACTGATAGGACCGGGGTTCAATCCTCACCTGGCCCTCGATTTATTCACGCGGGAGGTGAATAAATCTGAGCACGTCGTCCCTTGGAGAAGGACGTTAAACCGTCGGTCCCGAGCCTGTACGATGTCAGGTACTCGTTAAAGATCCCTACTCTAAATACATTTGAGTTAGGCAAAATTTAGGACTCCCACTGTAGAATCAATCTTCATTGTGTGGTATCACAAAGGGCCAATGCTTGGTCTACGTGTGTTCCCTTGTGGGATTGCCACTGCAACCTAGCCTAACCTAGTCAAAATTGCAGAAAATTCTGTATTTTCAGCTTAAATAAACGGACTCTTGTTCGGAGACGAGAGGTGAGGCATGGACAGCCCAAGCCTGCCTCCAGATTGCGCAATCACTCACAAACTGCATTGAGCGCATGAAAATGTCGCGCGCCTGTTCCATTTTGTATGTTTCCTATCTAATAGTTGAGGTTTCATGTAATACAAGTGCACGTATTCTTTTCTATGTTTTTCGGTAACGTATTACACGAATATGTATAATATTTACATGTTATGGATATGATATAAATCCACAGAGAAAATACTTGTAAATTTGGCTCAAGGAAGCATGTTATTTCCTCCCATTCTTTCATCCAGTTCTATCGGCATCCTACTGTATGTTCGTAAATCTGACTTGCGAATCAGAGCCTCCCCAACCCCAAACCTCACAGCACGTCACTGGTATGAATGATACAAGACTTCCTACATTTTCTTTACTCTTGTAATCCACTGTACGCAACAGCTGCACTGTCCAGATGGTTCAACATCCAAGACAGGGCTTTGGCTGTTTAAGTAAATTATATTTTCAACAAGAGTCGGCGCAATCAATCGGGAGATGACGGTTGCTTCTATCAGATGAAGTGAAAGAGGCCATGAGGCGCTGCCCTCTAGCGTCATTCCATCGCAATGTCATCCAGGTATTTCATTAGTACGTGGGTAGAGGAAGGAGACAGCTTTCTTTACTGATACGTAGGAGTTCGCTTAGTGAGTTACACAAGGTCTTCCTCTTTGACAATCAAATCTCATTATCTCTACTCTTTTTTTCATATTATCCTCGCTATACAATAAATGCCTCACTCAAATGTATCATTTTATTCTCTTTTCTGATATTTTATATTTACATAAATTGATGTCACGATCCAAAGTTCAAAACGAGTAGCTCATTACAACACCGAATTTCTAAATCGCTCCAAATTTAGATTTTTATTATGTAAAAATAAAAACATATGGATGTAAAACATGAAGCCCACACATTTAGGCTTCTTTTCATCCTTCTGTACTCTTATAGCAGCTGAAAGAGTAGCTAGTTTGTTATTTATCAACACATATATGGTTCGTTTATCAATGAATGTCCTAAATTCATTTTTCTTCAACTTTGATTACTCTAAGTATCTTAATTGATTAATCTGAAACTGTAGAGTACCAAGGCCAAAGCTATACTTCGTCTTCGAACTGGGAGTTTAACTGTTTTAATATTTTGCAATCAAAATATTTAGTATCATTATAATACGATTCAAACCTTGAAAACTAGACATTTAAGATGCCCTAATACTGAAAACACATCTTCTAAAACCCATTCCAAATACAATACTAGCAAATAGTTATCTTAGCTGTTCTGATGCTAAAACGCATTTTCAAGCTGCATTTCGTAATTAAACACTAAAAAATACTATGACGTACAATGACCTGATACCTAAATACTTTCTAAAACCCATTTCATAACAACATTAGAAAATAGTAAAACCAAAAATTCTCTAATAGTGAAACATTCTTTTGAAAAAAACCTATATCATTACCAGAATATAATATAACATAAAATTTTCTGATGCTGAAATGTTACTTTATAAAGTTCATTTCATAATTAAGACATTTCATAATAGTATATTCTAAAATAATCTGATACTGAAAATCTATTTTAGAAAACCCATTCAATCACCAGAAAATAATACAACCTAACATTTTCTGATGCTGAAACGTTTCTTTGTAAAGTTCATTTTTAAAATAAGAAAAAAAAAAATTCTTAAATTCATAAAAAGCCTTTATAATTTCGTGATATGACGGCACCAGACTCAAAAAAGTTGATATAATAGATTTGAGATCTTTAAACGGAAAAATTTTGTTTTATAGCATTTTCTGTTGGAGATAAACGGGATTCAGTTTTGTGCGTTTCAAGGCAAGCAGCACGTTACAGGATTGCTTCAAACATAAAAAAGCAAGGCCTTTCGGTATGTTCGTTATATTTTAATTTTAATTTCATATTTTTTTCCAACAACCACACTTATAAAGTGCTGTTTTAGGAGCAGAAATTATGGTTTATTTATTATTTGGCACTCGTTGTAGTAATGGGCGTTGTTCATTAATGTTGATTTTAGATCGGGAGTCCTGAATTTTGCCTATTAATAGTAGGGATCTTTAAAGATTACCTGACACTGTGCAGGTTCGGGGCTTAGGGATTAACGTTCTGTCCGAGGGACGGGATGCTCAAATAACTTCACCACCTGTATGATTAAATCCAGAGTCAGAGTCGGTATTGGACTCCGAATTTACCAGCTGGCAGATTAGCCACTGTGCTCACCTGGCCTACTTGGTTCAAGCATCTGGCCAGTCCGTTATACTGGTATCATGAAAGGATATCATGAAAGGATATCATGAAAGGATATCATGAAAGAATATCATGAAAGAAATCAATCATGAAAGGATATCATGAAAGGATATCATGAAAGGATATCATGAAAGGATATCATGAAAGGAATCATGAAAGGATATCATGAAAGGATATCATGAAAGGATATCATGAAAGGATATCATGAAAGGATATCATGAAAGAATATCATGAAAGAAATCATGAAAGGATATCATGAAAGGATATCATGAAAGGATATCATGAAAGGATATCATGAAAGGATATCATGAAAGGATATCATGAAAGGATATCCTTTTTGCATTGATTTGCCAAGATAGAGTACAAACATAATATGCCCATGATGCTATTATCAAGTCACTATATACATATATGTTCAGTGGGTGATGAAATATAATCCTAAAATGACCTTGTACTAGTGCTTGTACCCCACTTGAGTCAACAAGTAACTCGTTCTTTTTTACCCTATAAAGAAGGACAGGAGTAGTGCACTAGTGACATGATAAAGGTCTCACAAGTTCTATCCATTAGCGCTGTGTGGAAGAGCAGCTTTAATTTACTAGCCTCCTAATACCCCACTTCTAAATTGACACAAGTTGGCCTGAAGCCAATCCATGGATTCCAAACTCATGTCTACTTCTTCTCCCTCCTGAAAATTACTGCAGAAAAGTAAGATGGATGTCAGGCAAGTCTACAATTTACACGTTTCGAGATATATTACAAAATCACTTAAATACAAATTCTAGACAATTTGTATCCTGTAAATAATATACAAAAAATTATTATAATCATAATATACAATTATATTCATGATGGAATAAGGGCTAGCAATAGTAGGTATCCAAACAAAAGATTTTGAAAGAAAGGTCGACGCGTTTCGAACACTTAGTGTTCATCACTAGGTTACAGCTGCCTCACTAAGGTGATGAATGATCAAAGACACTGATTATATGCTATATATACAATACATAATTATTTTATGTATTATAATATAGTAATTCCATTCTTTAACCAATATAAATAATTTTTTTAATTTGTATTTTGTGGTAGTTATATTTTGTGCCGCAGTTATAGTCCTAGAATATATGTATATCTTTTTTTATCATCTTTATTTACAAATATACAACTACGCATATTATACGTAACAGGCATATGTAGTAATAAATTACACAATGACATCGATGCACATGAGCAAAGAATGAAACCCACCGGTTCAACTTTTCACTTTGTTTTTTTTACCTAGAATATTTAAAAAAGTAATGATTCAAGAGAACCTGTGACCGTAAAAAAAAACGAAAAACACAGAGAGGATGACTTAATGATTTTAACATTTTTTGCGAAGTTTCAGAAACCAGTTAGAACTGTTCTTCTTGTGTTGATGTATACATCTAACTGAGCTGTTTACAAGGAAAGTAGCTGTCTCTGTGGAGTTGGATCCGTTGTTGTGCCATTGAGGAGTTTATCGATTAATAAGGAATGGACTTATTGATTGATTTTGAACATGCCACCCTTTGTCTAAGTGAACATTAACAGTACCACTCTTTAGTATTATATGTGACTTTTTTTGTTCCGTTTTTTTTTCTAACGGTGTAATAATCTACCGTATCTTGTATTGATGTTTCATAAAGTCTGTTAATTATTATTAAAAAAAAAGTATTAAACACCTATTAACTCAATTATTAAACACTTTTAAAAGTTTAAAGTAAATTAAAAAAAATGAAAGATCATCTGGGTGTAACAAATGTGTACTACTGCATACGTACTGCAGCGCGTCAGAACTTGTTACACATAGTTAAATTTGACGATATTCTGATTGAAGAAAATGTTAAATATGTAGCATCTTCAAAGTATTATAAGATAGAGTAACTTACGGCAGACTAGTTAATTTTCTTTTCTCATCTTCCATAGAAATTTAACTAAGTCTTGCTTAGTTATTTTAATACGTTAAATTGATGTAATCGATCTAAAGTCGACTTTGAATATAGAAATGTTCGTATGTCGAGACTAATTTTCTTATGAGAACAGCAATAGCATCTAATGTAAAAAAAAGTAGTTAATAATTACAAATATAAACATAATATGTTACTAATATTAAAAAATCAATATATTGGTGGCGCTACTCGGGGGCTTGACCTTTAGAAAAGTCAATAGTTGAACGAAAAGGGTAAAACAATCAAGAGTTGTGGCTCGCTCGTTTCAGGAGGAGGCGAGTGTGCCCTGAAGCACTTGGAGTGCAGGCTCTCCTAAACCCTGCACTGCTTATCAATTTCGATCGGTTTTCCCATGGATTGGGATACCATCTATCGGCAGAATACTGCATTTCACGTCTTCGCTTATTCTTAATAGTAATAAATTAGAAATAAATATAAATGGAAATTAAAATACTATATGTATGCGATTTTTTTTTCAATTTTACATCACAACAGTGGTGTTTAAAGGCTTTCATGTCGTTAGAGTATTACTTATTAAACATCCATATCAAACTTTAAACGGGACACATTACTGGGATAGTCAACCGAACATAGTCACCGATCCAACAGGTTATTACCTTTCTTTGCTTTTTACTGTTCATTCAATATTTGGCTGACTGAGATATAAGATGAGTAGTCATAGTCGGAGTTGCAATAAATAAAATATTAAATGAGTCGGAGTCGACATCGTTGAATCTATTTAGTAGTGGTAGGAGTCGGATTAAAGTAGTCGGAGTTCTAGTCAATAAAATTAAACTGGATACAACTGCAAAATGAGTCGGAGTCGACATCATTTAATCTTTTTAGTAGTTACTGGAGTCAAGAGTCGAAGTACCAGTCAATAAAATTTAACTGGATACAACTGTAAAATGAGTCGGAGTTGACATCAATTAATCTTTTTAGTAGTTACTGGAGTCAAGAGTCGAAGTACCAGTCAATAAAATTTAACTGGATACAACTGTAAAATGAGTCGGAGTTGACATCATTTAATCTTTTTAGTAGTTACTGGAGTCAAGAGTCGAAGTACCAGTCAATAAAATTTAACTGGATACAACTGCAAAATGAGTCGGAGTCGACATCATTTAATCTTTTTAGTAGTTACTGGAGTCAAGAGTCGAAGTACCAGTCAATAAAATTAAACTGGATACAACTGCAAAATGAGTCGGAGTCGACATCATTTAATCTTTTTAGTAGTTACTGGAGTCAAGAGTCGAAGTACCAGTCAATAAAATTAAACTGGATACAACTGCAAAATGAGTCGGAGTCGACATCATTTAATCTTTTTAGTAGTTACTGGAGTCAAGAGTCGAAGTACCAGTCAATAAAATTAAACTGGATACAACTGCAAAATGAATCGGAGTCGACATCTTTTAATCTTTTTAGTAGTTACTGGAGTCAAGAGTCGGACTAAGTAGTTGGAGTTCCAGTCAATACAATTAAACTGGATACAATTACAATACTTTCAAAAGAAATTCTCCCTAATACTGATCTAATAAACTATATAATATAAAAAGACGATTTACAATATAGGTTATCGTTAAAATCGATTGAATTATTTTAAATTTTTCAAGATAGAGTGTAAATTGTAGTTGCAACTTGATTCACTCTTGTTATTGACTAAAACCAATCCAATTTTTGTGTTTTTTGTAGTTACGAAATATTGGACTCTGTAGTACAGTATACAAATTATAATTTAAATGCTGAAGTCGGAGTCGTGGGTCTAAAATCATTTAATCAGAGCAGAGAAACTTTTATATTCATAGTTGTAATAGTCAGATTCGGCTGTTCAATGAATCGGCTCCGTTTCCCTGCTGAGGAAAGAAAAGACACTGTTGTGGAGTTACCAGTTTTTTTTTTGTTTTAAATCATATAATTTGTTCACATGGACTTTGCTTTTCATTTTAATCTTTAAAATTTTTCTTTTTTAAAAGTTTTTTTTTTAAAAAAAAAAATAAAGAATATAAAGAGGAATTAGCTAATAAGGATTTATTGACAAGACTCATTAATTATGACAGGAAAGAGATTTTGAAGGGAAGCCCTAATAGGAGTGCATGGGGACCGTAGTCAAACAAGACCGTAATACACCCTGGATTGACAGTGCCCTGACCGAACAGCCCTGTTTAATATGCACATACACATTTAATCCCAACACTTAACAATGACAAGCAAGTCACCTGTGATTCAACGACTGGAAAATCAACACTGTTTAACACGGTTTGATAAACCGGAGGTTCATCTCAGTACAAAATATACCTACAATTTTAGGAATAAAACCTGGAATTGGTTCATACTCAAATTTAATACAAACACATCCATTACGATAAATAATAATCACTAAAGTAATTTAATTATTATTTCTGGTGCATATTTCCATTTTATCTATCATAAGGACAATAAACTAATACTTATAACACTTCAAGCAAGCACAATAACTTATGAGTGAGAGTAGCTAATAACATGGATCAGCCAGTGAAATATGTATATTAATGAACAAATAATTAAGTTGAAGAAAACTAATAATCGATGTAATGCGTTATCAATTAGATGCAGCAAATATATTTAATTATGACAAAATGTCACAGTAAACACGTGAAATAAAAATTAACGTATAAAACACAGCAAGCAATTTAGAAATTGAACTAAGATCTTTCACTGTTTGTTTTTCAATGCCTACAGAAATTAGGCTTTCCCTCCTTCAAAATATGTAGATTTTCATCTTTTGGTGTATTCTAGGGGTGGAAAGTGTAGTTCATTTATATTTACCATCTTTTTTAGTAATAGGCATTCCACATTACCGGGTTGATTCTACATCGGAAGCCCTAATTTTACCTTACTCGAGTGTATTTAAAGGAAGGATCTTTAACGAATTCCTGACATAGTACAGACTCGGGACTGACGGCTTAACATCCTCTCCGAGGCACAACATCATCAGATTTTTTTCACCTCTCGCAACCCTAGTGAAGAGACGAGTATAGAAGCCACTGGGCTACCCTGGTCACAAAGTCTTTCAACTAAAATAACTGGTATTCGTTAGAGTCACACAAGAACTAAAAAAGTGAAATACCATCTTCATAATAGCATTTAATTAATGAAACAAGACATTCTACTTGTTTCAGTTCAAATATGTCTTTGACGAAGACTAGTTTTTTTTGGTTAAAAGATCTTAGTCCCATTTCTCAATTTCCTACTGTACTTAAGACTTCATAGCTAATTTATATTATCAATTTGTTTTGGTTGTGATCTGAAAGTTTATAAATAACAAAAAAATGGAGTAGTCCTACAGAGAATATTATTATTATAAGAAAACATATTATCGAACTGATTCACAAGGCTTTAATTATCTATTTTAATTATTATAATGAAGATAATTACTTTTTTCGATAACATCCGATGATTTCTAGATTAGAGCCTTTGAGCCAAACCCTTGTCAAGAAATTGTGTACAGCTAACAGGAAACTCTCTATATTCTCCAGAGTAAATCTCTTTAATAGGAAAATCCCTTATTGAAATGGGGAAGTGTTTCCCACTCGGTGTGGGTTTGGTGTTTAACATTGAAATATCTGCCTGTTAATTGGCAGATGAAAAATAACCTTGAAGTAATTTAAGATACATTTTACAAATCATAAGAGGGCCATTTTTCAAGAGGTCAAGAAGGTCTACAAGCCAGTAGAGTCATCGCTAGTGACTCACACATGTCCGGTCTGTTATACGTCAGAATGCTGTAATAAATATCTTCTCCAGACCTTTTAGAATAAATATACTTGACATTGTCATCTGCACTCCTTCAAATGGTTGACCTCCAATGAAAATGCAAAATTCCAAGGACATTTTCATTTGCTTATGAGCGCCCGTTACTCATGCATTCTACTAACATACCCTGACAAAGTATATTAAACCAAACACTACTTTATTACAACAGAACTTATTTTGTGAAAAATGGGAAGTCCTTTGAACTCCTCAGACTTAAACCAGTAAACTATACAATGTCTGCCACTCCATAAAGATCCATATTTAAATGAACTTGAGCAAGCTAACATTTTGTGCGCCTCATGGAAATAACCAGGTAATGTGACTGACCCATAACTGAAAAAATCTGATATAAGTGAAACATAACTTTTATTAACCACTGAATAAACACGTATGTTAAGATATTGAATACGTATAAGAAAAAGTATATTCGATAAATCATTATTATTTAACAATTAAAGCGTAGATAATACTATGCATGCATATGTATATAAATGATCAAACCACAATAAGAAAAGGGAAAACAAGACTAAGATCTTTCAACCGTAACAAGCGGTCTTTGTCAGAGTCAAAAACCCAACTGAAACCCACCCTCAGTTGGGTTTTTGACTCTGACGAAGACCGCTTGTAACGGTTGAAAGATCTTAGTCTTGTTTTCCCATTTCTTATTGTGGTTTGATCATTGCTTGTTATTTCACGTGTTTATGTGAAATCTTTTTATATATGTATATAAATTAAAAAGAGATCTAAACACTTCAATATTCTCTTTATATTTCGATATACACTTAATTTTCAATCACTTAAAATACAGGTGAATTTCATTTATCGAGAATCGTATTATCTAATTGATAATCGTGTTCTATATATAGAATTATTTAAGGTGAAGTTCTATATACTAAAGAAATAAAGTCTATTTGAATATATGCAACGTCGAAAAACTTCTACTCCAGTATACGAGATAGGTTATGTTAGAGACATTGCACTGACCGTTCACCAGAGAATACACACGCCCTTTGTTATACCTCACACTGAAGATTCGACATTGGAAGTATTAAATTTTAGCCACATCAATGTATGTAGGGTAGGGATCTTTAACGAAACCTGAGATCATACAGGCTTGGGACCAACAGATTAACGTCCTCTCCTAGGGACGACCTGCTCAGATTTTCCACCTACTGCATGAATAAATCAAGACCAAGAGTTTTCAAACCTCGGATCTACTAGTTCAGAGGTGAGCATGTAAGAAACTGGGCTACCCTGGCTCAATAAGGAGGTAAAACGGATTTATGAAGTAAATATACAGAGGTTTAATAAACTACATAAAAATTCAACATTTATTACCTACATATAAATAGGTCAGATTAGGTTAGGTTTCAGTGGCAGTCTCACAAGAGAACGCACATAGGCCGAACAATGGACTTTTGTAATGCCATACAATAAACATTCTACATTTGGAGTCCTAAATATAGCTAAGCAAATGCATTTAGGGATCTTTAACGAGTACCTGACATCATACAGGCTCGAGATCGACGATTTAACTTCCTCTCTGAGAAAGATCAGATTTTTTCACCTCCAGCGCGAATAAATCGAGAGCCAGAGTGGGTATCGAACCCCGGATCTACCAGACAAGGCTAACCTGCCCCCCCTCTACAAATACTAAACTATACTACTTAATTAGTTTTCTCTTAAAGTTGGTTTAGGCTTATTCAAAAAAAAGTTTCAAACTTTTAACTCTGAAAGATAAATTCTACTCGAATCGTAAAGAATGTAGTTTTATTCCTGTTAAAGTGCCTGAGGCAGTGTAACGGATAAGAGGAATTTAAATTGGAAATTTGATTATGATGGCTCCTTTGGTTTTTGAATACTCTGATCATGCACATTGTATTTTGTTTCACACACATTCAGATTTAATATTTTCCTTTAAAATCCAGCTTTACACTGTAATCACACAAAGATAGATGGAATGCATAGATTACAAATATATTACCGTAATCTATAATAGATTTATGAAACCACTTTTATTACAGATCGATTAGTGAAATCTAATTTATTACAGATAGATTCTCAATCCTATTTTATTACAGAACGATTTGTGAAACTATTTTATTGAAGTAAGATGATTGAAAACTGGTATATCCGTAGAAAATTTGCCACTAAATTTTAAACCAAATCAATAAATCCATGCCTCTGTTTGTGAAATTAAATAACATAAATGAAAGTGATATAAATACTAAATTACAAATGAGTAAACTTCCCACCTCTAGCACAGCACTGAAGGCCAATGGTCTTCCATATATATATATATATATATATATATAATATACAGTACTGTTTTCTTGACCACATAATATTCACAAAACACTTTATCTTTTTCTCGGAGTTTGGTCAGGGTAACCCTGACCAAATCTCCGAGAAAAAGAAAAAGTGTTTTGTTGTATATATATATATTATATATATTCACTGATAAAACGAAATACGATTCAAACTGGACACAATACGAGTTCGAGACTAACAAGTTAGTCTCGAACTCGTATATATATATATATATATATATATATATATATATATATGGTTTTGAAAACAACACTTTTTTTCAAAATTATCAAACCCCTTTATAAAAGTCTTAAATATGACATCACGCTAAAGTACTAACGGACTGTATCACAAAATTTATCTATATTAATATTCCTGAATCATTGCCCAACAAACAGTAGAAGACCTCTTGTGTCTGGAAGTTGACCTTTCGAACTGTAAAGTTACATATTCTTCCCGTGGGTCAATTCTAACCTTTTTCTTTGACATTACATTCTCCAATATGGTAATTAATGTTTCCTATTGTATTCTAATATCAATACAGTAATAATTTAACTTTATTATTTAAAACATATTTTGAATAATTTTTAAATTTCATACAAAAATAATTTAATTAAATTTACCAAATTATGTTTAGAAACAGTGCTCTCTCATGGAAACTATAGGAACTGTGTATTACTTAAACTCAAATCCCACAATTCCTTTTTAAAGTTATTTGAATTCTGTTGAAATGGGACTGGCTGAAAGTGAGAAATGTCACACAAAAGCGTTGAAACACTGAATGTGAACAAAGCAATTGCCTTTTTGTTGCTTACTGTTTAACAACCTTATAAATAAAATGACTTCCCTTGTTTAAATGGATTTAATGTGTATGCCAGCTTGAATGATGGTAGCCAGATTCATTTTGTTCTGTAACAAACCAGACTTGTGGAAAATTTTCATTTCAAGCATCCAAAAAAAAAAAAAAAAGATTTCTTTCATTATAATTTCTTTTCCCAGAAATAAGATCTTCAAGTGACAAATTTTATAATTAAAGACATCCAATTACTATTTTTTCATTAAAGATAAAAAAATTCAAAAGAAAAATGAAAGTTAAAAAAGCAATTACATGCAGTGGAGCTGAAGTAGGTTTTCTTTGAGATATATTTAATCAGAGGTAACATTGGAACTTTAAAGTTTTGGATGATATAAAAGAAAAGTAAACTAAATAATTTTTAACGGTAAGCTAGCAGACTTTAAATGAAACGAAGTGAAGTGAATATTTTGAAAGTAAATTTAATATCTGCTTTTTAAAATTCAACTAGGAATTATGAATTTTTTAGTAGTCAGTTATATACTCAAGTATTCCGGAGAAGGGTCGGACAGAGGGCCTAATTATTTAAAATGTTGATATCCATTATGTATTTTTCAATATAATCACAATTAAACATACATAAATGTATACATCAAAATTAAAAAAAAACTAACTAGAAAAACTAAGATTTTAAAAGTTTCATAATGTTTTTTTACTGCAAATCCTCGATCAGGTTCTCAAAATTGAGAAGTTTTAATTATACCTTGTATTTTCTATTAAACTTATTTTCAAAGTAAAGAAAACCCATTATAAAAGTCTTAAATGCGATATCGCTCCAAAGTACTATAGACGGTATCACAAAATTACAATACATTTTTAATTTGGCCATTGTTTCTAATCCTTGATTCCTTTTCACCTAGTTCTTCTAGTACTAGTACTAGTTCTTCTTACTTTTTCAACTTCATCATCTTCTTCTATTGTTCCTTTTTATCTTCTCATGTCTTATTTCCTCTTCTTCTTTAATTTTCTTTTGCTTTTTTTTTTGTTTCAAATTTCTAACAAATGTCTTAAATATACAACTCTGTTTTGATACTTGATAAAGATAAGGCATCAAGAGTGTCTTGTACAGTTGTTCCGATGAGGTTTTTAATATGCTTGAACTAAGAAAATGAACAACTTACAGGAGAATAATCAAGAGGAGTCGTAATAGAACAGTTTCAACAGTGACAATGTGGGCATTAACATCATATCAGTTCTCAAGAGGTATTAGTATCATGTCGGAAAATGTAACGAATATTCTATGATTCTGGATGAGCTGTAGGACATGGATGATGAATCTGTCCAGCTCCCTTGAAAAGATTCTCAATCAAAGAAAGTTTGTAGGGGGATTGACAAATTTGGAGTTCACTCTTTCAGTACGAATATTCATGATGAGACCTTTTGAACTGCCTTCGTGTTGTCGTGGTATTGATGGGAGGCTTAACTCGCCTTGACCATTTCTTCTGATGAAAGAATAAAGAAGAAATCACGAGTGCTATAGCTACAATGAAGGAAACGGCGTGGTTTTCCTTGGGCTAGCAGGTGTCACCGGCAGTATTATGGGACATTCAGTTTATGGTATTTAAAGCAACTTTGGCTCATAGAGTAATTGTCTCACAAAGGCCGGAGGCTGCGGTTGGGGAGTCTCCCGCCGTCACACCGGTGTTGCTCTCCTGCAAGTGGCTTAAACCTTGTTTCCTTTCCACCTATTGTTCCATTCATCTTTTTCTATCTTCTCATCTTTTATTTCCTCCTCTTCTTTCATGTCATTTTCTTTTTCATTTCTCTTTCATTCTCATCATTATTTTTCTTTGTTCTTCATTTTCTCTCCGTAAACCTTTGAGAACTTCTTTTAACAAGAGCCCAACACTATTTTTGAAGATTTCTTGGTAAAAGATTTTTTTTTTATGTGGTTTGTAAAAGCTCGTCTCCTCGAGTTCTACCTTAAGCACATTCCTAGTACCACTTCATTTCATTTCTTCATCTTCGAAATGTTGACAAGAGGCTTCACATTGAAAATATCAAGCTTTATCCCTGAAACAACCACCGGAAATAAGAAAATCCGACAGTTATGAAAGAAGATAAGTTCTTTATACCTTAGTTTCATTGTCGCCTCTCTCTCTTTCTCCCCCCCCCCCCCCCCCGTACGTATAGTGTTTCCACAGAATCTATACGACTTTTCTTGCCCTCATTTTCTATGTAAAAATGTAGTTTTTATTAAATTACTTCTAAGGTTTAAGTGTTATCTTATAATTTTGCTTGCCTAATAAATATACCTTGGAGAGGAAAATTAGCAAGGAATGAGTTGTTATTGCAACAATATATCTAATAGCTTCTGTAATACTAACAATAATAGGCTTATTAAGGTTTCCACTTGAGAACTCAGCAGATCTTAACTCTGCAAACCTAATCCTTTGCATTGTCTTGAATCTGGATGGTTTACACTCAGCACTACTATAATCAGACGTATTATCAGACTCATTCACAATAAAATTATCAAGTTGATTATAATCTGGCTAAATCAGTTCCATCCAATAAATGTAAATGTAAGTATTGTTATATTACAATCTTTGAAGTAACTACAAAACCGGACTATAAAGTTCTCCTTTTCCATATAACATTTTTTTTTTCAATATTTAAAATTGCAGAAATTTTTTTCAGCAATATTCATTTTGTGACAATAATATATATAAATTTTAAAGATTCTAAAGTTACCTAAAAGTTAATAGAGATTTTGATAGAAAATACGATAATACATCTTTCCAATCTTCAATAATACATTCAAAAGTAATGTCTATTATCATGTATCGGTAAGTACTCAAAATTACTCGAAATTATAATTCTTTTTAAAACTTGTAAATCTTAATCCTAAACAAGTTTGAAGTGAGAAATTTGTGACTGTAATCAAAATCGGTAATTACATCCATTGCTAAAAATGTGCATCTATGTATGTTACTGTAAGTTTAACTTTAATTATTAAATAAATAAATAAATATATATATATATGTATATATCAATGATGTAATTTGTGCAAGTAAAGCAAAATGCCTGTAAACATCCAGTGTGAGTATTATCTTGGTCAGGGCGTCTGGGTGGTTTAGTGGGAAAGGTCGCTTGACAAAAGACGACAGAGATGAGTTATCGATTCTCCCTTGGTTGTTTGTGTTGTTTAGAAAAATTTGGGGTTGGGAAGAAGTTATAGCTTGCTGCTGGTCTGATTTCCAACCTTCTGGCCATCTTATGTATTACTGCTACACGATGTAGATACATACGATACATACGATGTAGATACTGTACACGATGTGTACAGCCTTATCAAATATGCCACCATGAACCACTTACCAACTTCGCATTCACACTGTTTGTCTACAATCATTCTCGTTTTTAAGCTTACATTATAACAGTGTTGTATTCCAAAACGTATACTTAAATTAAATAGTGTTTAATTCTAATCAGTATGCCCGAACCATTTAAAATTAAAATAAATGTTAAAATAAAATATACGAATACTGAAAATTTGATATTTAAATCAGAGCTTTTCAAACTGGAGGTCCTGATTCCCAGGTGAGGCTTGTAGGACACAATGGGAGTCGCGAGATGCTTTAAATACATTATAAATATATTGATATGTAAACATTTTAAACATGAAAATATCCATTTCACATGATTTATATTGTTTTGTTATACTTCTGTTAGAAAATGTTAGATATGGAATCATTACTGAGCCCCCCCCCCCCCCCCCCATCACCAAAATCGAACCAAGATGTACGAGAAAATGCAAGCACACCCGTCTCATTAAAGCTGATGTCCCTTTTGTGTTCTTTACTTAATTTCGGCAGTAATAAATTTTACTAAATTTTTATTGCAGTTCCTAGGGGTTGCAAAAAAATTTAGGAAATGCAAAGTGAGTTGCGATGAAAAAACTTTGAAGAGCACTGTTTTAAATAATAATTTACATGTATATAAAAGTGACACTCACTGGAGCAGCACATCTCCTGGGCTATTAAACATATAATTAATATACCCAGGTATCGTGCTGGATTGTTGACCAATCATACCATTATGTATATTTTGTGAGCCACATTCCCAATTTATTCTACATCGGAAGTTCTAAATTTTGCTTAACTACAAGTGTATTTGAAGTAGGAATATTTTAACGAGTACCAGACATCATACAGGTTCGGGAGCGACAGCTCAACATCCTCAAGGGAGGATATACTCGAATTTTTTTTCACCGAGAAGAAATCTGAGAATCAAACCATGTATCTATCAGTCCAGAGGGTAGCACACAAGATACCAGCCAGAGAGCTTCCCTGCCTCCAAGATGTAAAATCAATATATTTCATATAAAATATAAAATCAACCCATCAAACTCAATAAAATTATCAATTTCATTATAATCTGGCTCAATCAATTCTATCAAATAAATGTAAATGTCATCATTTTACAGCATATTGCAATCTTTGAAGCGACTGCAAAACACGATTATACAGTTCTCCTTTTCGATATCACATTTTTTTTCATCCAATATTTAAAATTGCTGAAATTTTTTCAGAAATATTCATTTTGAGACAACAATTTATATAAATTTTAAAGATTCTAAAGTCGCCTAAAAGTTAATAGAGATTTTGATAGAAAATACAATAATACATCTTTCCCTGCTTCAATATTACATTCAAAAGTAATCTGTTTATAATGTATCGGTAAATTCTCAACCCATTAATGGTTTCTAAATAACGGATGCCTTATAACAAATCAACCAGTCTTCCCTTATAGAGCTGAAAACAAAAGTCAAGTTGTAAATAAATTTTACGCATTTTGATGATGATTTAATTCGTTAACTGTTAAACAAATGGTATGATTACGTGTTCAACAAATATTGAGCCCTTAGAGAGCGAGCAATTCTAAAGCAAAGTTTTACTGCTGTCTTGGTGACCAGAAACTTTTAAAAGTGTAATTACTATATAATTTAAATGTTCTGTTACGATACAACAAAAATGAAAAAAAAATGCTCTTTAGTTTATATAAACGAACTTTTAAACTCTAATTCAAAATTATTATTTCTTACAATACTACGATATTTATAAGTATTATTATTTTTCATTATTATTAATTCAACGCTATTCATGTAGGACAGCATGTTAATTTCAATGCGGAAGTAATATTATAGAGGCCTACCACCAAGTGGCTCTGGATTCAGTCGGAGTTCAAAGTTGAAATACTGGCATCTTAGAACTAACTTGGGCCCCTCGTCTCGAATCGCAACTGAATTGTCATAGTGACACTTACTAAATGTGACGTCATTAGCTGTTTCCAAAGTTGATTTCTGATAGCATGAATCATGATATAATTCAAATTCTCATAATAGATTCAATGAGAATTATACCATTATTTAATAATAATATAATAATTAATTATTCAATTATATTATATTAATCAAGCAAAAGCAGTCAAAATTAATTGTATTAGGATGTGGAGCTGGTGTAGCTTTCAATAAAATTCTGTTAAAATTAATTAAAAACGATTAATCAACTCTTCGGTAATCGACTTTTTTAAAGCAGTCAAAAATGTCTTTACGTACTCACGGAAAATGACTTGGTTGAAATACACATGCAGTCAATTTATCTAATTATGATTCATCCAGAAGAAAGGGATATCTTTCAAACTCACTAATGTCAAATAATAAAAAATATTATATTCATAGTAAAAAAAGGAAAGATTTTCAAACTCACTTATGTTAAATAATAAAAATATTATATTCATAATAAAAAAAGGAAAGATTTTGAAACTCACAATGTAAAATAAAAAAATATGAAATCAATAATAAAAAAAGGAAAGATTTTGAAACTCACAATGCCAAATAATAAATTTATCAAATTAATAATAAAAAAAAGATATATTTTCACACTCAGTAATGCCAAATAAAAAAAATATTAAATCAATAATAAAAAACAAAAGATTTTCGTAACATAATTAAAGCTTAAGTGGGCTTCAGAAAATAAATGTTTTCCTTTTGTAACATACTGAGAAGGTTTCATTTATATCCCTTGAAGAGAGGAGGGCAAGCCTTGGGAGAAGACGGAAGCGGAATTACTTTTCTCAAGTTTTAGAAAACATGACAACCACATATTTCCAGAGGTCTTGTAGATTATCTGGAAATTGAACACGCATTATCGATATGTCCAAAATAATGGTTTCACTTTCTCAGGACAGGGTTTTTGCAGAAACGTTTTCCCATTAAAATGGGATAAGTGTTAAAAATAAATATAGAAAACAACATAAAAAAAAAAAATAAAAACCATGTTTGTTCTGTTCGAACAGTAAAGTATGAAGCAATATTCTTCTCCTATAGTCTTAAATAATTTTAAAGTTCTGACGTTAGAAAAGGCAAGAAATTGAAATTAAGGAAATTTATTTCAGAAATTTTATTAGTTTAAGAAGGAAAATATTTTTTTAAATTGAAAAAATATTCTATTATACCAATTTCTTTTGAAGCAGTTTCAACCAAAATTATACAACTAATCTGCCTAAAAAAATATTTTTCTTCTAATTTTCATTATGATGTCAAAGAGTTTGACCATTATCTTGTTCACAATGTTTCAGATTCAAACATCAGTATAAAGTTTTTTGTTTGTGAAAAAAACTGTTTTTTATTGAAAATCATAAAGTCTATTTTATTAAAAAAATGAAGGCCATAAAACAAAAATGTTTAAAACTATACAGTTAGTATTTAAGGAGAAGAAAAATATCTAAAAACATATAATGGAGAGTATTATACACTTCAAATTAATCAATATTTCCGAAAAACTATATAACTCATGTACACAATAAGGGGTGTTTTTTGTATAAAATCAAAATGAATTATCGTACGGTATGTTTACGATCTTTTGGATACATACAAAAATTAATCGAAGCTCTTTACTGCATATCGTGGTACTAAGGTGTTATAAAGTAGAAATTAAGTGATTAGCGTGCTTACCATTGGCAGCGGGCATTAAGAGTTGGGGAGTTCTTGTCGATTCTAGATTCTTTTATTTTGGTAGTAGGAAAACCTGGGGCTTGGCATGACGTTTTACAAATGTAAAGCCGAATGAAGGCGACTATTACAATGTGAGATATATTAAACATCGCTATTCTAAATAAGCTCGACTTCAATCAAGAGGAGTATTATTTGGGCAAGTAAAAAAAAGGACCTATTGGTAGTGTGGTCAATTTTCCAGGTCAATGACACATCACTTCACAACTACTAATTGGCTGTTCTGAACGAGATATCATGGGTGTCCGCCCAGCCTTCTCTCCAGATGGGACCTTGTTACTGATTATAACCTCGGAACCTTATAATTAAGCCTCTAGAAGTGTTGGGGGAATTCAATTATCAGACTGACCCAAATGGTATGGAAAGATGAAACGCTGACTTAAAAGGTAACCTTACCTAACCTTCATCATGAATTAATATTCCCTTGAGGATCATTAAAAATTCATGGCACCATAGCAAAAAATCTCCCCACTCGTATTGTATTTTATTTAATATTATATTATGGGATTTATTTTCAAAGGAACAATATACCTTTACGACTTGCGGTTTATTACCTAACATGACCCAGTTATTTAATTCATCAACATTTCATAGAGGCTAAACCCTCATCCCTCCCACTGAAGCAGCCCTTTGCAACCTTGTACCTGCAAAAATTACAACAAACACTGATCCAAGGTACTCACTACAACCAAATTACTATTACTACAATTGCTATGATTTGGTGAAGCTGGTTAGTAATAATGAATAATAAGTTCATCTGTACATGAATTAGAAGTATTTGTAGTCGAAGAATCTTACAGATTCCGAAAGATTTAAATATTTAATACTAAATGTAATCAGGTAGTGAAGAAGATGTAATGAACGTGAGGTAAGACTAAATGAAATGTTGTGGAAGTTAGTCAATCGGATAAAGAACAAAACAGATATGAAAAATTAAATGGAGAATGTTTAGTTTTCTTTCGATTTCAAGTAAATAATGCAGTCACAACTGTCTTCATTGACTACCAAGAAAAGTAATGACTATCTTCATAACTCGTAAAGTAACGTCTTCAGTAGATAACATGCATGCAATTACTGGCTTCATTAGCTATCAATTAAATACATTAAGTACCATATATCGGAGATAACTAGAGAAAATGTATGTAATAACTACCTTCATGACTCATAAAGCAGAAAAGACTGTCTTCAGTAGATATATAAGTGATGAGTGTCTTCATTTTGATTTTATACCAAAAACACCCCTTATTGAAAAGTGGAGTTATATAGTTTTTTGGGAAATATTGATTAATATGAAATCTATATTATTTCACATTATTTGTTTTTAGATACTTTTTCTTTTCATTAAATACCAATTGTAACTTTTAAACTTTTTTGTTATTATGGACTTAATTTTATAATTGGTTGAGAAAAAGTTAGAGATTTTTTTGATAAAAATAAAAGAAACAATTTTTACACAAACGAACATTTTACTTATGTTTGAACCTGAAACATCGCGAAAAGGTACTGGTAAATAATGAAGGTACTGTTTGATAGATAATAATGAAAATAGGCAGAAAATATTTATTTTTAGGCAGATTAGTTGTATAATTTTGGTTGAAACTGCGTTAAAAGAAAATGGCATATAGAATAATTTTTCAATTACCCTGTTTGGGTATTATGATGTGTACCTAAAATTTTGGACTATGCTGCTGCATAATGGCAAAAGAGACTGATGCCTTTTTAGGTAAAAGCTCTTTCCCCGCATCCTGGGAGCACAAGCCCTATCCGAGGATAGGGGCAACAAAATGTGCAGGATATGCCAAGGTGGACCCCGCAGAGGCGAGCTTCCATGACCATATATCAAATAAGCGAAGAAAATAAAATAAGACCAATAGAGTATGGTCTTTACTATGGTTTATACTATGGTTTCTACTATGTAAAAACATAAAACACTAAAATTTCACAGTTGTGATGCTTGATTAATCATTACTCTGGGGTGGTGAACGACATGGGGTCTTCTTCACCTTCCTAACTTTATGTATGATATCGTAGAATTCCTTCCTGTATTTGGACCATGGCCCGCTATATATCCTGTTAACAAACTCTCCAGTAATAATTGCATATTCATACCTGACCTGAGAATATCTTGGGAATACCTCCAGGATATGAACCTTCCTCTTTATTGGAGTTCCACAACTATATGACGCCTCCTCAAGTAAAAAGATAGGTACCAAAATCCCCATGTCCAGCAGCTATTTGGGAAAACCAGTGAAAAAACAGTTTACTTACCTACCCACATTCCTCCGTCCCACACCGTTTACAAATGTCGTAATGCTTATCGCCTCAGTTACTGTTCCTTTTCCTCAACCTCTTAGAAGCATAAGATATCCATCTAGAGCGGTAGCCAGATTTCAAAAGAAACATCTGAACCCTTATATTTGATCTTAATATCAATGAGCATACGACCCGCCAGAACTTGTTGCCAGAGGTGAGATAGTTTTACATCCAGTTACTCCGCTGCAATGCAAGGAGTTCAGGTCAAGGCTCCAAATCGATAATACTTTCATTAATGGGCCTATACAACACTCCCCAGGAGTTATCATTTATGCCCCAGGTGGGACCAGAGAGCCTACTTACACCGCTGAACTTGGCCAGAGTTCTCCCAGCTATCTCGCTCATGTGTCTAGTGATCCTGAACCATTCGCCGATCAGAATTCCAAGATACTTGACCTCATTAGCAAATGGGATTCTTTTATCGGCTAGAATATACGAGGTAAGCTCCTTCTCTTGAATTTGCCTTTAAGCATCAACGCAGACCATTTATCCAGAGATAGCTGTACTTTAACATAGGCACACAGTCTCTTAATTATCTTCAGCACATCGTTAGCTTTTATCTCAATCTCTCTCCTGAACTCGACTCCCACCACCTCGACCAGATCATCAACAAAAGCTATCGGGGCGTGAATCCAGGAGCTCTGCAAGAAAAACTTCAAACATATATGCCCACAAAACAGGGCCCAAAACCGACCCTTCATCGTTACAAATTCTTCATCAGAAATCTACGACCACCCCAGGCGGCAAAAATTGTTGCTACTCTACTGTAATGATGATTTTGCATTACAAAATATTAAGTATGCCAAATACAAACAGTATCCACAAAGGCATTTTGCAATTTAATAAATATATTGCTGAGATATATTCATTTACAATCCCAGAAATGTAATACAAAATGAAGAGTTGATTGTATATTCTTCTGTCTTATTCAATATATACATAAATGGACAGAATTATTGTCCGAAAAATATCTTGATGAAAGACAACTTTTGGTCGTGTTTTAATTTGTATTTATTACAATCTTGAATTTTCATATCATGTGTGTTTCTCTGAAACCTTAAAGGTTGTTAAATGACAGAAATGATCTCTAAGAACTAAAGCTGAGTGGTGAAATGTTTAATTCAGTAGCAAACTATTTCATCTTGGGATTTGTTTTAGTGTTTGTCAGGGTTGCATTTATTAAAACTAAAATCTCAAGTAGTTGTACAACTTCATCACTATGTTATTCTTGTCTTTATAAGGTTTTTGTGCCATTTATATACCTTTAGAAGTAACTGTGAATGTCTTCTAAACTTAATTTTATGCTTTATAGAGTATAAGTATGTAATTTTGTTTCACTAACTACAGTACATAATATGTACATGTTATTTGACTGGTAACATTTTTTACAGGTTCATAATTAATGAATCCTTATCCAAAAATATAGGGTCTCAAAAATGCCGAATGATTAAAAAAATTGATAACAAATGATTATTAACAAGTACCAATGAGTACAAAGAAGTTAAAATTCGAATGTTAAAAATATTTTATGCTATAATGGGATATTAAAGAGATTATGTATCCCTTTATATTTATAATATGTCTCTAAATATTTAATTATTTATAGTTCATTAGTTGTGCAGTTATAGTGGAGTCAGTCATTACAAATATTAGATGTGCATTAAAGAAAAAACCTTCAAATTCCTTAACCCAGACCTTGTCAGCTTTTCAATTTTTTTTTTCACAAAAAAGAAACACTACGTGCACAAAGAGCGAGTTTTTTTTCAATAAAACTTGTTTTTTTGTTTAGGCTTCCTTTACAATTCCCTATAATTATTTTTAGGTTGTTTTGTAACTCAATCCAACGTAACTTAAGTACGCTTAGAGTAGTATGACAGTGCATGGTGTTTTATTTTGAAAACGATAAGGGGTGCAATTGATAAAATAGACCATATTTCTTTAAAAAATCATGTTCTATTGGCTTATTTACTTCAAAGATCTGTGGGCAAACAGGGGGTCTAGTTGATAACTGGGCAGCACCTTACTGAGTATTGTAATTTCAGAATAACACTTAACTCCTTTCAAGATAGTAATAAGCTAATAATACTATAAACAAGTTAAAAAAATTGTCAATAAGTATAGTTGTTCATTTTTTAATAAATATATTGGATTGTTTAAGGTGCATTGATCTTAGACAATTTAACTGCATTTGAGTGCAGACCAGCTGAGAAGTTTGGGAAGAAAGGTTGGCATTAGAAAGCGAGCTGTTGGTTATCAGATTGGGAGTGAACAAGGTTAGACGGGAGGCAGTTGTCGAAGAAGCCTTTGTTGGGAGACAAATGGTTCGGAATGCAGATAGCCTGCTCAGTATTCCACCAACGCCGTCTTCTCCACACTCTCGCTACTCTCAAACGCTCTCAAATTATTATTCATTTCTGCCCCAATTACTTTTTACTTTGTCAAATCAATAGCAAAATATTGTTATACATAATCAATTTTATCTATGCAATTTGGGAATGAGGACAAAATGACATTGATGCAGGGTTGCCAAATCAGCAATTTTTTGGCAAGATCTAGCCAGACAGTTACCCCATCTAGATGATAATCGAAAATTCAGCCAATAATGGTCTACTGGTGGGCAATTTTGTAGCAACTTCATGACATGGTGCATGGATAATAATATTACACTCATTATATAGGTATTAAAGACATTAGTACAATGTTTTATGATGAATTAAACTACGAACATAAATATGATGTTGTTTTGAACATACTCGTATCTTGTACATGTTGTAATCGACAAACTGGGCTTTGCATGGAAGCATGACTCCTGCCAATGAGATTTTTCTCAGAACCTAAGATAGATTTCCAGAAAAACCAAGGTTTATTAGTATCTAAATTACTATCTAAAAACACAGAGAAAGTTTCAAATTAAAGTTATAAGTTCAATTTTGAACATGGTTGTTAGTTCAACAGCAAAATTTGGTACCCTAGCTGTAACTATTGGGCAGTATATAAACAGAAAATTATCCCTAGGTTATCAATTTGAAAGTAAAATTGCAAAACTTAAAGAGAACAAAAAAAACAGAGTCATTTATATTATTATTTTATAATAAGATAAAAACGCAATTGATGTTGTCATTGCCTAGAGTTTTCGGGTAGGTAGATTGGGAACATCATAGGAGGTATGCAAATCTTATCTTCATCGAACAGTCAAGACGAAGAGACACTGATTTGTCCTAGAAATTACAATTTTTGCAGTAAAATGTAAAGTTGTAGTTCGTTTCTATTTATTTATTGAGTTTTAATATTTTCTTAGTTACCCATTATTAAATTATTTCTGTTGTTTAATTTAGCCATAAGAGATTGACGTGTTATGCGACATATTTAGACAATTTTGGCATTTTTTGGGAAAATTTTAGTTGAAACCGAAAACATTCATTTGGCACCACTGCATTGATGTTTTCAAAATTCAATCCCGGATAATTAAGTTTTCTAGAGTGTTCAGTTTTATTCTGAGGTGAATCAGAATTGAAAGGTGGTATTAGAAGAGTGTCATTTCCATAAGTATCTCCCTTTTCGAATTATTCAATTCACAAAATAATTGTACAAGGAAAAAATGCCTCTGTTCATTCAGATTATGGGATAAGGTAGAGTCCAACAGGTATGATTACAAGTTCAAGTTTTGACTGTGACCCAAGATTCTTCATGTGGGAAATAGAGAATCTCGAGCACTCTGTACTCTCAGAGAGGATGAAAAACTGTCTGTCCCGAGCCTTTGTCATACCTCATCACCCATGCCAGTTAATTACTACAGATTCCAACTCAATAAACTTGAGAGAGGCAAACTCTTCACTATTCAGAATGGTTACATCCTGCTAAAGCAGTTGTAAATACAAACTCTTTTACAGATTGTTGATTTTGAATATTTACACAGTCTGAAGTAAAGAAAATTGTACTGTTGACCGCACAATAGTAACATGTAAAGGAAATGTTAGAACATTTGGAGATAAGTTTAACATTGATTATAAGTTTAAGGTAAGTTTAATAATCAAATGGTTGTAAAATAATAGTTCACATATTACGAAAAAGGTAGTTATAATCCACAATGACAATGAAAACTCCATGGATTACCTCAATAACAGCAAGGAGTAGTATATTCACGTTGAATAAATTATGAAAAACATTGATTAGCATGTGAGATGAAGCTCGTGTATTTCCTCAGTCCAGTGGGTCAAAGGACATATTGACAATTAGGGATATGAAAGAGCAGATGCGCTAGAGAAATTACTTCAACTGAGGAATCTTTATAATCCGTTTACAATCCATTCCCTAAATCATCCGAAGGGAAGTTTCCAGAAATTGCATCTTTACGGAAGTAACAAAAGGATCTAAATACACGGACCATAAAATAAATACCTTCATTTACACAACTACCGTTTAACCGTATTCCTCGGCAAACTTGGCGAATTTAAAAAATACTTGCATCATTTTAAAATTACCGTTTCAGTTCTCTGTACTTGTGACAACTTTAGTGTTAAAACATCACATCAAATTCTTTTCGAATGCTCTCTTCTTGATTGCTAAAGACATCATCTTCAAAGAACTGTGATATTACTAATATTTAAGGTTACCATAACACAAAACTGCTCTTATCTCCAATTTATTTGTTTTGCTCAATTCTTAAATAGTACAAATTCTGAACAATTAACAATTTCATAATTATATGTTAAAAGCTTGTACCTCTTTGATTGGGAGAATTCATAACGCTTTTTAAAATGAAAAAATATCTTTTATAATTGAAACATAAAATAATTGAAATATAAAATGTAACTGAAGTTATTAAATAAATAATAACACATAATAAATTCCATGCTCATAATAAAATTATAAAAATATAACACATAAATAATACAAAATATATTTAGACCACCTGTACAGGGCATAGAAAGAGTAAAACTTTACCAATAATATGCAGTTAAAATTGCATCAATTATTCATTTACTGGAAAAAAGTGATCAGTGTTTTAAAATTGAACGCTTTTAAAACGCAGTGTAATTGGTAAATCACACTTAAATTGTGCAACCAAAGTAAGATATAAACATGAGTTATGGGATAGTCGTTCTATTATGTTCGACAGTAGAAGGGGATTAATACAATTATTACAAATAGTAGCAGAGAAAAAGAGGTCAAGTATGGCTTACCCTTGCGGGAGTCGAAGTGAATATTTGAATCTTCACCACAGCTGTATTCTTTTTTATACGAAAAAGGCAAAATCTGTGATGTAGTTTCTCAAAAAAGAGAAATATATAAAGCAGCTGGTCCCAAGCGATGTGAGAGGCCAAGTGCATCGGAAAATCATTACTTGAATTAAACTTGAAAAAGAGAAAATATAAGATTCTCAATGTAGAATCAAATCAGTATTGGGCATCCCTTGAGGCAAATGGGTGCAAAATAACAAATGAGCTCCACTTTCCGTCCGTAAAATCACACTGAAGGGAGAACACATATATATGTCGGACCAGCCAATAATGATACCAATTCAATGGAATGCTAAAAGATGGAACAAATAAGCACAGGAGTTGATACCCATTTCCTATTATCATACTGTGTGCGAATAAACCTCTCAAAATGACAAAATCAATATTTCTAGCAATAGATATACTTTACTTAAATTAAAGCAAAAATATCAAAAATGCATTCACTGCACCTCAAAACGAATTAACTCCAAAATATCAATATCTCTCATAATAGCTATACTTTACATAAAAATAAAGTCAAAATATAAAAAAACTATATACCATGTACCTCAATACGAATAAACTTGCCCCCCCCCCCTCAAAAAAAAACAATATTTTTGCTAAAAGTGAAAATATCAAAGATGTATTCAGTCAACCTCAAAACGAATAAAAACCCAACATGTAATCAATATTTTTCATAATTGCTATCTTTTACTTATAATAAACTAATAACATCAAAAATGAATTCAATATACCAGAATACGAATAAAACCCCAAAATGATCAATATTTCTCAAAATAGGTATACTTTATAAAAATTAAAGTAAAAATATCGTAATTTATTCAGTTGACTTCAAAACCAATAAAACCCCAAAATATCATAATTAATATTCTTCACAGTAGATATATTTGACTTAAATTAAAGCAAAAATACCAAAATGTTTTCAATGCACCTCACAATGGATAAACCTGAAAATATTAAATACCAATATTTCTCATAATAGCTACACTTTACATATAGTAATAACATAAAAAAAATGTATTCAGCGCACAATAATATGAATAAAATCCCAAAATAGCAATATTTCTAATAATAGCTATACTTTACATAAAGTAAAGTAAAAATATCGACAGTTATCCGGTTATCTTCAAAATGTAAAAACCTCAAAATACTATATGTAATCAATTTCTCATAATCGCTATATTTTACTTAAAATAACGAAGCAATATCAATAATGTATTTAGTGTACCCCATAACGAATAGAACCCTAAAATATCCACTGAATACTTTTTCAATATTTTTTCTTTAGTTTAAGGAATGTATATTTATCTACTCATCCAAACCTCCTTGTACAAACTCTAAATCCTGCCACCAACCTTCCTCAACCTCACTGAACAATTACTTCATCCATCTGACTATCTGACTACTTTTCCAACTCATGACTAAAAACATTGAACACCATGACCTAAACAAGACCACATGACCGCGAATACGACATCATTACTGTACAGACGAACTTAATATCTGACATGAATTACTGACATTCCAAGTTTTATAGCAGCACAGTAAGCAAGCAGTAGAAGCCCTCTGGTCTGGAACTGCTAGTTACGACGTGCACTATAGTGCGCGGATATATTCGTTGGTCGTTGGTATATTTATTATGAGAGAAATACTTATTTTGATATTTTGGGGTTTTATTTGTTTTGAGGTAAATATCAATATTTTTCATTATCACTGTACTTTACAGAAGGTAAAACTATCACAAATATATTTAGCAGCCCATAATATTAATAAAACCTCAAAATATCAATATTAGCATTTCTCACAATAGATATAAATTACTTATCATTAGTAAAATAGATATTTTATTTTACTTATCTACCTATTATTAAAATTATTATCTATTATTATATTATATTTTAATTATTTGTTATTATTATATACTTTATTAAAAATATCTACTTATTTTAAAGTAAAAATATCCATAATGTATTAAGTAAACCTCAAAATATAAAAACCAAAACCTCAAAAACCACTATTCCTCACAATAGAAATACATTCCGTAAACTAAAGAAAAAATATGGAAAAATATTCAGTGTGCCTCAAACAAAGAAACTCCTCAAAATCATGTTTTTTTATCATGCCTATATTTTACTTAGGGAAAGTAAAAATTAATAAACATACCAGGACGTTTTGTGTTTAACAATGATACTGCTCTATAGAGAAATACCCATCCCAGACAAAAAATAAATGTAAGTAACAAAAAAAATTCAATTTGGATGAGAACAGTTTAAAAGGATCATAGAAAGGCCTTCCTCTCCCAGAAGGAACAAGTCCAATGGGTTTGTCACTTCTTATTCAACGCAAGGAATGCCTTGAACAAAGGGTAAATTAGAGATGGGATCTTTACAGCAAAAAAAAAAATGAATTCTTTTATGAAACAGTAAAAGAGCAAGCAAGGGCTACTAAAGGCCGAATGACAATGTGTGAGATATGTAGATGGAATAATGCCGGTTTTCCAGAGACTTACAAACCCCACGGAAACACTGGATACTAAAGTAAAATTACTCCAGCTGACAGAGGTTTTCTCTCTTCACTTACTTTTCTTTCTCTATCTCTTTCTCTCACTTGCACACACATTGTTCTCCCTTCCCTAAATCTCACACTCTTTAGACTTCTATCTTTTCATTTTCAACCCTTACTTTCTGTAATATAACTAAATTATTTTTTCATGAACAGTATTTTAGGAGAGTATCAGTAAAACTTTTACTTAACAGTCTTTTAAGAATTGCTTTCTCAGTTGTCAATCTATTAAATTGTATTTCTCAGATTGTAACAGCTTTAAACTGACTTTTAAGATAGTCAAGACCTTTGAAGTATTTTTTATAATCCACCAAATAAAGCATAAAGAATATTATATTTAAAGACTTCAAACACTTTATGTTATTTACATCATACGTAAAGATAACAATTATTATTGAAAGACTGAATTACCTTCAGTATATAGCTCCAATTAGTTTTAGATTGTAAAATCAAGTTTAAGCGAACTTAAACTAGACCAGTGGTGTGGAACCTTTCTTGGAGTGAAGTCCATTTTTTTATCGTCCAGTTCTCCAAAAGGCCATCACGAATAGATAAGCAAATTCTTATATAACATTTATATTGTAAAATCCTTCAATCTATCATTATATACCTCGATCAGCGAATCTAAAACTGTTTCGCATCTTTAAAAGGATTCTGCCATCAGTGTCAAAAACCCAACTGAAGTTTCGGTTTCAACCACTTGTTACGGTTGAAAGATCTTAGTCTTGTTTTCCCATTTCTTATTGTGGTTTGATCATTGATTGTAATTTCACGTGTTTATGTGAAATCTTTTTATTATATATATATATATATATATATATATATATATATATATATATATATATATATTTTATTAAAGTAGACGGCAGCTTCCGCATTTACGACTTTTTTGCTTGTTTTCTCTAGTTTTCTTACTAGTTTTTTCTGGTAGGGAGTGATTTCATGGAGGAGTTGTCCCAGAGACATCAAAGAAATAATCTTTTAGCTTAATCAATAATATTATATTTTTTTACACTTACAAGCTTTCGATTTTTTCATAAATCATCTTCAGGTATATATCATTATTAAACAGATTAAATTCACAGAATAAATTTTTTCTAAATGTTAAACAGACATTAAAAGGAATAAAAATTTAGATGTTAATAGAACTAAATGAACTTTGTGAAAAATTTTTATTCCTTTTAATGTCTGTTTAACATTTAGAAAAATTTTATTCTGTGAATTTAATCTGTTTAATAATGATATATACCTGAAGATGATTTATGAAAAAATCGAAAGCTTGTAAGTGTAAAAAAATATAATATTATTGATTAAGCTAAAAGATTATTTCTTTGATGTCTCTGGGACAACTCCTCCATGAAATCACTCCCTACCAGAAAAAACTAGTAAGAAAACTAGAGAAAACGAGCAAACAAGTCGTAAATGCGGAAGCTGCCGTCTACTTTAATAAAATATATTTACAAGAAAATCTGCTGCCAATATACACTAATACATATATATATATATATATATATATATATATATATATATATATATATATTGATTGAAGAAGCATTAAACACCGCATGCGATTGGTTGACTATACTAGACAGCCCAACCAGTCACCCGGCCTCTCATGGCTACTCAGCCGATTGGTCATCACCATTCACAGGAGCATCGAATTCGCTCATATCGATTACTAATTTGTAGGAGCTATCAAAGTTTCTGCAGCTAGGTATAACATTCATATCACTTATTTGTGAATTTAGAACAGGATTCAAATCTTTAATATACAAACGCAATAACGAGACCACTTTTCCTATCCTTACTGGTGACTTCAACCTAGGGTATTGCTATGGCAATATTAAAACTCACAAACCTGAGAATCCTATTCGTCCGATAATAAGTCAAATTCCAACTCCAACGTATAAATTGGCTAAGAAGCTGAACGAAATTTTAACCCCGTTCACACCTAGAGAACATAGCATTTCATCAGCAACAGAATTCCTAGATCTACTAAAATCCTCTGATACACAAGGTACCATAGCCTCGTTGGACGTGGAATCGCTGTTTACCAATGTGCCAGTTGACAAAACGATAGAATATATTCTTGCGGAGGTGTACCCTAATGATAGCCAGCCACTTGTCAACATTGACAAGAGAGACCTGAAGGCACTTTTAGAACTGTGTACTAAAGAGGCCCCCTTTACTTGCCCTATTGGAAAAATGTACCAACAGATTGATGGGGTTGCTATGGGCTCACCCCTAGGAGTTTTATTCGCTAATTTTTATATGGGTCAAACAGAAAAAGATCTCTTCAAGAAGTTAGATAAACCTGCAATATATGTCAGATATATTGACGACATTTTTGTCTTATCAAAAAGTGAAGAAGAAATCCAGCTACTGCTTCAAAAACTAAAGAAATCCTCTGGTCTTAACTTAACCGTGGAATATAGCACGAATGGAAACTTACCTTTCTTGGACATCCTTATTCAACAAACGCAGCACACCTTTAGCACGTCAGTGTACCGAAAACCAACGAACCCTGGACTCTGCCTCAATGGTAATAGTGAATGCTCGGAACAGTATAGGAGATCGACTATCCGATCATACATACGAAGAGCACTTACACACTGCAGTAATTGGAAATTAATACATGACGAATTAGATAAATCCACGCAGGTGCTCCTGAATAACGGCTATAGCAATAAAGAAATATCGAGTGTTATCAAGAGGCAAATGGATATGTGGTATACCGAAGAAAAAGGAAATGAAATCGACAACACAGGGCAAGAAATCCTACTGTATTACCGAGGATATATGAACAACCAATACAGACAAGATGAAACAGCACTTAAGAAGATTATTAAGAACAATGTCAAAACCACAGATCCTAATGACAAAATAAAATTAAGAATATATTATAAAAATAGGAAAACTCAAGACCTCATATTAAGAAACCGTCATGAAAAAGCTGTACCAGACTTGCAGAAGTGTCACCTAATATATAAATATACATGCAATACAGGGGACTGCGCAACCCTGCCCTCAAATTATTATATTGGGATGACAAATACTAAACTTTCAAGACGATTGAGCATGCATTTAGTGAATGGGGCCCCAAGAACCATGCAAGAGAAGCCCATGGTATGGCTTTAACACGTAAGATCTTAGAAGAAGGAACAACTATTTTGCAGATGAACAGTGATAGCAATAGATTAAAAATAATTGAAGCTCTCTATATTAAAGATTTGAATCCTGTTCTAAATTCACAAATAAGTGATATGAATGTTATACCTAGCTGCAGAAACTTTGATAGCTCCTACAAATTAGTAATCGATATGAGCGAATTCGATGCTCCTGTGAATGGTGATGACCAATCGGCTGAGTAGCCATGAGAGGCCGGGTGACTGGTTGGGCTGTCTAGTATAGTCAACCAATCGCATGCGGTGTTTAATGCTTCTTCAATCAATGTCTCCAAAGAAATCAAGAAGAACGTCTCCATGTAAAAATATATATATATATATATATCTTTTGCTCTCTCTCTCCCCCTGTGTCGATTCCCCTCTCCAAACATAGGCACACACCCAATCATTATTTCTCTCATCACTCTCTCTCTCTCTCTCTCTCTCTCTCTCTCTTTCTTTACTTTTACCATCAATCCATTTAATTTAGAATTTATGCCTTTTGTAATAATGTGAAGAAAAACCAATGAAATAAAACTCCAATTTGTTGATTTAAACTTTTTTATAAAAGGAAAAAAAATGTCAACAAATCATTTCTATTATAATTACAACCACAATTAATTACAAATAAGATTATTAAACCAAATTTCAAAGATAATAAAATTATAAATAATAAAATATAATAATAATAATTATAAATATTTATCTGATCAAAATTAAATAAAATCCCAATTTGTATACTTCTGCTGTAATGTATTTATTATATTGTATTATGTAATAAAATATATATAATACAATATTTTTCATGATTCTGTGAGTTTTTCAGATAAAAATAATTCTTAATAAAAAGTGTTATTCTGTTTTACTAGATGTCTTTATCTAGTTTAATACATATATAGAAATATACTATTAGTATATATTGGTATATACTATGGTTGTATCTCCGGCGTGCTTAGTATCTTTTCCTCTTTTCTCCTGAAGATGGATTTTTCGATAAATTCAGTTAGTAACTGTGTTTCTTTACTCTATTATTTTATTACTCTTTTTCGATTTCTAACAAACTTGATACACAGTTGGGATCGTCTTTTCGATTTTATAGTGAAATATACTATTGTTACTTGAAGTCCAGACTTTAAAAGTGCCAGTATATCTATTAGAAACATTAATGGAATACAAGAAAAAATAGATTTTAGTAGTCGTATGAATAATAATAATAGTAACACTGTTGTTAAAAATATTGTAACCTTCCTTAGTAATTAACATGGTTTTATGACGTAGAAACAAAAGATAAATAAATAAATAATGATGATTGTTGTGCTAAATTCATTAATTGTGTTAAAGTAATTGGAGTTTTAAATTGATCAGTAAAAGTCATGCCAGTTTCAACGTTATATTAGAAAGAAGGAAAGGTGTGAATAATGGCAACACTGTTGTAACCTCCCAGAGGCAGTTGTTGACATGGTTTCAGAAAGCAAGTTTATAAATTCAAACGGTTTTATTAATTTAAATCATTACTGTTGTTGATGATCACATTTAACAAACATACAAATAGTACGTTATAATTTATTTTTGATAATCTGAAAATGAAGATAAGATTACAGCTGGTTGGGTTACGATCTAAAAGGGAACTAAAGACAAAGATGGGGTAGGAATGCTCTAAGGAGTTTCAATGAAGCCACATTCAATGACAACTGAATTTAGCAGCTCTCTTTTTACTGGTAGCACTTTTAGCTATAAACCACGGAAAAGAAATAATTTAAAAAAGCATTTAAGCATAATTTTTCATGAATTTAGTTATTAACAATTAGAAACATTTTAATCCTACATCTACTTTGACCAATTGTAATAGAATACCCAAAGTTTCAAAAATCTATCAATTTAAGTAAAACATGTTATAAAAAAAAACTTTCATTTTCTTAAAATTCAATATTATTTAAGGGTTAGCGCAAAACTTTAAGAAAAAAAAATAGCAAAATTTAAATAAATTAATATTTATAGAATAAAATACAAATATAAATAACAAAAAATTAATATTTTGTTATTTATAGATTCTAGGAGTGGTATTTTGTACAAGAAAGTGATTTTCTTCTTGTTTTAGTTTAATAACGGTCTTTAAATGAGTGACCACTAGCTATCTGATAAGTACCACACTAGATTCCGGTTTAAACATTTTTTTCTATATCATTTAAAACTTACGAATTATAAGTGTAAATTCTTGGTAAACAATTTCCCCAATAACTTAGGCAATACTGAATACGGTACAACTATTCGTTGTTAGTGGTCAATTTATATATTGGTGAACATTTTGGGAGTGAAATTTAAAGATATTATGGAAAGTTTTCATATTTCAGAAATTCTAAGAGATAAGAACGAAGTGATAACTTACGGTGATAATTTCAGGTAATCTAATTTGTAAAAATCTATAAAATATCCTTTTACCTAATCTATAATTATTAAAACCAGTTGTTATGTCTATTTTCAATAAAGGAATGATCAAATCACATCTGGTTTGAATGAGTAATGTTTCACTTGCTTGCAAATTGTCTGGATCAACTATGTAAGAAATCCCAATAAATTAGGTGATACATAATAATTAGTTGTGCAGTCCGTAATTGTGTGGTATTTACTCATTCTGAGGTAAAATGGATAAACAAACAAAAGTCTCCACACAAATGAAGTTTTATTCAACAGCTACGCGTTTCGAACACTTTGTGTTCATCATCAGAAAAACACCAAGGATGTGGTGCTGACAGGTTGGTCCAGTGAAAACAACCTGGACCAACTACATCTACTTTGACCAATTGTAATAGAATACCAAAATTTTCAAAAATCTATCAATTTAAGTAAAAAGTGTTAACAAAAAAAATTTTTATTTTCTTAAAATTTAATATTATTTAAGGGTTAACGCAAAACTTTAGTAGTTGGTTGCAGTTGAGTTGTTTTCACTGGACCAACCTGTCAGTACCACATCCTTGGTTTCTTCCTGATGACGAACACAAAGTGTTCGAAACGCGTTACTGTTGAATAAAACTTCATTTGTGTGGAGAACACATTCTTACTTCAGAATGAGATCTGATAATATATTAGATTTACATTTTTTTTTTATTTATCAAAACGTTTGTGAACACACTCATGTCAAACTCATGAACACACAGTATGGTATCAAAAAAAATCAGAAATGTCCTTCGTTGGAAGATGTAATATGATACTAAGCCACGTAATTCCACATATAATAAGCGGAACCTGCTTCATTTGTGAGATTTTACATGACATTAACTTAAAGTCAATTCTTTTCAGAATCTAACCAAAAATTAAAACAACCATATTTAAAGAAAAATTTAAATACAGTGGTACCTCGGGAAACGAGTGCCCCAATATACGAGTTATTTGAGATACGAGCTGTCAAATGAACGAAATTTTGTTTTGAAATACGAGTGAAATTTGAGATACGAGAAACAGCCAATTGTAGTATAAGGTCATTTATAAAAAGGTACATTTCTTTTTTCTACGATGCCGCCTACGGCCCACTCAGTTCTCAGTTTACCTTTGAAAATTGGAAGATCAATTCAATCGGAAGATTTTGGGAATGTGAGAGAGAGTTGCACAGTTCGTGGCAAAAACAACACCCCGAAAAAGTTTCAACTGGTCGTGTATCGGATCTATTTAATGAAACTTGCCTAACTCATTTCAGTAGCGTTCTGAAAGGGAGGAAAAAACAAACCTCTTTGGACAGTTTTTTTTTTAATCCTGCGAAAAAGGCAAAGACCAGTGAAGAGAAATGTAGTAACTAAAATTAAGCATACAGTGGCATTTAAGTTATATCTAAATTAAATTTAAATAACCAAAATACTAATTACATATGTACGTAAACTTAATAAAACCAGTTTTTCTAACCACCTCTACATTCTTTTTAATATGTTTTTATACAATATTTGTCATTTATAAATACATTTTTCTTATTTAAAAAAACATAACAAAAACAATTAAGGGTAAGTATTTTTGGAGTTAGAACAGATTAATGGCATTTCAATTGATTTCAATGGAAAATTGCTTTGAGATACGAGTAAATTGACATACGAGCAAGGTTACGAAACAAATTAAACTCGTATCCCAAGGTACCACTGTATTTAAAATGAGTTAATTGTATATATAAAATGCGTAAAATTTTTTTGAACTATTAATCGAAATTATATGTAAAAGGATCAATATTAGCGTACGTTTCTGAAGGTATATGTTCATTGCACAAGATGTTACATAGCAATTTACTGTATCTTACAAATTTAGTTAATCTAATTTTCAGAAAACCGTCTACAAAAGAGAAAAGAAAGGCAGACCAAGCACGCCATCAAGAAACGGAAAGTTATCTGACAAACCTGGGTTACATTTCTTGTTTATTCGGAGGGATTATTCCCCCTTTTTTTTTCTTCTCCTGAAGGTAGTTTTATCCGAAAATTAGAGATAGAAGTGTGTTTATTTACTTTTATTTGTATTGAAATTGTGTTGTCCTGTTTGTATAGTTTTTTTAAATTTAAATCGGATTTATAAATATAATCTCGTGTGTGTGTGCGTGCGTGCGTGTGTGTTTGTTTGTGTGTGTGTGTGTGTGTGTGCGTGGTGTGTGTGTGTGTGTGCGTGTGCGTGCGTGTGCTGTGGTGTGTGTGTGTGTGTGTGTGTGTGTGTGTGTGTGTGTACAGAAACACAGACTTTCAAAAGCAGGGATTTCTGTATAAATGTTAATAGCAGATGTTTCACTAGCGCAACAATGATGGTGAGATGTCAATATAACATGATACAATTTTATTTCACCTGCGTTTGCCATTATTAGTGCTTCTCTAAATTAATTTGTTTCTTTTTTATTTTCATTGAAGTTGTCAGTAGTGGCAAATTATGTAAAAGATGCAACTTTTCAAATGAACAATCAATGAATGTTTTTTTGAGGTATTACTAAAAATGTGAGAGCAAAAGAAGTGCAGAGACGATGACAGTTTTGAAAGGAACTTTTGAAATGAACAATCAATGAATGTTTTTTTCAGGAATTACTAAAAATCTGAGAGCAAATGAAGTGCAGAGACGATGGCAGTTTTGAAAGGAACTTTTGAAATGAACAATCAATGAATGTTTTTTTCAGGAATTACAAAAAATCTGAGAGCAAAAGAAGTGCAGAGACGGTGGCAGTTTTGAAATGAAGATGCCAGGATGAGAGTGCGGTCCAAAATGAGTATATTATAATGTTTAGTTAATCTAAGGTGTAGATTAACATAAGTGGTTTTCGGATACTCTAGAAGTACTTAAGGATATGAAAAAAAAAATTTATATTGATAAGAGAAAAACATTTACAACAGTATTTTTCGCTTGACAATTTAGAATTCCGAAACTGTCAAGTATGAGGTAGAGGACTCATACACATTAAACTCTTCAAGATAATAGTGAAAGACGTATTGGGATAAATCAGCATGGAACAAAAAGATATGTAGGCACTTGTACAGACTTTTACAAAATCACCTAAGAATTACTGATGGTAAACATTGTTGTGTGAGGCGTAAGAAAATGTACAAAACTTTAAGTAGTAATAAAAGAAACCCTATATCACAGTGTTTCTTCACCCAATGAATGAACTACAGTAGAACCCCGTTTATCCAGCACGATCGGGGGGGAGACCATGCCGGATAAAGCGTTTTGCCGTTGTTTTGAGTGTTACTTTTATAAATACACACGAATTAATTAAAAGTTAGAAAATAACAAAACAATCATAGAAAACACACTCGTAATTACCTTCCTAGAGCGTAGACTGTAATGTAATCCATTGTAAAGGCACTTTTAATAAACGTAAACTTTATTTTTCATATTTTATTTTCCTTAGGGCAGGGCAGGCATATTTATAGGCTAGTCGTAAACTTATATTTCGATACTGTATTTAAATCTATTTTTTAAACTTATTTTCTTATTTCTATACTGTATTTAACTCTATGTTTTCACTTATTTTCGTATTTATCTTACTGTACTAATGTCCTTAAGCCTAATTGTCTTGTTTTTAACTTTACATTGTAGCAGGGTCGTCAGGTAATTCTTCGTCAGACCAGGGGAGCTTCGCGCGGCGTATTTAAAATTACGTGGTTGTACATTTTTTGTGTTTTTGCATATTTTTTACCCAATATTTTCGGGAAATTACCCTTGTCAAAATTTTGCCGTTGTTTTGAGCGTGCCGGACGCTTGGATACCGGATAAAGGGGGTTCTACTGTATAATATCTAGAATTGCTTCTCATCAATTGATGATTCAACAATCAAACAGGGTTGGATTGTTTAATTTTGTAACTAATCGTATTTGAAATAAGTTTATCTCATTATCTGTAAAGCTATTGTTTTTATATTTTATAAAAAAATGCATACCCCGTTCTTTTCGCAGACTCCTCCGGCGTTCTTGAGATCCCCTGTCCACGCAAGGCCAAGGGTGCCCATCTCAAAGTCACGATAGGTGAACATATATGCCAGACAGAAGGCGTCGTAGTCTTCCTCTGAAACAAAATGTAAAAATCAGTCAATATGGAATTTACTGACAGTTTTTAAATAAAAAAAAGTAACTGGATTTAATTTATTTAAATTGCAGATAATGTTTGTTTACCAACGACCAACGACCAACGAGAGTTTCCGTGCAATGCTGCACGTTGGAATCAGGCAGTTCCAAGCCAGAGGCTTTCACCTGCTTGTCTATTAGTACTGCTTTAACTGTGCAGGTCTGTCAGGTAAGTCGGTATGTTAGTTTCTGTCCTGTCTAGGGTGAGTATGTTTCGTGGTCGGATGGTCTTTACAGTCCTAGAGTCTGTTGTGAGTTTGGTGATCCAATTATTCGGAGGAGGATGGGTTCAAGGAAGTTGAGGTAAGGTGCTCTTACTAGCAGGTTTGGGTGTACGGGAAGTTTTCTGTCTTCATTGATAGTCAGACGCCTAATATAATCTTGTATTGGTTCCATCCTTAGATCACGCTGGATATCAACATTTCTCGCATAAAAAGGAGCATTGGCTATAAGGCGAGAACACTTGTTCTGGACAATCTGGAGTCGTTTTTTATTCGTTATCGCAGAGTTGTACCAGACGGAACACCCATAGGTCATGGTAGTTCTTATAACCGCCTTATAGACGACCTCCTTTACCGCATGAGGAGTATCCTTGATTTAAGGATGGGATACAGATGACACAACAACGCTGTGCCCAGCTTATGTTTGGCTGTTAGATGAGATTTGAAGGTTAGTCCGCTGTCCAGAATAACTCCCAGATAGCGGACTTCCCTTGTAAATGGAATGCTGATTCCATCAATGAAGACAGGGGCAGGATGACGGGTCGAACCTTTACTGAATCGGATATATCGGCTTTTACCCGGGTTGATCCGCAGTCGCCAGTCAGAATACCACTCAGTCAACCTATCTATGTAACTTTGCAGCTTCACGATAGTGTGACCGAGGCATGCCGACTTAAAGGCAACCGCAGTATCATCCGCATAAAAGCCAACAAAGGTCAGGATTTTTCTGGATGAGTTGGGATGTAGAACTGGAGGAGGTTTAGGCAGGTCAAAGGTGTAAAGGTTGTATAATAGGGGACCAAGAACGCTTCCCTGAGGTACACCTCTGCACATCTGTCCTGTTGGGGAGTTCCTACTGTTAACTGTTACAAAAAACTGGCGGTATGAGAGGAACGAGCGAATTATTTCGATAAACCAAGGGGGTAAGCTGAAACAGTGAAGCTTGTGAAGGAGACCCTCATGCCAGACGGAGTCGAAAGCCCTCTCCAGGTCCAGGAACACAGCAACAAGTTGTTTGTTCACTCCATCAGTTTTATTTGAATAGACATGTTCATCATTACAGTTTCAACATATCCCTGGTCTATGCTGTTTCCATATGTACATAGTGTAATATAATTACAATATGTAATCACAGCTAAACGCAAAGGAAGGTTAAGCAACCAACTTTCGAAAAAAATCGCTTAAAATTTCTGAATATTACCTTTAATGGAATCACAAACGTAGAAGACAGATTGCATCTGTGTTTGCAAAAGCATTTATTTTTCTGACTTTTTTTCAGATACCCAGAAACTACAAAAAATGAGAAACTTATTTAACATTTATCTTTTCTTTTGTATTAACTATTTTCTACTGTTTTATTCTTGAGTTCTCTTAAAATTATAAACTAATATTAATAATAAGGATCTGGTTTTTTTACTTGTTTAAAAGAAAGGTAGCTTCTTTTTTTTTACTACTATACAAATAATAGATTGGCAAAGTCGAAACAAAGGAAAGAATATATGACATGGGAGTTTTCATGCGTAGGATGTTGAGGAAGGAAGCTTTTAGCCCTTTCATGTAGACTTGACCCAAGTCTGAGAGAGGACAGGGTGAAGGGCTGGGAGAATGAAGCAGAGGTTCTGTTTATTTAGATTACCTCAAAACAGCTAATCCGGCTTTGCGCTTGCGCCAAACTACCTTCGCCTTTTGTCTGTCCCGCTATTTAATAACGCCAAACTGACTTCACTTCTCACAACCTATTTTAATAAACCTCTTTTATATTGAAACTTTGCAATATATGAGTAAATACTACATACTGCAACTTTATACAACTACACAATATTTTAAATATGATCTAGTAACATAATAACTACAAATATAACAGATTCAATAATATATCGACCGTTTGATAGAAAAGGTGTGTTATCTAATTTTTCTAGGTTCAAAAATCAAACTCTCGTTACCAACGTTTCAGTCTTATTTTAAAAACCTTTTTCATAGGCAGAAGTAAGAATTTTTTACTAAGAAAATAAAATTTACATTATTTAAGAAAACAACAACCTTAACCGTACAAAACCTTCGAGTAGACTTTTTAAAGGATCAAAAACCTAAACCGGGTAAAACCATTGACTAAACCTTCAGTCTAGTCGAAGGTTTTGTACGGTTAAGATGGTTGTTCTTTTAAATAATGTAAATTTCATTTTCTTAGTCAAAAAATTCTTACTTCAGCCTATAAAAAAGGTTTTAAAATAAAACTGGTACTTAGAATAGGCCTAAGACCACGGACTGTATATTACAGTCAAGCTTTTTATACTTGTAGATGTCAGCTTTAGTCACTGTATTTCAGACTGATATAATATTTTAATCAAACTGGATTTATTAAGTAAATAAAATATAATAATATACTATAATTAAACGAAGAGTATATAATACTGTATACTCTTTTCGTTCGTAAACAATAACAATTATATTATTATATAAACTACTGACTACCCTGGCCCCATGCCTTTACTTTATTACTATTGCTTATATTATTCAAATTTTAAATTTAAAATTTTTCTTGCTACATTTATATATAATAAATTTGCTCTACTGTTATTGGCAAGCATGCAAGCCACTGGCCACCTTGGCTTCATGCCTTTAGTTTATTACCATTGCTTATATTATTCAAATTTTAAATTCAAAATTTTTTTTCTTATATTTATTTATAATATATTTGGACTTCTGTCATCGGTGAGCACGCAAGCCACTGTCTACTCTGGCGTCATACCTTTACTTTATTACCACTGTTTATATTATTCAAATTTAAAATTAAAAAAAAAATTTTTTTTTACATTTATACGTAATAAATTTGCACTACGTCATCTTCGAGCGCGCAAGCCACTGGCTATCCTGGCTCCAATTTTTGGAATTAAATAATAATTTTCTTTTATTTAATATTACATATAGAAAGAAATATAACATGGATTAAATCTCGTAAGTTAATATTTTGAGTATCATGAGATCAAACAAGTAACAATAACTCAGAAGTAAGATTAGGAACAGTCATTGAAACATATTATTTATCAAATCATTGAATTGTCTTTCTTTTATTTAACATTATTTATGTAATAAATAATTTGTATTATAATTTCAGGTCGCTATCTTCACTGAAAATGGGTGAACAAACACACAAACTTACGAACTTTATATATATATATATATAGATAATAATTGTATATATTACAAAATGTATATCATATAATGTATTAACTATATTAATAATTATATATTATGTAATAAACAATAAAATAACCTCATCTTCGTTCATACGTAATAATAACAGCAGGCCAAAAACATGGGTTAGAAACTTTGGTAGAATTGTAATAGTGATTCTGGAATAACACACTCAACTCTGGGAGGCTTGATTCTAAACTTTACCTACTATCAGTACATATTTCACGCTTCTCTGTTCTACCTAATTACTTTCAACAAAAACAAGACACATTATCCCTGGGAGGATTCCTTCTTATCACCTGGGAAAAGATCAATGCCTAAATACATGCATACATTTTGATATATAAAATCTTATATTTCTTTGATTTATATATTAACTTTTTTTCATTATATACATTTTAAGTTTTATATGTTTTGCATAAAGGCTCATCATTATTCTAACATTTCATTATAGAAGTAATTAGGTAATTATTAATATTTATTAAATAAATAATTAATTTTTCTTATGTTAATGTCTTATCCAAAGACATTTTGGGTGAACTTCCATATTTTCTAGCATTGAGAGTCCTGATTGTTTCTTAGGAATGGGATTCGTATAAAGAATAGGTAAGCCAGTTCAAAAACCCTTCATGTTCTTGACGAAATCTGTTCAAAAAATTCTCATAGACATCCAACTATACCTTTTTTCGATTTTTGAATAATAATCGAAATCTGAGTGATAGAGGAGTAACACCTCCATAAAAAAACCTTGGTTCAGCTGGCCCGGCTGATAGTACCTTGTAAGGGACCCCTGTGCCGGGTTACGCACAGAGTAGAGGGCTCCTATGAGCACGCCAACCTGGACCTATAAAGGAACCAGGCTCTGCCTGTCACAAGCCAGGATCAAGGGGCTTGTTAAAGAGTAACATCTCTTTAAAAAACCTTGGTTCAGCTGGCCCGACTGATAGTACCTTGTAAGGGCCCCCTGTGCAGGGTTACGCACAGAGTAGAGGGCTCCTATGAGCATGCCAACCTGGACCTATAAAGGAACCAGGCTCTGCCTGTCACAAGCCAGGATCAAGGGGGAGTGATAGAGGAGTAACACCTCTTTAAAAAACCTTGGTTCAGCTGGCCCGACTGATAGTACCTTGTAAGGGCCCCCTGTGCAGGGTTACGCACAGAGTAGAGGGCTCCTATGAGTACGCCAACCTGGACCTATAAGGGGATCAGGCTCTGCCTGTCACAAGCCAGGATCAAGGGGCTTGTTAAAGAGTAACACCTCTTTAAAAAACCTTGGTTCAGCTGGCCCGGCTGATAGTACCTTGTAAGGGCCCCTTGTGCAGGGTTACGCACAGAGTAGAGGGCTCCTATGAGCATGCCAACCTGGACCTATAAAGGAACCAGGCTCTGCCTGTCACAAGCCAGGATCAAGGGGGAGTGATAGAGGAGTAACACCTCTTTAAAAAACCTTGGTTCAGCTGGCCCGGCTGATAGTACCTTGTAAGGGCTCCTTGTGCAGGGTTACGCACAGAGTAGAGGGCTCCTATGAGCATGCCAACCTGGACCTATAAAGGAACCAGGCTCTGCCTGTCACAAGCCAGGATCAAGGGGGAGTGATAGAGGAGTAACACCTCTTTAAAAAACCTTGGTTCAGCTGGCCCGACTGATAGTACCTTGTAAGGGCCCCCTGTGCAGGGTTACGCACAGAGTAGAGGGCTGCTATGAGCATGCCAACCTGGACCTATAAGGGGACCAGGCTCTGCCTGTCACAAGCCAGGATCAAGGGGGAGTGATAGAGGAGTAACACCTCTTTAAAAAACCTTGGTTCAGCTGACCCGGCTGATAGTACCTTGTGAGGGTCCCTTGTGCAGGGTTACGCACAAAAGATTGGTGGCTCCTATAGTTTTCACAGGCAACCACCTAAATGAAGAAGGCCTCTACAGAAAAACACTGGTCTTTGAGGTTAAGGGTTGAGAGAGGAGCTAACATATACCTCGTCGTAAAAGATAGGATGTTATAAAACCAAACAAAGCAGGACATTTTGGTAAGCTATCATCTATGCTTTCAGAATTTCTCTGCAAATCAAATGATATTACTTAGCTATAAGAAATGTGAAGACGTTAGCCAGAGTGAGGTGACTGGATGATATGAAGATATTGCGGGGATGAACTTATGAAGACGGCTGTTTGCTTCTGGAGGAGGAGAGGACAGAATAAAGATGAATGGAGAAGTGTTTTTTTCGAGACTAGAGCTCTCAACTCGGCTGTAGCGCCGAAGATAAATAAGGTACTGAAGTTGAGCATAGAATGTCCATATTTTTTCTTTCAACATACTAAAATCTACTGAAATACTAAAATAAAGACCGTTACCATTGAACTGACTGATCTATAAATGCCATTTGGACAATGTACTCATTTCATGACCTAGGCAGTCTATAAGAAAGGACATTGAAATATTTAGTTCTTAACGATGTAAACTTGGGGATGAACTCGTGTCTATAAAAAAATGCATAAGAAAATATTTAGATACAAATAGGATGATTAAAAAACGTCATTCATTGATGAATGTTTTTAACTTTTTTAATATGAAAATTAAGCAAAACATATTTTTATTATAATATTTTAAGTTTTTAAAATAGTAAAATATATTTTGTTATCAAAATATAAGTAACTTAGTCTAAACTAACAAAATTTTAAAATTGTAGGGTAAAAAAGTTAATGAAATGGTCTCCACATATAAAAACTGAATGGTATAAACAACGCGTTTCGAACACATAGTGTTATTCCTCAGGCATTAACTATGGGTGAGTGTCGGTGGTACAACTCACCCTTAGTTAATGCCTGAGGAATAACACTATGTGTTCGAAACGCGTTGTTTATACCATTAAATTTTTATATGTGGAGACCATTTCATTAACTTTTTACCCTATAATTGGTAAATACCACATAATAAGTGATTGCACTACGCTAGAATTTAAAATTTTAAAAGCTGTAAAAGTGCTACCTACTTTCGCCTTGAATACTCTATACATGCGGATTCTGAAGGATTAATATATGCTAATCAAATAAAAGCATATTTTTTGAAAATATATTTCTGACCTGTTTTCAAATTATAGTGAGTAATAAGCAGTAATGTCTACATATTTCGTTATACTTTGTTGCTATTGAGGAGAAGGTATGGTGTACTTTTAAAGTTTTGTGAATGGACATGTACATTAAACAGAAAAATTTATATTACTGGGTGTAAACAATGATTGGAATACTATCTTGCATTTGTAACAAGATAAATGGATGTTTACCCCCATCTCAGTTTTATATAAGAAATTTTCCAAACCACAAAATTCACATCATTTGCTCATATTGTGCCGAAGTAATGTTTCCTGTATACAAGGGGTTTCCAACACCTCCCCTCGAGTGCAAGACAAATCCAAGTAAATAATGGGATATTATTATTCAAATATTTTTCATAATTTTTATTTTTTTTTTTTATTAAATATTCTTAATTTTTTCAGCCAAAGATTTAATACATACTCTTCGGATAAACTGATTCGGCTAAAAGGATCTTTGTTCAAATGCTTCATTGCTACGTGTTTAATTTTCTCTTTTCAGATCAAGTTTTAATCGACACGTTTTCTCATTAAGCTTATAAAAAAAAAACTCCATTTTTCGTTTCTGAGTTTATTTCTCATCTTGGGTTGTTATTATACTGTTTTGATGTAAACAGACCATATGTAACATTGTTCCACGTTTTGAAAAACTTGTGGGCAATAAACAGGAATAAAAAAAGGTCATTAAATTAAAACTTATTAGTAATCTTTTGGAAGTGTGCATCTCGATAGTATATCTTACATATTTTTTAAGGGAATTATTATTTTTTGTATAATAATAAAAATAATTTACTTTTTTTTGTTATAAACATCATGTTTTTTCTTTGATATATTTCTGATAGAGCGTAAATATATATTTCAGGGCGTGTGAAGTTCGAGTTAAATCTTTTTACAAGTATGGGTCGAAAAAAGTTTGGCAACCACTACGCAGTCCAACTACTAACATAGACGAAGTGTAAGGTATTTATTGCTTTGATGATTAAAAGCATACTTTAAACCGTTGTGATTTTCTCCTGTCATACTCTTCTGCTAATTTATAAGAGTGCTCATAGAAATCTTTTCAAACACGCTTCTTCAGCTGAACTGAATCTGTCAAAAGGATCTTTGTTCAGATGTTTCATTGCTACGCGTTTAACTTTCTCTTTCCTGATCAAGTTTTAATCTACAAGTTTTCCCAAAACTGAGTTTAAATGAGACTTTGGCAAAGACCAGTTGTTTTGTTAAATAGAACTTAGTCATATTTCTGAATTTCTTTAGAAATATATAGGCGTTAATTTTTATTTCACATGTTCATTTGTGAAATATTGTTACCAAATATAAATATGCCATCAGTCCATCTAAATAAAAGGTAATTATAATAACAACCAGTTAGTTATAATTGTCTCTTGATATCCCTGATGTATCACAATTCATTTTTATTTCTTTGCTATGAGTGGTATTTGCATTGGCAAAGTGGACAAAGATTCACATTTTTAATCTAAATCTTCCAATCAATTGAACTATTGATTGGAATGAATGTAACAAAAAGAGTGAACAAACAACAACTTGTCAAAGGGTTATTGTTTTATTACGTTCACCAATGCGAGCAGAAGTCTGTTAGCAATAGATTTCAAGAAAATATATTATTAAAGAAGAAAGTTAATCTTCAAGCTCTGGTGAATTGCAAAAAGTTACGACCGCAACATTTCTTATGACATTATATTTCCTAATCCTATTAAAAGATTTTGGATTAGTTTCGCTGTTTCACTTCTGTATCTATGATTTAGAAGTACTGTAAGAGATGATTTTTTTATTTATTTTAATTCTTAATTTTTACTTTTAATTTTTCATTTTTTTATCATACTTATTGAATTTCTTTTCTTATCGTTTTCTGACTTTTCACCAAACTTATGCATGGTTGCTAGACCGTACTATTTGTTCCTTGCAATCGCTGAGCGTAGTCTTAGAGAACAGCTTTTCCTGATGATGCCACAGTCTTTGTCAGTGTTTATCTGTTCATTTTTTTTGTATTTAATTAAATATTTTGCCTATTTTTTCATATTGTTGATAAATATGTAGGAGGTAAGAATAATAGTTGTGCTGTTAATCAAATGATAGAAAATAATAATGTAAATAATAAATAATATTTCAACTGTTTAAAAAAGTAATCTTTTAGGTTGCACTGGCCATCCCATAATGGAATACACATAGGCCGAACCATGGGTCCTTTGTGACACTACACAATGAAGATTGATTGTACATTGGGAGTCCTAAATTTTGCCTTACTCAAGTGTATTTAGAGTAGGAATCATTAATGAGTGCCTGACATCGTACTGGTTCGGGACCGACGGTTTAACGTCCTCTTCTTGAGACTTGAGTTTCCCCCCCTCTCTATTAAACAGCCCTCTGTAGTTATTCTTATGTGTTTATTTATATACCCGTTGTTAAGTGTTGGTTTTAGTTTCATTGACAGGGATTGTTGAGTACGTTGTGGGAGTAGTTGTAGTTGAGTGTATGTCCTTTTTGTCTAATTTATATGTAATTCGTCTCTTGTTTGATGTCTGTCGAGGTTGCCCGCCTCCGCGAGGTCCACCTTGGGCGCTCCGCGGAGTGCGGGGGATAGGCTGTAATGTCGTTCCGTCTGTATTCCATGGGATGGCTAAAGGCCACCACGTTAAAAACATCGATCTGCTTTGATTTGTTCCATGTTATGGCCGGAAGGCTGAAAGGTGCATGGTAATGAATCAAAGCAGGTTTAACGTCCTCTTCGAGGGACGACGTGCTCAGATTTATTCACCTCCTAAATCGAGGGCCAGGTGGGTATCGAACCACGAAACTACCAGAAAGGCTGGTAGCCTACGTTAACCACTGAGCTAATCTGGACCTCCATCGTTGAAATTAATGATGACGCGTTAAGAATGTCCAGGTTGAAAAGAAAAGAATTGGTGTGGTGTCCTAACAGTGCAATGAGTAAATATGTTGAAATTTTTAAATATTTCATCAATAGTGGTAAACTTATTTAAGGAAGAAATGCTGTTTTCGAAGTTTTGTAACACTCATACTGTCAATCGATTTGACACAAATAACCAAATCGGTAAAATCTTCATTAAAAATGTAAGAAGAATAAAGCAGCATCTCTCAGGATCTTTCTTTCCATCAACAACAGACTGCATGTTAAACAAATATTAGACTAAATGAGTTTGTTTGATATTCATTGAAATATATACATCCCGAATGAAATTAATTTTATGTTTGCTCCGTTTTCAGGATGTCAGGTCACACAAATTACTTCATGCACTGTTTCTCCTCCTCAAAGTTATTCTTAGCTTTGAAATTCAGTGTATACAGAATTAATTTAAAGCAAATATATTGAAATACGGTTGAGTAATACATATTCAATCGAATCGATTCAGCAATATAGTAAGATAAACAAGACGGTATATTTCTCAGATGAAGACTCGAGTTTAAACATTGCGTTAACCATAATATATGCTTTATACATACAAACTCAGTTGTTACTTAATTAAAATTTCATATAGACTATACCAAAATATTACAAGAAACATACATTACTCTAAATAAAAAGAAATAAAAATAAAATATAATAGAAGAATACTAAGTATAATTAGTTGTCGATGAAAACTAAGTTCACTATGTTTTTGGACATTAGCTATTCTGATTACAGACGCTCCCCTACTAACGAACTTTAAGAACTTTCGGAGATACCAACAGACTTGTCAATACATATATCATATTTTATAAATACATAAAATGCAACAAAACGCTGTAAGCTAGATTTTGTATTGAGCGCTCTCTCATATCGATAAAGTTCTTGCAATCTTTGAGCAACAGGACTCAAATGGTAAGCACTGTGCGAAGGTTGCAAACCAAATGAATGATGTAATACAGTGCTACTGCATCATTTACGATGAAAAGAAAACGAAAACCGTCCAATTGTCGAAAAAAAAAACGGTTTTTTCGTCCAATTCCCCCTCAGCTGTAGCTGTATAGAATTATTGTATTCAGTGTGTTATGTTTTACCCCTCTCACTTACTCTCTCTCAGTATCCACATTTTTATAAAGCATATTTTTTTACTATGTAGTGTTGTTTAATGCAGTAGAAACCCATATAGGGTTTCTTGTATAAGCCCTAAAAATACATTTTAGTATAAAAAAAAATTTCTTGTACGACTTACAAACAAATTCAGCTAACGAACGACTGTCCGGAATGTATCTCGTTCGTAAGTTGGGGAGCATCTGTATATGCATACATGGATAAATTTGACTATATATATATTTAACAATTTGGCGCACACCCAGTTACCATGTCAAGCCTACTGAAGCAAAAAGCGTATATGTCCTCTAAATTGTTTAGACAAATAGTATTTATTAGAGAGTGAAATTGGTTCAACAGTGTTTGTAACATTAGTTTGCCTTTGAGACAACGTTAACTAAATCTACTGCCTGCCAGTTTTTCGTGTTAACTATTTATCAAACCATATAATTCACAACGATTCATTCGTTCTACAATCAGTTATCATGTCGTATTTCCTAATTCCTCGTAATTGTAAAACAACACGTTTCGAACACGTAGTGTACATTTTAACATTCAGCTTACGTTATGTTGGTATTGTTAATGATCATTACATTACTTTGATACTTGAAAATAATGTTTGCACTCTTTACATTGTTAAAATGAAAAACTTTAATCCAATTAATAGTAATTCCTGGAATAATATTTTATAAATTCCTGTGTATAAAAACAATTCATTGTGTATATTCCTTAAAGTCATAAACACTTCAGAAATGTTCGACAGTTTGATAGATATATAGGATAAATGAATAGCAGTGTGGTCAGTTTCTTTTAACTTCAAATTAAACTCTAAATCCTGACGTTTTGACTTAAAATTCCAAATATTTTTAAACAGGCCAACAAAATAGCATGCATATAAAAAACGCATATAAAACAAACAGAATAAGTATAAATTTCTAGGCCTGTGAAAAATATTTTGAATAAAAATCGAAACGTCGATTTTTAGAGTTTTGGAGAAATTAATCACATTCCAATTTAGTTGTTTTATTCATAAATATCATAAGTTATTTATAAGTATTTATAGATCACCCCTGTGTATCCAGTTTTATTAGATCGTTTGATTCTAACAGAATTTATTACAAATACTCTCCAACGTAGGAATGATAAAACCCATAGACCAGTAATTTGTAAAAAAAAACCTGTTCAATAAATAGCTATATTTGTTCACTCCTGGGAAGCTGAGAAGAGCTCCTAAGTATACGAGTAATATAAAACTCGTAATATAAAAAGAAACGTTGTTTTATAAATATAAATTAATTTGAATAATCAGTTTTTTTAAAAAAAAATACATCCTAACATGTAATAAATTTATAATTTCTTTTGTTGAGAAAAGTTAGGGTGGATGCAGTATAATTTAGTGTCCTGGTCAAAATAGAAGAAGGTCCAGTGGAATCTTGGAGTGTGGTCAGTGTTTCACAAATTCTCAAGTGATATCTACCATCCAGTTGTTTTACCTCCATAAATCACACCCCTATGAATATTACCACCCTTCCTTCGAATAAAACCACCCTCCCACCCCCAAACCTTCTTCTTCTCCAGTTCACCCCATACAACTGAAACTCTACAAGTTTCAATCATAAAATCTCCTTGCTATTCCTCTCCCCCCTTTCTTATGTTTTATACATGACCTTACTACACTCTCGACTTCACAAGGGCTCTATATTACAATTACCTCAGGTATCTATTTTAGTCCAGGCACATACCTCTTCCCTGTCCATTTATAACTTTATTCCATTTCTCAAGCTAACACTATTAGAAACAAAACCTATTACAAACTATTACGCCATAATAAACACATATAAACTTAAAACACAATATAAAGTAAGATAAAAAGCTAATGAAATGGCCTCAACATATAAAAATTTAATGATATAAACAACGCGTTTCGAACACGTAATGTTCTACCTCAGTCATTAACTAAAAAATATAATTAACGCGTTGTATACCATTAAATTTTTATATGTGGAGACCATTTGATTAACTTTTTACCCTACAATGAGTAAATACCACATAATAACTGATTGCACTACGTTAGAATTACAATATAAAATTCAAAAATGAAACAAATACAATTTTTCGACTTCACAGTTTTTGTCCGAGTCACAAAGTGAATTATTGTTAATTCAATTATTCTGTAGCAATCGTAGGATAAGGATTTATTTTGGGACTTTGAGTTAAAAAAATCCTATTTGTCCTTATTTTAAAATCATATTGCGATTTATATCTAGACCTCCTTTACCTATTTATTGAAAAGTTTATTTTGATATATCTATAAAAAAACGATTCAACGAACTATGAGAAATAAGTTCACAGAAAGTAAACACACAGATGAGGTCAAAAAAAATTGACTACTATGTCGTCATTACGTGGAAAGATGTGACAACTCCTCCGTTGTCTCCGGAGTGGCTCACACGTTTATATGAGGGACGTGCAGTCAGAGGAGGCAGGTGAGGTCGTGCCTTACCTCACAATCATGGAAAGGTAAAAATATGAAATCAGAAAAATAGTTAAATGGTTATATTTATCCAGTGAATTGCACTGTAAAGATATTTTTCACTTCACTTCACCAGTTTTGGATTGGAATTTTTATTCTAAATCCTTCGATATTCACATTTTCACATATCCTGTTCAGATACTGAAAAGAATATGCTGTGAGGCTTCCACCTGCCTTGCTTCTCTATAGATTGTGCAATGACTGTTCACTGTGCTGCCATGCTCTGCAATTATACCGTATTCTCTCTCTATGGTATCTTTCTATATATCACTATTAAAATGTTTAAATTCCAAAAAAAGTATTAGTCGCTAAATAAATTTATTATTATCGTTATTAAATTTATTTATTATTGTTGAAATTTAGGGTGTTATTTTTTTTGCCAGCTTGGCATGTGTGTTGGTACCTTCTTGTGCTGAATGATCACAAGAATGCTGCAAAGAGTCATTAAGTAAGACACACAGTTCTCCTACTACATGGCAGGGGTGCCTGTGACTAAGACTGGAAACGTCACCCTGAAGAAGTCAGTGGGTCACCTGCCATGAAAATCACAGCACGTTACAGTTTTATATATATAACGCGAGTACTTCGCACTTCTTCCCGGTGATGACGGATGTCAAAATATCGAAGTGAGTTCTGTAATGACTTTATGTATTCTTTCCTATGTGTTAAAGTTTTTAAATATATATATATATATATTGTTAAATAACGCCCCGTATTTGGCTTGTATCTGTTTCTTACACAATTTCTCCAGTTTCCGGAATTCCTTCCTCGTCTCTTCATTAAAACTATAAATCTTATCACCAATATTACTAGTCGACATGTTTCGAATGTAGATAATAATAGTAGGATTATTAGTTTATATATATAGAAGTGAATTACTATTGGAATGTTCACAGGATATCGCCCTGGGTCACGGGGCATTATGGGGAATTAAGGCAGAGATATATATATATAAACTAACAATCCTACTATTATTCTCATTATTTTCCTGATGATGAATGTGGTACATTCGAAACATGTCGACTAGCAATATTGGTCATAAGCTTTATAGTTTTAATGAAGAGACGAGGAAGGAATTCCGGAAACTGGAGAAATTGTGTAAGAAACAGATACAAGCCAAATATGGGGCGTTATTTAACAATATATGTTTAAATGAAGGACTGCTTCCAACTTTTACAAATATATATATAATAGTCCTTCGATCGTGTATAAGTTGGAAAAACTCTCCAGAAAAAGATTAAAAAGAGAAATAATTAAACAGTATATATATATATAACCAATTAGATAAAATGATTCTTCGAACTGAATAAATTAGATATCTGTACGTATATACGTGCTTTTTCATAGATATGGTGGACTACAGGCTGTAAATCCAACGTTTGAACAGTTATGGAAAGACCATTATAGGATCTATTATATCTGTACCTCGAAATTACTACAAAACATATAACAAAGTCGTTAATGCGTCTGTAAACATTATCATTGTAGATAGTAAATTTCACTGTAAAGCAGAACCAATCTAGAGAATTGCATTTGTGGTTTCAAGAACCCACAAATTCCCACTCATAAATCTATAGTACCCAATAATATAAAAATCTGTATCAACAAAAGAATAATGAGTCTATTCTAATAACATAAATGTAATTACTTCCAATTAATAAGTTCGCTTTAAAGTAGTGCATCCAGTTTTATTGAGTGAGCGTAGTTTCAATAGACTATTGAAGAACAAAGTTCTTTTCATGAAATTAGTTTTAACCAAAATCTAATTCTGTCAACTATATTTGTCTCTTTAAACTGAAACAAGTATAGTTGAGTTTGCTAGTATAATGAGTTTGCCAAGCATTATGCAGTTTAAGTGAGATTACGTCCGCTTACTCTTTCATTTTCTTCAACTTAAATTGCAGATTAAATTGAAATCCATTTGTCCTTTCAAAATAATGATTAATATTTGTCCATTAAAATAATTAAAATATATATTATTACTATATATTATTAAAATATAAAAAATATTATATATTTTAATTTTATGTCATTCAGGTATATGGATCTGTTATTTTTTGAGTTATGCTGTTTCGTGAGAGGTTATGCTGTAAATTTGATAGAAAACTTCGATTTATTTGAATTATATTTATCAGTAGTATATGTAATATATACAGATATCAATGATATATGGATACATACTATCAACTATTCTTTTGAACTTTGATTATTTTCATCACATAACACTTCATCAGAATCTATTCATTATTTAATTAATGTCGATATCATCACACACATAATACCGTCAGTTGTTAATGATAATGTTGACAGGGATACTATTAATGGACAGACTTCCTGCACTGCCTAACAGTTTTAGGACCACCCAAGTGTTCTTAAGAACTCGGTCGTCCCCCTCCGAAGAGGGAAGTGTCCGTTACCCTGGGACTAGAGCATCGATCCCTATCAGAGGATCTAAGGAGTCTTAGTACCTTAAGTGAAAACGACTCATAGAGAGAAATTACAAATCAATCGTTGGCTAACTGCCACCTGTACTGAAGATAAATGGGCTCGAAGGGGTTGTATATAATCGTCCTCCCTCTGAGTTCCCGTCAAGATCCAGGCAAGTACCAGTTATCCAGTCAAATTAGCTGAGTAAGTTCGCAGTGGTAAGAGTTTGGGGTCTCTAGCTCCCCTGTATGCTAAGCAGGCATCCTCTCGAGAAGTTACTGCTTTTTACACTGCGACTACAAGGGTCTGCCCAACTTGGGTGAGAACCAACAGCCATTACGAGTCCAACCTCAGTTGGCGGGATAGAGAGAGAACCCCCTCTATGGGCCCCCGCCACCCATAGTACCGACTATTTTTAAAGAGTTTCCGATCAAACTCCGGACTAAAGGTCATACTGAACCTGCTCAGCTACAGGTAAAGGCAGTGGCCTTTTTTTTGTCCCTGGTTCAAAGAACCTGTGGATATATAAAGCCAATGCAGCCATGAACCCCGCTTGGGTCGAGTTGACAGAGATACTACAGTTCCATAGCATCTCTATCTGTGTAGCATAACAGAATGTTTTCATTGAAATATATATTCATAGTCCTCGCCATTAACAGAAATTTGAATCATGCATGTGAAAAATAAATCAACATGGATAACCAGAAGCCCAATGGTACTAGAGTGGTGAGATTATACTATTGTACTTCACCTCAAAGTGAGATTATAATATGAAACTACTTCATTGAATCATACCTTACAGAACGGTTTTCCAAATGTTTTCATTTTACGACCTCCTTTAGAAGTATACGTAAATTTGCAGCAAACCAATTCATCAGTATCATTTTATATATACCTCACAATATCACCAACTATTCTTATAAATAGAAACATATAAATAAAGCTAATAACAAATTTTGATAGAAATCATTTATTAAAGTCAAATAAACAATTTCTAAAGAAAAAATTAAGAGAAACTTTCAAGACAAATAGGGATTACTGATACAATGATATATAAAACGGAAAGTTGGGAGTGACCTACATTAAATTATACTATAAAAAAATAAAAGTAAAATTGAGTTGACAATCAATTAAGTTTTTGTTTTATTTTAAATTGTCCATGGCTTATCAAACACTCGGGTGGGCTATTATCACACTCATATATAACCAATTCAACGATTTGATTTCTCTTATTGTGGCTACATCCATTTTATCTGTTATAACACACTTGAAATCACTGATTTAGATAAATCTAAGTAGACAATACATCTAGCCTTATTTGAGTACATCTGAGAGTTCTAGTTTAGTATTTTCAATAAAAAGGCTTTTAGGATATAAAAGGTGGATTTATATCCAATCTTTGTTCTTTTACTCGCCTATTTAGAGAGCACGACTCATAATCTCAAAGACTACTTTTCTTGCAATAATAAGGTCATATTAAAATCCTTGCGTAGCAATACTTTGATTTATAGGGGTATCGAGAAGGTTATTATCAACTAATAACCACAACAGAGGCGATAGAATACTTTGACGACAGCCTCTAAGGGTCACAGTTTCAGTTGTGGTAGATCTTCTGTTTACACTAATTACTCTTGAGTTAGATTGTTGCAACCCATTCTATTGTTTTTGAATTATATATTATATATTTGTTCTTGGATTATATTATTATAAAACAACTATTATTAGTTTTTGTTCACATGATTCCAACAAATGTTATCAAAAGTTCCTTTAATATCCAAGAATCAGGACAGATGATGCCTACAATAACTAAAAGCGTTTTCTATTTGTTGTCCAAAGTTTCTGAAACAGACTCTGTTGATTTGCTCTTCTGATAGGCATGTTGTTCCTTAAAAATATGCTTATTTAGCAAAAACTTTTTATGTTACTACAGTCGAAACCTAATAGTTCTAATACTTAAGATCATGAAATATTCGTAGTAAGACAATGCCTAATATAAAATATTAATGGAATTGTATCACCATGGAAGTGGTTAAAATTAGCAGCTGTTTGGTCATAACGAACAAGTATCTTTGCTATGCTTCAATATTATCGGGAAACAATAGAGTTCATAAACAGATTTGTTAATGTAATCTGTTGTGGTAGATACAATACTTACACTACTCTTCTGCTATTTGATTACTGTATCCGTTACTTAGTTTCTGGATTAACTAATTTACGCATTAGTGCTCAATTGTTATTTAAAATAATCTATCATGAGGTTTTTCTATATTCAAGAAGTACCTGAGTAGTTATTTTAACACTTCACGATTTTTTATTTTATAAACACATTGAAATTAAAATTTTAAAATTTTCACATAATTTTGTGAACTCAGAATCTATCATGAGTTTCTTCTATATTTAAAAAGTACCAGAGTAGTTATTTTAACACTTTACGATTTTTTATTTTGTGAACCAAAATTTTAACCATATTTTGTGAACTCACAATCTATCATGAGTCCCTTCTATATTTAAGAAACACCAGAGCGGTTATTTTAACACTTCACGATTTTTTATTTTGTGAACCGAAATTTTAACCATATTTTATGAACCGACAATCTATCATGAGTCCCTTCTATATTTAAGAAACACCAGAGCGGTTATTTTAACACTTCACGATTTTTTATTTTGTGAACCAAAATTTTAACCATATTTTGTGAACTGACAATCTATCATGAGTTCCTTCTATATTTAAGAAACACCAGAGCGGTTATTTTAACACTTCACGATTTTTTATTTTGTTAACAAAAATTTTAACCATATTTTGTGAACTGACAATCTATCATGAGTTCCTTCTATATTTAAGAAACACCAGAGCGGTTATTTAAACACTTCACAATTTTTAATTTTGTTAACCAAAATTTTTTGGAACACATTCTGAGAATTTGCCTTTTTCATAGATATGTTGCCAGTTAAAAATAATCTTATTTGCCTTAAATATTTGAGTTACTATAGGTAATAAGGGGCCAGGCTAGCTCAGTGGTTACGTGCTCACCTCTGAACTGATAGGACCGGGGTTCAATCCTCACCTGGCCCTCGATTTATTCATTCGGGAGGTGAATAAATCTGAGCACGTCGTCCCTCGGAGAAGGACGTTAAACTGTCGGTCCCGAACCTGTACGATATCAGGTACTCGTTAAAGATCCCTACTCTAAATACACTTGAGTTGGGGAAAATTTAGGACTCCAACTGTAGAATCAATCTTCATTGTGTGGTATCACAAAGGGCCAATGCTCGGCCTAAGTGTGTTCCCTTGTGGGACTGCCACTGCAACCTAACCTAACCTAACCTACTATAGGTAATAGGTAGAATATTTGTAATTTATGTAATATTACTTGTTCAATATTGTATAATGGGAGTATTCGTAAAAACATAATACCTAATACGATATCTTATATTTATTCTATCACCAGAGATATGGCATAAAAATAGTACCCTCATTATTACAGCCAACGAAATCGTTCCTTTCCCATGCTCCAGTATTAAGTAAAACAACGTAATTCTTTAAGACTCTAAGTCTGACAAATAGTTATGTGAAAAGGTTAAACAGTTAGATTTACTGCAACATATTCAGTAGACAACTCAAGTTTCACCCTCGCAAGCATTATAAATTACATAAATGTCGTTTATAATTTATAATGAATCATTATAAATTATATATTCGACGTCTATTTTTTCTAGTTTTAAGAATTTTTTTCTCAGTAGATATCACAATAACTGCTTAAATATAATAAAGTTTCTTTAATTAAACAAGTATTATAAATTTCTAGATTTTCCGACCAAATCCGACCATTACAGTAAGTTTCCAATTCTTTTTTTTTTTAGCTATATTGCTCTTTCCGGGAATTGAAATTTCATGAAATTTTTTTGTTGCTTACTCATTTTAAGTTGATTTTTTAGAAAAAAATTATTCTATCGAAGGTTTAGCATAATAAAACATTTTGTTTCAAATCATTAAATGATGTCCATTAATGTCTATACCAATTATATATATACCATTTTAGTATATACGTTTAAATAAAATTATATACAGCTCATCTTTTGAGACATTCTATTTTTGGGTGTCATTTCATTAGGAATAGGCAAAGGGTGTTGTAACCTCTGTAACTTCTGTCAGTTCCGCAACAAACGTAAAATTTCAACCCTCTGTAGTAAGTATTTTATGAGAAATAAAATATTGTCTAGAATCATATTTCTTAAAAAAAAAACAAAAAAAATTATTTTCTCATGGTTAAATTTTAATCAAAAACGATAGGGCTAATAGGCCACATTGTTCACATATGGATAATAGGGAATATTTTTTGGTAAAACTGAACTTCTTCAAACGGTGTAGCATTCCTGTCCATATATTTTAGAACACCCACCCACCTACATATATACAGACATCATCAGAAAAAGGTAAAAAAGGACTCTGGGGACCTAAAATCATGTAAAACAGTCATAATTTTGAGATCAATTTTTTCTTCATGTTTCCTATATTTTACTTTTAGCAGAGTAAATATATGGTTGATTAGATTTGCTTGTATAGCTTTCTTCTCACATATTATATTAACTGATCAATATATGGTAGCTTAAATGTAATTCATTAACATTTAAATAGTAATTGTTATTTGTTATTGTTATATGCAATGATAACTTTTGATAACAATGCCTAATTCAGTGTATACAAATTCAACAAGAACATCAAAATTATCTATTACCCGAAGTTGACTTTTCAGTTATCAGAGCTACATTACCTTCTGAGCTTGTCAGAAATACTTGAAGTTTTTTTTAGCATTCTGTTTTACCAAATAATTTTAGGTATATGTTTCTCGGAAATTTCATTTTTCTATAGTCAACCGTCTAGCATAAACAAAATATTATTTGAAATCATAAAATGTAATATAACGCCATTTATGTCGTAATCCTCTAAATGGGTGCTATCTTTGGGCGCAATTTCTTTACGATAAGACAAACTGAATGACTTGTATCGTGTCCAAAATCTATTTAAAATCAATCATAAGTCAAAATTGATTGATGTTTAAAATATATTTTTCGTTGTTTTAAAAAGTCTAATTTTCCTCAATTATTTCTTTTTGTCAGTATACTATTCCCAAAGTTTGGAACTCTCTTAGTTCAGGAGTGCTACTAAGCTACTAGTAAGAAGCTTAGGAGAAAAAAACTATCAAAAATCATATTTTACCCAAAAAAGTGACTTTTTCGCTAGTCGATATAGCCCTAAAAGAATAGTTGGCGAATATATTGTAGGTCCTATTTTTTTTAGTAAAATATGAAATTGATCCATCAAAGGGTGTGAACATTAGTGTTTTCATATACTGTTGAATACAATAACACAATCACTCACAAGCACACACACACATTTTCGGAAAAACTTTGAAAGTGTACTTTGGGGACCTCAAATAGTGTAAATAATTATTTACATTATATTTTATTTATAAACATTTGGGCGCTTTAAAATGTTTACATCAATTTTTTTCATGATAACCTTACTTAACTTACAGTAAAGTAAAAACAATTTATCTAATTTAATAAAAATTAGAAATTTTTTTATAAATTTATAAACGTTATCAATTAAAAAAATTAATTGATAACCTTAATTCTACTAATTGATAAAAACAAACATATTTATAGCAACATACTTGTGAATTGATGTGGACAGACATAGCTTTGATAGATACATATTAATGTGATGCGACAAGCCTATAGATTAATTTGTATACTCGTATACATAGTTAGTATTACTGTGATAACATTGATGTTGACTCACAAATTAATCAGACATTACCTACTGATGCTGGGTGGCAAACTAACCTATTACGCTAAGTCCAGATTTCATGTAGGTTTATACGTTTTTTTTATATTACAACGTATACCAATTATAAGAAATAAATTATTGCAAATATACAATGAAGATTTATTTAATGGTCTCAAATTGCAATGTATATAAACTATAAGAAATCAACTATCGTAAAAAAAGGATGTAGATTTATTTAATGATCGCAAATCATTACGATACACCAACTATCGTAAATATACAATGGAGATTTATTTAATGGTTTCATATTGTAAAAGTATACCAACTATAAGAAATCAACTATCGTAAATGCACATGAAGATTTATTTAATGGTCTGAAATGCCAAGTATACCAACTATTGTAAATATATAATGGAGATTTATTTAATGGTTTCATATTGCAACGTATACCAACTATAAGAAATCAACTATCATAGATACAGAATGCAGACTTATTTAATGGTTTCAAGTTGCTCGTAGTGCCCTCTCGTCCCGACGTAAAGAGTTTTTTAAATACATTTTTGCAATAACAAGACTACGGAAGGCAGTAGTAATATCGCCACCTGACCAGTGATGACTGGAAGTGCTGTTATCAGGTGTTCTGATTTTAGTTTAATACTACGTAGGACAATCGTTTTTTTTTGTAGGACAATCGTTTTTTTTTTGTTTTTTTTTGGTAAGTGATGTAGGGTCGTGGAAGTTCGCCTCCGCGTGGTCCACCTCGGGCGTATCTCAGAGACTGACATTGCCTCTATCCTCACCTAGGACTTGGTATCCCCGAGATGCAGCGAAAGAGTTTTCACGTTAAAAGGCATCAATCTATTTTGTTATTACTCGCGATATTGCTGAAGAAGCAGGGTACGCGCAGTAATACCAAAACTGGTTTTTAGTTGCTACGTATATGAGCTATAAGAAATTAAGTTTTGGTAATATACAATTAAAATTTAATTACTTCATATTGCAAAGTATATCAACTCAAGAAATCAAATATCGTAAATATACAAACAATGCAGAGAAATTTATCCGCTTGGCTAGTTAGGTATTTCTTTGATTGCATATGGAATGCTATTGGTCACTTTAAGTGGAATATAAAGAGGAAATGAATTAGGGCAAATACGGCAGGAGTGTATTACTTATGAAACGTACCTCAAAGGATTCGAAGGTGTCCATATTTGCCACGTATATTATTGCTTGAAACAAGTCTTTAATGAGTTCTTCTTTCGCCTATTTAAACATTTTATGTAAAAAGTAATGTATATAGCTTGAATTTCTGATAATTAATAACTAAAGATCCTTTAAAGGATTTTAGTTAAGTTTAAAAAGTCTGACAAGCGCAAAGTTTTTTTTCCGAAAGAAAAACAAACAAATTGGTGTGACAAGTTTTAAGTAAATGGGAATGATTTGAAATGAGTTAGTTGTTACAAGTTGCAACTTCTGAACTTTTTAAAGTCAATGAAACTCGAAATCAGTGATTCTTCTAAGAAGAGTAAAGGAATCTTTCTTCGTAGAAGTTCTAATTCTTAATTTATCAAATCCTTTAATAATTCAACTAGTGAGAGCAAAATCCATTAGCTTCTTTTAAAAACACTTAAAAAAAAAAAGAGGAACGTTTCTGTTTTCACAACTTTTCCACAACATTCGACCCTACCAAAAACAATAGCGTATTTCTTTTTTTTTCTTTAAAAAAAAACATCAATTATTTCTTAACTCACGCAGTTAATATTTCTTTCATACTAATTCACACAATGCAGGAATATTCCAAAGCGTGGGTTTTTTAAACAAGTCCCTCCTTACAATAAATATGTTACTTTAAGAGCTTTTGAAGGAGAGCACTTTACTTGTTTATAATACTTGGCTTTTACACACTAACCTTACCACATTTTTTCCCCATTTCATATTTTCTAATGATCTTCCCCTAAGGATAAAATACCCTTAGTAATATCGACCATAGTAATTATTTTGCTTTTTTTTTATTTTCTGCTTAAATAATATATACATTCATCATCAGGCCAATAATTGGGTATATTTGTAAATTGGTGAGGTGGGGTTGTAGTTAAGGGTTGAGTCAGTCATCGCCCTTGTATCAGGGAGTATTTCAGGGGATTAAGGTAGAGTGGTTGAACTCTCCTTCTACCTGGTTAATCCGGGTTGGTCTGTTCAAAAACAACTTCAATATTCCATAATAATTTCCAAGTTTAATATTTATGACTGGCTGTTCCTCTTGAATAATAATCATAATTACTCCCATTAATTATAATTTGAAATGATTTTTTTTCTCTTACAATAATTTTAAATACTTTGCCTAACATATCCTTTGTTAGTTTTGCCTTGGAACTGCTTCTGTGTGACATTTTGAGGCACCAGCGACAAGGTGCTTTACTATTATTCTGAATAATGAAGTTGTTGTCATTCCTATATATGTTTTTCTAGGTCTTGCAGATACTGATATTACATAAATACTTATATACAAGAATGATCTCTTTCGACTCCTTGACAATTGGACTGTTCCTCATTACTACTTATTTAAGAACAGTAGCACTATGTTATCTTTAGGCTTAATGCATTTAATATGGCATTCATAATGCTTTTTAATATTCATTCATCAGTCTTATATTCGTCAGTATACTAGTTCTTGTAGTAGGGTTTGTGATTTGTGTCTGTTGTTATGCTCTCATTGTCAGAGGTGAATCTATTCTGCAAATAGCGTTTCAGAATTACGTTAAAATATTTGTTTGAGTAACTGTTGTTAATTAGTGCTTGCGTGTTTAATGAAATATTGTTGTTAAAAATATGGAGTGGCCTACACTCAACTTTACTATAAGTAAACATACTATCAAACATCTTGGGTATTTAATACATAATGTCCCATTTTAAACATACTATACATGTTTCTAACGTAGTGCAATCAGTTATTATACGGTATTTACTCATTGTAGGGTAAAAGAGCTAATGAATTAGTTTTATATGTAGAGCCTATTTCATTAGCTTTTTACCGTACAATATACATGTTTAAATTAGTGGTGTTTATTAGTCATTCATTCCTGGAGGTAGTTCAGATAGCAATTGATCCAGTTATCAATATACAAGGTTATTTTTGTGTATCACATAACTCATCTCTGAAGACATGGTGTTTCCGAAATCGTTGAAAATCGCAAGTGCTCTTTCTATGTTTCTGACTTTTGAAATTTTAGGTCGCTATATATTTATCAAAGTATGTAACGTAGTATTTGTGTGTGTTAATGAGTGGAGGGCGTGAGAGAGTGGTAATAGATTTTGTTAAGTGATCCTTAGTCAGTGTTACTGAGAATGAAGTATGTGGCGATGTCTAGAGGTCATGCATGCTTGTTTCACCTGGTGAAGGATAGAATGATGTATGGTTAGCTTGAGATAGGGAAGGGAACTCGTCAGATTAGCCTTAGTGTCTCTAGGCCTATGACTTCATGGCCTACGTGACTTGGACACAGAGGCATGACATCATTTCTAAATGACCACGTCCACCAAAGACACCTCTTAGGTGTTTTATATGAGTCACTCAAGGTAACATTTTCAAGGAGATAAAAAAAAGAAAAAAAAGAAAAGAAACAAGCTATTATAAAAAGCTCTCACGTCTCTGAAATCTGTCATCTCTTAACGTATAAAACAAAAGCACAATGAAGGTAAATACAAGCACGAACTTCCAAAATCTACGGGTCTCATCTTTAGTCTAATAGATACATCAACTTTATAAGCATTATAGTCAGAATATAATCAAACGGAAAAGTCAATTTAACATGTCTACTTGACAAACATCATTTTACAACTATAATAGCACATTAGATGTGTGTTTCCTTCGTTTATTCCTGATGTCTAAATTGTGAATATTTCTAAAAAGAATGAAACAGGATACTGACATATTATTATTACAAACATTCACTTACAGCTGCTGATCGATGCTTTAGCAGATGATGACTAAATATGGTAGCTGGTTAATAAAAGTGAAATGGGAAAGTTAGAGAGAGCTTACTCTGTCTACCAGAGTGTATTGCCGCTTAACGATCAGAACCCACCCCTTCACTCTCACAGTTCACTGAGAAATGAACGTATCTGCTGCCAAACTGACCATCCCTCCTGACCGCCCTACACTGTTTGCTAGAAATATTTCAGCAGTAACTTGACATTCTTCACTAGTTTTTTTTCACCAAAAGAATTCATATATTTCTTTCTGATTAGAAATTCTCGAACTTATCTATACTAATAAAAAACATAACGGTTTGTTTTCCTGTCCTGAGTGTGACTGAAGTTCATTCAAAAATAAAAGAAGTGCCTATCAAATGCTAAATAACTAGCAAATCAATGGTAGTTAATTAGTACTAGCAATGCATTACGAATTACAGCATTACGAATATTTCCTTCAGAAAGGATGGAAACAGTCCATCCCAAGTCTGTACGATGCCAGGACTATTGAAGAATCCCGGCTTTAATAAACTCAAAAAGGTAGAAGTTATGACACCCATTGTAGGATCAATAGTTAATGTGGGTCACTCATAAATTCCAGTGAAGTAAGTGAGCTTATGAACCATACTTTCCGATCCCAGAACATCATTGAAGGCGGAAGGCCTATAATTGTAGACACTAGAAATAACACAAACAAATATAACTGCGGTCTGATTATTTGAATCAGAGTTATCAGTTATCTTCAGTAAGTTACTGAACTCACTGAATGAAATGGACGTATATTCTTCAAGTGGGAGATCAAAGATGCACCGCGTACACAATCAGTAGGAGAAAGAGTAAAGTTCTTAGCTGACTTGGGAAATAAGATTAGGAACCAGGGTAGCACAGTGGCTTGCTTACTACCCTCTGAACTGGAAGATCCGGGATTAGATATCCACTATGACCATCGGACCCAAGCCTGTATAATATCAGGTACTCGTGAAATATCCCTACTCTAAATACACTTGAGTTTAGGACGCAGAATGGAAAACATTCATTGTGTAGAATCACAAAGGACCAAGCTTAGACCTATGAATGTTCTCTCATGGGAGTCACAGCAACCAAACCCATAAAATAGCTTTAATTGATTAAAAATGGTCAATTATGCACAAAATGACATAGAAGAGACAAAAGGAACATCAAAGACACAAGAACACAACTCATCCTACATATGCAGTCATAAAACTCTAACGCTCTATCTTTAAATCTCTAACTTTTCAAACTATCTAAAACCATACCAGCATTGAACACTATATTCAATGCATGTTTATTGCTAACTTTTGTAGTTCTGAATAGATTTATTTAAATAAATTTTCTTATGTAATCCTCTTTCCTGACACTATTAAGGTATAGCATCCATTCCAAATAATCTTTCGAAACATTCACTCGTCATAAATCAAAGGTTTTCGTGATAGAGAACACTAGAACGCTTCTTGCAATATAAAAGGCTATAATGAAGATTATTATGCAGTAATCAACTGAATATTCGTAATTAAGATTAATACAATTAAAAGCTTTTTAAACTTTACTTATCAAACACAAATGGTATAATATATTCACAAAATAATTAGAAAAGTTTCATTATTTACTGTAAAAGTTTTTATTGAGTATCTTATATTTTAAAGAAAAGTATAAATTGCAACTTTTCAAACCATTTGCAAACAATAGAAGATAAACTTAAATAATTAGATTCTGAATGTACTTTCTTCTTCATTAATCAAACGGACAGGATGCAATTGTTACAGAATATTAAGCATGCAATATTAAACAGACACATGTTTTACAGTGAATTCTTAGACACTGAGGCATCCTGGTGAAAGAAAAAAAAACCTATGTTTTAGCTATCAACGATTGTAGCATGATCCCAGCTGGAGAAATATGTTATTGCCTCCAGCAATGTACGCTAATGGCAGACATATCCCTCAAAACAGCGTGAAATTATTCTTCATTTTACCTTGGAAAGGATGGAAACAGTCCATCCCAAGTCTGTACGATGCCAGGACTATTCATGAATCCCCGGCTTTAATAAACTTGAAAAGGTGGAAGTTATGACTCCCATTGTAGAATGAATAGTTAATGTGGGTCACTCATAAATTCCAATGGAGTAAAAGAGGTTATGAGCCATACTTTCTAATCTAAGAACATCATTGATGGCGGAAGAATTGAAAAAAAAAACAACCAGCGAAGTCTGATTTCAACGACCAAGTTATCTGAAACGTTTAAAATGCACATGATACTTTAAGCACAAATATTACATCAATCCAAAAAAAAAAAGAGGCAACTTAATAAAATATTTGACAATTTATAATAAATGAAGTATTAGTGTTTAATATACTTTGAGAGAAACTTAAATTTAACTGAGAACAATGAATTTATGAACTTTTCGTATAAAATGAAATTTTAAAGGCGTCTTTATAGTGACACGTTTACTACAGATTAGATCTAATCTACTTAAAGAAGGCAATTTTAAAGCGGAATAGGTTTCTTCAAAGAATTTTCAACTCCCTATTCAAAAAGAGTCATTGTGTTAGGATCAGTCGAGACTATGGGATTTAATATTCCCCTTTATGCTCTCCCGCTGCTTAGAAGGAGAAGGTTTTTATTTTCCATTTTTATTTTTGACAAAACTTATACATTTCAATTTTTTTTTTTTAACAAAATACCAAATACAAAAAGACATAATGGAAAGAAGTGTCTAAATTTAATTTTGAAAAACAGTTTTCAATTTCATTTCATTAATTGTGCTACAGTTGATATATAGCGTTTACTAATTTTTGGGAATTAACAGAAAGTTTCCACATAAATAAGTTACAATAATAAAACATTTTCACTAGAATAGAGTTGGCTGAAGAAACACTACAAGTTTGGAAGGCGGATTTTATTATTAAAACTGGTTCATGTAGCGACCTCAAATGTAATCCCCAAGATTTAATTTTATCCACAAAACATATCTAGAGAGCAACATTTTGTTTTAAAGGTGACTGGAACTATGGATTTTAATTTAGTCAGGATTTGAGTCAAATTAATATGAATAACATTCACATTTTAATGTATCAAAAACTATTTTTTTTTCTTTAAACTGATTCGTGCTTCAATTTTTTTTTATTTTTTTTTTTTATTCAAGAACATATAAGGCAGATAAAAATTTACAATAAGACTACAGGCAGAAAATGAAAGCGCTGGAGGGAGGGAGGGAGGGAGAGAAAGAGAGAGAGAAAGAGAGAGAGAGAGAGAGAGAGAGAGAGAGAGAGAGAGAGAGAGAGAGAGAGAGAGAGGAGAGAGAGAGAGAGAGAGAGAGAGAGAGAGAGAGGAGAGAGGAGAGAGAGGAGAGAGAGAGAGAGATATATAGAGAAAGTATCCCATTCATATTGTGTGCAACTACCCCATTAGGGAACCCCTACTATAGAAGAAAATTAATAGCAATGAAAGAGGAGTTTACCTTTTAGATAACACAAGGTTGAGAAATATAACACTGTGGAAAGTGACAGCACTGCGGCAGTATCAAAAAGACGGAAAAATCTAACTTTTTCTGATAGTACACAACTTCTACGAAACTCCTTGAGGTAATAATAATATTTTAATTTTCTGTGACATGCGCAGGTACTTTTCCATCTTCATGAGTTTTATATATATTTCGAAAGTTCATTTTCTACTTTGAAAAACGTAGAATATGTATACAGATAGCATTTATAAAAAATGTCATTTAATTAAAAAAATAATTAAATATTTTCTTTCTTTTATCTCTTTTATTAAATAAATTTAATTTATTGAATTTAATTTAATTAACTAAATAAAATATTAAAAAAATAAATTAATAAATTAATCAGTTAATCACCTTTAATGACAGCAAAAGAATAATATTTCTTTTATTAACAAAAAAAGACTGATACAAAATTCACAGATAGCTTTTAACAAACATCTGTAAGATACAACTAAAAATGGAACGGATTTAGTGTATGTTTAAACATATAAATTGTTGAAATAATTAAATTAAGTTGTTTTTTTCATTATTACCATACTTTACATTGCAGTGGAGTAAAAATTACAAAGACAGATTTGTCACTTTTAACAATTATATATGTTCATTTAATATGGTATAGAATTCAAAGCCCAAGGAATAACCTCCTATATTAAAAATGAAGAAACATTTGTAGGAAGACATGTAAGTAAATGGAAAAGATATTAGATTTTGGAAAGGAAATAAAATCAGTGAACTGAAAATTTTAAATTAAAGAAGAAAGCACACATCTTTAACTAGGTCAAGGTTTATTTTTTAAATAAATTAGATCAGGATTTGGTCGGGAGTGTGGGAGAATTTCTCTAGAGAAACAAGGAGCGCATTTCAAATCACTTGCGAGTAAATATTGCAGTTTCTAGTTAAGCAATGTTTCCTTTCTTTTAACTTTACTCCAAAAAATAATTCATCAGACTTCACCAAGACAATTTATCGTTCAAAATAATAAATGAAAGCTGATTGATAATGAGGGATTTAATAAAGGAAAAAAAGCAATTTAGTGGTCATTATGTTTTATGCAATAAACTTATAGAGATGCGTTTAAGTACCCCATAACGGTATTTTGAAGTATAAAAAGACTTAATTTCTAGCAAATGATTTGAAAACATTTTGTATTATTTGATGAAGTTTGTTTGAAATAGAGCCACCACCTTTAGAACTGCCATGGTTGTGGTCCATCGCAAGGTTGTTACTGCAGCTTCTCATAATGTTAATATGAGATAATATATTAATTCTCATAATCTTCTCATAATGCAGCTTCTCTACATGATTATTGACATAAGTACTGGTGTACTCAAAACAGACATCAGTTGAGCTATAGTCCACAAATCTCAAAGAACTACGTATTTTAACATTATTTCAAAGCACATGGTAATCTAGAACTTATAGATTTAAATCAAAATTATTTTTAACTTTATGTACCAGTTTTATAACCAAATGATCCTGAACATGCAAAAGAGAAAAGTTACAGTAGAGATGATCCAAACAAAGTTCAAAGACGGGTTTCTTGAGCATTTTTGATCTAAAGAAATTACACTCCTATTTATACACCGACGTATCGCCAAAAATTGTTCAGCATTTTTCAAGGCTTGTTTTTAAATAAGAAACTATTTACGGTTCATGCCTCTATCTATCAGCATCATATCAGATGTCTAAATGTCTAAACAAAGATTGGTTTGTTTAGATTTTCACTCAGTAAAACTGTCGAATGTGTCTTGTCATTAATTTATCATCTACCTGTATTTAGTCAGAAATATTTATTTTACATATTAACATACATATGCCTGAATTTGTGAGTATTTGTTTGAAATGACCAGATGATGCATGAGGATAATAGAAAAAGCATGTGTAATGAAGTGTAAATACCAATTTGGTATTTAGCATAGAATGCATTTTAACGATGTATTTCTACAGTAATGAAGCTGAACGATAGTTAAAGAAATACGGCATCTTCTTAATGCATTTGTAATTAAGTAACTTATTACAAGTAGTTTTTCATCTGAAATACCAGACTATCATACAGATATGAAAATACATATGGTAGTCTGTTTGCTAACCGAGCAGAACTCATCTTCTTCTTCTTCTTCTCCTGATGACTACGATGTCGAAATATTGAAGTGAGTTGTGTATGGTTTTACGTGTTCTTTTATATCAATCGTTTGATACATACATTTATTCGTACTTATATTATTTACTGTAACAAACGGGGAGTTATCAGTCTACCCTTCTAAGCCTGTGCTATATCAGGTCAATGTTAAATATATCTACATCTACCCTTTCTGTACCTAGAGCAATAAAGACGAAAGTATATAAACATGGGTGTTGGAAACACTGATTTGGTTCAAAACATCATAACAGTAAGTGCTATCAATACTAAAGCACTAAATATAACAATTCTATTAATGTGAATAAGAAAAAAAATATGATTAGGCTCATCTGTAAATAAAATGGGTACCAAGAAATAAATGAGCGGCATTTTCCACCCTCTTCAACACTTGAAGACGAACTTTGAAAACAAAGATAAATGGTTTTAAATATTATTGAATTAAATAAATACAAACTTTTTTTTTATTTTTACACATTTTGTATTATTAATTAATTGTTATAATAATTGTATCGCGTCAGCAAGATATGATAGAAAAGTGGCGATTATCTCTAGTAACGAAGAATGTCGATTGGGAATCCTGGTGTATATTTAGGATATACTGTGCGTCTGAGCGCAGGTGTGACAACAGGTTGTTTTCTTGAATGGACAATCGAGTGACGTTGTTGATTTTATTTTGGTCGCTTATCTGGTGTATTACTGCTAGAAGACCTTGGTCCACTCTTTGGGATGGCCCATATGAAGTAGGTGCCTACCTTGACATCTTCCTCAAGAATGTAAATGAACAGCTTCATTCAGAGGGTCGCAATCAGATGAAACTGGAGGATTTCTGGCTGGCTGGTGCTGAGGGTCATGAAGTTACTCTGCATGGACTCGATACTATTGTAAGAAAAGGACCAGCTTTTGTTTCAGCTAATGGCACTGAATTCAAAGTTACCGCTGTTGTAGGCCTCTCATACTTGAATATCACTGTCGGTAACTTCACGTTTGGTGACTATACAGCACCTGTATCCTTCATTATCGGCAACAACTCTGTCATAATCTCCTATTCTATAGATCTATACGACAAAACTGAATGCATCATGACCTGGCACTCTTTCATCCTCCTTCAACTAGACAACGTCACCTCTTACTCAACTTTTCCCCCTTTCAACAACACAGACCTTTCCCAGTTCTTCACTCTTTCAATTCCTCAACTCAATCAAAGATTCTCTTCTCCTGACTTCCATGAATTTCTTCAGTTCTGGGCCAATCCCTGCAAACCAGACTACATATATCCTTATTTAGATTCTCTAGTCTTCGTGAGAAAGTTTCTTATGTCTCCTTTAAACTTCATCAATGTCTAAATAAAGTCAATGTATTTATTAATATTAAACCTTTAGAACAGCACTCTAAACTTCACTTTCATAATGGTTTTATCCAGCCTCTTTCAAATAAAACCTGTAATAATTGTTTCTATTTCTATAATTTAACAACATACTGACTATTTAATTATCATTTAACGCCAATACATAATTATATTATGTATTCTTATGCATACTATTATGTATTATATATGAATAATTTAACAACATACCGATTCTTTAATTACCATCCAATTACATTACATTATTAGTATCCTGTCTAATTTAATTATCATAAAATGAAAAAAACATAATTATATTATGCATTACCATGCATAATATTATGTATTATATTTGCATAATCAACATCATACCGATTATTCAATCATCATTGAATGACAATGTACGATTTTAATTATCTATAATTGAAACAAAACAATGATTACTTAATAATCATTAAATATATGATTATAATCATCTATAATTGAACAACATAAGGAATATTTAATTATCGCTAAATGTTAGCACATGATTGTTATCATGAATCCTTTAAAAACATACTAATTATTTAAAATAATCACTGAAATTACATTTAGAATTTTAGTTTTCCTATTTTTTTTATTTTGTTATTAAGTTACAATTTAAATACTGTTTCACTGGTCAACACATTTTTTGGTGCCTAAGGTTTCTAAGCTGATAGTGATTAATTTATTAATTTAGGTTCCAAAAATCATACTAATTTCTTCTTATCAGGTCAAGTTATTGTGCTGTTTGCTATTTCATAATTTTTTTACTTAAAATTAGGTATATTTCTAAATACATTCTAGCGTCATAATTACAATAGTAGATTGTTATTGTGATCTATGTAAGATGATTATGACATCACAAACCTTAAAGCTTTTACTTGCGTTAAAGATTTTTCGAGTAAAAATTAAGCATGGCTACATCCTCTCCTAAGCGACATTCCTTAAACAAACCAAATCTGTTTTGCTATATTTGCGGGGAATATAAGTTGAAATTCTAAAGTACTGCATACTTGTGTACGTATTGCAAATATTTTAGTGTGATTAATGACTATGTGTCTTAAAGTTAAATAAAAATATTGTTTCTTCGATTTGCCTGTCTTTATTGTCGCTACCGTCTTCCTACCGAGAGAGGTATATCACAGCATAAAAACTAGACCTGATAGAGGAAAAACGACAGTATTTCTTGAATCAGCGCCCTTAAATTAGGTAAAAACAGTTAAAATATCTTAGACACCATGACAAAATTCTTTTTTTTGTTGGCCAGTGTTATTGAAACAAAAGTTGTCAGAAATAACCTCTTTGATTTGTACCGTTTTACCTCAATTTGTACCTAAATATTTCCAGTACATTCTCTTATAATGTAGATATGACTCAAGCGACATGATAAGTTTGGATAAACTGACTGCATGAAGAATAGAAAAGATTAATATTAACAATGGTGGCAACTATTTAAGAATGAACCATATAAAAAAAGCATAATAAACAGACTGTATTATGACTATTCAGATAACTGTCAGAGATAACGGACAAGCAAAAACAATAAGATCAGAGACAGAAGATGAAGAGGAGAAATGATACTCGAAAGGGTAAAGAATGAAAGTTATTTTAGAAACAATGAACGATCAGAAAATTGAAATTGTTTAACAGTAAGGACAAAATAAAGAATTTAATTTGTTAAACACTCAATCTTAGAAGTAATATATTACAACCACCAATGTCGTCATCTGTTGGCTGCAAGGCTGTTTCTTTCTATTCTCCGATTTCAGTTCAAAGACATTACAATTTAATAATCCGATGATGACCAATTTAAGGTTTTTTTATCATCTTACACGCAATACTAGTATTATGACGATTAAATTGAATATATTCTTGACTAAAGTCCATTATTTTGTTCTTATTACTTATGGAACACCATAAGTAAATTAGCCCTACTACAACTAAATTATGAAATACACATGTACATGCGGTAAAGTATAATCGAATAAGTATATCTATCTATATATATATATATATAGAGTAAATATAAATATAAGACAAAACTACGAAATTAGCAAACTAACTTGACTTGAATGATAAACAAGTAACCAAATCAGTTTACAAAATAGGATAATTTACAAGTGATTTTTAAATAGGTTTTGTTTGTCATTCATAGCTTAGTAGGGTGTAGGTCACATTTATTTGAAATTATCCAACCTCCTATACTGTATGTGTTCTAAGACTAGTTTTAGAACTTGTCAGCTTTTATGCTGTAGTTTTAATGTCTGTCAATGCAGCAGATCAACATATATGGCTTTCCCAGGGTAGATAACCATACAGATACTATTAGCTATTATCATCAGTCAAGCATTATACCAATACCGTTTATCAGTAGTATAGTATTCCGATACCAATGGAATACCGATTATCATTAGAATGGAATGCCGATACTAATATAATACCGATTAATATTAGTAAAGCAGGCCGATACCAATGGAATAACGATTATCATTAAAATGGAATGCCGATACCAATATAATACCGATTAATATTAGTAAAGCAGGCCGATACCAATGGAATAACGATTATCATTAAAATGGAATGCCGATACCAATATAATACCGATTAATATTAGTAAAGCAGGCCGATACCAATACAATACCGATTATAATTAGTATAGAATGCCGATATCAATACAGGGAAACTAATTATCGATATTTGGTGCCGGTATTCATATGAAAAAAGTTTGTAAATATTTGAACCCAAATTATCTAACTCCAAAAGTTTACTTTTTCGAAATGCCTGAATCATGTATTTACAAATAATAAAAAATATGTCTGTTTACAAAGATATCAGTATCACTTATCAAGTATATTTGACATTTAACTAAATAACTTTCTGAATTAAATATAATTTTTCGTCAAAAAATTTATGAAATGTTGGTCTGTGTTCGTAGCAAAATGAATTCGTTTTAATTTGACCTTTTATCGACCGTGAGGTGGCGATATGTGTCAAAGTGACGAATAACAGTAGGAATGATCGATCGTCTTTGCCTATAATCGAGTCATCTCCAATTTATATCAACCCTGGTTATTAGTATCCCAGGGGCAAACAATTCTGACCAGTTTGTTTGAAAATGAACATCACAGTTTCGTTGAAACTGTTCGAACATCATATTGAATTTACCAGACAACATTTTTTTTAAATAATAGTTGAAATTTCTTTATTTTCATGTAATTGTTATATTAGGCCATGACACTAATAAATAAAGATATGGCAAGGTATTACTAGCAAACAGTACAGCTATAGTTTCTCAGTGAAGTGTACTTCGGCTGATGAATTTTCGCCTCGAAAGAAAATTTGATGTACTCGTCTACTTCTTGAGTTTAACTTCCTGTATATAAATTCAGATTTATCATTTACACATAATATAAATAATCAATGCTACTACAGATATTTATTTTCAAAGGTATAGTTTTGGAGATTATTAGATAACTAAAGAAAGTTATCTAAATAATCATTAGTTGTGCAATCCGTAATTGTGTGGTATTTACTCATTCTGAGGTAAAATGGATAAACCAACAAAAGTTTCCACACAAATGAAGTTTTATTCAACGCGTTTCGAACACTTTGTGTTCATCATCAGGAAGACACCAAGGATGTGGTACTGACGGGTTGGTCCAAAACAAAGTGTTCGAAACGCGTTGAATAAAACTTGATTTGTGTGGAGACTTTTGTTGGTTTATCCATTTTACCTCAGAATTATCTAAATAAGTTAAATAATCATATTAGTTATCTAAAGAAAATTAGATAACTAATGGCTGATATGACCATTAACTAAAATTAGTTTAAGAATTATGCAATATAAGAATAGTTCATAGCAGAAAAATGTAAAGATTATGACTTATGATTGATTAAAAAATTTCTGAAATGTATTCTGGTCATTTGTTTGACGTATCAAAAGAAACTTAAACTCAAAAACAGCTCCTTATAGTTGGATGAGTTTTATGTTTTTTTGATGAAATTCCTTTAAAGGAAAAGAACATTTTGATAAGTTTAATGAAATCTAAAAAAAGTTTTTCTTCGCTGACTATAAACATTTGAACATTGAATCTTTTATAGGTAGGACAAAACTAAAATTAAATGGATGCAAAAAAAATAGTAAGAATTTTAGTCTTTTGAAAGAAGCGAAAACCTTAAAAACTTCAAACTCTTATTTCAATATGGAGAGCAGCTTCTATCCCTGTCCGAGTTGTTTACAGTATAAATTTTCTTTCACAGTTAAACCAAATAGATTTATTAGAGTTTTTAAATATTTTCTAAAGAAAACTTGTAGTGATTATAAAAAGTTATTTTGATACGTAAAATATAGGAAACTTTGAAAAATATTCCTGGAAATATTCTTGGAGCATACAAATTTCTGCCACAAGCATATTCGCATGTTTCTTTGAGCACTGACATCCTTCTTCACTTCATCATAATATGGGTAACTAATAGTAGAGTAATTATAAAAATGCACGATATATATATATATAAGAATATATAGTTCACACATCAAAGAGAAAAACAAATAAAAACACACACAAAAAAGACTCAGAACGATATTTCGACAGTCGTCTCAGTTGTGAAGCTAACTCATTTAGCTTCAGCTACTCAAAGGGACTACTTTTACCCGATGACGACGAATGTCGAAATATCGTTGTGAGTCTTTTTTGTGTGTGTTTTTATTTGTTTTTCTGTTTGCTGTGTGAACTAGTAGTCCTGTTGGACCGTTTCAAGTTTTTATAAGAATACATATACATATATATATAACAAGATTTCACAATAAACACGTAAAATAACAATCAATGATCAAACCACAATATGAAATGGGAAAACAAGATAAGACCTTTTAACCGTAACAAGCAGTCTTCGTCAGAGTCAAAAACCGAACTGATTGGAGTTGATTTTACAAGATCATAATATAATTAAGTGTACTATTTGTTACAGTATATCTTACTAAGGTGATCAGAAAGTAAGGATACCTTTTGAATTTCGCTCGCTCTGTATACTCTAATTTCAAATTTTGTTCTTTTGTTGATGCACTCATCACCATGATATGTTATATTCACAGTTTTGACTATACAGCATGTGTTGTTTTTATGCCAGAGACTTGACGAGGTTAGACGGGTGTTAGTGTGTTTGGTGAATTTTTGCTGTTGAAAATAATTGAGCAGTGGGTTTGTGTTAACTTTTGTGGTATTAAGTGCTCAAAAACGATTAAAATGCTGACATTTTGGTACGGTAAGTCAACTTGAGCAAAAAAATGTTTATAAGAGGTATAAGTTATTCAGTTCACAGGTAATTATTTTTTCAACAACAAAAATCACCGAGCACGCAAACACGAGTCTACCTCTTATGCCTCTCTTATAAAAACAGCATATGCCATATCGTAAAAACTGTGAACATATTATCATGAAGAGTGCACCAACATAGCAAAAGAAAGTGTACAAAATTTGAGAGCGTGAAATTCAAAAAGTGTCCTTACTTTTTGATTACACCTCGCAAATTTTTGTAACAGTATAGGTAGATAACTTTTGCTTAACAGACACGTAATAATTATATATTATATATTTTTTTGAGATTGAAAAAAAGTTTTTAGAATTTTTACGACTTTAATGGATCCCCTGAATCAATTTTTCGGATCTAACAACAATATTTTGAACACTCCACTTTCTGATATAATCCTAATAAGAGTTTAACACATATTGTTCTTAGTGAGGCGACTTTCTTTATTACTTTGATATAATTAAGAAACGTTTTCAATGGGACTATATCGGTCCCTATGGCAACACGAGGACTAATTTGACTTATAGTTGAAACACGGGAAACAATAGTTATCTTTGTTATTATTATATTGGCACTTCTAGTAATACAAAATTTATTATATGTATAATAAATGTATTATATTTATCAGGTGTGGTTCACATAAAAGTGATACTAAATACAAATATTAATGTCTGAAGAAGTGCAGGAAAGGAAGTAGTTATTGCTTTGATATAAAGTACAATATTATTTCTTTTCAAAGAACTATAAAATACAATTGCCCGGTACGACAATGCGTCTTTCCAAGGTGTACAATAAAACACCACTCCAAGACAATGTACTCCAAAGACGTTGACACTTTTTGAAGTTTATGGTGAAATCAAATCCTCTAATAACTGTGAAATGTCAACTCTTTAGAGTTAAGAGTATGCAAGGAGAAACTAAGTTACTCATACCATTCCCAGGTACGATGACATACCATTCATACCATACCCTGATAAGATAATGTGCGTTTTCAAGGTACAATAAAATATGATTCCCAGGTACTACAAGGTACCTTTTCAAAGTAAAATGAAATACCATTCCCAAGAACTATTATTACCTAAGAACATCAAGAACTATGAATTTCATGAATTACATTACCATCTGTTATTGGGGAAACCTGCATATAGATTACAAAACTTAAAGTGTCAATATCCTTTTAAATGCTATCCTGGTAGTATAAGAAGGATTCACCTTGCTGGAGGATGACAGGATCTAATTTACCATAAAAATGAATATTGTCAAACGTATTTCAATTTTAAACGAAGATATAATCAGTTGTATTTTGGCGGTAATCTGGTCTTGAATCAGTACTATTACAATAGAAAATAACATTTTATACTATATGAAATAAATGAATACTAGAATAATTTTTTTTCATTTGCAGACCATTTCAAAAGTCAATAGCCGACAAAATTTGATCAACCTAGTTTTAATTAAAGTTGTAAATTAACTTTTTTTTGAATATTATTTAATGAAACCCTAAAAAAACGATGTTTTATTAATTTAATTCATTTAATTCAAAAATTCTTCAACTTTCATTATTTAGATTTATAATTTTTTTTTTTAATTTTGTAAATGAAGTCAAAACTTATTGAGTAGAGAATGGAGTTTAAAAATCTTGTTAATCCGATATACATGGGCTACACTGGTAACAATGGTCTAGGGAGCGATCTTACATTATTCTGATACTAATTGCATCACTACTTGCAATGCAAACAGCGTTACAGTTCTGGATACACTGCTTGCAAGTCAATTAGCGCATAAAGACTTCATCTAAGTCTAACTTAGTTAATGTTTTTTAAGCGCTTCATTAAGAATGGTAAAGTAAGTTTTCTACAACGACATTTCACAGGACGCTTAGTAGATTAATGAAGAGAAATTTAAAACAGACAACACTGAAGGAAATACTAATTTTTTTTTTTTGAAAATACACCTAATTTCCAACTTATAACCTCAATTATTCTGATGAACGTCAATCAGTCAAAATGGACGTAAGTTGGAACAACCAAAATGAATCTTTGGACAACCAAAGACTTGCAGTGCAAAGTTTCGGTACCAAAATAAAAATTTGTTGCTAGGTTTTAGAAAATATTTTCTAAAACACAATAATTTTGATAACAAAACTATATGGTCAAGATTCTTCGCAATTTGCAACAGTCCTTGAGCATTGCGTTGAAAAATGTATTTCTGCAATATTCTTTGAAATTAAAAAGGTTCATGCTTTCGATTCTGATGGAAAATTGGACTATTTTGGAGTTATATTGCCAATTTTGGTGAAGTGTTAAATGTCTAAATCAGTTTTATCTACAGATTTTTTACCTGTATTTACAAAAATTACTAAATCGGAAAAGAACTAATGGATTAAGTAAGAATTCTGTGTATTATAAAATGCATTCAATTATTGGTGAGTTTATATGATAAAAGCTTTATTATTAGAAAAAAAGTGACTTAGTAAGTTGAATATTTCGCTATATATTTGTTTGTTTAAACTTGAAAACTAATATAAATAATAATAAAGTTGTCCACCATCAAGAGAGAACTAAATATTATTAACGTGTTACCATACATTGATACCTTAAATGGTGGCCACTATTTGTAGAACCTATACTACATTCTACTAAATAATTTTATTTTTTTATTTTGATTGTTCTTTTCTTTAAAACTATACTTCATTATTTTTATTCTACCTTCAATGTTAGTTACTTGTAAGTTACTTTGACTATTCTTTTACACTAATCAGTCAGTCAACGTATGAACGCAATTACTTATATATAATTATCGAACAAACTATTCCATAAAATCACAAACAATTAGTTTTAATTAGACTATTAAAATACAGATCTAATTAATTAGATTTAATAAACTAATAAAATTAACTTCGTTTAAAGTTAAAAGTATTTAATTTTAAAACGTAAAACTTTTTAATTGAATAATACATTTATTATTTTAATTATTAGGCAAGATAATATCAAGATAAATCTGTTAGGAAAACAAAGATGACTTAAATGAGGTTATAAATATACAAAACAAAATAACTTTACTTGGTTCTTGAGATTAATTACAACACCATCTTCTGGTCATTTGAAAAACAAAATTTTGAATTAAGTCTTAAAATGAAATCATAAAATGACGTTTTCGGGAATTTCAATACTGATATACTGATATACTCATTTGAATATTTGTTATGTAATGTCTTTTAGAACACTTTCAATGGAATATTGGACAATAATTTTTTGAATTATTTTGTTAATAATTTTTTTTTTTTTTTTTTGATAAGTAAGTCGTATCCTGTTGTATTTCCTGTCCATATTAACTTTTGCCGGAAAGGATCTAATTTTGAGTAATCATGGATTAATTGGTTCCATGTCTGGTAAGTCAGTCTGTCACATATGGAATTTAATTTTCGAATGATACGCAATCTCTTTAAGTCATGTTCAGTTCGTCCATGTCCCGTCACAATCTGAGTTGTACGTTTTCAAGTTTCTTCTTTGTCTTTATGGTCAGCAAGTATTTCGTTGTTTCTATTCTTTTCCATTTCTCTTCCCATCTTTCTTCAGTCGCGGCTTCTAGTTTCTTCTTCAGGTAAGACATGGGTGAAGCCGTATAACTGACGACCATGTCCTCCTACGTAGCTACTTTCTTCACTACACCAACTAAGGGTCTTAAGTTTCGTTATTCTTCGCAATGGGCTGCAAAAGTCTGTATATGAAATACCATGTTTATTTGACACATACTTTCAGTAATTATAGAAGATCAGAATAACAGAGGAGAACTTAACTTTTTTACAACTTCATCTTGCAAAATGTTATCAATTTCATTTTTACAATGTTACGGATTTCATTTTGAAAATTGAGCCAAAAGATTTATAAAAGGTTAAAAACTTTTAATGCTTGACATAATACAATATAAAAATTTGAAAAAAAATCTTGCTTTTTGTATTAAATTGTAACGTAAATATTGAAAAAATAAAAAAAAAATATTCAATATGTTTGGCTGCTGAAACGATAGACTGAGGCACATTTTAAATCTAGATATTTGTAACATCTGAAAATTGACAATAGATAGCCGTGAGGTGGGCGGGGGAGGTGGAAATCACAGAAACTCTCTCTGGCGGTAAAATAGTTCCTACATCCCAGCTCCGAACTATATTTGGTGATATGTAATAACTTATTTTCTTCAAATATACTGTTTTGCCCATAAAGAAGATTATGGATACCACAATTTACATATTTGTCTGTAGAGAAATTATTATTATCAGCGTATATTCTCGACAGATATAGCTACCAATGCTATACTGTTACTAACTCTATAAATTTATAACGAAAGCCCTGCCAGAGCAATGTTTGAATCACCATAAAATGAAGGTCTATTACTCAGAACAGCCCGTCTGTCTGGATTTACAAATGCAGAGGGTTTCGCAAAACAATATACACATTTGACCAGCTCTCCCACTTGTTACACTTCGAATGAAACACTGAGTTTTAATTAAAACAATCTCGGATCACCTTCAAAAGGTTTAATAAAAGCTGCGCTAAAAGTAAGGTCCTTATGAGTCCTTAACAGCGTGCTTACTCTAACAACTAACTAATTTCTCCTGATTTAATTAAGCTTTCCCAAAAAAGTAATTCTTTTTTTTTTAAGTTTAATAAAACTCACCGTTTAAAAGTAAACCCTATTAGATGGGCTTAATAATTATTTATTCATTTGTTTAAATTTGCTTTTGGCTTCGTTTAATTATATGATAAAATCTAATGAGATTTTAACCAGTTTTCTTCATAAATATTTTATGACTAAAAGATTTATAATGCTCTCCTTATGAAGTGGGGGTCAAAGACATAAATGAGACTCATAAATTGTATTTACTCTATCTACTCTTCCAATGGGCATCATAAGAACTCAGATGTTTGAAAACACTGAAAAAGAAATGTCAGTCTCATCCTTAGAACGGCTAGAAATGAACGCTTATCATGGAAAAGGGGTTTTCTGCTGAGCTTGAAGATTTCCGCTTGTAGAAACATTGAAAGAAGAGAAGTTTACATTTTAGAAAGGAGAGATCAACATATTACATTACTTGGGCATGATAGGCCAGTACCAAAAACAAATATCTCACAACTCAACATCGAAAATATCAAATATCTCAATTAGAACAGCGACAACAAGAGAAATGTACCAGCGCGCACCAAATGTGAAGACTGTTTTACGATTTCGAGCAGCACTGGAGACTACAATAACCTGATACTTGCGTCATGTATGTGAGTGATTTGATTGCAACATCCATAATTTTAATTGTTTCTGTAATCATAGAAAATTAAAACAAAAACAATAGCACTACCATCTGTAAAGTTTGTCTCTTTCAAACTCCCGAACCTGTAGGCTGTCGGCAGCAGAGACCTTCCATGGATAGATTGTGTGGTTCAATTGGGAACTTTTTTTATTTATGCCAATGTTACATTACCAGGTTGACACGCAATGAGAAATCCAATTTAGCTGCAATCTTTGATAATATAGCGGTAAATTAACTATATTATTAAAAAAGAATATAGCATCGCCATCTGTGAAGACCGTTTTCAACAACCACAGTGATAGGCCTTTAGTCATAAGTAATCTGTTAGGAGAAATCATAGTCCATATTAGAATTCGGCTGTTATTGATTTAATATGAATAGTTTTCCTCTATATTATGAGTCCAAATTTTGCAGATATTAATTCAAAATGAAAGGATCTTTAACAAACTTCTGACATCATAGAGGCTTGAGACAGATTCCTTTACGGAATCAGTCTAAGAAAGGTATATATAATTTTTCATCTGTTACATGAGATATTTAAAGTCATGAACAAGAATTAAAACACTATTTCAATACGAACTCAGGTGCATCTGACCATTCCTCCCACAAAGTGGATCTTGCGATTCAATTGGTCCACGATGATTGCAAGATGAATCCTACAATTCATTAGATACACTGTCAAAACAAATAGGTTTATATCTTCAACTAGGTAATAGTACTTGAATTCTTACTTCGGCAAAAGATGATATCGTAATTCTCCTCCATGGTAATACCAAACCTCTACCGTTGAAAAATCAAGGATATTATATTAAAGAGTTGAAATGAAAAGCTGTTTCCCATTATTCTCACTAATCAGTTGTGGAACATCTGATTTTTAACTTTAAGAAAGACTAATCTACAGGAAAAGATAGGCTGAAGCGTCGTAAGACTTGTTTGCCATTACAAGTGAAGACTGCAGGTTCGAATCTTGACCATGAAACAATATTTTTAGCGTGAAAGATGAATAATTTTGCCCACTCCATCCCTTGAAAAGAGCAAATAAATCCTGCCCTGACATGATATATTTGCTCATGTAATCGTTAAAGAGAAACTTGAGTCAGGTGATTTAGAATATGGTCTGGCCATACGTACCACACTTTCTGCTCTTAGTGCGTTACTAAAGATGAAAACCTATAAGTTTGGTTTTCTTGAGTCAGGTGATTTAGAATATGGTCTGACCATACATATCAAATGAGCCACACTTTCTGTTCTTAGTGCCTTACTAAAGATGAAAACATATAAGTTTGGTTTTCTTGAGTCAGGTGATTTAGAATATGGTCTGGCCATACATATCAAATGAGCCACACTTTCTGTTCTTAGTGCCTTACTAAAGATGAAAACATATAAGTTTGGTTTTCTTGGGTCAGGTGATTTAGAATATGGTCTGGCCATACATATCAAATGATCCACACTTCTGCTCTTAGTGCGTTACTAAAGATGAAAACCTATGATTTTGGTTTGTTTAAAAACAACCAATATGTAGGGAAAAACTTTTTGCTCCGATGACAACATGAAAGAAGCTGTCAGTAAATTTGTCCATCAGTAGTCAATGGAAAATGTGAAATGATCAGAGACAGATAACTACTCGACTGGGACAACCTTAAATATATTATTATTTTCCCGATAAGTAAAAATAACCTCAAGAACTCTAAGAGTTCGAAGCATCTTTTCCATATAATATTTGTTGACAAAAACTTGTTTCATTTTTACATATACTACACTAGAACTCATTGCACAACTGCAGAGGTTTATACATAATCATAGAAGAGGTGTTTATTGTCACAACAACATTTTTTTATTATTTTCCTGAATAATAAAACAACCACTAGTCTCGATTAAGAAAATGTATACACGTTTTTAATAACTTTTACTTTACAATCAATTTAAGTTATAGATTCTTGAAAAAGTATTAAAAAAACCATGAAATCAAAAGTTAAAAAAAATTAGCATTTATTTCTAACGGTAAAAATGAGAGCATTTATCTTTCAATTAAAGTTTAAAAAATGCATACTGGATTTGTTTAAACTTTAAAAAATTGGATGAAAAAATGTTCGGTTCAACTTTTATGTAGTTGATACACATGTTTCAATATGAGATTAAAAGATACATTACGCTAGAATATATAATTAGAAGACTGTATAAAGGTATTTTCCAAATGAACTTCATATATGTGTTCAGATTCAGAGAGAGAATTATATCTTAATAATTAAATACAATGTTTACAATTTAGTAGAATTAATTATTCCGAAAATGATGTAATCTGAGATCATTAGTCAAGATTCAAAGCAGTTTGAAGAGGGTATATTTACTGTTGAGCATAAAGGGTTATTATTTCTTAAAATAGCAATAATTAAAAACTTCTTAAAAATAATTGAACAAAAGTCTTCAACATTAACTGTAGCAACTGATGCCTGCTTCATTTGCAACCTAGGTCTCCAGAATCCTTCCTTAAGGTTCCTATAATATGAAAGTATGAAACAAAAATTGAAATAAATGACCGAACGCTTCGATAACGCTAAAAAGGTTAAGAAAAGGAAAATAATTACTTTATATTTCATTTATTTAACTTTTTATTAAAAATAAATGTTTTACCACAAGATATTAGTTCCCAAACAGCTAACTTTATGAGCAGTATATTTCGACCATCAATGTGGATCATCTTTACGTATTTTGCAACCTACTGTATGGCTACATTCTTGGTCAAAATATATTTAATAAACTGACTCTTGGAGGACTAAAGTTTCACTATTTTATTGTTAGTCTTTCATGTAAAAAAAAGCTTACATAAACTTTATTTGCTTGTATATATTTTATTATATATATATATATATATATATATACACTTTTTCGATGAAAATACGATGCGAAATAGACAAATACAGTTCAATGTACATAAAGAAACATAGAGAAATTAAAAACACACACTTACAGTCTCTAATTTTCGGTTGAACCGTCTTCAGGAGAGATAAGAGGGAGAAACCAAGCGCACTGGTACAGAGACGGTTCCAGAGACGGATCTCCAACCGTCTCTGTACCAGTGCGCTTGGTTTCCATCTCTTATCTCTCCTGAAGACGGTTCAACCAAAAATTAGAGACTATAAGTGTGTGTTTTTAATTTCTCTATGTTTCTTTATTTACATTAAACTATATATATATATATATATATATATAATATATATATATATATATATATATATAAATTTGTTATAAGTAAATAAATATGCTTACTCCTTCACTTATAAGTTTTTCTGATTTGTCTCTTTGTCTCGGAACAGTCAAACTATGCAAATTTAATCCTGATTAAGAGTTGTTCATTTTTGGCAATATTTCAAACGTAAATTAGTTAGTTATTGAAACAGTATAATTAATATTTTGCTTATATTTCTTGTTTTTTTTTATTTTTTTTTTGTTTACAAAAATATGGTCTAGTTCTCGAGCAGAACCATCAAGAACGCTGACTCCAGAACGGGAAGTCTTCAACCTAGCTATAGTCAGTTGAACGAATGCAATTTTTATTATGCTCATAAATATTGATAAGAGTTTTATTGAGGTTAAAAACCTCTCAGCTGTTCAGGCATTCCTGCAGACTTGGACAGAAATGTGCATTGTGATTTGGTTTGTACCCAAATGATATTTCTTTTCATTTCCACTATTACATCTTATAGTAGAATCTTTGAAGGCGTAATAAATTCAAGCCTAAATAGTATTCTATATATATATATATATATATATATATATATATATATACATACATATATAAATACCATGATAAACGAAAAACGGTCCGGCAGGACAAATAACAATTAAAATAAGCAGTGACACATAAACAGAAACACAACAAAGACTCACTTTTCAATATTTCGACCGTAATGGCGGTCGTCCTCAGGAGAAGAAGTGAATTGACGGAGGGACGACAGTCAACTGAAGAACTCACAGGGTGAGGGCTAAAACAGTGCTGCCGCAAAGGAGACAAATAAAAAAGGAACTAGGAAGTCGAGAGCAAAAATAAAAAAAAAAAAAATGTTTTTGAAAGGTAGAAAAAGTACATATATAAATATATATATATATATATATATGATTTGCTCTCCACATATATATATTATTGTATATTGGCAGCAGATTCTCTTGTAAACATATTTTATTAAAGTAGAGGGCAGCTTCCACATTCACGACCTTTTTGCTGGTGTTTTCTAGTTTTCTAAATAGTTTTCTTTGGTAAGGAGTTGTCCCAGAGATATCGAAGAAATATATTATAAGTAAAACTATATTATTGAGTAATCTACGAATAAGTAAAAATATATTATTGAGTAACCTACGAATAAGTAAAAATATGTTACTGATTAACCTACGAATAAGTAAAAATATATTATTGAGTAACCCACGAATAAGTAAAAATATATTATTGAGTAACCTACGAAATTATTTCTTGGATGTCTTTGGGACAACTCCTTCATGAAATCACTCCCCAGCAAAGAAAACTAGAATACACCAGCAAAAAGGTCGTAAATGCGGAAGCTGCCGTCTACTTTAATAAAATATATATATACCAGCTAAAATATATTCTTCAAATAAATAACAAAGAAAACCCATCGTCTGCTAACTACATGTTTGTTAATTGTTATATAAGGCACCCTGGCTACCATCGGTCAGATGTCTAGGATGTTGGGCTTTTTCTATTAGGTGGTATTGAGGGTCTGTTAGAAAACTTCACCTCTGAAGATGATTCCTTAAAAAAAAAAAAGTGTATCACCCTAATCAGAGAACTAAATTTTACTAAACTGAAGTGTGATAGAAAAGAGAATGTCTGACATACAAAGGCTCGGGTCAGACAGCTTAAAGTCCTCTCCGAAGAACGATATGATTAGATTTTGTGCTGAGAGGGTGATAAAATCAAGGATCAGACTGAGAATCGATCCCGGATCTACCATTTCATGGGCGTCTGCAAGCGATTGGGCTACAATCGTCCTTACGATGTAGGGCTTACAAGCAAACGACAACGGAATATGAAAAACCCAATCAAAAGTCACGTTTTAATAAAACCAATAACAAACGAAATGTAATTCTGTAATATCTATAATAAGTGCACTGACTAGTTGAGAACAATGGCAATATATGAGTAAAAATTTAAAAGAATTCTAATCAAATTAAAGAAGCGGAGTGACTTGAAGACAAGCCTGAGTTATGGCCCACAGTGTGTTATTTTGGTGCACTTTATGACCCTACTACAAACGTGAGTGATAGCTCATTGCAAGATGTTACCCTTTTATAAAAAGAATATTGCTTTTTTTATAATATGAAATCTACCCTTTCACTATAAAACAGTTCCTCCTTAATTGGAAACTAAAAAAAAAGTATACAATCTGTTTTATGAGCCCTTTCATAATTCAAAAAAAAAAAATCTATACATGTTGTAATACTGAAATTATTCATGTATACAAGCCCACCAAAGGCAACTTGCCCTGTATTGGATGTTGCACCAGTAAGAAACCTTTTCAAGTTGCTATGAAGTAACATGATTTACTGCAGTAGCCGTTGTAAAGCTACTACGAATCCATATAGTCATACTGAAGTAGAGATATATTTTTCGATACGAGTTTTCAGATTCAATCATAAGTCAAAATTTGTACATTTAATTAGGAATAAATACATTTTTATTTTTTTTTTAAAAAATATCTCCAGATTTTTTTATTTTCTAACTCTCTGAATTCCATGATCATGCCAAAATTTCAGAACTCTTAAAATTAGTACATTAGGATAAAAAAAATGTCCAAAAGCACATTTTGGATAAAAATGTGACTTTTCTAATTATTCTAGTTATGAAGTCCTAGTCCTAGAGGCATAAAGTAATGAATTTTCATTGTCCATTTTTATCAATGGAAATCCGTGATGAAAAAGAGAAAACCATGTACACGACTAACAAAAAACGCAGTAAACATCTTCAACCAAAACCAATTGTAACGGCTTTATATTTGGGGTAAATGATACTCTCTTACCTCGTATATCGTAGTAAATCAGTCCCAATAAGACAAAATGTTTTCGATGTTAAATTAAATGGTGTTAAATCTATGTTAAATCAATGTGATATAGATTAATAGGTATAAAAGTTATAGCACATTGTTTTATTGGGACTGATATAAATTATTCAGAGTTAGTCCCATCAAGGAGCACTCCAGTAAACGTGGTGAGAGGGTAACATTTACAAATGCAATTTTAGCATACCTCTGTGATGCTAACAATATGCACATATTATAGCTTTATCATTGACACCATTTATGACATGAATTTAAAATCTCTATATTCGAAAATAAAAACCCATGTTGAAATAAGTGATTAACCGGTTGGTTAATTTGTGTAAGCGCATTCCCTTTGACTTTGTGTTTCATGTTGGCTCCATTGAAAGAGGCGTTTTGAATATTCCCCTTTCCACTGAAGATGTGGTTTTAGGTCCTTTCTAATGAGCTCAGATACAGATCAAAGCCATTGCCTCTCCCGCCTCCCTTTGCCTCCATAACCTGCTCCAAATCTCAACCCCCCACCCCTAGCCACACTTCGCCAAACATACGCCCGATTAACTTCTGTCTTTACCATTTCCAAATAAAATTGCATGGCAATTAAATAAATGTCAAATTTAAAGTTTCTATAATTTAAATAAAACGTCTACTTCTTAAAAAACAAAAGCATGTTTGGCGAACAAATTTTCATTGATACATCCTACTGTTAAACGACCTCGTTATTATCATAAGAATATATTTATTATATAAGATAAAAAGATTTCACATAAACACGTGAAATAACAATCAATGATCAAACTACAATAAGAATATAGGAAAACCTTTCAAAACCTGATATAAATGACGTCGAAAGATTAAATAAATGTTTTTCGACCAAAATTATAATGATTTAATCATAATAAATTTCGAAAGAGAAAATGGAATGAATAATCGACGAGAATATGAAATAATTATTTAATATATCAACAAATCATAGTTATAATAGTTAACAGAAGTTTTAGAAATTATCATATTAATATAACTAAAATATTAACAACTGTATGTTGGAGTCACTTGAAGGTAAAAAATTTATACATAAAATATATATTTGATATTATTATATAGAATAATCTATTTACTTGTAGATGATAAGTAACCGAAAAATAGAAAAAAGAGGTCTTTAAAGATCTTTTTAATATTTATATATATTTATTTATTTAAGAAATTTATTACTCCGTTATTTTTTTAAAGCGATTAATCTAAAAATTTATTTGACCCAACGGGTCACGGATAGTCTAGTATATAAAAAATATGATTCGTTGAAATGGTGACCAATAGGAGAGTAGAGTTTGTAGATCCATGCGTGCGGTCCCAGTTACCCGCTGCCTAGCGAAGCCTCCGTTATTCCGCCAATGGGTATAGAGGTTGTACAGTCCCTCTGTGATATAAGAATATTGGGAGAAAACATAAGCCTCACTTTGCAGTGTATTCCTGTTCGCTTTCTATTTTTGATTTTTGTGGTGGTAGGGTGTTGGTTTTGTCTATTTTCTGCTGCGGAAATTATAATATATATAAACAACAAGATTTCAAAGTAATCATGTGAACAAAAAACAAACTCCAAACCACAGTAAAAATTCAGAAATATGAATAAGACCTTTCAAAAAGAAAAACTAGTCTTCGGTTTTGTAGGTACCCAGAAAGTTGTTTAGAGGGCTGGTTCTCCGATAACAATTGCGAATATAGTGATATTATGCAGGCCTTAATTCATTAATTACACTTAATCTTTTTGCTTTGTTCCATGTCAATAAATCTCCAAAATTAAAAAAAACAAATATTACTTAATTTAACTTTTTAGAGAAATATGGGCTCGAAAAATTAAAAAAAAAAAAATAGACTCAAATGATGTTGACAGATACAGGATGATATAGGACATCACTTTATTTTACTTTTGAAGATGGAATATGGTTGAAACCGGTTAAATTTTTTTCAGTCTCGGTTCCTTGGTGCTTTTTCTATTTTCTCCTTCACGGCAGTACTACTTTAGTACTCCAATAAGAGAGTTCTTCAGTTGACTGACGTCCCTACCTCAATTCTTTTTCTTCTCCTGAGGACGGCCGCCTTTTTTTCTTTTATGAAGAGAACATATAAGATAATATGGTGCATTTTGCTAATTATGTTTCAAAAGATAGTTAAATATTGAAATTTGATGATGCCTTGTTGACTGGTTCGTTAGGATTGTAGATATTTGATTTTGAATCCAAGACAACTAAGTGATTATTAAAGTTAACAGTCGTATGATGAAATCTGGCAGAGGATAAAAGCAATGGAAGAACATGAAAGACTGAGATAGAACAGAGAGAAGTAATTAGGTGGAGTCTTATCTAACAAGTAGGAGAAGGGTAGAGAAAGCCAGCCACCTTTTATAGGGTGGATCAATATAAACAATATCAGAGCTAATTATCCAGGCTGAATGCACCATGAATTTATATCACTCTGGGGTGCTGCAGGCTTCTGTCAACTGAGCCCTTAAATATTCATTGCCCACACAGCCAACAGCTCCCGACTATAATAACCTTCTATTGACCTACACTACTAATTAACCGGAACACTTCTATTGCCACTTCAATATTCCTTGTCGCTTCTACTCCTCCGACTATCCTCTCTAATCTCAACTACACCTCACTGGCTCTTTCTTCAAACCCCTAATTATTAAGCAACTAAATTTCTTATTTCCCCATGCAACATGCATATGGACAAACATATGTTGACAAACATGTTTTCATATTTTAAAAACATATTTGACACCTTGATAGAACAAATTTGACAACGCAAACAAATGAGATAGAATAATCTATACTACATTTTATTTATTTTACTCTAGAAATTTCAGAGAGTAAGAGATAGTTAGAACTCATCTCTCCCTCCCTCTATATCTTTCTCACACATACATACACACACACACACACACACACACACACACACACACATACTTTAGTAAAATAAATATTAGATAACAAATTAAAATTAATCATACGTGCAAGACTACGATGGTATTAACAGGACACTGAACAAGCAGATCATGTTAAAGGAGCCTTGATCTGCTTAGTTATTTCTTTTATCAATATTTCATCCAGTTTGTAAAGTTCTGGACTATTGTTCATTAAATTTCCATAGAAGTTCTTTATGAGTGCACTTTCAATAATATTTCTCATTCTTTTTGAAGGAACAACAATTAATTCCTTTGCTTCACTCCAATTTATCATATGATTTTTGTTAGAAGCCCACATTTGGCTTCTAGGGGCACGCTCGAAACCTAGCTTGAATTTAAACCGTTAGTTTTTTTCATTTATTTAATTTGTTTGTTTTTTTATTTTGTATTTTATTTCATTTTTTAAATTTATTTTTGTATTTATTTCCTTTATTTTTTGTTTTCTTCACTTTTATTCTCTTTTTTTAAATAACAATTTTTTTTTTATTTTCTCGACTCATTAGTTCCTTTTTTATTTTTCTCCTTTGCGGCAGCACTGATGTAGCCCTCACCCAGTGAGTTCTTTAGTTGACTGTTGTCTTTCCGTCAATTGTCTTCTCCTGAAGACGACCGCCATTACGGTCGAAATATTGAAAAGTGAGCCTTTGTTATATTTCAGTCCATGTGTCACTGTTTATTTGAAGTGTATATATTATATATATATATATATATATATAAGAATTATGTTATATTTTAATTTAGTGCAAATGAATATAAAAGTAAGAGTAAACCTGTAATTAAAAAGGGAACAGGCTACAGAAATAAACTCCCTCTTGGGAGGGTTACTACCCGTGGGGAAAATATTAAAAACAAGCAAACAAACACACACACACACACACACTTATATACATATTCACCATGTTTCAAGTATGTAAGCAAACATTTGACGCCTAGGGTTAGTTTTGCATAAGATAAAGAACCTCGCAATTACTAACTGGATCTGCAATTAAGTCTACCATATAAATTCTTGAAAACACAAACAACTACGAGTATGACAGTATAATCTATGCCACAATCTATTAATGTAGTATACAGATTTCAGACAGTAAGAGATGTTTAAAAGTCATCTCTCTGTTTAACACACACATACATATGCACCATGTTTCAAGTTTGTTAGCAAGTATTTGACGCATAATGTTTCAGTGATAGTTTTCCAAATAAAATAGAGGACCCCACTTTTACTAACATTAGATTTGCAATCAAGGATACAATAAAAATTCTTGACAACTCAAACAAATCAAACAGTATCATCTAATCCACAATTTATTTAATGTAGTATACAAATTTCAGATAACAAGAAATGTTTAGTGATGATAATTTTATCTTAATGTCTAGACTTAATGCTTGGTTTACACGGTAGCTGTAGTATTAAGTCGTGAAGGAGTGGTTCTCAACGCGGTACTCATGCACCTCTAGGAGTCCTCAGAGGATAATAGGGAGTCCACGAGGAAAAACACTACTCTGAAGGTCCAAGGCAGACAGTTAATGGTACATTTTAACTTTATATTGGTATATCAGGATAGCATAACCAAAAATATATCAACGCGTACCCTGTGAGTATATTCAAATATAATAATTAAAACATATGGCCCAATAGTGCCGTCACTTTATTATAATATTTTAATGTTTTAAAATATTATATGAATTTTTTTTTGCTATATTCAAAATTGATTTGTTTACAATTTATTTGCGCTAACTTTATAATATGCTAATAGAAAAATATATTGTTGTTGTTTTAAAATTACTTTTGATTAGGAATTGATGTAGAAAATGTAATGAAATGGTTTCATAGTTAGAGTTATTAATTAGCTAAAAACGAATATTTGTTTGAAAATTTACGCATGCATGTTCAATGAATGTTTTTAAGTATCTACGGAGGCACAGATGATAAATAAGATCTCAGAGGGTACACAAGAGAAAAACTTTGAAGACCCCTGCTGTAAACTAATATGGACCATCGTACCTGAAAATAGTTCAAGGAACTTTTCGACTCCGTAATTTCCTGGAAACCTGTATGAAGGATCGTTGAGCGAGTCCATTGTGTGGACTTTGATCCTTTTGATCATGAAGCTGATGTTGTCCGACTTGCCATCTTGGTTGAAATCTGCAACACAACGATTATTATTATTATTATACACAATAAAGAACCAATCATAATCAAACACCAGCCAAAACAAAGTACTAGTGATGAACCGACAAATACAGATAGCAACAAGAAATGAATGCAATTTGGCAATCATTAAATGTGTATTAAGTGGTATCAATGTAAACTGCAATTTGATGATTCAAAATCTATATTCTAACAAGGAGGAAGAACTATATTCAAAAACTCAGTTGGGTTTTTGACTCTGACGAAGACCGCTTGTTACGGTTGAAAGATCTTAGTCTTGTTTTCCCATTTCATATTGTGGTTTGATCATTGACATATATATATGCCAATTTCATGCTTGGTTACCTTTTTTGAGAGTTTCTCTAATGTCCTACAGGCTCTTCTTCTCAGTTCCTCGAGGAATAAAAAAATCAACTGGTCCAAACATTTCTTTTCATAACTATACATTCTAACACTATTTAAGAACTAACTAAATGTTATTTTCAATAAAACATTCGACATGTTCGTTCTCGCAGACCATCACCAGGCGAAGCCCACGACCAAAGCACAGGGTGCCTTACAATGTAATAAAGAAAGTAAAGTAAGAATGTAGTTCTTAAATAGTGTTAGATATAAATAGCGTTAGAATATGCAGTTATGAAAAGAAAAGTTTGGGCCAGTTGATTTTTTTATTCCCCGAGGAACTGAGAAAAGCCTGTAGGACATTAGAGAAACTCTCAAAAAAGGTAACCAAGCATGAAATTGGCATAAAATTTTTAGAAAAATGTTTCAAGAAGGAATGCTACCAACCTTCACTAATAAATATATAAATATAAATATATATATATATATATAATTATTATTATTTCATATTTATGAAGTTAATTTTTTTTATTAGTTTATTATGATTATATTTTTCTCTCGTAGCTGTTCTTCTTCAGCATTCCTACTACATTTTTTCGTTTTCGTTGTGACCGACCTGTGCATATTCTGTGAAGCTGTCCATTTAGCTTTCATCTTCTCACCATATATATATATATATATATATATATATATATATATAATATATATATATATATATATATATCACTGTTCAAACCACAATATGAAATGGGAAAACAAGACTAAGATCTTTCAACCGTAACAAAAGGTCTTGGTCAGAGTCAAAAACCCAACTGAAACACTAGATGCAGAAAACATGTTTCAACATCTTAACATGCAGATCTTAGTCTTGCTTTCCCATTTCATATTGTGGTTTGATCATTGATTATTTCACGTGTTTATGTGAAATCCTTTTATATATGTATATGTATATATATATATATATTATACTGTTAAACTTAGCAGTAAAGTCTGCGTTGACAACTTTTTTGCTGAAGTTCTTAAGCCTTCCAGCTAGCTTTTGATGAGTGATAGGTATTTTACAGAGAAGTTCAGATAAAGATATGTAGGTACAGTTGATAAGACGAAAGACTAAACACTTAGTGTTTATTTTATTTAGGGCGTTGATTTTGGGTGTATAGACATATACCTATCCATCTTCTCATCCTAAAATCTTTGCCTTCTTTTCATACATACCATAAATACTACTTTTCTCCTTTGTTTTTGTGTGCGTATGTGCGACACAGCCAATGTACATTCTGAGTACCTTTTATCAATTTATTCCTAAATATCAACATCCAATTTGATTCAGATTGAAATCTATTGATATTAATCATTTTGTCAACCACAATTTAAAAAAAAAAAGACTGAAAAAAAAACTTCAATTATCATGCAAAATAAAAAAAAAAGGTCTTTTTTGTTAATTACCGCATGAAGTTAACAGTTTGCATAAAGAAATGGAGGCTGGTTGGGTGGAAGGGTGTTTTTGAAACACCCAAGACTAATAATTACCATAGGAGACTAATTTGAAAGCGGCATAGGGGGAGGATAGGGAGAGCGGGTGGACATGTGAGGGGAGGCGAGCATTAGTCAGTAGCAGCCAGATTAAATCTGAGGTATAAAAATAAATATGCACGCCAGGGGTAGAAGAGGTAGTTAGTCAGTGACACACCCCAAATCCCTTCACACACCCTTTGGAGACTATTTAACAAATTACTCACAAACCGATTAGCCTCTTTCTATGAAAGATATCCAATTTTAAAACTAAAAACCTGCCTAACGTTTATGCTATTGAACCATGTGTTAATTTAATTTACAAAGATTATAAAACTACTTACGAATTATTTATATATTAATTAATTGTAAAACGTAAGACTAAAGACAGCATGTCTTCCGACAATTCAAATAAGTTCGGACAGTATAATACTTACCGCCAGAACTTACTTGCATAAAATTTTATACTTTAAACAACATTCATGAGTGGCAGTTATCAGCGACTCTTTAACACATACAATTTAAAATATAATGATCAAACCACAATAAGAAATGGGAAAACAAGACTAAGATCTTTCAACCGTAACAAGTGGTCTTCGTCAGAGTCAAAAACCCAACTTCAGTTGGGTTTTACCTTTAGACCACTTGTTACGGTTGCAATGTCTCAGTTTTTTTGTCCCATTTTTTATTGTAGTTTAAATATTGAATGCTATATATATATATATATATATATATATATATATATATAAAGATTTCACATAAACACATGAAATAACAATCAATGATCAAACCACAATAAGAAATGGGAAAACAAGACTAAGATCTTTCAACCGTAACAAGTGGTCTTTATTAGAGTCAAAAACCCAACTGAAACACTAGATGCAATACACATCTGGTGAGAGGTTGAGAAGAGTGGGAGGAAAGAGCGGTATTTTAAAAAGTAGAAAATTGTTATTTCTCGTGTTTATGTGAAATCTTTTTATTTAAAATATAAATAAAATCTACGTTAATATAGAAATCATCATCATATACAATTACCTAAATATAAAATTACTCATCACATATAGATCTTAATAAAAAACAACTCCTCATACACAATTTATCTTAATATAAAATTTCTTATTAACTGTATTTTTTTGAGGGTTGAGTTAAGGGTCTGCTGGAAAGCTGCAACTGTGACACAGATTCCTCAAGCAAATATTGATTCTTCCTAATGATTCTACATTGACAGTCCTACATTTTGCCAAACTCTAGAGTATTTAGAGAAGAAATCTTTAACAAATAACGGGCATCGCACAAGCTTGAGACTGACAGCTTTCATATCCGAGGATGCACAATGTGCTCCTGCTTCTGCGTGAAAAGACCTGCTCCTACCAGTCCAGAGACGAACACAAAAGCTACTGGGCTACTTCGGCTCCTTTCAATTCATAAACAATTCATTTTAAGATAAAATTCCTAGTCATATAAAATTCACCATATCATACAAATCATATCATTGTACAATTGTTTGACATATGATATTCATCTTAATATACAATTTTTCTTCATAATAATACATTATCGCGTACAATATCTCATCATATACCATCGTATCATATATGATAATATACCATCATATACCATTACTGTTATATGATGGTATCATATATGATATGATACCTGATTATATGCCGTTCATATTATTACGGAAAAATCTGTGTATCAGTCCATTAGACCTTTGTAAACTTACAACAAAGTGTCAAATAATTTTTATTAGTAATAACCCCTCAGTAAAGTGGGCTTGACCTGCTGATTTTAAAGTACTTGTCTGCCATGTACACCATGCCGCTGTGCAACGGGAGTGGTCTCTCGTAAAGAGGAGTTCTTATGGATAAACAACTCAGTTCTCACTGCAAAAGGCATGTATAAGTACACCTTTCCTCCGATTGATAAGAGTGTTCTGCTTGTCATCCGAATGCACACTAATAGCTATCAGTATTTCGAAAACGACAATAAGTTCAGGTCTCGTGGTGGCTGTTGTTCCAAACGCAAAGCAGCTAAAATGGTTCACCGGTTTGCCAGGATTCTTTTGTTAATGTGTAAGAAGAAGTATCTTATCCCGTGCTGGCTGAAGGAAGGGGGCAGTTCTGAAGCTCTAAAGCTTCTACAAATAAGGAGTGAATCAGTTTTTGAAGGAACTAGATCCCATTCAGAAGAGAACTCAGAACTCATCTAATCAAAAGTGGTTCGAAAACTGCATGGAATAATACGAGTTTGCTCACTTATAAACTAGATTTCCCCTCGCCTCAACACAACAAAACATCAACCCCCGCCCTCTCCTCCCATGAGACCAGATAGTAATCTTTGGGCATAACTCCAATAGAATACTTTTTCATGTTTCCCAAACTTGGGGAACAACAAAATCTAGCAATGTTCAGAGGAAACAAACTCTTCAATCAAAAATCCTTAGAAAAATTTTCCACTGTCCTTTCTATATACCAAATCAAACAATTTATTCATACCTAAGGATTTGAACAGTTCTTCAAGTGTCAATATCTCGCTACAAAACCTTCCACAAAAATCGTTTTAACAATAATAATCCCTTAGTCCTAAACATCTCCTCAATAAATATTCCAGGAAATCCACAAAGACGTCTGAAGAGAAAGTGGACAAGAAATTTTTTGTTGAATTATTCTAGTGACATATTTAATCTAATTGTATAACTTATTTTTCACGCCAAAAAGTATAATCACTGGATTATTTTTTCCCTCTTGCCTCCATGTGCAAGTGTATATATTTCTTGCATCGTTGTCACTAGTGTTGTTACATTTACGTTGTTGTGACTATGTAAAATAAAAAATTAAAAAAAATGTTTCCCAAACTTAAAACAATACACTGTGGATAAAATTTAGAACCGTCAGAGTAGGTTGAGAATATTACAAAATACAAAAATGGAAGAAACTTTATGCAATTTGTTTTCCAAGGGAAGTGGACTACTCTACTTCAGTACATAACAATTACAATAATAAAACAATGTTATTGGAAAAGTTAATGTCATTTTAACACAACTCGTACGTGAGTTAAACATTTTATCAGACATATCCAGCAGACCGATGATAATGGGCAAGTCCAGAAGACAGTCAGACGAGAAGAGAATCTATCGAATAATCTATTTATGTTCTAATAAACTAAATTTTTATATACGTCTTAAACAATTCCGGAACAGAAAAGGTCGAACAAAAATAAAAGAAAATAACGATTTATAGAAATATAGAATATACACTTTCAACTTTACTAAAAATACAAGAAGTAAAGTTGTTTATTGGGTTAAAAAGTCAAGAAAATGTTTCCCAGGGTGGTGAAGTAATTTGAAAATGTATTAGTTTCTGTTGAAATGGCAGGAGCAGGAGAAAAGGGACCATAAAAGGGTGCTTTTGCTTAAATAACGGTCGGTGAAAAGCAGCCCAGAGACGAAGGGTGAGTTACGAGTGGAGAGGGAAGCAGTAAAAGCGGAAGGTTTTGAGAGAGGGTGACCTTTCGGGCTACTAAGCGTTATTTCAACAGCTAACCTTGCAGTGCAGCGTTTGTAATAATTAAATAACTGAGCCTCTAAACTGAATTCATCTGGCGCCCACCATTCTATATTCTATACATTACAACTATGTATGAAGAGACTTGTGACTCAATTCAACATTATAGTTCAACTTGTTTGCACAGAAAATCACGGCCCATTCACACGTCCTAAACACTCCCATCACATAGTATATAGCTGCAAGTTAAATGGAAATATACATCTTTTTGAACTCAACTCTCTTCCTAAGACTGACTGACTAGTTACTAATAAGGATTTATAAGCATGAGCCAAAGCTGAACTTAATAACCTTCCTATGTCCACAGAAGCGCCGATTCAGTAATAGAGGCCCTTAAGAGTCTGCTAGAAACTTCTTTTCTTTTTGGACGAATTTTCACTTCCTTGACAATAGTCCACAATAAATTCAATTATCAAAGCTCTTATCCAGATTTTATTTTCCTCTACAATGCCAAATGTCTAAAAGCAGTGCACTTATAGAAGAAAACCCTACAAACATAAGAACTTAACTTCTATATCAGATCCCTCATTCGATCCTGCAATATTTCAAACACATCAATTCCTTTTGTGTTTCTCCCTTTGTAAATTCTTGTACACTATAAATTCCATAAATAACTTCTGTCTCTATAATTCTCTATTAATTTTGTCTCTATTAAATCTCCATTTCCTTTTTCAATATTAACTATGTAGCCCCATAATACTTCCTAGAATAAATAGACCAATCCAGCAGAAGGTACGTATTAAGGTCTTATTCAATAGTATCTTATTTTTTATTCACTGTTAACTGCTCAAAAGGTCCTACTTCCTACAGAACTGAAAAACTAAGTATTATAACTTACCTTAACTGGCCAGGTTAGCTCAGTGGTTAACGTACTCACCTCTGAACTCATAGGTCCAGAGTTCGAAACCCATCTGGCCCTCGATTTATTTACTCAGAAGGTGATGTGCAATGTCAGGTACTTGTTAAAGATCCCTACTCTAAATACACTTAAGTTAGGCACAATTTAGGGACTCCTCAATGTAGAATCACCGATGAAACAAAAAGACCGCGAAGGTCTGACGTTTTTAACCCGCTAGAGGATCGGTTTAAACAATAAAAAAAAAATTATTTTTATCTTAGAATATCAGTATAATCTCAGCTGCTTAGAATCGTTCATACTTACTAAAATTTGCAATATGTACCAAAACTTTAGATCACACATAAAACCCTTATATTTCTTTACACTATTAACAGTCTAAAACAGTCAAACATCTTTGCAGAAAATACACCATAAATATGAGAAGCTTAGAGCTTATACAAAGATATCATATTTTCATCCTTACTCTCTGATCCATTTATGTTTTCCGTAAAATAGTACTTCATAAAGATATATCATATTTAACATTATAAAAGAATTTTACAGTAGGAAATAGTATTTTTTGTTTAATTATTCGTAAATAACACCCATTGATTGAGATCATAAATATAAAGTCTGTTGATTTTTCATAAAATAAATCTTCCCTTGCGCTTAGACGTGTTGTTTAATATTTCCATTAGAAATGAATGCTGCATAGTAACTGATTATTCAACTAATGAATGAATCATAATTAATGAGTTTGTGAAACTTTACATTTGTGTTTCAGTAAATCATAATTTACTGTTAAGTTAATTTACGTAAACTAAACAGAAGTTTAGCTTGCCTCAATTAGCTTAGTTTAAATGGTCAGGATAATAAAAAGAGATTTTGTGATGCTGAGAGAGTATGACACGCCTGTTTGAAATTAGTCAGAAGGGAGGAGGAGCATTTGTGTTTTGAATGACTTGGCAAGTGAATCGTTAAGCACAAGAGGTATACTTGGAATCATATTGGAAGGTGAACTGAATGTAAGACTATTTGTCGGAGACCGTTTAATGAAGCCTAATTCCTAACTAACCGAGATTGGGTGTCAGGGAACAGGGTCTTTAGGCAGCAGCCGTCACGCTCACACTAATGACCTCTAATGGACCATCTCCACACATTTGTCAAACCCCTCCCACCCTAACCCCCTGACCCCCTTCCAAAACCTTATCCTGACAGATTATTCAAATCCTCATCCCGAGGGAGGGCCTTGTCCTCAATCCTAGCAGCCATTTCACACAATCCGATTAGTCGGCTTTCCTTAATTCATCAATCTCAAAATTAATAAGAAACTACTCCTGACAACTGAGCGGTCTAAGAAATGATTAAAGTGAATAAAAATCTAGCAAATTATATTGCAATATAATAATATATATAATAGCATAAATAATATTCAATAAAACCAAGAAACGGAATCCCTCAAAAAGTTCAAAAATATACATATATTAATACAATTCATATTACCTCGTAAAGGAAGTCCTGCTTGAATATGTACTACTTGCAAAACCGTTTCAAAGACCACAACAGCTACTTAGGAAATAAGACGATTTATCTAAAATTATGAACTTTACTAGCTAGACTATCTAGTATTTATCCTAGTATATGAAAATTTAATAATGTTATATGCCAAATGTACAACATAGACGTTTGGTTATGTTACTGGTAACATAAGCCATATTATCTCGTAGATTTTCATATCCACTGCGATCTAGTTGATTTTTATATTAACCTGATGTGCTCGCACCACTTAGGGGTGTGAGATGTTATTCCAGGGAGTGAGAGAAAAGTTCACTGAAATATTAAGATACTATTATTGTAATTCAAAAATTGCGACTTCCTGAGTCAGGCTTCAGTACTCTCTTGTCAATTAAAATAAAATGTATGTATCGCTTGAACACTGTGTGAGACTTGGAGGTTACAAATATATATATATATATATATATAAAACTAAAGTTTATCAGGACTCGGTCAGTTTTTCAGGTTCAAACACCTTGCTTATTTATTTTAATTCAGTGTCACGTGTTCATTCAAACTAGACAGTTGTTGCTGAAATCCACAGACTAATTTTCTTTGTAAAATAATTTGTAATGTAATACTTAGTTTTTCTGTTTCAAAATTTATACTTCTGTCTATGAAAAAGATTTTAAATAAAAACTCAAATATTGGCAATGAAAGTTTAATTTGAACCTGAAGAACTGACCGAGTCCCGATAAATTTTAATTTTGTTTCTATTCCACGGTCGATACTTTTATCAATATATATATATTCGAATATTTAGGAAACAGTCCTTCGTTAATACATGTCAGAGAAATCTTCAATATACGTTTTACACCCTGAAGATAGTCGAAGACGACCGAAACGTCGGAAGAAATATAACATTGAAAACAAAACGTATGGTGAGTTGATGTACCTAGTTCCTGGTGAAGTTAAAAGACTCTTAAGGGATTTGGGAAAGTTATCCAAGAAATTAATTAAAAAAACAATAGGCCGAAAAATTCAATCTGACACATATATATCACTTAATTAAACGAAACACGATCCAAACTGGACACAATACGAGTTCAAAATTCAAGAAGAGTAACACACAGAGTAAGGAAACACACTTACAGACTCAAATTTTCGGTTACTCAAGGATTACGTGAAAATTTTAGTTTGTAAGTGTGTTTCCTTACTCTGTGTGTTACTCTTCTTGAATTTTGAACTCGTCTATATATATATATATATATATATATAAAGATTTCACATAAACACATGAAATAACAATCAATGATCAAACCACAATAAGAAAATGGGAAAACAAGACTAAGATCTTTCAACCGTAACAAGCGGTCCAGAGCCAAAAACCCAACTGAAGTCATGATGAGGCATGTTAATGTTAAGAGTTAATGCCATCTACAAAGTTGGGTTTTTGACTCTGACGAAGGCCGCTTGTTACAGTTGAAAGATCTTAGTCTTGTTTTCCCATTTTCTTATTGTGGTTTGATCGTATATATATAACCATTATGAACAATAATGCCAAACTTGGTTGAAACTTGTTTCTAAACGATCTTCCCAATTTTCCATCTTTCGAATGATCAACATTCATATTCAGGAGTGAATAACATCTTGGGTGAATTTTCATGTTTATATTAGAGAAATGAGGACAATGGGAGTTGTTTAGAAAGAAAAGGAAAAGAAGTATATAGGAAATAGTTACCAGTGTTTTTATAGATGGCATTAACTCTTTGAACATGCCTCGTCATGACTTCAATGCAAGCCTCCTCAGTGTTGTACTTCTGGAAGAACAGATGATCAGCTTGCAGGTAAAGCATGCAAGTCGTCTTTGAATCGACAACTGAGGAGCTCTGCACCAGGGAAGGTCTCTTGACAACGATTTCATCTTCATCAGCATGAAGACCAGACCCGAATACAACCTAAAACAAAAATACGAAAATAGATTAATGACCTCATGCAAAACAATATGGTTGTTTTCAATTATTCGAGTTATCAAAGTCCAATCACAGAGATATTTTTTTTCCTTTAGTTATTTGGTGACACAATGTGGCATTAGCGCCTCCGGTAATGTGGCGCACCATGTTTTGAGCTATTGTCAGTGAAAAATGAACCATACATTCCCTCCTTGGACGTTGTACACCGAAATCCGTTGAACTTTTTTTGAGCCTATATTTCACTCAAACTTCACACCCCTTGAAATGTATACCATGCTCAAGGATAACAAACATAAAATTAAAGAAAGATATGAAATATACTCATAAAACAAAAACAAATCAGATATTAATTAAAAAGCTCAATGAATAACTTAATCATTAACTTAAGTAACTTAAGTAAGTACTTAATACTTAACTTAAGTAAGTATTAATCATAACTTATTCATATAAAAATATGAAAACACATAATATGATATAAACATATGATGTGAATCATATATCATATGTGATATAAACATATCAAAAATATGATTTTTTTATCAAGAAAATAATGTTTTGCTATGTACCTGGACTTTCCTCGCACATTTCCATGTATGCGAGCAAACCCCGCCTTGGGAACCCCAAGATAAATATTTGCTAAGGTTAATACAATCACTTACAAATCTATTCTTTATTAAATCATACGTCGTTCAAAGCGTTCTAAATAATTGTTGAGGTCAAATATAACAATTAGATTTTTACAACTGGCAAAACCTTTTTAACTATGAGATAACAATCTTCTATCAATTAATATAAATAGGTTTTGAGTTTATGGAGTTTTATTACTAATAATGAGTTGAAAGTAAAAAAGTAGTGCCCAATCTTCTGAAAAATCAACTGATGTGAGGTAATTGAAAAAGGGCTAATAAAGCAACAGCTGCTACAGCAGCAAGTTTTTTGGTCAGTTGGTAAGGAAAAGGTAATAAGAGTTCTCTTAATGATCCTTGCTAATGAGTTTTATTCCTGTGTCCGTTTGTGTGTTTTTCACTCACAACAATAACCCTGTTACGAGGGAGTTTATTTATGTTTACAAGTATCACAAAGACGTTTTACACAAACGTGTAAAAATGAAACTTGTTTTGGTATAATATTGCGTACCTGGGCCTTTTCGACCATACCGCAGAAATATTATGACAAACCAGGCCGATGCTTTTTTACGTGAAAGCTCTTTAGCCGTATTCCAGTGGCACTAATCTCTAAGTTAGGATAGCCAGTCACTGGGATATGCCCGAAGTGGACCACGCAGAGGCGAGCTTCGTCGACTCCACATCACGACTAGGTTCCACAGGTCTGTGAACCTTTAGGGAAAAAAAAAATGAGACCAACACGTGGTGTTCCTGGGAAGTAGCTAATGGGAGAAGTTGGTTTTTCCTCTAGTAAAACCCCAAATATTTTATATTTGTCTCATAGATATATTTACGGGGATCAAACATTTATGGTGCCAGAAAAGAACTACATTTGCCCCACTGCTATGAATATGACGATTTCATTAATGCCATTTCTCGATTATTTAACTTTGTATCCTTGTTCCATTTCACAGATTTAGAGGATTAAGGTGACGTCATAGAAGGCCCATTTTTTCTTTTAATCAGTCAGCTGGAAGGAAGACCTGAGGGATTAAGTGAATTCAGCAACATTTATGGATAGTTTATTAAAAAAGTTTATTTATAATCGTATCTATTGTTTTATTCGATATTTCCTCTCTATGTGATTTTTTTAAAATATATTCATTTATTTGATCTATCTTTCTCGCACGTGTACTGTTTTTTTTTCTTTTTAAATATTGTATCAATATCAGAATGTGATGAGGAAATCAATTCATCTAGAATTACACGTTCCGATTTCATTCGACCTTCCCTGAGCATTTACCTACCAACCTGTAGCTACCGCACACTTAAAAAAATTGTATCACCACTTCCTAAATGAAGTCTTATGTTTCTTCTTAAACTTATTGACTCCACAGAACACCCGATTCTTAAGAACGTTTGCTATAATGCCTCTTTGGGTTTGGCAAATATCTCTGACGAATGCCAAATTTTTTTTCTTTTATCAAGTTAAATATGACTTTTTCACTTAAATATGATGTTAACTTAACTTTAACTTAATTTCTCGTCCAATTTTGTTTACTTTCATCTTTTTAAATATGAATTTTTCTTAGCTCCTTTTTTATAACTTTAGAGACTGAATTTAAAAAAAAATCATTTGTTATATATTGCATAGATACGAATGGAATAAACTGGGCACGGTTCATATTTCTGACGTGAGTAGGTTATCAGAATTGATAAGTTAGTATGTTAAGCTAAAGTTCTTCCTTGTTTTTTTTGTTAGTATAGAACTGCAACTGTCAAAGAAGAGGTAGGGTAACCCAGTGGCTTGTCTTATCATCCCTGAACTCTTAGATGTAGGTTCGATTCTCTCTCTAGCATAATTTATTTTAACTATTTTTTTTTCAGACGAAAAAATCCGATCATGTCGTCCTTCAGAGACGGCTTCAGACCGTCAGAGCCGAATCCATACTCATTAATGATCCCCTACAGTAAATACCCTTAAGTTCAGTAAAATTGACGACTCCTAATGTGGAATCAATATTCTCTGGAGGAATCAGCTTCAGAGGTGTAGACTTCTACCAAACCCTCAATCCCACCATTGAAAAAAAGCTGTACAGGTTCAGCTAAGCATTAATTGGTAAATACCTAGAATATATTCGAATACATACTTATAATGAAGCGAATAAAAGTCTTGTAGCATCTCATACAAGATTTTTTTTTTTACTTCCACTTCACAAATAATTATAGTGGTAATTAAAAAACTCAATTTCCATTTTTCTACAGATTTTCACATTTGCACGTTTTGAAGTCCCATTAAATTATTGGACCATTATATCTGTCAATATGTGGATGGCTAAATGTACGATAATAGGAACATTTACATGATACAAATCAAAAGTACAAAAAATTGCAGAAAAAAATAGGAAAATCTGAAATCTTGGGGATTAATAAAACTATTAATAATTAATTATTAATAACCATAATAATTAATTGATTAATAATGATTTAATTAAAGTAATCAATGGAAACTACTTTTTAGTAGATTATATCAAACTAAAACTAACTTCCTCCGATCTTTTAGGGATCAGAAAAAATTGAAATTATTCAATCAGTTAATATTAAAAAGAAAAAAACTACATTGGGCATCCAATTTTTACTCATATTTCTAAATGTTTTGGATTTTTACATCAGGGATTTTAAATTTTATTTGACATAGTTATAACGCCCTCATCGAGGATCGAACTGAACTTGCTTTACCACCTACATGAAATGGCTCTGTAATTTTGCGTATCCATGTTGAACCATTGCTACTAATAATAACAGTAAACTACTAAACCATATTGGTCTCATTCTTATAAGGTCATTAATATGATTAAATGAAGAATGCTCAACCAAAACAACTCTAGATAAGCACATACTAGGTTATTATTAACATTCTGTATTGGGGCTTCTAAATTTATCATTACTAAAATTATAAATATTTTGCTGTTAATTATAATAATAATAATTAATAATCAATAATTAATAAGTTTAATTCATTCATAATTAAACTTATTAATTATATCTTAAGAATGAAAGCATGGCCTCTCCTACGGATAAATTCGACAAGATATTGCACAGCTCACATGAAAAGTCCAGTCATCTGGATTCAATAAGCATATGAACTAACATCTTTCACAGTTCAGTTTTTAACAATGTTCTGAAACAGGAATTCTAAATTTACCCTCGGATAGATTTCATAGACTAGGGGGCCAACGCGAAGTAAGGAATGATATGTTTATTGTATCTTCCCAGAAGATCGGACTGATGTTGGCTATTACCTACTATATGAAAAGCCTAAGGTAGCACAATGTTGAACAATAGTTGCTAACAGTAAGTGCTACAACAGCAATTCACTCAACCTCACTGAAAACTAAAACTATTGAACACATGAAAAGTTTAAGGTAATTTGGATTCAATGGTATTAAGTTAGGTTAGGTTACAGTGGCCGTCCCGAGAGAGAACACACATAGGCCGCAAGCCGGTCCCTTGTGATACCACAAAGAAGAATTGGGGCTATTCTCTGCCGTCCCTGGTCCACTCAAAGCATCTCGAGAGAACAATAAATCTGGACAGATCCCTGATACCAGTGAATGCTAAGTTCTAATTCCTATCAAGTTAATCCTCAAGTTGTCTTATTACTACATGCATATTGTTAATACCACTGAGGTTAGTATGATTTCTATTAGATCTTGGTCATCTTAGTAAGATGATTGATCATCGTCCAAGATGATATTGGAGTCATTGGAGCGCTTTCGGACGTTATCCATGTTACTAACCGCAGCTAACCTAATGAGCTGTTATTAAGAAGATTGACAACATCCGAAAGCGCTCAAACGACTCCAACAACATATTACAGGGTATGACGGCTTCCCCTATTTTTAATATAAAAAAACCTTAAGTGTTCATCAATTAAAGTCCCAATGACTTTTTCATCGGTAAAATTTTCTAGCCACATTAAAATAAATGGAGTAGGTTTGTTGCGATCGAAGATGGACAACGTCCGAATGCGCTCCAACGACTCCAAGATCACCTTACGAGGTGTGACGGTTTGACCTATTTCTAATATAAATGTCATATTACTGTTTCATGTTTTGAATTTATATATATACCAAGATTTCACAATAATCGCGTCAAATAAGAATCAATGATATTGCACAATATCCACAAGATATCCCATCCCCACATGAAAAGCCTATGTTCTCTTGACGGTACCCTCGATGAACCACAGATATTACGACTACATATGTATAACAGTAAACCACTACTCCACACTAACCTCTTTCTATCAACAATACGTATATTTTTACGATGTATTTTTCGATGTATTTTGACTTTCTTCATCATTGGTCAAATAATGAAGCATTCCAGTGGCTATGAGTGAATAAAGCAGACAATAACTTTTAATAAACGAAAGATCATGCGCACTTCAAATCATAAAGTAACTTGGTAATTTATCAGTATTCCTCTTTTAATGCCAAATGAAAAGTTTTCAACTTTATTCTTGAAAAGTTTCGTCGAAAATTTAAATTCCAACAAGCTAAGTTCTTTCATCTCTCTGCTTTACGATAACTAACTTTCGAGATCAATTTATTATTTGAATCTTGTTCAAATATTCATCTTAAAATTGTTTTTCAAGTAATAGAATTATTATTTGACCAATTTAATTATACTGAGAAAATATCTGAGGTAAATTTAACAAGCCAATACTTCAATTGTTTACAGTACAATTTTATAATAACTCTTTATGGTAAAATAAAAGAACATAATATTACCTACATAAAAAAAAAATAAAACTGATGTTTAAAGCTTTTATTAAATTTATGGTTTGTATTAATAGAGCAGGTTCTTTCCAAGGTTCGGCAATTTGAGCAACAATTATAAGTAAATATGCAAAATTAATAATAGAACCTAGAGCTAATTTAAAAACAAATTAACAAATATTCAAGATTTATATAATTGTTTGTACATTCATTTAATCTTTATATGAAATGCAGAGACATGAAAGTATTGCATTGGGGTCAAAATTTTGAAATAAACTTTTCAACTTAAATAGACGTTTTCAGGTCCCTTGAGGCCACTAAATTAGGTATAATTAAGTGGTTCATATATAAAGACAGTTACTGAAAAATTAAAATTTAATTTAATTAATTAAAATTCTGCCCTTTCTTTATTCGTTTTTTTTAATGGATTTTATATTTTTTATATCTTCGTGTAAACTTACTGGAAAAAATGTGTGGGAGATTTAGAATTGTATGGATCCTAAAAGCAACCTTTTTGGCTTTTCAAGAGAGACAACTTTTTTTACTCGGGTACAGGCCTTCATCAAATAGATTATTATGTTGAATTTCTAGCCATAAGGGCTTAACTTAATAACTGTAAAATCATTATTAGTGTGGAGAAATTTGAGTATTGTTAGTACCACAGAGGTTAGTAAAGATAATACTATTATAAACCCACCTTATCTCTTTTACTGTTTGCGTATGTTCGTGCTTAGTGACACGTAGTATTGTCTACTCAAAAAATTTAAATAAAGAATAAAATAGGAAAAAATAATAGTAACAAAGACAGAAAGGAAAAAATAATAATAAATAACGGTTTAAGCAGAGCAGAACCTCTCTTTTTCATCTTCTCCTGATGACGACGAGATCAAAATAATATTGAAGTGGGTTGTGTTGCTGTTTCTACGTGTTCTTTCTTGTAATCGTTTGACAAGTTGTCCTATCTACTGTTTTATGTTTTATATATATATATATATATATATATATAGTTCAATGTACATCAAGAAACATAGAGAAATTAAAAACACACACTTACAGTCTCTAATTTTCGGTTGAACCATCTTCAGGAGAGATAAGAAAGGGAAACCAAGCGCACTGGTACAGAGACGGTTGGAGACGGTATTTTCATCAAAAAAATATATATATATATAAATTTAACAATAATCCTTGAAATAACAATCAACGTCTAAAGCACAATAAGAAAATCAGAAAAATGACTAAGATTTTGCAACAAAAACAAGTAGTCTTCGTCAGAGCTTCACTGATACAGTAAAGGTGAGACTCTGATGAGGACCACTGGTGTGAAAATATGGAACATTGTAAACAACATCACTAGAAAAGAGAAGAAGTAATATATGAATTAATTATATTGATATGGCCAAGACAAAATTATAAGGCACAACAAATTTTTGAGAAATAAAAGATATTGAATACAATGAAATAAATTGGTTGGATTGGCTGGATTTGGAATTCATTATGTTATCAAAACATATATCATGGGGATATAATTAGTATTCATGAAAGGTATGAGAACGACTCAGATTTGGGCTTCTTTAAAGGTTTTGTGGATCTGAAGGTGGGTTGGATTGCACACATTTACAGTCACTCTAAAACTAGCATACGTCTGTCTGACGGTTTTTATAAAGTTTTGACAGACATGAAGCCCTACATATAAGAATAGCGCTACAGTTCCTTTGTACTATACAGCGTCTTGTAGAGGTACATCATACCACAGGGTATACCCTTTTTCATATATTTTCTTCCATCTCACCTTTCACTCTAGTAATACATTTTCTATATAGCAGTGCCATTATTTTAAGTAGACATGATACAAATTTCACAAATTCCGGATTATTGAAAGTTATTTACGGTACTACAAAATAACTTTTAAGGTCTCACCGGTATTAACTCGTGAATTCATTTATGATTTTTTTTAAAGATCAAATATAAATAATACATTAAAGGTAATTTTTTTTAAACATTAAGATAATCTTAATTAAAACCACTATTACTTGATAAGAACGCAATCTTAATAACTCAGAGGACGCAAAAATTTGGGACACTAAATGCAATATCAACCCGTTAAATTTGGCAAGGCCTTACCAAAAATAGATGCTCCATAACAAATAAAACAAAACTTTACTACCCAAAATAGTTCTAAAGGTAAAACCTACAACTATAGACCTTTAAAGCAATAACAACACTTATTTCATTCTTTTCATTTTAATTTTTAGTACCATAAACCCAAAGAATCTGCAGAGGAAAAGTTAGGTTGCTTCAAATTAAAATATATATACTTTGCTATATTAAGAAAAAAAAATATTGACGCGCTTAATTAGAATTTACATAGTTCAGTATTTCTTAAGTTTTTTAATCAACACTAATGTTCTTCATTTAATTTGTTTTCACAACAAGAAGGCCTAAACATGTTGTAAGCACTTTTAAGAGGCCCGCCCACACTCTTCCAAATCTTTTGTTTGGCTAACCTACTAACATATTGTTTTCTTCATTGAAATTAATCAAAACTCGCAGGAATTAGTAATAAACCAACTCCCACCCGACTGTCATATTGATTAACCTTACATACTTTAGACAGCGTATAAGCTGGCGAAGGTTATATTAATACACATATTTAATGAATTCTATTCCAATTACGCCTGTAGATTTTAAGTTTATTTACAGATATTGAAAAATATCTGATATAGATTTTATTAAAAACAAAAAAAAAATGATATATGGTTAGGATACTAAACTTAGCAAATGACGTTCCGTAGCGAATTTCAAATCATCCTACAGTTGACCAAACTGGTAACGACAACAGTTCATTAAGTAGGGTATCTCGCCAGGATATTATACCCAATAAGTGACTGAGGGTATGATTTAGAAATATTTTGACTTGCATTAAAATAGGTCTTTGCTATGAAAATTGATGTTTTTGTGAATTAAATATTACTATTGTAAGTAGCAGAGAAATTAATAAGAGGAATTAAAAATGATTAAAAATCAATTGGGTTTTTGACTCTGATGAAGACCGCTTGTTACGGTTGAAAGACCTCAGCCTTGTTTCCCATTTCATATTGTGGTTTGATCATCTATTGTATATATATATATATATATATATATATATATATATATATATATGTACTTAGGGAGCAGGCCTTCTTTTAAACATATTTCATTACATTGTTTGCCTATCTTTATCTTCTCATATTTCCTAGATATTTTTCCAGTCTTCTTATTAAGGACTTCCATTGACAGGGAAGAGTTATGTTTTTGTCTATGTGTCACAGTTTATTTTAAGTATATATATGTATGATCAAATCACAATAAGAAAAAGTATCTAGGAAATATGAGATGATAAAGATAGGCAAACAATTTAGTGAAATATAAATATATATATATATATATAAGTTACGCGTGTCCGGATAACAAAAGGGTTTTTAACAAAAAGGAATATAATTAAAGTAGCTCGCACGTGATTGAAGACAAGAATCGGATTTATTAGTCAGCTCCTTCTATTTATAGGAGCGGCAATGTTGATACGGACTTCAACCCTATAGTGTCTCGCTGGCCGGCATTACTTATATTTACCATGATAAATGGAAATGGTCCGGCAGGACAGACTACACTTAAAATAAACAGTGACACATAGACAGAAACGTAACAAAGACTCACTTTTCAATATTTCGACCGTAATGGTGGTAGAAATATTAAAAAGTGAGTCTTTGTTATGTTTTTGTCTATGTGTTACAGTTTATTTTAAGTATATATATGTATGATCAAATCACAATAGAAATGGGAAAACAAGACTAAGATCTTTCAACTATAACAAGCGGTCTTTGTCAGAGTCAAAAACCCAGCTGGACTCAAAAACAGTTGGGTTTTTGACTCTGACGAAGACCGCTTGTTACGGTTGAAAGATCTTAGTCTTGTTTTCCCATTTCTCATTGTGGTTTGATCACTGATTGTTGTTTCACGTGTTTATGTGAAATCTTTATATATATACTCGATTCAATATGAAAAATTTTTCAAAAGGGCCACTACAAGTCAAATACGGAGAAAAGTAACACATAGTAATTAAACACACTTACTATCTCTAATTTTTGATATTTCCGTCTTCAAGAAAAAAGAGAGATGGAGAACAAGCATGCCGAAGAAACAACGGAAGGTAACCTTCTCAGGCAAAGTAACGTAAGATTACGTCTTCAGCGTGCTTGGTCTTTCTCTTTTTTTTCTCCTGAAGACGGATTTACCGAAGATTATAGATAGTAAGTATGTTTGTTTACTGGTGTGTGTTGTGTGTTTCTGGAAGATGAAATTAATGTAACATCGAAATTTCTCCAGTAAATCATTTTAGGAAAACAAAACTGATTGGTTGGTGCTAGTTGATAAAATTATTTCAGAATTTTCTTTTGACAAAATTCCTTCATCATAAGGAGAAGATAACAAGGAAGGATTTGGAGTTTCCCTGAGATTTCAGTTAGAGAGTGAATGGTATTAAGTAATGAACTGACATTGATTGAACCGTTTATTGACATTGACTGAATGCTACTTTGAAGTAGCAGAGCACTGCGTTGGTTCTCAATTAGAATTGACTGGTTTATTCAACTATTCACCTGAAAACTGAGTAGAATAGAGCTGATATAAAACACTGAGAGTTAGTCCGTGGTCTTTAATATAACCATATACATAAAAAGAGGGTTTAATTACAGCGACTCCACTCCTGTGACTGCAGATGCCTATCTGCTTGTCCACACATAACTCTTCTACAATATTCATCAGAAATTTAGAATATTCCTCATCTTCTTTTTGAACTCTCATATTACTAGGTAAATGGAATTTAGTAAATTTGCGCCGCAAGTAAGACTGATACAAGCATTATAGATATCAGCATCAGTTCCTCTCATGATAACTGGAAGAAGTTGTCAATTCCTGAGAGGCTACAGCCAATGCAATTAGTCTTGAACTTCTTAATTTAGAGAGAATTAGTTCTATTAAAAACTTTCCTATACCTTCCGATGCATCGAGAGCCTTTCTCTAGCATTTTTATTGAAATAGATATCAAAAGAAGAAAATATAGGCATTATGACAAAGTGTTTTTTGATTACCGACATAATTGTGTGCTGTTAATATTAACTTTTATCAATTTGATAATTTCTAAAACTTCTGTTAACTTCTGTCAACGGAGGACCAAATATATCATTTAATGATATATTAAATAATTATTTCATATTCTCGTCGATTATTTATTAATTTTTACCTTTCTAAATTTATTATAATTAAATCATAATAATTTAGGTCAAGTAACTATTATTTAATACTTCGACGTCATTTATATCAGGATTTAAAAGCTTATTATATAAAATTCCCTGCGGCACAGACGTTAGCGCGCTGGACCTCCAACGCCAAGGGCGTGGGTTCGATTCCCACAAAAGTTCCAAAATTGTGTTCAGTTTAGAACATATTTGCATGCGCAAATATTCAAACAAGAACGTCAAAGTTTTATAAGTATATAGATACATTTTTTATATATATATTTTTTATAAAGTCTTATTTTTTATATTTTATATTTATATTTATTTATATTTATTTATTTATTTATATTTATATTCTTAATTTTTACAATATTTATTTTTATATTTTTTAAATTTTATTATTATTTATAAGTTATTTATCTGATTTACTTTTGTATTTATTTTATATTCTGATCTGACTACCTTTAAAAGTAATTTTAACCTAAACTTTTTTATACACTTAATATTTTATTTATACAACTTAAGTTTTTAATTCTAACATATAATTTACTTTAATATTCTTTATAATATGTTGTAATATTTATAGTCTCTCATTCTCTTAGGAATGAAGTTATTTATTTTCACAGTGCCATACTAATAATTATTTTATTCTTCCGTTTTTCACTTTGTTCAGTTATTTTTAGTTTATTTTTCTTACTTCTCTTAAAAACTTTTCAAGTGCACTAGGTGTCCCTATTTCTTCCCTCCTGAAGACGGTTAGAGTGTAATTGTACTTTTCTATTTTGTGTACCTATAGTTTACTCTGTATCATATATGTATATAAACATTTAAACCACATCAATAAATGTAGAAACGAAACTAAGATCTTTACCTACTAGACTCACATAGAACTAGTAGGTAGATAGTATTAGGTAGAGAGTTCATAGTCCCAGTTCTGGATTTTATGGTTTAAACGACATTTATTACACGTGTTTATTGTCAAATCTTATTATACGATTGTGTGTACTTACAAAAACAAAATAAATTACTATTATTATTATTATTTATATATATATATTATTATTACTATTATTTTCACAGTATAGTTATTCTGTTGATATTTAAATACAAAATTATATTCCTATATTAATTCATAGCTGGTTTTTGAAAGTGTGCTGCTGTTTGGATAGTCTTTTCATAAAAGTGGCATATAGACATACAAAATAACATAGTTTTCTTTTATATTTATAAGCAATTGGTTCGTTGAAAACATGATAAAATTGTTTGATGAACTTTTTTTGAATACAGATGAAATGACGTTTATGATTAATGTTACCGTGATTACTTACGGAATGATAGACTTGTTTTATGAAATATTGATTATAGGAACGCTGTATTTAAAAAGAATTTTCATGGAATATTAAAAAAAAAGCCTCAAAAATAAAAAAAAAATGCTTGATTAATGGTTGTAGGGGAGGGATATTAGGGAGTTTTTAGGTTTTTTTGATTGCGAGCCAAACATGAACAGGCTGACCTATATTTTTTTTTTTTTTTTTTTTTTGGTAAACTGGTGTCTTTTCAAAAGTTAAAAGTAAAATATCATCCAAGTGATATCTCTTCATCTAGGTACATATCGGCCTAAAACAATCCAGTAACCTTCGGATTTTCAGTTAAGAAAATCAGTTTGCCCACTCTGACACTAGGGAGTTCAATTAATATTGGATGTAACAATGAAGTCACTAAACTAAAAAAAATTCTCCGTTGGTATTATTTAAAAAAAAAGAAATAGTTTTAGAAATTTAAAATGCTGATGAATTATTTACTTAAATAAATTTTACACGAATTTATTACTGTCAACTGATATAAACAAATACATCTATTCACATTCTAAGACGCTACCTGGAGAATAGATTCACCTCAGACAGGCACAAACCATAAAATATTCTACGGGAACCAGTATACAGATGAATATAAAACTGATGAACGTGTCTTGAAAAGTATTATAAAAAGCCATGTTAAATATATATTATCCTGAGGAAAGTTTGACCCTGATAACCTACTACCAAAGCCCTTCAATAAGCAGTTTATTAATGAAGAATAGTCCGAGCGTAAAAGATCAAAAGGAACAAATCTTGTATATGAGTACTCATGTAAAATCGGGAGCTGCGAGGCCCGTAAAACCTCATATATAGGAATGACCACGACTTCATTATCAAGAAGAATTACGATGCACCTTTCTGCCGGCGCGCTAAAATACCATACAACAGCACTCCGTAAGACAAAACTCACAAGGGAAATGATGCTGAATTCCACGAAAATTATCGATAAAGAAAGAAACCATGTTAAATTACAATTATTAGAAGCATTAATAATTCAATAAAAGCAGCCAGCCATAAATATCCAACTTAATAATTCTTGTCGAATTTTAAAACTATTTTCCAACAGGCCAAACCAGATTAGCCAGGTAGTAGGTGAGTCCAACCACCCTGCCTTAATCCCCCATAATGCCCCATGATCCAGGGTGATGTCCTGTGAACATTCCAATAGTAATCAACCTCTATATTATATATAAACTAACATCCTGATGATGAATGTGGTGCATTCGAAACATGTCCACTAGCAATATTGGTGATAGGCTTTATAGTTTTAATGAACATACGAAGAAGGAATTCCGGAAACTGGAGAAATTGTGTAAGAAACAGATACAAGCCAAATATGGGGTGTTATTTAACAATATATATATATATATATATATATCTTTCAACCGTAACAAGCGGTCTTCGTCAGAGTCAAAAACCCAACTGACAACCATCAGTTGGGTTTTTGACTCTGACGAAGACCACTTGTTACGGTTGAAAGATCTTAGTCTTGTTTTCCCATTTTTTATTGTGGTTTGATCATTTATTTTATGTGAAATCTTTATATATATATATATATATATATATATATATATATATATATAATAAGAATTGTCCAATGAACACACATGACTCTATAATCTATGAATTCACCACTAAATGACCTTTTCCCACATTCTTTACCACTTTTAGTGGTGATTTCTTTGTTTATATATAAATATAAATGAAATTATATCAGTCTTTGAACTCTTTCATATCTCCTCACTTCTGTTTCATCTTCAATCCACCTAAGACAGTGTGCAGCCGAAATTATCTAGAGTCGTGAGGTTAGTTTCCTCTTTTTGTTTCCGAGTTGTAATTGCTATTATATATTTTCTCTTGTACATCATAACTATCAAATAAATCTAAAAAAAAATATATTAATAATGTAGACAGCTGACAGTTAGAGTTATTATCTAAAACACCAGACATAATGAACTCATTAATTTCTCATCATGATTCAATAATTTCACTTTTTTAACTATCCTTTTTAAAATGTTAAAGGACATTTTGTTATTGTTTATATGAGATAGTTACACATGCAACCATTCTATACCAAGACTGTTAGATTTCTAGAAACTCTGATGTGTAAGACCCAAGACAGTGCAAAAAGTCCCTGTTAAGTTCCAAAAGCTTTCTACATTTTTGTTTCCTTTAATTCTGTATTAGAAATTTTATTGTTATGAAAAGTATAAAAGTTATGGTGCAATAAAACAAAAATAATTAAAACATTATTTTAAATTTAATTTATAATTTTTTCTTCATCTCTACTTGGAAGAATCAAGCAATGTCACATTCACTTTCGCAACCTTATTCATAGAACTGAGATAATTACGCCTTTGTTTTTCTCCTGAAGACGGTTTTATCAAAAATTAGGGACATCAAATGTGTGTTTGACTCTGACGAAGACCGCTTTTTTTGTTTAAAATATTTTAGTCATTTTTCTGATTTTCTTATTGTGGTTTAAACCAGGGCTGTACAATCGGACCTTTTTTGGGCAGACTCCGACTCCAACTCCGATTACAGCTTCTTCTCCAGCTCTTTTTTTTATCATTAAAAAATAGGTGGATAATAATAATTTGTACTTTGTAATATTAATGATAATAGTAATTAGCAATTTAGAAAAAAAATCGTTAAATTTGAGTTACCTCAAAGAGAAATAAAACTATAACTGAATATTCAGCCTGGACTAATGGATCTCCTGCTATATATGTCGGATTATATGTCGTACATTGTTTATATTGACTTCAAATTTTTTTAACTGAATATACTGAAATAAAATTGATGTTTTAGTGGTTTAATCAAATAATTTGAAATGATTTAATGACTTAATATGATATGTAAGAAGCATAATTAATATTTTACATTTAAAAAATTTATGCCAATCAAACTTATAATTTCTATGCTTTCCATGGTATGATGGATTTGTCTAACAAAATACTCTAATCAATCTATATGTTGCACCCTTGAACAAAACTTAATATCGGATGTATATTTTCTTGTGTTTACGACTGGTATTATCTTTGGGTAATATTGTAGCATACGGAATGGACTCGGTTGTTCTATATTACAAAACGGATATTAATTTCTCGGTGATATATTATGTTAAATGTTTTTGATATTTTTCAAACAAAAAGTCTCCAAACGAAAACTATGGCTTAATTCTTCAATGTAGAAGGTGGTCAGATAAACAACATTATATTCAATAGATCCACTGACCATGTAATGTTACAGATGGCCATGAATGAGATCCACTGGCTATGGGAACAAAAGACATGTTCTCCTGTAAGAGATTGTTTCGTAACACGTTTTTTTTTCATTGTATTTACAAAAGGTTTATTACTGCTGTAGTAATACCAAGGATATTATATGTCTCAGTTATGCGATATACCAAAATAAAACTTAAATTGATAACTGGTTCAAACACTATCTGTACTACCGCCAGGAATGAAAGACTAATAATCATATCCTATTTGGACATTTATATTATGTCTAAATAGGAAATTATATAACCAAGAAGTTTGATATTATATTTAATCACGGTAAAGTTGAGTGTAGGCCACTTCAGATTTTTAATTATTAATCTTCTGAAACACTGAACAGGCAAGGCTAGACATTTTTATGTTTTACCATCAAATTTTAATGCCTTTCTCCGAAGGGAAAAGTGTCTACTTGGACTAATTATTCATGTTGTATAATTTAAAGTCCTTTTCATGTATACAAGTAATTTAAATAGTCGCTGACTCCGACTCCGACTGCACAGCCCTGGTTTAAACGTTGATTATTACTTCACCTGTTTACAGAAATCTTGTTATAAATAGAATGTACGTTTCCAGTAGCTTTAATCCTGGTGTTTGAGAATATATATGTTTATGGGGGCTATCACTAAAACCCTAGGAGAAAGTTAATAATAAACATAGAGGCGCTGTAACTTTATTATAATAGAAGAAGGATGAATATATATTTTAAACTAAATAAATTACGTTTTCTCTATGTAGTCAGGATTAAAGTTGGTACTAAGGCTGTGATATAAGTACCTTGAGCAATGGTCTCTTGACGACGATGGACGAGCCATTGGCGCGGCGCACCTCAAAGGAGTCCTGATAGAGGAGAGGCTGTCGCTGACTGAGCAGGTGGGAGGCACAGGGAGGGGTTTTGGGCTGGACGACGTCTCTGGTGCTGTAGACGACACTGTGGAAGGGAAGGGCCGAGTCGTCTGGTCGGTATCGTCGCACCGGTTCTACATACAGCACCTCCAGCCGTGTGGTGATACTTCCGTCGAACAAACCATCGCTTGTGATTAAACCACGGACTACTGCATCTTCATCATCTGCAAACAAAACACGCAATTCTCATAAACTGATAACATAATCAAACCAACCAATAAGTATCGACTTTTAAAAATATACAATACAACTTTAGGAAACATGAATCTTATTACAACACTTCATTGCATGATCAAGTCAGTGTCCTTAAATACTCCTTGACTTTGAGCGTTTTCTAGAAGGTGTCGTCGTATTGTATAGCGGAGAACAACCTAAAGAATAATAGCATTATTATTTTTAGGAACTATTTTTGTTTAAGGAACTGATGTTCCTGCTCTGTATTGCAAAGTATCTTTGTTCACTCACGACACAAAAAAGGCAACAATAGTATTTTATATCTATAAGATTATTTACCAATAAAGTTATATATGAATATAGAAAACAATATTTAACATTTACTATCAATTCATGTCTTACGTCTATCCTATTCTACCAATAAACACGATATTCTTACAAACTGATGATATTATCAAAAGTCTTCTATATTTTATTATAAGACGTAAATATCAAATTTTGTGAATAAATAAGTGTACCCTTATTGAAAACATTTTAAACTATAGGAAGAAAAAAAAAGCAGTATACACAGGAAACCCTCTCCATTGTTAAAGTGTAATTTCTCTTTCGGAGACACATGACAGGCAAACACCGCATTTGTAGGACTCTGAAGGGAACAGCTTTATACAAGAATATGCGTACGTTTGTCACACTACTGATGTAACTTTATGAAGTATACAATTATATTGAATGTTCAAACTGCTTGATAAAAACTGTTGGAAATTCGAAACTGAGTAAATAGCAAATACGTTTGCAATAAACTTGTTTAACTGAAAATGGATTATATAGACATACTGTGCACAGATTCGCGAGTGCAATTCTACACAGCTGATTGTGATTGTGATTTTCCAACCTGGCAACAATTATAGTTCTTTTGAAGCTGTTTATTTATGCCAAATAATCATTAGTAATCTAAATTTGGCAAAGTAGGTTTTTTGCTTTGTACGATGTACAAAGTATTCGTTGAAGATTGATATCGTCTGTTTTTACGATCAAGCTTGCTGTAATATCAGAAATGAATTGCTTCATCAATCAAAATTAAACTATTTGATAATTAAATATAATTATTGGGTTAGTTCCACTGAGGTTATTAATAATAGAATTAGTAGTAATAATGTCCATCATACCTCGTAAAGTCTTTGGAGTGCTCAGCCGGTTTCGGGTTCGTCTGGTTCCCCATCTTCAAGAGCAACTGACTATTAATTCATAATCAGTTGCTCTTGAAGATGGAAAACAGACGAACCCGAAACTGGCCGAGCTCTCCAGAGACTTTACGAGATATGACGGACATTATTACTACTAATTCTAATATTTGATAATTGTTTGTTCTGGTTTATACAAGAATTAGGATTATTATGAAAAGGTAAAATACTGATTAGATGGATGAATTAAATAGAGGCTGAAAGTGGAAGGGCAGAGAATTGGAAGGCCGCATTATTTATTGTTGAGCCGAAGAGAGTCGTGTATTAATGAAATGGATGATCGGAAAGCCGCATGCAGGCTTAGTTAATATTGAAACACTATTTCAAAGAGCAGTCTGCTTCATTTTACCTAGATCTAGTAGTTGATTTTCAAACGGCATTTATTACTAGCCCTCCCATTAGTATATCCTATAGCAAAAAGAATACTTAGTTCGAGGTTTAAATGGTCAATAAGTTGACTGGTCATACGCGACCCAATATTAAAAGATTTATTATTCTTTAATAGTGGTGACTAGTTATAGCATTCTTCATATGCTATTCATTACAAAGTATTCATAATAATGCATTAGCATATGCGCGTATCTTCTAATATATAAAGCTTTGTACATATAATTTTGTACAAAATTTAATATATATAAACTTTATAGAAGACTAGACTACCCGTGGCCCTTTGTGACACTCAGAAATTATAACAATAGGTATTGAAATTAATTCACTGAACATGATTAACAGGGATAATTTTAATTGTTGTTTCTTCTTATTAAGGCACGGAAACATATTCTTATATCACCCAAGCTTTTGATATAGTATTCTTAACATAAGTCAAGTTATATACACAGTAAGTATATTTAGCAAAATAAAAAGCATTTAAAAGTAAAAAAAAACATTTAGTTTTTCAAATAAATATTTTTCAAATAAACATTTATTATTTCAAATTGAAATTTGAATATTTCAAAACTTGTAAATTGAAATATTCAATGTCATCATTTTCAAGGATAACTGATCAGTCACTGTGTCATAGTTGTATATAATGTCAGTCAAATGGTACATACATCCATGTAGTCAGTTTTTCTTTCACATTATCAATGTAATAAAGAGGTCTAAATAGAACAGTGGTATAAGTATTCGCCTCTGGACTGCTAGACCGGTGTTAGATACCCACTAAGCTTCTCGATTTATTCACGCGGGAGGTTTAAGGAAGATGTTGGGTACTTTTCGTACATAGAATCCAAGTTGTCTTGAGCACTAATTTTAGCTCTAGCATCCGCTAACTCATTCCCGATGATTCCTACGTGTGCCTTGACCTTTCGAATTATAATTGTGTTCTCCAAATGTTTTAAGTCTATAATGATTGCAATAATTTTTATAACAAGATTATTCAAGTTTCTTTATTTTAGTAGAAATTGGAGTGTTATATTGCTATCAGTATTTATTATGAATGTATTTCTGATCTCAGAGTACATATTTACTCATACAGTTGTTTGTAATACCGCAAACTGTTCTACCTGATTGACTGGACAACATTCACGCACTCTAAAAATACCGTCCGATAAGATTGTTGTTTTATCGGGATCCATCAAATAAATGCTGAGCCAATTTGTATGCTCTAATTAAGAAGAGATTACTATGTAAGGAATACTTTAGATATTTGGACGAGTAGATTTCGATTCCATAAGTCCCAATTTGTTTATGCATTGCTGTATATATCATTATGTTATAGAGTCCGACTTGATGTTTGTTGTGAAGACGAGGTAGCGCCTTATATCGTCTGATTAGGTCATCCGTCGTTATACATCCCCGGATATTGCTGTGTGCTGGCAATTGGGATGTATTTCTCAGTCCCAGTTGCCAACACACTGTAATATCCGGGGTTGTACATCGACAAACAACTAACATGAATTTACATACAAGACTGAAACGACAGGACCTAATGAGACGATATAAGACACTACCTCGTCTTCACAACAAAACATCAAGTCTGACTCCACAACATACTGATATCTACAGCAATACATAAAACAAATTTGGACTTATGGAATCGAAATCCACACGTACAAATATCTAAAGAATCCAAAGAGACCAATGCATAATCTATTGCAAAATTGTACAACCTTCCTTTTATGTTTCTAACGATACTACTATATTTATAACGATATAAAAGTTCCTTTTATTAACCAAAATTCATAAATTTCAAGAATCTTTACCCACCAATCTAAATCATTCTATTGAGCAATTGTGATATCATCAGCTTCGTACCAAGTATATTAGAATGCTAAAAAGATATAGACTCCGAAAACTGCTCACGATTGCAAACTGACAAGAAAATTACAAGTAATCAAAGATATGTATATGGAATACTACTATACATGGTAACGGGTTAGTTTCTATATTCATTTAATTTAATTTGGATATAGCATGGATCACTATTATTTGTTACCCTTTAGGGTAGTTGTAACATAATAATAAACAGTTTTTTAAACATCTTGCTAAAACAAAGAAACATTACGAGGACGCAGATGAATTTTCGATACTTATTTCTATTATACTCAGGAGGTCTAAAATAATTGTATTTCTATCTGAAACTCAATACCAAAACTATTAACCGGAACGCAAAACTTCTATTGCCCTATATTTCATACTGAGAGGAAATTAAAGTTTGAAATACTTTATACTGATATCTATTACAAAATATAAATTCACACCACAAACAATTGAAATTGATGGTGTACTGATATATATCTTATCCATAGCTTGTTTTGTTTCTACTAAACTCTTAAGCCAATGTTGCTAATACAATTACCATTAATATAAAGTGAGTTTTTTTTTAATTAAAGAGAGAAGTCAGTTTCAGGATCAAGGAAAGTTAAAAGCAATTTGTTCAAAGATGTAAGATATGGATGTCCCTGTCCTAACATCTGACTTAGGTAATAATTTATAGACTATGTTAGACACTGCGTTGTATAGACGCCATAGGTTAGGTTGTAGTGGTAGTCCCACCAGGGAACACACGTAGGCCGAGCATTGGCCCTTTGTGATACCACACAATGAAGATTGATTCTACAGTGGAAGTCATAAATTTGGCCTAACACAAGTGTATTTAGAGTAGGGACCTTTAACAAGTACCAGGCATCGTAAAGGCTCGGGACCGACGGTTTAACGTCCTTCTTCGAGGGACCATGAGTAAATCGAGGGTCAGGTGAGGATTGAACCCCAATCCTATCAGTTCAGAGCCGAGTACGTTAACCACTGAGCTAACCTGGCCACTAGACGCCACAAGATGAATTGTAGAATAGTACATAAAAATCGTTAAAAGATGACTGAGGCTTATTTGAACTCTCCGTCAAATAATGTTTGCTCTTTTATTAAACTTTGAAAAGGCCCATCAATATGAGAAACATTCCAGTTTTTTTTTGCCGAACAGGTGCCAGATGAGATAAAACTTTATACAGTTAAAAGATAACTTGAACTCTGATAACCTCGTTTACCTTAGTTTTAACTCACATCCCATCTGCTTTATTATGAGAAATTCAATAGCCTATACTATCTCTATACTGCCTACGTCTATACTATGTTTATACTATACTAGGTCTAGTTCATGGACATGAAAGTAATTTAAACTCTCTTATAGTTATAATATTATTACAAACTTCCGTCATACATCGTATATCACTGGTAGAGCCGCTCGACCAGCTTCGCAAAGACTCCATAATCAATGAGACTAAACTTACTTTGGATATAAATATATATAACATTCAATAGTACTAATCTATAACTAAATTTTCTAAATATATATATTTTTTTATTTATTCTGCTTTCATTCTCTTACAATTCAAGTAGTCGTTGTCATGTCCGTCTTTTCATGTTTTTTATTGGTTATATTTATTTTATCATTTATATTTGGGCGTTGATTTACTTGTTTATTAGGTTATTTGTGTTTTTTGTTCTATATTTCCATTCCTTCTATTATATTATATTATAAACATGTTTCTATTTTATTAACGCTATTAATTTTCTAATACTTTGGTTCGCTAGTAGTGGACATTCGAGAATCATTATATTACATTTGTTATATACTTTACATTACCGTAACAATACAGAACAGAATATCATTGATTTTTCTCTTGATAATATAGAAGTTTCAAAACCGATAATGTAAGGACAACATACGCCGTGAGTACTGTTTGTTTTTTTTTTTTAAATAATTGAATTCCTAATAACTTCACTGTAATTAACAATAAGTTAATTCTATTTAATAAAATTTTGTTTAAACAAGTATATTCAGTTCTATTCAAACACATTTTCTTTAAACATGATAAGTATAGCTTGAAATGCAACAAAACGACACGAGGGTGTAAAGTTTTATTAGTAACAAGGCCTCTGCTCCGGGGTGAGATGGGGGGGAGAAATGACACCAATAAAGCAAGCCGGCCAACTTCAACTGTTAACTCCAAACCTCCACTCCTTTGCTTTAATTAAATCTCCTAATTAATTAACAGCCTTCTTTCTAAGTGGTCCTAATTATTATTCAACCTTTTTTTTTTTTGTAATTTTAAAAATAATACTTTATTTGCAATTTTAGTGTATTTTTGACGTCTCAAACACCATTTGGTAGGTGCAAAACTTTATGTTACGTCAACAAAACAGTAAAAGAAAGAATTTTATTTAGTACATAAAAAAAGTATAAAATTCAATCTTTGATTTGAAACTACGCAAGTTAAAGCTATTAACTCAATAATTAGTCAGACAAGAAAATCATTGATATTTAAAATAATTATTAATCATTGAAGGATAGATTCTCAAACCAGGTCAAAAGTCTGGTCAAAAGGCAGAGTTGAGTTTTTGACCAGACAGCCCTCAAACAGTCCAGCAACTTTCGTTGTTGCAGTGTACTATTGTTCATTAAACTGCCAAATCAATTGTTGAAATATTGTATTATGTGGTCAAAAATGGTCTAAAAGTCATCGTGGTTGGCTTTTTCACTCATGAGTGGAAATCTCATCAATTCCTCTATATTTTTCGTGTAAAAGTAAATAAATTTTGTCCAGGTCGTTTTACGGAGGGGATTTAAACCAGTTGCTCTTAAGTCTTTAGGATGTCAGGTTGCCCCTAAAGATCCCTGTCCCAATAAAATCAAATAGTACAAATTCTAAGACTCCCTAAGTAGAATGTACACCAATTATCAAATTAACGCATTACCCATTCTAAAAGTACACTGAAAATGAAGCGAGGAGTTCTTAACATTCAAACAACTGAATTTCTAAACAAATTTAAATGAAGTAATTTAAGAAAAGAAAAATATTTTTTGATTAACGAATTTAAAGCTCAAGTGCTATCAACTAAAGGAAACAGTTTCTGGTTTCCCCAGTTTAATTAAACACAAGTAAATAAAACGCTATCACATTTAAAGTTTACCAAACAAATTAAAATCAATGAAACAAAAGAAAGTTTCAGCTACTATACCGCCTTGACCAACTTGAAATTTGAAATTACTTTAAAACCCTTTGAACACATAAAATAGTAATGACTAATGCTAAAAACTTAACGTGAATGAAATGTGCACAGGACACGCAAGTTCAATATTTATGTTATTGTCATTTAAAAACTATATTTAAAACTCACAAATAAATAATTATTATTGTGATACTGGATTACATCTTTTCTCCTGATGATGACGAGTTGTTGAAATATCGAAGAAAGCTTTTGTAGTCCTCTTCTAAGTACTTTCACCTGTGTATATTTTTTTAGTCTTCTGGTACTATTTCCACTTTAATTAAATATATATTTATATATATATCGTTAAATATATGACCATATTTTGCTGAATTCATTTTTTTACAAGTTTTTCAGTTTCCAAATAATTTCTTCTATTATTCATCCACACGTTGGAGAATAGTTATTAGGGTCCATTCGATAGGTTTCTACTGCCTTCCAGTCTATCTCAGGGTAATTATAAAAGTTTTTCAATGTGTTTAATGATGGTGTTAAGACACCAATTTTGTTTATAAAAATTCTGGAAGCCAGTCCAAAAATGTCGGATCCACCCTAAAAAATAAACTCCAACGTTTGGATGAAGAAAAGAAGAAATTATTTAGAAACTATGAAAAGCTTGTGAAAAAATGACTTCAGTAAAATATAGTCAATTATTCAAAAAAATATGTTTAAATGAAGGACTGCGCCTAAATTTTACAAATATATATGTAAACTTGATTCAGAGAAATAACACACATAAAATATATCCAGAAACTCAATACTACAATATATCGACCGGATCGTCATCAGGTAGAAAGATAAAGAAGTAAGTCAAGTCCAAACCACGCAACAACTCATATGCAAGAAATATACTAATATGAGATAGATATATACTTATATATACGCGCCACTCATGTATATATAAAGATTTCACATAAACATGCGAAGTACCAATCAATGATCAAACCACAATATGAAATGGGAAAACAAGACTAAGATCTTTCAACTGTAACAAGCGGTGTTCGTCAGACTCAAAAACCCAACACAGTTGGTCTTGTTTTCCCATTTTATATTGTGGTTTGATCATTATATATATATATATATATATATATATATATATATAATTAAAGTTACAGCTAGAGAACACAAGAAAAAAGACGAATACTCACGAATCTCGATAATTTCGGCGTCTTGCCGTCTTCAGGAGAGTACAAAGAAAGAAAATAAAAGGTGAAAGAATGAAGAAACGGAGACGTAAATGCGTCCACTGGCCGATATATATATATATATATATATATAACATCAGACAAAAAGGTGATTCCATATATTTACCCTGACCAAACTCCGAGAAAAAGAAAAAGTGATTGTTAATATTTTGTGGTCAAGAAAACAGTACCGTATATATATATATATATATATTATATATATATATACATATATATATATAACACTATTTTTCTTTTTAACAATAATAATAAGAAATAAAAAAAAAGACTAAGATCTTTAAAAACACAACTGAGTCAGCAGTTGGATTTTACTCAGAGAAGACCACTTGTTACGGTTAAAAGATCTTAGTCTTGTTTTCCAATTTCATATTGTGGTTTGATCACTGATATATTATATATAATATATATATATATATATATATATATATATATGTATATATATTATATATATATAAACAACCCTTATAAATCGTCGTATGTTTTCGAATAGACTCACTTCATTATCTCTCTCGCTGATGACGATGTGGTCAAAATATTGCAGTGGGTTTCTGTGATATCTTTTATGCGTGTTCTTTCTGTGAATTATAAGACTTTCTGTGTTTATAAGAGTGTTACTAAAAAAAACTTTCTGTGTTACTAAATTTAGTATATATATATATATAATAAGATTTCAGAATAAGCAAGTGAAATAAAAATTAAAGTCTAATTTCGTCAGAGGCAGTATCAGTTGACTCTGACAAAGACCGCTTGTTTTGGTTGAAATACCTTAATCATTACTTCAATTTTTTACTGTGGTTACACGTTTATATCTATAATTATTTTTTTTTATATTCGTAACATTAAAAACGGCTAAAAAGTACTGTTACAACCCCCCTCCTCCCCCTCAAACACTATGTTTATCTACAAGTTACCAAATTTCTCAAACATTTATCATCAGACATACAAAATGTTGAATAATTCTTTAATTCTTGACATTATTATTTAATAATGTCTATAAAAGTTTTTGTCTGTAATAAAAAAACAAATTCTCTCGCATTAATTGATCCTCTGAATGAGGAACAGTGGTCTACATCCATTACAATTGTTATTTTTTAGTTAAATGGCAATCAACTGCAACTTGATTGGAGGCAATTTAATTATGAAATCAATGTACGGGAGAGTCTGCAAAATGAATAACACTAAAACAAAATAGAAATATTTCATATTAAACTCGGTTTCATTTAAATGTCATATTTTCCAATATAAATCTAGAGTTTATATATGTTAGTGTATATTGGCAGCAGATTCTCTTGTAAACATATTTTATTAAAGTAGACGGCAGCTTCTGCACTCACGACCTTTTTGCTGGAGTATATACTCAAATATTATTAAGTAACCTACGGAATTATTTCTTCGATGTCTCTAGGACAACTCCTTCATGAAATCACTCCCTACTAAAGAAAACTATTTCGAAAACTAGAAAACACCAGCAAAAAGGTCGTGAATGCAGAAGCTACCGTCTACTTTAATTATATATATATTAGTATAAATAGGGAGCAGACCTTCTTTTATACATATTGTGTTGAACTGAATTGCCTTAATTAAACATACCTTTTTTTTGAGCAGTTTTTCATATTTCCTTGCTAATTTTAAATCGTCTTGATTTAGCTGGTGGATTATTTGAGCGAAACTCTGGTAAGCCATCAATATTTAATGATTAACATAACATAACATAACATGACATGTTGCATAAGGTTTTATGAAACGTTTTATAATAATTTCTGATGATGGTTGGAGACAACCGAAACATGTCATGTTATGTTAATCATTAAATATTGATGACTTACCAGAGTTTCGCTCAAATAACCCACCAGCTAAATCAAGACGATTTAAAATTAGCAAGGAAATATGAAAAACTGCTCAAAAAAAAGGTATGTTTAATTAAGGCAATTCAGTTCAACAAAATACATATATATATATATATATATATATATATATATATAATATTAATTTCACTGATAAAACGAAATACGATCCAAACTGGACACAATACGAGTTCGAGATTAACAAAGAGCAACACACAAAGTAGGGAAACACACTTACAGACTCAAATTTTCGGGTAATCCGTCTTCAGGAGAAAAGAGAATGGGAGACCAAGCACGTTGTAGGCGCAACGGCAAGTAACCCAACGGCGGTTACTTTGTGTGTTGCTCTTTGTTAATCTCGAACTCGTATATATATATATATATATATATATATATATATATATATATATATGGTATGCTAAATTTAGTATGTATATAACAAGATTGCAGAATAAGCGCGTGAAATAAAAATCAACCTCTAATTGCTTCAGATGCAGCATCAGTTGACTAACAAAGACCGCTTGTTTTGGTTGAAAGACATAATATTTTTTTTTTATTTTTCTGATTAAGTATTTTTAAAAGAAAAGTCGTTTTCAGTATTAAGTATCAGTTAAAGTGAGTATATATTTAATAAAATTATGACTTTGCCACATCGATTTGGATGTATATTGCATACTTTAAAATTCGAAATATTTCTAAATACTCCTACATTACGGTACTGTATTTACAATATTGTATTAACAGTCAGATATTCTTTTTGAAATAGAAACAGCAGTGTCATTGGGAAAAAAGCTTGATCTAATTGTAATCAAATTTTCATAAATATAATTGTTAGTTACATATCGTCCTGAGCTCTAAAATAAATAGGTATAGTGTAATACCAGTTTAATGATAACGAAACGAAAACGATCTACCCAACTCAGTTAAGCTTCTGACGAAGACCGTTTGTTATGGTTGAAAGATCTTAGTCTTGTTTTCCCATTTCATATTGTAGTTTGATCATTGACTGTTATTTTTTATGTGTTTATGTGAAATCTTTATATATATATATATATATATATATATATATATATATGACTAAGAGGGACTAATTCTGCCCGATGACGACGACTGTCGGAATGTCGTTTTGTGAGTCTTTTGTGTGTGTCTTTATTTGTTTTTCTCTTTCCTGTGTGAACTGTATATATATATATATATATATATATATAAAACAAGATTTCACAAGAAACACGTGAAAAAACAAAATGATGTTTCATTTTAAATATCCTTATATACTCATGTTATGTTTAGTTTACGACCCAAACTGGACAGCACAAGTTCAAATATTAAGCAAAGTAACACAAAGTAAAGAACCACATCTACTAACTTTAATATCCAGAAAATCCATATTCAGGAGAATATGAGTAGCAAAAACAGTGAGAGGCCAAGCATCTCTTGTGTTTGAACTCACTATCTTTCCTCTCCTGACTATGGATATTCCGAAATCAGGGTCATTAAGTATGTTTCTTTACTCATGTGTTACTTTTCGTCATATATATATATATATATATATATATATAATATGTGTGTGTGTGTGTGTGTGTGTGAAGTGAGTCAGTGAGTCAGAGTGAGTTAGTTTCCTTTCCCGAAGGTAACTGTTAAAAGGGTCGAAATATTGAAAGTGAGTCCTAGTGTTCGGTTATCATTCACGTTTATTTTTTAAAGTATATATATTTATATTCACATCTAGTATACATATATATTCCTGTATTTATATAAAGAAATAATGCCCCAAACCGGACTTCATAAATGACACTTGAGGTGGTCCACATTTTGTTACATGAGTCCCGCCCCGACCCGGTTTAAACCAAAATCATTAAAAATCCTTTTTTAAAACCTTTTTTTAATTTTATGTTGTCCCTCCTACTTTAATGTAGTTTGCTTTTATATGAATTCTTCAGTTCTCAGTCTATAGGGTAAAACGGTTAAAAATGTCATTGGTTTTCGAGCTGCTGGTCTGACTCCATCACTTCTATTTCTTCTTCTTATCTTTTGATCTTCTACTGGAGAAGAACTATTGGTCAAAATATCCCACTTAGTACTTGATTTGTTCTGTTTTATGCTCTATATAATTTTAGATTTTCAAAGTTCTGTTGGAACTCTATTTAATTTTTTTTTTTTTTTGAAATGTAAATATGACTGACTACTGAGGCCAATATTTTTAAGTAGATGACGGCGGTAAAACAAGCTCTAAAAAAAAAAGAGGAGGTCGTAATAGAATTGAAAGGCGATGCCAAGGAAGATAGAAAGCGTGACTGGTGACGGTCGGAGAGCCAGGGCAAGGGTTGCGAAAAGAATAGCGTGTTGACAGCAAGTCTTCGGCCACCCTGACTAATGGCCTTCCTTTACTTAGCCGCGCATCACATGTATTCTCCTTTAAGACGGATGGGAAAACTTATCCCATTTTCCACCTTCCAAATAATCTCTATTTGAACCGACCCCCTTATTCCTGCCAACAAACTTATTCTTTACTCTTCGCTTAAAGTATTTTTTTTTCAAATTTATAATAAATATAGTAGGGTCTTCAAAGTTCCAATACAAATATAACTAAAGGCATCAATTATCCAGCTCAGAATGCAAATATAACACGTCTCAACAACTCATTATAAGAAATTCACATAATATCCAATTGATTGTTTCCAGCGCCTGAGTAGCCTTACACTAAGCCCTATGAAATAACATTTCACAATAAACACATAAAATAAAAATGAACGTCCAAACCACAGTAGGAAATCAGAGAAGTTAATGAAATTTTTCAACCAAAACAAGCTTGTTGATAGTGCCAGAGTTGTACTCTGACGAACACCTCATATTTTGGTTTTTAGTCATTTTCATGGTTTCTTGCTCCAGTCTTTCGATTCCTTATGGACGTTAATAACCTTCTATTCATATAGTCTTTCATATTTAATGTCGTTTTAGGGTCAAAAAGTGTGACTCATTTGTTGTTTGGCACCCATTTTAGTTGCTTATGAGCCATATATATATATATTTTGTTAAAATGTATCGCAGCTTCGGCATTCACGACTTTCAAACTAAGCTGCTCCAGAGCAGCTTAGTTGGAAAGTCGTGAATGCCGAAGCTGCGGTATATTTTAACAAAATATGAATCCAAGAAGATTTGCTGCCAACCTATACTAAATATAAATATATATATATATCACTCAAAATTCGAAAAAAAAATCCAAGCTGGACGCAAATCAGCTTAAAAACGAAGAAAAGCAACACACAGAGAAAGAGACAAACTTACAAACTCAAATTTTCGGATGATCCTGGCAACCCTGGGTTGCCGGGACGGTTTCCTGCCGTTGTGTTTCCGGCGTGCTTGGTCGCCCTTTCTATTTTCTCCTGAAGACGGATCATCCGAAAATTTGAGTTTGTGTGTTTCTTTCTCTGTGTGTTGCTTTTCTTCGTTTTTGAGCTGATATATATTATACTATATTTCGATGTCCTCGTCGTCAAGAATGGATGTGAATCGCTCCAAAGGTTGATAACGACTGTCTTGGCGTTCAAATAATATATATATATATATATATACTTAAAATAAACTGTGACATATAGACAGAAACATAACAAAGACTCACTCTATCGAATATTAAGTAATACTTAATAAGTTAAACATAAGTTATTACTCACTTTGTCGAAATATTGAAAAGTGAGTCTTTGTTATGTTTCTGTCTATGTGTCACAGTTTATTTTAAGTGTAATCTGTCCTGCCAGACCGTTTTTCATGTATCATGATATATATATATATATATATATATATATATATACTAAATTTTGTCTAACTAAATTTATAACAGTACAGGGATCGTTAACGAGTACCTGGCATCGTATGTTTCAGGACGAAAAGCTTTACCTCCTCTCCGATGGACGGAAAGGACAAATTTCTACATCTTGCAGGAATAATCTCGGGTTTCATCCAAGAATATTCTCTAATCATCAATACTCAATGAAAACAAGCTATATGTCAGAATACATCTGGTCCCTTATCAGGTTAAATTAAGAATGGTTAACACCATCTTACCTAGTATACTGCTATTCACAGCTAGGAAGGTTTAGGCCTGAAGCTGTTTGAATTTATCTTATGCAAACCAAATGAATGAATGCATATTAACTTGATAATACATTGAATAAACCGGTATATAAAAGTGTTGTAAGTGCGTTACATATCATAAAGAGTTGACAAGTCTTTATAAAATTGATACACACATATTTCTGAGAAACATTTTTGGGATAGATTGAAAAATACGAGTATGAAAGTTACTTTTTCCACAGTTTACGTCAAAACAGGTACTCTTTTTTTTTCGCATTTCTATAGTCATTCTCGAAATGTTGCATTTTGTATTATCTTAATAGAGCAATGTATGATGAACATACAATGTACTAGGGATTACTGCAATAGGTTGGGTAAAAGAAAAAGACATTATAAACTTGCCCTGTAGCAAGTTTTATTTGATATAGTCGTAGGTTAGGTTAGGTTGTGGTGGCAGACCCACAAGGAAACAATAGGCCAAACAATGGCCCCTTGTAATTCCACACAATAAAGATTGATTTTACATTTGGAGTCATAAAGTTTGCCTGACTAAGTGTATTTATAGTGGGGAGCTCTAACGAGGACTGACATTGTACAGGCTGGGGAGCGGCTTAACTTCCTCTCCGAGGGAGGACGTGGTCAGATTTATCCACCTCCAACACGAATAAATTGAGGGCCACAGTCAGTATTGAACCCTGGACCTAGCAGTCCAGAGGCGATTATTCTACCACTGTGTTTCCCTTGCTACTAATTACTGCAATAAGCAATAAAAACACCTTAAATGATAACTATTACGTTATTCCCTTAGGTACTTTATTAAAATCTATAAAGAATAGAATAAAGTTATCTATCAAAAGCAAATTCTCAATTAAATTACCCATAGTAAGAAAATACATAATTTTCAATTGAAATAATATTGTTTTATAATTAAACACAAATTTGTTTACTCATCATTAGCATCACTTTATCATCAACACTCATACCATTTAGAATTGTAGTGGCGGAGGCCATTGAGGAACCAAGTGTTGCTCATCTTTCAACTTGATTCTTTCTTCGTTCGACTTCTTTTGCACGCTCTCATCTTTGCAGGTTTCTTCACCATCGATCTGGCCAGATCTTGATTTCTACTATGTTATGTATTGATCCCTCAATAATCTATATCATTTTGTATATTGTGTAAGCTTATTTAACAATGTGGTATTAAAATAAAATGTATTCTACATATTGTATCATGTCATCTAATTAGCTATAAGACCACAAAATAAAAAGTTCAGCAAAATATATTGAAATTAAACAATTATTTCTAAAACTTTCAGTTAATTTATCGCCTATACATCTAATATTTTTTTTATATTACTATTAATAAAATAAATCCCATATTTCCTATTAACATCATTATTCTTCATTATAAAAACCTTCAAATTAAAACCAAAACAAATTAATAAAATACTCGATTTTTTGAGGCATGTAATTGATAACACATGAGATTACATCGGTTTTTCATTTCATTTACATATGGATTTGTCGTGATTAATTAAGTAAATCAAATGATTCTTTTGATTTGTATTGATTCACTTATAACATATTTGAGGGAGTGTTGATATCTTTAATAGTAATTACTAATATAGTATAAAGTGTTATACGTATGGTTCTTTTTTTGATTATGCTTACCAAAATAGAGAAAACAGTATTAAACTGATTGTCAATGGGTATTATGAGTTTAATAAAAGTAAATTTCAATTTACACCTCTTCAGATTTTTAATTTAGATGTAATGCAATAAGAGCAAAAAAGTGTTAGAAATACTTATTGCATAAAGGATATTTCATGTGATACTTTCTCTTTATATTCCTTTATTGAATTAAGTTTTACAACCAAAAAGAAAAGTTAAGTTTAAAATATAACACAATTTTATATGCGGAGCTAAATAAGTTAGCCAAATATGCCTGGGAATGTTTTAATTTAGTTAGGGAAAGAAATAACAAAAGATGAAACATATTAGGGAAGGCAAACAGTATAGAAGTGACAGTGTTAGCTATTGAAGGGAGCTTAGTATTGGGAGTACAATGATTCAATTTGCACCATAACGAAAGCGTAGATCTAATTACAAGGAAAAGCTTTTGAATTAAGTCGAAAGTACAGAAAACCATTAGCCTAATGTTGGAAATCTTATTATTCTCTATACTTTTTGGATAGTTGAAGAAACCTCTTGGAGACAATAACAAAGATGACTTCAAAGTTATATATAGAGGCTCAAGTTATCAGTTCTTCTCTCTTAGATGTTTGTAACTTTGGCACGAAATGAAAGTAGTTCCTACGAACAAATAGAATTTAAATGTCAATTAAGTTGTATACCGTAGATGGAATTTCCTTCAATTTGTTTAACTAACTTGAATGTGAAGCTAATCACTAGGCACTTTTCTTCAACAAAGTGTTAACTCTATAAAACTTCATACAATGCATCACATTAGACTCTTGGAAAAACCCAAGAAGTTTCTTAACCATAATCCGTGAAATATAGAAACAGATATCATACTTATCGTTGTATTATTATTTCAAATTATATTTTTCATCTTATTTTATGAATAAATATTGGAGGGATTTCTATTTTTCTTCTCCTCCTTGTGGAGAGGGGGCAGCACTGCGCTGGTTCTACGAGTTTCTCTGGAGGCCAGTTCCAGTTTGCTTCTCAACGCTAGTACTTCATACCTCTTGATGACGACGAATGTCGAAATATCCAAGTGAGTTCTGTAGTGACTTTTTCTGTTCCCTTCTGTGTTAATGTGTTTATTGTCCATACGGACCTTTCATTTTATTCGAAGAAATATATATATATATATATATATATATATATATATATATATATATATCATGATTTGTTTTCTTGACCCAATATTTATATGATGTAATTTTATATATATATATATATATATATATAGAGTTTGCACATGTGTGTATGTTCAAACCACAATATGAAATGGGAAAACAAGATCTTTCAACCGTAAGCGGTCTTCGTCAGAGTCAAAAACCCAAAAAATTTTTACGGTTGAAAGATCTTAGTCTTGTTTTCCCATTTCATATTGTAGTTTAATCATTGATTGTTATTTCACGTGTTTATGTGAAATCTTTTTTTGTGTGTATATGTTCACGTGTGTGTTATAGTTGATACACATTTTCATTAGGTATTTAAGCCGATTTGCTGACAGTTTGTACTAAAACATACATAGGCATTAATACATTTTTATAGATCCATTAAACTAATGAGTTGCTAAAGAGAATGCGCGTCCCTGATTGGTAAAGCATATTTTGGAATAAGTTTTTTAAGGCTGGCAGGCGGCGACGAGTGGTAAGTAGGTTTGTGAATGGCGACGTGTGTTGGGGGCATGTTCACGAGGTAGGCGCTCAAGCAAGCTGCCTCAGGATTATTAAGGCGATTTTCATCTCGCCCCATAGCAATATTTGATTTTATACAAAACTCCGCCTCCTCCCCAGCTCCTGCTTTAACACTCAATAACCTATTTCACCCCAATAGGATTCTATTTAGATTCCACGCAAATTCTTTACTACCTGTTACCCTTTTCAAATATTTTCTTCCTTTCAACTAAATTTTTTTCTAAACCTCCCCCTTCTCCTTCCACAATTGTGTAAACTTCTTTTGATGTTGCACTTAGTGTAATAACAACTAGTATTTATATTCATCGTTTCTAAGGTTTTTTTTTCTAAAGTTTTCTTTACAATAAAAATTAATATAAATAACTACAGAGCTTCTATTGTTATTTATTCCTTCTATTCGGTAACTTCTTGAAAGTCCAGATCCTTTCACAAGTAGGCACCTCTAAGTGCTTCAGAAGCACATTTAATGTCATAGTGTAACTTTCACTACCTGTATAAACCTAAAAACCTATATTACTTTTTTTTGATAATATTATTGTTAACCTAGATTATTTTTTGCAATACCTTCACTGCATTCAAATTATCTTCAGTCCGTACTTACACCAAATGGAATGGTCGACCCTCATTGTAGAATATTGGACACCTCCTGTAGTGAAATACCTGAGAAGCAAGATCCTGGTCTGTTTACACTAATTACAGTATCACTATTATTATGAGTATTTAGGCGAGCTGTAATTACCATAGTTACAGTTGAAGCCAGCATCAGTGATTATTAATAACAAAGTAAAAACCGTCCAGTTTCGATCTTAGTTTGAACGAAACCTAATCTCAGTATAAACACCTTGAATTACACTTGCACTTTTTATACTTTTATAAAGCTATATAAAACCATAACCAATCTTCGAAGAAACAGGTATTTTTTTTATTGATAAACTCTCTTTCATATATTTTTTATAAATGTAAAATAATTCACTCTCTGTTTCAAAACAACAAAAAAGGAAAAAATATAGTAATCAAAATTTATAGAATCATTATAAAAATTAATGTGTATTATGTGTTACATCTGTTCCCGAGAGTCTCTTTTCTCAAACAATCTGGTTCACGTACCAATAGTGCAAGAAAAACCTGTCTCGATTGAAGAACGTAACAATAGAGTTTCGTTGTTTGGGTGTTGTTTGACCGGCATTTTTATTGATTTAGCGTAGACAGAAAAGAACAAATTAGCTCTTTGTTCATTTATTCTTGCATATAAATAATGAAAATCATTATTTAGATTAAACAGAACCGGAAATGATTTTTATAAAAAATCGGTGTTTCAATAACCCACTCTGACCCTCGATTTATTTACGAAAAAATCTGAGCACGTCATTCCTCAGAGAGGACGTTAAGCCATTCATAGGATGTCAGGTACTCGTTAAAGATCTTTACTCTAAAAACACTTGAGTCAAGTCAAATTTAGGGCTACCAATGTAGAATTATCATTGAGCAATGATCAATAATCGTCAATGTTTGGCCTGTTTATGTGTATTCTCTTGTAGGACTGCCACTCCAACCAAATAAAAACTACGTCCTCAAACTTATAACCCCCCCCCCCAAATTTAAATCTTTTTTACGATATACCCAAGGAATAGAAATCTATTGAGAGGTTAATGCAAGTCAAATCAAGTCGTTTAAATTATACTCAATATAAATTCTTCATACCAACTTTATAAAAGAAGTGTCTATAAACAATTAATATAAAAAAAATTTGAAATTAGATTTCTAAGAAAATGTCTTTAAGTGATAGGTAACAATGTTTGAAATCATTTAAAGTTGAATTTTGTTTCCAAACTGAGATCTCCTCATCAACTTGTCACTAAAAGTTGGATGACTCTCCCATTTGAGTGGATTGAAAAACTTCGCTGATTCTTTTTTTTTACTAAAAACCTTTTTTTTTAACGTAATTGAGATTTCTTTAATGTAAAGAAATTCATCAAGAAAATTTAGGAAGTAATTTTATTACACCAAGAATATTATTTACAACCATGAATTAGTTTTTTTGTGATGGAATTTTTTTAATTTTAGTAAAATTATGTCATCAATCAGATCATTAAAAAAACTGATATTAATTGAGAATGTTTCTACTAAATTTTACTACTGACAATTTTTTTTATTTCTTTGTTAATAAAGTACGGTAGACATGAAAATAAATATAATCTGAGATCTTGACGTACCCGTATTCACTGGTTTGAAGTTCTAGAAAATATTTTTTTTTTTTCTTTGAGCATACTCGTATATGGATGCATATGGGTGGATGCTTACATTATAAGGTTGTACTGTTTGAAGTATCGGAATATATACATATATATATTTCACTTAATAGACCGAAATACGATCTAAACTGGACACAATACCAGTTTAAAATTCAAGAAGAGAAACACACAGAGTAAGGAAACACAGAGTCTATGAGTATATATACGAGTTCCTTAATAGGATTATTGCATGAAACAACTTTTATTAATATTGGTCTATTAAAAAGGGTCAATATACCACCACTAAAAATTCTAGCCATGAAGTTATATTTGTACTCACTTGTCGTATTTTTTAATCTTATTGTTATTATAAGCTCAGATTAATTAATTTACTTACAATTAATGATTAATAATCATTTTTTATAAGTATATTTCATTGTAAAATTAACATAATTATCAATTTAAGCAATACATGTTTTAAGATAATTAACTTGAAAAAAATATATAACAATTCGCGTAATATAAAATAAAAAGTGTTTTGAAAAATATGAAATGTAATAAATATTTATACTCTTTTGCAGTTGATTTATTACAGTTTTCTAATTTCTCTCAAATGATAACAAAAACAAATTTACTTTCCTATTTATGACACATCAGATGATATTCCTTCTTTTTCATTTAATGATTTAATTATGAATAAAATTGAATGATTGTATGGCCAAGTTGGTAAGTTACGGTTTGTTTGTGATTTGGTGACTATATGATTAAATTATTTGTTATTTGACTTGCTCATTTTTCATTAACTTATAATTTGCAATTTGTTATAGTGTGGTATTTACCCATGTTAGGAAAATTATTAAGTCTCTACACAAAAAAGTTTATTACAAGAAACTAAAAAACGCGTTTCGAACACTTGATGTTCTTCTTCAGGTTACATCTAGAAAAAAATATATATGCATTTGAGAGCGTAGGGAACATAGGAGCGAATTAATTAAAATGAATAGATCTGACACTATTGAGTGATAACGATCAATTTAAGCCATTTCAATATTATTCCCCTATCACTCAATAGTATCAGATGTTTTATATTAGAAATAGGTAAAACCGTCATACCTCGTAAGATGATCCTCGAGTTGGAGCGCTTTCGGACGTTGTCCATCTTCGATCGCAACCAACCGTCGTTGCGATGGAAGGTGGACAACGTCCGAAAGCGCTCCAACTCCAGGATCATCTTACGAGGTATGACGGCTTTACCTATTTCTAATATAAATCATACTAACCTCAGTGGTATTAACAATATGCATGTATTTAAGTGTCAGATGTATTCATTTTAATTAATTCGCCCCTATGTTACCAAAGCTCTTAAATGCATATATATTTATGTATATATATTTCGAACATCAAGTGTTCGAAACGCGTTGTTTAGTTTCTTGTAATAAACTTTTTTGTGTGGAGACTTAATACTTTTCCTAACATTGTTCATTTTTAGTATTAATTCACAGTTAATTATAAGAGTTCACAGTAATTGCATTGGCAAGGTATAATAGTTCTATTAAAATAAATAAATTAATATAATTGACCGTTCTCTATTTGTTATAATGGGTTCGCCTATAACGAAGTTGAGTGTAGATCACTTCAAATTTTTTCAGACAAGTAAAGCAATCAAAGTTATTTGTGTCCCCAGAGAAGGGCTAGAAATGAAAATTGATGGGCAAGGCAATCAATATATAACGTGGTGCATTAAATATAAAAGTAAGGTAGTAGTATTTTTTTGAATCACGATGAAAGAACTGACAGTATTATGCATGAAAAAGAAAAAAAAAAGGGATATACTTTAACAAAGTTTTTAATTACTTTGGGCTTGAGGGGCGTGTTTCCTTTGGCGAAGTCTAATCAGAATGAGATTGCTTGGATGTCAACACGTGCTGGCTCGGCAAACGAAAACCACCCTTATGAACAATCTCCACGTCCTTTCATCTCACCCTCTGTAATCCTCTCTAAATTATCCTTCATTTTTTTTTCTCTGGCTGGCACCTCCTTCTAATCCCCTTTCTGGCGGACAACAGACCGCATCGGCCCTTAACAGTGGAATGGGTAGGGGGGTAGGGGATTTCTTCTCATTCCCACGTCACTCAAACCATCCCCTCAACTTCAATTATTTTAAGTGAATAGCACGAACAACCCAGTTCTCTCATGAACACCTAACACCACATAAACCCCTTGAGAGGAATTAACTGTATTTCTGATTCAAACCTATCAAAATAAAAAAAAAATGTTATTAAACAATTTTCTTTATTCTGTCATTGAGAATTACACCCTCAGTAATTGTTGTTATCTCAACAGAACATTTATAATTTAGTATGAAATAATAATAATAAATTTATTATTTATTAAGTTGTTTTCACTTGACCAACCCGTCAGTACCACATCCTTGGTGTCTTCCTGATGATGAACACAAAGTGTTCGAAACGCGTTGAATAAAACTTCATTTGTGTGGAGACTTCTTTTGTTGGTTTATCCATTTTACCTCAGAATGAATAATAAATGTCTTCACGTACAAATATGTTATATAAACAATAATTTTTTTTAACATGCAGTATTCTTCTTAATGATCAGTAACATTAAAGACTGACATAACGGAAGATCCATGAACAACCTCATTTTTGGAACATTTTTAAAATCGACACAAAAAAGAACTTCAGACAAAAGTTTTTTTAAGAATGGTAAACAAGTCGTAAACAGGCCCAGGTCCCACCGACTCAATGACACAGAAAAGAAAAATAACTTTTCATATTAAAGTAACACCACATTATAACCTAACAAGAATAATTTCTCACAATTGAAGTAAGTCAGTATTATAGTTGAAAATCATCGATGAATTCATAAGATTATTGATTATTAGATTATTGATTGAATGAAGAATAATGGGATGGGCAACATGATTTGAAATTCTAATCCCCTGATCACTAAATCGCTGGACTTACAAACCATTGGAGACAAAGCCCTTTTTATCCATTGAAGTCTATTTTGTTTCGGAATCTTAATTTGAACGTGATTCATTACTAACTTCTAACTTTTCATAATAGCTTACTTCTTTTCGTGACGACTTTCCACGACATCTGACGGAAGTAGCATTGTATAACTCTTGATCTATGAGTCTTGACATCCATTTAATACTACTCTTTCACATGACAGGCTAATTTATAATTTTTTTATGATAAAATCTTACTACTTGTAATAGAAAAAATAAGTCAGCAATAGTTACTCTCTGGTCGGAAAACTGTAACTTTTTACAAAAAAAAAAATATTTATTAAATGAGTGATTGGCATTAGATTGTTTATAATTATGATATAAAAGGGCAGATTGTAAACTTTGGCAAAAGTTTAAATAGAGGAAGAGAAGTTGGTTGTGGTAGCAGTGCATGGGCTATAGCAGGGCATTAGCAAGAGGGGATAGGGATGCGGCAGCTGATTTACTACCTGACAGCAATAACACCATGACGCAGACAAGTCAGGCAGGCCCAAGTTTTAATAACTGCTTCATATGATATCACAGCTAAGTTGGACAGAATTTCATAAAACAGTTAATTATTTGCCAAACTGTATATACATTTGGCTTCGAAGCTTTATTATTGTATAGTATATCTGAAAGACTTGTTGAAGTATTCAAGGCGACAGCGACAGCCGGGCACTGAAGACAAGGAGTGCAACAAACCAAAATGCCATGACCCAAGACCTTTGATTTCCCAATAAAAATAAAACAGTAATAAGATAGTTTTAAAAAAATTGCATCCATAGTTAGTTTACAAAATTGATTCAATAAGTAAGATCTAAAATTTAAATGACTTATTTCTAAAAATTTTGGTAACTTTATCGAAGAATCTAAAGATGTGAAGCAAGTTTCAATCATTTCTTAAAAGGGTTATGTTGTCAGTTGATTCTAAATTGAGAGTAAAGAATTACTATAGTTCCACTCTGTTTCTGCTTCTCATATTTATTGCGGTTCAGCCTCTGCTATGGAGCATAAATGTATGGACCAGCTCTGTCTTCAGAGGTTTCATTTTTTATGGGTTGGTTCTGCCTCAAGAACTTGACTCTGGAGACCTTTATAATGGCATATGGTCTACGAGTAACAACAGAACCAACACTTTTATGGACTCGTTCTGGCTCTGAAGAGTAAATATAGTATGAAAAAAGTCTGACACTGGAGCTAAAATTTTTTTATGGGCTTTGACTGGCTCGAAAACCAAACTTTATTATAACCCTATTTTGTCTTTACGGCGATTGACAGATGTTTTTTGCCGCGAAGTTCTACCCTCAGAGTCAACCTTTATCATAACCTGACCCAGCCTCTGAAGCTTAAATATAGTTCGGACTAGTAGTGGCACAAGAGCTAAAATATGTTATGGCTTGTCACTTCTTCCTATACCAAACGTTAACTTGCTGCAGATCCCATATTTGTCATGTGCCGACCCTGGTTCTAGAGTATAAATACAATATGGATTTATACATTCGTGTGGTATAAATACATCCGGTCTCGGAGAGCTTTAGCTTCGAATCCAACAAGCCTCACCTTGGCTCTAGAGTCAACGTTTATTATGACCAGCTGTTCTGCTACCTTGGGATCTAACAGGAATTATTATATGTTCTCTAGTTTTTGGCGACTTTTACTTTTAAGATATTTCCAAGTTTTTTTATATATGTAGTTTTATTTAAACTATAATTTAATTTAAAATACTGGAGAGAATATTGTAGAACGCAGAGTAAATTAGTTCTAAGTTCCTCCTCGAGGGAATAACTCTCCGCATTTCGGAAATCTTTAGTAAGCCTGTTAGTGAATATTTTTTTACTTTTTGCAGTTTTCTGGTACTTCTATTTGATCTTGTAGTATGATGAAGCCAATCTCTTCGAGGTCGTTGAATTTTTTTCGAATTCTCAACTTGAGGAGGCAATGGTCCCTTGATGTGGCTAAAAGATTAAACATACCAAAAAATCGTCCAGGATTTCTTTATCATTATATGGTCTAAACCGGCTGGTGGTCATTTAATAAACTGGTCCAGCACTATTTCTGATTAGTATAGAAGTTTTCATTACCGGTAAAAAAAGTCTGGACACTTATTGTCTGGTTTTCTATTCAGTTCGTCACTAGAGTGTATCAAACCACGATTTACTGGCTTCGCATTCTATGTTACATTATCCTAAATTTTATTATGCATTTTTATCATCATAGTGCATTTCCATACACAGTAATCCTCCCTATAACACTGTACTCTTATAACGCGATTTCATGTTCCTCGTAAAACGCGGGGATTTCGCGTTATACAGTAATCCTCCCTATAACACTGTACTCTTATAACATGATTTCATGTTCCTCGTAAAACGCGGGGATTTCGCGTTATACAGTAATCCTCCCTATAACACTGTACTCTTATAACACGATTTCATGTTCCTCGTAAAACGCGGGGATTTCGCGTTATACAGTAATCCTCCCTATAACACTGTACTCTTATAACGCGATTTCATGTTCCTCGTAAAACGCGGGGATTTCGCGTTATACAGTAATCCTCCCTATAACACTGTACTCTTATAACATGATTTCATGTTCCTCGTAAAACGCGGGGATTTCGCGTTATACAGTAATCCTCCCTATAACACTGTACTCTTATAACATGATTTCATGTTCCTCGTAAAACGCGGGGATTTCGCGTTATACAGTAATCCTCCCTATAACACTGTACTCTTATAACACGATTTCATGTTCCTCGTAAAACGCGGGGATTTCGCGTTATAAAGTAATCCTCCCTATAACACTGTACTCTTATAACATGATTTCATGTTCCTCGTAAAACGCGGGGATTTCGCGTTATACAGTAATCCTCCCTATAACACTGTACTCTTATAACATGATTTCATGTTCCTCGTAAAACGCGGGGATTTCGCGTTATACAGTAATCCTCCCTATAACACCGTACTCTTATAACACGATTTTATGTCCCTCGTAAAACGCGGGGATTTCGCGTTATACAGTAATCCTCCCTATAACACTGTACTCTTATAACACGATTTCATGTTCCTCGTAAAACGCGGGGATTTCGCGTTATACAGTAATCCTCCCTATAACACTGTACTCTTATAACATGATTTCATGTTCCTCGTAAAACGCGGGGATTTCGCGTTATACAGTAATCCTCCCTATAACACTGTACTCTTATAACATGATTTCATGTTCCTCGTAAAACGCGGGGATTTCGCGTTATACAGTAATCCTCCCTATAACACCGTACTCTTATAACACGATTTCATGTCCCTCGTAAAACGCGGGGATTTCGCGTTATACAGTAATCCTCCCTATAACACTGTACTCTTATAACACGATTTCATGTTCCTCGTAAAACGCGGGGATTTCGCGTTATACAGTAATCCTCCCTATAACACTGTACTCTTATAACACGATTTCATGTTCCTCGTAAAACGCGGGGATTTCGCGTTATACAGTAATCCTCCCTATAACACTGTACTCTTATAACATGATTTCATGTTCCTCGTAAAACGCGGGGATTTCGCGTTATACAGTAATCCTCCCTATAACACTGTACTCTTATAACATGATTTCATGTTCCTCGTAAAACGCGGGGATTTCGCGTTATACAGTAATCCTCCCTATAACACTGTACTCTTATAACACGATTTTATGTTCCTCGTAAAACGCGGGGATTTCGCGTTATACAGTAATCCTCCCTATAACACTGTACTCTTATAACACGATTTCATGTTCCTCGTAAAACGCGGGGATTTCGCGTTATACAGTAATCCTCCCTATAACACTGTACTCTTATAACTGATTTCATGTTCCTCGTAAAACGCGGGGATTTCGCGTTATACAGTAATCCTCCCTATAACACTGTACTCTTATAACACGATTTCATGTTCCTCGTAAAACGCGGGGATTTCGCGTTATACAGTAATCCTCCCTATAACACTGTACTCTTATAACATGATTTCATGTTCCTCGTAAAACGCGGGGATTTCGCGTTATACAGTAATCCTCCCTATAACACTGTACTCTTATAACATGATTTCATGTTCCTCGTAAAACGCGGGGATTTCGCGTTATACAGTAATCCTCCCTATAACACTGTACTCTTATAACACGATTTTATGTCCCTCGTAAAACGCGGGGATTTCGCGTTATACAGTAATCCTCCCTATAACACTGTACTCTTATGACACGATTTCATGTTCCTCGTAAAACGCGGGGATTTCGCGTTATACAGTAATCCTCCCTATAACACTGTACTCTTATAACATGATTTCATGTTCCTCGTAAAACGCGGGGATTTCGCGTTATACAGTAATCCTCCCTATAACACTGTACTCTTATAACATGATTTCATGTTCCTCGTAAAACGCGGGGATTTCGCGTTATACAGTAATCCTCCCTATAACACTGTACTCTTATAACACGATTTTCATGTTCCTCGTAAAACGCGGGGATTTCGCGTTATACAGTAATCCTCCCTATAACACTGTACTCTTATAACACGATTTCATGTTCCTCGTAAAACGCGGGGATTTCGCGTTATACAGTAATCCTCCCTATAACACTGTACTCTTATAACAGCGATTTCATGTTCCTCGTAAAACGCGGGGATTTCGCGTTATACAGTAATCCTCCCTATAACACTGTACTCTTATAACATGATTTCATGTTCCTCGTAAAACGCGGGGATTTCGCGTTATACAGTAATCCTCCCTATAACACTGTACTCTTATAACATGATTTCATGTTCCTCGTAAAACGCGGGGATTTCGCGTTATACAGTAATCCTCCCTATAACACTGTACTCTTATAACATGATTTCATGTTCCTCGTAAAACGCGGGGATTTCGCGTTATACAGTAATCCTCCCTATAACACTGTACTCTTATAACACGATTTCATGTTCCTCGTAAAACGCGGGGATTTCGCGTTATACAGTAATCCTCCCTATAACACTGTACTCTTATAACATGATTTCATGTTCCTCGTAAAACGCGGGGATTTCGCGTTATACAGTAATCCTCCCTATAACACCGTACTCTTATAACACGATTTCATGTCCCTCGTAAAACGCGGGGATTTCGCGTTATACAGTAATCCTCCCTATAACACTGTACTCTTATAACACGATTTCATGTTCCTCGTAAAACGCGGGGATTTCGCGTTATACAGTAATCCTCCCTATAACACTGTACTCTTATAACACGATTTCATGTTCCTCGTAAAACGCGGGGATTTCGCGTTATACAGTAATCCTCCCTATAACACTGTACTCTTATAACATGATTTCATGTTCCTCGTAAAACGCGGGGATTTCGCGTTATACAGTAATCCTCCCTATAACACTGTACTCTTATAACACGATTTCATGTTCCTCGTAAAACGCGGGGATTTCGCGTTATACAGTAATCCTCCCTATAACACTGTACTCTTATAACATGATTTCATGTTCCTCGTAAAACGCGGGGATTTCGCGTTATACAGTAATCCTCCCTATAACACTGTACTCTTATAACATGATTTCATGTTCCTCGTAAAACGCGGGGATTTCGCGTTATACAGTAATCCTCCCTATAACACCGTACTCTTATAACACGATTTTATGTCCCTCGTAAAACGCGGGGATTTCGCGTTATACAGTAATCCTCCCTATAACACTGTACTCTTATAACACGATTTCATGTTCCTCGTAAAACGCGGGGATTTCGCGTTATACAGTAATCCTCCCTATAACACTGTACTCTTATAACATGATTTCATGTTCCTCGTAAAACGCGGGGATTTCGCGTTATACAGTAATCCTCCCTATAACACTGTACTCTTATAACATGATTTCATGTTCCTCGTAAAACGCGGGGATTTCGCGTTATACAGTAATCCTCCCTATAACACTGTACTCTTATAACATGATTTCATGTTCCTCGTAAAACGCGGGGATTTCGCGTTATACAGTAATCCTCCCTATAACACCGTACTCTTATAACATCGATTTTATGTTCCCTCGTAAAACGCGGGGATTTCGCGTTATACAGTAATCCTCCCTATAACACTGTACTCTTATAACACGATTTCATGTTCCTCGTAAAACGCGGGGATTTCGCGTTATACAGTAATCCTCCCTATAACACTGTACTCTTATAACGCGATTTCATGTTCCTCGTAAAACGCGGGGATTTCGCGTTATACAGTAATCCTCCCTATAACACTGTACTCTTATAACATGATTTCATGTTCCTCGTAAAACGCGGGGATTTCGCGTTATACAGTAATCCTCCCTATAACACTGTACTCTTATAACATGATTTCATGTTCCTCGTAAAACGCGGGGATTTCGCGTTATACAGTAATCCTCCCTATAACACTGTACTCTTATAACATGATTTCATGTTCCTCGTAAAACGCGGGGATTTCGCGTTATACAGTAATCCTCCCTATAACACTGTACTCTTATAACACGATTTTATGTCCCTCGTAAAACGCGGGGATTTCGCGTTATACAGTAATCCTCCCTATAACACTGTACTCTTATGAACACGATTTCATGTTCCTCGTAAAACGCGGGGATTTCGCGTTATACAGTAATCCTCCCTATAACACTGTACTCTTATAACATGATTTCATGTTCCTCGTAAAACGCGGGGATTTCGCGTTATACAGTAATCCTCCCTATAACACTGTACTCTTATAACATGATTTCATGTTCCTCGTAAAACGCGGGGATTTCGCGTTATACAGTAATCCTCCCTATAACACCGTACTCTTATAACACGATTTTATGTCCCTCGTAAAACGCGTTTTCCTTTAACGCGGAACCTATCTACCGTGTTATAGGGGGGGATTACTACATTCCATAAGGAGCGGCTTTTGAGAAATGCCCTCCTAAAAGAACTGCCTTCGCTCACTCCAATTGCTGCAAGATATCCGATGAAAGAGGACAGAAACTGTTTGACTTCGGCCTGTTCGATGTCATTTACTAAGTTAAATATCCCCTACAGTAAATAACCATGAGTGCAGCATAATTAGGGACTCGGAAATAGAATCAGCCGGCAGTTTGGCATTTCCCGGGCAGGCACAAAGGGTTCATTCGTGGTCTGCTTAATGACCCCCCACTCTGTGACCACTATGTAGGGGATTGCACAAGGGTCTGTCGCGAGCTGACCTGTTTGCCGGATCAATGATTTCCCATCCTAAATATCGTATATGGAATCTCAAAATAAATTTTATTCATAACTTTCTTGCTATATTCAGATCATATTATATATTGTTTATTATAATGACAATGTTATTATTTTCTTTAATACTGTCTTAAGTTTCTATATAAAGAGAGTCTGTGACAAATGCTTTCATATAGGTACCAAACGTTATTGTTTTTTTTCATACTCACATAAGGTTTTGTAATATTGATAAATGCTATCATATAAGTACCAAAGGTCATTGTTGTTTTTCATACTGATAGCATAACATAGTGTAGTAAGATAAGTACCATTCGTTATTGTTGTGATTCATATTGGCATGAGATCTTTAGTAAGTTAATCTTTAAGAACTTACATTCATATAGGTAATATTCATATAGTCTACATTCAGATTATGTAAATTCTAAATAAGAGTAAAATCTGTGTAGGTCTAACAGTCTAACATTGATAATTTTTGATTAATATTGCTTTGGTAATCCTTCCAATGTTTATTCATGTCATTATTAATTCCTCAGATTGTCAATGGTGCTTATTAGAACATTTTCTATCAAGATAATGTTGATAGAAAATGCATCTTCTATGCATCGTATAGATGCATTGAAGGTTAACTTTTTGTGATTTTTTTGTTAATGTTATATGTTTGGTTCTGATAGTTCTTTTTTCATTAGATAGTAATCTGATATTTCAAATAATCTTTAGTTATAGTATAAATGTTAGGATTCTACGCTTAATTTATGGACCACTAACTCTCTTAGTTTAAGTAAAACTTTATCTCTTTTAATACTGTTCAAATGAAGTGATCAGATCTAAAAAGAAACAATCCTTAATTATAGAACAACAGAGGGTGAACTTAGAAAAACAAGAGAACCAATGGGAATTCAGATAAGAGGTAGATTAAATGGTAAGGGTAGTAGGTGGAGAGATAGCGGTGCTGGAGATAGACGGCCGTTTGATAAGGACAATGCTGTGGGACTGATGTCATTACTGATAACACGGCTGGACTCTGGTGCAGACATGTGGACCACAGGCTAACTCCCTTCTCAACTTCATCAACACGCCACGTAACTCTAAAACTATAGATTTTTTTTATCAACTCTACCTCTATAATTACAATCAGTCCAAAAGTTTTAGAGAATAAAGAGAAAACAATCTGCAATGGGCAGCATTTAACTTTACTATAAGTAAACAAACTCGATGAGAACTAATATAACTTTGTAAGTACTTTAACGTCCATATCGTATAAACCTATTATCAAATTCAGCAACAATCAATTTAATTTTGGAACTTTTTAATATCAGTCTATTGTGTAGACGTATTATCAAATTTAATGACAATCAATTTAATTTTGCAAGTATTTTAATGGCCGCTATGGTGTGAAATTAAACGAAAAAAATTACTTTTGCAAGGTTTTCAATCCCAGGCTATTGTGTAAACGTAGTATCAAATTCAATGACAATCAATTTAATTTTGCAAGGATTTCAATCCCAGGCTATTGTGTAAACGTAGTATCAAATTCAACGACAATCAATTTAATTTTGCAAGTATTTTAATCCCAGGCTATTGTGTAAACGTAGTATCAAATTCAAGGATAATCAATTTAATTTTGCAAGTATTTCAATACCAGGCTATTATGTAAACGTACTATCAAATTCAATGACAATCAATTTAATTTTGCAAGTATTTTAATGGCCGCTATGGTGTGAACATATTATCAAATTAAACTAAAAAATTTAATTTTGCAAGTATTTCAATGCCAGGCTATTGAGTAAACATAGTATCAAATTCAACGACAATCAATTTAATTTTGCAAGTATTTCAATGCTCGGTTATAATTCAAACGAATCAACAAATTCAAGAAAACAAATTAATGATGTATTTTAATGTTTCTATATTTATTATAAGAACAGTAATAAAACCAGTGGAATATTATTCCAGAGCAAGGCTTCTTCACGTTTGTTTTTCTTGTGAACACGCTACAGCTTCAAAAATCTATCATACACGTGAATATTTCCGAAAAAAATTTAATTGTAAGTAAATAAAAATCTAACAAAGAAATAACTCTATGATATTAGCATCATCAATTTTAAATACGAATATCAAACTATCCTTTTAAAGTAAATTTTATAATTTTTTTCTAAAAAATTGTAAGAAAAAAAAATAAATTTGTATAGTGCATAATATGACACTTAAAAATATTGGCACATTATGACAAACTAACGAGAAGATTGCTCCCGATGTTTTATTGCCGTTGTTAGAATATTGGAACTAGTGTATTAGGGGACATAGAATCAACATTTGCTCAAGGGATCACCAAGCCTTTGCAAGCAATATAACCACACTATAGCCATCTTCAGACCACAAAGTATACACAGTTTTTCTTATTTTCAAACATATCTGATTACATAACAAACAGTAAAACGTAATCTGTTATGTTGTTGGTTGTAAAATTAGATATAAAGATGGTACGAACTTTATGTAGTTTTAAGAATAAAGAAAAAAAGACTAGTTCTTCAAAAGGAAAAAAAATATCACAACCATACATTTTAGTCATTTACATGGATATGGTTATCTCCAGCTGTAAAGTTACAATACAAGCTATATAAATTCCTGAAACCCTGCCCAACTTAATAAATAACCTTTTTCCCTACTATCTCTACAACAGTTTGACTAATTTGCTGCAAAAAGAAAGGCAATAGAGAAGAATATTATGACGTTAGCTAGTATTTAAGAAGTTGATGTACTTTGTATTGTAAGGTTATAACCTCTGCAAGCTAGCCACGTGAATGACTCAAATAACGGGTGTTCGGAAAGTCACTGGAACTTTTCTAATACTTTTTTTTTTATTTTTCAGATTTTGACCCCAAATATGACTTTCACAACTGAAGAACGTGTATAGCTCGTCAATGCCACGTATTCGGAGAAGGTGGCAGATACACAGATATGGTGCGACAGCGGTTAGCTGAGAAATTCCCAGATAAACTTGTTCCACATTGCAACACAGTTTGTTACCTCGTTGACAAGTTTCGGGAAATAGGATAAGTGGATGACGCCGAAGGCTGTGGAAGGCCAGGAAAGCTAACTGAGGAGAAACTGTTGGACATTTCTGACTGTTAAACAGTCTGTCTGCACAGTATCATGACGAAAATTAGAACAGTCGCATGATATTGGTTTTGCAACTGCTCCTTAAGGACATCAGAAGGGAGTTAAAGCTCTTCCCATACTAAATAATGGCAGTAAACGAACTGAAAACCACTGATCATAAGAAACAATTACTCTATTGCAGATGATTTAACGGATTTATCGAAGGCAACAAGGTTGATATCTTGGATATCATCTTTTTCACCGACGAAGCATGGTTCCATCTCTTAGGTTATGTTAAATTCGCAAAATTCAAAATATGTCAGTTCACATGTTCAAAATATATGATTCTCCAAACATCCTGTATGTTAGAAGAACTTTTAAAAAGAAGTTTTTTTTTTCCTAGAACTAAGTTCTTTTTTTTTTACTTTTATTTTTGAAATATGGAGTTTCTCAAGTTAAACAGAATACAACCATTAGAAAGTTATGAATCAAAAGTACTTTAATTATTCTTTTATTATGTATTCTGTCCAATTAAATACACCTTTTGAAACATTCTTCAAGGTTTGGTCAGAATAATTAGTACGAAAATTAAAAAAGAATGAAATTCAAAACTCCCTCTAAATAAAAAAACCTGACAAAGAGCTTTGATTTTTTTTTTACAAACTTATTAATTTTGTGCTTCCTGTTTACACTAATAAATACAATCGATATTCGACCTCGTTATTCTTTACAGATTTTGCTAAAATATTGTGCACAAATTGATTTTCTTCAGTAATACAATATACTCGTACATGACTCAACGAGTATTGAATATATGAAATACAACTTCGAATTTCTTTTATTTCGATATGTACTTCTAAATTTCTTTAATTGGGCACCAACAAATAAATCGAATTTAAAGAAATGTACTATTTCACTGAATAATAATTAAAGTTTTCTGAACAAGAATTTCTCTTATGTTATTTTATTTTGAATATTATATTTGAAAGGATATTAGTTTTAAAATATTTTCCTTTAAGCACTAACAGAGTCGTAAAAGGGATCATTTTCTATTAAATAATTGATGGTTTCACGCTATCTATTTTGATAAATATAAAGTAATATAAACTTTAACAAATAAAAATATATTCACTATGTAATATAGTAAAGCGACTGGAGAAGGAAGTAGCTGAGGAAATGGGAGAATTTGCTCAAGCTCCAATGTAATCCAGAAAGCGATACTCTATCCAGAATATGAGAGTCATATTATCTCAGTAAATATTATAAAAAAAAACGTAAGCTTTTATATATTGCTTTAAAATGAAGTCAGCAATAGAAAACAAGATCAAGAAACAGTTTTTTTTCAAACCATTTGATGCTGTTACTTCTTGTATGCTACTTATGAAGAGGAAAGTTACCATCACATTTCTTTTACGCGAGAGTCAAATGAGGAGTTTTATATTAAAAGTAATGACTTTGGCCTATGAGAAGTCTATAAAACTCTTTGTTCAGGTTTGTAGAACACACATCGTTTAACTGTTTAGCCTTGGCATCGACAAGTTTTGTGTTCTCGGAAGGATAATATGAACAAAATGTTCACTTTCTATATTCTTAACAAGGTTGTTTTTTTTTCAATACTTACATTCAGTCTTATAATGTGCGAAATACATTACAGGGTATCTATGAAACCTGAGTAAATATTTTACTAATTTATTTATTTGTATTATGTATCTTCCACAGAATAAATATAACACTGTCTAAAGAAGAGAGAACCGATTCGGGACTCTTATAGAGTACAATCTATAACATCTGGTTTGTCCAAAACACTGTTTGTTTCTTTAAACTTCTTGACCATTTCCCGACAAATAGATTGCCTATAAGATTGTTAGAGGTGAAATTCTTCAGTGATTTTGTACTAATACCATCCTTTGCATCAACTTAAGAGTACCAAATTGATTCTTTCGTTTTCAAACTTTTTGATGTTAATTCTGAAGAGAAAGAAATAATATAAATAAAATTGTAAAATTCCTATAAACGTCCATAGGTACATCGTATATTCTATCACCTAAATTATGTTTATTAGAATAGAAAGTATAGTATCATTGGCATGTCGCCACAAGGCAGCATATGTACAAGATAAGATGAGGTAACTTCAAATCACTCAGGGATTACTTGCAAGTAGTTTAGAATCACCGAGGAATAGAATACCAAAGTAAGAGTACCAAGGTATATCCTAGGAATCTCTGGACTAATTAAACTCACCTTACGTCAGAAATACCAAACTCAATAACCACACCAGACCTTTTACCACCCTGCTCAATGAAACATGATAAATGACAACTCAATTCCTACACTTGATCCATGAAAAATCCAGCCCATATAAATTTAGAACCAATCTAATTTACCCTGTATAACGAAAAATTATAGCAAATAACCACAAAACATGCTAGAATAAAACACATATTTGTTAAGAATCGTTGATTTAATATTTTGTCACTATTTTTATTTAAGGTTAAAAATTTTATAGGTATTCAATTTGAAAAAATGATACAAAAAATATTTGTCCAAGGACGGGGTTTGTTGAATCAACAGAGGACAAGTGAGCAGTCTCATGCGGGCCTAATATATTCACATATATTTAAATATATTTCCCTAGTGGAATGATTTCCATTAGTCAGTTGGCCTGCCTTCCAACTCTTTTCCTCCTTATTTTCCTTCACTTTTGCTAGAAAGCATTTACTTTCACCTCACGGCCTCTGAACCTACAGTCTCTCCCTGTATGTTCACGAAGGAAAATGCTTTTTGAAATGGCTTACTAAAAGCAGTGTCTCGAGTGGCCACTGAATGATACTCGACTGTATTTCGTCTAAACTGATGAACACATTTATGTAAAGTGAGATCACCTAATAATGAAGTAACAATTAAAACAACAGCTCGTATAATCTCATATAAACAATCCATAATAATTAATAACTATTAAAACAACAGTATGTCTAAAAGATTCCCTAATAAGTAAGCGACAATTAAAAACACTAGATCTAAAATATTTCACATTAATGAAGTAACAATTAAAACAACACTATGTCTAAAAGAGTGTGAACACAGGCAATCACATGCCAACTAACCCTCTATTAAGGGACAAGTTGGCTTTGTGGTTAACTTACTCGCCTCTGAGCTGGTGGTCCGGGGTTCGATCCCCACTTGGCTCTCGATTTATTCACGCAAGAGGTGAATTAATCTGAGAATGTCGTTCCTCGGAGAGGACGTTAATCTGTCAGTCCCGAGCCTGTACGATGTCAGGTACTCCTTAAAGATCCCTACTCAAAATACACTTGAGTTAGGTAAAATTTAGGACTCCCAATGTAGCATTTGTAGAATTACCGATCAAACAAAAAACCGGTAAACGGCTAACGTTATCACTCAATAGGGTATCTTTAAACAATAAAAATAATATTTGATAATATTTGTTGATGTGTGATGATCAGAAAGTTTCCAGTTAGTTTCCAGATCAGAAACTTAATCCGTTTCTTAAGTCATTTGGTAAACTTTATTGTTCAAAATAAATGCATTTATTTTTCATAAAAAATAAAATAAATTGGGTTATCACTTCCATAATCCTAAAAAGTATTCATCATGTTATAAAGAAATTTGAATAATAATAATTTTATTTCTAGACTGTTTAAAAATTATCCCAAAATTACACTTTTTGTAAAGAACGGACCTTTGTTTCAGATTCAGTGCACCAAGTCTTCGACGAACTGTTAGTCATCAACAGGGATTTTGTCTGCATAAAAAAGTAAAACGAAGATATTAAAAGAAAAATTAAAAAGAGAAATTAAAAGCTAATCGAACTTGCACCCTTGAGATAGTAGTGGACTACAGTAATTGTAAGTGCAAATAGTTTAGTTTTCTTTTATTTCATGCTTCAACTTTATTTTTTTTTTTTATGTATGGAAACTCCGATGATGGCCAACTCTTCGATAAAAGCTTAAAAAAAGTTGAAAATATAGAACTGATTTGTTAATTTTGTAATGATAATAACATACTTACATGAACAAAGTCAAGGCAAGAAATGAAAAAAATTAATAGCATTTAACTAGTACCGTAAAATCTTCAGTTAGTGAAGACTAAGGAACTTTCTTCTAGTTTGGGAGGATAGTCACTTTTCATAAAACTTCTGATAACTGCACTTCTGAAGATGTTTCTGTTTCTGGTACTTGGTACAGGAAAAATATCCGAACAAAAACATCTCTTATGATTTTTGTTACTGCCTCCCTTTTTAAATATATTTTTAATATAAGTTGGCAAAGTTGGGTTACCTACCCGGTCGGTTCAGATTCGCTAACAGACAATGTTCGCTAACCAAGATATTTTTTCCCACAATTAGTTCATGCATTAAATAATTCCAGAAAAGATATATTTATGCGGTAATATTGTATTTGAACCAGTTTGAATATTAACAGTTAAAAAAAATCTATTATAACATAAATTATTTAAATCTACTTGAAGTAAGCTCATTTAAATGGAATAAATTAATTAGCTTATTGAATATGTAAATTAAATAAAATACATTTCTTGCTGAAATATTACATTATTTATTTAATGTTTAATTCGATTAAGGATTTCAAATAAGAGGATTTAGTTAGGGCAGCGAATATTTTTAATTTAGCACAACCACAAACGAAAATCAGGTTGAGACTCATAAAATAAGTTATTTTTTCTTTTTTATAACTAAATTTCATTGAAAATCATATATTATAGTTATAGTAAAGGAGGATGGTTTTATATATCATAGGAAAGTAATTAGAAATAGAGAAATAGCTGATAAGTTTGTAGGAGTTTCTAGTACTTCTAGCATTTTTAATTAAAACCTCCGCTACACGTAAGCATTAAGGAGATACGGTGAAGATAGAAGAGGGCCATCTCTTATACAGGAACCACTCCAAGTTTCTGGGGTAGTTGCAATCACAATATTCCGATGCATGAGGAAGGACAGGTTACTTACATATGATAGGGCATAGAATTCCTCCCCATTATGGGAACCACTCCAAGTTTCTGGGGTAGTTGCAATCACAATATTCCGATGCATGAGCAAGGACAGGTTACTTACATATGATAGGGCTTAGAATTCCTCTCCATTATGGGAACCACCATAAGTTTTCGTATGTTCAATTCCGTATACATATAATCACAATAGCACCGATGCATAAGCAAAAACGGGTACTTTTATATGATAGTGCATATAATTCTCTCTCCATTATGAGAACCACCATAAGTTTTCGTATGTTCAATTCCGTATACATATAATCACAATAGCACCGATGCATAAGCAAAAACGGGTACTTTTATATGATAGTGCATATAATTCTCTCTCCATTATGAGAACCACCATAAGTTTTCGTATGTTCAATTCCGTATACATATATTCACAATACTCTGATGCATGAGCAAGGACAGGTTACTTACATATGATAGGGCTTAGAATTCCTCCCCATTATGGGAACCACTCCAAGTTTCTGGGGTAGTTGCAATCACAATATTCCGATGCATGAGCAAGGACAGGTTACTTACATATGATAGGGCTTAGAATTCCTCTCCATTATGGGAACCACCATAAGTTTTCGTATGTTCAATTCCGTATACATATAATCACAATAGCACCGATGCATAAGCAAAAACGGGTACTTTTATATGATAGTGCATATAATTCTCTCTCCATTATGAGAACCACCATAAGTTTTCGTATGTTCAATTCCGTATACATATAATCACAATAGCACCGATGCATAAGCAAAAACGGGTACTTTTATATGATAGTGCATATAATTCTCTCTCCATTATGAGAACCACCATAAGTTTTCGTATGTTCAATTCCGTATACATATATTCACAATACTCTGATGCATGAGCAAGGACAGGTTACTTACATATGATAGGGCTTAGAATTCCTCTCCATTATGGGAACCACCATAAGTTTTCGTATGTTCAATTCCGTATACATATAATCACAATAGCACCGATGCATAAGCAAAAACGGGTACTTTTATATGATAGTGCATATAATTCTCTCTCCATTATGAGAACCACCATAAGTTTTCGTATGTTCAATTCCGTATACATATAATCACAATAGCACCGATGCATAAGCAAAAACGGGTACTTTTATATGATAGTGCATATAATTCTCTCTCCATTATGAGAACCACCATAAGTTTTCGTATGTTCAATTCCGTATACATATAATCACAATAGCACCGATGCATCAGCAAAAACGGGTACTTTTATATGATAGTGCATATAATTCTCTCTCCATTATGAGAACCACCATAAGTTTTCGTATGTTCAATTCCGTATACATATAATCACAATAGGACCGATGCATAAGCAAAAACGGATACTTTTATATGATAGCGCAGATAATTCTCTCTCCATTATGAGAACCACCATAAGTTTTCGTATGTTCAATTCCGTATACATATATAACCACAGTAGCATCGATGCATAAGCCAAAACGGGTACTTATGATAGCGCTTAGAATTCTTTCTCCATTATGGGAACTACCATAAGTTATCGTACGTTGCATTCTTTATACATGAAATATCAATAATAATAATGCATAAGCAAGGACAGCTTATTGGCATATGATAGCGATTAGAATTCTCTCTCCATTAGGGGAACTACCCTAAGATTTTGTATGTTGAATTCCGTATACATTCAATCAGAATAGCACCGATGTATAAGCAAAGACGGATGCTTATAGATGATAGCGCTTAGAATTCTTTATCCATTATAGAAACCACCATAAGTCCTCGTATGTTGCTTGCTGTATATATTATATAACAAGAATACTGATGCATAAGCAAAGGTTCACATTTTTAAATGATAGTGTAAGACAGTCTCTATATTAGGGAACCGAGTATAATGCTGAGTTACATAGTACTGATAGGGTATAAGAGGCTCTTTTATGAGGCTAATCCCCCCCTTTCACTTTAAGTTGTATTCTGTATACATGCAATCGCAATAATGTCAGTGCTGTAGCAAGCACTGGTTGTCAACAGGTGGTAAATTCTAAATCTCATATATTGGTTCATCCCATGACCTTACAACAGTATACAAGCGGGATGAGCCGAACCTGGCTCGAGACCAATCGTGCAGCCGGCCCTATTGCCTGGAGACCCTTATTGGCGTAAGCCCAATCCAGTGTTCACCCAACTAGGCGCCAACCAATCTTGGCGCAACACTTCAAGGTAATTAACCTATAATTGCAATTTAAATAATGATGCATACGTTCAAAGTGATCAATTATATATATATATATGATCAAACCACAATAAGAAATGGGAAAACAAGACTAAGATCTTTCAACCGTAACAAGCGGTCTTCGTCAGAGTCAAAAACCCAACTGATATATATATATATATATATATATAACTGCGTTTACCGTTTGGATTGCACCCAGTGTGATTCTTTTTATGTGGGTTTGGCTTCCACCAAGCTAACCCTGCGTATGCTTCCTTATTAGTCTTCTGGGCGGTAGATCGGCTCCTGGGCTTAACCTCAATCGTTGATTTTTTTTTATTTATAATTTTTTTTGTATTTTTTATTTATTTATTTTTTAAAGTTGTTATCAGCTTTTAATTTTATTTTAGTTAAATGTTTTCATTTTTTAATTTTTATTTGGCTTTTATCTCTTTATCTTCCCTGTCTACCTTTCCTCCGAAAGTTTGCTACACTGTTTGAGTGCTTCAGTTCGAACGCCAAGTCAGTCGTTATCAGCCTTTGGAGCGATTCACTTCTTTTCCTGAAGACGAGGACATCGAAATATAGTAGTGAGTTCAGTGGTTTCCTATGTGTTCTTTTTGAAATTCTAGTTTATATATATATATATATATAATTATCATCATTTCTACCTGATGATGGCTAATGTGAGCCGAAAGCTTGATATAATATAGATTAGTAAAGGTATTCAAAAACAGTGTAGTTAAAATGTACCTAGGAGAGTTACTCCACCAATTAAATGTTCAACACCGGAAAGTGTTCAGAAAAAAAGGAACAATTACTGAGAAAGATCGTAAATACTGAAGCCGCTGTGGCCTTTAACAACATTTATATATATATATAACCAATGAGATGAAAGGATCCTTCGAACTTAATAAGCTAGAATTTTTAAAAGAACACAAAGATATGAAATCACTGAAACTCACTATTATATTTCGATGTCGTCGTCATCAGGAATAGATGTGAATCACTCTAAAGGCTGATAACGACTGGCTTGCGTTTAAAAAGAAGCACTCAAACAGTGCAGCCGATTTTTGAAGGAAGAGGAGACAAGGAAGATAAAGGAATAAAAGCCAAATAAGGATTTCAAATTAAATGAATGAAAACGTTTAAATATTATATTAATTAATTATATATATATATATATATAGTCCAGGCCTTTTTAAATTAGATGAATTTCTAATTGAAGGAATTATCAAACAAATCAAGACTATTTCAACAGTTATAGGGAAAAATACTGTCAATGATGCCAATCTTACTCCTTCTTTAAATCAAAATTCATAACCTGCTTACAACTTGTATTCACTTGCTCTCTGACGACGTGAAAACGAAAGGCCTTAGAGCGACTATCTTCTCTAATTTGTGGTGAGTTACCTGAATATATATATATATATATATATAACGACGAGGACATCGAAATAGTAGTGAGTTCAGTGATTTCTTTTCAGTTAATTTCAGTTAACTGACCGAGTCCCGATAAATTTTAGTTTTGTATATATATATATATATATATATATATATATATATATATATATTATACATATAAATGAAAAAAAACATAACAGTAAAACTTATACAGACTAACCTAAAGGTGATTATATAGATTTGAATAAACAACAGATTAAACTTCAAATCACTTTCATCTCAAATGATTGCTAATTATCCACGTTCAGGACAGATTCCAATTAAATAGAAAATTAAATAGATAACTTCCAAAAGGGACGCTCAGTTTAGTAACTCACAGCATCGGATCAGGAGTTTCTTCAAACTCCAAAGAAGAAACAATTTTCTATAATAGCATTTACATCAACTTGCAATACTAGACTCGTCTCATCTTGAGGAAATATATAGCCACTATTAATAAGAATTTAAAGAATTTTTTTTTTAATCAATAAAACTAAACCAATATATTAGTTTAAAATTAAAGGTTTATTTAAACTAAGGATTCATAGGGTTAATCATAAAATGAACTGAAATTTATAGTAAGCCATTAGAAGTACTACGTAAAAAATAATAGAACTAGAGGTATTTTATTGATACTGTGAGTTATAAACCCTATTATTTTTGTTAAAAAAAAAAAGGGCACCTTCATTGGCACTGTGCCAAGTTGGATTAGAGCCAAGTAGGTTTGACACCAATGAGATTAAACTTCGTGTAAAACATGTATGATTAAGGGTTGATTGCTGCCATGTCATTAGCGACATGATCAGTTTGTGTTTCAATGTTAATTTTGCCTGTTGAATAACAACAAACAGCCAAAAAAATTAGTTATTTAAAAGTGGTTCAGTCATTAAACTAGAAAAACTTATAATTTAATGTCTAAGTTTTAGCAAAAAAATTCTTCTTTTATCCAATGCTTACTTCTGGTTTATTGTTATCTGGTACCAGGTTGTCCGGTAAAATTTACGGAGATGATCAGCTGGATTGAATGGTGTAATCAGTTTGAGCTTGTAAATCGGAATACAGCTGTGAATAATAGGAAAATTAAAGGAAATAATTTCAACGTGAAAAAAATTATATGTAAATATAACACGTTGCAGACGAGAAGAGAAGGAAAGGAACAAAGAAGACACAGAAGAGACTTAGGAAAGAGTACAAGAGACTAAAATCCAACTTTGGCAATCTTTTTCTTTCACCTTATAGAAATTCATATGAAACCTGAAGAAGAACACTTAAATCACCGAAAGGTCGTGGTTTTTTGTCATAAAGTTCGTAAAGGTCATAAACTTCCTTAATGTCAAGTTTAATTACTTTACTCTTCCCGTTATGAGTAAATTTGACACAAAACTTTACAACGTAATTAATAAATCTTTAAGTATTGTTCTATAATAATAACGTATGCTTATATGGTAACTGCGCTATCTATGTTTTTCTAGTTAGATAATAAAATAACCTCAAAAGAGACTTATTTTATTATCCAATACTGAGTAAATAACGCAGTTACTGACCTCACAGCTAATGAATATATCTTCTAAGTTCTTGAGTGAAACAGACTTAATTCTGTTCTCATAGATCTGTAAACAGAGACTGTCTTAAGTGATCTTAGTCTGTGATTAAAAATTTATCCTCTAGACCCAAAAAATTAAGAAACAAATAAGGATGATTAGATTTATTAAGTCAGTGATTGGAGCAGTACTGACTACCGATTTGGAGTCTACAATTCTCCAAACCAGTTGTATAAATATTTAAGACAAAATAAATTAATTGTACAATAAACAGATGTTTTTAGCATATAATAATAGTACTTGATGTTAAATGTCAACAGAATGGTCTGTGTATGTTTTCTTTTTGAGGTAAAACCTCAAATTTGGTTTAAAAGAAATTTTATTTGTTGGAGCAGGAAGCGATCGATGACGGGTGTTTATATTGGTGGGGGTTGTTTGCTACCCAGGAGAGCAACCCTCTGTCCGTAATAAAGCCATCTCCACCTCACCCTCATTAACACTGTCTCAACCCTGCTGAAACCCCACCGCTATTTCATTAAACACCATACCGACTGCCCTTATGTTTATTTTAGCAATCTCAACCAACTACCGTAGACGCTCTTTAAAATACCTCTCCAGTCTTCTTTAACAACAGTTTTAATCCAATTAAAAACTACTGTTTTTTTTAAGCTAAGGACTAATTTTGTTTTTAGTTTATTCTCATAATACTATCATCTAGTACTATTTCTGTTATCACCAGTTTTAAGTCAAATACCAAAGCTTTTAGAACAGATGCTGGATTCAGAAGTTTTTATTGTTGTGGCTCCAAGCCTTGCTCCCTTATCACTGTCCTGTCGTCCAGGTTTGCCTATAATCAGTGGTTCTGCCAGTGCCTTGGAGCCGGAGGAAGACATTTGTCAGGACTCCACGGCCAAAATCCAAAGATTACAATATTCTTGTGGAGAACTATTAATTAAACTAAATGATTTTCTGTTACCTTAGACTCAAATCGCTATGTTGTTGTACATGTTTGCCCTTAATAAGTGATACTCCCAGCCTTGAAGTCAGAGGTAGAGATTTGTTACAGCTTCATGGTCAAAATCCATAGATTATAATATTCTTATGTAACTATCCCGAGGAATAGTTAGAAACACACAGAGCAAACTAGAAGCGGCTTCAATCAAAACGCGTCCACAGTTTTGAAGTATTTTATAAATATACTTCATCAATTAAAATAATAGAAAAATTTTTATTAACTCTTGTTTTATAGTATTTTTGGAAGCTCTGACATAACCTGGTTTTATTTTACTAGTTTTGTTTTTTGATGTTGTTTAATACTGTTGTGTACTCATAATCTATTAATAAATAAATAATTAATATGTAACAGCGATAGCACTAATCTACATGTTAACGTTGAAATGATAATAAAATTGTCATAGTGACAAGTTTTATTTTACATAACTTTGAATGCTCCCTAAGAATGGTGACTTAATTCGGTGTAACGAATTAATTAATTCCCCGTTTTTATAAACTTATTAATTTGCAGAAACAACAAATAATGTAACAAAGTGTTGACTATTAATGTTTAGAGTTCAATAAAAACAACAGAAAACGAAATACAATAAGATTTTTGGCAAAGATTTCAAGAAAGTAGTAGATAGAGATTGAGAATCAGATATCAGAAATCAAAAAGAAAATTTCCTGGCCATTCAGTTTAAATCTTTAACTTTCCCAGACAATAAAGATTGATTTTATGGAACCTTTAAGAGTTTGAAGATGGGTGATCTTATATAAGTGGGATTTCCTTATCTTCAGAAAGGAAAAAAAATAGGCCAATATTAGAGAGGGCTTACTAAAACCGTTAGGAAGATAAAGATAAATTTTAACGATAAGGAACATCTAGAAGAATAGAGGAAACATCTCTACCTTAATCGGGAGAACGAGAACGTAGAAAGGATTCTTGATAAACACCTTAAGTACGGATCACAGTAAATCTTTAAAATATTTTATATCAAAACATTTGAAAAACTAATCCTAGTAAACTTGTTTTTTTTAAATACAATTGGCAATGGTTAATCATAAGATAAGATAAATCATAAAAAATAAACAGATTACCTATACAATCAAGTTATTTTACTGTCATTTCTTTAAATACTTTGAACATTTCAAAATATTCAAAAAATAAAACAATAAAGTGATAACATGGCAAAAAAAGTGAAAACAATATTAAAAAAAAAACTTGTAATAGTCTGTTTAGTAAATCAACTAAACTATAATTAACGATATTTTTAAGTATATAAAAATTACTAATTAGAAATCTATTTCTTTCTTTCTAGCTATAGCTCAAACGTAATTTCAGACGCTGTTAGTTTGAACTAATACTTATAGCCAATCTCCAGCACATAAATCTGTGAGACAAAGAAGTTTGTCATAATTCTAAGTCAAAACAAAATGATAACTTCTCATATAATTCTTTCACTTTTTCATGTAATAAGACTCGTAGTTACCACTGCAACTAGGTTATTTAGTATATTGCTGGGACCTTTTCATATTTCTATCTCAGTTAATCTCCACGAGATATAAACCATCTTTTTGGCAACAATTTTCTTATAAGTCATTATGACACTCTTCGTTTCTACTTATACAAAATAAATATTTTAGGAAATAATAAAATAAAGTCAGAGATAGATATATTTCAAAGTGTAAATGTCTATTAATGTGATATCTGTTTACAATTATTAAAAATATAATTATTATATTTATTTATCACAATGTGTTTTAATCAGTGTGTTGCGGCACACCAGTGTGTTGGGAGAAATCGCCAGGTTCCCTCCAGGAAATTAGACGATTCCAGCGATTTGATTTCTTTCAATGATTTATTGATTATTTAAATAGCAATCAAGGCATACTGTTCCATACTTTATGTGATAACTGCAGGTGCTAATTGAGGAATTAGTGATGCATGTATTCAACAGGTAGCAGTGACAGAATTCAGACTGGCGAGAGAGAGATAACAGTGATGATAATGAATTACTGTTGCTATTCACACTTTTGATTTGAAGAAATTACGATTAAATTTCATAAAATACCTTTTCCTTTGTGTTCATTTAAGCACATTATATATTGTAAAAAAAAATGGCTTTATATTGTTAATACAGGATATAGAGTATCATTTTTGTAGCATTTTCTGTTTGACATAGGCTTTGAGTTTTCTAAGCAAAAAGCTGTGTTATTATTCTAAAAAGGTTGGAAAATGCCGTTCTATCGGGTAGATAATGAACCTGATAATAGACCAATCCGGCTTGAGCAATAATATAAAAAGTTAAAAAAAAAACTTTGTGATTAAATAATACTCTGTTTAAGTATAAGATTTATATAGATATTATAACAACACAGATTTAATATTTTATATTAACTTTTGATCAATATAAATTTAATAGTAATATCATTTTTAGTTTAGTTCTTTACTATACGGGTTAAAGATTTGATTTTAATTTCCCATCCAAATTCTTTCATCAATTGAATTTATGCAAGGCGCGTCATGCCATTTATTCAATGCCTTGCAGCTAGGAAGAGGTTTGCCGGTCCCTGCAGGGTGTAATACTAGGCTTCCAGGGCTCTGCGTATGTCGTGGGGCTTCCATAGCAGAGGAATGGTAGTCGAGCTAATAGGGTGTAATGGGTCCTGAAGGAAATGAAGGTTAGTAACATCAGTTCTGGAGGATGGTTATAGCGAAGCCCAGTACCTTTAAGGCAGTGGTTCTTAACTTGTGTTCGATCGAACCCTAGGGGTTCGAAGAGTTGGTCTCAGGGGTTCGGCGAAGCCTCCACCAAGGAGGTCAATAGCAGAAGTCACACTGATTTGCACGCATGTAATTTGTTGTGATTTCATGTATTGTGTTGGTTTTGTTCTTATAACAAGATAATATTAATGCACGGTTCATTTTTTGGAACATAAAAAAACATACACCTATGACTTGAATTTGAAAAAAAATCATATTTTATTTTTCACTAAAGTAGGGTTCGATGAATGCGCTTATGAAACTGGTGGGGTTCGGTACCCCCAAAAGGTTAAGAACCTCTGCTTTAAGGGATATGTCTTCGATGAAGTGACCAAAACATCATTGGAGAGTTGTCCAATCCAAATCTTACCTATCCATACAAACGTCCTAGCCAGTTGTTTAATCAAAGCATCAACTTTTTCCAAATTCTCTAAACTATTCGTAAGCTTAACCTATTCACGTGTCTACTTCTCAACAATTTTATTTTGTTTGTTGTTTCCAACACTAACATTTACCAAAATTTGGACTTCAAAGATGTCCGAGAGGCGAAAATGTTATGTGGCACCTATTGTTTAGTTATTTAGAACCATTACCATGGTGTTGCCACATCAGGAGTACAAATGAATAAAACTTTTCATGGTTAATCATTTTTTCATATAGCAGATGCATATCCTCTCTAAGAGATATACCAGTCTGAATTCTCCATCAATCAAATGAAAAATCTGGTGAAGAAGATTCAAATTTCAATATTCAAGACACAGAACAGTCAATTTTTAAAACCTATGACTATTCATAATAAGACCATAAATCCGCGATTACAACTTTTTACATTAAAGACTAATACACTATTTGCCAAAATTTACTGACTATTCTAATTATAGCACCATAATAATTAAGCAATGGATGGCCTCTAGTGGGAGAACTGCTGATTACGACGGACACTATAGTGATTAAAACGGTCATTGGTCGTTGATCTACTTAAAGGCCCCAGTAAGGGATCTCATTTGTTCTAAATCGCCACTGATTAGTAACATATATCTCATGGGTTAACCTAACCTGGCCTACAGCTCAATCTTACTGCCACTTGACAGCCTATAACTACTAGTTTAGATTGCCATGTCACTACCAGTTGAATCTATTTCCCCTTCTAATGTGTTTGAATAGGAACTTCATCTGAAACAGGACGTCATATAATCGATCTGTTAACGTACATAAGTACGTGTCGAATTAACCTACTCTTTAATGTATGTGAAAAAATATTAATCTATACCATATAATAAACTATTTATATTAACTATATAAACTATACTTAATATGAATAAACCTCAAATCATTCCTTATGAATACATAAAAAACTTCAGTTTTTTATATAATAGTTCTAACAACAGTTAGAAAAATAAACAAACTTATTTGTCTGTTTAAACATATGTTTAGTATGTTTCTAAAACAAGACTTATCATTAAAATTGAAAACATATGTACATGTTATATAACCGCGAAAGCACTGAAGACTCTAGGTTCCATTATCTGTCGCACTAAAGACATTCATTACCCTGCTTAATTTAATCAGCAGTCTGATTATATCGCATTAAGATAAATGTTAATATTTTAATAAAATTACGCAGTTCACTCAGGTGACTTTATAGTTGGCGCATTTTTCTGTGATATATTACTTTTTATGCTCTAGTGTGTGACTAAATTTCAAAAAAAGACTGACTTTTTGGCAGGGATTAATGAACAAGTTTTCATTAAATCCTTTAGTCAGACCAATACAAAATTCCCTTTAGTAGCCTACAGCCTCTGTCATTAATTAACGGTATGGGAGAAGGCAAAGGGAAGAAGAGCAATCTGTTCTTCACTTTCTTTGTCTTTACTCTGCTCTGACTCAAAGAAGGAAAACCACACTAGAGGACTACTTCTTTGGCAACTTTAGAGAGTTGGTATCTTCTGGAATCAGAAATCTAAAGAAATTATCGTTCTCTCGGTTTGGTTACAGGTGGAAAAGGGGAATAGAGTATCACTTTTTTCATATCATAAAGGGCTAACTCCTTGGATGGTACTGTAACCTAAACATCAAAGAATGCTTGAGCATGTTCTATATCATTTTCTAAGCATACATTGATTTACTATTCATACCTTCTCCATATCTTCAGATTATTTTAGAGAATTAAGTTTTTTAAATTTCGACACGATTCTACTCTAGAATCTTAATAATGATACTGGGAATATTTTATCTTACAACAAAAACGAAAGAAACCTACTTACTCATACAAAATTTTCTTTCAAGGGATTTGTATAAATGCTAAAAAGAGCATCAACTATACACGTCCCCATACCCCTAACTACCTCTTGAACCTTAACCCTCATGTGTTCACCATTTAGGCTTGTTTAGGTTGCAATGACACACGCACGAAAGAACACACATAGAGCGAACATTGGCCCTTTGTGATTCCACACAATGAACATCTACTTTGGGAGGACTACATTTTGCCTAACTGAAGTGTAATTAGAGTATCTTTAACTTGACATCGTACAGTCTCAAAAACGAATAATTAACGTCCTCTCGAAGGAGCTGTATGCTTAGATTTATTAATTACCCACGTGTATAAATCGAGGGCTAGAGTGGGTATCGAACTCTGGATCTGCCAGTCCAATGACGAGACCATTGCCAGCCTGGACTCTTGTCCACCCTCTACAAAATTGACCAGATTACAATGCCATTGTTAGCAACAACAAATGCTAGTTGAAATGAAACTAGCAATGTCACTCTTTACACAGTAGACTGGAGTAGGAGTTATTCTACAGAACTGTTCTACTAGAAAATGGATAAAACGCGAAACTAGTCAAACAACTCTTCCTTCAGTCTGAAAGACAAGATCATTCAACATCGTTCACTTAAGCGATATGACGGAAGTTATGGTTTGTTGCTTACAATTCCCACATTAACCTTCATAATTGTTTTAGAGACGGATATTGTGACTAAACATTACTTTCAATCCTACCAGCTTTCTTTTTTTCTCAAGTCTCTCCCTAACAACCATATCATAAATTCCTCATCTATATGATAAAGCGTATTTCAAATTACACTTCTTTTAATTAAAATCTCAATGAATAAAAAAAAATAATAAACCATTAACAAGTGTTTCTTCATTACTTTTGTGCATATAGATTTAACGCTTTACTATTTTCAATTAATCCTAATTCCATATAAAGTGCTTATAATAATAGTTTCTCCTAACAGCAAGATTTTATACAAGGAATTAAAATTAAACTTTATTCGTGTTTAGTGTTTAAGGAAACCAATTATTTTGAAATTACGCATATTGTTAATACCACAGAGGTTAGAATAATTCATAGTAGCAGACAAATCCATTTTACCTTATATTTATAAGTCGTAACCGTACGACCGGTTTCACATGTAGTATATTCTGTACGTCCTACTTGATGATGCACTACTTGCGAAACCGATCGGACGACCCTATCGGTTATTTATAGGGAGATTTATCCAATAAAATGAATAATATAAAACTTAGTTCTACTTTACAGCTTATAAATTAATGTTAGCATATATTTTAAATTATCCAGTTATTTTGATTATTGAATTTTTAAAATAAAAATACTTTTTCTAACTAAGCTACTTATCTTGTTTTAAATAAACAAATAACTTGTGAATCAGCCAATAGCATAAAGGAGCATTATGAATATGAGATTAATAGAGGAATTGAATTAAAATTGTAATTAGCTGCGATTGAAATCAGTATTTCAAGTAATTAAAAAATAATTACTTTATAATGACACTAATAAACAGAAGCGGAGTGAAAAAAAAAAAAGGTGACAACTTGGAAAATTGACAGAGATGAATTCAATAAATCAGGGAGTAATTAAAAGTTGTGTAACAATGTTAGAAAAGAGGTAAAGACTTGGCTCTATCACTTTCTAAAACTGGATAAAAGAAGATTTAAGTGGGGCAGGCGGAAAAAGGGGCAAGTTTTAACAAAACTCGACAGACGATAACTGGAAAAAGCGAAGCAAAGTGCAATCAGATTTGGCCTAGTTTAGGGTAGAAGTCAGCATGAGGATTAAGACTTAAGGCTGATCACTTGCAGTCGCTACAGAGGACCTTGACTATAGAAGGAAATCAATACCTTTAGCTCAGAGTATCTCCGAAAAAAAATATTTCCAACAAAAAAGAAATAAACTAAGTCAACTTTATATTATTCTACTTTAGGAACTAAAATATATAATAAACACACTTTAAGCGGTTCTTCAGCATATTTAAAGGATCACCCACATATGCTCAGTTATACTATACATCAAACAGGAAGAATATAAACAATGTAATTTTTACATTAGATATTAAGATGGTACGTTGCGGTAAAATACCTCTGACTTTACAATGAACAAGCACATTTTATTTGATAATTTAACAAATAAGTTAAATTATCTCTCTCAAGTCGTCCCTATGAAAAGACGTTGAGCTATCAATCCTAAGCCTGTATTGTATCAGGTTCCCGTTAAAAATCCTTACTCTAATTGCATTTGAGTTATGCAAAATTTAGAAGTTCCAATGCAAAATGAGCATTGTGTTTACCACAAAGTATCAATCTTTGGGCTATGTGTGTTCTTCTGTGGGACACCTACTGTCCCTAATCCAACTTAACGCATACATAAAACTTGGTATTTATCAACTCTTTTGTTTTTCGATATAACCTGCTCTTTCGCTCGCAAATATGCGTACGCACTTAACGTTCATGGGTAAAGTCGCACACATACACACATACACACACACACACACACACACACACACAAACAAATTTGCAAAACCTATTCAAATGGAGTCAAAGAATATCAAAACATAAAGTTCCATTGAAAACTTATCTCACAATTTTAACCCAAAAAAATAGTTTCAGACATCTATATTTTATATATCATAAATTAAAATAATTACAACATAAATAACTGAATCAAACAAAATATGAAACTTGAAGGTTGAATGAAGAGACATATTTTAAGACATCTGTCCTGTTGAGACTAAACAGCACACAGGTTGAATACGTCAAGTAGGGCCTGAAAGGTACAGTTTTGCGGTGGCATGAAAAACACTGATAGCTAAGGGAGATTGGATTTTGGTGGAAGGGTTGTGAATTGAAGCCCGGATTAGGGGCAGATAGTGGAGGTATGTTGACACAGTTATCTGGCCCACGTCTCGTACCCCCCCCCCCCCCCTTCCAACCGGGGCTTGCTGGTAGAAAAACATTTTCACTTTGAAAAATACTTCCCTTAGCAAGGTTATAACTATTATTTTAATAGTAAATCCGTATTAAGCATGACTGCGATGTAAACTCTAAACAGTGACTCCTAAAATTGTGAACGAATCTATCCCAACTACGAGAACAGCTCCAAAATTCCTGAATGATCCACTCTGAATACAAGTATTTAAGAGCTGCTACTCCAACTCCTACATTCAATGTCGTCCATTCTATAGTTTTCATCAGTAATATATATATATATATATATATATATATATATATATATATATATATATATATATATATATACAAATTTTAAATATATAATTCAACAACAAAAGAAGAAATACATAAACTGAAGCGTACAAAACTCTCACTACTATATTTCAGGCTAAAGTACTTCTATAGATCAGCAGTAGCTGACTCTGAAAAAATGGGAATATATACATATATATAGTTCAATGTGGAAAAAGAAACATAGAGAAATTAAAAGCACACACTTACAGTCTCTGATTTTCGGTTTGCCCGAAAATTAGAGACTATAACTGTGTGCTTTTAATTTCTCTATGTTTGTTTTTCTACATTGAACTATATTTGTTCATTTCGGATCGTATTTCCAACGAAAAAGTATATATATATAAACTATATTCAGATAAGTTAGTATTTAGTTTTTAGACCGTTTCACTTGCCATCGCGTCCACAGCGTGCTTGGTCTCCCTCTCTCGTTTCTATTTGATCTATTAATGTATAATATATATATATATATATATATATATATATATATATATATATAGTTCAATGTAGAAAAAGAAACATAGAGAAATTAAAAGCACACACTTACAGCCTCTAATTTTTGGTTTGAACCGTCTTCAGGTTGGAAAAAAGAGGGAAACCAAGCGAACTCATAATTATATATATAACGTAATATAGAAACGGACCAAAACCAAAAAAATAAATAAATTACAAAAATGAGCAACACAGAAAGAACGAAAAACTAACTAGAATCAATATTTCAAACATAATTCGTCTTCAGGATGAGACTAGAAGAGAAAGTAGAGCTTCGATGCTGCCAGATTAGCGGTGCAGAGTAGAGTCATATATTATAATAATATATATTATATTATAAAATATAATATTGTATACAATAACACAAACATAATAACAATGTTTATAATATAACTATATATACCATAATTTTGTACAATATAATTATATATATATATATATATATATATATATATATAATTAGACACCTCGGGCGCATTTAATCGGATCGTTGAAATCGGGCAGGATTGACGGAATATATATGCAAGAGTGTTTAAGTTCACAAAGAAAAAATGATATATGCAAAATGAAATTTCGGGATGCAAATTCAAAAATGTTACAGATTACCACTCTTACGTATATTCATATTTTCTTTCATGCCTGGTAGGGTGAGAACAATGTGGGTGTTATTAAATATACATATAATTTTGAGTTTATGGGATTTATGCGACGAAGGTAGATGAGGAAGAGGAGGCGTAAGATATATGGTTAATACGAAACGTCCTCTGATAAGTAATGGTTTGTTGGAGGGAGCAGAGTACCAGGTAAAATTGGTTTGGTATTTATTTAGGCAGTGTATCACACAGTTACCAACAGCCTGTTCTGTATGGGCTCTTCATCTATATCTCTTCACATGGTCCTCTCCTTAGAGCCCCTAAGCTCTTCCCACATTTATACACCCACTTGAATGCTAGATGTGTACTAAGGATGTATTCACCAGCTTATCTGTACATTTATCAACTTATTATCAATATTTCCCTTTTTATTAATGTCCTTTAATCATAGCATGATTCAAAATATTTACGTAAAGTAAAAATCAACAAACCTTAATTAAAGGTCGGACATTTAGAAAAAAAATTATCAAATGTTTACTATATTTTAATTAATATGTTTAACTGTACCACAACATTCTAGTTTCTAGAATTCTTCTACTTTGAGGGATCTAGAATTCTGGTATCTGAACTGTTGATATATAGTTAAAAGTTAGTTAAAAAACAAAAATGAAAGGAAAAAAAGATATTTACAGTTCTTAATTTTTGTTTTTACCTTTCTCAGTTAATCAATGAGAAAGAAACTTAGGAAACGATGCAGCAACGGTTGGAGACCAACAGTGTATCCACACACGCGCTAGATTAAAAAAAGGAATTATAAGTATTCCAAAAGAACTAGTCTAAGCAGAGTTGGTGAGAAATAAGCGAAAAACTTGAAGAGAATCGAATCAAAAAAAGAAGAAGAATAACATAAAGAATAAGGAAATACAGTAAGTTAGGGAAGATAATAAATTAGAAGATGGCTAAAGAAAAAGAAAGAAGGAAATTGTAAGTAATGTGGAAAGAGGCAAATGAAAGAGTAAAATCAAATTATAAACAACAAATAAATAGGCAATATTGCAAAAATAAAGTTAATGAATACAAAATATTATAGAAATAAATAATGCAAAACATAAGGTCAAGTAAGAAATAGAAACTAAAGAGTAAATAGATAATATGTTATTTTTTTACATTTTTCATTATTTTTTTGTAGAATATTGTATATATTTCGAAAATATATAATTTGAAAATTTACTCATTCTGATTTAGACCTAGTGCATTGCTGTGCTCATCATCATATGATATGATGATGCTATTGCTGTGCCAGATAAGGGTCTCCTCTGAATGTTGAAGATTTCTTTCTAAACGTGAAATGCCTATAAGCATGCACGTTGAATGAATTATTGCCAATCAAATATCATTCTTAAATTAACAAATGGAATAAAGTACAAAATAATAAAATATTTGATCTTATACTGAAAAAATAGAAGATAAACTTTTTCATTAAGAACTGCATCATTGACTGTGGATGTCAAGAAACAGAACTCTTTATTACTCACTTTTAGGGGGCCAGGTTAGCTCAGTTGTTGACGTACTCACCTCTGAACTGATAGGACCAGGGTTCTATCTCTACTTGGCCCTCGATTTATTCATGCAAGAGGTGAATAAACCTGAGCACATCGTCCCTAGGAGAAGGACGTTAAACCATCGGTCCCGAGCCTGTACGATGTTAGGTACTCGTTAAAGATCCCTACTCTAAATACACTTGAGTTAGGCAAAATTTAGGACTCCTAATGTAGAATCAATCTTCATTGTGTGACATCACAAAGGGCCAATGCTCGGCCTAAGTGTGTTCCCTTGTGGGACTACCACTGCAACTTAACCTAACCTACGCACTTTTACGGATTTTTTTGATATTTCTATGCTTTAAACAAAGTCACAGAGAAAAATGTTCCTAATAAAAGTTCAGAGTTATTCAAAGTCATTTGTTTATACAATATTCCAACTTTATTTTCAGTTGTTGAATATGTTGACTGCAGATAACACTTAAGAGATTTAGAGTTAAGCATGATATGAAAAGTCCTATTTATAGAGTTTTTTTTATTTATTTATCCATTTTATTTATCCATTTTAGTAATTTTTGTGAAGAATTATGCAATTCACACGTACACGTAATACGTAATACGTAAATGAGCCATACATTTCCTAGTTCATGTAGTATGAATTGTCATGGAGACGTATTTTTAAAACCCTTGCAGGAATTTGATAACTAGACATCAAACAAACAGATGTTATTATAGTAGATGAAACAAAGAAGAAAGAATTGTATAGATTTGATCGTTCTTTCTAATTGGAGCTTTGGCAAAAAAAAAAAAACTGAGTAAGCAATTACTTGACAGGACTAATAAGAGTCTGATCTATTGTTAGGGAATATTGAGGGCAAGCGAAGAGAAAGCCGGTGCAGGTGTACACGTGTAGCTGTGCTCTCCAAAGAGCGTCCTAAATCAAACAGGCCCGTCTCCAGCAGTCACCCCCGTCATTGGGCTCTATATATCAGCACCACTCACCTCACCCCCTCAGCCCGATTACCAATAATCCACCCCCCAAAACCACCCCATCTCTCCGCTCACTCCTTCCCTCTATGCATGCCCATATAATATTCAATACATCACTGCAGCCTGACCACTCCCAGTAAACTTAATATCAATACATTTGATTGATAACACCTAAAGGATTCACAAATTATAAAAACACGATTACTAATGCAATTTATGTCAGCACAGCATACCGTATTGGAAAGGTAGATTAACCCATCTGTCCATTATGTCATACAAGATATATGAATTCCCCGCACTATTAATATATCCATATACAATTTTCTTTATTTATTTATCAGAAATATACATACCTTGAAGAAAAGTTTTACTAATATTTTATATTATTTCATTTAAATCAAGAGAATCTTAAAATTCTAAAATATAAACAAGTCCTATACAACATTTGTTGATAAATTAGAACTAATAATTACACAAATAATTGGTATGTGTATTATTTGTATGTAAAATGTATTTTCTCAGTTGAGATTTGACTGTGACGAAAACTGCTTTTTACTGTTGAAAGATCCTAGTCTTTTTTCTCATTTCTTAATGTGGTGTGAATATTGATTGTTATTTCATGTGTTTATTGTAAAATCTGTATATATAAAGATTTCACATAAACACGTGAAATAACAATCAATGATCAAACCACAATATGAAATGGGAAAACAAGACTAAGATCTTTCAACCGTAACAAGCGGTCTTCGTCAAAGCTGGGTTTTTGACTCTAACAAAGACCGCTTGTTACGGTTGAAAGATCTTAGTCTTGTTTTCCCATTTCATATTGTAGTTTGATCATATAATTACACATATATAAGAACATATACAAGAATCATCGCTGGCCTTCGGAGTAACTCACTTCTTTATCTCTCTACCTAATTACAACGCAGTCAAAATGTAGTCCTAGGTGTCTGAGATTTCTTTTTTTTTGTGCTCTATCCGTGAATCTAGTATATCTATATATTGTAAACAGGAAAACGATCTAAAAGGACAACAAACGTTTCACAGTGAATCACAAACACAGAACTAAGAACAAACACATTTACTGTCTCTAATTTTCGGTTGAACCGTCATCATATGATCATCATTGATGACGGATCAACCAAAAATTAGAGACAGTAAGTATGTTTGTTCCTTAGTTCTGTGTTTGTGATTCACCGTGAACCGTATATATATATATATATATATATATATATATATATATATAAACTAGAATTTAAAAAAGAACACATAGAAAGGAAACCACTGAACTCACTACTATATTTCGATGTCCTCGTCTTCAGGAAAAGAAGTGAATCGCTCCAAAGGCTGATAACGACTGACTTGGAGTTCGAACTGAAGCACTCAAACAGTGTAGCCAACTTTCGGAGGAAAGGTAGACAGGGAAGATAAAGAAATAAAAGCCAAATAAAAATTAAAAAAGAAAACATTTACTAAAATAAAATTAAAGCTGATAACAACTTTAAAAAAAAAAATAAAATAAAATAAAAAAAAATAATAATAATAAAAAAAAAACAAAACAAACGATTGAGGTTAAGCCCAGGAGCCGATCTACCGCCCAGAAGACTAATAAGTGCTTCTTCTGAATATATATATATATATATATATATATATAATAAATTCAAAACGAAGGAAACACACAGAAAGACACAGACATAACTCACATTTTTTTTAATTGTTTCTTTTAATTGTATATATAATATATATATATATATGGGCCTCCAACTGTCTCTGCAGCAGTGGGTTTAGAATACTCAATGTTCTAATAAATATATTAACAAGCATTATTAGCGAGACACAATATTCGTTGAAGATTTACCTTCAGATGTTAAATTTTCAGCAGATCCCCCCCTCCCCCCCAAAAAAGCATGATATTGAAATTGAAGTAAAGTATGTGATAATAAATGCAGGAAAACTTAACAGTATGACTAAATAACACTATGCAAGTCGCACCCATTTGACAGATACATCATATTGTATTCGGGCAATATGGAATTATGGGAAAGGTTTTATATTATACATAATACTAAAAATTGTTGAAATATATACGTAATACGATTTTATTTATTTGTTGATAAAATATAGAAGGTGTTACAGTTTAAAAAAAAAAAAACATTTTAGCTATTCGTTGTAATTAGGTCAAATATTAGAGGCATTGAGGTAAAAAGTACTTTCCATCTCTCTCAGCCTAATGCTAATAGTGTGGGTAAAAGTTATTTTAGCAGGAAATAGGTCTGACACGAAAGAGAGAGAAAATCAATGTTACCCTAGTAGATACATGTTACTGGAAATGACGGACTTGTCTGCCAGACAACAATAAACTGACTTCACATGTCTTCTCGAAACCTATACAGCATTACGGCAACTCTTCTGTCACTTGCAGCCTACCTTAACTTAGTGAACAAAAATATACAATATTCCTATTTGTTTCATATTGATTTAAAATCTATTTCTACTATGACAGGATAAAACTTATCAAATTACCACTAACTAGGATATATTTAATCGTGAATTTTCAATTATTTTTATATTGATTCATTTTTAATTTACTATATTATGAAAGAAACTCATATTGACATTTTCATGTATTTATAAGTTTTGAGGTCTTGTGAATTCTTTTTTGATACTTGACTATAAGTGAAGTATAGTCATAAATTATAGTCGTACATTGGGGGGGGGGGGGGGGGGGTCAGGGTAGCTCAGAGGTTATGTGCTCTCCTCTTGAGTAATAGATATGGGTTCGATACTCACTCAGGTCCTCAATTATTTCACGCGGATGGTGCAACAAATCTGAGCATATCAGCACTTGGAGAGGATGTTAAAACATCTACCCCGAGCCTGTACCAAGTAGGTTAAGTTTTTTTTTTATTTTTTTTCCCAACACAGTAGCCCTGCATCGAGACCGTATATTTACAATGTGTTCCCTTATAGATTACACATTTATCACCAACTTTAATATATCTTATATCTAATTATATACAATATATATCTTATTAATTATAGAGAATATATCGTATTTTAATTTTAACTATATCATCAAGTAATATTTATACACACTTAAATTAAGAGTAATAAACTTCTTCTTTTTTTTTTCAAACAATAAATTAGACACAAACTAAACTAGTTATATAATTATTCGATTTTTATTCTAATGGCAGTCCAGCTTAATAATCAAGTAAGAATTTTACAAGTTGTACTTGTCTAAGTCTATATTATATCTATTGTGTCTTTTCACAATTTCACTGTGTTCCACAGGCCATGTACCACCAGAGGTCAGCACCTCTCTGACAAGATCTACTCTTATTCCTTCCAAGAGTTCACACTCAAACAACAAGTAGTCCCATGTCTGAAAAGCTGACCTACAAAAGCAAGCGGAGCTTTGTACAATTTTAAAACGGCTCAGATACTCATTGCTCTTCCCATGCCCGCGCAAAGCATCTGAGTCATCCTGTGCGACCCTTCACATCAGACCTTATAGACCTTACATAGGTTAAGTTACATTGGCCGTCCCGTGAGAGAATACACTTAGGCCGCAAGCCGGCCCCTTATGATACCACAAAGAAGAAGAATTGGGGCTATTCTGCCCCCAACATCTCGAGAGAATTATAAATCTAGACATGATATCAGTGGATACTAACTGTACAATGTAAGGTGATCTTTAAAGATCCCTACTCTGAATACATTTGAGTTGGGCATAATTTAAGACTATCAATGCAGAATGTTCATTTTATGGTATCACAAAGAGCCAATCTTTGGCATACGCGTACTGTAGACATACCAGTTGCTCTCAAAAAGTATCTCAAGATACACTCGTGCAGCCTAGATGATGTTCAGGAAGATCTAGTTTCTGTAGTTGTCGAATAATATGTCTAAAAGTAAAAAACTTATACGATACCATTTCTGAGCATTCCAGAGATCAATATTATTCTACTTATGTGGGACAGACCACAAATTCCTTACGTGTCCCAGAGATCAATATCATTCCACTTATGTATGTGGGGCTAGATGCTTCTGATATGTGGGCTCATGAAATATAAGTGGGCTCGGATACAATGAAATCCCCAAGATGAAAAGCAAAGGGCTAGATGTTAAAGACCTAATCACATTTCCACTAGGTAAATAACAGAAGAGTGTTTCTCCCATGATGAAAGTTTCGGTGTCTCGCCTTAATGTTCATTAAACACGCTCACCATCTCCTGGATGGACACAACAGCAAGTAAACTACAGGGTGTGAACCCATCAAGTGGGATTGGCCTCGTGGTGGTTGCAGTTCCAAACCCAAGACTAGTAGACGAGTGGTTCGTCAGAGATTCACCTATCGATGTGGAGGAGGAGCTTCAATGTCTCAAAAGAAACAATGTTCAGGTGCATCTCAACACCATTATATGAATACAATAATAAAATTATGATGCTCAGGTTTTCTTAACCCAGATTCAGTATAATGGACACTTAAACGACAATCAAGTTATAGTCTTCGTAGTGGGGTCCTAATAAAAGCAAACAGTCGCTCATTCGCCACTCTGCTACTCATTTCCTGGCAATATATTGCGATCTCAGAGAACATTTTACTCATTATAAGACATAACTCTTATAATAATCCGAGAACATAATAAGACATTCGTCTCACAAAAGAAGAACTATTAGAAATTGACCTCAAACATGTTATATATAAATACATGCATATTGTCAATACGAGGTATTAACGAGGTATTACATGCATAATTGTTACGAGATATGACAGTTTTACCTATTTCTAATATAAATTATATATAAATCATTCCAACACATAACAAACTCAGTTCAAACATCTCATCTCAAGTATTGGGAGAGTTGACATATTAGTTATTTCAACTGAAGTAGTTTAAATTTCCCCATCCGAGATAGAAATTCTCTGTTTAACATAACAATTATCAAAAAAATCCCCACACAACTGCGGACCAGTCATATCAACTGTTCAATGTATTCACGAGAAAACGAGAGTGAACCGATGCGCCCAAACATTAAAAAAGTAAGCTAAGCTTATCAAGGCTACGCTTGAGCTTGGCAAAATAAAGCATTTTAAATGTTCATCGTGTGTTCAATCTTTTATCTGTGTTTTTTCGATGGACGCCTACTCCAACTTAAGCTAACCTAAGTCATTGGCGTGATGTATTAGGGTAGTTTACACGTGAATAGTTGGGATTGTGGAGGTTCTTTACTCCGTTACCGATAAAACCAGAAAAGTCTTTAGCCTTGGGATTATTTCTTCTACTTTGCGCATCACAGATTTAACTTTAAAGTGTTTGACATACTTAAGTACTCCCCCAATGCACTACTACTCCTGTTTTAGATACTTGATAACTAAGAGAATTTCAACTGTTTTTTTTTTTTGTAAAAAAATGTTCTAAGTAAACTAATTAAAGTATTATGCGGATAAAGAATATTAAGTCTGATGTTTATTGCAGAGGAAATATTTGGAGACCCCAGCATCGTTCAAGGAAAGTGAGGTGATCAAATAAAGGAGTAAAAAGAATCAGTACGAAATTTTCACACCTATTGGGAAACATTTATTCGGCCCGCTCTTATTAAGTTTCGGTTGGCGTTCTCACCTTAATATTGCATTTGGATCGTGACCAGGAAATTAGGCTCTATGGAGGGGGAATTCCATTTGACCGAGCCCAAGGTAAGACAGTGAAAACCATCTCCTTCCATACAATGGCGCTTCTGATTGGACAAGCAATAGGAAGAGCTGATTCCCTGAGAAAGTGAAAATAAATGACTTTCTGACGAGCTTGGCTTGCCCTGGAAATGATCACATCTTGAATAACAAACAGTTTCAACTCGATAAGAAATACCAGTAGAAGATCAATTGAATTTCAATTGAAACAAAAATTTGAAACAAATTTTGATCCAAAATTCCAAAAATTACAATTATTTAATTAAAATGTACCTTGTTTTATAAATAGGCCACATTTCATGCACACCTTTGAGTTTGTCAGCGTATAAATTTCATTTGAAATATTTGATAGTCAGTTCACTATAATTACAAAAGTAAATTACTTGTTTTATAAAGCAATAATGCAGTTATTGCTAACTTTATGACAATGGCAAATCCTTTCATGCTGCATATCCAAATTATAACTTTAATTTACTCTCGACATGACATATAGAATAACAAAATTGTTACATTCAAGTTCAGCTTTATATTAACATGTTTTCAATGAAAACACACGCTCTGTGATCCTCTGAGTTCAATAAAATAGGTTTTGCAAATTGCCTGTGTTTGTGGGTGTGCGTATGTGTGTTATATATCAAAACTCAAGAGTTATAATCTCTATATGTCATACTGAAGTTAGTTTTTCTTAAACCTGAAACAGAGCAACTAACTTTACCTGAACATTTTAATTATTTATTAAGTACTTTAACTAAAAACAAAGAACAATATTTTCGATTGGGTAGAAATTTTTCTGATTTCAGCTAAAATCACTCTAGTTGGCTAATTAATTAATATTTAATATAACACTATGGAAGCCGAGTATACGTAGCTCTGAATTAAGTTCATAGAATATTAAAAATAAAAGCAGCAAAATATACACAATAAACATTAAACTTTATCCAAATCAATTAAACTGGTAGAAGAAAACGAAAGAGCTCCTTTTTGGCTAATAATGGGTTGATAAAGCACAAATCCTACCGACTATCTTTCTACCAGCGCCCCTGGCGAGAAATAAGGAAATCTTTTTTCATTTCATCAAATTTTTATGAATACTGAATTATGTCATTCATTTTAGTAAAATTTATAATTATTTATAGTAACTTCGGTCAAAATTATAGGTATAAAGTTATTCATTTGCTTAAGAAATTGTATATAGTTTATGGAAAATTGTATATTTATAATGAAAGTCGTCTGAAACATGGTATTTTGTTTTTCAATGTTGACAAGGTTAAAACGCTAACTGTATTATGATTAACGTCAGGGCTATATTCTTAAACGATTGTTATAGTAAAATGTTCATGTTGCATGTTCACTAATTCGGCATGCACTTTGCTTTACAAAGATATCTGATCATTAATGATAAAAAAAAATAACATAAAAAATCTACATACCATTCTTTCGTTTCTAACAAAGCTTCAATGTAATAATTAGTTCTAACACAGAAGTTTCGAGACTAGTTAACCATCAAGATATTGTTTCTTAAAATTGATGGAAGATCATTCTCTTTTTGACACTTGTTCGTTCAAATAATCACATTTATAGGTTCTTAATTTTAATGATCATTTTGAAGCAAAAAAAAAAAGTAAGTCATTTGTTACATTTCACAATTGTTTGAGTTAGATATGAGTCATATGATCTAAATTTAGTTTCAATCGATAGAGAAGGGATATTTAATAAGTGCCTCCAATTGTATAAGCTTGAGATGGATATACGAGTAGACTCCATCCGAAGAACGGCTTGCAATTATTTTTCAATCTTCTGCTTCACTTAACTAGAGTCATGGGGCGCAGGAAAAGTATGTTCTGTTAAACAACACCTGGATCCATCAGTATAATACTTATTAGCGAAAGTTTGCTTTATTTTTAACACTCATATAACACAATCAAACTAATGGCGAATATTGTTAATAACTATCAAGGTATAATATGCAGAGGATGGAATACTTGAAGTTAGAATACTGGAAACCACAGGACCAGGTGTTAGTTAACTTCCGTTCGATCGCAGACCACCTCTGCATGCCATTACAATAATTTGGCCAGACCAGCACAGACTAATCTATATACATAATTTATCCTTGTTAATAGGGCTTGTTGTTGGTTGGGAATTACACTGTTTATTAACGACGCCATTAAGGCTGTGGATAATCTTGCAGTCGACCATCCCTACAGATCTAATTGTGCCTTCAGCACTGTCTGGTCACGTGCCTCAATGCTTTCCCTCATGCATTATATTACCCATCTATCTAAACAAATAACTCAAAACTTCTTTTTCTTTTATTTTTTCAAGATTTACATTTTTAACTCATTAGTCCTATACTAGAGGTTGAACGTATGATTCATTCACAGTTTTCCTCAAATTGTATTAAAAAGTAAGCAATTTTTCCAAGATATATTTTGCATACAGTATTCTAAATTTTGATATTTTAATTATATGTATATAAGAATAACAAGAACTATGGTAATAAATTAGAGGTAAGATGGCCAATAATAATATTAAAAAAAAAAAAAATAAATGGGACAAGTGGCTTCAGGTGGTTGCAATAATCGCAAATATTTGCAATGAACATTCCTTATTGGGAGTCCTAAGTGTTACCTAACTCAAGTTTATTTAAGTATGGATCTGTAAAGTGTGGCTGACTTCATATAGGCAAAGGGGCCGACGGTTTATTTTCCTTTCAAAAGGAAGACATGTTCAGATTTTTTTTTTTCATTCCCCTCCTGAGTGAATAAATTTTGGTATCTTCCCCCGGGTCTACCAGTCCAGTGACGAGCAAATCAGACGTAAGCGTAAGAGAGAAAGAGAGAGAGAGAGAGAGAGAGAGAGAGAGAAGACAGAATATTTTTTAAATAATAAGTACAAAATTTTTCATTTTTTTTAACTTTTTCATTTTTTTTAACTTTTTCATTTTTAAGCACTAAAAGCAAGGACAGAACTATCATGATTCAAACAGTACTTCACTAACAAATCCGCTACTGTTAAGTAAAATGGAAGTCTTGTGTGTGTGTGTGTGTGTGTGTGCGTGTGTGTGTGCTTGAGTGTGTGGCGTCACAGATTTTCATGAAATATAAATGCACCAATCTATAAAAGAAATATTGTTTTTCTTTTTGAAACATTTCACTAGTCCAGTCTGTTTTTCTGCCTGGATTGAAGCGAATGGAATTTAGAAGGGTGTTGTTATATCTGGTGAATCTCAGAAGATGTGATAACACATCCCATTGGAACACTTAACTCTTCTAACTCTCCCTGATCAAAGTCTACCATTGATAATAATTTTCTCTCAATGTTTATATCAAATAGACTATTCGCTTGTCTTCATATAGCTAATTCAGTAACATTTAATGTATCTGACAATTCCAGAAGTTTATCACGAGAGACCAGATTCTGTAATATTCCTGCTTGTAACAATTCAAAAGGTTTTATAATGATCTTCATATACAATAATGCCAGCCGCGACCAGTTCCAGAAATTCTTTACAATAGAATATATTCCGTTACATTTGCAGCTACGTACAATGGGCTACTCTGTCCCTCTATGGTTACTATAAGTTACTTATGGTACATTAAAAGAAAAACTTTGAGTTTATTAGATTGAATTATTAAGCTAAAGATAATTGGAGTAAACATTGTAACATCTGGTAAGGTAACATCAGCCCCTGTTTATAAATCGTTAAAAACGTTTTCACCCAAACTGTAATTGTTTTTATAGTTTACAATGTTGAAAACCCTCTAGTACAGTCAACAGGAGTCATTACGAGGTCAAGGAATGTTTCTGAACTTCCGTCATCTTGGCATTAACATCCTGACATTTTCATTACGTGGTATTCTTATAAAATAATACTTCTGATATTAACCTCTAAGAAGTTATTCAACCAGGCTTTCAAAATCTGACTTCATTTACATGAAAATTTAAATACAATTGATGCTAATTAGGACAGTAAGGAGGTTGTTGTTATTGAATTTGCTAAGGGATGATGAAGGAATAGGCTAAAATGGGTTCGTTAATATAGAAGGGGAGGGTTTCTTAAGGGTGGCTGTTCGCAATAGAGGCCTAATTACTGTCCTCCAATCAGAACGTAAAGTACCCTTATGATGGTTAAATCAGTGCCTGTAAATATTTACCACTTATAACAGGGTCACTTAAGGATCTATGAGTTCCAATACATTTTCCTATATGGGTTATCTTCAAATTTCATATTCAAATTTTAGACTGCTAATTAAAAGGTACTTGAATTAGTTTCCACCATTACTAATAAATGATAGAAGTAGGATAAGGAGTGTTCGATCGGTCAATTAAAACATCCACTTTTAAGTTAAAGTCAAATTCGGGCAATGACCGAAATATGTACAACAACTCCTACTCCAGTCTACACAGTTATCATGCACTAATGCGATACATATTTTAGTCATCTTGTCATAAAAATTTCATATTTCAATTCAGCAACAAATATTTTATTAATAAAACGTTAAATATCTCTTTTTTTCATAGACTTTTATATGATTTGGAGTTTTCCTTTCGAAAGGAAAACCTTTATATATATAAGGGGCTTCAGTATGTACTAATTCACTTTCAGACGATATCATTTGCTAATGTGATTCCAACTAACTTTTATGGTACTAACAATTGAAATACTAGACTTAAAGTATATTTGTCGTATATAAAGGACTGACAATCAATGCCTATGATCTCACATCTTAAAGCTGACCATAATCAGTCACTAAGCCTGCGAAAATAAACGTTTTCATCTTAATAAAATAACTATTATTTATAGTAAGATCATAATTATTTAAGTGCATGTTTAAAAATCGCATAGAATAAACAATCGATAAAAAAAACACGCAAAAATAACTATTTTGCCTCCTTAGAATGAACAAATTTTACCATTATAATCACTGTATCAGTGATGTTGAGCTATTTATTGTCAACAACTATTTCTCTGTAAATAGATATCGTTCATCTGTGATATGTAACATGTGCCTTTAAGAAAATTATAGACTTACGGATAGCTTCTTGAGTATCCTACATTGTATGAACTCTGAAAAAATCTCAATTCGTAATGTATTCACTCATATTAAAAATCTACTCCAATTTATTAGATTTGTAACTGAAGATATTGCCGGAAAGCATGCTGTTTATTATTGTGTAGCTGATGTAATGTCTGATATTTCTTCGGATAAATAATTATTTTGGAGGAAAATATGGAAACAATATATATGAATTGTAGAACGAACGGCGACAGGTAAACAATAGTTGGAGGAGGGTTTAAGACAGATGGATGTATGGTTTTCTATCATTCCAAGACACTTATTATGCTGAGCTGTTCGGTTTGGGAGAAAAGTGTTCAAAGGCAGTGCAAAGTGGTGGTTGTTACAAAAGGGCATAAAGAACGGAGAGGGAAGACGTGCAGTAAATTACAGAGCGCGACTAAATCATGGACAGAGTTACGACTAGAGCAGGTGTTCAGTCCACTCCACCTTCAATGATCTCCCCCCAGTACATCAGCTACACTCTACCGCAAACTTCACTCACCTCTATTTTTCCAACCGGTTTTATAAGTATAATAGGGAGGAAAAAAACACGGGAAAACAACTATTACCAGCATAGAAAAAACAAATTTTACAATTATAATCACCAATCAGTTATATTATGGTATTTATTACTTATACCATGACACTCAAAAAACCATTATCCTGTTTTGATTTATTACCATTCACCTTTAAGCCTTCCGACCATTATATGGAACAAAGCAGAGCAGATAAAAAAAAAATTATCCACACAGAAGTACCATAACAAAATATAAGTCATTTGTAAAACTTAGCATAATTCATGAGGTTAAGGACGAAGACCGCTTATTAAAGCTGAGAGATCTTAGTCTTTTTTCCTCATTTCATATTGTGGTTTGATCATTGATATATATATATATATACTTACCAGTTCAAAATTGAAGATAGATAGCACACAAAGTAAAGAAACACACCTACAAACTCAAATTTTCGGGTAATCCGTCTTCAGGAGAAAAGAGAAAGGGAGACCAAGCACGTTGTAGACGCAACGGCTAATAACTTAGTAATTTAGCATATTTAGTAATTTATTATATATATATATATATATATATATATATATATATATATACACTTTAACACATAGAAAAGAACACAGAAAGACACTACAGAACTCACTTCGATATTTCGACATCCGTCGTCATCGGGAAGAAGTGCGAAGTACTCGCGTTGAGAAGCAAACTACTACTGTATATACTATATACTACTACTGTATATACTACTACTATATATATATATATATATATATATATATTTTGTAAAATTTGACAGCAGTCCTTCATTTAAGCATATTTCGTTGAACAACTGACTGTATTTCGCTGATGTCATTTTCTTCACCAGTTTTTCAAGGTTTCTGAATACCTTCTTCTTTAAACTTTGAAAAACTGGTGGAGAAAATGACATCAGTGAAATACGGTCAGTTGTTCAACGAAATATATATACAAAATTGTACAATAACATGTGATATAAATAATTTAGGTAAATTTATATGAAAATTTCAGGTATATTATTATATACTCTTCTCTCCTGAAGCTAGTTGAACTGACTATTAGAAAGAGTGAATTTTGTCATTCAATCGTCTGTTTCATAAGTTTATTTCTTAAAATTTGGAACTAATTTCAAAAGTTTCAGAAATCTTGTCTGTCCGTTTTAATTGCTATTTCTACATTAATTTATGTATGTATTTAATAAAGGTAATGTTTGTGTGTAAAATATTGAAGATCTGCTTTACTATTACTTGAAGATTGATAAGGAGAATGCCCATAAACTCTTGAGTAAACTTGAATATGTTAGAATTATTAATATTAATTTTTGCAGAAGACAAATGGAGGTACTGTTGGGTGGAAATAGCGAGATGGCGTTACAAGTGTCGGAGGCAGCTGCAGTATGCAGGACAGCCGTCACTCTAACACGACGCTCTTCAAACTACATCTGCTGCTATCCGCTTCTCCATTAAGCATAAAACAACCTCAAACACTATTTGCCACCATTTTCCCAAGCAATAACTAAGTTGATGTATAACATCAACTTAAATTCAAGTTGAAATATTATACTAAATCATAAGAAAGAAGCAATTTAAGAAAATTAAAGAAATCTGTCACCGCACAAATACCTTTTATTAAAAAAAATAATATCCCTCTTTATCTTACATCTGCTTAGTTGTAAAGTGAAAGATGTTATACTGAAGTATTTAAATGGTTTATTTCCACAACCATTTTGAGTTCTGAGACTGGCAAACTTTACAGGGTTTAATAGTATAATAATTTAAACAATAACGTAAATAAATTTTATTTTTTTAATTAGTGTCAAAATATTTTAGACGTTCGTAATTAGCTTTCTCAGCATAATAAAAGTCATTATTTGAGGAGGTTAAACCACTTAACATAACCGTAGTTGTTTTAAAATTCCTTTTGGTCGATCTGTTGTGACATAAAATTTAAAATTCATTCTCTGTTATGATATAAACGCCAATATTTAGAGTCTTCCAATTTCAAAGCTATAGAGTTATTTTTGAGAAATAATTGTGAGCGAAGATGGGACCGGAAATGCTCATCACCAACTAAATTCTAGTGAAATTCTTAGATTCCACCTCCATTTCTTAGCCTTTCCCCTCTAAGACCCTAAACTAAGTTCAGAGTACATAAACGCTGTGAACATGAAGGACGAAAAATGGAAATATATGATGCTAGACAGTGAAAAGGAGAGCCTCGTATTTTATTTTTGTTGACAATTCATAGCGTCATTAAACTTTTTGGATTTTACTTTGGGTAAAAACCAATAATGGGCAAACCATTATTTAATAATTATTGAGGTTGCCAAAGACACAAATGGTGTCTCCCATCTAACTGCTACCAACAGGAGGCCACCAAGTAGACAAGTGGCAACGTGCTCACCTCTGGACTGGTAGATATGGAGTTTAACACTCACTCTGGCTTTCGATTTGTTTACGCAGGAGGTGAAAAAATTTCAGCATATCTTCCTTCGGAGAGTACGTTAAGCAGTCGGTTCCAAACCTGTACTAAGTCAGGTATTTCTGAAATATCCCCACTATAGATACACTTCAGTTAGGCAAAATTTAGGAATTTCCAAACTAGAATGTTCATTTTATCGTATCATAAAGGTCCAATATTCCGATATGTATGTTCTCTTGTGAGACTGCCACTGCAATCTAACTACTAACCAAGTTCAATGCTTCTTTATTTCAATGACCAAAAGAAGCCCGTGTATTTTACAAGGGTATAACTTTTGGTATTAGATTTCTTAAGGTTTGTTATGCAATCTGATGAACATTAATTATGATTCACAACTACTGATGGCAGTATCGGTCAGCACATTCCAGAATGTACCCGTCTTATGGTCTTGGCCACATGGTGTCAATAGTTCCACTTGGTTAAGTCCACTGATGAGCCCCTAGTCAGAAGCAGGTCACGGTTATCTGTGGTTACCTAGGTAAGCAACAAGTGGTTAACCAGACCACTGCTACCTCTAGCATAGATCTGTTATGGACAATCTTCTAGATCAGTGTTTCTTAAACTTTTTTACTTCAGGGCGCACCTATGAAACCAAACCAAAACTTTGAGTCGCATTCTTTGTGTTTTTTCCAAGAAAGAAAAAGAGAGAGTGAGAGGGAGGGACGGAGGGAGGGCTAGTAAAAATGATTTAAATCCTCGAGTAAAGGCAAAGAGGAAGTATTATCCATTGATACTTAAAGATTAAAGAAATATACCTTCCAGTTCAGAATATGAAGTAGCCAAGACTTGACTCAGACTTGAAAACCACATACTTGATGTTTTATCAAATAAATTAAAATGATGCAAAAACTAAAATATAAATCTGTTATATAAACTTAATCTTCCATTATCTTGGGGCGCACTAATACGCCCGGGCGTACCGTTTGAGAAGCACTGTTCTAGATGGTACTCTATCAATGAGCACTGGACCCAGAGTAACGGAGTCTTTTCGACAACCAATATCCAAATTCATAATGTAGTCCTAAAACTAAATGTTAAACCGTTTTACATTTCGTAGCCAAATTTTCTTTGAACCGTCTTTTGATATCATTCACGGCAAATAACCTGCAAGACTCACTTAGCATATCGGCTTATGTGTATTCTACCAATCTAGTTCCACATAAGTCAGGGGTTCTCAGCATTGCTTCCCCTTGCAGCCCTCTCGCCATTGGTCACAATGTCATTCCCTCTTCTTCCTTTTTCCAAAATAATCTTTTTCAAAAAGAACATAAAAATAATATGAAAATATAACTAAAAAATTTTTTTTGCTTTATTAGTATATACATATTAAAAATTTACATGGACCGTGTAATAGAGTACAATAGTATATTCATAATAATATTATTATTATTGTAGTATGTAATATTATTATAATAGAGTTTTACAAATTAAATGCTAATTATAAATATTTATGGATATATAAAATATTAATTCAATTAAAATAGTATTTTTCAATATGCAATTAAAAGTGCAAAACTTAAATTGCTTTCCTCAGAATGTAAACTTCCTAAGGTCACAATTCAACTTCTACAAACCCGTATAACCCCTGGGGGTGAATTTCATCCCCTTGAGAACCCCTGATATAAGTTATCATTATTGCATAACTACCAAGGATTGGCAAGTACTATTGTTTGAAGGATTGGAACACAACTAATTGCACAAATGTATTAATTCATTGCCAAAGATTAATGTCATTATGATTTAGCAAACGTTTTATTTCTGAAATCTATAATTAATTATAAAAGTGCATAATTTATCACCATCACTTACTAAAGGAAAGAAAGTATAATCATCATATCCAATGATATCAAGGTATCATTGGTATGATAGTAATGATATTGGTATCATTAACTAATAATATTGGTATTTGAAACCAATCACCACAATCCATAACATCATATCATAGCTTTTATCCTTCTTATATTTAATTAAAAAAAATAAAATAAACAAATAATAAAATGAAAAAAAAAAAGTTCCCAGAGCGTAATTTCAATGGTGAAAATTCATTTTGAAGTCTTAACAAAACTGAACACAAACAGTGTTCAATAACAACCTTGTTCAAAACTAATATATTTGCACAGTTAATTTTAAACAACTTCAGTCAATGTTTGATTTATCAAGCACTTTCAACACAACACTAAATCAAATTACTCGGAAACAAATCATTGAAATTATTTTGTTGGTTCTGTTGGAAAACATAACAAATTCTATTTAATATTCAAAATTAATTTATATTATAGCTATTTATTAAGGTATCTCATTGATTTTTAAATAACAAACGATAAAATCAAATAAATTTTATTTTTAATCATACCATTAGCTTGAATTTCAATATACTAAGCGAAAATAAGAGATGTTTTGTGTGTGTAATTATGCAAATAAGCATGTATAATTACTTATTGATTATATATCCTGACTACACATTTATAATAGGATAAATTAAAAAGGTTTATAATTATTATAAATCACCTATATTGATTAGAAGTTAAAAATAAAAACCAGACATATTTTTCTGAAAGCGAAACGTCAATATGCTGGCATGAATATTCTCAGATAAAGGCGCCGGAGGAGTTTGAAAGTTCTTCTGAAATGTCCATATCTTGCTGAAAACAATTCATGCAAACAAGGAAAGCATTGAGAAGAAAAAACAACCTGTGTTTTTTACTAATTGCCAGGAAAAATAAATACCGTATCCAAAGAAAATGTATGGAAAATTTGATTAGATTTAAGGGTAACAATTAGAACATCAAAAATATATATATATAAAGATTTCACATAAACACGTGAAATAACAATCAATGATCAAAACACAATAAGAAAATGGGAAAACAAGACTAAGATCTTTCAACTGTAACAAGTGGTCTTCGTCAGAAACCCAACGTCAGAGTTGGGTTTTTGACTCTGACGAAGACCCCTTGTTGCGGTTGAAAGATCTTAGTCTTGTTTTCCCATTTTCTTATTGTGGTTTGATCATTGATATATATATATATATATATATAATGAAATCAAAGTAATTAATAATTGAACAATAAAACCATCTCTTTTCATTCTAGTTTTGCCTTTAAAGGTCCAACCGGAATCGTAAGCATGCAGTTCCGCTCTGGTTACCACGAAATATATTTACAAGAAAAGAACACGAAGAAACAAGGAACAAATCACTTCAATATTTTAAGGAGAAAAACTACTTATTGCAATATGGAAATCTGATTTTTTTTTGATAAATTATTTAGATAAAATTGGGATCCAATGAAGGTAGAGGGTAACCTTTGATTCATCCGTTTACTTGGATAACAAAACTATAAGGAATTACCTTCCAGGGAGCCAACGTAAGCCTTGCCGGGGTCGAACTCAACACTGCGACCTTCTCCTGTTTCGAATGTCACGTCATTGGAGAACACCTCTTTGTCGGGATACAGTTTAAGATGAAAGTCCCTGAAACAAAGTAATCGTTTATATATAAGTGATCAAGATATACCTCAAACAATTTAACATGCGATCATATTACAATCAATGGAATTAATTATACATTTTATCATACCAATTACAACTTACAACTGCATTTGCCATAAAACATTTCTTGGAAGTTATTTTTTATCTAACGCCCACACTTACAGCCATAAATTATGTGGTATCTAACTGATTAATGTTTGCCTCATTTGCGATTCGGCATCTATTAACTATGGACAAGTAAGTCACACTGTCGAAGGTGATAACGGTACGTCATGTCACTAACCCAAGTGGTAACCACGCCCACTGTTCACTTCGAAGATATAAAATTATTTGGTTCTTGAAAAATAATTGTCAATAAAACAGTTCACGAGACCACATTAACCTTTAAAGTAAGAACGCGACTGATGTCTAACTGAGAACACTGATAGATTCATTAACGTATATAAAAAGAAGAACAACAGAAGGAACTAACTCTGAAGACAGTGATGCAAAAACAAAAATACTATATTCTGAGGTAAAATGAATAAACAAACAAAAGTCTCCACACAAATGAAGTTTTATTCAACAAAAACAACGCGTTTTGAACACTTTGTGTTCATCATCAGGAAGACACCAAGGATTTGGTGCTGAAGGGTTGTTCCAGTGAAAACAACTATTGGGAGAGTTGTTAGGAGAAAACTCTTGGGAGAGATATTTTCACTGGACCAACCCTTCAGCACCACATCCTTGGTGTCTTCCTGATGATGAACACAAAGTGTTCGAAATGCGTTGTTTTTGTTGAATAAAACTTCATTTGTGTGCAGACTTTGGTGTGTACTGGGCAAAGAAGAACTGAAGAACTCACAACTGAAGAACAATGGACAACATTTAAAACCGGTCAAACATTTCCAAACACCAGTTCACGAGGTAAAATGTTTTATCCTTTGACTAATGGAACTTCCACGACCTTCTGTTATACTTAGAATATGCACGTATTAAATAAAATAATAATTTAATTAATTTTTTAGAGAAAATAAGATGATACTGAATGATAAACAATAATCGAATACAACAATCGGATTTAGAGAAAGTAATAAATACACAAAAACATAAATAACATTCGGTTTTCTCATGATAATGGATAAATCCAAAATTGATTCGAGTTATTCCCAGGACGTACAAGATAAGATGGTGTACTTGTTAAAAATAATATAAATCTTGGGTTGTTCTTGAATACGAAAACACCTGAGATTATTGAAAAAGGAAACAAATATAAGAGGTAATAATATTTGGTATTCTTTAAGTGTTAAACCTCTGCGGTAATTAAAATAATATGAATCTACATACATACAATTTAAGTACATTTATACAACATAAATTTATGCAATAGAAAATTGTCATACATTCTATATACTCGTGTTGTGCAGTCAGTCACTATGTGGTATTTACTTATACTCAGAAATCACAGAGAGTCACCAGATAAACAAAGTTTCTTTAAGAAAACAACTACTATCAAATACGTTATGTCCGCAGAAGCAAAAAGCAGTAACGAAATGAGAAACCATTTTAATTTCTGTCTTCACATTAAAGAAGATATTCCCAATGAAGGTTACAATATGTTCGACATGAGTTGTTTTCTTAATGAAGTTTGGTCTGTCGGAACTTTCAGATTTACGAATATGAGTAAATACCACATAGTGACTGACTATACAATTAGGGAATGGAGAATGTACATACATTTTCTATTATGCAAATGCATTTAAAATTTATGTGAATATTATGTCAGTACTATATATGTTATTCAAGGAGAAAAACTACTTATTTGCAATATGGAAATCTGATTTTTTTTTTATAAATTATTTAGATAAAATTGGGCTCCAAGGAAGGTAGAGGTTAACCTTTGATAACACCGATTACTTGGATAACAAAACTATAATTACTTTATATTTTATTATATAATATATTATTAAATATTATATTATATTTTATTTATATTTCTACATTTCTTTATATGGCGGGTTTCGGATTATTTCCATCTCTTAGAATAAGCTGCTTTATTAATAGAATTTTATTTATGCGGGAAAATTCTACAATTTTCCAATATTTTTATATTCATTGTTTAAAGTTTTTGCCTGAGAGGAAGTGAAATGTACGGTTTTATCCATCGATGAATTCAATTCTTATTGTGTATTCTTTAAATGAATGGCCTAGCCTGAGGTAATGTGGAAAACGGTTCCAGGTTTAGTGTCCTGGAAGAAAAGAGGGTGTTTTAGTTGATATTCTGGTTAATCTAGGAGCCCAGCACTATGTGCGTAAATGCATTTCACCTCCTTACCCCAAAAAAAAAAATATGTATCCTTTATGATGTTGAGACAATAAAAAAGGAATATAATACAAAACTTCAAATCTTTTTAGCTGTTCTATTAGTTAATAATTTTTGAAGTATACACGAAGCCGAAGGGGGATGAACAAGCACGGGGGCGAGTATTAGGAGACTAGGGAAGTGTTGATTGGGACCAGGGAATAAGGTGTCTTGAAGGCATCCACTCAGACCATTCCCAGTTATATAACTCAACTTTGTTCAACCTCGCACAACTTTGCCCAAAATCAACTTCACTAACAGCTTCACTCTCTTACATCTTTCACCCTCTACCCTATATCGATAGTAATTGCATAGCACTTTTAAATCCAGTTACTTCTTCAAATATTAATCCATATAGAATAAGAAACAAGAAACAGATTACTCCCTATGAACCAAATTCAATTGTTCATAACTAGTTTATAGCGTAATGTTATATGATCTTATTTCAACAAAATTTTTAATTTTTTTTTCTTACATCCCTCTATTAGTTGATAACTAATTACCTACTACATTTTCGCTTTTCAAAAATGTTACTGCTTAGTTATAGTTAAGTTATTAGTTAAAACATTACTGCTGTAGTTATACTGATGATATTGTATGCATCAGTGGTGTGATATAAAAAAATAAGCATACGAGTATATATTGATAAGTAGTACAATCACTATCTGTACTACCTCCAGGAATGAAAGACTAATAAACATATCTCATTTAGACATATATATTATACCTGAATGGAACGTTATATATTATATACCAAGAAGTATGATATTATGGTTACTTATAGTAAAGTTGAGCGTAGGTCCACTCCAGTTTTTTTATTTATTTTGATTAGTTTATTTCGACTCACTTTCATATATTTTTATTTATTATTTTCCATTTTTAGTTACTATATCTCTTCCCACTTACGTTAGCAGCACTTAGCACTGCTCTTACAACACACAGTATAGAACGCTGTCTCTATCAAATTTACGTCAAAAGTTCACTGGCAAAAGCATCATTGGAAATAATATTAAAGGGAAGTGACTGGTGGCTGGGCAACATCAGATATGCAATGGAGACCCCGATCCAACTCCAATAGAGACGTCAATATGAATAATCAACCTCAAGAAACCCTGTTCACCAATTGATAAATTGGTACTCACAAAAAATTCCTACTTTAATAAACAGAAAAAGCAAAATTGAGGACTCTGGAAGTAGAAGTAACTAGAATAAACCACTCACCTATAAATAAAAAAAACAGTTTAACTAATAAAATAAACCACACTTTCCTATCTTGAACATTATAGAAGTCAAAAAACCCTCCAATTGAAGATGTTAGAAACAACATAAATAACATATTGAGAACGATATGTAATTAATAGATTTGTATTTTTTTTTATTCTTTCAATAGGTTAGCTTTTACGAAGTAAAGAATAAAGAATTCAAGAATTACGACATCACACAAAAAAAGATTAATATGAAACTAACAACAAGTTTCGTACTCTTAGTGTTCTTCTTCAGGTTAACATCTAAGAAATATGCATATCTGTGAGTATATTTTTTATGAGGATTACCAATATGAGAATATACTACACAATAACGGATAGCACGAGTAATGAATAAAGAATTTCTCTATAAGGAAGAAGATAAATATCTATTGTGGAAAGAATAAGAGAATAGTTCAACGACAAATAAAGACAAATGGAATCCAATAATGGGATTATTGAGATGAATAATCGACTACATGGAATCCTGTTCAACTAAATTACCATAAAGAGAAAAAGCAATGAATATTTGATTGTAGGATGTTTGGCGAAAATGGTTCCAATCTTTGCACTTGCGATATACATGAAAGAGGTAGATAAATAATGCTAGCAGGTGCAAGGGAAAAGGGAACTGTCTGATAGAGGCTTGGTGGAGAATTTACAGAGGCCCTTCTATTTATAACGGTCGATAATCGCTTGCTTTGGCCCTCCCTCCCTCTCACTCACTCTCGCTCTCTATCTCTCTCCAGGGAAGACAGATTAATCTAGCTAAATAGATAAGAGATAGATTGGAAAATAAAGTTCCAATGGAATAGACCACAGATAAATCTCGCAGCCAAAATGATAAACACCTCCATTGATATTACCCTTTCCAATTTCAACCCAGAGAAGATCTTCCTTCAATTCTATTTATAAAAAAAAAAAAAAAAACTTATAAATAATGGAGTATTTTATATAATCGATTTTGTTTTGTACAATGCTATCTGAAGACAATCACAATCAACAGAAACACACTTGACCGAATGAAATCTAAAATCATAAAATGGACAATTTTAAAAAAAAAATTGAAATAATATCCCAGTCTTGATAACTAAGCTGGTGAAAACCGGAACTACGAAATACGTATCATATTTATTGCACTCCCACTAGCAGATCAGTTTAAGATCTACAAGAGAAGCTTACCAACCTAATCAACCACCATAGATTTAGATCATCTCTAACGAAGGTTGCTTCTGAGGAGGATCATATTCATTATTACTCTGCTCAATGCGCGCACTGCATTGGCCTACAAACATAACCAAATCATTATTATAACTATTATTCTAAATAATTTAATTTGTAACTATGAAACAACCCCACTCCCTCTCATCAACCACCCAACAGATGTCTCAACCCCAACTAGGAATAGTTCAGTTTGTGAATTGGCTCTCACACGATGTGACATTACATTGTAATACACCCTATACTTTAGTCTAAGCTAGCTTAGCCTGATGATGGTCTAGGAGACCGAAACATGTCGTTGTTTTATTGAAAATAATATTTAGTTAGTTCTTAAATAGTGTTACATATAAATAGTGTTAGAATGTGTAGTTCTGAAAAGAAAAGTTTGGGCCAGTTGATTATTTTATTCCTCGAGGAACTGAGAAGAAGAGCCTGCAGAACATTAGACAAACTCTCAAAAAGGGTAACCAAGTATGAATTTTGCCATAAAATTTTTAGAAACTTGTTTGCAATAAGGATTTCTACCAACCTTCACTAATATATATATATATATAAAGATTTCACATAAACACGTGAAATAACAATCAATGATCAAACCACAACAAGAAAATGGGAAAACAAAACTAAGATCTTTCAACCGTAACAAGCGGTCTTCGTCAGAGTCAAAAACTCAGTTGGGTTTTTGACTCTGACGAAGACCGCTTGTTACGGTTGAAAGATCTTGGTCTTGTTTTCCCATTTTCTTATTGTGGTTTGATCATTGAGATATATATATATAATTCGTATATATATATATATATAACAGGCGTATTACCTCCTTTATATTATGATAAGTATATTTTTACACTACTGTTTCTTTTTATTTGACCACCTTTCTATTTATTTATATTTTTTCATTTTATTCCAACATAATTTAAGTTAGTTCATCATAGTTTTGTTATCTTCTCCTTCCTTTTTTTTCTTCAGTTATCATTATCTTTTCTTTTATTATTGATATCTCCCTTTTCCCAGCTATTTTCTTTTCCACTCTTAATTCTACTCATTTCTTGTCTCATTGTACAGTTGCACAGTACATATACATATACATACATTTATATACATATAAGTGTTCCAAAACTTAAATGATAAACAACAGCGAAACCATTTAATATTAATTAGATGCAACTTTAATTGTCTTATTAACTAGATGTAGCATAATTAAATAAATATGGCATTATTAATTAAATTAACTCGTTAAACAGATTGAACATAAATAATGGTTTATTGGAATGCTTTGTCAAGGGTTTTGCGTCAAGTGGCAGGTAATACTTTTCACGTTTATCCCGACCTTCATTGTTTGCTCAATCCAACATGACCTTTTTATTATTTTCCTTGCATTTTACACTTTTTAAAATACCCCTCTCATCCCCTTTCCTCGATACTATACTTTGTAGTCATATCTCCTTTATTCTACACCAGAGGTCTCAAACATGCGTCAGGCCCGCAACGAGTATTTTTCGCGGTCCGCGAACAGAGGAATTTTTACTAACTAAAAATTAGCTAGAAAGGCTTCCTAAGTTATTTTCTACTATTGCGAGGATTTTAGCAAAGTTTAGAAGTACATTTGTAAGTGAACAATTTTTCACAGCCATGTAGAATAACAAATCTGAACTAAGATCATGGCTTACTTTACTGTTCAGTCTAGCCTACATGCCTACAGTATAAGGACTACCACAGTATATAATAATTCCATATTCTACCATATATATAATTCACAATAACATTAACTAATAACCATTATTAAAATAAATTAAAACACTGTAAAATTTACATTTTTAATTAAACATAAGTTTGTATCAACATCATGTTTACCTTAAAAAACTTCTAATTATACTATATGAAACTTACAAAACATTATTTACACTATCGACATCTTATTTCTTTTTCTCGTATATTACTTTATAATTTTATAAAAAACAGGTGGCCTGATCGTTAAGGTTTTGCTTCATCTCTATTATACTTAATGATTCAATAATATGTAGCTTCCTATCGTCATTTTCTTGCTATAATATTCCAATGTTGTCTTCTAGTGTTTTCCTATTTAGCTTTATTTTATGGTTATTCATTGTATGTTTTTTCGGTGCTCCGGCTTACAACTCTACTAGGGTTTTTGACTCTGACGAAGACCGCTTGGTACGGTTGAAAGATCTTAGTCTTTCTTTTCCATTACACGTAAAATTGTTATTTCACGTGTTTATGTTAAACATTGTATTTGAATATATATAATATATATATACGAGTTCGAGATTAACAAAGAGCAACACACAAAGTAGGGAAACACACTTACAGACTCAAATTTTCGGGTAATCCGTCTTCAGGAGAAAAGAGAAATTAATTAATGGGTTACTTGCCGTTGCGTCTACAACGTGCTTGGTCTCCCATTCTCTTTTCTCCTGAAGACGGATTACCCGAAAATTTGAGTCTGTAAGTGTGTTTCCCTACTTTGTGTGTTGCTCTTTGTTAATCTCGAACTCGTATTGTGTCCAGTTTGGATCGTATTTCGTTTTATCAGTGAAAATATATATATATATATATATATATATAATCGAAAATGGATTTAATTGAATTTTGATTATTAATGAAATCTTCAATAACAAAATTAGTATTTGTAATGTATTTCTACTTTTGTAATTATAAAATTATGATTCAATATTAAAACGTTTTCAAATGTATGATTTTAGATTTGAAGGAAGACAAAATTGCAGGCGGTTAATTAATTGACGGAGGTCAGTTGTGAAGGGATTTTGAATAAAATGCAGTGGACTGTCAAAGCGGGGGCTGGTGGAATGTAACCGGGCTGGGTTAATACTTCTTCATGGTCCTTGCAGCCTCCCTAGACCTCTCTGTCCCAATACCACCCATCAACATATATCAGCATATCCAAAGCCACCCTCATTTACATTATTGATTTCCATTCCAATCAGAATTCTACTCTCATTTTATTTTGCATCAAAACCAATCCCCCATATATTCCAGCTGTTCTGGGACACTGCATTCTTTCTTCACAACCAATAACCAATGCTTCCTATCACGTTTTTTTCCCTCCCTTGTCCCAACATTAACAACAAATAATCACGTGTCTCACAATATTAAACCCAGACAATAATCAATATTAACTACACCGAATACAAGTTCATTATATACGAGTATATTCGTTATATATATATGTGTGATTCGCGCTTCGTCCTTCGACGTGGGGAGATCTCTTTCACTTCGTCCTCTCTTCAAGTCTACTCCTGATGACGAAAAACAGTTTGAAATATTGAGAATTCTGTAAGTGTCCCTTTTATTATTTTTTCTCTATCGTGCTTTGTGTAATTTAAAGTTTTATAGTCCTTGTGGACCATTTCTTAAATTTAGTAATATATATATATAATAAAATGTGACACTTAGCAAAGAACATAACAAAGGACTCAATTTTTAATTTTCGACCGCTATGGCGGTCGTCTTTAGAATAAGAACTGAATTAACGGAAGGACTACAGTCAACTGAATAACTCTCTAGTTAGAGGGCTATAGCAGTGCTGCAGCGCAGGAGAAAATAAATATAAACAAGAGGGGAGTCGACATTGAAAAATTAAAGCAGAATAAAAGGGAAACAAACAAAAACTATAAACAAATAATAAAAAATATATATATATATGTAACAACATTTCACATAAACACGTGAAATAACAATCAATAATCAAACCACAAAATGAAAAGGTGAGAAAAGACTAACATCTTTCAACCTTAACAAGCGCTCTTCGTTATGCTTATAACCCAGTTGGGTTTTTGACTCTGACGAAGACCGCTTGTTACAGTTGAAAGATCGTAGTCTTTTTTCCGATTTCATTTTGTGGTTTGATCATATATATATTTCACTATAAAATTTGAAGGACCATCCAAACGAGTTTTTTTTAAGTATATATATATTTTGGAGGCCATTTTCATCCTACAAAATCAACCTACCATTAACAGCCAGGGTGGTGGATTCGCTAGAATTTTAAAGCTGTTCGACGGAAATCTGAAGAAAAACCAGTCACTGAGAGTGAACGAAGACAGTCCAATACCTTCCCAAGCACAAACGGCTGTAGGAAGGTAACCAGAATCCTGGGGAAACCTCACCCTGCGGATACCTTGCTACAACCTTCCACTGATTATGACCGTTACCCCCGCGTGTTTATTTAGCTATCTTTGTTTTTTTAGTAACTTACTATAATTATTTAGTAATGTATTTTAGTAGATTATTATCAATGTTATGTAGTGTGTATAATTTAATTGCGTAAAAATAACCTTGAAAATGGTCGATGTGGACCGAAACATGTTGGTATACAAAAATAAAATTTCGGAGAATTGATATATCTAGTCCCGAACTCTCGGAAGCCAGAACTCAGAAGAATGGAAAAATTAACCCGAAAAAGAGTGAAATTAGAAATAGGCATAGGTTTTAACAAAACTTGTATATATATATATATATATATATATATATATATTATATATATATACTTAAAATAAACTGTGACACATAGACAGAAACATAACAAAGACTCACTTGCCAATATTTCGATCGCCATTATGGTCGAAATATTGACAAGTGAGTCTTTTGTTATGTTTCTGTCTTTGTGTCACAGTTTATTTTAAGTGTAATCTGTCCTGCCGGACCGTTTCCGTTTATCATGGTATAATTATATATACTTAAAATAAACAGTGACACACAGAAAGAAACAAGGGAGTCACTTTTCAATATTTCGACTAATCTTGACATGGAGATTTGACTCTGAGAGACAATCTATTACAGTTGAAAAATCTTAGCTTTATTTCTGATTTCTTACTGGTTTTTTGGATATTGATATATGTACAGACAAAGGAATATCTCACTTCTATATTTTGATCAACAACATCATCAGGAGGCGAAGAGTCCTGCAGGAAGGTAGAGCGACGACTCCTTTAGTCTGAGATAAGTGAAATAAATTCCATTGTTTACCTGTGTGGTACCTTCTTTTAATATGATTGTTATTTAAACGTCCGCTGGACCGTTTCATTTGTATATATATAGTTTTTCCTATATTGATATAAATGAAACGGTTCATAGAAATTGAAATAAAAATTATATCAACAGTAATAACCCACTTCTATATTTCGACAATATCGAAGTAAGTATATACAAACTCTGAAGTATAGAATATAGACGTTATTCTGTATTTCGTCATCGGAAGGAAAAGAGTGACCCAGAGAGGCCGGACTATGACTGAACGCTGTTACATTTACAAGTAAACCATCATCTCCATGATCAATCGTGAAACAAATCATTAACAGTTGTCCTCCATAAAGTATATGCTACAGAGAGGTGAAATCCAAAACGGACAGTATAACAGAATACGTGCTGGTTAGCCACAACAAAAACGAATAAAACACTGAAATAATTGAAAAACAAAAAAACAAAACAATAAATTTGAAAAAGAAATTAATACAAACTTATTATAAAAAACAAAGTTTTATCCAACAGAAAATTAATAAAGTAAAAAAATATTTCATTAATTAATATAAATTTAAATGATAAATAAGTTAATTAACAAATGACTAGAAATATGAGGATAAGAAATATATTAAAAAATTTAATAATTATATAAAGCCGTACATATAAGTATGAATATTAATTGAGAATGTAAGCAGCCAGGGAATAATATTACTAATGAAATCATTAAAGGAATGATCATCATTAAGGGATATAATCAGATTTGTTATCAATACCAGGCATGGAGTCGGTGCAGAAATAATTAAATGCAAATTGTTAGTACCACAAGGGTTAGTAAACATATTATTATACAATTCAATCATTTAATAAAACCAGGGCGAAAAAGAACAATTATTATATGTAAATCACGAATTTCAAATATATAAACATAAAAACACAGATAATTTAATAAATAAACAGCCTGCATAAACTAATAATATAAATTAAAAAGACGATTGGACGGACTTGAAAATGACGATTTAAATTGTATAAGAGTAAAATTATATAATTAAGAAGATAATACTAATATCAATAATAGGAAATTTAGGTATATATTAGTCTACTTCTTTAATAGGTATTTCTACCTAGGATCAATTCGTAATTATTAGTCTCACTTGAAGATGCACAAAATACGAAACCGCTAGGGCGACTACAACACCAATTCACATGGTATGACGAATTTTTATAATAAACTGATATAGTAGTAATTCTTAAGTTGGTTTACTCATCATTTAAGAGTTTATTATATACAGCATAGCAAAAATAACTATAAATAACCTTTTGTTTAAAATGTTGCATAACAGCATATTTTCAAATTTTGTTTAAGAAATAAATTGGCATATTTTATTCTAAATGATGTTGACAGTTATGCAATGTTCTTGCCCAATTATCCTTAAATATAAAGTAATTCAGTTTATTATTGATTGTACCTAATTTGTTAATAAATTTAAGTTTAAAAGAAATAGTTATTTCTTCTTCTATGAACATCTTTATGAAAGTTAGACAAATCCAACAAGTGGATATAATAGTAACCACATTTAGTGTTATATTGCCTTAGACAAAAATCAGGAGACCTGGTTAGCTCACTGGTAACGTGCTTGCTTCTGGACTGATCCAGAAGCGGTCTTCACTATTTTCCTTTATATTGGATGCCAGGGTAGCCCAGTGGCAACATGCTGATCTCTGGGATCATGTAGATCCAGGGTTCGATACCCACTCTGAGCCTGGATTTATTCACACAGAAGGTGAAAAAGTCTAAGTACATTGACACTTGGAGAGGATGTTAAGACGTTTATCCCGAGCCTGTACGATGTCAGCTATTCCTTAAAGACCGCTACTCTAAATTCATTTGAGTTAGGCTAAATTTAGGGCTCCCAATGTAGAATGTTGTGTGGCATAACAATGTTCAGGCTTAAGTGTGTTTTCTTATAAGACTGCCACTGCAACCTAACCTATGCCAAAATTAAAAAAAAAAATGTTATTTTTATAACTCACTACTGATATTAAAACAATAATAAATACGAATTTTGAAGTTTTAGAACTATAATAACTACGACAAAAGGTTAGTATATAATTTGACAAGGAGATCGATGAAGGTCCTAAAAACATAGCAGCTCTTTTTTGCAACCTAGAGTTGTAGTATCATTTGTGTTCCTCTTTTACTAATTGCTATATAACGGATTAGTTAATTAAAAAAAATCGATATTTAAACGAGTCAAGTCAATAGTTTCAGTAAACCGACACATTGAATTTGTTTTAACAGATATTCACTAGTGGTTATAAAAGATGTGTAATTTTCAAAATATGATATTATATTGCGGAAGACCATTAAAGTGGACATACGAAAATAGATCTTAAATATAAATATTGGTTTAAATTGGAAGAAAAAACGAAATTATTTACTATCATACCGAAGTCCTCTGTTCGAATGCTGAACCCCCCAATAATTGAAAGTCTATGTGCTATAATGCACGCGTCAAATAAAGACGATGCTACCATATAATGGCTTTCTGCTATCAGAATGCAAAGTTCTTTGTTACTTTTTTTTATTACTCACAAGGTCAATATGTGTTATGATAATTTAATATCTTGAATTACATTTTGGAATAAACTTCCAGGTTTGTAAATGATTTAATTCACTATTTTCCTTTATATTGGAGGCCAGGGTAGCCCAGTGGCAACATGCTGATCTCTGGACTGTTAGATATGGGGCCCACTCTGGTTGATTTAATTCACTATTTTCCTTTATATTGGAGGCCAGTGTAGCCCAGTGGCAACATGCTGATCTCTGGACTGTTAGATATGGGGCCCACTCTGGTTGATTTAATTCACTATTTTCCTTTATATTGGATGCCAGTGTAGCCCAGTGGCAACATGCTGATCTCTGGACTGTTAGATATGGGGCCCACTCTGGTTGATTTAATTCACTATTTTCCTTTATATTGGAGGCCAGGGTAGCCCAGTGGCAACATGCTGATCTCTGGACTGTTAGATATGGGGCCCACTCTGGTTGATTTAATTCACTATTTTCCTTTATATTGGAGGCCAGGGTAGCCCAGTGGCAACATGCTGATCTCTGGACTGTTAGATATGGGGCCCACTCTGGTTGATTTAATTCACTATTTTCCTTTATATTGGAGGCCAGGGTAGCCCAGTGGCAACATGCTGATCTCTGGACTGTTAGATATGGGGCCCACTCTGGTTGATTTAATTCACTATTTTCCTTTATATTGGAGGCCAGGGTAGCCCAGTGGCAACATGCTGATCTCTGGACTGTTAGATATGGGGCCCACTCTGGTTGATTTAATTCACTATTTTCCTTTATATTGGAGGCCAGGGTAGCCCAGTGGCAACATGCTGATCTCTGGACTGTTAGATATGGGGCCCACTCTGGTTGATTTAATTCACTATTTTCCTTTATATTGGAGGCCAGGGTAGCCCAGTGGCAACATGCTGATCTCTGGACTGTTAGATATGGGGCCCACTCTGGTTGATTTAATTCACTATTTTCCTTTATATTGGAGGCCAGGGTAGCCCAGTGGCAACATGCTGATCTCTGGACTGTTAGATATGGGGCCCACTCTGGTTGATTTAATTCACTATTTTCCTTTATATTGGAGGCCAGGGTAGCCCAGTGGCAACATGCTGATCTCTGGACTGTTAGATATGGGGCCCACTCTGGTTGATTTAATTCACTATTTTCCTTTATATTGGAGGCCAGGGTAGCCCAGTGGCAACATGCTGATCTCTGGACTGTTAGATATGGGGCCCACTCTGGTTGATTTAATTCACTATTTTCCTTTATATTGGAGGCCAGGGTAGCCCAGTGGCAACATGCTGATCTCTGGACTGTTAGATATGGGGCCCACTCTGGTTGATTTAATTCACTATTTTCCTTTATATTGGAGGCCAGGGTAGCCCAGTGGCAACATGCTGATCTCTGGACTGTTAGATATGGGGCCCACTCTGGTTGATTTAATTCACTATTTTCCTTTATATTGGAGGCCAGGGTAGCCCAGTGGCAACATGCTGATCTCTGGACTGTTAGATATGGGGCCCACTCTGGTTGATTTAATTCACTATTTTCCTTTATATTGGAGGCCAGGGTAGCCCAGTGGCAACATGCTGATCTCTGGACTGTTAGATATGGGGCCCACTCTGGTTGATTTAATTCACTATTTTCCTTTATATTGGAGGCCAGGGTAGCCCAGTGGCAACATGCTGATCTCTGGACTGTTAGATATGGGGCCCACTCTGGTTGATTTAATTCACTATTTTCCTTTATATTGGAGGCCAGGGTAGCCCAGTGGCAACATGCTGATCTCTGGACTGTTAGATATGGGGCCCACTCTGGTTGATTTAATTCACTATTTTCCTTTATATTGGAGGCCAGGGTAGCCCAGTGGCAACATGCTGATCTCTGGACTGTTAGATATGGGGCCCACTCTGGTTGATTTAATTCACTATTTTCCTTTATATTGGAGCCAGGGTAGCCCAGTGGCAACATGCTGATCTCTGGACTGTTAGATATGGGGCCCACTCTGGTTGATTTAATTCACTATTTTCCTTTATATTGGAGGCCAGGTAGCCCAGTGGCAACATGCTGATCTCTGGACTGTTAGATATGGGGCCCACTCTGGTTGATTTAATTCACTATTTTCCTTTATATTGGAGCCAGGTAGCCCAGTGGCAACATGCTGATCTCTGGACTGTTAGATATGGGGCCCACTCTGGTTGATTTAATTCACTATTTTCCTTTATATTGGAGGCCAGGGTAGCCCAGTGGCAACATGCTGATCTCTGGACTGTTAGATATGGGGCCCACTCTGGTTGATTTAATTCACTATTTTCCTTTATATTGGAGGCCAGGGTAGCCCAGTGGCAACATGCTGATCTCTAAACTGTTAGATGTGGGGCCCACTCTGGTTGATTTAATTCACTATTTTCCTTTATATTGGAGGCCAGGGTAGCCCAGTGGCAACATGCTGATCTCTGGACTGTTAGATATGGGGCCCACTCTGGTTGATTTAATTCACTATTTTCCTTTATATTGGAGGCCAGGGTAGCCCAGTGGCAACATGCTGATCTCTGGACTGTTAGACGTGTGGCCCACTCTGGTCATCGATTTATTCACGCGGAAGATGAAAATAGTATGTACACTATATCCTTTGGAGAAGACGTTAAACCGAGTCTATAGTATATCAGCCTATAGTATATAGTATAGTAGAGCCATTCCGAGCCTGTAGTATATCATGTACTTGTTAAAGATCCTTACTATAAAAACAATCAGTAAGGTAAAATTTAGGACTTCCAATAGGGAATTGTGTGGTATCAGAAAGGGACGATGTTGAGTCAGTGTGTTCTCTTGTGGGCTGCCACTGCAAACTAACCTAACCTTTATACTGTCCCCTTCAAAATACAAACAATGGCTCGTTTTCCTCCCCTCAGCCCTTTGATATATCCTTCAAAGTGCTCAGTGGATAAAGCAACAGAGTTCTTTATGTGGCAATAGATAAAGCTGCTTTATGTGGAGATAGGTATACCATAATTTTCAATAATGAGTTAATACCACATAATGACTTTAAAAAAAACCGATGAATGAACTTGGACAATGTATTTGTCTAATATTATTATTGTCAAAAATAATATTGCCTTATCTAATATTTTTTGTCGATACAATATTTAAAATATAAATATATGTTTATATAAAATCTCAAATGAAACAGTTCTTAGAACTTTAGATAAAAATTATAGCAAAAGCGACACAGATATAGACACAAACATTACAGGTAAGATCTTAAACACGAGACCGAGCGGTAGTCTGACCCAGCAAGAAATTCGTACTGGGTCGGGCCCAAAATGTCAATTATTACGTTCGGGTCAATTAGGGTTGAGCACAGGCTTCTCTCTTGTTAAATTTGTTTTAATAAATACATATTTATATATTATGTATACTAAAACGATATATGGATATTAAACTAAGGAATACTTGTTACAAAATAAATAATTTAGATAAAATAGAGAAGACGTTGTATGATGATTGCTATTTAGCTACTAAACCTCACCTTCTAGTCCTCAAAAATGAAATATAAAATTTCGTGTTTGTTTCGGGTTAGGGGCTGCAAATCAATTTAATTGATCGGGCTCTGGCACAGTCGGGCTTCAGTACCTGTGGGCCTGGGTCAAGTCAGGCCCAATCTTAGCTCTAACTGATATACTATATTTTGACAAGCTTAGTCATTTGGACAAAAAATAAAGTTGTAAACTGAAAAGTAGTAGTAGCACGACAGTTTCACAGCCAGTGATTCTACCACAACTAACAAGCGGGAAAGGAGAGGCAATGGAATGAAGAACACAAATAAGAAATTTTAAAAGAATGGAAGAACAATACTAATGAAAAATATAAAATTCTTTTTTTTTACTTTTTTTAAATTATTATTTATTCTGTTATTATTTTTTATTTGTGTTCTTTATTCCCTTCCCTTCATTTCACTTTTGGTGGTATTGGTGGTATCACCGACTGCGTAACGGCCGTGCAGCTGCTGTTGGACTTCAGTATCCATCTTGTCTCCCTACGGGAGACTTCTCCTCTCCATGGAGACTATTGACGAAACAGAGAAGTGAGATATGTCTGAGCCCATATTTCTGTTACTTCTGTTATAATGTTTGCACGTATACTTACGTATATGATCAAAGAAATATCAAAATAGATTTATAGGATATCAAACGTGTAAAAATGTCAAAAATTGTAAAATAATTTTGATTTTATATAGTGTATTACATTGCATTGTTTTATAGCATCAAATAATGAATTATGACTCGTTGAAACAGGACGTGGTTAATCACCTGTTAACAATTGAATAAAACTGATGCATATTTCATTCTGAAAGATCGACTTTTTGTTGAATTTCAATAAATATATTCTTATTCCTTTGAGAAAGTTGATTCAAAGTTTAAGAAAAAGCAATAGCAAAGTGAATGATATTGAATACGGAAGCTGGAGGTGCGGTATGATTGAAAGAAATGCACCTCGAGGTGAACTGCTTTCCATCCAAGCAGCAGAGATCCTTTGAAGTTCAATACACCACTCCAGGAAGCTTTATTGCTCTCGTCACCCTTTTATCTTCCTAACCTAATAGTTCAAGAGCTTCACATTAAGGCTCTTGTAAAGCACCAATATATTATCAAGTCTGTATAAAAAGCCTATTCATCGCTGGATATATTTTCTATTTCACTTATGGAATTCAATTTCCTCCAATTATTCAGAATATTTCTTTCTACTACACAAATTAATAGTATTCTTCTTTAATATGATTACTTCTATCGAGGATCCCTCTTAATTGTATTTCATAATTAAAAAGCTATAGGACTGAAAATATTGAGAGAATATGATATATTACAGTTCGCAGATTTAAGACAATACTATGATTTTTCTCACATGGTAATCTCAATGATCTCAGAGGTCATCTCAAAATGTAAGTTAAGAGGATCGAAAGATTATATAGCCTGAGTAACAGTCGGCACAAAACTGACCGTTACCTATTTGACCAGCTTTTTTTTTTTTTTTTTTTTTTTTTGGTAATTTGACCAGCTAATGCAACAATTCGTGGCATCATTCACGTTTCCGTTGTATCGAGTGATTTAATGCATCTTGGTATGATACCCTGTATCACACCAAGTACACTGTCAGTGTAACTGACATTGTATAAAACAAAAATAAATCATTAGTTGTGCAATCCGTAATTGTATGGTATTCACTCATTCTGATTTTCCTACTAGTTGTTTTCACTGGACCAACCCTTCAGCACCATATCCTTGATGTCTTCTTGATCATTAACACAAAGTGTTTGAAACACGTTGTACTTGCTGAATAAAACTTCATTTGCGTGGAAAATTTTGTTTGTTTATCCATTTTACCTCAGAATGAGAAAATAAAAATAATATTATTTTTATTTTATTAATATTGTAGACAATTTATTAAAATACAAGTCATCTGTAAGAAAGTGTGTGGTAAAGTGTACCTTAGAGCAGTTAATCCTATTCTGAGGAAAAAAGAAATAAGTAGTATGCAAAATGGCTTGGTATCTTGATTGTCATTTCATTTTAGCTGGGAACTTTTGTGGTTGGATTCTTTATTCTAGTTTACCACAAGGACAGAATGAAATTAGGATAGGCGTCAGGGAAATCAAAGGTTCTGTACTATACCAATGGGCAAGTTTGAGCTTGTGAATATGGTATAGTCCTTAAAATAACTATTATTCTTGGTTGATTTTAACTACTTCTCACAAAGTTTATTTTGTTTCTAGGCGCTACCGTTGTTCTAAGGGGCGGAAAGTGTAGGGCCATTTTCCAGGTTGATGTCCATTGCCTCACTTACGTGAACTTTGAGTATAGAACTTTGACGAGTACATGACATCATACAGGTTCTGTATCCTCTCCGATGGACGATGTACTCACATTTATTCACCTACCGCGTAAAAAAAAAATCGAAGCCAGAGTTAGAATCAAACCAGGGATCTACTAGTCCAGAGGCGAGCACGCAAGCCACTAGGCTACCCTGGTCTTACTTCTCATAAAATAAACAGAAATGTTTGCTCGGTAGCACCTGAGCTAACCTAGACTGAACCCATAAATCCAACCTTGACTTTGAAACTACATCTGCCACGAGTTAAACACCATATGACCGATATTCACCATAAGGACGAATGCTTGGGATGTTATCCATTTCCGTGGAAATTAATGTACACTGGTGTAATACGCGGATAATATGAGCCTCTACCAAGGAATAATAAGTCATTTTATAGAATTTTACATAAGCAACGGGACTCCTCCACTGCGACATTCTGCTCTCTGTTGTTCAACAGCATGATATGGTGGTATGCCTACCCATAAGAGAAGTCAATGTCATAAAAGTTGGTTCGTCTGAGTTCTTGACTATTTTATTACTTGAAAATATCTCAAATTAAACTTGAAAAAAATTGATAACCATTCTTTATTAATCAGCCAGTATGATCATTATCAAGATTGATTCGCCAACCTCTCTGAGTGAGAAACATTCAAGTAGAAGTTTACTTTTCATGCTTTTATTGATATTAAATATTGAACTGAAGAGGCCGTCTACCAATCTAAATTCATACAGGCGTGTCTGCAAACATTCGTGCTGCTCTGTTACAATTCTCAATTATATAAAACACTTCAATTTTTAAATGCATATAATACTTAGTATTATGACATTTATTTATTATTTAAAATAATATAAGTAAATTTTGGAAACAAAAATCTCCACATAAACAAGCTTTATTAACAAAACATGTTTCAAACACATAGTGCTCTTCTTCAAGTTATAAAACTAGAGAAAAAAACCCTATAGACTCGAAATGCATTGCTATGTTAATAACAGACATTTTTCGTGTGGAGACTTTTTTGTCTTTCTCCCAGAATACACTTCTGTCTTATAATTCTATAATATTGTCATATGTAATGAATGGAATGAATATATTTTTTATGAGCCTATTATTCACATATATATGACAATAATAATCGTATAATCAGTTACGACTACATAAGGGGGCCAGGCTAGCTTAGTTGTGACATGCTTGCCTCTGAACTGATAGGACCGGGGTTCGAACCCCACCTGGCCCTCGATTTATTCACGCGGGAGGTGAAAAAATCTGAGCACGTCGTCCCTCGGAGAAGGACGTTGAACCGTCGGTCCCGAGCCTGTACGATGTCAGGTACTCGTTAAAGACCCCTTACTTATTGAGTCAAGGCAAAATTTAGGACTCCCACTGTAGAATCAATCTTCATTGTGTGGTATCACAAAGGTACAATGCTCGGCCTTTGTGATACCACACAACTTTGTGATTACAGTGTGTTCCCTTTTGGGACTGCCACTATAACCTCACCTAACCTACGACTATGCAAATAAAACTTGCTACAGGGCAAGTTTATAATGTCTTTTTGATTCCATTTTGTTAGTTTATTTTTCATTATTTTCTATTTATTTATAATAAAAATTATTTTTATTTTATTAATATTGTAGATAATTCATTAACATACACGTAATCTCTAAGAAGGTTTTTAGTAAGTAAACTGTACTTTAGAACAGTTGGTGATATTCTGAGGTAAAAAGAAATTACTCTAACTGCCATTCGGTTAAATAATGAATCGCAGGTTTTACAAAAGAAGCTTCTATTTGTAGCTTGTTTCCCCGTGCTTCACGACCTCATCCATTCAATAATCCTAAAATATTAACATGGGAGATTAACAATTCTCAACAGATCGTTCTTCTGTACCCCATCAGTCCCTAGTCTTAACACTTTCTCATGCATCATAAACGATCTTTACTTTAATAATATTAGAGTTAACTCCATTTAGGATTCACGTTTTTCAATGACCCATATAATGAAACCAATTCAAAACTGAAAAGAGAACTAAATGATAAATAACTTTTTCTTTTTTCTTTTTTTTCATTAAGAGAAAGAAATGCGTAAGTAGAGACATTGGAAAGAAAAATGTTTCCTCGTTTATTTCTACACGCATTTCATATATTTCTATTCACCCCAGGTTCTTTATCATTCATAGTTCATACCAGAATCCAGAGATATTTTTACACCATGAATTTCCAACTCATTATTTCTAGAGGTCAAAACATAAGCAGAACAATAGTACTTTGTGGAGCGGGGTCTGGCGGGGATGAGTATACAAGAATCATTAACTAAAATTTTCTGCATATGTAACTAAGATCAAATAGAAAATGTTTTTAATTCTTTTTCTCAAAAAAAAAAAAAACAGAAAAAAGCATTCCGGATTTCCTAATTTTATAATGAAGATATGAAAATGATTTCATGCAAATATGATACAAATAAATGAATTTAAAAAAAAATTAATATTTTCAATATCTTTATAAACTTATAAAAAAAAATTCTTTTCAAACAATTCTAAAATAATTTTAAAATAATTGTACATCTAATTTGTTTTTCATCATCTTAAATTTACTTTTAACTGGATTTCGATAACTAATACAATATAAACATTATTCGATAATAAAAATACAATGACACCAGAGTAAAAAAAAAAATTACAAAAAAAAATAATGTCTGAGGAAGAACACTACGTGTTCGAAACGCGTTGTTTATACCATTAAATTTTTATATGTGGAGATCATTTCATTAGCTTTTTACCCTACAATGAGTAAATACCGCATAATAACTGATTGAACTACGTTAGAATAAAAAGTAGTTTAAACGTAATTCTTCTGATATATTACTGTAGTTTAAACGTTGTACTTTTATTTCACATGTTTATTGTTAAATGTTGTTATAAACAAAGTTACATAGATAATTTGAAAACACGCTTCTAGTTTTTAATTTTCGATTGAAACGTCATCAGCAGAGAGAAAAGAGGGAATCCAAGATTACAACTTATTAGGAGGTTAGAGATGGTGTGGGTGTTTAGTTCTTCTAAAATGTTTTTAGCTAACTACCAGTTCAAATGGTATTGTAGATAAGAGTGCATGCTAAAAGTCTATTCAACATGTTAACAGCAAACTGCTTAATTGTTGGTTACTATTGACTCTGGCGTCTTTAATAGTTACAATTTGTAAAGTAAAATCGAAAGTTTTTGTTTATAACTTCATACATAACTTTTCACTTTACAATTTTCTTCTACCATTTACAAAGTTTCAAAGTGTCAGCACAGCGTATGACTTCAATTATTAGTTTTCTAATTCATTGAGTTTGAATAATCTATTTTGTAATTTGTCTGGCAACCATTTATAACTTGTATTATAGGTTTTCCTTAGAAAAACCTTTTCTATCAATATCAATATGGTGAAAAATTACAAATGTTCAGCATGATTAAAAACAAAACACAGAATATATAGATGGAGTGTTGGTAACGTATTCTAACAAATGCCTTTGTAATAAACTTAATGGGAAGCTCTTTTTCTAAAGAGTCTTTATGGCTAGTTTTGAATCATATTTTTTTTTTTTTAATTTACGTGAGGGCGTAATCGATGTGGATACCCCACCCATTTCACTGCGCCTCCCTAATAAAGCACTGATTACAAGAGAGTCAATACTGAAACAACCAGAGGCGTGGTATTCGTGAGCTAGAGAGAATAGATCACGTCTTTCAGAAAACCTTTCAATAAATATATAAATGTTCAATAATTTATGATTATTAAACAATGAAAATGCAATCTGAAAAAACATTTGTTAATCACATATAATCATACAGAATTATATTGAAAACAGGAAACAGGCCATTAGGATAACTTATCAAACGATTATAAGAAAATAACACGAGAAACGACATCACAATTTACGTACTATGTCCACATCGTCGTCATCAGGAGAAGAAGAAGAAGAGTTCTGCTTGGTTAGTAAATAGTCAGTCTGGATTCACCTGATATGAAAGCCTGTTAATCCTACTTACTTAAAACGAAGACTGGCTTTAGTTAAGAAACGAAGAAAAAACAAAAATATTTCCAAAAGCTTTAGTTTTGAAGTGAAATAGATATAACTCTATTGGAAGTCATTTATTACTTGTAGAATTGCCACAACACCATAGGGTCGGATTATGAAATGTTCTCCTGAGATGACTTTTACTACTTGTAAGGTGCATATACTACCTGTAGCGATACAACGAGCGAAGTAGTAAGTAACATTCAGTTGTGTTTTTATACACAATATTGCATCAGAAAGGTCCTCTGAGGTCCCCTTTACCACTTGTAAGGTGGCATTTACTACCTGTAGCGATGACATGGGCGAAATTTGAGGTAACATTAAATTTTGTTTACATATGCAATATCACATCAGGAAATGGTCCCTTGATGTACCCTTTACTACTTTTAAGGAAACATTGTTGACTCTTGTAGAGAGTGTGTTTGACTACAGTACCGCATGCATAGTAGTATACTTCATATGTATTTGCATATCCGAAATAGTTCGGAATGCCAATACATTGATACAATTATAAATTGCATCATGGCTAATATACATTGACTTTTTCACATTGGATGAATATTTTAGAACTGTTATACCTTCTTTCCAAATTATTTTAAAAAAAAGTCATTTAAATTCTGTCTTTATTTAACTTTTTGTTTTCAATTAAAAAACATATATGAAGTAAAAAAAAATAAAATAAATCATGTTTTTTTTAATATCACGATATGATGTTGGAGGGGAAAGTTTATATAATTGACTTTAGCTGTCTCTTGATTAAAATGTTTGAAAACAACGAATTTGAAGAATATAATAGTAAATGAAATCTATTATGCTTTATATTTAATTACTAAAACACAATCTTGAAAATGTATTTACACATAAATATTAGTTATATGTTTGTGCTTAATGGGACGGGAAAACTAAATTCCAGAGATGAAGCAAAGTTTGACCACAAGGGTCAGCCACATCCCGAAGAGGGCTTTTCCTTACAAATATTCACTACAACATAGACGAGATAACAGGAAACTCTATAGGCATTCTTTCCTACGGCATTGTTCATTTTTGTTTGAAATAAAATTATATAAATTATTTTTATTCTATTTATTTTATTTTATTTTCATTTATTTTATAATATTTTATTTATATAATTATATAAATTTTTCTTTGCTTCTCCTTTGGTTTGCAACTTAAGTGTAATAAATATGAACAAAAAATCGATTCGATATTTTAAAAAATTTACACTTTGGGAGTTTCTCGAAAACAATTTTCACATTTTTACTTACTATTAAACAAATTATAGTAACCTTACTATAGTAATTATAGTAATAATTACTATATTACTATATATAGTATAATAGTCACTATAGTAATTATAGTATGAAATTAATTACGAGATAGTGCATGAATTAGAGATTTTGAGGTCCAGGAATCCATTTTCGATTACACTACCTATTGTGAAAATAAATCACGGAATTGTGAGAAGTTAAGTGGTTTTGAGGTTCTCGTAATCTATTTCCGATATATTTACCCTTCTATAAGAAAATTATAAGTGACCATTATAAATATTAACAACGAAAACAAAAACAACTTAAGTAATCAAAATTACGAAATAGTGAGAGATATAATCCTTTTATGAATTTCATAATAATCAATTTTTCATAATTTTACTTATCACCATAGTCGTCAGTTTCACTTTATAAATAGATAAAACTGACCATGATAAATTATATTACAAAAATTTTGAGAGTAATTTAAACCAAAAATTATTGTAACTCAAAATTTTGAGAGTAATTTTCACTCAACATTATTATTTCTTGGTTTCTTTTGAACAAACTACTTTTACTATAAGTAAAGTACTGTGACCATAGCTTTAACGACTTCTAGAAGAAGAATAGGCCACAATGGGTGCAAAATAATAAAAATAATTTAAGTTCAATAAATTTTTGATTCATGCTAAAGGTCAACATAAATTAAATTTATTTTCTTTATGTTTTCTAATAGTATATAAAGCAATAATTTTTCAACAACTTCAGTTTTTTCAGAAATATTCTCATTTCATTTTATTCAAAAATTACTTTATATCCTTACATACTCTAAATAAATGTTGCTATATTTTTGCTATTTTAGTTTCTTAGAAAGTCACTTAACTATTTCAATATTATAATTTATATTAGTCATCAATTATTGTAATGCTTATAATGATATAACAGTCTGCTCATGATAATTGTATTATTATAACTGTCACTAAAATGTAATCTTATAAGAGACTATAATAATCTCTATATATAAAGTTCGTGAGTTTGTTTGTTTGTTCACTCATAGGAGATAGAAACCTGAAATGAAATATATATTTTTAATACCTGAATAATATTAAATAACAGAAAATTATCACTATTTTCCCAAAATTAGAGCCAGGGTAGCAAGTGTGTGCGTGCTCACCGATGACAGTAGTGCAATTGTAATACATATAAGTGTAACAAAAAAAATTTTGTTTTAATTGAATATTGGAATACAAACACTGATAATAAACTAAAGGCACGGAGCCAGAGTAGCCCACTGGCTCGCCTATGACAGTAGCACAACTATTTTAAAAATAAATGTAACAAAAATATTTTTGAATTTAAAATTTGAATAATATAAACAATGGTAATGAAATAAAGGCATGGATCCATGGTACACAGTCTCTTGCGTGCTCGCCGATGACAGTAGTGAAAATATATTATATATTATATATAAATGTAACAAAAAAAAATTTTAAATTTGCGAAATATAAACACTGGTAATAATATAAAGGCATGGAGACAGAGTAGCCCAGAGTCATGCATGCTCACTGATGGCAGTAGTGCAAATGAATTATAAATAAATGTAACAAATATATAATAAACTACTACATAGTAGAACTACATTTTAAACTATTACAGAGGTTAAAAATGAATAATTTAACAAACTTGAACACAACTGTCAGATAAAATACGAATGTTCTAAGGTAATATTATAAAGATACATTCCTTTCATTATTGTTATATTATGTTAGGTAAATAAATTGAATATTTCAATTTAAAAGTTTTGTTTGTTTTAAATATATTTCATTGTAAACATAACTTGAATGAATATTTTATTTATTTATATGATAAAATAAATGATTTTTTTTTACTTTTAATTGATTTTTATTCCCTAAATATACATACTGAGTATATATCTTGAATCATGTTAACAATGCTATGTCAAAAGCTTGGGCCATATAAAAATCTGTTTCCGTTCCTTAATAATAAGAAACAACAATTAAAATTATCACTGTCAATCATGTTCAGTGAATTAATTTTATACCTACGAGTATAGTTATAATTTCTGAGTGTCACAAAGGCCACAGGTAATCTAGTGAGACAATAATAATCTCTATAATAGTTACTATCATGATTATATTAGCCCTATTAAAATATTATAAGGATTATAATAATATTTGTAGGTGATATCCATTATTATTTATTATCCTTCAGCAATTATACCTGTATTAGTTTTATTTTAACAAAAACTAATAACAGAAACTCTAAAAGAAAGAGTCTATGTGCAGCAGACTTCTTGTAGTACGAAACCACATGCATTATGACAGTGATTTTATTTGTATTATATTCTATTTAATAAAATTTAAACTCGTAACATTTTGTATAAAATGACATTCTTTTTTGTCCACGGATTTCATCCTTGTTCAGAAAATTGGTTTCCATAACATTCATAATGTGTTAAAGGGCGCAAAAAATAGTTTTTGTTGCAATATAAAAAAAAAAACAATAAGAGTCGGACTCATATGGTTCGATATTACATCAAAGCTTACTAACATTCTCACAACTAATGTAAACTTAGTGACCGGCAGAGAGGCTAAAAACTTTTTAGGCAGACTTCCAGTGGGCTAGATATGGACATCAACAAGAACAAAATGTCAACTATGAATTTAGGAATGTTTCCGACCACTGACACGTAAATTTCATTTTCCTTTCTTCATTATTTCCTTATTTCTATATTTATAGTAAAATAAAAATGACAAAACGGGATTCAGCAAATAACTGTCAAACATTTATTCTTGTCATTATTACTGTTTTATATTTAGAATTTTTTTAAAAAAAAAAAAGGATGGCAACATTGGGATTAGGTAAACTAAAAAAATATAAATCCCTTAAAAACTCTCTTTTTCATGACTACTATACCTTAATGGCTGTAAAGTAAATAATCTTAGTATTTCTATCCTTTAGATAAATTTAATATGGTCCTGAAAATGTTTAATGACATTTTTTTTACAATAAAAAATTTAGTGTTTTAATAATCAAAAAGAGTTTCTCAGAAAGCATAGCTAAAATATTAAATGAAATGTCACGTCTAAAATGCTTTTAAAATTAAAAAAAAAAAAAAAAAAAAAAGAAGAAATTATAAAAAAGAGAAGGCACTAGAAGTTAAAATTAGCATAACAGTTAGCAACCACTTAGTCTTAACTTTGCGAAATTAATATTTGGCTTATGGAAAAGAAGTTTTCAATAATGGTGTTTAATTAAGTGGCCGGCAGAAAAACATTTTCCACGCTATCTCGTTTATTGCCAAGACCTCTTCCAATCGTAATCTTTCTCTCGAGGTTTTTAATCAATACCACGTAAGTAATATTAATTAAATAAATATTTTATTTAAGTTACAATTTTATATAGCATCGATATTTAAATGCGAATTTAAACATATTAAAGGCAACTTAAATATAAATGCTTATCGATCTTTTATTATTATTTAAAAATAAAATTAGAACATTGAGCTAACAATTCTGCATTCACATTTCCATAAAACTTTTAATTTTTTGTAAAAACTATTTCGTTTATACGTTTATTTTAAATTGAACAAAAATTTATCAGTTCTGAAAACATACTGATAAACAAAAAAAAACAAGAATAATTTATGAAATAATGAATTCATATTAACGTAGCATGCAATGGTAGGGCTGCAGATAAGCAAAAGAGTTAATGCGGGAGTTATATGTATATATAACGAGATATCACAATTAACACGTGAAATAAAAGTGAATTCTAAGACATAGCTAGCAATTAGATCAAAGTAACTAGTCAAACTTCAGAATCGTAAGATTGTGGTCTCTGAATTTATGAATTTGTTGTATGACTCAAACTAGGACCAGTTACTTTGTGTAGAATGACTTTAGTCCCATTTTTGAACGACTTATCGTAGTTTTTGATAAGCAACAACATATAAACCATCTAATTGCATATAAACCAAGCAAATCATAAATAAATTGGACAGAAGCTGAAATGATAACGCATGAACAGTCGATGTTGTTTGGAAATATGACCTCTTTAATTAAATTTAATAGATCAAATACTAGTAATGCTATTCTGAGGTAAAATGGATAAACAAACAAAAGTCTCCACACAAATGAAGTTTTATTCAAAGCGTTTCGAAAACTTTGTGTTCATCATCCGGAAGACACCAAGGATGTGGTGCTGACGGGTTGGTCCAGTGAAAACAACCTGATGTCTTCCTGATGATGAACACAAAGTGTTTGAAACACGTTGAATAAAACTTCATTTGTGTGAAGACTTTGGTTTGTTTATCCATTTTACCTAATAATGAGTAAATACCACACAATTATGGATTGCACAACTAATGATTTAGTAATGGTATATTCAAATTAGACGCAGCACTAACAGAAGCATCAGCTTCGTCTACCAGCACTGACAACTGACATAGTTTTTACTTATTTTTTCTTCAACTCTTTCGTTTAACCTGATTTTCCCAGCCTTTTATTCCTTTTTCTGACTTTGAACATGCTTTAAAATAATTCTTTTACCTCCCGTTCTTCTCAGTACCGCACACATCTGGTTGCTCAAGGGTGCACAGTTCCCCCAGCTTAAATCTTCAGTGATAATTTTCATTATTTATTTATTTTTCTTATTTCGTTTTTTTCTCTATTCATAACTTATTTTCATTTCCCTTGTACCAATTTTTTTTTACATAGTTTGCTTTTACATTCCACTTTATGATACCTTTTGTATACTCTTACTGATAGTGTTTCACTTTCTCCAATTTCTATGTTTACATATTTATTTATTTTATTATCATCATACTTTACTTTGTACCGATTTTTTTCAATTTATTTTACTTGTACTTCCCTTGTTAACATCATTTCATTTCATTTTCAATAATTCATTAATGCGCGACTAAGCGCGCTTAGTAGCACTAATAGTTACATTCCGTCAGTTCTCCGCCATCTTTGGTTCTTTCTCTTTTTTATTTTTGCTGATTCACCAAAAATTAGCGATAGTAAAACTTCTTGTTTGTTACTTTTCTTTGTTACAACATCTCTTCAGAAAATGGCAACCGGACATATATAAACCAACTTACAGTTAGATCTTCCAAAATGAAAGATGCATCCCAGATATAGTGGTTTCTAGTCATAAAATATTGAACTTTTTAATGTTAACATCGCTTGTTTTTATTCAGCACTACCATTGAATGTTATTTAAAAAATACTTTGCTATATTTCAATATTATCTCTTAATTAAAAGGTTTTAATTGGTTCCCACAAAGAACATATGAAATGAAACATACACATATGTCAAAACTCTGATCTTGACAAGATTAATATGGTACTATACTATAGTTCCTGATAATTTAAAAATATTTAAATACAGTAACTTGCAGATTGAATATTAAGCTCAATGAGATTGTAAATTGAATTGTTTGATAATAATCGCGATACAAATTAGAAGTAAGTTATAATGATAACATACTAATATTGGTGCAAAATATAGTCAATCCATGCTAATGATACTGAATGGATCGAATACTTCAATTAGTAAGCGGTATGTGTAAATTAGACCAAGTAATATCCAAATCAATAACTCCCTCTTATCCTGTGTGTTTCGCATAGAAAATAGTTTTCATTTAAACCGGCTTTTGTAATTTGATTCTCACAAACGTCCATCTAGTTTTCCTCAAAAAAACCTTCCGCTTATATAACTAATTACTATGGTCAATATCTTTTGCTTTAGTTAGAACCTTCATTTAGTTTGCTATAAGTATAGTGATAAAATTTCGACAGATTTACATGTTTTCAGGTCCCTGAATAAAAGTTTGACATTTTTATATTCATGAATATTGTTAATAATACCATTGAGGTTAATATGATTTTTATTAGAAATAAACCTGGTTTAATGCTATCGAAGATGGACAACGTCTGAAAGCGCTCCAACTCCAGGATCATCCTTACGAGGTTTACGGTTTTACCTATTTCTAATAAAAAAACATTTTTATTAGTTTGTATATGTCAACAGATTCTGGCCACGCTGACAAAAAAAATCATGGAATTCCACATTTAAATAGTACATTATGTTGAGAAAAATTCATCTCCAGAATATTATAAAAAATTATAAATATATTGGAATAAGAGTAAAACTATAAATAGGAGATTAAATAAATAAACATAAATTAAAGGATTTTAGTTTGTTTTTTACAAAATTTTATATTATCTTTTATACTTAGTTTTGTCAGATTATTATTTGCATTTATTTCTATCATTCTTGCTCTCTTTTATAAACTTTTTAAAACTAATCTCTGATTTGTGCATCTGTAGCTTATCCTTTCCACTAGTCACGTTTTCATCGCGCTCAGTTTTACTAAATACTCGTGTTTTCCCTGTATAACGGTAATTCAAAAATATATTTATTGTATTTCTTTAGAGTTTCGTTATGATCTTTTGTTATATTCTGTAATGCTTAATTTTTCACTTTTTTTAAAAGAATATATATGTATATAATTTAAGTCAAATTAAAATGATCAAATGAACAGTAAGTGCTGTAACATAGAGAAAATAACACAGAAAGTTACTAACAAATTAATCCAATTTCTGATTGACAACAATAATAAATGACAATGGTAGCTAGGTAACGTGACATGAATTGTTTAAGTTGTCAAAGTGAATTACTGATCTCGAGTAGTTGTTGATGTGTTTTTTTTTAAAAAAAAAGTTAAATAAACAATGGTTTTATAAAATTTTCAATAAAAACAGAAGTTATATCTGTATTGTTTTTTTGATATAACTGATGAAAATACCGAGTTTACGGATATTTTATAAAAACAATTGTATTTTCTTTTAATGGATATTTCAAAACGAAAATACTCAAATTTCCTCTTTCTCATTCTCGCTTACACTCACACTCACATACCTCCCTTCTTTTCACCTCTCAACCTTTCTTTCTTCTCCTCTATTTTCTCTCTCTCTCTCTCTCTCTCTCTTCTCTCTCTCTCTCTCTCCCTCCTTTACTCTTTCTATAATTCTCAGCCTGTATAACTATTTTCCCACTTTCTATCCATCATTTTTTCTTCCTATGCGTACCCGTCTCCTACCTATTTCTCCTTTTATGTTCTCTCCTGTAACTCACTATCTCTCTCTCTGTCTCTCACTCTCTCTCTCTCTCCCGTGCCTATTCATTTCCATCTAATCTCTTATACTGCTCTCTCTCTCTCTCTCTCTCTCTCTCTCTCTCTCTCTCTTCTTTCTCACTCACTTACTCAATCTCCCTCATTCTTCCGACTTCCTCTATTTCACCTTATCCCACTCCTATCCATTTTCATTTAATCTCTTATACTGCTCACTCTCACTCACTCACTCTCTCTCTCTTTCTCACTCACTTACTCAATCTCTCCTCATCTTCCGACTTTCTCTACTTCACTTTCTCCCACGCCTATCCATTCCCATCTAATCTCTTATACTGATCACTCTCTCTCTCTCTCTATCTTTCTCACTCACTTACTCAATCTCCCTCATTCTTCCGACTTCCTCTGTTTCATCTTCTCCTGTACCTATCCATTTCCATCTATCTCTTATATTGCTCACTCACTCACTCTCTCTCTCCCACGCCTATCCATTTCCATCTAATCTCTTATACTGCTCACTCACTCTCTCTTTCTCACTCACTTACTCAATCTCCCTCATTCTTCCGACTTCCTCTATTTCACCTTCTCCTACGCCTATCCATTTCCATCTATCTCTTATATTGCTCACTCTCTCTCTCCCACGCCTATCCATTTCCATCTAATCTCTTATACTGCTCACACTCTCTCTCTCTTTCTCACTCACTTACTCAATCTCCCTCATTCTTCCGACTTCCTCTATTTCACCTTCTCCTACGCCTATCCATTTCCATCTATATCTTATACTGCTCACTTTCTCTCTCCCACGCCTATCCATTTCCATCTAATCTCTTATACTGCTCACTCTCTCTCTCTCTATCTCTCTTTCTCACTCACTTACTCAATCTCCCTCATTCTTCCGACTTCCTCTATTTCACCTTCTCCTACGCCTATCCATTTCCATCTATCTCTTATACTGCTCACTCACTCTCTCTCTCCCACGCCTATCCATTTCCATCTAATCTCTTATGCTGCTCACTCTCTCTCTCTCTCTATCTCTCTTTCTCACTCACTTACTCAATCTCCGTCATTCTTCCGACTTCCTCTATTTCACCTTCTCCTACGCCAATCCATTTCCATCTATCTATGCTCACTATATACTGCTCACTCACTCTCTCTCTCCCACGCCTATCCATTTCCATCTAATCTCTTATGCTGCTCACTCTCTCTCTCTCTCTCTATCTCTCTTTCTCACTCACTTACTCAATCTCCCTCATTCTTCCGACTTCCTCTATTTCACCTTCTCCTACGCCTATCCATTTCCATCTATCTCTTATACTGCTCACTCACTCTCTCTCTCCCACGCCTATCCATTTCCATCTAATCTCTTATGCTGCTCACTCTCTCTCTCTCTCTCTCTATCTCTCTTTCTCACTCACTTACTCAATCTCCCTCATTCTTCCGACTTCCTCTATTTCACCTTCTCCTACGCCTATCCATTTCCATCTATCTCTTATACTGCTCACTCACTCTCTCTCTCCCACGCCTATCCATTTCCATCTAATCTCTTATGCTGCTCACTCTCTCTCTCACTCTATCTCTCTTTCTCACTCACTTACTCAATCTCCGTCATTCTTCCGACTTCCTCTATTTCACCTTCTCCTACGCCAATCCATTTCCATCTATCTATGCTCACTATATACTGCTCACTCACTCACTCACTCACTCTCTCTCTCTCTCTCTCACTCACTTACTCAATCTCCCTCATTCTTACGACTTCCTCTATTTCACCTTCTCCTGGCCTATCCATTTCCATCTAATCTCTTATACTGCTCATTCTCTCTCTCTCTCTCTTTCTCACTCAATCTCCCTCATTCTTCCCACTTCCTCGCCTCCTATCTTTCTACTGTTCTACTTCTTTCCCCCTCAATCTCTTAAAATATATACCTCTCTCTCCCAATCTCTCCTTCTCCATCTCGCGAAACAGCCTTGGTGGAAAGTAAATTAGTAAATTAAACAACATGAACGAATTAAACTGGAAGGGAAATGATATTAGCGAAAGTATTTTGTCGTTTTGAAGTGCCTATTTGCAGCAAATGCTTGTCCCCCTCTTGGCCTAACCTCTTCCCCTCTCCATAAGCAATTAGTGGTAGCAATATTAGAACACTGCCTCTCAGCCTTTTAATCAAAGTTACCGTACCACTTCCAATATTGGCCTCCTTACTTCATACTAATTTTGAGACTAATAATCTTGACAATCCAACTTTATGCATAGTACATCCATTGCCTTGAGAGCATAGTCAAACATAACAAAACTTGTATATTAGTAGAACAATGTGTGATGAAAGTGATAATAACATATTGCTCTATGTGCAAAATGAAATTTCCGTGATGCTCGCCTGACAACAACCCATAAAATAAAGAAACGTCATGTTTCTTTCTTCTTTAAACAAACTGAAATTTACAAAAATATTTACAAAGTCCACTTTAGCTCAATAATTTCTTGCAATTATTAAAATCTATTTTCGGGTCTCCGAAACGTAAAACCATACAATAAGTATGCTTACCTTTTTATATAGAAAAACTATAATAACTTTCAAGCCTCTATAGGTGCATAAAAACATTCAATTTTACCATGACTAAACGTTATCGAACAAATTAATTATCAAAATAAATCCATAACTCATTTTCATGTAGGTATAACTGAAATTTAAATAAAATATATCTGTTACAGTGATAGCAACAATAAGCATAAAGCTAGCAATAACTACAATGTAGTGATGTCTCTTCTACTGAATGGCATTTACTGTATGGTGAAATTTCTATGGTGGTCTTTATTCGTTTGTGATCTTGAGACTTCATAACTGCTTTGTTGCTGGGAATACCTGTTGTACATCTGGGCTAATTCATAAGTCTATTGGATACGGCATTTCACCTTAATGTTTGTACAATACAACAGTACAAGAACAATACAGCACAATAAAGTATGTACAAGAACGATTTCATGCATTTGTATAGGTTAGGCTGCAGTGTCAGTCTCTCAAGAGAACACACGTAGGCCGAGCATTGGCCCTTTCTGATACCACACAATGAAGATTGATTCTATAGTGGGAGTCCTAAATTATGCCAAACAGAAGTGTATTTAGAGTAGGGATCATTAACGAGTACCTGACATCGTATAGGCTCGGGACTGACGGTTTAACGTCCTTTTCTGAGGGATGACGAGCTCAGATTTATTCACCTCCCGCGTGAATAAATCGAGGGCCAGGTGGGGATCGAACCCCCCGTCCTATCAGTTCAAAGGCGACCACGTAAGCACTGAGCTACCCTGGCCCTTCATTCACATATGTTCTTGTCAATCGAACTTGGACTGGTGATGGTTGAAATACCTTATTGAATGTTGGGTATATGTGTTTAACATATATTGATTATATATATGAAGTTTAACAATGTGTATAGCATGGATTACATTCAGAGTAACATAGAACAGCTTGAGCTGCAGCATTTCTCCCTCTGACATACTTTCACCTTGCCTGTCATTCTTTGGAGGAGAGGAACAGGAAAGAGGAGACTTACAATCTTCCTCTGGGATGTGGTTTTCCCGATAGGTTAGAAAAGCATGACAACTTTAAATGGCATGTTGGGACAGTGCCAACTATCTTCGAGTTCGTATCCGCATGATTCAGCTTATAATACTACCATTCACCATAAGAGCTAATAAGAAAACTGAATATTACATGCCGTCTAAATCTGGTTAAACATTAGCCGCCACTATAACTGCCCAGGGGACTTAATGTTCGTTTTCCTTTCTTTAATCTTTCATACCTTCCTTTTACTTTTTTCTTTTTTTGTTTTTCCTTTTTCCTGATTACTATTAATACTGATCTTTTCACTCTTTCTTTTTTTTTAGCTATATTTTGAAAATTTCGTAATTTCTTTTACTATGTGAACATCAGTCCTTTTGGAAATATCAGGTATAATGTGTTGTGCGACGTAGACAGTGACATCAGCAATGTTCAGCTGTGCATAAACCGTTTAATGTTTTATTTTCCCATACTATAAATACTGTTAGCCTCATGACGCATCTACGTGTCATAGTATATAAGAAAACACAAAATCAAAGAGGTAAAGTTCAGCTTGAGAGAACATTGCTGAACAACATTTTGTATGAACCCTTAACTGGAGTAACGGATACTATAAGGTGAACAAAGCGTGGAAAGTATTAAACAGAACACTCTGAAGATGATTCAGCATTCTATACTCAGATGGCAACGATTCAATGCACTTGTTTATCTTAACAGTCTCACTTTTACAAGAATCTAATTTCTTTTAAGGTTCAATAATTCAGAAGTTAATTTCATGGAAGATTGCTCAACCATGAGACTTCCAATGTTTTGATCAAGGATCCATTTCCAATGCCATACCATTATTTGTATTATCATTGAATCTACCTTTACAAGGCTACAGTAGGTTTGGGCTTGTGCTTCATATATTTTCTAACCATGTGTCCTAACATCGTCCTAGTTAGATATCTATAATCTTTCCTTCGTCAGCTCAATTTCTCCTGACTGTACAGATAACTTTCTGTCAATACATATGATATGAAGAAGGATGAGTCCGATGTGTTCTCATTGTTAAAGCGATTGCCTTTAGTACTCAATACTCTACCTTTGACTCGACGACAACTCTACCATAGACCAGGTGTTTTCTCAGCCTTCCTTCGCCCATGCACCTCTTTTGCCATTTATTACAATGCATATTTTCAAATGTTAATTAAAAATATTTTTTGGATAAATAAAATTTCAATTGAATCAAATAACATTTTTTTTTAATTTATAATTAAAAGGTCAAAACTTATAATAGCTTTCCTCACTTCGTAAAGTTATTTTGTGGACACAATTCACCTCCTGAAAACCTAAAGTTCAGCCCTAGGGGTGAATTTAACTCAATTGAGAACCATGCCCTCGATTAGCCCAAAAAGCAAAAGTTGGAAATTTAATTTTGCATACCATCCCTCGGAGAGGTCTTGACATAGTACGATATAAAGATCCTTACTCTAAAAACATTTGAGCAAGTTAAAATATAGGACTCCTGATTTAGAAAAAAAAAAACGGTAATATTCTCTTCTCATAATTGAAATGGGCGCTGAATAAGAAATGAGCATAACAAAAATAAAAAGCCTAAAAATGTTTGTTTCTTTAGTCAGGTTAAGTCTAAACTAAGGATATAAAATAAATTAGCATGTATATATTTATTCTTTAATACACCAGGAAAATGTCAAAAAAAAAAAAAGAAGTTGTTTGACTTTACTATATGTTACGGCATATTCGGTTTCTCTTTCTTTTTTTCTCCTGAAGACGGTTTTACAAAAAAATTAGAGATACAGGGTGTGTATTTTTTACTATGTGTCCTACTTTTCTTGGAATTCGAACTTGTATTGGATCCAGTCTGGACGTTTTACCGAATTTATCGGACATTTACAATAATGTATAAAATCATTAAAAATTCACATTTTTGGAATATTATATAGATAAAAATTAATAATTATTAATTGAATTATTAATAATAATTAATAATTCAATTAATTTTTTGAATATATTAATTATTAAAACAAGTTAATTGATAATTACTTTCAATAATAATTATTACCTTAATTATTTATTCGTTTATTAATCTAAATATTAGAATTAAGAACTAATTTTAGCTAACTGATATATATCTGAAACAATGATTTTAAAAGGTTCCTTATTTCGTATAATCAATAAATTTATAATATTAAGCTAATCCATAATTTGTATTTTCGAAGTATTCATATAATCTGTAATTGATTAATGTTAGCATTTAGTATTTCCATTTAATATTCTATATTTTATATCTCAAGAGTTACTATTTAGATTTATTTTTTTAAAATATATTCTTTTTTTAATACAAACAAATTATTTATATTGGTTATATATTAATCAGGTAATAGTTTAAGTGCTTGGACGTTAAATCATTAAATATGTATTTTTTTTTTAAATGTACCATACATTGATTATGGTTGGTGGATCAACAATTGATTTTAAATCATAGGAATCAAATTAAAATTCAATAGTAGTATAAAAACTTTGAAAGAATGTATACCAGAATTATAAGAAAATTCTGGTATATTAGTATATCTGCTGAATATCACACAATTATTTGTCCATTTTTAAATCCACATATAATAATACGCCAGATAAAGAAGAAAAACTTGTATACTTAATAAAGTTAACATTTTATGAAAAAAAAGACAGCATAGCATTTCATAAAAGCATACAGAATTTTAAATTTATTTTAAAACTAACCATAAACTGAGGAAAAAAAAAGATTGAGAATTTTTTAAACAATAAAATGGCATTAAACTTGGAAATAAAATTAAATTCATACTAAGAAGAAAATAATAAAAGGAAATGGTTTTCAACAGGAATTGATATCTCAATTGTACGGCTCCACGGAGGAGCCATTTATCAAGACAGTTTGCTTTCCCTTTATCCTATAAATAAAACCGTTCTCTGTAATGATTCTCAGTGCTTGAAGCAATTCTCGAGGCTCTTCAATATTGATTAACTGCTCCCAAGTTAAAATTCCCATCACAAGAAAACTTTATTTTATTATATAGTTTAGCACATGAAATATGCTTAGATATATAGTACCAATATAAAAACAATAAATAGATACAGTTAGAGTCTTTAGTTTTTTTTTGTTTAACTGTTATCAGGAGGGAAAAGAGAACGTTTGCAATCTCACTCTCTTCTTTATTGATGAAGATTTTTTTTATCATCTTTATTTACAAATATACAACTATGCATATTATGCATAACAGGCCTATGTAGTAATAGATTACACAATGACATCGATGCACATGAGCAAAGAATGAAACCCACTGGTTCAACTTCTCATTTTGTTTTTTTTTTTTAAAGTATATTATTGTAATAGTAGATCCCTGGGCCATTTTCTCTTGAGTCGTCTTGGGGGAATTCGGTGAGGAAGCAAGTATTCGTACAAATGGATTTGGGTGAGAGAAAAAGTTGTTGTGAAATGACTTATAAACGATCAGAGGCGATGAAGGTTAAAACGAAAATTAGATTTTGTAATTCTGATTATCTATTTATCATTTACCTATAGTTTACGCTTTAACGTTTTATATCCTTTTTTTGATCTTTTTCATGCAGATAATATATATCTTCAAAGCTCAAAAAGGTAACACTTAGAAAACATAACAAAAACTCGCTTCGATATTTGGGCGATAGATCATAATCAGAAGAAGAAATAAGTCTAGTGAATCCATTCCACTAGATCGCAGTTACACTGCTGCCAACATCACAGGGAGAGGAAGGGACAACAAGAAAGTAACTAAAGAAAAAAAAACTAAATAATATAAATAGAGCAAATAATTAATTAAAATCAAATAAAACGATTAAGGGAAAGAAAGAAAAGGATAAGAAATAAAAAAAACAAAACTAAATAACTGAAGAACTGAGAAATAATAAGCAAAACTGAAGAAAATGAGAAAATATAATTAATAAAAGCTTAAAAATAATAATAATAACGAAGAACATTAAGAAGAAAAAAAAAACTTAAACTAAAGAAAATGCAAGAAAATAATATTAAATAATAATAATGAAGATGATTGGAATAAATTTCAAGTTACAATTAAAGTTGTATAAATAATAATTTAAAATAAAACAAAATAATCGCCAAAAGAAATCAGATATAAAAAAGTAATAAGAAGAAATATATTAATATAAAATAATAAAAATTAAAATAAAAAATATTCATTAAAATAATAATAAAAATGGAAACTAAGATAAACAAATAAAAATTAGAAACTAAAACTAACAAACAGAAAAATATATAGATATATAACAATAAAATAAATAAAACCTCTAACCATTTGAAACATACCATCATTTTAAGTTTAGACCGTTACAACGCACATTCATATACCAGGTTAATATAGAACCTTCAGAAAGAAAGTATAAAAGAAAAATGTAAATAACAGTACATTTTAAAAGATTTATGAAACGAAATGACACTGTCCAATTTGATAGAAATGTTTAAATTGTCCATGATAAAAGGAAATTATAGATTTTGTTGGTACGGAGACACGAAAGTGGCGGGATGGTTGGCTTTGTTAAGTGATAGGTTAGTAGACAGATGACCTTTTGTGAGGTAAAGGCCACTTGGTTTGGAGGCTAGCAAAGGAAGGCAGTAGGTCGGGAGGTGGGCTAAGACTCTAAACAGTCCTTTCACTTTACCATATGCTTCAAAAAAAAAGCAATAGTCATTACTAGCAACGTTTAATAATGTTTAGCTTTATATGATAACAAATAAAAAAGCAATAGTCATTATTGGCATTGTTTAATAATGTTTAGCTTTATATGATAACAAATAAAAAAGCAATAGTCATTACTGGCATTGTTTAATAATGTTTAGCTTTATATTATAACAAATAAAAAAGCAATAGTCATTATTGCCATTGTTTAATAATGTTTAGCTTTATATTATAACAAATAAAAAAGCAATAGTCATTACTGGCATTGTTTAATAATGTTTAGCTTTATATGATAACAAATAAAAAAGCAATAGTCATTATTGGCATTGTTTAATAATGTTTAGCTTTATATTATAACAAATAAAAAAGCAATAGTCATTACTGGCATTGTTTAATAATGTTTAGCTTTATATTATAACAAATAAAAAAGCAATAGTCATTATTGGCATTGTTTAAAAATGTTTAGCTTTATATGATAACAAATAAAAAAGCAATAGTCATTACTGGCATTGTTTAATAATGTTTAGCTTTATATTATAACAAATAAAAAAGCAATAGTCATTATTGCCATTGTTTAATAATGTTTAGCTATACATTATAGCAAATAAAAAAGGTGTTCTCATGTTCCGTTACACTTTTAAATTACAATTGCATAATAACAGCCTTGTATATTTAAAAAAAACATAGACGTTATTTGCTACAGCATATCCCACGAAAAAAAAATTCTCTTCGGTTTATCACCTCCGCAAACTAAAAAGTATGAACCTTTTCTTTTAAAACATGTTTAAATTTCTTAAAGCTAGTGTTTTAGACTCTAAATAGTGTTTTAGATCAACTAATCTAAAGGTTTCAAACATACAGATGTTATATATTGGGCTAAAAGAGACCAAATAATGTAAATTAATACAACTGAAATCAGTACCTATAATTACATATGTGACTCATAGCTATGAATAGCTGATCACTGTAAGAAAGAGGAAATTGAAATTTTCCTTGAATTATTCCCAGAAATATGATCCTTAGGGGAAAACCAAAAACTCCAATATGTGCCTAAAAGCAAGTAAATTACTCATTTGAAATTATGAAATAGATAACTTACTCTATATGTTATTTCGATTTTAAACGACTGGTGGTAAAAAAAAAACAAGATGCAAAATGTCAGAAGAAAAAAAAACAAAAACTATTTACCATATTTTGATATCTTTCAATGTCGGTAAAAAAGTTAACCGCTCGTAATGCAAGCCAGTATTGATTACTGTCAATAGTGTGATAACATAGAATCATATTTGCAGTTTTTTTGGCTAGAGAAATGATAGGAAACAAAGAAAAAGGCCATAAAACAAATTAAATTATTAATCTTCAATGATAACTTCGAATTAACCAAATGAATTTCAGTTTTAAACCATTAAGACTACAATAGAGGGTTACAGTAGCCTGTTGCAACGCTCTTGACCCTAGAATATAAAATGACTGCATTTGCCTTCCTTCGTTTGGGGCCAGAGTAGCTCAATCGTTTGGTTGCTCGCCTTTGTATTGTTAGATACGGGTTCAATACTTAAAACATCCACCTGGTCTGTTTTTTTCCGTGGTTTGGTCGAAAGGCCTAGGTACACGGCAATAGATCAAAACAGGGTCCAATACCTAATCTGGCAATCGATTTATACACTCGGGAACTGAATAAATCTGAGTACGTCGTCCCTCAAAGAAGACGTTAAGCAGTCGGTCCCAAGCCTATCCGATTCAGGTTCTCATTCCTACTCTAAATACTCTTAAGTTAAGCAAATTTTAGTACTCCTAATGAATGTTCACATGCTATGACACAGGGTCAATGCTTGACCTATGCCTGCTCTCTCGTAAGAATGGAAATTGTAATAATGCTTTCAGAATCTTCAGATGGAACTGATTTTGCAACTCAACCTAAGACTACAATAACCATGGAGTTGTTTAAACAATTTTATTTTCCGCGCTAGTGGAATTCAGAGTTCACCTCATAATATGCAATTCAACCAATATATTCATTTTCTTGTATTTCATTGATTATTATACTTTAAGTAAACTAAATAACATAATCAAGCAAATTTTTGGAAGTTTTGATTACTTTTTTTGAAAATGCTATCTTAAATATTGGTTTAATAAGATAAATTTTTTTTTTATAAAAATTGTACTGAGGTAATGATACCATAACAATAAGACGAGTCATGATTATATAATTATAAAAGTTTAACGAAGAGTAAATCAAAACAATTTGTGTAAAGTAACTTTACAAGATGAAGTGATAAACCGAAAAAGGATGGACACTGAATGCAAAAAAGAAAATAATGCTAACGATGTCCATAATAATGAAAAGTATATTCCTAATTGAGAATAAAGTTAAACAGTCAACTGCTTTTGATAAAAAATTTTAACAAAACTTTTTAATATCGGGCATCAAGAAGCCGGAAAATATAATTGTGTTTCGTAACAACGTATTTTTGGAAATAAAGGTGTTTTTGTAATAATTAATGTAAAATAACAAAAAATACAATGGGATCTTTTAAATTGTGAAAATGATACTGAAAATAGTACTGTCTAAAAAACTTGCAATTTTGATTTCGTTCTTTCAAATATGAAACAATATTTTGAAAATGTTTTTTTATCCCAGGATGACATTCAACCTTTCAGCTATCACATATCGGGCAGACTAAATCAATTAGCCATTGAGCCAGTATTTCGTAGGTCCTTGCTAATAGCTTCCTCCAACCTATGCAAACAATGGTATCAACAATTTATTTCTCAAAATAAAAGTAAACTTTTACTTAATAAATTCTGGTTTATTTTAACAAAGTTTTTATTTATTTATCATATTTAAATTATTTTTTATCTACTCAGTCGTATGTTTATAAAATTGTCAAAAAAATTGATTTGTACCTTTTAAAACCGCTACGGTTTTAAAAGGTCGACCAGCTATGGTACCGTTTCGCGGGAAAATTTGTACCAGGAAGTAGAAGGTATATTCAATGAATAATGAATAAATATACGTTACCTCACATAAATACTACACGTATGTGAGCAAATTGAAAGTTTTTTTGAAAGATTTTTGTGCAAGTGTACATTGTAGCTGTGCGTTTATAGTTTAAAATGATATTATTTTCTGTCTAACATTTTAGGCATGTTATAACTGTACAATATATGTCATTCTTTAAGATAAGTCGTCGTATTAAAACAGTACCTCTTCGTGACACGTTCCAGACACATTTAGACGTGACTTGCAGTCTGCCTGAGGTCGTGTACGTTAGTACAGCAACGCATACATACCATAGGCATAGCATTACCCACAACTATTTTGCAATTTACCACACACATATAACTGAGAAGATGGAATTTTCTGCAATGTCAGTGATGAAAAATAAACATCGAAATAATTTGGATTTAACTAATACCCTTTGGATGTCACTCTCACAAAACAATCCGCACATGAGACCTTCTTCTTTCTAGGACGCAAGGTTGACATTGAACTGATGTTGCCATTAAATTAGTTCTACTTGTCACAACATATTTTATAAAAACATATAGTTTTTCGTACTGAATAAACATTAATCTGCAGCGATAAAAAGATTGCCAAATACTGCCCTAGGGTAGTTTTTAATAAATCCTGGTAAATGTCGAGATAGCCAAGAAAGTTGATCTTCATCTGATTTAAGCATACAGGCTACTAAGCGGGGTGCAGTAATTAGACAGCCATTGGATCCCCAGTCACGTCTCCTGCCGTGACATAAGGTTCACAACGAATCGCAGAAAACGATTCCCCTTTCCAAACACTTGAATTTTAATTATTCACCTCTGCCATAAATAAGAACAAATGTAAACATGTAGCGAAAACTTTATTTTATATATATACTTAGAATAAACGCCATAACCGTCAAAATACTGAAAAGTGAGATATAAATATATATATATATATATATATATATATATATATATTATATATTATATATTTTAAAATTCGAAAAAAACGATTTAAACTGGCCGGGACAGTTTCCTGCACTTGTGTTTCCGGTGTGCTTGGTCACCCATTCTCTTTTCTCCTGGAGACGGACCATCCGAAAATTTGAGTTTGTAAATGTGTCACTTTCTTTGTGTGTTGCTTTCCTTCGTTTTTGAAATGTTTTATATACGAGGTGTGTAAATAAAGTAGTGAGACTGATTTTTTTTAAATTTTCTATTCAAATATAATTACAATGTGATATTGTCACCTTCAAAATAGTTCCCTTCGGAAGCCACACAGCGCTGGAGACGGTCCTTCCAATCATTGTAGCATTGCTGGAACTCGGATTCTGGAATGGCCTTCAGCTGGTCGGTTACAGCAGTTTGTATGTTTTGTAGTGTCCCGAAATGAGTTCCCTTGAGGTGATTTTTCAATCTCGGGAAGAGGAAAAAGTGATAAAGACTCAAGTCTGGTGAATAAGGAGGCTGAGGAGCAACAGGAATGTTTTTACTGGCCAAAAACTCGTTTTCTTTTCGGAATTTTCGGAACTATTTTCACACAAATTTTTCTCATCTCCAATTCATTGGTCAAAATGTGATGAACGGAGGTGTGATTCAAATTCAACTGTTCCCCGATCATTCTGACTGTCAAGCGTCGATCTGAACGCACAAGGTTCCGTACTCTGTTGACATTTTCTGTTGACATTTTCATCGGTGTTTGCACTTGAAGGCCTTCCGCTTCGTGGTTCATCTTCAATCGACTCTCTTCCTTCTGAAAATTCCTTAAACCACCGAAAAACCTGTGCCCTTGATAAAACACGTTCTCCATAGGCCGGTTTCGGTTGCATTATGTCCAAGTCTGAAGCAAAATTTGATTGCACACCGCTGCTCAACTTTGAGGTCACTCATTTTTAAAACGCTCAAGAAAAAACCATTTCACGAAAACCAACGCTACGGACAAACAAATGACTGTGGCGAGTTCAGATTCATACTGGAGGCGCATCACACGTGCACCTGACGCTACTCAAGGCCACGCGTCTCCAGCGTTGCCAGATATATACACCTCGTATATATATATATATATATATATATATATATATATATATATATATATATATATATATAGAAAATTGTCACAATAACACGTGATATAAATATTCAGGTAACTCACCACAAATGCCAATCTTACTCCTTCTTTAAATCAAAATTCATAACCTGCTAACAACTTGTATTCACTTGCTCTCTGACGACGTGAAAACGAAAGGCCTTAGAGCGACTATCTTCTCTAATTTGTGGTGAGTTACCTGAATATATATATGTTTACAAAATTTGGGAGCAGTCCTTCATTAAAACATGTTCGGTGAATAATTTACCATATTTTGCTGAAGTCATTTTTTTACAAGTTTTTCAAGGTTTTTAATAATTAGAAACCTTGATACACCTGTGAAAAAATGACTTCAGCGAAATATGTTAAATTATTCAACTATATATATATATATATATATATATATATATATATATATAAACTTTAACACATAGGAAAGAACACAGAAAGTCACTACAGAACTCACTTCGATATTTCGACATCCGTAGTCATCGGGAAGAAGTGCGGAGTACTCGCGTTGAGAAGCAAACTTCTACTGTTTATCTATATACAGTATATAACAGATTCAATAATATATCGACCGTTTGATAGAATAGGTGTGTTCTCTAATCGGGGTTCAGTCAATTTTCCAGGATAAAAAATCAAACTCTCGTTGCCAACGTTTCGGTTTTAAATAAAACCGAAACGTTGGCAACGAGTGAAACTATTATGGGTAGCTCAAATGTATCGTAAATTTATAAGTAGTTCAGGCTTAAAATATTTAATGTTTCCAATCCATTAATAAAACATTGATTTGACCAAAAAATAAAGTGTTTACTTTTAGAATAGGTAAATTATTGGATATAATTTTTTTTTATCCACAAATGGTGACAATTTAAAACTCATAAATTACACAATTTTATTGTAATAAAAACATAATCATTACTTAATTATCAGTTAAACTCTTTATAAGAGGAGAAAAAATTTAAATTAGATGAAATTCATTCTGATAAAGGTTAAGCTAAGCTAAGCTTAGCTTAGCTTACCGATGAGGGTTGAAACACCAAAGTTTGTACACTCTCGTGAGGTTTCAGTCATCAGAGTGTGTCCCCTGCTGATTAGTGTTGAAAGATGAAAGTGTATACACTGGGCTGAAGAATCGAATTTTATCGAATATATTGCTGACAAAGCTTGAAGTATTGAAGTGTAGAATGCTGTGGGTCAATTCGTCAAAGCATCGAAGTACTTTAAAATATTTGCATATGAATACCTTAGGAAGCCAGATTACCTCAACGTGCTCGCCTTTGAACTTTTGATTCCAGGGTTCGATACTCACTGTCACCCTCGATTTATTTACGTGGGAGGTAAATAAATGTGAGCAAGTCATCCCTCGGAGAAGATGTTAAACCACCGGTCCCAATTCTGTCCGATATCTGGTACTGGTTAAATATCACTACTCTAAATACATTTGAATAAGGTAAAATTAAGGACTGCCAATTTAGAATCAATGGGAGATTCTATACGATACGAGTCCGTCAGTCCCAATTCTGTACGATATCTGGTACTGGTTAAATATCACTACTCTAAATACATTTGAATAAGGTAAAATTTAGGACTGCCAATTTAGAATCAAGGGGAGATTCTATACGATACGAGCCCGTCGGTCCCAATTCTGTACGATATCAGGTACTCATTAAAGATCACTATTGTGTCCTAAAAATTTAGGACTGCCAATTTAGAATCAATGGGAGATGCAATATTCTCTCGAGGAATCAGCATCGGAGGGCTCCATCTATTTTTTATCCTTTATTTAGTCCAGGAAAAGAACCATCTGTCCAGATTTCATACTTTTGTCATGAATATTTTCGATCCATTATGAATCAGTCAGTCAATCAGTCATTAATGAGTTCACTTTATGCATTAGAATGAATTTAATTTGATATTTTAAATCATCTTGTGTTTAATTTTATTAATAAAATACAATGTAGAGTATGTTCGTTTTGTTTTCTGAACGAAGGGTGATAAAGGGCCGATCGGAGTAAAGACTGTACAGTTTCCAAGGCGAAGGGCTGTGTGAGAATAGTACCCCCAATTCTATCAACCCTTCAAAAATTCCAATTTCACTCTACAAATAAAATGAAACATTTTTTTTTTTAAATAAACCCCCTACCAACACCACCCTTCCTTCCTCTCTTCTTTTAAATAAACAGTTGTAAAATACTAAAACCTTTTTATGGAAAACGAAAATTTAACATCCCTTCAAATTAAATCTTTAATGAAACGTCAAATCTGGGATTTTTTTTTCATCATTTCATTACTGAAATGCTTTGTAAGAATACAAAAGCTAGAACAACTGTTATATTTGAATGTTGGAAAAATACATTTAATTATGTTTTTTTAATCTATGCTATTTTTTTTTTTATAAGAACTCCCATATTTTCGGTACTTTTGTTATAAATATAGAAAAACATTCACATTATATTTAACCTCATTCAAGAGTGTTTTTCATTTGCTTTGTTCCATTAACATAAAATATGTCATTACTTGTTTGGCTAATTCTGTACTTGTAACTTGTAAATTACTTGTAAAAGCAATTCTGAATTTTGGAACTATTGCAGATCTCATTTCGGTTAAACTTTTTAATTTTCTTCTTGAACTTTTTTACCTACAATATTTATATTTCATTACTAAGAACATTCTTAAAAGTCTAATTACAAATGCTGGCAATCATCAATTCAAAATAAAATCTATTAGGTTAGATTAGGTTGCAGTGTTAGTACAACAAGAGACGACACTGAGGCATAAGATTGCCGCTTCGAGATGCCAAACAATAAACATTCTACATTGTGAGTCCTCAATTTTGCTTCACTCAAGTATATATAGAGCAGGGATTCAAACAAGTAACTGACATCATACCGGCTTGAGACAGACAGCTTAACAGTCCTGAGAGACTGCTATAAGCTAAATATAAGTATCTTAACTAAGGGACGTGCTCATATTATTTCCATCTCACGCGAGAATAATTCCAAGACCATACTGGGTATTGAACCTCGGATCTACTAATTCAGAGTCAAGCACTTAAACCACTAGACTACTTTAGCCACAAAATAAAAAATAAGAATTAACTAAATAGGCGAGTCAAACAGCAGGCACAAATGCGAGTGTTATATATTCCACTAATTCTAGATAGATACAATGACTTAAATATTTATGTAAATAGTTCAATATATTTTAAACAAAATAGTTTTATATATTTGATAAACCAAAGGAAAATTAATTATCACAGTTATAAAAGAAGAAAAATGTAACTATATAAGCATTAGTAGTAATACTGTCCGTCATACCTCGTAAATTTTCCAAAAAGCTCGTTAGTTGTTAGTAATTTTGTTCGTAGTCGTTCGAACTGATTCATTATCTTAGCCAGACTGGCTGAGTTAAATGTAGTTAATGGGTTAGTTTCACTGAGGTTTATATAAGTTAAATGGATAAGTACATCAATAAAATAATCAAAAATTAATGCCAGTTAATTATGGGATATCTAATTATTATATATATATGCTCAAATTCTTGTTGAACTCTTAATTTAAAATAATACTAATACCTAGCCCTGAAGAAAAACTTATCAAATAATAAATATATATATATATACACTTTAACACATAGAAAAGAACACAGAAAGACACTACAGAACTCACTTCGATATTTCGACATCCGTCGTCATCGGGAAGAAGTGCGAAGTACTCGCGTTGAGAAGCAAACTGCTACTCTCTCTCTCTCTCTCTCTCTCTTCTCTCTCTCTCCTCTCTCTCTCTTATATATATATATATATATATATATATATATATATAAATATAAGAAATATAAGATATATATAAATATAAGAAATATATAATATATATAACAAATGAGAAAAAAGACTAAAATCTTTCAACCGTAACAAGCGATCTTTAGTAGTCATTCGACTCTGAGGAAGATCCCTTGTTGTAGGTGAAACACATCATGTCTTTTTTGTTATTGTTCTTTGCACGCCGATTGTAATTTGACGTGTTTATTATAAAATCTTGTTATATATTTGTATAAACAGGTAGCAGATCTTCTTTTAAACATCTTTTATTTACGTTACCAAAATGAATGATGCCTTAAGTTACTGGCTATTTGAAAAATACTAGTACTATTTAAAATATACAAGACACATCGATGAATATGTAATGTAGATAGAACGGTATGCTGAAATCTCTGACGTGCAAGCTGAAATGTCGGAATCAGTGAGTTTCGATATTTATATTTATAAAACTCTCGCAACCATTGATGCTTTATGCAAGTGAATTTGAATCATACAAGGAAGAATAGGGTCACATTTAAAAATGCACTCCAAAATCGAAGCAATTTGGATTTCATTATTGAGTTTACTAACAGTTAAGATATTTCCTGATATTTATAAAAAAAATTTTTTGATTTATTTGAACCTAACACAAAAAAAGTTTGGTCACCAATGATACCATATTTTCTCTGGAATAATCAAAACAACTTAATATGTCAATTATTAATTTTAACGAAACTATTGCACAAGTATTATTCAGTTTGAATTAGCTTAAAACACATGCCGTTAGCTTGCATTTATAATAGTATTCGTTGGCTATACTGCGAGTAAAGTATACGATCAAAAAAATATTCAATTTTAAGATTTTCCCAGAATCCCCCAAGACGACTCAAGAGAAAATGGCCCAGGGATCTACTATTACAATAATATACTTAAAAAGAAAAAAAAAACAAAGTGAGAAGTTGAACCAGTGGGTTTCATTCTTTGCTCATGTGCATCGATGTCATTGTGTAATCTATTACTACATATGCCTGCTACGCATAATATGCGTAGTTGTATATTTGTAAATAAAGATGACAAAACAAAATGGTTTAAGATTTTGATGGATTTAAGCATTTTATGGTCCCCTAGATATAGCTTTACTATTTTATTTTAAAGACGTTTGAATGTGTGACTGAAACTCCGTTAACACTCAATAAATAGCACCGTTTGAAAAATATCGGGAACTTTGAAAGATCAATGGATCTTTCATAACGTGAAAAAAAACTATATTATTCATCCTGGGGTATATGGATAATACAAATAATACAATGAATAAAAGTAAGAAAAGAAGTTTGTTTAATTCAAACTACGCGTTTCAAACACTTCGTGTTTACCTGATGATGAACACAATGTGTTCGAAACGCATAGTTTGAATTAAAAAACTGCTTTTGTGCAGAAACTTTGTATTGCCCAGTATGAGTAAATGCCACACTATTACGGATTGCACAACTAATGAACCATATTGTTTATTGATAATATATGCACGCTGGAAATGCACTTTATATCAAACCAGGTCCTACTTTTATTAAAGAAAACAAATATATATATATATATATATATATACACGTTAAATAACAATCAATGATCAAACCACGATATGAAATGGGAAAACAAGGCTAAGATCTTTCAGCCGTAACAAGCGGTCTTCGACAGAGTCAAAAACCAAACAGTTGAGTTGAGTTTTTCCAATTCATATTGAGGTTTGATCATTGATATACATATATATATTTATATATATATATATATATCAGTTCACAAACGAAGAAAAGCAACACACAGAGAAAGAGACACACTTACAAACTCAAATTTTCGGATGATCCGTCTTCAGGCCGGTTTCCGGCGTGCTTGGTCGCCCATTCTCTCTTTTCTCCTGAAGACGGATCATCCGAAAATTTGAGTTTGTAAGTGTGTTTCTTTCTCTGTGTGTTGCTTTTCTTCGTTTGTGAACTGATTTGCGTCCATATATATATATTGTCTTATTATCAATTCTTCACCATAACATTTAATATCATGAATTTTGAGTTATCATCATAGGCTTTATAATAATATAATTAATAAGATTAAGCTCCAATTGCATTTCTTGTGCCATAATATCTATATAATTTAATTTATTAAAATCTATATTGGCATATATAAATTACATATTACAAATAAATTTCATTCAATAGGATAATAATCAATACAGATTGAAATAATTCATATTTGGTAATCATTGAGTAAACGCAATTACAAAATTATTTGCAGTTTTTGAATAAAATGTAGTAAATAAAAATAACATTAAGATAAAATAGTTAATTAAAAATTAATATTGCTATTTTTTTATTATGTGTTGTAACTCCCTTATATCTTCACTAAAATAACTTGAGAATATAAATAATTACATAAAATATGTTACATTTAATTGATAAAGCGTCAGACTACATCAGTTAACATCTTTAATTTCATTGAATTTTTGATTAGTAATATTTTTAAACCAGTGTTATCTTTCTAATAAGTTAAGATTTTTGAAAAATAAGTCATTTAATAGTATTTTCAAATGCTGTACAATGATTATGTTATGATTTTTGTTATGCAAAATGGATGTAGTTACATTACAATAAATCATGAAATTAACTCATTGCCAATAAGTTTGATATAGATTTCTTATAGTGAAGTTGACTTTAACTCGCTTCAAAGTTTTGCTAAAGTTATGTAAAGCAATTGGAGGTACTTCCAACTTGGAATCAACGTATTTTCCAGTTCCGTGATCTTGAGCAAGTACTTTTTTAGTAGCTGGTTCTGAAGTATATTCTCATGATATAAGAATCAAAGTATACAGCGTGTAGACTGTGTAGATATTCTTCAATGTACTATTTTTTTGTTAAGAGCAATACATCATGACGTCATTCATGTTCAGTGGTGGGATTCAAATTTTTTTAAGAACCGGTTCTTGCGAACCGGTGCTTAAAATATGAGTTCGGAGGCTAAATTGTTTAGTTATATATAGGCTATATTACATGCGCAAATTATATTGTCATACATGCACAAGTTACGTGAGTCATGTGACACTTGTGGACTTTGATAGTGGGCTAATTAATACAGGCCTGAATAGGGGTTTACGTAATTTTAGCAACCGGTTCACCGAACTCATAATATTTTATGCACCTGTTTGCACGAACTGGTGTGAACCGGCTGAATCCCGGTGAATCCCATCGCTGTTCATGTTCCATTATAAAGTTCGTTGATGGTAACGTAATACGTTAAATTACTATTTCATATCATTGGACGTAGTAAAAAGTCATGAAGTCATTCATTTCCCATAGTAAAATTAGTTCAAAGTGCCAGCATACGTTAAATTACTATCTTTTATCATTGCAAGTAGTGTAACGTAATGACGTCATTCATGCTCCATTATAAAGTTCTGTGATAGTTTTGGCATCTATAAACTATCTTTTACAATTAGACATAGAACAACGTCGAAACTCCATTCAACCTCCACATCGAAGTTAGTTAAGTGACGTCATAAGTTAAATTACTATTTCATATCATTGGACGTAGTGAAAAGTCATGAAGTCATTCATTTCCCATAGTAAGTTGGTTCATAGTGCCAGCATACGTTAAATTACTATCTTTCAACACTGCACTTAGTGTAACGTAATGACGTCAATCATGTTCCATTATAAAGTTCTTTGATTGTGTCGACATCTATAATCTATAATCTTTTACAATTAGACATAAAACGACGTCATGACTCCATTCATATTCCATAATAAAATTAGTTCACAGTGCCGGCATTCGTTAAACTACTAGATTTTTAACATGAGACGTAGTATAACGCCATGACGTCATTCATGTTCCATTTTTTAAAGAGTGTCTATTATGTCAACACTCGATGAACTACTATCTTTTTTAATGGTACGTAGTACGACAACCTGGAACAGATAGGGCTAGCTTAGTTCAGTAGTTAATGTATTCGCCTCTGGGCTGGTAGTCCGGGGTTCGATCCCCACTTGGCCATTGATTTATTCACGCGGGAGGTGAATAAATTTGAGTACATCGTCACTCGAAGAGAACCTTAAGCAGTCGGTCCCGAGCCTGTACGATGTCAGGTACTCGTTAAAGATCCCTACTTGAAATGTACTTGAGTTAGGCAAAATTTAGTACTCCCAATGAAGAATCCGTAGAATTACCGATTAAAGAATAAGCCAGTAAACTGTTGGCAGTATCACACGCTAAGGAATCGGTTAAACAATGAAAAAAAAAACGACGGCCTGACGTCATTCATATTTTATACATAGTGTAGATATTTGTCAACTAATAGGTTTTTCCATATACTTTAGTACGATAATGTTATATATTTATGTATAAGCTAGATATAAACTGAGTCCAATTTATGGTAGAATAACTAAAGAATGAAAATATACAAAACATTGTTAAGAGGAATGGTTTTGGAATGTAACAAGCGATAAGGTTTGGACAAAGTTGTTCTGTTTGCTTTCAATAAATTGTAAGTCTGGCAAGGACAAGCATTACTGGAAGGGAGTCTCTGACCGCAAAAGGCGGACGTGAGGTGGAAGGGTTTGCGGTTTGAGGGAGGTTGGACAGAGCACTATCAAGCAGATCAAAGGGAGTTGCGACCTCCTCACCTAATCCTGCTTTGGCCATCTCACGCACTCACACACTCTCTTGCTCAACAGCTTCCAGGCGCACCATTGCCAATAGTCTAAACCTTCCAATCCACTTTCTCTTTCTTGCCACAGTTACCTTATAGTTACTTTTTTATTTCAGATTTAAAAAGAAATAGTACCTAAAATAGTAATCAGTGAACAATAATTTATTACTTCTAATAAATAAAGCCTAATATCGTACTTTCTACATTATTTTCTAACATGAGAGCAGAAGTCAAGGTATGTGCAAATGCCTCAGGTTATGCATATCCTTAATCTCATAGCCTATTTCCTTTATCTTCTTTCAGCGCTTATCCAATAGCATAGTGATTCATATGAACTCGCAGTCTGGGTTGAGACGTCGAAGGGTGAACATCGTTGCTCGTCCTGTTGATGTTAGTATTGAGTCATAAACTCCCTGTAGCTACCATTCGTACTGTTAGCCGCTTCGCCGACAAAGCTGACCAGCCCCTCAAGTTGTCAATCCACGTCAAAGGGATTAGCCTCTCAACTTTCATGGAAAAAATAACACTCATCAAAACATTGCAATTAGGTACTGTGTAGTTCGTTATAGGAAGATGAACTTCATAAACAACGAATAAATGCACTTCGTACGAAATCACTCATAGTCCTAACGCATACTGCATCCAGGTTTCTTGCGTACAATACATAGCTCCTCCTTGGTATTATTTGCAGTACCCGAGAAGATACTGCTTCTCACACAGAGTTTAACTATTATATACCCAAAAATTTTGATATTATATTTACTTATAGTAAAGTTGAGTGTAGGCCACTCCAGACTTTTTTAACAATTAGAGGATGATTACGAGACATTACGTTAAAGTTTACTAAATCCACAACTATAAATAAAGAGGAATTGATACTATTCATTAGTCATCAATATTAAACGCATTCGATTAAAGCTCATTGAACCTAGGGTGATATAAAAACCTCAGAATGATTTGGTGATAAAAATATTTCTTTTCAAAAAAGCGCTGATTTTGTAAAAAAATATAATTAGTATAATGATAATATAGAGTTGGTAATAAATGTATTTATAGTGTTCGGCTTATGTATTATAATGTAATGATGAATTATTTGAGGACATATTATGTGAAGTTGTAATGCAGTTTTAATTGCAGTATAGTGCAATGTTGTACTATATCCAGTTACTATAAGAAGTTATAATACACTGGTAATTTGAATAACCTAATCTATATGTCAATGTATCATAGTGTTTGTACTTCATTTTAATGAATTATAATACAATATAATGCAGTTAGTTGATAATCCACTTGAATATTTTTACAAGATGAATTAGATGAAATCAAATTAAAATCAAATTACTTTGTGAAAAAATAACGTCATTTTAATTTTCCATTCATAAAAAAGAACACATGTAATTTGTACGACCGGTTTGAAATATAAAAGGCAGTCAAGAAAATGAAGTGGAAAGTGTGGTATGATTAATTGGTTTAAGAAAAAAAAAACAGATTGATAGGAGCTTGGCGAAGGAAATGAGAAATGATAGTGGAGTATTTCAGAAATCGAAAGATAAAGAGGCGACGATAGCGGAATGTTTGAGACCTACAACCTCAAAAAGGCATTAAATGGAGACGGATAAATGTGATTTTAGCTAGCGTGATAAATCACACTGAATTATGACCTGTATAGCATCTTTTAAAACCAAATAAAATGTTCATTCTGCAGAAATGATTCATTTCTTCTCTTTAATATGGCTAAATCTAAACCTGATACTTATAGGGAAAGGTTAACCTAAGGTTCGGTAAGATTGCAGCGGCAGACCCATACAGGGGAATACAGATAAGATGAAGATTGACCCGTTCTGATACCACACAAAGAAGACTGACTCTACATTGGGAGTCCTAAATGTCGCCTAACTCAATTGTATTTAGAGCAGAGATCTTTAACGACTACCTGACATTGTAGAGGCTCGGGGCCGACGGCTTAAAGTCCTTACTAAGAAAATTTATCTCCCATCTGAATAAATCAACTAACATAGTGGTTATTGAACTTCGGATCAAGAGAAACCGTAAATAGCCTCTTTCAGAAATTTAACCAATATCTACTGCAAGCAAGTTGAATCAATTCTAAGAAAATTACAACTCTTTAGAACAAACATTAATCTAAAATATATAAACGTCTTAAAAACACTATGAAAGTTTGAGTGAAATTTTCTTTGATCTCGACTCCCTAGTTCTTTTTTTATTTTCCTCCTTTTATAATAGAGGGTAGTACTGCTTTAGCCCTCTAATCAGAGAGTTCTTCAGTTGAATGTCATTCCTCCATCAATTCACTTCTTCTCCTGAGGACGACCACCATAACGGTTGACATATTGAAAAGTGAGTCTTTTTTATGTTTCTTACTACGTGTTACAGTTTATTTTAAGTATATATATATACACACAAAAAATATATTTTTTTGTATATATATATATATATATATATATTTATATATAAATATATATTTTTTTTTGTATATATATTATATATATATATATATATATACAAAAATTTACCAATATATATATATATATATATATATATATTGAATTTGATGGCAGATTCTGCGTTCACGACTTTCTTACTTATAGCTTCTATTTTCCTTACAATTTTCTTTTGAGAAGGTGATAATTGCCAAAGCAAACTAGCAAACGACATTCAGAAGGCTGGAAATGACCACTTCACTGGGGATAACTATATTTAATTAAACACTACACTAGATTAAACTAAGATAACAACAAGCTTTCGGCCCCATGGGTCTAAGACATGTCTAAGACAAGATCTTAGTCTTGTTTTCCCATTTCTTATTGTGGTTTGATCATTGATTGTTGTTTCACGTGTTTATGTGAAATCTTTTATATATATATATATATATTGGTAAATTTTTGTACCAGTCCTTCCTGTAAACACACATTGCTAAAAATATGACCATATTTTGCTGAAACCTGCTTCTTAATAAGTTTCTCAAGTTTTCTGAATAGAGTTCTTGTTCCTATATCAACATTATATAATATGCTTCCGATAGTCGGAAGTCCTTACTTGACGTGAACCGAGCACGCGTGTGACAAACTTGGTCTCCAACCGTCACCTCGCAAGTGCGCTTGGCGACCCTATTTCTACTCTTCTGATGACGGTTCAACCAAACATTAGAGACTGGAAATGCATCCGTATCTTTAATCTGTGTCTATAGTTTACCGTAAAACGTTTGTTGTCCTTTGTGTATCGTTTTTCTGTTGACAATATATATATATATATATATATTTGTAAATTTAGGGAGCAATCCTTCTTTTATGCATGTTTTGTTGAACGACCTTTGTACTGTGGCATGAATCAATTTCATAGTCGATCTTTCAAGTTTTCTCACCTTTGATTTAAATCTTTCTGGTATTAAATACACCAGTTCTCCAAAAGATTTATTTTTCATAACTGACATGTTTTTTCATGCCGCAGTACAAAGGTCGTTCAACAAAACATATATATATATATATATATATATATATATATATATATATATATATATATATATATATACCAAGGTATAGTACTTTTAATACCAAAACTTGGATTAATGATATTATATTGAAAAGAATTCTCGTTAATGAAAAAAAGTGTAGAATATGTGTGGTTGAGATGTCAGAATATTGAATATATATATATACAAAACTATAGTTTATCGGGACTCGGTCAGTTTCCGAGAACTGACCGAGTCCCGATAAACTATAGTTTTGTTTCTATTCCACGGTCGATACTTTTATCAATATTTATATATATATATATATATATATAAAGGAATTTCGTATTTCTAAACTCTCTTATAGAATTTATGTGGACACTCTTCTCCGTGTTCGACATAAAGTCTATAGTAGTTGCTGAATTAAAAAAACACGAAACAAAATGTATGTGTAGGTGGTTGGTATTGAACACGTTCTGATATCAGTCGTGTAGTCAAGAAACTTACAATAAATGATATCAATAACCTGTGTGATACGAAACAACTTATAAGGCGAAACACTGAATAGATGTTTTGACGACAGGATAAATTAGAAAAGAAGAATATTCAAATGAACTTCTGTAAAACATTCGTTTGTTGAGTTTACTGTAGAAAACAACGAAATGCACCATTACTAATCATTAAGGGGAAGAAATGAAGTTAATTTCCAACAGAAAGTCCTCTCCAATTTGAAATTACTTGAAATTTCTCAGCTTTTATAAGATTTACTGGGAGTGGAAAAGTATACAACATTAGTTGGAACGGAAAAAGAGGAGAAGAAAATTACATACTATTGAAGGCTGTGAGAGGGAAAAAGAGGGAATGGTTGCTAATAAGGGGGGGGGGGGGAGGGGGGGGGGCTGAAAGAGTGAAAGAGATGAAGAATTAAACTTTGGCAAGTGAGAGAGAGTGCATGGAAGAAGCAGCATCTCAGAAACCAATTAGACCTTTAATGAAGTTGGCAAGTTAGGAAAATAGGCTTATATATAAGTGAAGTGGAAGGAGTAGAGGTGGTGGGGGTAAAAATGATAAAGACATGGAAAGAGGAAGGTGTTTGTGAAAGCTTATCACTCATGCCAAGTTAAACCGCTAGAGAGCGCATGAACCAATCAAAACTTGTCCTTAAGTAGAAGTGATCTTAAGACTAATGAAGAGGGTCTGCTGATTCTCAAATGACAAAGGCAAAATTAAAGGATCAATTTTAGAAACAATGCAAAAAAAAAGGGAAGTTTTCAATTTTTAAATAATTATAGTAAATACAAGTGTGAGTTTCTTACAAAAAAAAAATAATAAACAATTATATCAAATTAATTCTAAGACATGTAAAAGGCATACATTTTAATTTCCTCTATGATAATACCAACAAAAATATAAACAGTAATACAAGCAAGTTCGACTAATATTTTGTTTGTTTGTTTGTTTTAATTATAACTTAATCATTCCTCTTAATTTTTGCTAACTGTCTATGACATTTAAACTCATTGCTACATTCTGAAAAATAGATAAAGAAGATTTACGCAAATGTTTCAATGAACTCACAGATTTTAGAGTTAAAATCTGTGACGTCGATATTAGGATAATACAAAATTGGATGAGTAATAATTATAGAATATTTATATATAATTCATTTGTAAGTAGTTATATGACAGAAATATTTAATTAATTTATTTAAGTTGAATAAAAAGAGACATATGAAAACCAAAATCATGGTTTAAACAACAGCAAGAAATTTTTTCGATCAAAACAAAAATGTTTTTCTTCAGTCAAAACCAAATTGAAACAAGGAAAATAGGAAATATGGTGTACTATTCCGAAGGAAATGTGACAAAACAGGTATTTTAAAAAAGGAGTACAGAGTAAGGAAAGAGGAGAAAAGGCTGGGCAAATCAGTGGCAACAAAGGTGCTCAGGAGGAAAAAAGTAAAAACTATCTGCTGGCTGTGAACCCAGGAAGACAAAGCCAATGCTCATGTTAACACTGAGTTTAATTTAAATAAGCCATTCCTAATGTTTATGAGATTCCATTAATTAAATTTGTGAAGACTTGATTTAAGGAGTAGATAATCGTAATTTTAGCAATAATAACTATAATATTAATAACAAACTCATTTGATCCATAATGAAGACTGGATAATATTTCTTAACTACATATTAAAATGATAATATTCTAATTTATGTCATAATTCACAATATTTATAGGCAAAAAATAATGCGTTATTCATCTCTAGTTACGGACTATTGTATCTCTTTACAGGTCATTTTAATGATTACCTTGTCCAACCTTATTTTATGACACTATTTTTGCTTTTGTATCAAGGTTTGGTCTAGCTTCAATAATACAACACCTTTAAGCCGACGTTTCGTCTATATTTGTAGACATCTTCAGGGCTATATCAACACAAAATTTAATTTAATTCTTCTGTATTGATGTAGCACTGAAGATGTCTACAAATATAGACGAAACGTCAGCTTAAAGGTGTTGTATTAATGAAGCTAGATTAAACATCGATAAAAAAAGATAAATAGTTAAAAGATAAAAGTTAATAGATAATTTTAAATATTTTTAATAGATAAAAGTTAAATAGTGTTAAATATATGTGGTTGAGATAAGGAAAACTTTCAATTATATTTTATGACAACATTAGCATGAGATTTTTGAAATACTACTATGCTTTATATCTCTATAAGCCTTATCACTGAATTTTTACTGTAGAGTTTAAGTTTATATATATTCCTAGCCTGTTGGTGACTAGGATATCAGTCTGTATAACGGTTTGGATGAATTCTTACATATTTTTCAAATAACTGAAATGAGAATGATATAAGCAGGATATATGAAGTACAGCATTGTGAAGGAAATGTAATTATTGATAAAAAGATAAAATGATTTAAGGATGAGATGAGAGGAGAAAGTGTCAATAATGAGAAATATTTAAATTCCTACAAGTATTAGTTGAATCGCTAGGAGTGCCCGCCTACACGTTACGGTATAGTGTCCTTGGCCCACCCACTTTCCGCTATTTACAACTACGAGTCTCTCTCTTATACCAGCTTGAATAAGCTCAAGACACTTTAACAACGCAAATCATAGTATTTCTGCAACTTACAACTACGAGTCTGTCTCTCTCTTGTACCAGCTTGAATAAGCCCACGACCCTTTAACAACGCAAATCATAGTATTTCTGCAACTTACAACTACGAGTCTCTCTCTTATACCAGCTTGAATAAGCTCACGACACTTTAACAACACAAATCATAGTATTTCTGCTATTTACAACTACGAGTCTCTCTCTTATACCAGCTTGAATAAGCTCATGACACTTTAACAACACAAATCATAGTATTTCTGCTATTTACAACTACGAGTCTCTCTCTTATACCAGCTTGAATAAGCTCACGACACTTTAACAACACAAATCATAGTATTTCTGCTATTTACAACTACGAGTCTCTCTCTTATACCAGCTTGAATAAGCTCACGACACTTTAACAACACAAATCATAGTATTTCTGCAACTTTCAACTACGAGTCTCTCTCTTATACCAGCTGCAATAAGCTCATGACACTTTAACAACACAAATCATAGTATTTCTGCTACTTACAACTACGAGTCTCTCTCGTATACCAGCTGCAATAAGCTCACGACACTTTAACAACGCAAATCATAGTATTTCTGCTATTTACAACTACGAGTCTCTCTCTTATAGCAACTTTAACAAGTTCACATTACTTCAGATACGCAAATCATAGTATTTACGCTCTTACAACGAACATTCTCTCTTATAGCAACTTTAGCAAGTTCATATTACGTACAAGTTCTACTTACAACCAAGATTCTCTCTTATAGCAACTTCAATAAGCCTCAACACTTTACTTAAAGAAATGTCCCTACATTAATGTGTGCTAACACTTAAGCATTGCTAGTGTTGAAGAAATTCGGTGATTCATTGATAAGGACATACTAATGTGTCACTATACGTTAATCCATTGATAACAATAAAGTAATAATACTGGTTGGAAAACACTGTTCACAAACATGATATTTAGATATAATTTCTTTTTGTTAGAACAACAGAAGATAGCAAGTATCATTAAAAAAGAATTCATATTACCCCCGAAATATTATTCCTCTATCGAGAGTAATATACTATCCAATATGTCTTGGATGGACAAGATCCAAACAAAATAATTTGCTAACATTCTTCTTCAAGGAAAGGAATCTGTAGTTAGATTGAAAACTATTATGTAGGACAGGCATGGACAACCTTTTGTGAACTGAGGGCCACATTATATAATTTCCAAGTGACCGCGGGCCGCATGGTAATTATTGTGGTATTTCGATACATACAGCTTATATGTATAATGTATTTGTATATATATAAATCAAAACTTTAAATGGTTCAACAAGACTACTAGTTCACAAAGGAAAGAGAAAAAGGGATAAAAACACACAAAAAAAAGACTCACAACGCTATTTCGACATTCGTCGTCATCGGGCAGAAGTAGTCCCTTTGAGTAGCTGAAGCCAACCAATATATTTGAATATATATATATATATGATATGATATATATTTATATATGATATGATATATATATATATATATTATATATATATTATATATATATTATATATATATATATTATATATATGATATATATATGATATGATATATATGAATTTCTATATATATAGAAACACATACTTGTGCCATATTATCGTGTCAATAATTATTTAACTTTTTATTGCCCTTATAATGAAAATTATTATTCATCTCATATTTCATTATGGTAAACAATTATAACAACACAATTTCCAAAATTTTATTGTGTCATACAAGAAAAAACTAAAACATTTCCTTCTGTAGAGCTATTTCTCCAAAGTTCTAATTTCCTTCCAAAAATCTGTGTAAGTTTTTGTTGCAAATAAGCAAAAAGCAAGAGTTTTTAATATTAAGATAGAATTCCAGATAATCTCCGAAGGCCGCACAAATACACGTGTTGGGCCACATGTGGCCCGCGGGCCGTAGGCTGCCCACGCCTAATGTAGGACAAGGACGCTAATGACTGCCTTCTCTTGAGCTGTAACACCAGGAAGTATTTGAAAAATAAAATATTGCACTATTTCAGACTAGAAGTACAGGCATTAATGTCTTATTCTAATAGCGTAAAATATTCACGCTATTTTTGTTAAAATCAAAACAAAATTCTTTAGTTCAATATTTGTTTAATATTAGTACAACATATTCACGTGTGAAACATATACTTCATAAAAACTGATTTATAATCCAAAATCATAAATCGAATATATTGTTTTTTAATTAACTGTAATAAAGAGAAGCATTTTTTTCACTATCATTCGGTGGCTGACCTCGTACATGCAGCGCACGGCTAATTCAACAGGAGCCCAGCCCAAGACCTCAAGTGATAATTACAACGAGCACTCTAGTTTGCCGAAAGATTTATTGGTCGTTACAGTTTTGCGTGTCTGGCAAAGATAGATTATGTAGATTGTCTGTGATGATTATAGAAAACCGGTTAGATTTCTAAAGAAGCTATAAAGGATTTTTAGAAAAGAAAATAAAAGATATAAAACTAATTTATTAATATTATTATGTGGACATTTTTTTTTTCAAAGTAAGTTATGTCTGCTGTAGTTTTTTTTAATGAAAATTTGAATTTTTATTGTATTCAAATAATTTAGTATGCAACTATTTTTTTTAATAATTATTTCCTTGATAATATTGAAAAGTATTAGTAAATTTAGTGCAACCATTACTAAATTTAAACGTATCAGAAACAAGCATTGTTAAAAAAATGATTTCTATACTGTTATCTAAGAAAAGTAGAAAGTAAAAAGAAAAGTAAATGGTATGATTAATTAATTTAAGAATATTATTCAATTAATTGTAACTGATTAATGATGGAAACACTTCGAAAAGTATAAGGAGTGGGGGCTAGCCCTGCCAATGTAACTTACTTTTTATATTACTTGGGAGATTTATATAATGTTTTGGTATATAAATAAGTAATTTAAGCGGTATTGTATTTACTCATACATTAAGTGACTCGCCTCTATATAATAAGAGCTACGGCCAGAGTAGCGCCTTGCGTGCTCGTTTCTGGACTGGTAGATCCAGGTTCAATTCTCACTCTGATCTCGATTTCATCACGCGGTGGTGACAAAATCTTATCACGTCATCTCTCACAGAGGACTCTAAGATGTTGGTCCCAAGCCTGTACAATGTCAGGCACTTGTTAAGGATTTATTCTATACTATACTATAAAAACACTTCAATTAGACAAAATCTAGAACTCTCAATGTAGAATCAACCCAGTAATGTGACTCACCTATTACAAAAATGGGTGTCAACTATTAAATGAGCCACACTCAAGGCCAGGCAATGGCCACAACATTGGCTGGTTCATACAGGTTTCCACAAGATTGCCAGAGTTAATAAATAGGGTAGGTGATATCCCGTGCTGTTTGCGCTCTTTGTAATGTTCGCTGATAATAGGTACCAAATGAGAATGAGTCAAAACTTCGATCCCTGGACACCACATAACACATCTCTATATATAAAGTTCGTGAGTTTGTTTGTTTGTTCACCCATTTTCCCTGGACATAGCTACGTTAAATTAAATATATAGTATTTATTGCCTGAATAATGTTAAATAACAGAAAATTATCACTATATTCCCAAAATTAGAGCCAGGGTAGTAAGTATCTTGCGTGCTCTCCGATTACAGTAATGCAAATGTATTATATATAAAAGTAACCAAAAATTTTTTTTTAATTTAATATTTGCATAATATAAACACCGGTAATAAACTAAAGGCATGGAGCCAAAGTAGCCCACTGGCTTGCGTATTTATATAATAAATATAACAAAAAAAATTTGTGAATTTAAAATTTGAATAATATAAACAATGGTAATAAAGTAAAGGCTTGGATCCAGAGTAGTCAGTCGCTTGGGTGCTCCCCGATGACGGTAGTGAAAATGCATTATATATAAATGTAACAACAAAACATTTTCAATTTAAATTTGCGAAATATAAACACTAGTAATAAAATAAAGGCATGGAGCCAGAGTAGCCCAGAGCCTTGCGTGCTCGCTGATGACAGTAGCGCAAATGTATTATAAATAAATGAATAATTTTAGAAACAAACTTGAATGCAACTGTCAGATAAAATATGAATATTCTAAGGTAATATTATAAAGACACATTCCTTTCATTAATGTTATTTTATCTTAGGTAAATGAATTGAATATTTCAACTAACAAGTTTTGTTTGTTTTAAATATATTTCATTGTATATTACTTGAATAACTGTTTTCTTTATTTATATAATAAAATAAATAATTTTTTTAATTTTTAAATGTTTTTATTTTGCTAAATATACTTACTGTGTATATATCTTGAATTATGTTAAGACTACTATATCAAAAGCTTGGATCATATAAGAATCTGTTTCGTGCCTTAATAACAAGAAACAATTAAAATTATCCCTGTCAATCATGTTCAGTGAATTAATTTCAATACCGATTGTTATAATTTCTGAGTGATACAAAGGGTCACGCCGGTAGTGTAGTACGACTATAAATATCTATTTTGAATAAAATGCCTTTCCGTTCTCCAAAATAACACTTCAGATGGAAGCCTCTATTAGTGTGGTATTGTACAAAAATCCATTTTTTCATCCGTTCAATAGCGCTAGAGCTGAAAGCCTACAACTTTGAAAGTAAGATAAAAAGAATTCACTCCTATAGAACTATAGTTAAAATCCTATAAGCAAGTGCTCTAAAAACAAACCTACTATTAATAAACTGTTTTAGCAAAATATTAAAAGACAAAATTAAAAAAAAACAGCCTTATTAATAAATGCATTTATCATTAGAAGATTGTAATAGAGTCACCAGAATGTGTCGGCATCTTAGAAATGAATACATATACATCTCCGAGAGGCAGGCGTAAATGGGAAATCCAGTAATCCCACCAACTTCAACAACTCTATTAAATGATAAATCAAAGTCAGGGAAATATTATTAAAGCTAGATACATCAATTAATGTTACCTAGGTAATATGAGTCAGGCTTCTACTCAAATTCAATTCATCATTTTCTGTTCATTATGGAGTAAACAATAAATATTTATAATATTTGTCCTTTAACTAACTTTCTTTGATAAGTTTAGACAAACGAGGATTCGTTTATTAAAATGATACTATAATAAATATCTAAAAAATAACAAGAATCCATAAACCATAAGTAAAATGTTTTAAACAGAAACAATGACCTTTTGACTTGTGAAGATCCTGGATAAAGGACTTAGTGATATTCATGAAAACTACTACTGACGAAAGATTTCCTTTGTAGTTCTTCTTCCTTTTTTTTCTCTTTTTTGTTCTTCCTTTGATAATGGTTACACCTATCAACTTTGACTACATGTTGTTCTAGGCCAGGGTTGTCCAAACTTTATGGGGACAGGGGCCGCATTCGGCAAGGAAATTAGATCGCTGGCCGCAGTGCCAGATGTAAAGTAAAACACGTACATGTAAATGAATCTTTATATTTATCATAAAAACCTATATTATCATAAAAAAATAATTGACAAGAATGGATAAGAATCTACCCTTAAATATATTTGTTAAAAATATTTAAGGAAGTACGTAAAACGTTACAGTTTACTTTAAATTCTATTGTTTTTATTAAAAATTGACAGGAAGACAATTGACGACTTGACATGTGACAGCAATGAATAAAAATAAATCAAAACAAAAGAATTTTGCAAGCGCGGTCCAGCTTACGAAAATTCACTCATAATATTGCTTCTTCACAAAGTAAAACTGAAATTATAAGAATAAATAATATTCCGATTAAAACTTCAATAAAGTTTAGGAAAAAACAACTTTTTTCGAATATAACTCAATAGATGTCTAAATAATACTAATTCTTAAAAGTTTTCTAGAAGAGGCCGTGGGCCACATGCGGCCCTCGGGCTAGACTTTGGACAACTCTGTTCTAGGCGGTAGAAAATGTGACTCAATTTTTATTTGGTTTCTGATTCAGTTATGGACTTGCCACATTATTGACGTGGTTCTAGATTCAAAGTCTAATTCTTGGAGTGGTTCAAGAACTGTTTATTACAACAAGTAGAATAGTGGGCAGAAAGATTTATGGATTTAAAGTATAAGATATAAGATATATATATATATATATATATATATATATATATATATATAAAAAGATTTCACATAAACACGTGAAACAACAATCAATGATTAAACCACAATAAGAATGGGAAAACAAGACTAAGATCTTTCAACCGTAACAAGCGGTCTTCGTCAGAGTCAAAAACCCAACTGATATCAGTTGGGTTTTTGACTCTGTCGAAGACCGCTTGTTACGGTTGAAAGATCTTAGTCTTGTTTTCCCATTCTTATTGTGGTTTAATCATTGATATATATATATAAATATCAACGTTCAAACTACAATAAGAAATGAGAAAGAAGACTAAGATCTTTGAACCACAACAGACGGTCTTCGTTTCTGCTGAGATTTTACTCTGACGAAGACTGTTACAGTTGAAAGATCTTAGTCTTCTTTCTCATTTCTTATAATGGTTTGGACTTCGATTGTTATTTCACGTATTTATTGTGAAACCACAACAAGAAATGAGTAAAAAAAAGAGGGAGATCTTTCAACCGTAACAAAAAATTTTTGTTTTATATATATATATATATATAAAATTTGTCAAGGGGTCTCACAATGTGTCTGATATCTAGGGTTCCCAAGAAACAAGTGGAGCAAATTTATAAGACGAAATTAACTAAAGAAATCATTGTAGAAAGTAGAAAAATAAAAATAACAAAAAAAAAAGAAACCGTCACAAACTTATAATTATTGAAGTCATACGAAGCCAAGAAGAACTGGCATATGTAGTGAGAGTGACCTACCGGCCCAGGTAGGTAGTAGTGACAGGTAAAACAACTTTAAAACATAAAAACTGTCTGTACATTACATACAGAAAAGGAGAAAACAAACATTCTCGTTCCGGAATACGCTGTAAGAAAAAGTAGAAACATGCTTTCAGTAGGAAGTATGTTATTCACTTTAGATGTAATAATAAAGACGTTATTAAAAAAGAAATAGAAACTTTCAAGCAGCACGTTCTGCAAATAATGGACATATCCTTAATATTATATTTATATATATATATACAACTAATAAATGATAGATCGGGATGCGGTCAGTTTCTTCTACTTTCACAAACTCTCATTGCCGACGTTTCGATTTTATTTAAAATCTTTTTCCAAGGGCCTACAAACAGAGGAAAACAAGAATTTTAATACGTACATTTTTTAAAAACACAAACAAAAGAAGTACACTATGAAAAATTAAATACAATCTTGAGTATTAGGATAACAATGGCAGAATAATAAAAAAGAGAAAAAGATGGAGTCTAACTATAAGAACAAAGTTTTTTACGATGTACATAAAAACGAAAACATTAATAAATATTAAATATTTAGTAATAACCAAAAAAACTAAATATTACTAGTAACTTTAGTTTTGTACATATATATTGTTCAAAAGTAGAGCAGATTCTGAATTCACTCACCCAACCATCCCGATACATTGGCATGGCCACGACGAAACTCTCACATTTACAAATCCGGGAAGCTATCTATATAAACGAAAAATGCCCGAAGATTAACTTACAATCCAGTGGCATGTTTGTTATACCCACTTCCAGAAACTTTGACAATAAAGTTAAATTAACAAGGACGGAGTGACGGCTCGTTAACCTCCCGGACGCTAGGATCACCACCTTTTCTATTGTTATCCCTTATGTATGCATTTCTAGTTGTATCCTGTTATTTTATTACTTTGAGTTTTTATCTTATTGATCTGTCTTATTATTTTCTTCTGCCTGAGGATGACCATCGAGGTCGAAAGCTTGTGTTTAGAATTGTGTTTAAAAAGTAGAGAATAAAATTTTAGTAGTTATTGGACTCTGTTTTTTGTCTGAAAATGTCGGTGAGAAATCTGCTATTTGCATTGCCTCTGCAACATAGAAGTGTAATTAGGAAAAAAGAACAGCTACTTAAAAAAGTCGTGAATGCAGAATCTGCTCTGCTTTTCAACAATGCACGCTTGGATGAAGATCTGCTGCCAAATTATATATATAATATATATAGGTTGCCAGGACGGTTTCCTGCCGTTATGTTTCCGGCGTGCTTGTTCGCCCTTTCTATTTTCTCCTGAAGACGGATCATCCGAAAATTTGAGTTTGTAAGTGTGTCTCTTTCTCTGTGTGTTGCTTTTCTTCGTTGTTGAACTTATATATATGTAGTTCACCAAGGAAAGACAAAAACATAAAAACACACACACACACACACAAAACTCATAGCGATATTTCGACATTCATCGTCATCGGGCAGAAGTAGTCCCTTCGAGTAGCTGAAGCTAACTGTACATATATATATATATATATATATATATATATATATATATATATAAACTTTAACACACAGGAAAGAACACAGAATGACATTACAGAACTCACTTCGATATTTCGACATCCATCGTAATCGGGAAGAAGTGCAAAGTACTTGCGTTGAGAAGCAAATTGCTACTATATATATATATATATATATATATATATATATATACACTTTTTTTCGTTGGAAATACGATCCAAAACGGACAAATATAGTTCAATATAATATAATGTTTCTTTGTTTATATTGAACTATATATATATATATATATATATTTGTAAAAGTTGGGGGCAGTCCTTCTTCAATGCATGCTTTCAAAAACTGGATGTCTGTTTCCACATGGAAACAATTCCTTTGAAAAACTTCCAAAAGATACACAAAACAAAAATTTCAAGGGAAACTATGGTTAATAACACTAGAACAATGGGAACAGAAAAGGACGGGAAAAGACTCAGGATACTAGAAGCGCTGTACATACTGGAAAAAGCTCCAAGTATGAACGATCAAAAAGATAACTTTACCAACCAGTTGCGCTTGTTTGGAAACCTAGGGCTGGTTATGCCAACACTGATAACCCCAAACCTGACTGTATAACCTTTTGTTAAACTGTTCATTTATGTTTATTATTGCAATGTGATTTTAAGTATTAGATTAATTTGTTAAGTGTAGTTTTAATTGTGTGTTTTTTTTTGCTGAAGATGGCGGATGTAACACCGAAACATGTCCAATAATACATTAAAAAATTATGGTGATTTAATTTTTAAGTTAAACTCTGAATTAAAGAAAAAAAATTCGCAATTTGGAAAAATATAAGACGAAATTGAACTAAGTGGAAACAGACATCCAGTTTTTAACAGCATATATATATATAAACTATAATTTTCAAAAGAACAGACAGAAAAGAAATCACTGAACTCACTACTATATTTTGATGTCCTAGTCGTCAGGAATAGATGTGAATCGCTCCAAAGGCTGATAACGGCTGCCTTATATATATATATATATATATATATATATATATATATATATGAAAGTTAACTATATTTAAATATACACATTACGAGGATTATTTTCCTGGATATTAAATTGATGCATATTAAACCAATCAGGGTTCAGGGTAACATAACCTCTAACACTTTACATCTGTTCATAATATATACGTAATGAAAACACAGATGGTCGGGCTTAATTGGGGTAGAGTGCATAACTGGTAGGTTTGATGATGAACGAAACACTCAAGTAGCGGATGAGTCAAAGCGAGGGTCCACGGGATCAATATTTCTCTGGATGTGAACGCTAATCATAACCCATATACAGACAATCTCGACATCCCCTTATAATTATAATAAACTTCTAAATTACTCCTGCCAACATTTATATTTATCTTCTATAACATAATACATATAAATGTATTAACATTTGCATATGTTCATATGCAATTAAATAAAATGATTTTACAAACAAAATATAATATAGTCACAAAAAGAACACACATTAAAGGACATTTAAACACATAAAAGAGATCAGAAAGATGACAAACCAAAGAGATTACAAATCACACATAAAATAAATCATAAGGAGAGAGATCATATATTCATATGAAAGGAAGAAAAGTCTAAGATCATTCAACCGAAACAAGCGGTTCTGAGTTGGGTTTTGACTCTGACGAAGACCACTTGTTACAGTTAAAAGATGTCCTTCTTGTTTTCCCAATTTCTTATTGTAGACTTGGCATCAAAGTAGGCATGGCTTCAACTAAGCTGATCCTACGTAAGAACAATCACAGGGCGTATGTTGGTCAATGCAGTAACTTACCCATAGCCATCCATGCCAATTCCCATGACCTCCGTTTTATGGATTGCTTCCGGTTACAAATCATTAAACAAATCCCCGATTCTAACTCCTATGTCACCCAAGCACTTTGTAGATTGTAGACGCAACGGCTAGTCATATATATATGGATTAATTTACGACAATGAAACAAATATGGAAACAATGCTTTAAGGCCTTTCGTCAACACATCGTCAGGGAGCAAGTGAACAAAGAAATAAAAAAACTTGCTAACCTGGTTGATTGAAGTTTCTAGAATTGTTGGTAACCCTGAACGTGTTTAATGATGAAGAAGTCTTCATCTGTTTAATTATTCCGCTAATCAAAACTTCATCCAATTTATAGAGTCATAGGCTATTGTTCATTAATTTCTCATAAAAGTTCTTTATGAGCGCACTTACCACAATATTTCTTCTTCTTTCCGAAGACACATATATTAATTCATTTGCTTCATTCCAGTTAATCACATGATTACTTTTCTTATGTGCATGAACAAGGCACTCTTGTTTTGTCTTCTCTTCTGATGGAATATTTGTGTTGTTTTATCCTTGTAAGAAGACCTTTGCTCGTCTGTCCAATGTAAGACATTTCACAGTCAGTACATGGTATCCTGTATACACAAGAGTCCTTTCTTTTTGGCTTATTATTGACAAGTCTGTTAAACAAGTTACCATCATTACTGAACACAACAGAAACGTCCAACCTTTTCATATATATATATATATCTTTACAATAAAATAAAAAACGAAGGAAACACACAGAAAGACACAGACATAACTCACATCGATATTTCGACAATCGTCGTCATCAGGAGGTGCGAAGAGCGAAGAGCGAAGAGTCCCGCAGAAGACAGGGCGGTACTAGCCCTGTCTTCCTGCGGGACTCTTCGCTCTTCGCTCTTCGCACCTCCTGATGACGACGATTGTCGAAATATCGATGTGAGTTATGTCTGTGTCTTTCTGTGTGTTTCCTTCGTTTTTTATTTTATTGTAAAAAAGTCCGCTGGACCGTTTCTTTTAATTGTGTATATATATCTTTATATATATATATTGATAAAAGTATCGACCGTGGAATAGAAACAAAACTAAAGTTTATCGGGACTAGGTCAGTCCTTCAGGTTCAAATCAAACTCTCATTACCTTGCTTGGTTATTTCAGTTGAGTGTCTCATGTTCATTCAGACTGCAGTTGTTAAAATTCACATAGTATTTTGCTTTGTAAAATAATTTGTAATGCAATACTCAGTTTTTCTGTTTCAAAATTTATACTTTTGCCTATGAAAAAGGTATTCAATAAAGACCGAAACGTTGGCAATGAGATTTTAATTTGAACCTGAAAAACTGACAGAGTCCCGATAAACTTTAGTTTTTGTATATATATATAGGCAATGTATTATTATTTTGACCTGAAAAAATGTACTGTTGGATTGAAAAAAACTAAATCAGATAGAGAAGTTGTTAGGATCTTTACATATAACAGGATTTCACATAAGCATGTGAAATAACAATCAATGACAATCAAATTGAAAACTCAACTCAGTTAGGTTTTTGACTCTGACGAAGACCGCTTGTTGTGGCTGAAAGATCTTAGTCCTTCTTTTTTTTCACTTCATATTGTGGTTTGATCATTGATTTTTATATATAAATATAATTGAAACAGAAGTCAAATATTTTCTATCAAATGAAATGCTGAAAGATTTTCATGTTTTTTTCAGAATGTTAACTACTGCCTGGAAAAAGGTTTTAAAAAAAAAACAACGCGTCTTCATTTCTGAGTTCTTTTGATTTCATCAAATAAACCAAAAACATCATTTATTTGGTCGTAGACAAATGAAGAGCACCTATTTATTTTAGTTCTATAGATAGATATACAAAAATAAACGGATAAAAAACAGACGCTTACAGTTTTTAATTTTTCGTTCAACAATCATCAAGACGGAGCAACAAGAGAAACAACGTACAGAGGCTAACTGTAGTGGTAGCGTACTTTATCTCTCATTCCTCTACCCACTTCACGGTTGAGTCGAAGATATTCACTCTTATTTATTTGCTTTATTTCTCGCCTACCCATCTGTGACTACTTCTTTTTTAATCCCTTGCATGCGGAACTACACTATTGGTTTGAGACCAAACCTGTGACAGGCGTTTGGTCTGCCTTCATTTCCTATCCTGAAGACGGTCGAAATACAAATTTCTTTTAATTATATTTCTTTACTAACTTTGAACTTTGCTGTTCATTTTAGTACATTTTCATGAAATTCAATTACAGTAATATATCATATTACATGCATAAAAAGACTAAATCAGATTGGGAAGTTATTAGATCTTTATATACAACAGGATTTCACAGAAACACGTGAAATAACAATCAAATTGGAAACCCAATTCAGCTGGCTTTTTGACTCTGACGAAGACCGCTTGTTATGGTTGAAAGAGCTTACTCTTTTTTTTTCACTTCATATTGTGGTTTGATTATTGATCTTTATATATAAATATAATTGAACACAAAGTCACTAGTTCGTTATGCAATTTTGTTTTTATGCTTATACGATTCATGTAAATAATGAATACGTCAGACCCTACAGGTTATAAACGCTTCATAAAATATTATTTTGTTTACTCTTAATTTATTTTAAGCCCCCTGTATATTTAAAATAACAGATTAAAATAATTTATTTATCAATCACTGATGTCATATGCATATAAACAGACATCATTTAACATCAACCTATAAAGTTTTTAAGAAATGCTCAATTTATAAAAATAAATCGAAGAGTTTGTTTTATCAGAAAGAATAGTGTATACAAACTGTTTCTTCACACGAGAATTGCAATTTTTTTTTAGGGATGCTCAAAGCAGTTTTTTATATTTAAGATTAACGACCGTAGGAACATTTTTCACCCATATCCGATTTCACTACACCAATCGATATTGTATTAGCACGCTTTCCAACAAAATCTTTAACCTTGAAGTATTAACAGTTTATTTTCTTACCTAAACTCTAAATGGAAAAGTTATAATCCTTCATTTGAAATACATTTTTTTTTTTGTTGGTTTACTTTTAATTGTTGTTTCAATGCATATGATAAACTCAAAATTATGACTTGATTTCCAAAATAACATTTATAATTAACTCAGGAGTAACCATAGTATTGCTCAATTGGAGTATCTTTTCGCAAGATACAGGAGTCGAAGGTAAAGCTTGGTAGCCCTTACAAGCCAAAGGGCTAGAACAGCTCACATTAAGACGAAATAGAGTACTCTCTGACTAGCTTGCGGCTTAACATGCGCACCATCAGTTTTTTTGCAGATTTTTCAATATTCATAAAAATTAAATAAATATTCAAAAAAACTGAGAAAATATTGGGCGATAGCAGAAGGAAAGCCTGAATTTTGAACCTCTTTGCATTCAAAATGCACCTCTTTGATTTGCGTCGCAGAATCATTATCTTCTCCGTCATCCTAGTGCACAGGTGTTCCATCATCATTTATCAACATATTAGAATTAGTAATAATACAATCCGTCATACCTCGTAAAGTCTCTGAAAAGCTCGACCGGTTTCGGGTCCGTCTGGATCATGACAGTTCTGTATCACCTTCCTACTAATATATGCTTTCTTCACTCATATCCAAATGTTTACCTTTTCACTATTATTTGTGTTCAAACAAATTAAACTTAATTCTATTCTTATTAACCAAAAGAACCAACACATTTCGCATCAAGAAGTTTTAGCTGTTCTCAAAGTTGTAGTTGCTGTCATGTTGGACAACAAGTGTCCAGTTAAAACTTAGGAGCTGAATTGTGTATAACGACAGTTCAAACCAACAAACAGTTCTTAATTTAGATTTAGTAATAATACAATCCATCAAACCTCGTAAAGTCACAGAAAAGCTCAACCAGTTTCGGGTCCGTCTGGATCCCATCTTCAAGAGCACCTAACTGACTCTGAATGTTATTTTCCTATAACATACCTATACATACCTACCGATGTATAGGTAGGTTATAAGAAAATAACATTCACAGTCAGTTAGGTGCTCTTAAAGATGGGATCCAGACGGACCCGAAACCGGTCGAGCTTTTCAAAGACTTTACGAGGTATGACGGATTGTATTAAAAGACAATAAGTATTAACAGTATTAAAGACAATAAGAAATACTGTATTGTGGTTCTGAAATATGAAATATTGCAATTTATATTTCAGAAAGGTCAGAACAGTAGAAACAAAGTAACAACAATTTGATACCAAGAGCAATCCAGTAATTTTCTTAGTGTTTAATATCTTCTAAAAATAATGTTTTATTTCAATAAGAGTATATCTATAGCATGATTATAACATATTCGAGAACCCCCCCCCCCCCCCATGATTTGTGTATACTAAATTATCAAAAAAGTATTCAGAGGTCGTAAAAATATGTAAATCCCTAAAAATTTTAAAATAATTTTTTTTTCATTATCACTTCACAAATATTTAAGTATGTTAAACGGAGCTTTTCTATGATACCAGTATTTCAATTTATAAACATTAGATATAAGATTTCACATAACCACGTGAAACAACAATCAATGATCAAACTACAGTATAAAATGAAAAAAAAAAGACTAAAATCTTTCAAGCGTAACAAGCGGTCTTCGTCAGAGTCAAAAACCCTTAGTCTTTTTTCCCCATTTCATATAGTGGTTTGATCATTGATAAACGTTGGAATATTGATTATATTTAATTTAGAGCGAAATTGATAAAATGTACAAAAAAAATAGATATTAATATTGGAATCATAAAGTTGGCAATTATGTCAACTTTAAACTGAGGAGAGAGTGTTGTTATTATCTTGTATGAGGGATTGAGTGTTATGTTTATCAGTTTTCGAGATGAATTATAAGGGAAATAATATATGGATTATTCTGATTGAATAAAAATGGGAACTCTCGAATGACACGGAATGTCTTAGCGTAGGATTGTAGGACTTGACAGAATGTAAATAAACATTGTAAATTGTTGGCATAAAAAGAAATGGTTTCAATTTGTTTTTATTACTTTCCCCTCCTTCTTTCTCTTCTTTTCATTCTCTATCCTCCTTCTTTAACTCTCCCAGATGACTTGTAAATTAATTTTTGACTATTCATGGATGGTGACAGAACTAAACAACAACAATAACAATTTGTCAACCGTAACCATTAAAATAAACTGATTTCATATGATTCAAAAGCAAGATTTCACGAAATATCAAAGATGACTGTTACCATGCTTTGGAAATTTATAAATAAATTGTTTACTACTGTTTATTATTAATTAAATTTTTTCTAAGGGCACAATTTTTGGTATTCACTTTAATATGAAACTAACATGCGTGTCGAACACTTAATGTTCTTCTTCAGGTCTACATCTAAAAAATATACACATCTGTGAGCTTTAAGAACCTTCAGAGTGAATTACTTGAAACTAAATACAATATATGAATGTTGAATTGAACTGTTGAGGTTAATAATAAGGGAATTAGTATGAAAAACTATTTTATACTATTTTATATTATTTTCATACTAATTCGCTTGTTAAAAACCTCAACAGTTTAATTCAGTATTCATATATTGTATTCAATTTCAAATTTAATGAATTCATTTGACTTTCATTCACTCTGATGTTCTTAAAGATCACAGATTTGTATATTCTTTAGATGTAACCTGAAAAAGAACACTAACTGTTTGAAACGCGTTGTTAGTTTCATATTAAACTTTTTTTTTCTTTTGAATGGAGACGTAATCTTGAAATCAGCCCATATAAAACATAAAAACTAACAATTAAATAAGGATAAACATTTAAATACTAAATTTCTTTCCTGACTGGACCAGTTATGGATTTAGTCGATCATTCAGAGTAGAATGTAAAAGAAGTTATACAAGAAGAATACTCACTGAAAATTCTCAGTTTTACTCTGAAAGATGGACAAGATTCGAAACCGGTTAAGTGAGAGAACGATCTTTACAAGGTAAAATGTATAATTTTTCTTTAATTATTCCCAATATCCTTTGTTGTACCAATGATAATATTATTATGATTAAAAAATCTGGGTTGGGCTACACTCAACTTTACCATAAGTAAAAAAGTATCAACCGGTTAACAACATAAAGATTTTGGTCATTTCAATAGCTCTCACATTCAATCATAAGTCAAAATTCCATTATCTGTTGAAAGAAAAACTTTTTTGTTGTTTTAAAAATTTTAAAATTTCTTTCCCTTATGTTTTTATGATTCGATCATGAATGTGTGCTTTATACCACTGTCTTTTTGTTAAAGTCCTACTGTGTCCCAATTTATTTAGGACTTAATGTTCTAAGATTAAAGTCCTATCTGTTTATCCAATGTAGTGGTGTTCCAAATCATTGCATCTTATTCTATAAATCTTATTTTTATTGATTATTATCACTATTTAAAAATTCCAATGAGGAAAAACTTCATTACTTAAGTAAAGACACAAAATTTACAAAATCAAATGGTTTAATGTATTTCTATTTATATTCGGCAATCAAATGTAATAAACACTATCTACACTTTGAAGCCCATTTTTATGGAAAATACGAGCATTAACCCCATCTGTGAAAGATTATGGACCGTAAGGTCTATACAAACTTTAGATACGCACGCACACGCACAGACATCATTGGAAAACCGTCATAAATAACTTTGGGGACTCAAAACATGTAAATCGGTCAAAATCTCCAGATGGAATGTTTTCACGATCACTATACTTATAGTAAAGTAACAAGTTTTATTGTCATTTACAAGTCAACTTTATGTGGAAACATTTCCTACAATTCACAATAAACTTAATGTACGGGTAGATACGATTGGAGTGATATTATCAGGAATATGTTTTTTGCCTCAATATACTACTTCTTCAGATTAATAAAATAATAAACCGGATTATTATAAAATTAGAACCCCGGATCTAACAGTCCTTAGGCGAACACGCTACCTCTCTGGACTAATCTGACCCCTTTATTTAAAATGAAACTTGGATTAATTTAAATTAATCCGATAAAGTTGTACTTAGTACATAAAATACAATGTTAATACATCTAATTGAGCAATTGACATTCACCAGTCATTAGGTATTTGTTGTGTTATTTATTTATTGATATTCACTGACTAAAATCAATTCACACGAAGAGCATGGTATATAATACAAATAATACTATGAACAATTAAAATAGGAGAAACTACAATAGTACAATAAAAATAGTAATAATAGTATGCATATAGCAAAACAATATAGTAGAATAATTGAAACGCTGCTAGAAGGATTTTTTAATAAAGTATAGATCAAGCAAAATAAAATAATATTTTAGGAAAAATAAATTTTAATGTAACAATATAGCATAGGAGAAAAAAAATATGAGAATAACATTGTTTGAGATCCGAAATTACTAAGGGAAATTTGGAAAATAGGCGCAACTAATCCACAAAAACACGTTTACAATGATATTAAAAGAATCTTTTTGAATATTGTTATAGAAGAAACCATTTTGATTCAGTTGATAAGTTTCCAGAGCCTTGAAAACGATTACAATGTGATTTTTTGTATGATATATATGGTGGTAATTTTATTAAATATTCTATTTTCCTCCTGAGGTGTAATGGTGATCAAAATATGCTATTACTAATAATATATTACTATACATAAAAGTAATAAGTCTGAAGAAATATCAATCCAACTCGTAATATAGAAAAGAAAATTAATATAATGTTTCCACTGACCGTAACTATGATGAATATCTTCGGTATTTTTGCAATGTCGTTCAATTAACGTAAAAACTAATTGACAAACAGATATATTGAAATAAATTTTTCAATCAGAACACATTTGAATTCGTTTAAAACTATTACAAATAAAAGTGAGGCTATGAAAATATGAAAAGGACTTGGAAAAAAATGAGAGCTATGATTGGTTGAAATGATCATACGATAGAAAAGACATGCGCATTATGCGTGACGTTGGCGGGAAATGAAGGGACTGACCATATTCTAGCTGGATAATAATTATTTATACACTAACTGGAGACCTATGAACCTGAATTGAATTCCATTCAACGTTTTAAAAATCATTTCTAATCCGTTTTAACTTTGATAAAATAACTTTGTTTTACTAACTTTATTGATCATATAAACTCCATATTTATAAGATTTCTTTTTTTTTATTATAAGTGATCATAATAATGTCAAATATAAATAAGTTACTACAGGTATTGAATTTCATATTATTATAACAACTAAAAGTAACTTTGCTTTACCGGCATTAGCAATGCTAACATACTCACTCACCCATCCACCCACACACACAGACATCATCGAAAAAACTTCATATAACGACTTTTGTGACCTCAAAACGTATAATTCCGTCAAAATCTCGAGATCGAATTTTTTCACGATCACTATACTTTACTTATAGTAAAGTTGAAAAGACCAAATGATAATATTTTTACTAGTTACTAGCCACTTCGCATAAAACACTTTTTTATAATAAACACAAAAAACTACTGACCTATGTTGCGTGGAGAAGTGTATCCTCAATGGCTGGTTATCAGTGGTAGATCTCCGAAGACGTCGGTGATGCCTCAGAACCTTTTGGTTATCGAAAACGGCGGGTTCATAGTGTTTGATGAACTCAGAGAGGACCACATCCGCTGAAAACAGATAATACTCTATTAGAGTTTTGAATATAATTATTATAATTAAAATTACAGTTTTAAAAAAAATTAATATGTAGGAAATCAATAAAGGTGAAAATTATTCACAAATAATGAATCTAGAATAATAGTAATATGTTCAGTAATATTTCAGGGGAAAGTTATTTACAAAAATCAAAACAAAAATTAAAAAATAAATAACTATAAGGAAAATATGTAGTCTATCTGGAACAGAATTGGTTAGGTTAGGCTGCAGAACCACAAGAGAACACACTTAGGCCGAGCAATGGCCCTGTTTGATACCATACAATGAAGATTGATTCTACAGTGAGAGTCCTAAATTCAGCCTAACTCAAGTGTATTTAGAGTTGGGATCTTAACGCGTACCTGACATCGTACAGGCTTGGGACCGACGGTTTAACGTCCTTCTCCGAGGGACGACGAGCTCCGATTTATTCACCTCTTGCATGAATAAATCGAAGGCCAGGTGGGGATCGATCTCCGATCTTACCAGTTCAGAGGCGAGTACGTTAACCATTGATCTAACCTGGCCCTTTTGAACAGAATAAATATAGATTCTGACAGCTAACATTAAGATTCAGATCAAAAAAATCTGTTGGGAGACCAAAAAATGGTTAAAGAACATGGAAAATGTAGTAGTTTCATCAAAATGATAATCCGGTTCCATAAAAATTTAGAGAACAAGCAATTATACAAAATAAGGGAACTAAACGCGAGAAGACAAAACTGGTGGGACAGAATGGAAGGGCAATTTTTGTAAATAATTTTCGTTTAAAATATCTATAGCTCAAGGTAGCTCAGTGGTTTGCCTGTTCGCTTCTAAACTCGTAGATCTGTGGTTCGATACTTACTTCTGCCCTCGATTTATTCACGCAGGAGTTGGAAAAATGTGAACATGTTGTCTCTCAGAGAGGACTTTAAGCTGTAGGTCCGAAGTCTTTTCATACTGTAAATACACTCTGCTTAGGATAAAATTAGTAGTCTCAAAGCAGTATGTTTATTACTTGGTATCACAAAGGACCAATCTTTGACTATGCAAGCTCTCGCTTGGAACGGCCACTGTTACGTAATCTATAGATCATCTAATTGTAGCATAAGGGAAGTAAAACTGATAATGGAAGGAAAGAACATATAAAACTGTTGGGAACAAGATGGAAGGTAACTAGCTTCAATAATACACGCTTAAAATGTATAGAACATCCAATTATAAAATGAGTGAACTATATAGAATGATAGAAGGGAGAAAACTGGCGGAGAGTGGGGGAGAAAATATCGGAGCCAGTCAGTTTCGATTGACCGGCGAGCCACTTGGGAAATTATAGAGCTGTCCGCACCAGCAGAGGCTCCTTGCAAGTTAGCTCAGACAGTCTACTGACTCAACAAAAATGCTCACTGTTTTCAAAATAACTTGAAAATAGAATAAATTATTCCTGACACCGAGAGGATTGAAATCTTTCTTCCTTTTTTCTTTTTTTTTTTATTATTTGAAGTATAAAAGTGACAATGAAAAAAGTAAATATGATTGAACACTTGTTATAAAGTCTGTCGACACTAATTACTTGTGCTTTATAAAACTCTCTTTGTCAAAAGGATACAACATACATAACTATCACCTTCATTTATTCAGCTAATTTGACTAATAATCTAACTCCTAAACTACAAATTATATATATATATATATATATATATATATACATCATGATTTGTTTTCTTGACCCAATATTTATATGATGTAATTTTTTTGAGGTTTGAGGTCCAATGATTTAAACTAGTCCTTTTGCCGACGTTTCGACATATATTTATGTCATCTTCAGGGCTACAACATGATTGTTTTACAATTAGCACTATTATTACTACTATTTGGTAATTTATTACATTTTAATATGTACAGTAACAAAGAGGAATTTATTGATAAATCAGTTACTACGACTTATGTTAATGTATAACAAAATAATCCATAGTCGTAATAACTGATTTATCAATAAATTACTATATTGTACAGTTCAATGTACAAAAAAAAACATAGAGAAATTAAAAACACACACTTACAGTCTCTAATTTTCGGTTGAACCGTCTTGGAGACTTGGAGACTCCAACCGTCGCTGTACCAGTGCGCTTGGTTTTCCTCTCTTATCCCTTCTCAAGACGGTTCAACCGAAAATTAGAGACTGTAAGTGTGAGTTTTTAATTTCTCTATGTTTCTTTTTGTACACTGAACTGTATATGTCCATTACGGATCGTATTTTCATCGAAAAATTATATATATGTATATATATAAAGATTTCACATAAACATGTGAAATAACAATCAATGATGAAACCAAAATATGAAATGGGAAAACAAGATCCTACAACCGTAACAAGCGATCTTCGTCAGAGTCAGAATTGGGTTTTTGACTCTGACGAAGACCGCTTGTTACGGTTGAAAGATCTTAGTCTTGTTTTCCATTTATTATTGTGGTTTGATTATATACACCTTTTCTTATTCTCGGAATTTATCAGGGTTAATATTTAGAATCACGTTTTCACCAACGTTTTGTCTTTATTTTATTACATCCTCAGGGTATAAACTAACAAAAACAATAGATATTGTCATATCTACTTTGCATTCATCATAAATAATTCAAAAAACTTACTCAAAGCTAGCTTCTAATATCGAACCAATAAAACCGTTATCTGTCATTTCATGTGCTGCTATCCAGCAACATTTATTGAAAACACTGTTTTTAATATTACAATTAATCCATTGCAATATAAACTAAGATTACATTGGAACACTAGCTATTTATAATGGAACTATAAATCCTACTGAAATTATCAGTATCGGTTTTTTTATTGCCTGTATTGTTAGTAATTCTTATATGTATCATTTCTTTTATCAATCTTTTATTGTGTGAGGTTTCATAATCTTAAATGGATGGATTTTCAAATTGAAACTTGTGTTGATTTTTAATTGCGTGAGAGACTAAGCCACAAAACATTTTTTTATTTTTAAAATTTGATTTCTGTAACGCTAAAATATCTATTAGACATTGTTTGATTTGAGCTATGTATACATTATTACAATTATTGGAGGGAATAGAATATATTATATTGCTTTTAATTAGTTCGTTGATATGTGATTTGGTGCTAGTATCTAATTTTTTCTTTACTTGATATGTTATTTTAAAGTTAGCTTCCTTAAGTATTTCTCTAATTTGTTCAGTTCATTTGTTCGGAAAAATACTTAAGGAAGCTAACTTTAAAATAACATATAAAGTAAAGAAAAAGTTCCATATATTTTTCATGGATATGTCGATATTTTTTTTGGATATTTTTCATGTTCCAAATGAAAGAGAATAACGTTACTTTCTTTTTTTCAGATATCATGACAGTTCTGTATCACCTTCCTACTAATAAATACTTTCTTCACTCTTCCCCAAATGTTTACCATTTCACTATTATTTATGTTCAAACTAATTAAACTTAATTCTCTTCTTATTAACCAAAATAACCAACACATTTCGCATCAAGAAGTTTTAGCTGTTCTCAAAGTTGTAGTTGCTGTCATGTTAGATAACAAGTGTCCAGTTAAAGCTTAGGAGCTGAATTGTGTATAACAACAGTTCAAACCAACAAACAGTTCTTCATTTAGAATTAGTAATAATACAATCCGTCAAACTTAGTAAAGTCACAGAAAAGCTCGACCGGTTTCGGGTCCGTCTGGATCCCATCTTCAAGAGCACCTAACTGACTGTGAATGTTATTTTCCTATAACCTACCTATACATAACTATAACCTACCGATGTATAGGTAGGTTATAGGAAAATAACATTCAGAGTCAGTTAGATGCTCTTGAAGATGGGATCCAGACGGACCCGAAACCGGTCGAGCTTTTCTGTGACTTTACGAGGTATAACGGACAGTATTACTACTAATTCTAATATTACTAACCTCAGTGGAACTAACCCATTAACTATATTTAGTTCTTCATTTGTCAGTATATCTGAACTTATATTATTAATTCTTTCTGCATATACTATCTATGATATAACCATAAAATACAAAAATCAAGCGAAAAAACAATTTAGAGATATACACTTGGCTAACTAAGTGAATAGAACTGGAGAAATAAATGAAACAAAAAAAGAACAGGCGTTAATCACTTGTTAGATCAATCAAGTGGAAAATGACACAACTGTTAGTGTGATTATTTATGACGTACAATACCTCGACAATAAGACACCATTGTATTTTATTTATTAGAAGTTTGCGTTGAAATGACATTCTTCTCCGACACCCATCCTTTACGGAGGTACCAAGCGCAAATTGTTCCTTTTTCTCTCGCACTCTCTCATTAGTTTGCCTTTACTTCCACTTTTTTTTTTCATTTCTTTTTTGACTTGTTCAAACTTTTTCACTGTCTGTTTCTTTCTCTCTCTCTCTCTCTCTCTCTCTCTCTCTCTCTCTCTCTCTTTCTCTCTCTCTCTCTTTCACTGTTTCTCACACCATATACTCACTCACTTTCCTCCCTCACTTTTCTCTGTCCCGTGATTCAAAGCACAGATTCATATTGTTTTGCTACAATTCCTATACTGAAGGTCCTGAAGTTGGGTCGTCCTAGTTTCCAGTTTTCGTGGCGTTTCCTAGCACCCTGATCAAGATGATTGTTTCTAAATCATTCATAGTAAAATCATTAACTCTGTTCATCGGAAATCCACAGTGGTATTTCGTTGACTATATACATCTTTTTTCTGTCTTTGGCATCTTTCTTCTCCCCATGCTACTCTGTCCCTCTCTATTTATCTTTCCCTAGTCTTCTACCTCCCTCTTCACCTCTCTCTTTTTCTCTAAGACGCATGATTCAGGACTGCATTGTGCTCCACGTTATCACCGATATTGAAGCTACTGGCGATATTATTCCTGGTATCATATTACCCTGGTATTGGTATAAACCCTGGTTAAGACGTCCAACTGGGAAAAACATATACGATACAAGTCATGAGTAAAAATCTACCATTTGAAGTAAAAAATACTTTATATCAGTCTTTGTATTTCTATTTGGGAATTTAAACTTTGTATGCTGGAACTCAGTTTGTATTGCCCGTTAAAGTTTGTAAACGTTACGCATATTTATGCATATATGCAACGTGGCTTAATAAACTATAACGAGTAATTAGCTTTGATGCTGGTGAGTGTATGCTATGATGTCAAGTAACATCAAAAAGTCGAGCGGTGAGATCCTGTCCCAAACTCAAACTGTCACACAAGAGGCCCTCGTTAAGAGACTAGTCACTGTTTGCTTGGCAAAGGTATTTTAACTCTCAAGCTTGCATTATACATATGTAAGCAGGGCGGAGGGCGAGACAGTGTCCTAAAGGTTAGCCCTACGACCAATAGGCCCTAATGAAGGGCCCCAGTCATCACTCATACTGATCACGTTCCTCTGCTCCTATTTGCATTTCTCCCACGTCTCGCAAGCACACTTGCTCAACCCAATGTCCATAAACTGACTTCTCCGACAAAAGTGACAATTACGGCTTAGCGATAAGAAACTCAATTACTTCCACTTAACTCTTTTCTATTTCTCATTGCACAAGAATAAACTGTCACTTTAATGAACTAACTATCAATTCAAATTCAAGTTAGAAATTAAATTCAAAATTCATTTTTTTGTGTTTGGAATATACTGCCTTATCTAATGCACTGTCTTCAAAGTTTCAGAATTATAATAATCAAGAGAAAATGTAATTTCGGCTATCGTGTATTATACCATCTCTTCATTCTATCGTTATATAACGAAAGTAATACAAAGATGTTACTTTGGTTACTAACCTGGGGGCCAGGTTAGCTCAGTGTTAACGTGCTCGCCTCTGGGCTGGTAGTCCGGGGTTCAATCCCCACCTGGCATTGGATTTATTCACGCGGGAGGTGAATAAATCTGAGTACATCATCCGTCGGAGAGGACGTTCAGCTGTCAGTCCCAAACCTATACGATGTCAGGTACTCGTTAAAGATTTTTACTCGAAATGCAATTGAGTTAAGTAAAATTTAGGACTCCCAATATAGAATCCGTAGAATCACCGTTCAAACAAAAAATCGGTAATCGGCTGACGTTATCACCCGCTAGGGGATCGGTTTAAACAATAAAACACACACACACAAAGATAGACATAGAAGTAAGTTAGGTGAAAACTTACATCTATATTTCAACACCATCGTCATCAAGAGGCAAATATTTCCGCAGAGAGGTATAGTGGTGACTGAAGTCCAACCTCACAATCACAGTGAGAAGGAAACAAATAAGAAATAATAAACGAATGAAAACATGAAAGATGATAAAAGTAATAATAAAATACTAACAATAATAAAAAGGAAACAAATTATTTGAACGTCAACAACGATCAAACAGTTCAATTAATTAATCAATTAATTGATTAACTTTCTTCTTGATGACAACAACTGATGTAAAGAATTGTGTTACGTCTGTTTTACTTTCGTACAATTATATTATTTTTCCTATTAATATTAATTATCAGTATTATTATTTAAGTTTTTAATATTTATATTTCCTATTTCCTTCAGTTTCACTTATTACTTCTCAGCTCTTCTTTTATTCCTAGTTTATTTTTCTTACTTGACTTGAACCAGGGTCGCATTTGACAACACTGTTGGTCTCCAACCGTCGCTTCGCAAGTGCGCTTGGTGTCCCTATCTCAACTCTCCTGATGACGGTTCAACCAAACATTAAAGATTGTAAGTGTTTTCGTATCTTTATTCTGTTTCTATAGTTTAATGTGAAACCTTGTATATGTAAATATTTATATGAATTAAATACCACAATAAACAATATATATTATTTAAATGCTCTAAGGCCTTTCGTCACAATCTTCAGAGAGCTAAATGAGACAAAAAAAAAACATAAGCCAGGTTAACTTGTTATTATGTTTTTTTTTTGGGTTGTTTCATTTAGCTCTCTGAAGATGTTGTCACGAAAGGCCTTAGAGCATTTAAATAATATATATTGTTTATTGTGGTATATTATATCAAGAGTTATTGTTGATTATTAATTAATATATATATATAGTGTTGGAAAGCAGAGCAGATTCTGCATTCACGACCTTTTTAAGAGCTCTTCTTTTTTCCTAATAACACTTCAATTTTGCAGAGGCAATGCAATTAGCAAATTTCCCACCGACATTTTCAGGAAAACAACATAGTCCAAAAACTACTTATATTTAATTCATTACTTACTTAAGAATATAAAAGAAAACACAAGCTTTCGACCTCGTAGGTCATCCTCAGGTAGAAGAAAATAATAAGACAGACAGATAAATAATAACTGAGAATATGAAATAACATAATACGTCTAGAAATACATACATAATGGGTAACAATATAAAGAGGTAATATGTCAAGGTGGCGCTCCTAGCGCCCGTGAGGTTAACTAGCCGTCACTCGGTCATTGTTAATTTAACTTTATTGTCAAAGTTTCTGGAAGTGGGAATAACAAACATTTAATGTTCAATTGTATGCTTGAACATACATTCTTCAATTCAATGTATGCTTGGATGAAGATATGTTGCTAACCTATATATATATAAACTATATTGACACAAAGAACACTCAGAAATGAAACTACCATATTTCGATGTCCTCATCATCAGGAAGATAGAAACGAATCTCTCCGCAGGTAGACAACGATATATATATATATATATATATATATATATATATATAAGAGAGAGAGAGAGAGAGAGAGAGAGAGAGAGTGGAGAGTTTTCAAGTATTTTCAATAATTTTAGAGTATTAAAATTATACACATGTAATTACTATACACATGTAATTACTTTAATTAGACATGTAAAGATGTACTCCAAAGCAGATAAAATTCAAATGCTGGATTTTTGGTTAGAGTTCATGGACAATAGTTCATTATAAGTTTTTTGCTTTTGTGTAAAATAAAAAATCATTTCTATATCCAAGATTATAACATAATTTATTTTTGTTTGTCCGTCATTAATGATTATTTTTTGACTCCTAGTAACCATTAGTGGTATACTGCAAGTAGGAGACCACTTCAATGATACAGATTGATTATTTCTTAGCATATTTGAATTGAATTATAAATAGGATTGTTAGATGTCAGCTGGAGGTATTTTAATATTATTCTTATGTTAAATTACCTATCGATATTTCGATGTGAGTTATGTCTGTGTCTTTCTGTGTGTTTCCTTCGTTTTGAATTTATTTTATACATATATAACTATATTCGCAGACAGAAATATTATTTAGCTCATCGAATGTTTTATTTAATACTTATAAATATATCCTAAAAACTTGACAAAAATTTGAGTAATTTTTAATTTTTTAAAGTAAAGATGGTTTGGAATTTTTTTTGTTTTGATAAATATATGTCTGATATATAGTGGAATAGTACAATAAACAAAATAATACAAATGTTTCTAACAAAAATTAACTTTGATCTTTTAGGATCTGTTATTATAAAGAAAAATGTTATCTCTGTTCGATTGGCTGATAGTAGAATGTTGGAGAAATGGATTGCAAAGTCAACTTTACCTTTGACATGTACAATGATATTTGCAGATGTCAAGTTTGTCGTGACTGGGCATAAACAAACAGAAAATGTTGCAAACTTAATGGTCATGATGGAGGGAAGGGAAAGGGAATGATTGGGAGACAAGGTGGCGAACTAAGTAGAGGCCTGGGAGGCTCAATTTAAACTTGGCAAGGAAAGGGGGTGGCGGGGGGGGGGGGGGGAGGAGAGGGCGAGGGGTTCGCAGGGGACCAGAAAGCGCGCATGCTGTCTCCGATTGCGTCAATTTATTAAACTATGCAAATCCCCGAGCAAAGACCAGCTCGGTTCATTACCTAGCTTTCCAATGGGGGTTGGTTAAACAGATCTGCACACGCAATCTCAAAACCTTCCATCTTCAGATTAAATTACATCCAAATTACAGGCAACTGGGGTTTTTTTTTCTTCTTCACAAAATCCCCCTCCTCTTCAAATCACTTTATAAACAAAATAATTTAAAAATCATTTACTACGATTCCCACTAGGTAATTTAACATAAGAATAATATTAAAATACCTCCAGTTGACATCTAACAATTCCATTTATAATTCAATTCAAATATGCTAAGAAATAATCAATCTGTATCATTGAAGTGGTCTCCTACTTGCAGTATGCCACTAATGGTTACTAGGAGTCAAAAAATAATCAATAATGACAGACAAACAAAAATAAATTATGTTATGATCTTTGAAATAGAAAGGATTTTTTATTTTACACAAAAGCAAAAAACTTATAATGAACTATTGTCCGTGAACTCTAACCAAAAATCAAGCATTTGAATTTTATCTGTTTTGGAGTACACCTTTACATGTCTAATTAAAGTAATTACATGTGTATAGTAATTACATGTGTATAATTTTAATACTCTAAAATTATTGAAAATACTTGAAAACTCTCCACTGCTGTTTCAATAGCATTGTCAGTTACTTCTTCTAACCATATAACGACAAGTAATGATTTATGATGTTTTTAAATCATAAATCAAGTAAACATTATATTTTTTTTTAAAAAAATAATTAATATCTCAATTCTATTTCTGTTTTCTAAACTTTGAACCTTTATTATTTTACTTCCCAAACTCAAAAATGCTTACAGTTTAATGCTCATCTACTATTTTCCTACACTTTTTTACCAACAATGGTTTTTAATAAAAAACCAATTCAGAAGATAGAATTAAAATTAAGATCCACGATGTTTAAAATCTGATGATATTCATAAAAGTTGCTATCGACACAAGATTCTTTCAAAAAATAAGTAAATACACAATAAGTGTTTCAGGATGGTAATAATCTGATGATGTCCAAGATACTTCCTTGTTGTTATGACAGAACTGTTTGACTTATTGACTACACATTTCTACTTATATAAAATCAGAACATAAAAGAACTTGCCAGATAAAGAAGGCTCGCTATGGTTCTGTTGAAGATAATTTAAGCAAATTCTTCTTGAATTCTACAAGTATATAAAACATTCCGAATAATAGAGTATATTTAACGATGAAATTCCAGTACGACGTCAATTAGAAATGTCCAAGAGGTGTTATAAACTTTATTTGGATAAGTCATTAATGGATTAATATAAATAATACTTTTTTTACTTTACTATAAGTAAAGTATAGTGATCGTGAAAAAAATTGATCTGGAGATTTTGACGGAATTACATGTTTTGAGTTCCCAGAAGTCGTTTTAAGAAGTTTTTTCGATGATGTCTGTGTGTGTGTGTGTGTGTGGGTGGGTGGGTGAGTGTGTTAGCATTGCTTGTTACCACGCTACGGTCCAGAATCTTTGATGGATCGAGTTGATATTTTACACAAAAATGGGCCTCATAGGGAAGAAGATCCCTATTGTTTGGGAAGAATTGTGCATGATGGGAAAGTCACTTTTTTTTACCAGAAACCGTTTTTTAGAAAACATTTATTTCTCCTAAACTGATAACCCTAGAGTTTTGAAATTTTGACATTATCTTTGAGGTTACAAATGCAACAAACGAAAAATATATTCAGAATTTTAAAACAACGGGAAATATTTTTTTTCAATAAATTGTAAAAATTTTGACTTATAATTCAATCTCAAAACTTGTGAGAGTGGTACAAGCCATACCGTTTGACGGATCAAAATGAAACTATGCTTAAAAATAGAACATTGTATGGAAAATGATTTGAGGTAATTTTTTTCAAAATTACATTCACCAAAGAGGCGTTATATTAAGATTTCTGTTTTCAAAAAATATTCTTGTAGGAGAACATTTCGTATCAAGAAATGTTCACTTTGGTTTTTCAAAAATGTTATTACTGCTGTAGTTATAGTAATGAAATTATTTACATCAGCTGTGTGATGTACAAAAATAAGCTTAGATATTGATATGTCCTTCAATCACTATTTGAACTACCTCAAGAATGAAAGACTAATAATCATATCCTATTTAGATGTATACATTATGCTTAAATGAGACGTTATGTATTATATACTAAAGAAATTTGATATTAAGTTACTTATAGTAAAGGTGAGTGTAGGCCACTCCAGATTTTTTTGCTTTGTCTTTGCCAAAATATTATTTCTGTAGTAATATCAAGAATATTATACGAATCATTTGTGTGATAATCAAATATGAGTAAATATATTGATAACTAGGTGAATCGGTATCTGTCCAGTCTCCATATATATGAAATATTATTACTCATATGCCTTATAGACATTTATTTTATGTTTAAATGGGAAATTATATACCAAAGAAGTCTGAGAATATATTTACTTATAGCATAGTTGAGTGCAAAATTTTCTACATGAAGCTGCGTCATGTGGGTGGTTCTTTAATTCCATAGTAATTGAATAAACCATCCACTTTGTGACATGATATATTGATAGACTGATTTCTGGAACTTTATGCTCACAAATTCACTTTACTGTTGAATAGCTGGTACAAAGGACATGGTAATTCATTTAAAATTTATTTTCAATGGAATTTTTATTTTCAATGTTCAAAGAAAATTATCACTAATAAAACTCAAACGCATTCTCACTGAACATCGTTTTAAACTGATTATTACAAGAATATTTTGAAAATCACTTAATGAAATTAACCTTCGAAAATAACATTTAATAAAATAACAACATTTAAAGTTTAACTCGGATTAAAAAAAAATAAGGGGATTTCAATCCTGGACTAATGGATCACCAGCTATATTTGTCAGATTCTTTTTTCATTTATTTACATTGATTTGGAAAATAGGAATATTTTTAAGTTTTAAATGGGAAACTTTGTCTTAAATCTTCAGTGTTGAAGAAGATCAAATAAATTATGCTAGTGATCCAATGGCTATTGAAACGAAGACGTGTTCTCCTGTAAGAGATTATTTTGTAACACGAAATCTTCACTTTCGTTTTTTAAAAATGTTATTATGGCGGTAGTTATTGTGATATATAAAAGTAAGTGTGTATATTGATAAGTGGATAAGTCACTATCAGTACTACCTACAAGATTGAAAAACTAATAAACCTTTTTCATTTATACATTTATATTATGCCTAAATGAGACATTATAAATTATATACTCAAGAAGTATATAAATGAAGTATAAAAATTCAAGTGTTAGAAACTAAAGCGCTGCCTACGTCTGATGTTCATCAATGCACTATCACAATACGTGAACAATATTCTTATGATTCCACTGATACATAGGAGAATAATGAAACAGAAATCTGCTGGGACAAAGCAGAAAAATCCTTGTCCACCCTCTTAAAGTTATCTGAGCAAAATTCATACATCAACAAGCAAACACAACGAAATACTACACCTTTTTTTAAAGACAAAATCTTAAAAAAAGATTAGAAAAAAGCTCAGTACCTCTGAATACGAAAATATTCGCAAGAATTTTGTGAAGATAATAAAATGCGGCAACAATAAGTATTACTCTGCTTGCTTAAATTATAATGTAAAATTAATTCTTAAGTATTTGTTAAATCGTGTTTCACATATTTTTTTATGATATTTACTATTTTCTCTATTGTAATTTATAAAAACTGACCTTCGTTTAAATTTTATACTTGCTTACCATTTTAAATGTTCAACAAGTGAATGTATATTTTATAACTAGAAATAATATATACTCGTATATATAAAATAAATATATATATATATTTATATATATTATCAATTAAAATAAGCAGTGACACATAAACAGAAACACAAAAAAGACTCACTTTTCAATATTTCGACCGTAATGGCGGTCGTCCTCAGGAGAAGAAGATTGAAGAAGATAAAAGAAGTAAATAGAACAAATAAGAATTGATAACAAAAGTTGAAGGGCTTTACACCAAAAAAGTTGAAGTCACGCTTTACACCATGATAAACGAAAAACGGTCCGGCAGGACAAATAACAATTAAAATAAGCAGTGACACATAAACAGAAACACAACAAAGACTCACTTTTCAATATTTCGACCGTAATGGCGGTCGTCCTCAGGAGAAGAAGATTTATATATATTAGTATACTTTGGTAGCAGTCCTTCGGATATGCATGCTTTGTTGAACACGACAGAGAAGTTCCTATCTATAAGTTTCTTCTCAAGACCTTCGACTTGCCTAAAAACGTAAACCATTGTTCTAAAAACGAAAAAGCTGTTTTTAGGCAAATCGAAGGTCTTGAGACGAAACTTATAGACAGGAACTACGTTCAACAAAGCATGCATTTAAATGATATAATATAATATATTAATAATAATATAACACAATCAACTCTTTAATTAATGATTGTGGTGATTTAATTTCTCTTTTTTCTGATTCTTTTCAAATAATATTTCTATAAATATCCAGTTTAGACGAAACATTGAGTTTCTTTTAATTCATTTCCACTATTATTCTACTTTACGCTTACATGCATTCTTAACCCAGTTTAAATACTTCATTCCTTTTCCCATTATCTTTTACTTTTCTACTACAGTTACTGCTAACTTGATTGAGTCTTTTATTTACCTGCGCACTGAAGGAAACTTATGCTGGGAAATATTCATATTTCCATAATTTGTTATAGGGATCCTTCCCTTCTTATAAGAGAGGGAACTTTTTTATAAGAAATATTATAGTTGCTTATAAAAAGGTTATACTGTATATTAATTATGACTCCACTAATTATTCTTGACTCACTAGTATGAATAATCTATGAATTGATAATACATTTACTTATAGCAAAGTTTCGAGTGGCTTCTCCAGGTGTTCAATTAATGTAATTAGATGTAAATTGTTTATGCGATTCATTTGACTGATATTCCTCCTCAACCTTATGGAAGACAGTGTGAACTTTCATTTGGCCAACAGAATTATTCATAGCTTAGTCTGAAGCATATTAATGGTCTAAACCCCCCCCCCCCCCCTCTACTCACCCCCGAAAACCCAGGCCTTCACCAAACCACCCCTTAACTCATTAATAATTTTATCTCCTTATTGAAAATGTTTAACTCCCCATTTGTCACCATTACAACCCTTCCTATGGAAGGTTCTTTAAATTTTCAAGGCATTATTTATCCCCGACCCTTTTAACTCTTTTTACGTCATAAAAAAAAAACCCCTATCTGCTGAAATATTCAAGACTAAGGACAGACAACGGTGGTGATTTAATTTCTCTTTATTCTGATTCTTTTCAAATAATATTTCTATAAATATCCAGTTCAGGCGAAATATTGAGTTTCTTTTAATTCATTTTCGCTATTATTCTACTTTACGCTTACATGCATTCTTAACCCAGTTTAAATACTTCATTCCTTTTACCATTATCTTTGCTTTTACTTTCTTATAAGTAAGTTATTGCACATAAATCAAAAATGTTTTTTACAGGCATAATTCTAAATCAAGCACTAATATATATATAGTAATTAAATGAAATGGTCCAACGGGCTTTTAAATAAAAACGAATAAAAAGAAGGTAGCACACAGATAGACACAAGAATAACTCACTTCGATATTTCGACCATCGTCGTCATCAGGAGGCGGATGGTCGAAATATAGAAGTGAGTTATTCCTGTTTCTATCTGTGTGCTATATTCTTTTTATTGGTTTATATTTATATATATAAAAAGATTTCACATAAACACGTGAAACAACAACCAATGATCAAACCACAATTTATATATATATAAATATAAATTTGTGGGGTTGCCCCTGCTTAATGGGAAATGTCATTAAAAAAGGTTTATTCTTCCGAAAATAGTATCTGTGATACAAATTGGAATTTAACTCCACCCGACGGAGTATTTATCTTCATCTATATTTCATATTGAAACAGAGCAAATATCAAAAATGGATGGAAAGTAAGTAAAAAATGAAATGTGTGGGCAACGTCTCACGTTACCATGGGACCCGCAAGGCTACAAGGCCCTTTGAAATTGTATATTTACGAGTTTCGCACAAAATGCTCCTATTTCGATAAAATCACCGTAAATTCTCTTTTTAGGAATCAACACCTATATAAAGTTACATTTTCAAACATCAACTCATTTGATATTTGGTTGATATTGACATACCATTATTCTCATCTGATCTGTAACAGTGACTTACATTCCACTCAATAAAATTCTTATACTAAACCCTCATGTGAATATTCAATGCATAACCCATCATAGTATTCAATTTCCAAGACATTCATAGATATCTGATAACCTGTTTTGATATTAGGACGTGTACCTAGCTTTTCAGCCATATCACGGATAATAGCAGCACAGATTGATGCTTTTTAGCGTGAAAGCTCTTTCGCCGCATCTCGGGGGCATCAAGCCCTATCCTAGGATAGAACCAATGTCAGCCTCCGAGATACGCCCGAGGTGGACCGCGCGGAGGTGAACTTCCACGACCCTACATCACAGACAACACCATTTGCACTATAAGATCAAGACAAACCAACTAAGACCTCAACCAAAATCAGAAAAAAAACATATAGAAAGACCAAAAAAAAACAAAACAAAAAACACTGTATACCTAAAAAACAAACGAAACCAGTAAACCAAAAGTAAACAAAAACAAAAACAAAACCCTCTGCATAAGGCCACAAAGCACTAAAAACCCTGACAACGGCACTGCACCTAACACAGGTCGGGCGGTGTGACTCCTGGCGTCTTACGTAGTCTTCTTATGCTATATATAGTTAAATGTATATATACTTGTATATAAATGTATATAAATATACATTTAAATGTATATAAATATACATTTAAATGTATATAAATGTATATATACTAGTTAAGTATGCTATATATACTTAAAAAACTCCTTTCGACCTTGCGAGAGGGCTCTTTGATAAGTCTCAGCCACCAACTTATTTGATAACCTACAAATATCTATGTAGCTAAAAATATCACTGGCTAGCTCAGTGATTTGTGCTCGTCTCTGAACTGATAGGATCGGGGTTCGATCCCCACCTGGCCCTAGATTTATTCACGGGGGAGGTGAATAAATCTGAGCACGTCGTCCCTCGGAGAAGGACGTTAAACCGTCAGTTCCGAGCCTGTACGATGTCAGGTACTCGTTAAAGATCCCTACTCTAAATACATTTGAGTTAGGCAAAATTTAGGACTCCCACTGTAGAATCAATCTTCATTGTGTGGTATCACAAAGGGCCAATGCTCGGCTCACGTGTGTTCCCTTGTGGAACTGCCACTAAAACCTAACCTAACCTACCCAAAATGTAAATAATGACATCACAATACAAATGAAAATTGACATTATACATAATAATTTAATCTACTTGGTCTTACTAGTTACTCAGTCTCTGTCTGTGCGCCTAATAATCAGGCCTATCCCTTAGCTTTGGGTTCCGCCCTTGTGAGGTCCCCACAGGACGATGGTAGTGACCTCGGGTAAATGAACTGCTCACTGGTTAATCTGCCGGCAGCAGATGTTATTTTCAAATAAAAGTGAAACCTCTAAGCCCTTTTTATTCCTCAAACCTGCATGATATAGTGAATATAACAATTTTTTTATATAAAAAGTTATTTTTTTCTTGACCACAATGACTAATAAATACTTTTCTCGGAATTTGGTCAGAGTTAATTATTTGAAATAACCTTTTTTCCAACGTTTCGTCTTTATTTTATGACATCCTCAGTGTTAAATAGCATTTTTACATTTATCATTCTGATGTAGATAAGATAAATATCCATTGTTTTTGGTTTCTAGCCCTGAGGATGTTTTAAAATAAAGACGAAACGTTGTCAAAAGGGTGATTTCAAATAATTAACACTGACCAAATACTGAAAAGGAGAAAATATTAATTTTTTATATATATATAATAATTTGTGGATTGGGGAGCGCCTGGAATGGTTGAGTCACACCCCAGGCCCTGCACCTTCCTAAGGGACGGCACTGCTAATAATACAACGCGTTCTTCTTTGAAAGCAAACAAATTTAACCAACATGGTGTTACTTGTTCGTTAACAGTCCGTCATTGTTGACGTATGTATAGCGTGTCCTTCGTCAAAAGCTATCTATCTTAATCTATTGGTGCTATCATGTATCCTGTCGACTGTCACTATTACAAAGATTTTATTAATTTATCTTCCTATCATCACATTAACGATAGTTACTTCATGGTTTTCATCATCCTAATGTTAAATTTGTCCCTCAGTTTTTTTTTTTGCTCGGATATTTTTTTCTTTTTGTTGTTAATATTTTAATAATTGGCATTAGTAAATAATTCTGTCATATTTCGTACAATGGAGTAGGATTTGTTTGACTGGTTTTGAACGTTGAACCTTTCATCTTCTAGATGAAGATCGAGAATGTACGAAACCGTTGAAAAGCTGCTACTGGTAGTATGCGCTTCTTGCTCATGTGGTACTAACAGCATGCAGGTATATGGGTAACATTATTGTTTAGTGAATAAAAAATCCCACTATACATTGTAATTACAATAGAATGAGATTATTGGTGACAAACGGTAAAGACATCAATATTTAATTTAAACGGAAAATAATAGATACATTAAGATCTTACTTATTCCACTCCTATGAGCTAATAATTACTGTTTTATAATCGTTCAATTTATTCAACACATACAGGATGGGAAATATTAATGTTATAAGAGAATTTTTCTGTGACGTTTATCAAAGAATCAAGGTCCACTGAAATGATAACTGATATTAATTTCGGTTTAAGGTTGTGTGTGTGTGTGCTTATGAAGAATGGTAGAGTTTTCCTTCCTCCTCTATCCATAATTATTTCTCTCCATAAATAATTGTGTTCAATCCATAACTGTTGTCCCCATCATCTATAATTATGTTCCTCCATCACCCACATTGTGTTCACTCACACAATAATAAGTATTTGTATTCTCTCTTCATAGCAGTGTCCTCCAAAATTCAAATCATGTTCTTCCACCATCCATAATTATGTTCCTCTTCCATACATAAATATGTGATTCTACCATCAAAACATGTTCTTCTAAGATCCATAACATTAAACAACATGCTAGCCGCGATTAATTCTAAGGTCGTGATATTCCAATAATCGTCCGAGAAGAATACTTATACAATCTGGATGATGCCCCACTGTAATTTGGTACTAGCCAAATTGTATTCTTGGAAAACAATAAATAAACAGTGGTTGGGAAAAGAATACTTGAGGTTTATAATACTTATCGAAGAACAAATGTATATGATGTACATTATATCGCGCGTTACTAACCGTTGTGTCTATGAAGTGCTTGGTCTGCCTTTCTCCTTTCTCCTGAAGACTGATTGCCAGGAAATTTGAGTTTTAAGCGTGTTTCTTACTCTTCTTCCATTTTAAACTCATATTGTGTCCAGTTTGGATCATCTTTCCTTTTATTAAGTGTATATTATATATAACATATATATTACATAGTACCTAATTTAGTGTGTATATATTATCATGAAAATATTGGATTGTTCGCTAAGTTGGCAGCTATTGGCAGTAGATTGATTATTATTATGGCTTGATTGCTCTGTATTCATAATTAGAACTAATTAGTGGCTTTTCACATACTTGCAATAATCCAGTATGAATTCCAACCTATAAATTAAAGTCATGATAATAATGCAGACTTTACGTTTATTTCTGAAATCTATCCACTATTACGACAAAACGCAAAACCATAATAATTACAAAAATGTTCAAATGTTATAACCAAATGATTTCTTCGTACAGAAAAAAAAAGGAACTATTGACTATTATAAAGATTAGATCTTTTGGGGCATGAAATATGTAAAGAATTTTCATAATCTAATAGACGAAACTCCTCAAATACAGAATAGATAAAGAAATAACAAAGAGATGAGCTATCAGTAAACTATTATGTTATCAGCAAGACTGGCATACGACTGAATAAATGAAAATACCAAGTAGATTAAATCAGTTAGGTCTTGAAGAAGGACATGTATCTTTAGTAGAACTGACAGAAAACTGACAATACCAAGTAGATTAAATCAGTTAGGTCTTGAAGAAGGACATGTATCTTTAGTAGAACTGACAGAAAACTGACAATACCAAGTATATTAAATTAGTTAGGTCTTGAAGAAGGACATGTATCTTTAGTACAACTGACAGAAAACTGACAATACCAAGTAAATTAAATTAGTTAGGTTTTGAAAAAGGACATGTATCTTTAGTAGAACTGACAGAAAACTGACAATACCAAGTAGATTAAATCAGTTATGTTTCGAAGAAGGACATGTATCTTTAGTAGAACTGACAAAAAACTGACAATACCAAGTAGATTAAATCAGTTAGGTCTTGAAGAAGGACATGTATCTTTAACAACACTAACAGAAGACTGATAATACCAAGTAGATTAAATCAGTTAGGTCTTGAAGAAAGACATGTATCTTTAACAACACTAACAGAAGACTGACAATACTGTGTAGATTAAATCAGTTAGGTCTTGAAGAAGGACATGTACCTTTAGTAGAACTGACAGAAAACTGACAATACCAAGTAGATTAAATCAGTTATGTTTTGAAGAAGGACATGTATCTTTAGTAGAACTGACAGAAAACTGACAATACCAAGTAGATTAAATCAGTTAGGTCTTGAAGAAGGACATGTATCTTTAACAACACTAACAGAAGACTGACAATACCATGTAGATTAAATCAGTTAGGTCTTGAAGAAGGACATGTATCTTTAGTAGAACTGACAGAAAACTGACAATACCAAGTAAATTAAATTAGTTAGGTTTTGAAAAAGGACATGTATCTTTAGTAGAACTGACAGAAAACTGACAATACCAAGTAGATTAAATCAGTTATGTTTTGAAGAAGGACATGTATCTTTAGTAGAACTGACAGAAAACTGACAATACCAAGTAGATTAAATCAGTTAGGTCTTGAAGAAGGACATGTATCTTTAACAACACTAACAGAAGACTGACAATACCATGTAGATTAAATCAGTTAGGTCTTGAAGAAGGACATGTATCTTTAGTAGAACTGACAGAAAACTGACAATACCAAGTAGATTAAATCAGTTATGTTTTGAAGAAGGACATGTATCTTTAGTAGAACTGACAGAAAACTGACAATACCAAGTATATTAAATCAGTTAGGTCTTGAAGAAGGACATGTATCTTTAACAACACTAACAGAAGACTGACAATACCATGTAGATTAAATCAGTTAGGTCTTGAAGAAGGACATGTATCTTTAACAACAACAACAGAAGACTGACAATACTGTGTAGATTAAATCAGTTAGGTCTTGAAGAAGGACATGTATCTTTAACAACAACAACAGAAGACTGACAATACTGTGTAGATTAAATCAGTTAGGTCTTGATGAAGGACATGTATCTTTAACAACACTAACAGAAGACTGACAATACCAAGTAAATTAAATTAGTTAGGTTTTGAAAAAGGACATGTATCTTTAGTAGAACTGACAGAAAACTGACAATACCAAGTAAATTAAATTAGTTAGGTTTTGAAAAAGGACATGTATCTTTAGTAGAACTGACAGAAAACTGACAATACCAAGTAAATTAAGTTAGTTAGGTTTTGAAAAAGGACATGTATCTTTAGTAGAACTGACAGAAAACTGACAATACCAAGTAGATTAAATCAGTTATGTTTTGAAGAAGGACATGTATCTTTAGTAGAACTGACAGAAAACTGACAATACTAAGTAGATTAAATCAGTTAGGTCTTGAAGAAGGACATGTATCTTTAACAACACTAACAGAAGACTGTCAATACCAAGTAGATTAAATCAGTTAGGTCTTGAAGAAAGACATGTATCTTTAACAACACTAACAGAAGACTGATTATACCAAGTAGATTAAATGAGTTAGGTCTTGAAGAAGGACTTGCATTTTTAACAACACTAACAGAAGAATGACAATACCATGTAGATTAAATCAGTTAGGTCTTGAAGAAGGACATGTATCTTTAACAACACTCACAGAAGACTGACAATACCAAGTAGATTAAATCAGTTAGGTCTTGAAGAAGGGGACATGTATCTTTAACAACACTAACAGAAGACTGATAATACCAAGTAGATTAAATCAGTTAGGTCTTGAAGAAGGGGACATGTATCTTTAGCAACACTGACAGACGGTTGACTACCTAGTAAGACCAAGTAAATTAAATCAGTTAGTTCCTAAATGTTGACGTGTTCTATAATTTCTATAATTTTGTTAATATATTTAATCATATCTAATAGAATTTAAATAATATAATATTTCTGTTTAAAAAAAAATTAATAAATTAATTAAATATATGGAAGATGAATGGAGTATAAGGATTGATCGAGTGGCTTTTTTTAGAATAAAGATAATCTGCTGTATAAAAGTGAAGGCAGACCGGAGACCCAATATAAGGGTTAGGGGTCGTTAGATTTGTTGTAGCGTCACTATGTAAAATATTGTTTTCAATTAAGGTGAAGGGAGAGATGACACAAGGGCAAGCCGCCTCTAAGGGCAAGATGCATAATGAAAGGGTCTGGGTTTTGTTAGAGCCCATAAGATAGCAAAGGTTCAGGATTGTGGTGGCAGTTAGAATTTACCTTCACTTAAACTCCGCAACAGTTACAACCACAATTCTGCAACAACCTATACCCAATCAACAAACTATTACAATTATTTTACATTCAGCTCAATATTATTTAACGGAAAAATTGCACGTAAATATACTAACATTTTGAAAATGATTATAACAGTTAAAAATATTTAATTCCTTTCATAATAATTTTCTGGAATGCATTAATTTCTGGAATTTTATAAGGCGGAATAATATGAAAATTCTTGTTTTCGTCAGTCTAGCTTAAATCGTACAAACCATTTGACAAACACTCTTTTGTTAAACTTACATTGCTCAAATTCATCATGACATATTATGTCCATGTATCATTAGGTGTTATGTATATAGCCAATTAAACGAAACTATTCTACGGAATAAATAAACAAATTTTATTTCATTTTATTTTGTGCAAAAAACAAAAAGATATCACCAAAAATCCACTACTACTACTGCTATATTATCGATTGCCTAATAATCACGTAAAATATAGGAGTCGCTCAGCAAAGACGTGACGATCACAATAGTTTTTAACTATTGCGTGAGTTTCTGTCATGTTCCATTAGTTTTTGGTAAACTTCATAGTTCATCACTACATTCATAACTTGTTGGCTATTGCATTAGTTTCTGATACACTTCATAGTTTCCTGATGCATACCGTAGTTTTTGATAATTATATTAGTTTCTGTCATATTTCATTAGTTTCTGATACACTTCATAGTTTGCTGCTACTTTCCGTAGTTCTTGATAGTTTCTGTCATGTTTCATTAGTTTTTGGTAAACTTCATAGTTCCTCACTACATTCATAACTTGTTGGCTATTGCATTAGTTTCTGTCATATTTCATTAGTTTCTGATACACTTCATAGTTTCCCGCTACTTTCCATAGTTCTTGACAATTATATTAGTTTCTGTCATGTTTCATTAGTTTTTGGTAGACTTCATAGTTCCTCACTACTATACTTTCATAAGTTGTTGACTATTGCATTAGTTTCTGTCATATTTCATTAGTTTCTGATACACTTCATAGTTTCCCGCTACTTTCCATAGTTCTTGACAATTATATTAGTTTCTGTCATGTTTCATTAGTTTTTGGTAGACTTCATAGTTCCTCACTACTATACTTTCATAAGTTGTTGACTATTGCATTAGTTTCTGTCATACTCGTATTTCATTAGTTTCTGATACACTTCATAATTTCCCGCTACTTTCCGTAGTTCTTGACAATTAAATTAGTTTCTGTCATGTTTCATTAGTTTTTGGTAGACTTCATAGTTCCTCACTACTATACTTTCATAAGTTGTTGACTATTGCATTAGTTTCTGTCATATTTCATTAGTTTCTGATACACTTCATAATTTCCCGCTACTTTCCATAGTTCTTGACAATTAAATTAGTTTCTGTCATGTTTCATTAGTTTTTGGTAACTTCATAGTTCCTCACTACTATACTTTCATAAGTTGTTGACTATTGCATTAGTTTCTGTCATATTTCATTAGTTTCTGATACACTTCATAGTTTCCCGCTACTTTCCATAGTTCTTGACAATTATATTAGTTTCTGTCATATTTCATTAGTTTCTGATACACTTCATAGTTTCCCGCTACTTTCCATAGTTCTTGACAATTATATTAGTTTCTGTCATGTTTCATTAGTTTTTGGTAGACTTCATAGTTCCTCACTACTATACTTTCATAAGTTGTTGACTATTGCATTAGTTTCTGTCATATTTCATTAGTTTCTGATACACTTCATAATTTCCCGCTACTTTCCATAGTTCTTGACAATTAAATTAGTTTCTGTCATATTTCATTAGTTTCTGATACACTTCATAGTTTCCCGCTACTTTCCATAGTTCTTGACAATTATATTAGTTTCTGTCATATTTCATTAGTTTCTGATACACTTCATAGTTTCCCGCTACTTTCCATAGTTCTTGACAATTATATTAGTTTCTGTCATGTTTCATTAGTTTTTGGTAGACTTCATAGTTCCTCACTACTATACTTTCATAAGTTGTTGACTATTGCATTAGTTTCTGTCATATTTCATTAGTTTCTGATACAATTCATAGTTTCCCGCTACTTTCCATAGTTCTTGACAATTATATTAGTTTCTGTCATATTTCATTAGTTTCTGATACACTTCATAGTTTCCCGCTACTTTCCATAGTTCTTGACAATTATATTAGTTTCTGTCATATTTCATTAGTTTCTGATACACTTCATAGTTTCCCGCTACTTTCCATAGTTCTTGACAATTATATTAGTTTCTGTCATATTTCATTAGTTTCTGATACACTTCATAGTTTCCCGCTACTTTCCATAGTTCTTGACAATTATATTAGTTTCTGTCATGTTTCATTAGTTTCTGATACCCTTCATAGTTTCATGCTACTTTCCTTAGTTCTTGACTATTGTATTAGTTTCTGGTAAACTTAATAGTTCCTCACTACTTTCATTAACAACAAATGAACGTTTCACTTCCCTGTCTCATATACCAGTTATCTAACAGAATTTCATGTTGAAACATATCTTTTAACTTATTTCTAAGTTAATCAGTTTCTGTCAAAACTCCTGCTGTTTCATTAGTTCCTAACGTATTGCATATTGATTCTGATAAATTTAATTGGACTCTGGAATTTACTATCCTTAATTCATAAAATGTAGGTCAACTTAATTTATATGATTTTGTTTTACATTAGGATGAAAGTAATACTGGAGATACAAGCAACAGTAAACAGAAGTAAGGAAGGTACTTTGATAAGGAAGTTTAGTAGGTCCCTAGAAGGGAGAATGGAGTTAAATTAGGTAAGAAATGATGCTGGTGCGTCGAGGCTACCCCATTAAGGAAAGCGACAGAAGTGTGTCCCTGGAGGAGCAAGGCTGCGGTGAGACCAAGGCCTCTTCCGCCATAGGCAAGGAACGCCTCTTCAAACACCTACACTCATGTTACGCCTTCTCTCCTAACGCGTACTTGAGTCCAGTTAAACGTCCATCAAAACTGTTTGAAGAACGCAGCAACAGTCATAATCATGCAAATCATCAAACAATCATAAGGATTTGACTAATCCGCGAACCTCTTAGGAATGTCCCATAAAATCACTAACTGAAGATAAAGGTCAAATTTTGTTTATATGAACATGTTTTGCCTAGAGTGTGCTTACATGTTTTGTTGTGGTAGAGTTAATAACGGCACAAGTTAATATAATTACTTTAAAAAAAAGAAAAACAAGAACACTAGTAAGGACGACCAGAAAACAAGCACATAAAAACAAATAAACATTTCTGGTCCCCTGACGCATTTTTCAGTTAACTAACATAATTTCATTCACAAACACGACTTCTTCATGAACCTTTTTCCACCCACATACACCCATATTCCCTAATTTCATTAGTTTTTTTCAATTCTTATAGAGTTTTTGCTAAATTGCATACGTCCCAGTATAATTCTATTAGATCCACACTATTTTCATTAGTTACTCATAAAACTCATTAAACTTTGTCAGGTTTAACTGTTTCCATAAAAATCTTAATGTTTTTATGTATATTATATTATTATATCGTATACACCACCGAACTAAAAATCTGATACTCCCTACTCCCTTTCTTCGCCCAGTTCTTTTGAAAACCAGGTAACATTTGAAAGCGATTAACAACTCCTCCATACCTGTTATTATTTGTAGTACTCATTTTTTTGATTATTTTTTTTTATTGTTCCTCTAGCGGGTGATAACGTCAGTCGTTTACCGGCTCTTGGTTTCATCGGTGATTCTACATTGGAAGTCCTAAATTTTGCCTAACTCAAATGCATTTCGAATAGGAATCTTTAACGAGTACCTGACATAGTATAGGCTCGGGATTGACTCCTTAAAGTCGCTCCCGAGAGACGACGTACTCAGATTTATCACCTCCTGCGTGAATAAATCGAGGGCCAGGTGGGGTTTGAACCCCGGACTACCAGCCCAGAGGCGAGTATGTTAACCACTGAGCTAACCTGGCCCCTTCCTTATTATAGGTGAATCACACGTAATTAGTGTGACATTTCTACATATGTATAAATAGATAGTATGTTTGCTTTTAAAAATTACGACTGAAATCAAATGGATTTGTGTATAAAATTACAAGTAACTCCTACATTCATTTCAAACTATCTTCAAACATTTTGTTTTGTTTGTTTTCCAGCGCCAACACTTATAAGGATTTCACCTTTTAGTGCTATCCAAGGGGCGGAAATTGAGGCTCATTCATTATTTGGCACCCATTTTAGTAAATGGGTGAGATACATTATTCCTGCTGATTCTACATTGGGAATCCTAAACTAAAGTGTATTTAGAGTACAATACACATCGTATCTGACATCGTGAATAAATCAAATGCCAAATTGGGTATCGAACCCTAGACTTACCAGTTTAGAGCCGAGTACGTTAACTACCGAGCTAATCTGGACTACTCTGACCCCAACAAACAGAAACTGATTAAGACTCAATAAAAGCCTTTTAATAATGAAGTACAGTAGAATAGCCTCCTCTTAATTAAACCAATCTTATATAACAGTAACATGGGAGTTGTAATGCTCGCTTGATCATTACTGAACAACACTTCCATCAATGTTTAGAGACCATTAGCCATATATTATGGCAGTCATGCACTTGACTGCTATAATATAGCCATAATATAGCGTGATCAAATCACTATGAAATCATCGATCTGTAATAAAACAGGAATAAGTCATTCTTGGAATTTTTCGTCATCAAGGGGAATCATTTCAGATAGGACTTGTTAAATTAAATATAAACATATATTAAAAATATTTTTACAAATGACGTAAATGAGTTCTCCTGAACTGAAACACAATTACTAAACCTTTATGAACCGTGTTAAATGGTTCAGTCAGAGAGAGAGTGTTTTGTTATACAATAAAATTTAAATTATTTACACAGGCAATACAATTTGATGCAAGGCATTTTAATAATTTTTTTTTCAGCATGCTCCATATGATATATATTGCATGCTGTATCGAATATTATTTAACATTCAAATACGTAGTCATTTTGAGTGTGTTTTTTTTGTGAAAGCATTCCTAAGTAAACCGAAGTATACTTCAAGATCAGTGAAAAAAGTAGAGAATATGAACCCTGTAGTAGTGAGAAATCAGAAGTGGTTATGCAGAGGAAACATGAATTACAATATTCAAACGCACTAACATTAGAATGAACCAAACAACTACGAAGTGTAATCAACAGATTCTAAGCAGCCGTAGACGATGTCATCCGTGAATCAATCGAAAAATGAAGAGAACGAGGGCAGGGAAGGAGGGTTCATATGCTAAAACAACAAACTAATAAATCAATCTGATTGGCCCATACTTTTGAATATTCTGCCCAAAGAAACTCAATATATATAATTAACGTGTAAACTACAGTAAGAAATCAGGCAAAAGACTAAGATTTTTCAACCGTAACAAGCCGTGTTCGTCAAAATCAAACTTGAACTGATTGACTCTGATGAAGACTGCTTGTTACGGTGTAAAGATTTTAGTCTTTTTTCTAATTGAGTTTGGGCGTTTGTATTGTGAAATCTTGTTATTAATAAATATAATCTAATATGAAAATACTAAAACAGGAATTTAACACCAGACAGATAACCGAGCAAGATGTTTAATGTCTATAGATAGGGTTAGAGGCAGAGAGAGTGAGAAAGACAACTTATGTTAATGAGAACTGTTTGCTCCAACATTGAATGAGTCCTGCAGCTTGCGCTCATTAAACTAGACCTTGGATTGATATAACAACCAATTTGAGAATCTAGTCGTACGAATTATAATCAACGCTCTACTACAAACAGAAAGGATCATAATCCGTAGACAAAAAAAAACATTAATTAGGTTTATTACAGAGGTAATCCTAAAAAAATGTTTGACTTTGTTTAGAAAAAAAACATGTTATGACTTCAAAGAAGTCAACACAGTAACAATGGAAATTATTAAAGGCTTTCAAGCCTTTCAAGAACTAGTTGTCAAAGGACTGAGTCAGAGGAAGGAAAACGAACCAATTGTTTTTGCTTGATTGCTTCTAATAATTTCCTGTCGTTTAGAAGTTCTTTGAAAACAACTAACATAGAAAGGCTTTAAAACTTAATCGCATTTCCTTTATTATTGAGTTATTCTTTGATTTTAAAATTATACAACATTTACTTTTGTAGTGCCTGGGCCCACCACGGGTAGCGTTTTCTAAATAAACTCAGGTGGTTTTCACACTTTTACCTTAGAATGAACCATGAGTCCAGTCATTGTTCAGAGTACAGTCCTGAACCAGACCTGAGAGACTTCTTACTTATGTGGGGTAAATTCATCGATTTCCTTGAATTCTCTAATCACATCCATCGTAGAGGCTGTTGTTAAAATAGAAGGTAGAAGCCTTCCTAGAATGACAACTGTTTCACGACTCAAGGAGAATAAACGACCACGAAATATTGTATACAGACAAAACCAAATAAAATAGTACAGATATTTACATACTGACCCCAAAATCACAGTAGAACGATAATTCAGCAGTAGTACATCCTTGATCTAGAACTGATGTTTACAATGTCCACTACTGTGCGCGGGAACAATGGTTGGTCGATTGTTGATTCCCAAGTTCCTCTCTGATACGTTCTCACCATACCTGTGTTGATGTGGTGTTTAGTCATACCACTGTAAACAGAGTTGTATGACTAATACGAGAGGAATATACAGTTAAGGCCTTAGAGACTCTTATTTAAGATGGTACAAACTCCTTTGTTCTCATGTCCCCTCTTCTATGTTTTCATCAAACTACTGGAACAGCCTCATACTATGGGAATACAGCAACTAATGCCTAAGTTGCGTTATTTAAGATGGTACAAGCTCCTTGGTTCTCTAGTGCCTCTCTGCTACATCTCACCACACACTGGTAACAGATTGGAGTACCTGTTTGGTAGACAGCTATCGCAGACAAAAAAACACTCTAAGCTATTATCCATAGTGGTAAAATTACTGGAACCATTGTAGATTCAGCCATCGTCATTCCTATGAAATATGTATGAATAATAAAGGATTATTGAATGAAAAATATGTATTAAATATAAGGCTTTACGCATGAACGCTTACTCATATACTCATATGAGCCAGTCTTATGTGTTGACCTCATTGTACAGATGTTGCGTCGACGGGCCGAATCCATGTTGACCAGGATTACCTCGCAGCTGAGCAGATTCTCCCGCGGCTGGCAAGCTGACTACTAATAGTCAGCCAGAATTCGTTTGTCCAACCACTTTTGTAACTGAACCTGCCTCCAAGATTAGGAGAATAGATAAAACAAAATTAGTTTATGTCCTATTATGAAGACAAAAAAATCACCTAAAATACTTTTTGTCATTCGCTGAACTTGGGTAGGCCAAAATGAAAAAAAAAACGGAAAATACAAAACTTTGAATTTTTTTTTATCTTAACAAATTACAGCTAAATGAAGACTCTTATTATTACTTATCATGTAAAATTTAAAAAAAAACAAAGTTAAAAAGACATAAGTAAGACTATTGTTATATTTCACAATAAAATATCATTGAGGCAAGCGAAGTAAATAAAGCATAAAAATCTGCGTTATTGCTGTGTACTCAGTCTTGAGTGACACAAAGACGAGTATTGGTTCACTGGAATAGTGCAATGTTACCTCTATGAACACAGGATAAGTCTGAAGGGACTGCTCGCATAACGGCCCAGGCCTTCTGGGTAACAGATGATTTGCAACCGAAAAGAGCCCTGCTTGTAAAGCAGTTCTAAAACTCTCTAGGTCTCATTTTTTTTTAAAATTAAACTATTTTCCCCACTAAATCAATGCTGTTTATTACCAGCTATTATTTAAAAATAACATTCTTATAATGAATAAAGAAGTAAAGAAAAATCATTCACAAAGAAAAAAATTAAAGCTAAGATTTATATATAAAAAGTAAAATCTTTTATTAAAAATAAGAAAATGATCTCTAACTAATTTTCAAAACGCAAATTAATTTTGAAATAATATTAATTATATGTTTATAGTAACAATACATTCCAATATTTAATACAAGAACTAAGGTCCTTAATATATCGTATTCAGGAAATTAAACACGAAATTAAATTTTTATATTCTGCAAACCGAGAAAGTCAATTGTAAAGAATAATATTAATAGCATATTTCTAAATTTCTTTTTAATAATATATTAATTATTTTATAATATATTATTATATAATCTGATATATATTCATTAAGTTTCATTGTATTAACAATGAAAGGCAAAAATAATAAAACAAAATCGTAAACTTTTAATGTCAGAAAAAACATTACAATACACCAATCCTGTGTATTTAAGTTACCTATTTATAATTAGTTATATTAATTAATTAATAAGCTATCAATTAACAATTAAATAAAATTAAACAGCACAAATATAATGTATATAAGAAATTATTGGTGGAGAAGACTCCATCAGCCATACACGAGGTATGACGGTTAATAATACGGTATATAAGAAACCTAAGGAATTATTAGTTTATTAATCAATAATTAAATTAAAAGAAGTAATGAGTTTAATAATTATTTTACAACTATTTACAAGATATAATAAATAAATTTATTTAGTTTAAAACAAAAATAAAAGTTTAAAATAACAGTTGCTTGAAATAACTTGCTTTGAAACATTGATTAAATAAGAAGTTATATTCATATTCTGAAAGATTTAGAAACATTATTTAATTAAAAATAACTCTTGCTAGTTAGAAAAAACGACATTCACTTTGTTTTCACTTCTATAATCTAGAATAAATCATTTCTCATCCTAATTTGTTTGTCAAAAGTAGGCTGACATCATTTAAAAGTAAAAAAATAGAAAGTAATTTCAAATTGTATACTAACTTTCTTTCTGATGTGTACATTTGAAGTTCTTTTCTCCTTTCTTTTAAAACACTTGTACGAATAGACAAATAATGTCACAGAGTTGCATCACTTAGTAATCTTATTAATCAAACGAATGACGCCATGATGATTTGAACAAATATAAAAGAGATTTGGCCCTTAATTGAGCCAGTGTTTACACAATGGACAGGAAATAATTATAAACTAAATACAGACCTATCAATATTCGTGAATTGCATTCAACAAAAAATGATTCTGTATAAACGAAATTAATTTTAAATAAACATTTTTAAATAGATAATCTTATTCAAAGTTCAATAAATTATCTATCACATAATTTACTTGACCTCCTTCTACTTAGAAGATTTAACACAAATTTTCCTATTTAAAACTAGAAAATATTCCTAATTTCGTTAAATGTTAGAAACGTAAGAAAATATGAAGTGCCCTACACTCAACTTTTCTGTAAGTAAACTTAAAATCAAACTTCTTGGGTATATAAAATATAATGTTCATTTAGGCATAATATTAATGTCTAAATGGAAGATGTTTATTAGTCTTTCATTCCTGGAGGTAGTACAAATAGTGATTGATTCACTTAACGATATATATGCTTATTTTTTTTATATCACACCACTCATGCATATAGTATTGTTGGTATAACTACAGCAGTGATAAAAATTTGAAAATCGAAATTTAAATTTCCTGTAACGAAAATTTACATGAATTAATCTCTTACAGGAGCAAATGGTTTTTGTTCCAATTAGCCAATGGATCTCATACATCTGACCTCCTTCTACATTGAAAATTTAAGACAAACTTTCCCATTTAAAACCTGAAAAATAAAATTCTATTTTATATGAAAAATGGAAGAAAAAGTAAAGAAAAAATGTCGTTTTAAGATAATTTTTAATTTAAGATGTGGGATAATATCATTTATTATTTTTCAAAGATCGTTTTCAATTTTGAATTATGTCTTACATTTTTGGTTTTATATAAAATAATTATACCGGGAACTTTATGACATGCTAGTGTTTTTTTAAAAAATCGCTTTTCTTTCTATTTGTCAAAAATTTAATTTACTCTGAGAGTGTTAAAACTCAAACAGTCATTAGGTAGTTATGAGATACCTAAATAATTTTTAGGTTTCTTTTTACCTCCGTGTTGTACTCTGTTGAAATGTTCTTTTAAATGTATGCCGACAAAAAAATTTATTAGTAATTAGCTAGTTTAGCATACTCAAATCCAATTCAAAGCCAAATGTTCGATGTACTCGTAAATTGAAACTTTCATAGCTGGAAGCTTGACATTTTTGAAAATAATAGATATGAACTATTAGACTAGAATAGTAAAAAAACTGGATACTTGTCAACAACGTAATAGGAAAGAGTCCATTCCTCACACTTCAATATTACTCAAATTTAATATGATTTCTAAACAAAAAAAAAAGTTACTTGATAATAAGTTTGTTCAAGGGTAAAACATATAGATTGATAAGAGTATTTTATGAGAAAAATCCATTATACCATGGAAAGAATCAGAAATTATATGTTTGATTGTCGTTGATTTTTTACATTAAGAATTTTATCTATTACATCTCATATTAAGTTATTAAATTACTTAAAAACTTTTCATTAAACCTCTAAATGACAATTTCATTTCAGTAGATTCACTCAACAAATTTCTAAGCCAATGTAAACAATGTAAATAAATACAAGTATAGCAAGTAAACCATTTGTTCAGGATCGATGTTCAGTTTTTATAATTTTATTACTCTTTACCGTAATTGAAACCTCATGAATGTTTCTTTTAATGAATTGTAAATTTTCTTTTTAATGTTTTTGCAAAGTTTCATGTTTTTTTAGTGAACCGTTTAGCGTCAAAAAAAAAATTTTTCTAAACACTAAATGTACTGTGACGTTTAGTTTAGTGAATGTAATTTTGAAAAATCTTATCTCTACTCATCCTCCTCAAAATGTTCTATTTTAAGGTACAGTTTAATTTTGATCCGTTAAACGGTATGGCGTGTGTCGTTTTCACAAGCTTTCAAATTAAATTATAAGTAAAATTTTCACATTTTATTAAAAATAAAATATTGCCTGTGGTTTTAAAAATCTGAGGCTATTTTTCGTTTATTGCTTTTTTTTAGCTTCAAAGATAATGAAAAAATTTCAAGACTCTATAATTAGGAGTTTAGGAGAAAAAAATGTCTTAGGCAAAAGAACTGACTTTCCCATCATGCATAATTGCTCCCAAACAATAGGGCTCACGTACACTATGAAGCCCATTTTTTTGTAAAATATCAATTGATCCATCAAAGATTCTGGACCGTAGTGTGGCCACAAACTTTGGATACATGCTGACTCACCCACCTACACAGAAACATTAGCGAAAAAACTTTATAAAATGACTTCTGTGACCTCAGAACATCTAATTCCGTTAAAATCTGGAGATCGAATTTTTTCACAATCACTATACTTTACTCGTAGTAAACTAAAAATTCTTATATTGCAAATTACAAACTATTTTCCAATGAATAAAATGTAATTAAATATTGTTGAATATTGTATGGTATTTTAACCTGTATGGTTAAGATACCATATAGGTTTCTTAAATGTGGTACACCTTATTATTGCAATTTCTATTTTTGTTAATTAAGCCTTAAAAAATATAAACCAGGCATTTCCAATTTTTTTAATACAGAATGAATGAATAACAAAGAAATAAAAATTAGTTACTGGATATTAGTGTCGAAGGTAGGTGAGAAATGTTATACATTTCTGGAAATATAAGGGATAAAATATTATTAAGAGTGGTTAGCAAATTTCTCAAATTCTATTATTGATTTTACTTATTCTCATAAAGTAAAGTGAAATTTGTTTATATAATGATAATGGAGTGTAAGTAAGGTTAGGTTAGGTTGCAGTGGTAGTCCCACAAGGGAACACACGTAGGCCGAGCATTGGCCCTTTGTGATATCACACAATGAAGATTGATTCTACAGTGGGAGTCCTAAATTTTGCCTAACTTAAGTGTATTTAGAGTAGGGATCTTTAACGAGTACCTGACAGCGTACAGCCTCGGGACCGACAGTTTAACGTCCTTCTCTGAGGGACGACGTGCTCTGATTTATTCACCTCCCGCATGAATAAATCGAGGGCCATGTGAGGATTGAACCCCGGTCATATCAGTTCAGAGGCGAGCACGTAACCACTGAGCTAGACTGGCCCCCTAGTGGAGTGCAATAAGAAAGGAATAAGGACTAGAATAAAATAAGGTATTGCATATTAAAAGAAGAAAATATTGAATATTCAAATCAAAAGAAACACATAATAATTTGACCATTTAAAATAATTTTTTATTTAATTTTACATTACCTAGACCAATATCCATATAAAATTTCATCTCAAAATAAGTCACGTGTAGATACGCTCCGAGAAATTTGTATATAAGTGCTTTTTTAATTAAAATTTTTTTTGAATATTTTCAAATTCAATAGTTCGCTTATAACATTTATGATATTGAATCACAAGATAATTTATAGATGAGAACAGTTAGAACTTTGACAGGGGAAGAAAATAGTTCATCAGAGGTGCTCAATGCCAAAGACCAGTCGATCAACAAGGTATTTTGGTAGATCGCATGACTTGAAAAAATTAACATCAGCCTATAATTCATCCCTTTCACTGATTGATATATAGGACGGCCAATTCAGAATAAATTCTGATTTCCTTTTTATATTTAAGTCACTGTGCAACCACAAAGTACGCTAAGTGCAGTAAAGCTAATAAGCTAGTCATTAAGATGCCTCTTACTCTTTTCTTTTATTTTTTTTCTTTTCAAATTAAGAAAGGGTATCAAAAAGAGTATGGATACTGGTTCAGGTAAGAAGAAAAAAATGTACTACTTTTATATGAAATGGGAAGAGATGGTTTTTTCACAATGATGTATTACAAACATCTTCAAAAATTGTAAGAATATTCAATATATTTTTAAATAAATACAGTGTTTATTATTTGAATAATAAATTATTTGGTAGTGCGCGGTATTTAAGTTGATGGTCGATTGTTGGTTCCCAAGTTCGAAATATTTATATAGGAGCCCATATAGTTATATAGTTACAATATAAGTTATTTATATAACTTATTTATATAAATAACATCCAATTTCAAAAGTTGATCAACTAAAAACAGTTGATATAATCTAAAGAAAAAACATCTAGTCAATGAGCAGATCATTGAGAGTTGTTTATTTCATAAAGAGCTCACATGCAGAAAATGTATGAGCACGCCTGATGTTCATACCGCTGGGTTGGCAGGGCTTACGGTATGAATCAGATTCTAACGAAAAAAAGAAATTTCTTGCAACTATCAGAGTGAACCTTTCCTTTCTTTGCTGAATGCAATGTGAAAGAAAATCTACCATCAATTGTATGGCTAATCAGGTTGAATACCTGATCAGGCTAAAAGCAAACAGACAGTTTTTTTTTCATTTGCCTGGTAGGTTAGATACCAACTCTGGCCTTCAGTTTATTCATGAGGGAAGTGAAAAATGAATCAGAGAGGACGTTAAGCCATTGATTTTGAGCCTGTATGGTGTCAGATAGTCGTTAAATATCAGAACTCTAAATATACTTAAATTAGGCAAAATTTAGAAAGACCCAATAGGTAGAATGTACAATGTGTGGTATCACAAAGGGCCAATCTTTGGCCTATGTGTGATCTATCGTGGGACTGCCACTACAACCTAATCTGACCTTATTTTTGTTTTGAATGTTTCAAATCACTGAGCAAAAACCATAATATTTTAAAAATAAATCGTATATGTTGTTGATAGAGTAGAGTTATTGAGGATACCAAAGTAGTGTAGTAATGTAGGAGAGTTTGGTTTCAAGTTGAAAGCACCAAGTCAAGTGGTGAGACTTGCAAGATCAATATCAAGTTATGTCCTAGACGACAGTTTGATTGAACACTGCATGCCCCATAGTCTTTTCAACAATATGACTCTCTTACCATCACACCAGGCCTGCACTCTACACGCTATTCTCTATCTGCTCTATCTACACGGACTCTATCTGCACATAAACCTGTCCTTTTTGATCCAATAAATCTACAACCATCTAAAACTTTGTTTGCTTTTCAAAGCAAACCTGAGGAAGTAGACTGCTTTGAAACTTACATATGGTCAATAAATTTCTATTTAAAATCTTTATACAGGGTTGCCTAGAAGTCGCGTACCATGTAGATTTTGATAAAAATAGATATAAATATTAGTTTTATTGATAATGAAATCAATATTCATTATTTAGAATGTTAATAAGAATTGAGGATTTGTACTTTATTTATAAAATAAGCTGTTTAAATTGTTCCGCTTCTGCATTGTCACATGTATCAATCAATGCATGCTTAGAGGTGTTAGAGATGGTTTATTCTTTACCATCAATTCAATTCAATGATTCTTGTTAATCAATGATCGCTTACTCATCATTCAATTGATGAATGTGTTAATGCTGAGGGTAAACAATTTCAGTAACTTTTATGATTATGATCAATAAAATTAATATTCATATATTTTTATAAACATCTACGTGGTGGGTGACTTCTACGACACCCTGTATAAATATCTATTTTCTATTAAAATATTCAAACGTATTACCGATATATTTACTTCTAATGTAACGCGTTTATATATGCTTATTTAGCAATGTTCAAGCCATAACAAGAAATGGGAAAAATATACAAATATCTTTCAACTGTAATAAGCAGTCCTCGTCAGAGTCAAAATCCAACTAATGAAGACCACTTGTTACGGTTGAAAGATCTTGGTATTTTTTCCCATTTCTTATTGTGTTTTGAACATTGATTGTTTATTGTGAAATCTTGTTATCAATGTTTACTCTTATATTTACTAATAATACTAATTTACTTATATATTTATTTATGTTTACTTATACGTAACATCTTTGAATGTATAGGTGAAACATAAAGAGTGTTTCAAGATTTCTTTCGCATGGACATGAAAGCCACCCAAAGAGGAAACACTATTGAGGAATCAATGATTTCCTCAGTTAAAAACAACAGGCTTTCCTTTACGCAAAGAATCTGAGAAAGGTGTACGAGATACTCTTAGGCAAGACAGACACTCGCCTCATTGTAATTCATTCAATAAAATAGTCTATAATTCATAAGTAGAAAGTATGAAAGTGTTTACTCTTTAGTGACTTTATTGTTTCACATATGAGGGTCATGCGCACATTCAAGAATTATACACTGGGTATTCAGCCATTCACGTATGCTAGCCATGTTTAAGTTCTGAGTCACCAGCTGAAGTAAGGCGCCCTTTTAAAAGAGGGATCCCTTTATTTCTTGTAGGGTTGTAATTGATTTAGTAAACACTATTTCACACATCATTGAATAAATATATCCAAATACAAAACAATTATATTAATAACATCCAACTCAAAAAGTTTAATCAACAAAAAACAGTTGATATAATCTAAAGAAGAGCATTTGAATGCGTTGTTTCTATAAGGCGTAGTTTATTATTTCTCCCATCATAAGTGAATAACCCATAGTGACTGATTATACAATTATTAAATTAATTATTATTTAATAATTATTATTATTATTTAATTATAATTTAATTTATAAAAGATCTTAGTCTTTTTTCTGATTTTATACTGTGGTTTGAACGTTGATATGCCAGACACACTCACATACATCATGACATACATAGGACCTAACACACACACACACACACACACACACACATATATATATATATATATATATAATATATAAAAAGATTTCACATAAACACGTGAAAGAACAATCAATGATCAAACCACAATAAGAAATGGGAAAACAAGACTAAGATCTTTCAACCGTAACAAGCGGTCTTCGTCAGAGTCAAAAACCCAACTGAACCATATATATATATATATATGCAGATAAATCACAATAAGCACGTGATGCAATCAATGAAAACAAACCACAAGGAAAAAAAAAAGAAGACAGATAGAAAAAAATTTTTTTTTCTAGGTTTTCTTTTTTTTTCCTTGTGGTTTGTTTTCATATATATATATTATTAGTCCAATGTACAGAAAGAAACATAGAGAAATTAAAAGCACACACTTACAGTCTCTAATTTTCGGTTTGAATCGTCTTCAGGAGAAGTAAGAGAGGGAAAGCAAGCCCTAGTTTCTTTTGTACATTGAACTATATTTGTCCGTTTCGGATCGTATTTCTAACGAAAAATTATATACTGCTACCCTACATAAACTGCACTTTAGAAGAGGAAGTAGAATATACTTCACTGCATATACAGGGAATTCAACAGTCTTCCATTTCTACTAATGATTCCAGCTTATACATATAAAATAAAGAAAAAAACTGTTGTTAGAAATCTCCTTTGACATTAATCGCTTTGAAATTTATACAATTCATACATTGTTCATCATATAAAAAGATTTCACATAAACACGTGAAACAACAATCAATGATCAAACCAAAATAAGAAAATATTGTGTTGATTGGACAGGAGCTAAATTTATTACCTATGAAGAATCAATGTTGTTAAGAAATATTATTAAATCGTCTTTAATTAAATTTAATAGATCAAATATTATAAACATTAGTAACGGTCTCTTCAAACTTGATACTTTCGTCACGAGGGCAATAGCCTCTTCAAAGAGGGTTGACAGCTAGCGGATAGTTTTTTTACTTTTTCTTACTGTACTCCTTTGTTTCCCCAAACATCCCTTTCTGGACATTAGTCCTTTCCTGCGCTTTCACTCTTTTAAAATACCACTCTTCCCTCCCACTCTTCTCAACTCCTCACCAGATGTTTTCTGCATCTAGTGTTCAGTTGGGTTTTTGACTCTGACGAAGACCGCTTGTTACGGTTGAAAGATCTTAGTCTTGTTTTCCCATTTCTTATTGTGGTTTGATCATTGATTGTTCATCATATGTATTGTTAATATAGACTCATAACAAAAATGACTTTTTAAAAGATAGCTCTTTTAACTAATGAGTCATAGAGAGATTTCGCCCCTAGCGTACCACTGAATGTGAAATCGGTATTGTAGAATTATACGATAGATGTGTATTAAGATAATTTGATGAAAGAAGTATTGATACGGCAAACAAAAGTTTTCATTTTTTTAAAAAAAAAACTAGTATAATACGATACGTCTTTTATAGGTGGCTTCGAAAGCATCCAGTAAGTGAAAACAGTCAAACCTGAAACAAAACAACAACTTCTTAATCAATGAGAACTAAAATAAAAAAAAATTGTAAATAAATCGTTTAAATAACAACTGGGGCACTAATAGCCCATTCAAGGAATTTTTATAAACTAGGAATTTACATTCTGAAATCTCAAGAATTGGTTAGTTAAGTTGATACACATTATCTATTTTTGATAATTTATAGCACTATTCATCACTCTATTTATGATTCTATTATTATTTATTTTTTTACCAAGTTTTAAATATTTTTTTCCTTGCTTTGTTTGTGTTCGTTTATTTTGACTATATAGACGAACTTCTATTTTTTTTTCTATTGCCTTTTCACGTCTATAATACACTGCATAAATAAATTAAAAAAGAAGATAGATAAAATGAACGTACATATATATAAAATAAGGGGTAGAACCCAAAAAAATATATATGAACAAACAAAAGATCTATAATATATACAAATTATAAATCTAAAAAATTTAAATACAAAATATATGAATACTTTTACAGACAGTTCGTAATAAAAGTGCAATAGCATTAATAATAGATAATAACAAGCACAATAATACATATACAACAAAAAAAAAGGTTGAGGTATCAATCTTATTATTTTTTCTTCGTTTAGACCAGGTGCACTATCGCAACTGTGCGACGTAACTGATGCAGCCAAATATGGACTTCCTCAGGGCACGAAGGTGATAATCTCATTTTCAGGAGAAAAACTGCAGCTGAGTTTGTAACTTAAAACATTCATTCTAAGAGGGGAGTTTACGCCGCCCTAGTCTCTCCCTTAGTTACAGACCAGAAGGCTGGTTACAGAAACGACATCAGTTAATCATGGATCTGCTTCCCTTCCCCCTCTAGTCCTTCCTCCCCTCACCTAATCACCATTTACTTTTCATGAATCCATAAACTGGATACGCTCTTAAAGAACTCTTTCCCTTTTTATCCTCTTTACCCTTCCACCTTTAGCATTTTCCCCTAAAGTCAACCCGCTTACCTTACAGACATCCTCCTCCCTAACCTTAAGGGCCTTTGGCCTCCCTGAAGACTATTCTTCTACCTGAGGGAACAAAATTGTGTACGCCAAGCATGTCTTACGTACTCTACTATTAATCCTGAAGCATATATCATATATTGTTCCACACTATTACTTTCGTTCTCTAAAAATGCCGGCAAGCGTTTGAAGTGCTTTAAATTTGATAATAAATTTTAAGTAACACTTAAAAACAGTTCAGAAACAGGGATAACCTGATTTAGATTACTAATAACTAATAATATGCTAGGAGGTAACCAAGGTTTAGTTTTCCACCAGCACACTTGCATACTTTAAGAAAAGCTTTAGGTATTTTAGAATATATAATTAACACTTTCAGTATTAATAGAACAACAATGCAATTTTATTTTTTTAATTTATTTTAGTTAAATAATAATTTTTAAGGTGATAATTATTATTATTGATAATAATTATACTAATTATTAATTTTTTATAAATATTATAGATAAGAATTTATTCATTTTTTTTAAGTAATTTAATTTCTGGGAAAGGATATATAATATACGAGAAGGAGCTAAACGAAAGTTAAGGAGCATATTAAAGGAAATTTGTTTGTCCACTCCCACGTTAGTAGACTTTCTCTTTTTTTTTTTTTGCTTTGAAAGTGTGGAGTTCTCATGATTGGATAGGTATCAATCAAGGGCCAATGTAACGTGGTGTCACCCATCCAAGTCATCACCATGCCCAATATCCCTTATCTTTAGTGATCTCGTGGTAAGCCGGTGTATTCTATATGACTATGACCATTAGAACAAGTTGAATTCATATTCTTTGTTTATTTTTCACTTGGACAAGAACAATTTTTTTCCAGGAGCAAACAATTGAAAATAGCTGACCTAGACTAAGTAACATAACGCGAAGTACAGGACTTGCAAGGACAAGGGCCATTAGTCAGACCGGCCACCATTTCTCTATCTACAAGACCTCTTCCATACCCACCCCACCCTCCACGCCACCCTTAACGCCCTATCTAAATTACCATAATGGTCTCCATCTTAATCCCCCCTCCCTCTCTTTATCTCATTTCCACTCTATCTCAAACTACTCTTGTTAAATTCCTTAAGAAAATACTATTTCATTTCTCTTATCACAAAGCTTTACTAAAACCATTTGAATAATTAAACGGGAATTTTCCAAAAAGCCAGCCAACTACGACTGGAATTGTATTTAACAATTTTACTTAGTTATTTAATTATATTAAAATATTAGCAAAAAAAAACTAGACAAACTCTATTTATAACTGCAGTTAACCTTCTGTAATACAGTGAATAGGTTGTTAAAAAAATTTATTCTCTGACAAACCATGTTATTAGGAATGAAAACGCTTTAAGAAAACATTAACAATTTTTATTATAACTAGCCAAATACTTTTGTAAAACAATACACATATGAAAAAAAGTCCCATAATTATCAATCCCTATCATACATCAACTTACCTCAATATCAACCGTAGTCCTTTATTTGTGTCCCCTTTAAAACGTTTAAAGAAAATAAATCTTTCACTAATAATATCTTTTATAAAACAACAATTTTTATTATAAATAAGTAAATGATATAAAACAATGATTTAAAATCTCGTGATAGAGTAAACTTTTGTAAAAATACAAATTACAGAAATATTTTAATTTTTTTTTTAAATTTTTTAATATTAAAATTTTAAAATATTAGTTTAAAATTTTTAAATATTTACAGACATGTTTAAAATAATTATAAGGTATCTGATTCAGATCGTAGAAGTTAAATGTATTTTAATTAACTTGTAAAAAATAACATAATAATACAATCATATTTTAGAAATATTGACAGAAGTTTGGTCCTTTTTTTTTTTTTTAATTGAACACTAATAATTTCAAGTCTTGTAGATAAATCTTGTAAACCATTTCTTGTAAAACACTGAAAAGTTTTGTACATAAAGGATTCATTAAAACAATTTCAATTTTAAAATTTTCAACAGAAAGATATTAACTTATTTTGTAAAATGAAGAACAGTAAAGTGTTTGCTTGTTGATAAAAATAAGGAAAGCCTACAAGGTGATTTCATGCTGGACTTTTATTAAAGGAGGAACCAGTTAAAGTGTTTAAAAAAAAAGAAGGGATGAAAAAGTTTTAAGTGTTTTGAAATGAAGCAAGAGATTGGGAGAAGTTTGGTGTTGTACAAGTTTTAGAAGGGTTATCACGAGAAGAGATTGATGGACTGGTGTTCTCATTGACACTAGTAACAAGTTTCCTCAGTTAGATACTTGCTTGAAGCCAGATCACTTGGGGGCAGTACTTTTAAATTATTTTAGTTTATGCATCAGACTTTTTTTGTTTTTATTATGTAGCATTACGTTAAGCAAAGAGGGCACATTAGACCAGAAGTAATGTGCTTGTCTCTGGACTGGTACATTCGGGGTTCGATACCCACTCTGGCCTTCGATTTTTTTGACGAAGGAGAAGCATAAATCTGAGTACGTCGTTCCTTAGAAAGAACTTTAAGTCCTCGCTTCTGACCTTTAAAGGAACTTTAAGTCAGGTACTCCTTAAACATCCCTACTCTAAATATACCTAAGCAAGGGAAAATTTAGCACGCTCGATATAGTTGAATGTTCATTGCTATCGCAAAAAGCCCAATGATTGACCCATGTATGTTCATTGCAGAACTACCATTACAACCGAACTACTCAATGTACTTTGGACTCTGACAGAGAATTCTGAAAAGCCAAAGGTAAAAAAGGCCATTTCAATTACTGTGATGTTGTAAGCAAGAAAAATTGTACGAATAAAAGTTGCAGAGAGTAAAATTTAATGGACTAGGTCAGAAGTGATCCATGGATGACCTTCAGAGGCTTCATGAAGGTTAAATTAAAACTTAACATTTATAACATGACCAAAACATTTATAAAAATGACCAACAACATTGATTGCTTAGTATAGTGAACTTTTCCGGGTCCAAAATATGAAGTGAACATGCTATAAATGTTAATTTTTAATTTGACCTTCACGAACCTTGTGAAGTTTATCCCCTTTTATTCAGAATATGAAGCTCATTTCAAAAAATGTGTTCATTTCATAAGGAAAAAAAAAAACTTCAAATATTCCACTCACCAAATAGGCTTTCAAATTTGAACAGTAAAGTTTTATAGCTTCTCTTGTCAGTAAATTGAATTTTTGAGCAAAATTAAAATCTATCTTGTAATTAAATTACTTTGAAGTAGATGATTGTATTTCATTCTTCAAGTTGTGTACTTTATCCATACCTTGCCCATATAAGGTTTAATACAGTACATTCATTACATGCAATGTTATCATTATTTCCATTTCTCCAGGAAATATAGAAAAACTTTCACCGAATTCCTAAAGGGGTTGGTTACTCATAGAGGTTAAAAACCCCTGGAGTAGATATATTCAAATTTTATCAAGACTTATTCATTCTAATAATCCTTCTGTCTGAATATTTTGCTATCATTTAAGTAAAGTATAGCAGAATCATGAAAATATTCTATCTGATGATTCTAACTCGTTTGATGGCAGAAAAGACGTGTTTTATTCGAGGGAGGAGGGAGCGAAGGAGGGGTGTACCAGTAGAGGAAATTTACAAGTAGTTAGAAATGTATAAAGGGAAGATTTTAATATTAGTACATTTTAAAAAAGACTGCTACAATATTATATTATATAATATATGTATAATTCCATATGACTGTTGATATATGTTTACAATCATAAATAGCAATGATTACTTACTTTTCCACTAAATTTCAAACCACTGAAATTATTTATTCAATAATTTTCGTTTGTTGTGATTTATGAATGAATTTATGTAGTGAACAACGATATCAAGAAATATGTAATACAAATATATTGATTAATATAAGAAATGTAATGTCCAAAGGGGGAATGCCAAAAAATATTGTGTCCAAAAAGAGGCAATGTCAGAAATTCGTGTGATCATATCACAAAACAGGATGCTTCAAGGGAGTGATATCAGAAAACATAGTGTTTAAAGTGCAAAATGCCAAAAGGGAGTGACCAAAAATATGGTGTCCGAAAAGGCTTCAATTCCAAAAATTACTGTGTCCGAATATCAAAAAACATGGTGCTCAACTGAGCGATAACGGATAGTTTTTAAAGTGGACAATAACAGAAAATATGGTTTTCAAAGAAGGCGATTCAAAAAATATTCTTAGAAAAGGAGATGGTGTCAGAAAAAAATAGTCCAGATGGATCGTTTTTAGAAATATGGTGTCTAAAAGAGTCTATGAAAATAAAAAAATGACATTTTTAGGGAAAGGAGGAGGAAAACACTGACTAAAATCTATGATTGTTTGTATTGTGTGGAGTTTGAATTTCTAAAATTAGATTGAGCCTAATAACCGCAGTCGTTTATGGGGCTATTCAAAAAAAAAATCAAATAAACCGTCTTGTATTCTAAGTGAAACAGTTATTTTAGAGTGGGCTTCTGATTTTGGAACTGCAATTACTACATTTGCTACACTGAACGAAATTATTCCTTGAACGTTGAAGTGAAACGAGCGAACTATGTAAATTTCAAACCAGATTCCATCAGTTTTAGACATTTGAAAATAGAACCACTTTATAAATTCAATCCACCCAATATATTGGTTCTGAAACTAATTTCAAAATGACACTAAACCAACAGTTATAGACGAATCTGAATAAGTCAATATCTCAAGAAGGGAATCTCAAACACTAAAGAATAGTGGAACACAGTAATCACTTACAAGATTGTGCCCTATAAACTAAGGACTTAAGGAGTAATTGAATTCTCTGTCATTTCTTTTTAAATCTTCTATTTGGTCTATACCACCAATCGAATAGACCGTAAACCCCCCCTAACTTTTATCTTCAATAATTCCAATATTAATGTTATGATGTTCTAAATAACATTACTTAATGTTACTATGTTTTGTTTAAAAGTCATGAAAAAATACACATATCTCCAGAAAAACGATTAACGCTATGGCACACACACACACACCCCCATATATATATATATATAATTAGATGAAACGATTCTTCGAACTGAATAAACTAGAATTTAAAAAGAACACATAGAAAGGAAATCACTGAACTCACTACTATATTTCGATGTCCTCGTCTTCAGGAAAAGAAGTGAACCGTTCCAAAGGCTGATAACGACTCACTTCTTTTCCTGAAGACGAGGACATCGAAATATAGTAGTGAGTTCAGTGATTTCCTTTCTATGTGTTCTTTTTAAATTCTAGTTTATATATATATATGAAGACGGCAAGACGCCGAAATTATCGAGATTCGTGAGTGTTAGTCCTTTTTCTTGTGTTCTCTAGCTGTAACTTTAATTATATATATATAGAGCAGTTTGCTTTGCACTTCTTACCCATGATGTCAAAATATCGAAGTGAGTTCTGTAGTGACTTTCTGTGTTCTTTCCTGTGTTAAAGTTTATATATATATATATATATATATAAAGATTTCACATAAACACGTGAAGTAACAATCAATGATCAAACCAGAATATGAAATGGGAAAACAAGACTAAGATCTTTCAGCCATAACAAACGGTCTTCGTCAGAGTCAAAAACCCAACTGGGTTTTTCCTCTTGGTACGGTTGAAAGATCTTAGTCTTGTTTTCCCATTTCATATTCTGATTTGATCATATATATATATAAACTATATTGACACAAAGGAGACTCAGAAATGAAACAGAAACTCACTACTATATTTCGATGCCCTCGTCATTAGGAAGATAGAAACGAGTCGCTCCTCAGACAGACAACGATATATATATATATATATATATATCAATGATCAAACCACAATAAGAAATGGGAAAACAAGACTAAGATCTTTCAACCGTAACAAGCGGTCTTCGTCAGAGTCAAAAACCCAACTGTTGGGTTCCAGTTGGGTTTTTGACTCTGACGAAGACCGCTTGTTACGGTTGAAAGATCTTAGTCTTGTTTTCCCATTTCTTATTGTGGTTTGATCATTGATTGTTGTTTCACGTGTTTATGTGAAATGTTTTTATATATATATATATATATGAGTCGTTGTCTGCCTGAGGAGTGACTCGTTTCTATCTTCCTGGTGAGGAGGCCATCGAAATATAGTAGTGAGTTTCTGTTTCATTTCAGTGTGTTCTTTTTGTCACTATATTATATATATAAATAAACCGAAAAATTCCAAGTAAAAAACATAAGAGAAAATACACTTAAGTCAAAGATCGGCTTTTTGTTATACCACACAATCGAGATTCCACATTGAAAGTCCTAAATTACTCTATATTACAAAAAACTCTCCACAAAAAAAAGTTAGTTTTATCATCAAAACTATGTTCTAATATGCACTGTTTTTTCATAATATCACTTTCTATACCTTTGACATATCACAACATAAATGAAATTTCTTTGTGACTACTTCAGTATTGTAATGTTAGAAAATCTCAATCACTTACAAAATTACAAAATCTCTCTCAATCACTTTCCTCTCAAGATTTTAATGAGTAACTAACTATCTGTGATAACAGCTTAAAAGAGCAAAAAATAAAATACATTTATTTTAAACATCAAAATTCATTGTATTATCATTGAAATTTTCTGGTTGTTGCCTATAACATCTAATTCTTAAACATTCCATTAAATTATTTTGATCATTATTTTCCCGTAATAATGTTTTTATAATTTTTTATTAGTATTTAGGTAACATGTTATTTTGCTAACTTCAATCACTTCATTAAGCAAAATTTTGAACAAAATTCATTTTTTTTTATTTATATCTTGATAACAGTAATAACTGAATATTCTATTCAGTGTATCGTCTAAAAGGGATCAATAATAATTACCCTAATAATATTGATGCGGACACAACAACAGTAAATGTTAACTTATTGATGAACTGGCAATTGTTATTAAAGCACTACGTCTAAATATTTTGCAACCATTTTTATTTCCAGATTAAAACAAATCACAAACAGGATAAACAACAGGGAATGTTGCTTCAGCTCAGCGAAATAAGGTGTGTTTTTGTTTGCTCCCTCTTCTCTGACCACCAATAATTCAACCTGCGGACTCAATACCAGCAAGTTTTTCTTTTACTTTTCAAAATGAAATGTTTAACTCAACAAATAATACTAAGATAAACTTTCTTTTTCTACCTTAATATAAACATTATATTATTATCTTGCACCAACGATCCAACCAACTATATAATCTATCATACAAACATCAGTTTTAAACATTAAATACCTCAATATTAATTTTGATAAGTTAATAATTTAATTATTTGTTATCATTTCTGTTTTAATTTAAACTTTGTAGAAAAATACTGTTTAGTTTAAGCATTTACAAACATTTACACAATGTTTATTCTTTTACTAAGTTCAAGATAAACTGAAGAAAGTTATCTTGATAATGAATTTTCAAAATAGTGATAAGTAAACTATGTTATCACATAAGATTCCAAGACTGAATAAACAAACATCAGTTAACACTGGTATTCCAAATCACTGATATACAATAAATATTATTACTCCGTGATTTTTTTCACGGTTTACTTCCCACCTAATCAAGAGCTGTACAATTTACACGAATGCACTAAAATTACCAGAATAGTAAAATTTTTTTTTGCCAAGTTATGATCTTCCACTTCACTGTCTTCAATTTTTTTTTCAATCTTATATTTAAAACATTTAAATGTGCCCTATTGTTTTAGCAGACCAATATATTAAAACAGTTTTTGACCCGACAGGAGGGAGGGACCCAATTTTATATCAGCATCAATTTTGATTTTTTGGGCGCACTGAAGTTTATATTTTAATTCAAACAGGATTTGGATTAATTTCTCACATTATTAGACAAGAAAGAGGAAAGAAAACAACATTTGGAACGTTAGGAATAATTTATGCTATAATGGAATTGGATTACTAGGATTTATTGTATGAGCACACCACATATTTACAGTAGAAATAGACAAGCATATTTTACATCAGCAACAATAATTATTGCCGTACCAACAGGAATTAAAATTTTTAGATGACTAGCAACTATGGATGTACAAAAAATTTCCTAGTGGAAAAAAATGAAAATATTTCTAATACAAGCGTTTTGCAGAATATAGGTATTTTTCAAAATACAATATTTTGGAAAATGGTCATAAAATTATAGATGAAACGAAGTGAAAAGTTATGGAAAGAGTTTCATTCTTTATTTATGTTTATCAAAACTATTATTATTATTACTTTACCACATATGCTTGTTATGCAAAATATGCTTAATTATGCTTAGTTGTATATTTCTAAATAAAGATGTTAAAAAAAATTATAGATGGTAAACAAATATTTTGACTTTTTTTGTAAGATATAAAAAAAAATAAATAAAAGAGCTAAGTTCTCAACTATCTAAAGAAGTTCTATGTTTGAATCCTGTCCGACTGCAATAACTGAAATCATATGCACGTATCACTACTGCATTGCCATATACAATGCTGTATAAAAGGCTAACATTACTGTAACTTCAAAAACACAGAGGTGGTACAGAAGGATTAAAATCCTAGATTACTATTTCGTATTAACATTCCAGGTTTTTATTGGCTTTCAATTTCTATATTCTTGAATATATACCCACAAAATACTACAACTGTCTTTCCTATTCGACTATAAGTAATGAAGAATAACCATGAAAGACTAGCTTCTAGTCCATCATGCATATATAACGCGAAGACACCCCAATCTCCTAGACACTTGGTGTACGATTGCTGTTTGAGGGAACCACAAAGACTGGCTCTCATACGTAAGGTCTTGGTGCGTGGAGAGGAGTGGCCCGTTAGGCCTTCCTCATTAATTAAAAAAGGTTATTATAAGGAATTTGTAAAATTTTTGTACACCATAGATATTTCAGAAAAAGATAATTAATTGTTGAATTATGAATGAATGTAAAATAAGTTAAAATAAGTACTTTGCAGTGTTAATGAAAGTACTGCATATGTTAATGAAGTATTGCGTACAATTTGACGATGATGCATGTAATACACAGTGGAACATGCTGAAATAAAATACAAAATAAAAAAAAACATGAAAGAAAATTATAATTCTGTTTTTTGACAAAATCTCATGTTTTTTCTGTCCCCACAACTCATTTTTTCATAAGAGTTTGCCCAACTTTATACAAACAAATAACATGATAGCACTTATCAAAGGATCATAATGAAATCGGTACACGAATAGCATTTGGGTTTACGTAAGTTGTGAGTCCTATCAAAATGTGACATAGACACTTTGTATTAATTCAGATTTTTTCCATTAAATCATACATCACATAGGAATAGATATGTTTTAATTATTAGCCATAGATCAACAACATGGTATTATAAAATTTTATAATCATACCATGTGATTGATATGGTAAACAACATACGTATTTTCTTCTAATTAAAACACACGCAAAAGATAATTAAAAATTTAGGAATATCACAGCTTCTTTCTTATTGAATTTATTTAAATTTATTTCATATAAATAAAAAATAATATCAAATTCGATATGTTATAATTTTGTAAAAGTTGGAGACAGTCCTTCATTTAAACATATATTGTTAAATAACGCCCCAAATTTGGCTTGTATCTGTTTCTTACACAATTTCTCCAGTTTCCGGAATTCCTTTCTCGTTTCTTCATTAAAACTATAAAGCCTACCACCAATATTGCTTGTCGACAAGTTTCGAATGTACCACATTCATCATCAGGACAATAATGAGAATAATAGTAGGATTGTTAGTTATATATATATATATATAGACGAGTTCGAGATAAACAAAGAGCAACACACAAAGTAGGGAAACACACTTACAGACTCAAATTTTCGGGTAATCCGTCGTCAGGAGAAAAGAGAATGGGAGACCAAGCACGTTGTAGACGCAACGGCAAGTAACCAACCCGGCAACCGCCAGTGCTGTCAACCGTACCCGGTCTTAAAAAAAATATATATATATAGAGGTGGTTTACTATTGGAATGTTCGCAGGACATCGCCCTGTCGCGGACATCGCCGATGTCCTGTGAACATTCGAATAGTAATACGCCTCTATATATATAAACTAACAATCCTACTATCATTCTCATTATTGTCCTGATGATGAATGTGGTACATTCGAAACATGTCGACAAGCAATATTGGTGATACGCTTTATAGTTTTAATGAAGAGACGAGGAAGGAATTCAGGAAACTGGAGAAATTGTGTAAGAAACAGATACAAGCCAAATATGGGGCGTTATTTAACAATATATTATAATTTTATATAATATAGTATACTTCGACATCAGGTAAAAGAAGAGAACATGAATTCAGAGAAATGTGTTGAAAAAGACGAAAAAAAATCAGTGAATTCGAATCCTCTTTTTCATCTTATCTTCTAATCTTTTCCCGAAGACTGCTGTCACGAAATATCGACCTTTAAAAGTGTTTTTTTTTCATCTCCTGTTTTTGATGCCATTTTTAGTATTTTTAACATAACAAATAGAAACAATATTTTCTTTATTTATAATTTGAGTTTACCAACTTTGCAGCAACTTTTTAGAAATTTCACTCGGAACATAGATACTACTGTTAGAAAGGTATATGATATTTATCAGTTAGTTTTATTTATATGTGTGTTTGTTTTATATAAAGAGATGTAGATGAAAGTAAGAAATGAGAAAGAGCTAATAGACAGAAACAGAAAGTGGACAACGTATTAGTAAGCATTGCGAAAAGGTGTAGGTAAGGCATTATCTAGCTGCACAATCTGACATTGCCAGATAAGTTAACATTAACCATAGGGTCTCCGCCCTTTATCTCTGCCTCAGAACACCCACTCCCTTCGTACACACCATTCCCTACTCCTCATTACAAGGACACCAATAGTATAATTCACATTACAAACAAAAGTTTACATTCTTAATGAAAGCAACACTCTATATATGCCAGGACCTTCTCAATGAGTCCATTTAATCAGCCCGTTTTGTAGTTTACTTCATGGCTTCTCATTTCTCTTATATGCATTATCAAAGATCAATAAACCGGCTCCTAATGCCTTTTACCACTACGGTATGTAAATTTAAATGGAGGTTCCATCTCAAATAAAACATGCCTGTATTCTACCTTTATAATACTCTTCAAATTATTTCTCAAAATAATTCAAAAAAAAAAAAACAAAAATACTGAGGATGAACCACACATATTTTTCTACTACATCTTACAATAAAGTTTAATTTTTATAACAGTATTAGTAATACAGCGGTTATTACATAAGTTATCAGAATGTAATATCAGGTTTTCTGTAAGAAATTGACGGAAACAAATTCATGAAAAAGAAGAAAGAAAAGAATCAAAGTTCTTAATAGGAGTCCTAGATTATGGAGACCCGGAAAAAAAATTTTCGTTGGTCCAATTCAGTGAGATGTCTCAGCAGATAAAACACAACTTTCGATGGAATAGAAAAGATAGTTGAGTTTTGAAAATTTGTTCTTTAAAAAAAAATTAGATAGAATGTACGGTCATTAATATATTATAAATTTGATTAGTGCAACTGGACAGTAATATAGGTATAGCATTTTTAATTGAGGATAACAGCAACTATTGCAATGAAGTAATAGTGTTAGTCGTTTTTATGTGAACAGAATTAAAGATAAAAACACTATCCTGGGTGACATTAATGTTAAGAAAACAAAACAAGGCTAAAAAACATAGTCATTGAAGGAGTTGAGGTGGATTATTTTTAGAGGTGTTAGAGGAAAATTAAATCATCAATCATCAATCGGAAATCGTCAATGAAACGAGTGTACAGAAGAGGAAGGAAACTGCCAACTAGCAAAGAAACCTGACTTTAATTTAGTCATAAATAAATTACCAAAGAAAGAGCCATAATTGTACCCATAGCAGTCTTCCTAGTTTGAAAGGAATCAGAACATCCAAAGGTTGGAGCCATAGCATATCTACCAAACGCTTACATTTGTAACAACTTTAAATTAATGTGGTCTTGGATGTTAATACTTCATTACTATTACAATTCGATTGCTTCCCTTTTGAAAATCAAATACTAGCAAAGGCTATCTAAACAAATCAAAGAATATAACAAAAAAAGATATCAATGTAACAGCAGGAATAAAATTAAGAAAGTTTTGTAGTAGTTTGCTCTTTGTGTAGTGCATATCTTTAAAGATCCAAGACGACTTGATGAGAATTCGCGTATTAGACAATGTATAATATTACATACATATAATATTGAACATTAAGTGGGACAGCAACCCAAAGAGCTAACAGTTATGTAACTCCTTACGGATAGAAAATGAGGTTCACTGCGTTTATAATTCACTCTGTATACAATATAATCATACATAGATATCATATTCAAGGATGCATTGTTCTCGTCATAAATGGTGTACCTAGTAATATTTTATCATATAAGGCTATTTTTAAACAGGTTTTTTCTGTCACACTTGTTATTTCTTTCCATTCTAAATGGTATAACTAGATGTTTTATCTCATAGTCCCAATTACAAAAGTAAGTTTTATTATTAATGCTATCTTTCTTTTAAATAACAAAAAATACAGTATTTGTTTGAAAGAAAAAGAATATCGTTATTTAGCACCAACGGTATTTATAAAATGTATTTGAAGCTAATAATTTTGTAATTAAATATAATTTTGAAAAAGTACTAAAAACAATAGTAATGATTCAGTAATTTTCTTATGAATTATGCGATAACATTTTTTTAGTTCATGGGGCCTAAATAGCAAGTTAAATAAGCGTTAATCAGCGCTTATTAATTCACATAAGATGTGAGTTTCAATCAAAGCAGACAATAATGAAATTAGTTCGTTCTGTAATGAAAACGACTTCATTTAAACAGTTAACATTTATTTACTAAAGTGTAACTGTTAATTTATTGGAAATTTTGATCTTGAAAGCATGGAAATAATTTTAAAAACAATCATGATATGGAAAAAACAAGGCATCCTGACGAAAAGCCTGCTTGAATAGAAGGGGACTCACAGCAGAGGAGTCGAATTCAATGTCGGCATGCAGGCAATATTGAGCACTGGTAATATTCTACTATATGATTTTCTGGAAGAATGAGTTTCTAAAAATTCAATGCATGGAAACCATGATTTACTCCTTACTTGAATCAGAAGCATATTCTAACAAATGCCTCCACATTTATATTTTATTGTTCGAAAAATTCATATCAAATATTTTCAAGGAAATTTATAATTATGTATAAACAATAAATCTTTATCCTTGCATATTTCGAAACTAATATACAGATTTGAAAGAATATATCATATAGTGACCGTCAATTACTTTTAAGTTGCATACATAAATATTTAATGTACTTTTTCAGCTTCTTTATTAATTAAGTCTGCGCAGTTAAGAGTCATAGTAAATTAATAACAAAGAAACCGAAGCACCAGTCATTGCAATTTTTGTTTGTAGTAATTGGAGTCAAATTCGGTGTCATGATAACAATTCTACAAATGTTGAGGAGTTGGGGTCAATAAAACACGCACACAACACACACCCACACACACAAGTATATATATATATATATATATATATATATATATATATATATATATACACTTTAACACAGAGAAAAAAACACAGAAAGACACTACAGAACTCACTTCGATATTTCGACATCCGTCGTCATCGGGAAGAAGTGCGAAGTACTCGCGTTGAGAAGCAAACTGCTACTGGCCCCCAGAGTAACTCGTGGAACCACCGAAATGCTGCCCCCCAGCGGAGGAGAGGGAAAAATAGAAATCCCTCCAATATTTATTTATAAAACAAGATAAAAAGTATAAATACGAAATAATAATGAAGACAATAAATAATATGAATGCAAAAAAAAAAAGTTCTGTAGTGTCTTTCTGTGTTCTTTTCTCTGTGTTAAAGTGTTTATTGTTCCCACGGCCTTTCATTTTATTCGAAGTATATATATCTATATATTAGTAAAGATTGGCAGCAAATCTTTTTGGAGGAATATTTTAAATAAATTTTTCCAGATTTAAATCCCTCAATTAATGGCCAAACATGCGATATGTGTATAATACCAAGCATGAACATTTTTGAAAGCAGTTACAAGATGAATAGGGATGCTAATTGATTGGCCTACGACAGGATGATAAACTGTTTTCTACTTAGTAACTTGTTTGGACCTGCTAACTTTTATTTATATTCATTAGTTTATTTAAAAAATTGTTTAAATTGTTTCCTTGCTTCTTCGTTTAGATATTGATTGATTGATTGATTGTTTATATTCGAATACCTTGTTTAGAACCTATACTTATATATAACTTGTTTACTCTAATTCTTCTGCACTCTAATATATTACATGTATATGGTAGTATTAGTTATTATTATATTTAGTAAATTTGACTAAATATTCATTCATGTTTTATTCTTATTCATATAATGTACATATTATATATAATAGGCATATTATAGTTCTTGAAATTCTAGTTCTGGACATGGAGATTAGATATTGTGATGTACAGGAAGGAAGAGTTTTTAAATAAGTCAACCACAACTTCCACAATGTCTTGTTCACACAGCCAACAGACTTCCTCTCACAGATATCAAATTTCTGTGGCAGAAGAAATGTCCAAGGTTGGAGGTCACTTACAGAGTAGGTGGGGGTGACTAAAGGGGTGGAGGGATTTCTTAAAGAAAATTGAAGAGGGTGTTTTTTGTGAGCACAGTTTCTAATTCGTTAGGAACCAGTACAAGAAAAAAAAACAGTAGTAACAAGGTCTAGAGATGTAGGGAGCCCAAAAAAACAAAGAAATCAACCTAAAACCGACTATTTCTCTCATTGATGAAATCACAACAAAAGGGGAAACATTGTTCTAGGGATTTAAGTAAAAAATAATCTCTTATTACCTCTATTTAAAAAATCATTAAGCGATTTTCGAAGGTGGGATTAAGGGGTTGCTGGAAAGCTCCATTCTCTGACGCTGATTTCTCAAGAGAATATTGTATCTCCATAATGACTCTATATTGAATGAGAGCTCTAAATTTAGTCCAACTCAAATGTATTTAGATTAGGGTAGTATAGAGTAGATTTTTAATGACTACCTGACATCGTACATGGTCTAACGTCATCTCCGTGAGACGACGAGCTAAATTAATCACCTCCACATGAATAAATCGAGGACCACAGTTTTTTAAAATATTCATTTACTTTTTATTATTATTATTATTATTTTACTTTTTGTTTATTATTTAATATATATATTTTGATCTAATTCAATTAGAACAAGTTTCTACAATACATCTCTTATATATATAATGTTTTTATATACATAATTATATGATCAAACCACAATAAGAAATGGGAAAACAAGACTAAGATCTTTCAACCGTAACAAGCGGTCTTCGTCAGAGTCAAAAACCCAACTGAACACTAGATGCAGAAAACATCTGGTGAGGAGTTGAAAATAGTGGGAGGGAAGAGTGGTATTTTAAAAGGGTGAAAGCGCAGGAAAAGACTAATGTCCTTTCTGGACATCTACCAATGTTTTCTGCATCTAGTGTTCAGTTGGGTTTTTGACTCTGACGAAGACCGCTTGTTACGGTTGAAAGATCTTAGTCTTGTTTTCCCATTTCTTATTGTGGTTTGATCATTGATTGTTATTTCACGTGTTTATGTGAAATCTTTTTATATATAATTATATACATAAGGTTTTAAATTTATTCATTATTTTCCCCTTTTTTTCTCAGCTACGAAAGAAAGAACCACTAATTAAGGTAATACAACTTATTTATTAAAAATAGAACTGATAAGTATACAATAATATAAATTAAATAACAGCACATCATTAAAAGGGCACGTTTTAAAAAAAAATTAAATTATAATTAGACTGTACCCGGAATGAATGTTCCAATTAATTTGAATAATGGCTTATGTTTAACATCCCAAATAGAAACAAAAAGTATCTTAATTTTTTTTTTGAATAATTCTAACCACATTTTTTTTATTTAATTAACTTTCTACTTTATCTTTTTTTTTTAATTTATATTTTATATGGTTTTTATCTTTTTTTTTTACTTTACTTTGTTATTTGCTAACCTTTTTATTCTCTTATATTTTTTGTTTGCTAACACATGGAATTCGAAAAGTAATGTGTTAAAACTGTCAGTTTAGAACTCTCAATTCTCTAGAGTGCTTTGTCTTCTTCTGAACTGAAAGGGTTTTCAGAACTTTCTAAAACTGAAATTGAGACTTTAACTCCTTTTTCATTCGTTATTTTATTTAGTAAATACATAAATATATTATTCCTGCTACCTAGCGTAATATGTATTTCTGATTATTGATTACATTGATTATTAGTAAGGGGGAGGAGAGAGAGAGAGAGAGAGAGAGAGAGAGAGAGAGAGAGAGAGAGAGAGAGAGAGAGAGAGAGAAAGAGAGAGAGAGAGAGAAAGGGGCGGATTTGAGAACCTAACAGAGCAAAAATAACCCACTACCTTAGATATCCATCAAAAAAAACCAACGTGTTCGTCTAAACCCAGATAATTCACAATCTTCAAATTAGCGTTATAACAACGTATATAATTCTAATCTTTGTTGAAAATCTTGCAATTCTAGGTTTACTTTACTAAATTATTTAAAGTATATTACAAATAGGCTTATAGTTCTACTTTGGACGAAGCTGTGCTTGTGCAGTTCTCTCTTCAACACCTGCATACCTATTGCAGCATTTGCATTTAAATGAACTGTCAGATTGAATATCTATTCTTCAATGTAATATTCCATTCATATCTCATCTATAGTCAATCAAACAAAATAATAAACAATTTAAATATTCTTAATAGCTTAATGTTTTCACATCTTAAGGTAATAAATTATTGAAACCTTTTTATAATGTTTTTAAACATTATACTCGTATATCAAGATTTTACAATAGACTTGTGACATAACAATCAAACCACAATAAGGAAATGAGACAAAACTAAGATCTCGTGACGAAGACCGCTTCTTACGGTTGACAGATCTCAGTATTTATTACTTAGAGAGTAATTTATTACTGTTGATATATATATATATATATATATATATATATATATAGTTCAATGTAGAAAAAAAACAGAGAAATTAAAAGCACACACTTACAGTCTCTAATTTTCGGTTCTTCAGGAGAGATAAGAGAGGGAAGCGAAGCGTACTGGTTCAGAGACGGTTGGAGACCCTTTTTCTGCACGGATACTTTCTTTTTCAACATTGAACTATATTTGTCCGTTTCGGATCGTATTTCCAACGAAACAGTATATATATATCACCAGTAATAAATTCTCCATCGTGGGACAGACATAAAACTAAAAAAGATATATCGGGATGGGATCAGTTTCTTCCACTCCCAATGAAACTCTCATTGCCGACGTTTTATTTTATTCAAAATCTTTTTCAAAGGCCTATTATTAATTTCCTTTGTAATGTAGGCCCTTGAAAAAAATTTTGAATAAAATCGAAACGTCAGCAATGAGAGTTTGATTGGAAGTGGAAGAAACTGACCGCATCCCGATTTATCTTTTTTAATTATTTATAAAAAAAACAACTATATAAAAAACTATATATATATATATATATATATTGTTTACAAAGAAAAGAGAAAATAGATAAAAACACACACTAAAAACTAAAAACTCACTATGATATTTCGACATTCGTCGTTGTCGGGCAGAAGTAGTCCCTTAGAGTAGCTGAAGCCTAATCAAATATATATATATATATATATAATCTACAAATGGATGAAGTTTTTCACCTTTTTTGCTGTTTAAATCAGAAAATAAAGCTCATTTGTTATTCGACACCCATTCTGTTTATGAACTAGTCTCTGTATAGAGTCTAACTAACCTCAGTAGCACAAGATTGTCCAATGCAATACTTTCAGTAATGAAGATTAGCATAATTTTTGTTCGATCACACATAAGAAATCTATTAGCTCTAAGCATTTAAAAATATAATAAGATCAGTTTCTTTGTATCTGCTAAGGCTATATACAAAACACACGTCCAATTCAAAGTACCAATTTAAACAAAGTTTCTCCGATAATAGATTTGCATGTCATTTTTACTTCTCTGCAATGTTAATCTTCAAAATGTCAATGACGTCTATGATAACAGAAATTTTTAAACTTCCACATTTATTAAAACAACTAATGCCTAAATGTACCTTCATTTTAAGAGTTACCATCACTCCCATGTAACGAAGTACATGCCAGATAGTCGTTTATACGCCTTCATCATACTTGTAAAAAATTAAATGTACATATCTTTTAAAGTGACCAATTAAAAAAGAAATATTCTACACCTGGTTATCCTCCATTAATGTGACTTTTGGACATGTAGTCTCTGCCGAGGTGCATCATAGTTCTGATTCTAGGAGGGATCGCGGTGATATTTTTTTATAACCGTGTGTGTTTTTATCTATTTTTCTCTTTTCTTTGTAAACTGTATATATATATATATATATATTAATATATATATATATATATATATATATATAACAAATTCAATAATATATCAACCGTTGGATAGAATAGGAGTATAATGTAATCGGGATTCGGTCAATTTTCCAGGATCAAAATCAAACTCTCAATGCCGACGTTTCGGTTTTATTTAAAACCTTTTTCATAGGCATCTTCTCCATATACTCTTCTTATATATAATATATATATACCGAATAATAATATATACCGAAACGTCGGCATTGAGAGTTTGATTTTGATCCTGGAAAATTGACCGAATCCCGATTACATTATACTCCTATATATATATATAGTCGTTTTTTTTCTCTTTACTACCTACTTTCCTGGTGCCCATAGGTTGGACACAGCTACCAAGTTTTTTTCTGGAAAATATAGTATCACCATACAACGTTATAAATAAATTATAAGAAAACATCAATAACCAGAATATACTCGTATAGTATAGTTATAAGGTTTTAAATATAATTGTAAAATAATATCCAGAATAAAAAATAGTATATTCATTATGCTGTTCTTTTCTTGACCACTCTATTCATATGTTTTCAAATTTTTTGAGGGTATTTGGTCTAGATATTAAAAAAAAACTGCTTTGCCAACGTTTCGACATACATTTATGTCTTCCTCAGGGTTAAAAACATTGATACATTTAGCACTATTATTGCAACAAAATCCCGTTATAATAGATAAAGAAAAACACATGCGAAAAAGACTTTTAAAATAAATAATCCATATAGAAAGAACCACAAACCCTTCAACTTGAAGAGACATTGCAAAATTTAGTCAAAAATATACTAACTTTTTTTTTACAATCCAACAGACAAGTGTAGGAACAAAACACATAATTTGTCAAACCTACTAAAACGTGTAAACACTGGGTGTTCAAAAAAAAAAGATTAGGAAAACAAAACAAAAATGCAACCTCCAAGGCACATTGCCCTGTGTAGCCCAGGTAACTTCCCCATGTTATTAAATATTTAGCGTAGATTTATACAGATAAAGAAAAAAACAAAACAAGGACAATAAAACAGACTTCCCATATAAGCAAATTTAGATTTCTGTCGTTTCAAAATTGTAAAACATAACTATACTTAGATATTAAAATCTGTAGTTTATCATTATTGTACATAAAAGGAAACAATATAACCAATTTTGTTGTAATAATAGTACTGAATGTATCAATGTTTTTAGCACTGAGGATGATATAATTATATGTCAAAACGTTGAAAAGTAGTTTTTTAATATCTAGACAAAAAATCTCAAAACAAAAAAATAATACAGTTATAACATTTTATAATATTACAAAATAACATTCACAATCGGATATAAGAGTCATATTATTTTATCAGATAAATTATGAAATAATGTCCATAATAACAAATCGCATAGATATAAGAATTAATACTATAGATTATTAAATATTATCCAAAATACCAAATAGTATAGTTATAAGATTTTATAATATAAACTGCAAAAAAAAAATCAGAATTTAAAGTAGTGTAGCTATATTAATATATAATAAAATACCGATTTTTGGAATAAATATTATATCTTGAATGAATATTCTGATTGGAGGTTTCAAGCAAATTATATGCTTGTGCATGTTACTACTAAAGTGTTCTAGTAGTTGCTACAGAGTATTTATCTTCTAGTCGGATAGCAAGAGTTTCTCAAGCTCTATAATTTAATATCCTCTGGTTATTAATATTTGTTAGTCACCCTTCTCTACTATTATTACTTTATATATTTTTTTTAATAAACTCATAAAGACTGTTTTTTTAATAAACAGAAAACTGTTCTTCTTCCTTCCTTTGTGATGAAGCGAAGGTTAATGTTTAAACTTCATAATCTATATTTTTGAAGTTTTTTGAAAAAAAAAAGTAAAGAAAATAAATATTATTGGCTTTAGACATATTTATTTTTTTTTAAAAAAATTTTTTATACATACATTTTTTTAAAAAAAAACTTTGACTGACATATGTACATATTCCAAAATCTGTACAAAGGGAAGGTAAAGGTAAATAATTATTATATTTATATATTCCTTCTTATGTTACTTTTTGACCTAAATTAAAAAACTGCTAGTTCCATCCTGAGTTAGCATAATCAATTGTCATCATGAATAAATTTGGAATGAATTCATTGGAAAATTTAAATGGTCTTAAACAACGTTTTCAGAGTTGTATAAATAAGTAAAAATATGTATAAAAATGTAAATTACTAATTAAATATGAGATAGCTCATTAAATATATTCAAAATAACTTTAGAAAAATATTTATTTTGGATGATATCAGTCTTTGGTAAACAAAATAGGCATTAATAAAAGGTTATAAAAGAAATATTCTAACAAATATTTCCTTAATCTGTTACAGTGAATCGAGATTCTATTGGATTAGGCAGTCCTACAGGAAATAAACTTTCTCAGTTTGGGTAGTATTTTTTGAGGAAAATAAAGAAATAATGGATTCAGAACTTACTGAATTCACTATTGAAATAAAAGTAATTTCTAAAAGCAATTTTAACTATAAAATGAATACTTTTTTCTTATATAGAACCTATTAAAATGCAAAAAAAAAATGTGTTTTTTTTTCTCCGTTGTAAGCATTTTTCCATTAATCAAGTTCATATAAAAAGCGGGAGTATTACAAAGTATGCAGATGATAAAGGGCCGGAATACAAATTAGGCTGGTTTTGGCAGACAATTATGGTCGTAGGGTAAAGGTAATGACAAGGCTGAAAATATTCAGTTCGTTAGGGGTAGCTACTTTTACATTCTGATTCGCGATTAATTATGCAAGCGGTTGCAGTTTATTTCAAGGTGGAAAGCCTTGTTTATTTTTTGAAGTGGAAAAGACGAAGCAAGAGCTACTAGCAGCAGAGGGAGGTAATAAAAAGGTTCAGAAGGAGTTCGAAGTAACTTCCATTATGGAAAGGGATGGGGTGGGGGGAAGTTAAGCGCTTTATCAATTGTGCTTTGTGAAATGCAATCACAAGGCCTGACATCATGAACAGCATCCTTCATCATCAGCAAACAGCATGGAATAAATTGCCAAGTAGGATATGCACCCCCAATCATGCATCACCTCCTCCCCACATACATCTATATCTGTTTCATATTACAAACTTCTCATTTTTTTCAGTTCGAGCTTCTATGTTACTTTAGCAGTAATACACTACTAAAAGCAACCAAGTATTTCTTCCAGCCAATATTTTCGGTTAATTAATATATTTATCTAAATCCTTAGTTCCATTCTTTTGTTTACATTTTTATCTAAAAATTAATATTGAAATAAAAAAAATCATTCCAGATCACTTTAAACTTCACATTTTCATCTTATAGTCATCAAATATGTAAATGTTTGGTTGTACACTAATCCAACGGGTTTATAAAGGAATATTCAAAAAAATATGTTTTAGAACTTCCTTCAACAGTTTAAAGTTTAAGGAATAACATCAACAATTTACTTTGTATAGAAATGAAACTGCACATCTAAAGAGACATTAGTTTTATGTTAATATTGCTTTCAATTTTAAGATATTTTAATGGGACTATTTTTTTTTAATTGGACAGCCTGTATATATCGTAATGCAGGACTTCATAGTTCCCTATATTACGTTTACTTTGAAGCAGTACGGGATTCCTCTTAAGTATCAAAACATCAATTCATAGAAAGGATCCTAAATAATTGAGATAATGGTCTTTGTTTTCTGTAAACGTAATATAACAAAAAGTTAGGGTAGGTTTGCGTTTTTGTTTTCAAACTCCTTCTTGGGTTTTAGACCCTGTGGCGTCGCAAGGGAAGGGCCCGGTAGGGGACGTCTACCCCGAGTGGCACGTGCCAGGGAGCAGCATATTCAGGGGGGTAAGAATAGAAAACAAAAAAAAAAAAATTAAAATAATAAAAAGCAAACAAAAAAAATCTCAAATTTTATCTAAAATGAATTAAGGTCGTAATTTGTTTTAAGTGTAGACTACTGTTTTTAAACGGCTTTTTCAACTGTAATATTTGCAGATTCAAAATAATTTTCTTTTTAATTTTTCAAAAGTTTTTAAAGAGGTTAAAAGTTTATTATATCTCTGTTTGCCTAGCCAGTTAATTTAATGTAACAATACTTTTATGATTTGAATTATATGTTTTTGCTTTGAAAAAATCTTTTTAGTTTTCTTTTATGACAACTGTGAATTCATACGAGTACTGTAATAAGATGAAAGTCTTGGACTAATAACAACAGTCTAAAATTAGATGATTAGTTGTAACTCCATGAAAATTTTGAAGGTTAACGTATTATTAACAGCCAGTGAGTATGAGGGGGGGGGGGGGGGGAGATCTTATGACCGCCCCGGGCGGCAAAAATAGTTCCTGCACCTCTGTTTAGACCGCATCTCTCCTCCCCCATATATATTAAAAGACGACGGACAGACAATATAGCCTTAGTATAGTAAAATAACAAAAGTGAACAATCAGAACTTTAGTATTTTCAGCGAATAACTGAATATGATAAAATGTTGTCTCAAAGACTATAGAGGAAATAGTTGAAGAAGTACAGCTACTAAGCTGTCAATAACTATTTGTCATAAAAGCAGATAACAAAGGGTGGAAGCTCAATTCCATTGCACCCTTTATTCAACGATCCTTTAAAAAGGAAATGAAATATTTCCTTCAACGATTTCTTAAAAAAGGAACAACTTATTCCTATTACCTTTACCAGATACAGGTTAAGAATGTTGAGTGTAACAGCTAAAGTCCTAATTTGTTGTACAAATATTGCAATAATAAGGATGCCATCTCCGTGTTTTTGTTGAGTGGATAAGATTAGCTTAGGTTAGAATGCAGTGGAAGACCACAAGCTGAAGAATGGCCCTTTGTGACAACAAACAAAGAAGACTGATTCTACATTGGGAGTCGTAAATTTCACCTAACTCAAGTACTTTTACAGTTGGGATCTTTAACGAATACCTGATATCGTACAGGCTCGGGACCGACGGCTTAACATCCTCCCCGAGGGATAACGTGCTCATATTTATTCACCTCCTGCGTCAATAAATCGAGGGTCAGAGTGGGTACTGAACCACGGACCTACCAGTTCGGAGGCGAGTACACTGTCATTGAGCCAATCTGGCACATTAGATTGGATAAGACAATAATATTCTCTTCTTTAAAAACAAGGGAATGGTTTTTTTGTGGTCACATATGTATCAAATTCTAACTTATGTTAGTGATTTGTCACCATGAAAGAGATGACATTATGGTTTCATTAGTAGTGAACAGCATTATGACCCGTACTCATAAAAGATAATCCGTCTCAGAGATTTCAAAGCTCTAACAGTAAAAATAAATATATTCTCATATAATATATGCAGGAAATTTAGATTAATTATTGAATTGTAAAGGTATTTAGTGCCTTCAGAATGACTGAACTTACGAAGAAGGATATTGTTACTTGGAAAGGGGTTAGGCACGATACCGTGCATAAAAAATTTCATCGTCTTATAGGTATAGCTTTAAAAAAAAATATGATTATATGGAGTTGGTAGAAATTGGGTTCACGTTCATTGCCAACACTTGGTGCTTGAAAGCAATAAAAATTGGGCATCTGTTCGCTAGGACCTATATATATTAATGGCATTCAAGGGAGTTGAACCGGTCTACAAATTGTTGGTAATGGGGAAAGTTAACGGTCTGACTCCTAATGGCTACCCAACCCTCCAGATCTCACCCTCAGCTCTAATTATATTTGCAATCGTCTTGCATCGTCATCCCAAGCAATGAATCATTCATCACAAACTCCTTGGAGATACAGCCGTATAAAAATACTCGGCACAGCTGGTAGGGCTAAGTAACTTTCAATAGCGCACCCCTTACCACCCTTCCTTATCATTCCCCTCAACAAATCCCTTATTGAATATGTTTTCATATACACAACCCTTCCCACGCAGTCTGTCTCACACACAATCTAATTTCACTTTCGCCAGCCAAAAAAGAAACTTTCAATTTTAGAGGCAACATACAAAACGTTTTTTCTTTTCCTTTTTTTTTTTTGGCAACTGTTCATGTAATAGCACCAATCAAAATCACATTTTCCAAAAGAACTGACTAACTTCCAAAAATATATCATTTTCAAATCAAAATATTAAAAAAATTAAATGGTTTATTCATTTAACGATAATTACTATTGCCATCAAAGTGGGACCAAGACCTCTGTAAAAGACCTTGCAGCTGTGGCAGATTTCCAGTTAACTTTTAAAGCAATTCATAATAAATTATGAAATAATATTCTGAATAATAAATAGCATAGCTTTAGCTTCATACAATAATAAAAATATACAAATATTAATGATAAGTTGGGTTAGTGACCAATACGAATAGTGTTTGTGAGTCAAAGTGAATTGTAGTTATACGGCTGTTGAAAAGGACCAAGTTAGCTACTACTCTGCGATGTCTTCGTTTTGCCAGTGGATATAGATGTTGCTTAGTCCCTCTTTAAAATAACAATCTTAGCCAGTATTTTTATTTTAAGAAGGGACTGAGCAACATCTATATCCATTGGTAAAACAGTAGAGTAATAGCTAACTTGGTCCTTTTCAACAGTCGTATAACTACAATTCACCTCGACTTACAAACACTATTTGTATTGATCACTAACCCAACTTATCATTCATATTTGCATATATGTATTGTTCTGATAAAACTACTTTCTGCCATATCAAAAAATCAGAAAAAAACAATTTGGAAACAACCCATTTAAAAAACTCAATGGGAAAGAATAGCCAAAAGCATAAATGATCTAAGCCATAGAGTTAAACATATTCTTTTATCACTGATAGATCATAATTAATAAAAAAAACAGCCATAATTGATTATCTTAATAATTAATTATTAAGAATGCAAATTTCAAAAGTTTTATAATGTATGGATAAAAATAACAGCAATAAATCTGTAGTGCGTTCACTCGAATTTACTATAAGTAAGCATAATATCAAACTGGTTGACAAACAATCGAGTTGTTTATTTTAATGTGTCTATCGCACACAGATAATATCAAACTGTCTACTGAATATTATCAAGCTTGTTGAAAATCAATTAAATGATATCATTTGTGTTATTGTATCTTTATCTATTTTATCAGCTATAACAAACTTGAAATCATGTATCTAGAATAATCTGACATATTATCATTGTAACTATTATTAACCTGAGAGTCTGGTACATTGCACACCGTGATCATATATGTTCAACCGTGATTCCCTTTGTTAACGCTAGAATCAATATAGTATTTTAAACCGTTCAATGGACATCAGAATTTACTATGAAAAATAACCTTACTTTTATTGGTTATAGTTGTGAAATTATTTGATTTTTTTTTGGCATACTTATTTTAAGTAGATATTTTTTACTGATTTTCATATTTTTATAGTTAGCTGTTTATCGTTAAAAACTATTTTCTGAAATCATAAAATGTGCTATAATTCCTATTTTAGAAGATATAATTGCAAGGAAAAAGTATTTAGCTCATATACTCAGCGAATGCTATTTTGATATAATTTTATTGTTAAAGTTAAAAGATGTGACATGTATTGTTTAACAAGCTTCCAGCTATGAAAAAGTGTACAGTTTATTATAAAACTGAAACATCTTATTGCCCAAAAACACAATAGCATATTTACATTCTCATGACTGTTCTGTGTAAAATATAATTTTAACAAATCAAACTGCGTTTGGGACCAGGTTAGCCCAGTGGTAACATGCTCGCCTCTGGATTGGAAGATCAGGAGTTTTGATACCAACTCTGGCTCTCGATTTATTCACGCGGAAAGTGAATAAAACTGAACGCATCCTTTGTAGGGCTCTCAAATGAACATCGTACATTTACAATGTAGTTTTCGGCCTACGTGAACCCTCTTGTGAGACTGCCAAAACAACATAACGTAATCTATCAAACGTTGTGGCCAAAGTTTGGTCACAACTTTTAGCAATAAATTCACCCACCATCGGATCTTTAAAACACCGTCAAAACTGGACTTCAGGGACCAAAACATGTATATCCGTCAAAATCATAAAAATCAGTTTTTTTTCGTAACCAGTACATTGCACTTTAGTAATTAAAAACTGAATTAAGTAACTGCAAATATATACCTATATAAATGATCAAACCACAATAAGAAAATGGGAAAACAAGACTAAGATCTTTCAACCGTAGCAAGCGGTCTTCGTCAGAGTCAAAAACCCAACATATATACCTATATATATAGTATATAACATATTTATTTATTATATGATTTTATTATGCATAATATATATAGATTATTAACAGATTTCACAGTAAACATGTGAAACAACAATGAATGTTTAAACCACAATAAGAAATGGGGAAAAAAAGACAATCTTTCAACCTAACAAGCGGTCTTTGTCAGAGTTAAAAACCCAACTGAGTTGGGTTTTACTCTTGTTTCTGTTGAAAGATCTAAGCATTTCGTTCCATTTACTTATTCTGGTTTGAAGATACAAATTATTATATACATTATGTGTATATATAAACCAATTAAATGAAACGATTCCACGAACTAAATAAACTATATTGACACAAAGAACACTCATAAATGAAACAGAAACTCACTACTATATTTTGATGTCCTCGTCATCAGGAAGATAGAAATATAGTGGTGAGTTTCTGTTTCATTTCTGAGTGTTCTTTGTGTCAATATAGTTTATTTATATATAAATATGTACTTCAATGTTGTAAACCATCCGAAATAGACAAGTATTGTTCAATATAAAAAAAGATACGTAGGTAAAGGAAAAAAATAATATACCTAGAGTCTCTAAACCGTCTGCACCTGTTACTTGGGTCCACAACCATCTCTGCACCAGTGCGATTGGTTCCCCTCTCTTTTCTCTCCTGATGACGATTCGAACTTTAAATGAGAGATTGTAAGTTTCATTTTCATTTGTCCATATATCTTTCCTTATATTGACTTTATATGTATATTATATGGATATAGTAAATTTAAATATTTCTATTTTCAATGTACTACATGTTACTGTTAGAGAAAAACCGGCATTTTCAATACTTTCTTAAAAGTTGTTTCTCAACAATTTTTGAATTCTTGAAATTTGTTGCCATCATAGGGAATGCAACCTATTCGTACTTGAAAAAACTGCTGTAGTTCCTATGTCTGGTTCAGTGCCTTTAAGACTGTTGGCGTTGGCATTTCTGGAGGATTGCATGTGCTATACAAAACAGCATTTTTGTTTCTTATATCTTGGAATATTTTGTACCTTGGAATTAGCAAAAAAAATTAACAAAATTTCTCGCATTAGCTTAATAAGAAGTTCAAGTGATCCAGAGAAAAGTTCAAATTCAACTATATTAAACACTGTAAATTCAATTTTTCAATAAATAACATATGAATAAAAAAACGAGTAAAAATAATATTGAATATTTTATGAACTAGAGGTGTTAACATTAAGGTTTTGTATCTGTAAATAAAGAAAGCAGGAGCATTTATTTTTTCTACAGACTTGCTTTGATTTGAATCACGTTGGGTCGAAGCGTTGAGGCGAAAGGGTCCAGATGACGTCAGAAGCAGTTGGGAAATAAAAGGAACCGATTACTGTAGCCCGGGATTTGTCTTATTTTTATCTGAAATTGGCCAATTCTACTAATATACTCCAACCCTTCTATATACTTTGTGCGTTTTGGGCTGATTTGCTTCATTCAAACTTTCTATTCAATTTCACTTTCCCTTTGACCGATTTATTTTTCAACATCAAGTTAGAGCTCTTTAATATTTAACTACTGCGTTAACATTGCACATAAAAATTCGTCTGACTGATTTTTTTTTGCAAATTTTTGTTCCATCATATAATTTATTAATAGAATTGTTTAGTGAAAACATGATGTATAGTTGAACATCGACAATTGCAATGAATGATGAAACAATGTCGCTAAAAAATATAATATTTAATTATTAAATACCTACAAAAGTTAGCACTGACTGTGTTTATCCCTATTAAATTTAAAATAATCTTAATTTGTTTGACGACTCCTTCAATCGTAATTTCATCCGATTTGAAAAGGCCGCAGTGGTTGTTGACTAAACTCTTAGAATAGCTTTTTAAGAGGGCGCTTTAACAATGTTTATTTTTCTTTTACACGACATAAATACCAACTCTTTTGCTTTTTCCCAGTTGATTAAGTGAACTAAATTAAGAATTAAATTGTATACAAAAAAAAATATATATATAACTTTTATAAATAGTGATGTTAAATTCTATATACAAAAGTTCTCTAGAGCTTGTATATACAAATATACATGTATATATGTATATATATATACATATACAACATTCCTTGATTCTAACCTATCAAGGTTAGAACTTGAATAGTTGACACCTTGGGTTATAAGTGTACTCGTATTCACTCATGGTTAATGCGTGACAAATCAGAAATGAACCAGACCTCTACCCCTTTGGTAGGGAATAAGGTCTGTTTAAGTGTTCGGCTATTGGTCAACAGCATATTCCTGTTTTTTTAGACTAATCCGTTAACTAATCTTTCAAACAGTGCAAATGCCTTCAAGGCAATGAGCTTGTATTTTTAAAAAAAAAATCTACTGAACTGGAATGCAGTTTTTTAAGCAACTTTGAAAATAAATTAATCGGTTTTATTTTTCTCATACAGATTTTTACTGCGATGAAAAGTTCTAAAAATGCAAACTGTTATAAAAGAAATCATACATAATGTGGCATTAAGCTAAGCACAAGTATACTAGATAAAAAGAAAACATTCATTTTTTAAATTCCCTGATTCTTTTAGTTTTAAAATATATAAAGAAACGAGGGAAGGGTGTCTGACTAAAACCCTTGGAGAAGCATAATGAAAATAATTTGTAGCAACGTTTCAAATTTATTATATTAGATCAGCGTCTTTGAAACTCGATTCCCAGGCAAGGAGGTGCGTTCAGGATGGAACAGTTTAAAAAGAATCCCAAGACACAGGAAGATTATATTCGCAATTTACAATAATTTGCGTGGAATTCACCATAAAACAACTTCAAAATTAAAGCTGAATATATCCATTAGCAATTTTTGATAGTCAGCGACCACTGACCATTTTAGTCGTTCGTTAGTCTTTTTCCAATAGCAAATTCAAATAAACACCAATGTAGAAGTGATAAATCTTCTATACATCAATACCAAAATGAAAATGTTTAAAAAAAAAATTAATCAACCAACAATTCATAAATAAATTAAAGTAAACGTTATTTCAAAACCAATAAATATATCTTGATATGGTTTTGGGTCAATGAATGCTGCGGCTTCAAAAAGCCTACCCTTCCTACAGCTTTATCTCTTTAACTTTTAAGAAATTGCAACTGTCAAGGAGGTGGAATTTATTATGTTATTTATCTTACGGAATTAGATTCGGCTGGCATAAATTAGACAAGTTACTTTATTTACATTGTAAGATTTATAACCTCAACTAAACTATTCTCTAGAAATTCTAGCAAAACATTCCATCATATAAACAAACAAAATCGTATAAATGAATTTTCTAGAAATAAAAACAAAACTGATTTAAATTGAATAAAACTAGTATAAAAATCTAGAGTGGCCTACACTCAATTTAACTACAACTTAATATATTTTTAAACTCAATTAATATAATCAATCGACTAATTGTGCGACCCTATTCTTATTTTGGCAATTGTACCGAAAATAAATCATACTAACATGGTCCTTGAAAAATCAAACACCTTTGAGAATCCGATGGTATTATTATCAATTAAAGGCCAACGAATATAACCGCGCACTATAGAGCACGTCGTAACTAGCAGTTCCAGACCAGAGGCCTTCTACTGCTTGATTACTGTACTACAATAACTTGGAATGCCAGTAATTCATGTCGGATATTAAGTTAGTCTGTAATGTAATGTAATGATGTCTGTAGTCTGTAGTCTGTAATGATGTCGTATTCGCGGTCATGTGGTCTTGTTAGTCATAGTTTTCAATGATTTTAGTCATGAGTTGGAAAGGTAGTCAGATAGTCACTGGATGAAGTAATTATTCAGTGAGGTTGAGGAAGGTTAGCGACAGGATTTAGAGTTTGTACAAGGATAGTTTGTTGTCTTCATTAGTAGTAAGTCGGGTGATGTAGCTATCTACGAATTCCATTTTCAAATCATGGTGAATATCAACATTACGGGCGTACCAAGGAGCCCTGGGTATAAGGCGAGCACACTTATTTCGAACAATCTGGATACACGCCTTTCCATTTAGAGGGTTTTATGTTTTTACGAAAGATTACAGTGTTTAATGTACTATGATCGATTAGAGGGTTTGTTTAAGTTGATCTAGACTAGCGAGTTCGATAGAATAAAGTTTACAACATTCCAAACAAAATTACGAGCAAAAATTAACTTTTTAATTTAAATTAAATTAATTTAATTTAAGTTAATTTAAATTAACTTTTAAATTCTTTTTGGATACATGGAATAGTAGGCGAATGAATTTTCAATGACTCCTAAATAAATAATATTTAGAATTCTGAATTTTTATATGATTCACAAAGTTTTCACAATATAGTTGTCATTGCTTTAGGAAATGTATAGTTTTTTTTTTAATTTTTATTGGTACTTTATTAAAATGAAACATAATATCAATATCATTAAAGTTGTTAGCAACAAATTAGGAATGAAACATTTCTTAGACGTTCTTCCTTACTTACTATTTTGTTTAACTTCCAGAGTAAAACTCAGAGTAAAATCGTTACGCGCTTATAAATATAAAATAACCCGCTGAAAACTCTCGATTTCATTACTCTAGAAGGAGAAGAAGGTCTAAAGTCAGCAGGGTGAAGCAAAAATTCACGAGGAAAGATCATTTGTTATTTTTTGTTTATCAAAATTAACGCTTCTACTTTCTTCTTCCTGCTAATTTATGAAAGAGTGAAAGAATCTCCCAAATGTTCGTCACTAACCGACCATTCATCGGTGTACTGTTTCAATGATTCCGGTTACTTTCCCTACAAAAGTAGCCTAGTATCAATGTGCTCCCTCTGAACTGGTGGACCTCGATTTATTCACGTGGGAGATGAATAAATCTGAGCAGGTCCGTTAATCTGTCTGTACCAAATCTGTACTATTTCAGGCCCTCATTGAAGATACTCTAAATACATCTGCAAGGAAAAATGGGACACCCAATTGTGTGGTATCACAAATGGCAAAATGTTCGGGATAATTTCTACATACAGAGTTCGTAAGTTTGTTTGTTTGTTTGTTCAGCCATTTTCCGTAGAGATACAGACCTGAAATTAAATATATATTATTTATTATCTGAATAATGTTAAATAAAAGTAGCAACTGTCTTGCGTGCTCACCGATGACACTAGTACAAATGCATTATTTATAAGTGTAACAAAAAAAAAAAAAATAATTTCAAATTTGGGAATTATAAACAGTGGTACTTTATTTACATTGTAAGATTTATAACCTCAACTAAACTATTCGCTAGAAATTCTAGCAAAACATTCTATCATATTAACAAACAAAATCGTATGATGGATGAAATAAAAGCATGGGGCCAGAGTAGCCCAGAGACTTGCGTGCTCGCTGATGTCAGTAATGTAAATATATTATAACAATATATGTAACAAATATATAATAAACTATATATTTTATTATATAATAAAATATAATAAATAATAAATAATAAACTATAGAGTTTATTATATAATAAACTATTACTATTATAAACTATTTCTAAAATTTTAGAAACAAACTTGAACACAACTGTCAGAAAAATACGAATGTTCTAAGGTAATATTATAAAGACACATTCCTTTCATTAATGTTATTTTATGTTGGCTAAATAAATTGAATACTTCCTTCAATTTACAAGTTTTGTTGTTTTATATATATTACATTGTATATATAACTTCAATTGATGTTTTATTTATTTGTATGAATAAATAAATGATTTTTTCTTACTTTTAAATGATTTTTATTTAAAAATATATACTATATATATATTTTGTATATATTGCATATATACAATATATACACTTACTGTGTATATATCTTGAACCATGTTAAGAATACTATATCAAAAGCTTGGGCCATATAAAAATCTGTTTCCGTTCCTTAATAATAAGAAACAACAATTAAAATTATCAATCATGTTCAGTGAATTAATTTCAATTACTATGGTTATAATTTCTGAGTGACACAAAGGGTCACCGGTAGTGCAGTATATGATCTTGTGGGATTACCACTGCAGTCTAACCCAGTGGTTTCCAACCTTTTCGAATTCTCGCCCCCCTTCATTAAATAATAAGTTCCCTGCGCCCCCCCCCTCCACTCTGGTTTAAATATTGCTATTTACTGTCATAGTCGGCACAAGTCAGAGATAAAAAATGATACAATACATAATTATGTACTCATATGTATGATTGAATGTATAGTGTGATGGTTGCGCTTGCTTCTCTGAGCAGAGTTTCTCAAATCTTGGAGAATGTGATGAAATTGAGACCCGTAATTCCTTTTCTATTACTAAGCGAGAACGGTATTTTGTTTTGAGAACAGCAACTGAACTAAATCCTGATTCACACAAGTATGATGTCGCAAAACGTAATAAAATAAAAACGTAATAAAGTAGCATTTGAAATAATTTATAATTGTATTTAGAAAAATTACTTAGTAACTAAGTAATTTTTCTATTTATGAAGTGCTTGCGCCCCCCCTGGCAGCCCTTTGCGCCCCCTTAGGGGGGCGCGCCCCACAGGTTGGAAACCACGGGTCTAACCCAACCTTACTTTTTCTGTACTGACGATGCACAAATTAAAATTTTAACAAAAAGTGTATTTTTGTATATCGAAACACGGTAGAGATAACTTTATGTTTGTTTTATATATAAAATTCGTTTTTCTAATCATTACAGATGCAGTATATTAATTTCTTTACGACCCCAGACTAGACAAATAAATTACAGTCTAACATGCAGGAACCATCCCAAATGTTAAATGGAAAAATCATAACTTATAAAAGGACAGTTGTTCCTTAATCGAGTGCGACAGAGAGGAAGTGGCCTGACTGGACCGGAGGTGTGCTCTAATACCATATATTTGCAAGATTTAGGAGTAAACCCTTGTCATGGTAGAGATTAAATCGAAACAAGCTTGAGTGGGCGAGACATCGGAACAAGAGCACTTCTGCATCAACGGAGTCCCATAGTCAGGCAAAAACGAATAGTTCTCGTGAAAAAAAACACTGTTTCATCATACCTCCAGTCTGTGTGCCAACAACAATTTAAATACAATAATATACACATGTCAACAAAAACTAGTTCAACATATAAGGTTTTATATATTATCGACTGTTTTATTATAAAAATTATCACAAATTACATTTTTATAAAAAAAAAATCAGTCCTCTATTTCAGATTCTGTTCATCAGACGTTTGATTATGAGTTAGTCATCATAGAGTTTTTGTAAGTAGGATTAATAAAAAGAGAGCATAAAACTAATAATAAACTTTTTTAATAAACGTTTTGAAAAACGTGATTGTAAATCTAAGTTAGTTTATATTCTTTTATTTTTATTGTTTCTATAAGAAAAACGTTAAATGAACAACTCTTAGTCCAATAAAGAAATTAGGATCTAAACTAAGGGACTGGTCTAATTAAAATGTGTAACTTTGGTTACTACTATATATATAGTTCAATGTACATAAAGAAACATAGAGAAATTAAAAACACAAACTTAGAGTCTCTAATTTTCGGTTGAACCGTCTTCAGGAGATATAAAGAAGGGAAACCAAGCGCACTGGTACTGGCCTCTGTACCAGTGCGCTTGGTTTCCCTTCTTTATCTCTCCTGAAGACGGTTCAACCGAAAATTAGAGACTGAAAGTTTGTGTTTTTAATTTCTCAATGTTTCTTTATGTACATTGAACTGTATTTGTCCATTTCGGATCATATTTTCATCGAAAAAGTGTTTTAGTATATATATATATATATTGTTAAAAATTAGACTATATTTAGCTTAAACTTGCTTTTTCATAAGTTTTTCGAGTTTCCGGAATAACTATCTTGTTACTGTATCCACAGAATATAGTAAGTTATCAATCGACATGCTAAATGAACACATGTTTCTGCTGTCTTCAGCCATTATCAAGAATTGAATGTATTTTGAAGTTTAAAGCTTTATATAAGAAAGGTAGAATGTATTGCTGGGGTTGGGAGGGATTAAAGTTGTTTTTCTAATCGGTGAGGGTTGAGTGACCTAGGGCGTCGTTGCACCTGGGAGAGGCCCTAATTGGCTGGAGGTTGATTTAAACAATTCAATATTCAAGGAAAATATATTACGTCTTCACCACAAGGAATTTATTTTACAAGGAGTTTCGAACACGTAATGTTATCTTGAGCCACATCTGCCTCCGAAGGGATATTCAGCGTACCTTCTACCTTTTGAGGTAGATCTGCCTGATGATAAACACTAAGTGTTCGAAACTCGTTGTAAATTATATTTTTTGTGGTGAAGTCGTAATATATTTTGCTCACTATCATAAATAAATACCACACAATAGCATAGCTTGTGAAACACACGTGACTCTACAACTGAAGAAATGAACAATAAAAGTAGTATAAAAAACTATATCAAAAAAACTTCTCCTCTTTTTTTCTCCTTTGAATGATGGTTTCCTTTATTATAATATAAAATTAAATGGATAAAACCAAGAACAGACAACACTTAGTGGAATTTATATTTCAAAAAAGGTAATTCGTTGTCGGGGAGAATATCCGAAGAAGGGAACCAGTAGGATAGCTGAGGTCGTGAGGAGAAAGGTAGTTTGAAAGAAATGAATGCATTAAATACAGGTCCTGTTAATGTAAAATGTAATAGTGTGCTAATACCCAATAATGCGATGTACTATGTATAAAATAAATAAAAAAAATGTATTTTAATAGTTGCGATTGAAGAATGACAAGGCCCAAAACAGGTTGAACAACTTCAGTACAAGCTTACTTGGTAAAGCAGTTGGTTTATTTCTTATTGCATCTTACAGTATTCTCAGCGATACTGAGAGTATGCCTGCGTTTGTTATTCAACTGAGATTACAGTAATCAAGTGCATTAATGGTTTCTTTACATTTTTCCAGCATGTTTAATGCAAAGGTTGAATGTTTTTTTTTTTTTTAGTTTAAGGCTGCGAGCAGCAGAGCTGGATCCCAAGGTGACATTAATGCCGGAGTGTTACAGCTCGTCCAAGAGCTCATTAGGCTAGAGGCAGGTGCACGACACCCCCTCCCACACCTTCCTCTAATCTCAATATCCTCCCCCCCCCTCCCCAATATATTTTCTCAACCATCTCATTAATCCTCCACTACCCTCTTTTTAATTGTTTTAAACCCTTCCCTCTCATAAGCTAACTCTTCTGGGAGTTGGCTTGCCCACTAACTGCACTATAAATTACAACCTGCTATAGCATGGACTATTCTTATAAAACACATACTCTAGGCCACAAAAACATTAATTTCAAGATTATTCTGCTTTTTAAATATCATAAACAATGCTGATACGAAAGGGTAATAGCGGTAGATGTTATAATTAATAAAGAAGATTACAGCTCTAAATTTATATCTGTAATAACTGAATACAGAGATAGTACTCTTTTTCAAAAAAACTATCTAAACCTAAGATGTTGCATTGTATAGGTTGAATAAAGAAAACCAAGTATACATCACGAGAGGCATGACAATTAGACTGCCTCATGTTAGTACTAAAGATTGGGTGCAAGGATAAAGAAAACCAAGTATATTTCACGAGAAACATGACAATTAGACTGCCTCATGTTAGTACTAAAGATTGGATGCAAGGATAAAGAAAACCAAGTATATACACAAGAGGCATGGCAATTAGACTGCCTCATGTTAGTACTAAAGATTGGATGCAAGGATAAAGAAAACCAAGTATATATCACAAGAGGCATGATAATTAGACTGCCTCATGTTAGTACTAAAGATTGGATGCAAGGATAAAGAAAACCAAGTATATACACAAGAGGCATGACAATTAGAATGCCTCATGTTAGTACTAAAGATTGGATGCAAGGATAAAGAAAACCAAGTATATACACAAGAGGCATGGCAATTAGACTGCCTCATGTTAGTACTAAAGATTGGATGCAAGGATAAAGAAAACCAAGTATATACACAAGAGGCATGACAATTAGAATGCCTCATGTTAGTACTAAAGATTGGATGCAAGGATAATGAAAACCAAGTATACATCATGAGAGGCATGACAATTAGACTGTCTCATGTTAGTACTAAAGATTGGATGCAAGGATAAAGAAAACCAAGTATATACACAAGAGACATGACAATTAGACTGTCTCATGTTAGTACTAAAGATTGGATGCAAGGATAATGAAAACCAAGTATACATCATGAGAGGCATGACAATTAGACTGTCTCATGTTAGTACTAAAGATTGGATGCAAGGATAAAGAAAACCAAGTATATACACAAGAGACATGACAATTAGACTGTCTCATGTTAGTACTAAAGATTGGATAAAGAAAACCAAGTATGCATCACGAGATGTATGAACATTAAACACTTTCATGTTAGTTGTAAAGATTCGGATTGGATACACGGATAATAATTAAAAAATTGCTGGTCCTCAGTCTGAACAATATAAGACGCTCGTTAAAATAATCTAGTCTAGTTAACGTAAGGTAAAATTGAAGCATACCAATGTATAATCAACTCGAATATGTGCTTCTCGCATTACTAAAATAGACTGCAGGTGTGTTGAAAAAAATTTTTACTAAAGTAAAGAATTACATTAGAAAGAAGGCTAAAGAATTTTGCTTGATATGTCTAGATTTTCTAGATAATGTGATACTCGTATAATTCCTCGGAGAGGACATAAAGCTTTCGACTCCGAGTCTCTACTCTGTCAAGTTCTGGAGTAAAATCACTACTATTACAAATATGAGTAAAACTTCCGATGTAAAATAAACTCGTTAATTTTATTTCCAATTCAAACCCTTTTATTTTTCGTTATTTTAACATCTATTCTAATTCAGGTTCAGCCTACATATGAAATTTAAAAATCCATAATTCCAAAGTTCTTTTTTTTTCCTTTTTACAAAATTTAATTTACAATAAGATAAATTCATGCATTTCATTCGTCGAATTGACGAAAATAATAGAAAAAGAATTAGACTAAATAATAGTAACTAAAATAAAAATAAAATAAAATAAAAATATAATTAGAGTTAAAATAATTAAATAATAAAAATCTAGGCAGCACTGGGAAAGTAGGTAGGTTATATAATCAGAAAGGTAGGACTCCTTAAATCATTTCTTGTTGAAGATGGGTGACACCTGAAACCGTTCCGAGAGCTTCAGCAGCAGTGTACGAGGTAAGACGGTAAATTATAGTTTTAATATTAATTATAATAAGATAACTTAACAAAGTGTTTTTCTTCTTCTATACATTTTCAATAAGTAAAGAGATATATCTCAATAAAACAATGAAAGATAACCAGTCCTTATAAATTATTGATGAAATAATAATTAATTAAGTAATTTAAGTAGCTTACCTAATTCCTCAAACTCTGAAAGGGTTAAGTAATTCGAATTTGTAGCATCAGATATTCTAGTTCAATTAGTTGATATAGTCAAAATTCAACTATATTAGGGTAAGTTAAACCGGATTCAAACTTGGATCAATCAGCAAATTGGAATGTAAATAAATGAAAATGAGGAAAATTTAGTCATCAATAAAATGAAATATTCGCCTGCTTTATTGATTTAAGTATTAATTTCATTTCTCTAACAAATGCCAAATAGATATAAAGTGAAAAAAGAAAAAAAAAATCAGTTTGTTTTTTAAATTCTAATGTTATGTATGTGTTAACAGTTCAACACAATGGAAATATTTAAAGTTTATTCGTTGAACTCAAGACTAGCAGGCGAAATTTGTTAGAAGGATCGACGGGAAGTTTATACCAAAGCCGAGTTAATGAATGACTGCGGCTTAGTACTTTTCGAGCAGAGCTTAAAAAAAAACTTTTACCATGTATACACAGACTGGGGATATGCTTGTCATTCATCACTCTAGATATCTTTGTGTTTTTAAATGGAACTCTCTTTAAAAACAGAAAAGTTAAATTTTAGAAATTGGTTTACTTATGCGGTTTGTATATAATTCAACCATATATTATATATTTATATTATATATATATATATATATAATATATATTATAATATATATAATATATATATATATATATTAATATAAATTAGGGAGCAGACCTTCTTTTATACATATTGTGTTGAAATGAATTGCCTTAATTAAACATACCTTTTTTTGAGCAGTTTTTCATATTTCCTTGCTAATTTTAAATCGTCTTGATTTAGCTGGTGGATTATTTGAGCGAAACTCTGGTAAGCCATCAATATTTAATGATTAACATAACATAACATGACATGTTTCAGTTGACATGACATGTTATGTTATGTTATGTTAATCATTAAATATTGATGGCTTACCAGAGTTTCGCTCAAATAATCCACCAGCTAAATCAAGACGATTTAAAATTAGCAAGGAAATATGAAAAACTGCTCAAAAAAAAGGTATGTTTAATTAAGGCAATTCAGTTCAACACTATATATATATAATATATATATATATAATTATAATTTATTAACGAGACAAATTTAACAAGATGAAATTCAACAACAGCGGACGAACATTTTTAAGGTTTGAAAATATATATTTGATAAAATTCAAACAAGGGATTCTTGAGGATTTAGGTCTAAAAGAAAATAAAACTCCTGTTTATACTAAAAATTGTTTAGTATTTTCAAGGCTACATAACAATTTATTGAACGACATAAGTAGTGTTGAACGACAAATACATTCACAGAATATCATACCAACAGAAACAAAAAAAACCAAGAACACCAAAGATACAATAAAAAAAAAACACAAAAGGACCAAAAAAATAGCCAATGTTATTGTTTTTTTTTTAAAAAAACAAACAAACATTTATTCTTTAAATATAATTAGTTATTATTAATTATTAAGACCAAAAAGCTAATTATTAGTTATTAAATTTAAATTCATTCATTTCATCATTACCACAGAGGTTAGTATTATTAATATTACAATTATAGTAATCCGTCTTACCTCGTACCCTGCTGCTGAAGCTCTCGGACCGGTTTCGGGTGTCACCCATCTTCAACAAGAACTACGGAATCCTACCTTTCTGATTATGAAAGGTAGGACTCCGTAGTTCTTGTTGATGATGGGTGACACCCGAAACCGGTCCGAGAGCTTCAGTAGCAGGGTACGAGGTAAGACGGATTACTATAATTTTATTATTAATATTAAATTTAAGTTTAAAACAACTAAATTATTAAGACCAAAAAATTGTGTTTTTTGCTCTTTATAATTAATAGTAAGTAATTATGTTTAAACAACAAATGTTTGCTTTTTTAAAAAAAAACAATAACACTGGTTATTTTATGCGTAAAATAAACAGGAGTTTAATTTTCTTTTCACCTAAATCCCCAAGAATCCCTTTCTTTGAACTTTATAAATCAGTGGTCGAGAAGCTAAATTGAAATGTTTGATAACGTTTATTAATTAATTAAGTACCCTATGGTCAAAAGAGAAATGGATAGCAGATAGATAGTGAGAAAAAGGATTTTTGGAATTAATTTGAATATGATGGATGGGCTTCATTGATACCAACTAAACAACATAAAATATAACTTTTCAGAACGAAGCTGTCCTCGCTGTTTGAATAAAGGCGGTTTTCTACCTGCTGAGATACCTCACAGGTCTGGACCCAGGAAGGATAGGAATATCTCTTCCTCTTTCAAAATTACCTTTTTAATTGATATTAATGAACTTGAGACTGTTGTTATGGAGTTACTCTCCATTCTCTACTTTTTCCAACCTTAATATAACCATCTATTTCATACTAAAAGCCTACCTACCTGAAGAGCACCTTTCCCCTATCTCTGCTAAGACTCCTATTCCTGCAGGAGTAATGGACAGATCTGGAAGTAACAGTTGGTCTTTCCTCTTAGTTGATTCTTTTTATGTAGACTTTTGGTCTTCAGTTGAGCCTGCCTATATATTGCCATAGGACCTTCTTGCTCAACGCAGAAACCTTCCTACTGTTAACTAGACGAACACCAGAGTCAAACCTGTTGAACAAACGACATGAATTCCCCCAAGAAGTTATACATGTTCTGAAGATGAATGGTAAACATTTGAAACATGTCGACTATAGAAAAATGTGCTTTACTGTGCAGATGAAGTAATGAAACTGTTATTTAGGAAAATTGAGAAGCTTGTTTAGAAACAGGTATCAACTAAGATTCGTAATATATATATACATTATTTTTTAGTATTTATTTGTTATTATTTAGTATCATCTTCAATAATATATATATATATACTTCACATAAACACGTAAAATAACAATCAATGATCAAACCACAATATGAAATGGGCAAAAAAGATTAAGATCTTTCAACCGTAACAAGAGGTGTTCTTCGGGTTTTGACTCTGATAAAAACCGCTTGTTACGGCTGTAAGATCTAAATCATTTCTTCCCATTTGATAGTTTGCTATGATCATTGATTATATACATATATATATATATATATATATATATATATTAAGATTCCACATAAACACGTGAAACAACAATCAGTGATCAAACCACAACAGTTGGGTTTTTGACTCTGACGAAGACCGCTTGTTACGGTTGAAAGATCTTAGTCTTTTTTCCCCATTTCATTTTGTGGATTGATCATATATATATTTAAAAAATGAATGTCCGATTTCACATTATTTAATTTGTTAGAAAATCTAAAAAACTCTTTCTAAAACTCTTTTTTAAACCGGGTTTCTTAGGTCATGAATTAACTCTTCATATTTCTTGTTATTGAATATATTCTTCGACATGATTCGGTGCTAGAAATCACTATCATCAGGAAAAAATGTTATTAGAATAATTAAATATTACACATAAAATAAAATAAAACTATTACACTTGATCAATTAAACATTTCACTTGAAAACAACAGGTTGCAACGTCTGGTTTGGGGAATCACATTATTCAGTCAGGTTACGTCAGGTTGTGTTATTGTTCCTGAAAGGGCCCTATATGTTTCTTCATCTATATGTGTACTAATTCTTCCTTCAATTTGTTCTCTTCCTTTGTTTTTGCTTGTGTAAGATTTCCGAACAAGCGCAGCTGGTTACTGAAATTGTCTCTCTGTTCATTAATGCTTGGACATTTCTCTAGGATGTAAAGCGCTTCTAGTATTTCTTAGCCTTTTATGGTCGTTCTCTCTGGCTATTATTTTTGTGTTGCTAACCAACGTTTCCCTGCATATTTTTGTTTTATGAACCTTATGGAAGTACTCTTTAGGCGTTCCTGAAGACAGGTGCATGGTAAGCCTCCCTGAAAGGGTGGTAACCCTTTGTGTGTGTGTGTGTGTGTGTGTGTGTTCAATGTATAGATGTCATAATAACAACATATGTCATTTCAAAAAACAAAATCACTACAAAGTCAATAGAAAACTCAAAACTGTATAGTCCTTTCGAGGCAGCTCGTTTTATTAAAAACAATAAAACTCAAGAAAAATTAAGATATTTTAAACAAGAACATTCATTATCTGGTCTCAAAGAGAAGAGAGTAGCAAAATGTTAAAATATTTTTACAGGTGTGTTGGAATGAACAGATTGTATCCAATCTTTATAAAGCGATAAAAGTCAAAGAAAATTATTGAAAGGAACTATAGGTAACAATGTGTAAAATGAATGAAAATTATTTTGATTTTAGGACAAACTGGTTAGAACGGCAGTTGGTAGGATGGGGACAATTTATCGATTTCGTAGAGAGTCTGGAAAATAACTTTGACATTAATAGAAATAAAATTACTTTTGCATTTATTAACGTTTACTGGACCACTTACTGTCATCATTCGCACGGTACTCTCCCACCCGCACAAACCTCTTCACTTCAGACAATATGGCAACCCAGTTTATAAGTAGAATGGTAAGGTTCAAACGGTGCACGGCGCCAAAAGGGCAAAAAAAGATACATTTACTGCAGAATAACAAGACACAGAGTGCCTTAGCAGTGTCATCATTTTTCTTTAAACTAGATATGAAAACTATAAATCATATTTTAAGCATGTATTATCATTAATTTTAGATCAATACTATGATGTTGAGCTGCAGGTTTTCGTAATCAAACACCACGACATCCAATACAAATGGTTTAGAAGTTAAAAGTTAAAAAATGGATACATTTTAATTCGCAGAAATAAAACTTTTTTTTTAAAAAAAAGGAAATGTTTAATAATTGCAGGAAGTTTTCAAAAAGTAATAATAACTAAAGGCAGTAGATGAAAGAAAAGAAAGTTTTAGGTTACAAATTGGGTCCTATTGGATTTGCAAGTTGGCAATTGTGGTGGTGGGTTGGAGAGAAGGGGTGAAGAGGAGGGGTGAAGAGGAGGGGTTGATTTGCACATCTCCTGGGAGAAGGCCGCATTGTAGGAGGGAGACTATACAATTCTCTAGCGCTATGGTATGAGTCTCATCTATATACAAAAATATACTAATAAAAATAATACACGAATTTAAGTCAGTATACCAAAAGCAGTAGTATCGTGATTAACAAGAGTTTTAAAAAAAATAGTATTAACAGTGCAAAGGGAACAAGCATGCCTCCGAAAGTCAAAAAGATTAATAAAGTAACATCAAACAACTGGAGCATATGACGTAATAACAACCCTTGAGGTAAATGTGTTTTAATTAAACAAAAAAAAAATCATTGGAAATAAAATGGCATTGGAAATGACTGAAGCAACGTCCCATTTCGTATATTTTCAGAAAAATATTGTTAAAGTTCTCAAATAATAATTTGTATAAAAACTTGTGTTGCCAATCATTGTTTTAGTTATTATCACTATATAATTAGACTTCTTTACGTTAGTCAATTCCAGCTTTTATCGTTTCTGTCATAGGCCGGTGTGAAACATAGATAAGTTTCTCTTCTGTCTTCTGCTAGGTACTAGACGTTAGACTTTAGACGTTAGTTCTGCTTTCCACTTCTCTTCTGTTCATCTGCCAAGCCACTTTTTGCAGTAGATGTACAAGATAGATAGATGGAACTAAACCACTCTATTGCAGTATGTGTACAGTATTAGTGATTTATAATCGATATTCGTAAGAACAGTACTGTTACCAATGGTTGTTTCAGTTATTTTTCAGTTATAAATATTTACTATTGAAAAAACCTACTTTACTTGAGTCAGTTAAGCTACCAAACTCATCCAAATCTACGAGCGATGTATGAGTATAACAAATACCATCACATCAGTTGCCATCACATTCTCATATTGCTTTATAGGTCAGTAACTCTCATAATAGCCAATATAAAATGATTACCAAATCCAGCTACCAAACTCATCCTAAACTACGAGTATGAGATCATGAGTTACCTATTCAAGAATTATATGGAGTTCAGACACATTTGTCTGAAAATAAAATCTAAGTCATTACTACGAAGTTTTGCTTTTTATGTCCACACTTATGGATTCTCACCTTCAGGGCTATTCCATGGATGGGAAGTACGACTAATTTGTTAATTGATTGTCATTTTAGCCATGAGGTAGCCACATTACTGGGTTTATTCTATATGGGGAGTTTTTAATTTTGCTTCACTAATTGTATTACAGTATGGTTCTTTAACGCAAACATGACATCGTTACCAACAACTTAATACAAACACTGATGAATATCACGGACAAAACTGACTATTTAAGATATCAAAAATTAAAAGTCATGACCAAAGATTGTAACCTTTAGTGACAATGTCAAACACGCTGCTACAAAACGAAAAATCACCCTTAGCTGTTTATACTTTATCCAGCTAAGTTGCTAAATCTCAAAGTATTAATAAAAATTTGGGTTAAAGAAAATTATTACAACAGTAATTGTGTTATTACAGCTATTGAGGTGACAATGCAAGTAGTTATCATATCCTTGAAAACGGTTGTTTGCAACCTTGCAAACCTTCCATTCTTAGTCACTGAATTATTCATTCTTAAATACCAAAGATCAGAACATACTAAGTTTTAAGCTATTTTACTTTGTCTTCAGTATTTTGACATATCATACTTCATTCTGACATTGTACTGGCAGACCAACAAAAGTAAAATAAAACCTGTTAAATATGAGTTTTTGGAATATACACTTAATAAAGATAATACTATATGAATGACAGAAACGCAGAAACATTTTCATAAATCAATACTGTTTACGTTATATATTCAGTGAATTTAACATTTTCTAGATTCTGGTTTGTTCTTATATCTTCCATTTCAATCTGGACCTTTGAAATCTATCACCATATGGTATTTACTCATATTGACGATCGTTGAAACACAGAAGTTTTTCTGAAAAAATGTCACGCAAAAACTTCGTGCAATCCCTCAGTAATATCTAATATTAAAATTAAAACAATTAGTTTTCGTATGTCTTGTATCTTTAAATATCTGAGTTTAAGTAAATAAAAATAAAAAAAAAGCATAATATTGGTTCATAATGGGGGGAAATTTGAATGCTATCAAAGAACATCTGAAAGGATATCAGATGAATTCCAAAGAATATTTTTCCTTTCAATTGACCGTGACAAAGAATCCATTTTACAATGAATATGCAATCTGAGATAGAAAAGGCCGGATTTCTCTGTATTGAATTCATAATCGATTTTTTTTACCATCCCCCATCTCTTCAGATCCTTCCCATAAGGCGTCTTCTGGTAAATATAAAGTGCAAAACGTTGTCTCAGGAGTTGATTTTCTTCAGTGACATTAGCTAAAACTGAATATAAATGAATATAATGCATCGTTCATACTCATATATCCTTTGAAGATGAGATGGAATAGGAAATCTCTAGACTCATTATAAAATTAATTGAGGTAGTTACGCCCAGTATTTCAAGACAATAGGACTACAGTTACGTAGTTAGATCTATGTAACTTCGTCTATGGACTGGTAGATCTAGGGTTCAATACCCACTCTGGATATCGATTTATTGACAATGGAGGTGAAGAAATCTAAACAGGTCATCTCTCGAATAGAACGTTAAGCTTTCTGTCTCCAGCCTGTATAATTTAAAGTATTTCTTAAAGATCTCAACTCTATATACACTTCAGTTAGGCAAAATTTATGACTCCCACTGTAAAATGGTCATTATGTGTGATATCACATATGTGTGTCCTCTCTAACTTAGGACGGTCACCTACTCTAAGTTCCTTGGCCAGTTCCAAAGTCTCCAAAACATGTTACAACTTTTTCCACCTGCGAACACTGACTCTTACTCTTCTAGCTTATATTGGTTTTAAATCACCCTTCCCATCAGCTGAAGCATAGGCTTCCAGGACCGTCTGGTTCGAACAGCTTTGCTCCAGTCTTAAATAAATAATCCAGCTGATCGTTCTCAAATACGAGGGTCGTCCAGAAAATAAGTTCCGTTTTGGTCTGTAGGGCGGTAGGAGTGGTTTTTGCCAAATCCGGCAACACCGCTCGAAAGAGGAGAGGTGGGGGAATAGAATGAGAGGTGGGGGACCTCAGTCGGTCAATTACCAACGTCAGGGCAGGTAGTTGAAATGGAGCCCTCCATGTCACGTCCCGCCACCTCGATCCCCGTTCCTCTCGAGTTGTTTTGCGCGGAGTGATTCAATTTCTTTATGCACAGGGTTTCAAATCAGTTCAAATTCACGAACAGCTGATTTCTTTTTATGGAGAAGGTGTAATGAGTGAATCAATGGTGAGGAGATGGGTATGTGAATTTAAGGCGGGAAGACATTCAGCTCTCTAGGGACCCACCGGGTGGAAACTTTCCGAAAGTCAAGTTTTTCCGAGACGATCTCATGGATGAGGGATCGTGAGATGTCTGGGAAACTCAGGTGGAGTTCATCCAGGGTTAAACGACGATCTTTGCGAATTGCATTGTCGATTTCTGCGACAATTTCGTCCGTCACAACTGAGGGTCTGCCTCTCCCACTTTCATCCTCAAGTGAATGTCTTCCTGCCTTAAATTCACATACCCATCTCCTCACCATTGATTCACTCATTACACCTTCTCCATAAACAGAAATGAGCTGTTCGTGAATTTGAACTGATTTGAAACCCTGTGCATAAAGAAATTGAATCACTCCGCGCAAAACAACTCGAGAGGAACGGGGATCGAGGTGGCGGGACGTGACATGGAGGGCTCCATTTCAACTACCTGCCCTGACGTTGGTAATTGACCGACTGAGGTCCCCCACCTCTCATCTATTCCCCCACCTCTCCTCTTTCGAGCGGTGTTGCCGGATTTGGCAAAAACCACTCCTACTGCCCTACAGACCAAAACGGAACTTATTTTCTGGACGACCCTCGTAGCTTGAATCCATACCAAACTATAATAAACACACTATGTGTTGTTATACACCAACCACACTTATAGTCTTTTCACATTATGTACTGTACTCTACAAAATCCAAGGGACCTCCAAGGTATGTTTGATTGTCATTCAGTAGCTATTGGTCATGGTAGAGTCACATTACAAATGACACCACTGTGTGACCGTGGCCGCTGTGTGACCCGTCCTAGTGGTAAACACGCCCAAAGCCGATGAAGTTCAATGAATGAGAACTGGTGAATTGAAATGGCTTTGAGATATTGCATATGAAAGTAAGAAAAAATTACATTAACAATTATTTAAACATATAGGCTAAAAGGAACTATGTTAAGCTATTAAAAGAATTTAAATTAATATAATCCAAGAAAAATAAAGTTGAAAAGACATTCTGTTGCAACTACTAATGTATATTATTATATATTAAGACAATATAAAACAGTATGCTATTTACAAATTTATATACCAGTTTGTGTTTTATTAAATAATGTTTTGTGTGCAAGATATTTCATTAGCTAATATCCTCTAGAGTAGTTCATGATGACGATCCTCCTAAATCATGCAGTCAAAAAGAAATAGTCCGGTGTTTGAAATACTCGTATGTGTCCATCAGGAAAACAAATGACTGAGCTTCTAAAACTAAACGGATATAACTACTCCTTAAAGGGTATTTACTCTGTCGAGGGATAGTTTGAAACTCACTGCTTCATCTGCATTCTATATTAGGCGGTAGAGTGAAATATTGGCTAATATATCCAATGTTGATCCTATTAATTAAGAGTATACAAAATTAAATCATTACCCAGCTGGCTTTCATGAAAGGAGGAGAGTGAGAGCTGATGAAGGGTTGTACAAGTGAGAGCTCATGGAGGATGTGCAAGTAAGGGCTGATGGAGAGTGTGCAAGTGAGAGATGATGCAGGGTTTGCAAGTGAGAGTTGATGGAAGGTTTGCAAGTGAGAGCTGATGGAGGGTGTGCAAGTGAGAGCTGATGGAGGGTTTGTAAGTGACAGCTGATGGAGGGTTTGCAAGTGAGAGCTGATGGAGAGTGTGCAAGTGAGAGATGATGCAGGGTTTGCAAGTGAGAGCTGATGGAAGGTTTGCAAGTGAGAGCTGATGGAGGGTGTGCAAGTGAGAGATGATGCAGGGTTTGCAAGTGAGAGCTGATGGAAGGTTTGCAAGTGAGAGCTGATGGAGGGTGTGCAAGTGAGAGCTGATGGAGGGTTTGTAAGTGAGAGCTGATGGAGGGTTTGCAAGTGAGAGCTGATGGAGAGTGTGCAAGTGAGAGCTGATGGAGAGTGTGCAAGTGAGAGATGATGAAGGGTTTGCAAGTGAGAGCTGATGGAAGGTTTGCAAGTGAGAGCTGATGGAGGGTGTGCAAGTGAGAGCTGATGGAGGGTTTGCAAGTGAGAGCTGATGGAGGGTTTGTAAGTGAGAGCTGATGGAGGGTGTGCAAGTGAGAGCTGATGGAGGGTTTGTAAGTGAGAGCTGATGGAGGGTTTGCAAGTGAGAGCTGATGAAGGGTGCACAAGTGAGAGCCGTTGGAGGGTGTGCAACTGAGAGCTGATGGTGAGTGTACAAGTGACAGAGAGAGGGTGACAAATGAGCGCTGATGAAGGGTATACAAGTGAGAGCTGATGAGTGTACATGAAGCTGAGTGAGTGTACAAGTGAGAGTGATAGTGAGTAACAAGTGAGAGTGAGGTGAGTGTACAAGTGACGAAGAGTGAGTGACAAGAGGTGACAAATGAGCGCTGATGAAGGGTATACAAGTGAGAGCTGATGGAGGGTGTACAAGTGAGAGCTGATAGTGAGTGTACAAGTGACAGAGAGAGGGTGACAAATGAGCGCTGATGAAGGGTATACAAGTGAGAGCTGATGGAGGGTGTACAAGTGAGAGCTGATAGTGAGTGTACAAGTGACAGAGAGAGGGTGACAAATGAGCGCTGATGAAGGGTATACAAGTGAGAGCTGATGGAGGGTGTACAAGTGAGAGCTGATAGTGAGTGTACAAGTGACAGAGAGAGGGTGACAAATGAGCGCTGATGAAGGGTATACAAGTGAGAGCTGATGGAGGGTGTACAAGTGAGAGCTGATAGTGAGTGTACAAGTGACGGAGAGAGGGTGACAAATGAGCGCTGATGAAGGGTGTACAAGTGAGAGCTGATGGAGGGTGTACAAGTGAGAGCTGATAGTGAGTGTACAAGTGACAGAGAGAGGTGACAAATGAGCGCTGATGAAGGGTATACAAGTGAGAGCTGATGGAGGGTGTACAAGTGAGAGCTGATGGTGAGTGTACAAGTGACAGAGAGAGAGTGACAAATGAGCGCTGATGAAGGGTATACAAGTGAGAGCTGATGGAGGGTGTACAAGTGAGAGCTGATGGTGAGTGTACAAGTGACAGAGAGAGGGTGACAAATGAGCGCTGATGAAGGGTATACAAGTGAGAGCTGATGGAGGGTGTACAAGTGAGAGCTGATAGTGAGTGTACAAGTGAGAGCTGATGGTGAGTGTACAAGTGACAGAGAGAGGGTGACAAATGAGCGCTGATGAAGGGTATACAAGTGAGAGCTGATGGAGGGTGTACAAGTGAGAGCTGATGGTGAGTGTACAAGTGAGAGCTGATGGTGAGTGTACAAGTGAGAGCTGATGGTGAGTGTACAAGTGAGAGCTGATGGAGGGTGTACAAGTGAGAGCTGATAGTGAGTGTACAAGTGAGAGCTGATAGTGAGTGTACAAGTGAGAGCAGATAGTGAGTGTACAAGTGAGAGCTGATGGTGAGTGTACAAGTGACAGAGAGAGGGTGACAAATGAGCGCTGATGAAGGGTATACAAGTGAGAGCTGATGGAGGGTGTACAAGTGAGAGCTGATGGTGAGTGTACAAGTGAGAGCTGATGGTGAGTGTACAAGTGAGAGCTGATGGTGAGTGTACAAGTGAGAGCTGATAGTGAGTGTACAAGTGAGAGCTGATGGTGAGTGTACAAGTGAGAGCTGATGGTGAGTGTACAAGTGAGAGCTGATAGTGAGTGTACAAGTGACAGAGAGAGGGTGACAAATGAGCGCTGATGAAGGGTATACAAGTGAGAGCTGATGGAGGGTGTACAAGTGAGAGCTGATGGAGGGTGTGCAAGTGAGAGCTGATGGAGGGTTTGCAAGTGAGAGCTGATGGAGGGTTTGCTAGTGAGAGCTGATGGAGGGTGTGCAAGTGAGATCTGATGGTGAGTGTACAAGTGACAGAGAGAGGGTGACAAATGAGCGCTGATGAAGGGTATACAAGTGAGAGCTGATGGAGGGTGTACAAGTGAGAGCTGATGGTGAGTGTACAAGTGACAGAGAGAGGGTGACAAATGAGCGCTGATGAAGGGTATACAAGTGAGAGCTGATGGAGGGTGTACAAGTGAGAGCTGATAGTGAGTGTACAAGTGACAGAGAGAGGGTGACAAATGAGCGCTGATGAAGGGTATACAAGTGAGAGCTGATGGAGGGTGTACAAGTGAGAGCTGATAGTGAGTGTACAAGTGACAGAGAGAGGGTGACAAATGAGCGCTGATGAAGGGTATACAAGTGAGAGCTGATGGAGGGTGTACAAGTGAAAGCTGATAGTGAGTGTACAAGTGACAGAGAGAGGGTGACAAATGAGCGCTGATGAAGGGTGTACAAGTGAGAGCTGATGGAGGGTGTACAAGTGAGAGCTGATAGTGAGTGTACAAGTGACAGAGAGAGGGTGACAAATGAGCGCTGATGAAGGGTATACAAGTGAGAGCTGATGGAGGGTGTACAAGTGAGAGCTGATGGTGAGTGTACAAGTGACAGAGAGAGGGTGACAAATGAGCGCTGATGAAGGGTATACAAGTGAGAGCTGATGGAGGGTGTACAAGTGAGAGCTGATGGTGAGTGTACAAGTGACAGAGAGAGGGTGACAAATGAGCGCTGATGAAGGGTATACAAGTGAGAGCTGATGGAGGGTGTACAAGTGAGAGCTGATAGTGAGTGTACAAGTGAGAGCTGATGGTGAGTGTACAAGTGACAGAGAGAGGGTGACAAATGAGCGCTGATGAAGGGTATACAAGTGAGAGCTGATGGAGGGTGTACAAGTGAGAGCTGATGGTGAGTGTACAAGTGAGAGCTGATAGTGAGTATACAAGTGAGAGCTGATGGTGAGTGTACAAGTGACAGAGAGAGGGTGACAAATGAGCGCTGATGAAGGGTGTACAAGTGAGAGCTGATGGAGGGTGTACAAGTGAGAGCTGATAGTGAGTGTACAAGTGACAGAGAGAGGGTGACAAATGAGCGCTGATGAAGGGTATACAAGTGAGAGCTGATGGAGGGTGTACAAGTGAGAGCTGATGGTGAGTGTACAAGTGACAGAGAGAGGGTGACAAATGAGCGCTGATGAAGGGTATACAAGTGAGAGCTGATGGAGGGTGTACAAGTGAGAGCTGATGGTGAGTGTACAAGTGACAGAGAGAGGGTGACAAATGAGCGCTGATGAAGGGTATACAAGTGAGAGCTGATGGAGGGTGTACAAGTGAGAGCTGATGGTGAGTGTACAAGTGACACAGAGAGGGTGACAAATGAGCGCTGATGAAGGGTATACAAGTGAGAGCTGATGGAGGGTGTACAAGTGAGAGCTGATAGTGAGTGTACAAGTGACAGAGAGAGGGTGACAAATGAGCGCTGATGAAGGGTATACAAGTGAGAGCTTATGGAGGGTGTACATGTGAGAGCTGATAGTGAGTGTACAAGTGACAGAGAGAGGGTGACAAATGAGCGCTGATGAAGGGTATACAAGTGAGAGCTGATGGAGGGTGTACAAGTGAGAGCTGATAGTGAGTGTACAAGTGACAGAGAGAGGGTGACAAATGAGCGCTGATGAAGGGTATACAAGTGAGAGCTGATGGAGGGTGTACAAGTGAGAGCTGATAGTGAGTGTACAAGTGACAGAGAGAGGGTGTGGAAATAAGAGCTGATGAAGGGTGTGAAAGTGAGAGCGAGAGGATGTGCGAAGGTTTACAATATAAAGAAGACGTCTATTTAGGAAAGCAGGTACTGGTGTTCATATTTCTAACGACATGTTTGTATACACCTCCATAGTTGTATTCGAATACTTGATTGTTATTTTAAGCTTGCTTTAATACGTGCTAGCGCTTAACACTGCTAGAAATGCAAACATTTCCAGCCTTTCCCAAATGCATATTCCTTGTTCCCTTTACAGCTCCCACCCTCTTCAGCCATACACCTAGCTTCCTTTCCCATTCATCTCCCAACCCCCTTCCTTATAACTAAGTAACTCTTTCATTCAATATTTTACTTAATTACATTTTATTCTACACTGTTGTGATTATAATTTATAATTTGACTAAAAAATTCATTTCCAGAAGATTTTTATTAACAAAAATTATTTCATTCACTTCTCTGAATTGCATGTACTTTTTTTTAAATTCTTAACATAGACCCACTTTTAAAGATACCCTCAAATTATCTCCATAATATCAAAAGGATTATTTTTGGCATAGTAATACGAAATAACATTAAGATGTTCAAGCGAATATCCTAATGCTAAAATTATGAAATGACTGCACCAAAAGTAAAATATATTCAATTATATGCAGATAATATACAACTAATTATCGTTAAAGGAGAGGAAAAGCATGTTTTAAATATTTTCAATGTATGTTATCCCTGCTTGCAATTCACTTGTGTATAAGGAAAATGTGTGTCTATGCTTTTAGATATGAAAGTTATACTAGGGGATAATGAAAATATATTAACAGACTGGTTTCAAAAACCTTCAAATGCTGGAATAATTCCAAATTATTACTCATATCATGCTGTGAGCCAAAACTCAAATTGTGACCAACATTTCATTACAACCATTGATATTGGTCACAATTTAATCACAAAAAACAAAATGTTATTGATATCAACAGCCTTTGTTTTTTGGAATGCTACTAACAAAAAAGTAAAAGGCTTCTACTGCAGGAAAACCCTAGTAATTTACTAGAACGTTTTTTGAATAAACATTTAAGGTAACAGAGAGAACACATGGATAATGAACCTATTAACCATGAAAGTCTTTAAATAAAAAAAAAATTTTAAAATTTCCTTTATTGATCGATTTCGAAAAATATTATAAAAGTGTTAAAAAAAAACTTACCAAAAGTAATTTTTCATTTTATAAAAACAAAATTAAATTAATGGACCCCCAGGGATTGCAACATCTAATTTAAGAGTTATACTCGTATCTTGGCTTTGATTTAGTGCCTAATTTAAGAAAATATTATTAAACAGGAGTAACAATATAAGCTACGTAATTATGAAACTAAATTATTTTAATTGATGTAACAATACTAAATAGTGAAAACAAAGAAAGCAGACTTTAAAATTTATAGATTTAAATATATATAAAGCCAGTGTCAGTAATGAAGACAAAGAGAGATTCACTAATAAATCGGCCTAAGTGGAAGTCTTAAAAAGCAGGTTAGTTTGGCATTAAGTAGAAGACTAAGGCTAATAAAGGGAGGCTTTGAAGGAACCTTTAAAAGCAGGATGGCTAATGCCAATTTGAAACGATTAAGAAGACAAGTGATTCTTCCTTGATGTAAATGACTAACTCAAGAGCCTCTTGAAACAAACTGTGTTTACCTTTAATCAAAGCCGAAAAGACTTAAAGCAAAAAAAAAACTGATTTTAAGTAGCTTTGTTGGAGAAATAACAAGCATATGTGTATCTGCTTTATAAAATCCATTACCACCTTTTCTACTTTGAAGAAACAAACACATAAATGCTTTAGCAGAATTAAATTCATTTAATAGGCAGCCAAACATGTTTCACTGATTACTCTAAAATATATTAAATTGACAAACAGATTCTTCTTAAATAATTATTTGCAAGTTTTTTAATAATTTAAACAAATATATTTATTTAGAATATTTCAAGATAAAACAGTAGTAAGCAATTTTATTTTCGTGTATATGAGTTAAACCTAATAAATACGAAATAAAAAGTAGATGAAAATGAATGTCATAACTCCTGTGTTTCTTGTAATCCTCAAGAGTAACTGATCTTTGCAGATTACGATAACGACCAAGGAATATATCCGCGCACTATAGTCAACGTCGTAACTAGCAATTCCAGAACAGAGGCCTTCTACTGCTTGATTACTGTGCTACTATAACTTGGACTATCATAGTTTTATAGTAGCATAGCATAGTTAGTCATAGTTTTCAATGTTTTTAGTCATGAGTTGTAAAAATAGTCAGCGGATGAAGTGATTGTTCAGTGAGGTTGAGGAAGGTTGGTGGCAGGATTGAGAACTTGTACAAGGAGGTTCGGATGAATAGGTAGTTTGTTATCTTCATTCGTAATAAGTCGTAGTACATCCATACATACATGTAACTATCTGTGTATGGATGTATGGATGGATCTATCTATGGATTCCATTTTCAAATCATGGTGAATATCAACATTACGGGCGTACCAAGGAGCCTGGCTGTAAGGCGGGCACACTTATTTTCAACAATCTGGATACAAGCCTTGTTTGTTAATGCGGATTGTTAATTTATCTACCATATAACACCTCATATGTAAATCTATTGTCTCTAAAGTTAACCACTTTATTATTCTAGTCATTAAACTGATGTTTTATATAACTCTATCAAAAAAACAATATGTGAGGAATTTTAAATGAAATTGTGACAGTAATTAAAGAAATAGAATACAGTAATAAAAATCAATAAATAAAATAAAACTAAATGAACATCTCTGATTTTAGCCACCATTGTTTAGACAACAGTTTCAAGGAGGTTACACAAGGGTTAGGTGGAGTGTAACATATAGCACGCTTCCTGCTGAGTATTATACGTCTAAATCTTCCCTCAAAACGGATGCAGACCTGATAGTCTTGAACCTGCACCATGTAGAGTACTCGTTGATGATCACTTCTCTAATAAACTTGAGTGAAATTCATATTATTTGATAAATCAAGAACAGTAATGGATTCGATTCGATCTATTAGAAGAGTTCTAATCGAAGATTTAATAGGTGCAAAACTGTTAGGACAACTGTTATCTACGAGGTAAGGTTTATTACATAATGTAAATTTTATAATCCTTTGTGGTACTAACAATATGCAAGGAAAAACTTTAATAATTCCGATATATATGTTAGCTTGCAGTGGCAGTAAGACAGTAGGTCACACATAGGCTGAACATTGGCCCTTTGTGATATCACACACTGAACTTTCTACACTGGGAGTCCTAATACGTTGCCTAACTCAAGCCTATTTAAAGTAGGGATTCTTAACTAGTACCACTTTCGTTTCACATACTTTCAACTACCCAAATTATCTCCTCTTTCCCCAGTCCCAGTCTAAGGCGTTATGCAATCCGTGCTGAAGAATGGCTGATACAGAGGTTACCGTATAACGAACGTAGAGCAAACTGTATTGCGACCCCCTTGGAGCTTCAGGGATTTTTCCCTGAATGACACTAAGGAGAAAGAATTACGGCACCCACTCTCCGGAAGCGCTGAGAGTCCAGAAGCGGTAGCTAGTGAGAGCCAACCACTCACAAGTGCACCTAAAAACCAGAAGAAGACTGTCCCGAAGAAGGAGAAAGGAAGTTACTTTCGCCGGAACGTAGGAAGCCTGAATAGGCAATATCAATGAGGGTTTGTGCAGATTCTACAAAGAAGAGGAAGAAACACCGTTGTACCTGCAGGCTTACTATCAGGCCACGTTGCTTCACAGAGGTAGGTGCTTCGGGACGCTCAACAAAAACTTTTACCGCTGGACCCAGCAAAAGTGCTGTTGGAGGCGTTGAAGCTAACTGCTGGGGTACTTAGCTATAGAATTGGGGAAGTACAACAGTTTTGAAGACGCAGTACAATAGTCACCCTCAAATAATAATAATAAATCAAGGACCAAAGTGGGTATTGAACAGCAGATCAGAGGCGAGCACTTATACCAAATACCAAAATGAGACACACTTTTCGCTATTAAAACACAGTTAAAGTACAAGTCTATACGTTGAGAATAACAGGAACAGTAACACAATGTACTTAGATGATATGTCCTTGAAGATGGGCAGCATAGTAAACTAATAGAGTAGCAAAAGCTAAAGAAAAGTAATACAGCTTAATAAATTTATGATTGGGCTGCCAATCATCAAAGGAATCTACAAAAAATTGTATTCACTTTTGTGGTACTACCAATATGTATTTTCAAATTAAATTATTCTCTCGCACTCACTCATTTTATTTCTAAACTCTTTATCAGTTTACAAATGTTGAATTAATATGTAGAGAGAGAGAGAGAGAGAGAGAAGGCTAAGAAAGCCGAAGAGAGAGACCGATGCAGGGAGGCAGGAAGGATTTTTAATTTAAATGGGTTCTATTTAACTCGCTTTCATCTTCAACAACTCTTTAGACTTTCCGAGTTTCTTATTCAATAGATGTTTAAACCCCCTGACGGCAACCACTTTAATGGAAACTTATATTAATGCATTCATAGACACATTGATGATAAATGAACTTCATCAACAGTTCATCATTATTCGGGCTGCAAGTTACTACGTGATGTAGTGAAAGAGAATAGTGGAATCTACGGCTATTCAATGTGGGAGCTCTTAAATAAGATTACAAATATATATACATATATTGAGTATGTATTTATGTATTTACATAAATACACACTGCACGTACAAATGTTTTCTACAAAACATGTTTCGAACATGTAGCGGAAAGTTCCAGTCCTTTTTAACAACTACAAAGAGAATTACTAAATTTTATTTACGACGAAATGTCATTACAACAACTGCTAAATACCAAATATAATATATATATATATATATATATATATATATATATATATATATATACATACCAATTAAATGAAACGATTCCACAAACTAAATAAACTGCGCAGGCTGGCTGCGGAGCGACTCGTTTCTATCTTCCTGATGACGAGGACATCGAAATGTAGTGAGTTTCTGTTTCATTTCTGAGTGTTCTTTGTGTCAATATACTTTATATATATATATATAATCAAAAAATCCTTAAAAAATCAAAAATCAAAATGAAGAAAAATAAGCTTGAGGCCTTCTAAACTATCTCATCAAAGAGCTACTACAAATAAATAAATAAATATATATATATATGAGCAAACCACAATTTGAAATGGGGAAAAAAGCCCTGATGGATCAAATAAACTATGAATGCAAGCCCTGGTCCGGGAATAACGGGCACTTTTCCCTCTTCGAAGAAGGACGAACGAAATCACTTGAACCCTGCGGTAGTCCATAAAACTATAAGGCGAAGGTAGCTGCCTGCCTAGTTTGAACCGGGTACGCCTGTGGCAACATTATTGGTCTCCAAGCGTCGCTTCGCAAGTGCACTTGGTGTCCCTTTCTCAACTCTCCTGATGACGGTTCAACCGAAAATTAGAGACAATGTGTTTTTCCTTAGTTCTGTGTTTGTGATTCATCGTGAAACGTTTGTTGTCCTTTTGGATCGTTTTCCTGTTTACAATATATATATATCTCCATTGATACACATAATTATTGTTTCGAGAAGTAAAATGGTTCAAAAAGTAGTAAAACATTCAAGAATAGCTAAGAAACATGTATTGAACAAAAGATGTTCGAACGTAATATAAACTTACACTGTGGTTCTCTGTATAAACATGTATCAAATAGCAATACACATATGCAAAATAACTTATTCAAAAAAAAAAGAGAAAAAAAAAAGAAAATCATATATTAACTGAGATCGTATAAAAGTATTGATTCATTTTTTTTTTGTTAGTTCAGCAACTTTAATAAAAAAAATATGAGCGAAGGTAAAAAAAAAACGAAGAGAACAATATGGTGTTTGAAAAGAGGGGAGTAAAATTTAAATATTTTCTACGCTCTATTGCAACAACTAATTTAATTAAAGTGGTAAAGAAATAAGTCGATTCAGCATTTTAGAAAAATATGAAAACAAGGGTCTATTAGGCGGAATCAGAGGAGGTGGAGGAGGTCTCAGGATTCAGAGTTTGCCTTCAGGGGAATCAGAATTTCACCAGGGCACTTTACGGTGATTGCCACACAATTGAATAAATTCAGCATCCTTTCCGGATTTTTTATTTTTATCTTAAAGCACTCTTTAGAAATTAGCATATAATTGATTGAAAAGAGGTTTGTAACAGGTTTAAAATGCACAACAATTACGAAATGATTATACAGTATTAACTGTAGAAATAATTATAATTAACAATTTCTTAATACATTTAAACATGCAGTTCATACCTATGATAATGAACAATAAATATTTAGCGCTATTAAAGAGATTCCATGAATTCGTAAGCTATAAATGATATTTATTCTATAAATCTGGACATAAACATCTTCAAGAGGAGTTGACAACATTGATACATTGGCAAAAAATTATTCAAAAGTTTCCATTATTAGTACATTTATGTTGAAGCTATCGGAGCATACAATGTGTTGGCTCCTTTTTTTGTATGACAGGAAATGTATTGTTTTATTAGCGTTTTGTTGTTCTACATATATATTCCATTATTTACTTCAAGTTATAACCATTTAGTTATTCATAAGAAAAGCAGCTATAATCATTGCCATCGCAAATACTTATAAAAAAATTAAAAGTCGTCAGAAATTTTTCGAACTGATACACCTTTTTCAATAAATAAGTATGTAGAAAAAAACACATAACTTAGATTACGAGTTGGTTTTCTTTATTTCATTTACTTTTATTTTACTTTGTATATACATATTACTTTTATATTTACCTTAAGTTTCTTGGCTACCTCTATTATTAAAGCAGATAAATTATAATTTATTTGCCTTTCAAAGCAGGACATTTGTTTTTTTTTTAAAAACTTTTCTGAAATATTGTCGATTGTTTGTTCCTTTCCTATGCCCACTATTTTAGGCTTTCACCTTTAGTGGTGATCTATAAGGGAAAGTGTAAATCCTTTGTTATTTGTTGTCGGCTATGAATGAGCTACATTATGTGGTTGATTCTACAGCAGGAGTCTTAAAGTGTGCCTTTGTCAAGTTTAAGTAGTAGTACGTGACTTGGTATAGTTTCGGGGCAGACAGTTTCACGCCCCTCCACGATTTCCATTCCCACATACGGGCTGGACTCCAGCAGATGGTGATACTCATTGGCAGGAATTCCTACCGTCACTCTGACTTAGTCACTAGGGATCTTTGAAAGCATTTTCTACAATTTACAAAAATTGTTTCATTGTAATAGAAAAAAAATTGAACTATCACAATTACTATTATTGTTATTATTTAATTATTATAATAATATTATTAATAATATTATTGATTTTAACATTATCTCGTCCTTGTTATATATACAGTGAATATATGGAGAAATATAAATTTAAATTACATTTATAGTAACTAGTTTAAACAATTTACAGTACATAGTGCAAAACGCTGTACAAACAAAATTATAAAAAAAAAGTATAACATATGTACATTTCATAAGGCACGTAATACTTATGTGGAACATGCATATAAATATAGGTGGTCAGGCCTATCTCATAGAAAGAGGTTTCAAATCTCTCGTTAGCTAAACGCCACCTGGTCTGTGCTAGTTATGAGAGCCTCTAAGGTCTCCTGTTGGCTAACTACCTGTACTGAGCATAAATGGGCTAGAAGGGGTGGTATCTAATCGCCCCCCGTCTGAGGTCCCGTCAGGAGCCCAAGCTTCTACCAGGCAAGTACCGTCCAATCAGCTGAGTTCAAGACCCTTTCCCACTGGTAAGGGTTTGGGGTCTCTAGCTCCCTGATATGCTACGCAAACTCCCGAGAAGTTACTGCTTCTCACACAGCAAACACAAGTATCTAACCAACTTGGATGATAACTAACAGCCACAACGATTCCAACCTCAGTTGGCGGTATGGAGAGAGAACCACTAAATGGACCCCCACCGACCGTTGTACCGACTTCTTTTAAGAGTTCCGAATCAAACTCCAGACCAATGGTCCTACTGAACCTACTCGGCTATAAGAAGGTCAATGGTCTTTTTAGCCCCTGGTTCAAAGAACCTGTGGATAAGCCAATGCAGCTTTCGATTATAGTTGCATGGTTCGACTAGGGGCATACGTAATAAGCATATAAAACAAATACCGACATATCTAGGTGTGAATGAGAAATACGTTACTGAGTGGGTAAATTGTCATCCATTATTACCACCTCTTGAACCAGTGCCTACACGACTAAAAATAGAAAAACGCAACATTGAGCGGAGTATAACAAGCACTCAGCAGAGTACATTAATAGACAAGAACAAAAAAATGAAATTATCTCGACCAGTGGAGGTAATACTAAATAGATTAAGCACTGTATTTAATATTTTAGTTCAAACCTGTTGATATGGCCATATCATTACCATCTGGAAAAACATATTTTGTTCTGTTATAAAAATAGTATTCATAAAAAAATATTTCATTAATTTACCTTAATGATGAATCATGTATCCAGTGAAGTCCCATAGATTGTCCACGATATTTGTCATCGACGAGCTATTTAAACGGTTAGTCATTTGATTTAGATCTGCCACAGAAACACAGAAAATCTTTAGGGCTACTGGCCAAGGTAATATAAACATTGGCAACAGTTCACAATATACAACTGTTTTTTTTTTGTCAAAAAAAGAATGAACTGTGGATTACTATTTGTATCGAAGACGAAAAAGAGAACTAACCATACTGATGTAAGATACAGAGGACTGCAGGCACATCGCATGACACGACAGCCCAAAACAAACTCCTTTATTACAAAGATTGAACTGAAGATCATTGTATCAAAGAAGAAGAAGAAAAGAAAGAGAGAGAGAGAGAGAGAAAAAAAAGGCAACTGCAAACAGAACAAGACAATAAGGGAAATCATTCCTGCTCTCCGGGAAGTGCATTACAGAGATGTACTTAGACAGAAGTTGACTCTAAGTCTCCTAATCTACCCTAAATAAAATAACTATGTGACAGCAGATACACAACGGTGCTTTTTCTTCTTTTTCACAAAGAACTCCCACAGAAATGTAATAGCAAAGAATTTTCAGTACACTATTAATTACAATTGTAGTCTCATATTAAAAATCTATCCTTTATAAATTGTTGTGTTACTTTATAATTCAAGCCAAGAATAAAAATTAATTGTTTATATAATTTAGAAAGTGGAAAAATAAATATATTAGTTAACAGTAATACATTTTTGTTGAGTGCTGCTTTCAACAGGGAATCGTAATGTGTTTGAAACATTCGGCACTAATAGTGACAGTTTTTGAAATTTTCATGAAAGAAAAAATACATCAAATATAAAACAGGATTAAAAATAGGTTCATTAAAGGAACATGAATTGTGTAATTTAAAGAACCGAATGGACATAAAGATAAGTCGAAGAGAGATGGGTGATTTGAATTGGAACTGGTCTGATATCAGGCCGAAGGAGAGAAAAAGAATTGCTTTGCGGCAAAGAAAATGCTAATAGTGGACCTCGTAAGGGGGGGGGGGGGGGTATTGGATGGAATTGTGATAGGGAAGGGACTAAAGGTAAGATACTCATCGGTGTCCCGTGGCAGGAGTCTACATTACCTGGAAGGGGGGTCTGTTATCTGACCTCGGTCTCTCTTTTTAGGTTCAGACCCTCAAACAACATACTACTTCTATCTCTCAGTCGTGCCCAATGTCTCGTTATGCTTACACAACGCTATTGCATTAACTAAACTGATCTTTATCCCACTAAACAAACTAACTACCGCACTACTTACATTATCAATAACCAAATAAAAACACTGTCATAGCAACAGAACAGTGTTCTCATTTCATTCCAACTACTGCATTCTAATAGTTTAGAATTATATACAAATACTAGCTAATAAACGAAACACGCAAACGACTGGCTACCGTGTATCCATACCTCTACTCCATTACCATTGCTTATATTATTCAAATTTTAAATTCAAAATTTTTTTTGGTTATATTCATTTTTAATACATTTGCAATACTGTCATCGGCGTGCACGCAAGACATTTGCTACCCTGGCTCCCATTTTGGGAATATACTAATAATTTTATTTTATTTAACATTATTCAGGTGATAAATAATATATATTTAATTTCAGGTCTCTATCTCTACGGGAAATGGGTGAACAAACAAACAAACAAACTCATGAATTTTATATATAGAGATTATTATACATAAATTATATTACTCAAATGTAAAGAATAATGACCACGAATAAAATCGACTTTGGGACTTTGATGGTTTTACAGGAACACACCAAAATGAAGGGGAAACTTGTCATTCAGGCGAAAGTCCGGGTGAAGAATATTTAAAAGAGGCGATAGGTTTTTGTCTTCATCGGTTGTAAATGAAGTGGTAGATCAATAGATTTCTACTAAATCATGTTGATATTGATATTTCAAAACTATAAAATATTTTTGACTATAATCCTGGATTCCTGAATATATGTGTATATATATATTCTAACTAAGTCGAATAAAGTTTTTGTTCTTAAGTGAGCAGTGAACTAGACCGAGTACCGAAAGGTCATAGTTGAACAAGTGACGACCATATAGAAAATGTCCTTCATTTTATAAGAAGTAACCTTGTATTTGGAATGGAATAAAGACTTAACATGAAGTAAATTTCTAGCTTAGATTTTCTTTATAGTTCAAAGAAGTTCAAAGAAGAATTGATGAAAGACACTCAATGTAATGTATATTCATGCATAGTGTAAACCAATCTTTCGCTCCTGAATAGAATACCTGAAATATATGGATCACTGGAAAAGATATATAAATTTATTACAAAGCATAACGGGAAGATTATTGTTCTTGTCGGGGAATGAGAACAGAAAGATAACTATACTCATTTAGGAAATAGAGGACTGCAAAGAGAACCAACGAACGCACATCCCACAATAAAAATATTCCTGCTCTGCAGGAAATGCACAGAGACAGATTTAGCCAGAAGTTCACTGGAAGTCGCCTAAACCACCCCAAATAAAATTACTATTTGGTGCATGAATTTAGCTCTAAAAAGCAGTGCAATTTAGCTTTAATTTATTTTGACACAGTCCCTAAAAGTTGAGATTATAAGCGTGTTTCTTTACTCTGTGTTACTTTTCTTCGATTTTAAACTCTTATCCCAAGCAGATATCACTGCGTCATATCAGAAGAAAAAGAGTTACCATTTGAATCATATATAAAATATAATGCCAAAAAGTGTGAATAAATATATACTTTTTCTCTTCTCGAGATTTAGTCAGGGTTAGTAAGTAAACATCACTCCTTTAGCAATGTTTCGTCTTTATTTTAAGATATTCTCAGGGCAAAAAACTATATACAATGGATAATTATCTTATCTACGCAACGTTTACGTTTAAAGGCCGGTAACGGGAGTGTGATTTTTGAGCCTAGAAATAATACACCTATATATATGTATATACATAGATGTATTATTTCTGATATAGGAAAGAAGACAGAAAGTCAGTACATAACTCATTTCGATATTTCCACATCCGTCGTCATCGGAAAGAAGTGAGAAGTATTCGCGTTGAGAAGTAAACTGCTACTGAGTAGTAGTTACTACTTACTTACAAATTACTACTTATTACTTACTACTACTACTCAGTAGCAGCTTGCTTCTCAACGCGAGTACGACGGATGTCGAAATATCGAAGTGAGTTCTATAGTATATACTATCGAATATAACTAACATAAAGTTATATTTTAACATACTATCGTATATTATACGATTAAATTTTTATATGTGGAGACTATTTCATTAGCGTTTTACCCTACAATGAGTAAATACCACATAATAACTGATTGCACTATGTTAGAATTAGAAACCTAAAATATCTTTTTGTACATTTTCTGGGAGAACATTTGTTCCACTCACATGCTCCATTTCTGTAAATTCTCTTGCTTTTTTATTAGCACTAATAACCAGCTATTCAGCTGTACACTGTCCCATATTATTTTACAAACTTCAGAACAATTGGCAAAGTGATAGTGTTGTACATTAAAATGTATTTGTCAATAAGAGCAAAGCAATTGAGAAAGGATTTCGAGAAGGCCCAATCAGCAAGCGCAGGCTAATGGACTTGATTGAGACATGGTGGTGAAAGCGGCGGTTAGTGAATCTATCAAAGAGCAGCAACTATTCAGAGGTAATGGAGCAGGGGCCAAGTCCTCCACAAAGCCACCCCTCCACGCAGCCCTTACCAGCGACCCATTTATTAACACCTACTTCCCCTCCCACACTTTCTTACCCAATTTCCGAATTCCAAACAAATTTCATTCGACTCGGTAAATAAAATAGAAATTGGCGTTAAAAGGCTAAATAAGTCTTCCTCTTGATTGCCTTCAACTGCTGTCAGTAGCATGCACCGAACGTTTAGGCAAAAACTAGTTCTCCATCGAAAGTTATAGTCATTATAAAATACAGTCATTAGAATTAGAATACAGTTATAGTCGAACTGCTGGTCATTAACATACACTCATCGTATAGATCAAAACTAGTTTTCCATCGAAAGTTATAGTCAACTGCTGTCAGTAGCATGCACCCAACGTTTAAATAAAAACTAGTTCTCCAACAAAAGTTATAGTCAACTCCTGTCAATAGCATACACCCAACGTTTAAACACAAACTCGTTCTCCAACAAAAGTTATAGTCAACTGCTGTCAGCAGCATGCACCCAACGTTTAAACAAATACCAGTTCTCCAACAAAAGTTATAGTCAACTCCTGTCAATAGCATGCACCCAACGTTTAAACAAATACTAGTTCTCCAACAAAAGTTATAGTCAACTGCTGTCAGTATCATGCACCCAACGTTTAAACAAAAACTAGTTCTCCAATAAAAGTTATAGTCAACTGCTGTCAGCAGCATGCACCCAACGTTTAAACAAAAACTAGTTCTCCAATAAAAGTTATAGTCAACTACTGTCAGTAGCATGCACCCAACGTTTAAACAAATACTAGTTCTCCATCAAAAGTTATAGTCAACTGCTGTCAGTAGCATGCACCCAACGTTTAAACAAAAACTAGTTCTCCAATAAAAGTTATAGTTAACAACTAGTTAATTTATTTAGATCACAACTAGTCGAAAATTGCATTTAACTGCTGTCTCATGCACTCACATAATTAGAATACAACTAGTTCTCATCAAAATTTAGAGTTAACGGCTGTCAATTACTCATAATTGTAATCTAACCTGCAAGAACTTATTTAGACCAGTAGTTCTTCATCAAAAATTATAGTTAAGTAAATCATTAGTTGTGCAATCCGTAATTGTGTGGTATTTAATCATTCTGAGGTAAAATAGATAAACCAACAAAAGTCTCCACACAAATGGAGTTTTATTCAACGCGTTTCGAACACTTTGTGTTCATCATCAGGAAGACACCAAGGATGTGGTACTGACGGGTTGGTCCAGTGAAAACAACTAGTAGTACAACATCCTTGGTGTCTTCCTGATGATGAACACAAAGTGTTCGAAACGCGTTGAATAAAACTTCATTTGTGTGGAGACTTTTGTTGGTTTATCCATTTTACCTCAGAATAGTTAAGTAAGTTGTAGGAAGTTACAAATAGTAATTTGTACTCAATATATTTAAACTATAACTAGTTATCTATAAAAAATTAAAGCTAAGTGCTATGAGTAGTATCCAATCAATATTTAGCTAATAACTCGTTCACCACCGCAAATAATAATTAAGCGCTGTCAACAACATGGACTCAACTAGATTTTCATAAAAAATTATGGTTACATACTGTCGGAGGTAAGTAGCATTCAGTCAAAGCTTCACTATCTGTCCATCTTGTATAATCATTTCACTACTTGGGTAAACAGAAAAAAAAAGTCGCAAAAAAATCAGAATAATTTCAATGTTTTCCTTATATACAAATATTTAAAGTGTTAATGGGCTTTATTTGTATCAACGATTTTTTGAATTTCTTTGAGACAAAAATGAATGAGTTTGTCAATGTTTAAGTAATGAATATAGCAGATCCTTATTTACTTGAACTAATAAATAAACTCTTTAGTTATAACATGACTGTAGTAAAGAGAACTAAGTAACAGATTATAAGTTAACTTAAATGACGTTAGTATAATATTTCAAACTCTTTTCTAGGATACACTTTAGCCCAGCGGGTTCTTGACCACCCCTGGACTGGTAGATTTAGAGTTTAATACCCTTTCTGGCCCTCGATTTATTTACGCCGAAAGTGAATAAATCTGAGCAAGTCATCCTCCGGTGAGGACGTTAAGCCGTCAGTCCCTAGTCTGTACAATGTTAAGTACTCGATAAAGATCCTTCTTCTAAATACCATTGGGTTAGGCAAAATTAAGGATAATTTTATATTTCTACCTATGAAAAAGGTTTTAAATAAAAAACGAAACGTTGGCAATGAGAGTTTAATTTGAGCCTGAAGAACTAACCGAGTCCTGATAAACTTTAATTCTGTATATATTTATACATATGAATGATCAAATTGCAATATGAGTCAAAAACCCAACTTATAGATATGTAGACAAAGAAACATAGAGAAATTAAAAACACACACTTACAGTCTCTAATTTTCGGTTTGAACCATCTTCAGGAGAGATAAGAGATGGAAACCAAGCGCACTGTTACAGAGACTCCAGAGAAGGTCCCCAACCGTATCTGTACCAGTACCCTTGGTTTTCCTCTATTATCTCTCCTGAAGACGGTTCAAACCGAAAGTTAGAGACTGTAAGTGTGTGTTTTTAATTTCTCTATGCTTCTTTGTCTACATTGAACTTTATTTGTCCGTTTCGGAATGTCTTTCAATCGAAAATGTGTATATAAATATATATAAAAAGATTTCACATAAACACGTGAAACAACAATCAATGATCAAACCACAATAAGAAATGGGAAAACAAGACTAAGATCTTTCAATCGTAACAAGCGGTCTTCGTCAGAAGAGTTGGATTTTTGACTCTGACGAAGACCGCTTGTTACGGTTGAAAGATCTTAGTCTTATTTTCCCATTTCTTATTGTGGTTTGATCATATATATATATAAATATATAACACTTGATTATAGAAAACTTCATGAATTTAGTTATAGTGACTAAGAAAAAACGATAATAAAACATTTTCTCTCTCCATTTCTGATTTTATGAAGCATAATTCCAGTGGTATCTTATTTCACTGTGTGTAGAATTAATAAAATATTCAGGTGAAGGAAAAGGAATAAAAGGTACAATTGTTAGCATAACAAAGTATGTGTACGCGAGTTAAACAGCAAGAGAATGGTGGATACCCACATGCCACGGCGGCTATCATTAACAGTGATGATATGGCTGCTAGCCAGGAATAACGATATGGTTGTTAAAGTGTTTTGCCATAGATGTAAAACATGCAAGTAAACTACATCATTAAACGATGTATCATAGTATCACAAAAGTCACAATGTCAAATGTCACAAAAGTATCATAGGTTATGCAAATAAAAACACAGGTTCCGAAGATATCCTTGGTTACTTACTGTAAATTGCACAGATATCCCAAAATATTCTTCTTTACTTACCGTAAATCATACAGGTGCCCTAAGATATACATGCTGACATCTTACAAATATCCTTGGTCACTTACTGTAAATTACACAGATCCTTGATCACTTATTATAAATCACACGAATACACCAAGATAGACACAGTAATTTACCACAAATCACACAGACATCCTAAATATCCATCATCACTTACTGTACATGACACAGATATCCCAAGACAATCTTGTTCTTTTACAGCAGCAGACTTTGACAATTATTGCACCTATAGTCAGTTTCATGAGAAATTAATTTCCCCAACTTCAAAGTTGAGGAATTCAAAGGAATATACAAAACAAAATAAGTTGATATGACCAGTAAAAAAACAAAAAAAAACTTTGTTAAATAAAGTAAAGTAATATTGGATTTCTTTTAAAGTAATATTTGTCGAATCTACATACGACAACATTCAATGTACAACATGATAACAATTATAAAATAAAAATACATAAACTAATGCTTGATAGTTATTAGGAGTCATTTAATTATAACGAATACATCAAAAAGAGAAAAGGATGAGAGAAACGTGAAAAAATGTGATAATATTCCAAAATAACATAGCATTCAGTTTTTCGTCGTCAATAAGGTTGAAAATTATGTCATTGCCTTTGCTTGTTTACGACCTCGTATTGAAGGGCGTAAGATCCGGTAATAATCTACTGTGAAATACTATACTGAAGACATCCTTGGTCCCTTACAACGAATAATACTGATGGCCTTCAGTTTAATTTGCTCGAATTAAATCAATTTAACCGAATGGTAGGCATAAATTTCCTCTTTTGAGCAAAGTCTCTTTTGGGAAAGTAGAGTACCCTTAGAAAAGAGGACCCTCAGCCTTTCAACTGTAGATCATAACAAATATTTAAAGAGAAATCTTTCTGAACCTAACTTAAAGGGCGGGGGGTCAGGCTAGCTCAGTGGTTACGTGCTCGCCTCTGAACTGATAGGACCGGGGTTCAATCCTCACCTGGCCCTCGATTTATTCACGCGGGAGGTGAATAGATCTGAGCACGTCGTTCGAATGAATTTGAAAATTCATTCATACATTTTAATATGACCTAGTTGATAGTATGGGTACTGTAGTAATTCACACCTAAAAAAAAAGTTGGTTAGAACTTTACCTGTGAACCTTAAATTAGATCACAAAATTAATCAAAAAATGGGTACTCCTTTGAAAAGCCTTAAAAGAACCGATGAGATGGATGCTCATTTACAGTCTGTCTATTAAAAGAAAAAAGGAAAGTAGTACTTAACTGGTATTTCTATCGTTAATACCATTCCTTTTAAGCCAATAATGAAAGGGACAAATTCATAAATGGTTGTCAGTCCAGACGGTGATTGAAATTGTGCAAAATGTTTTCTGTTACCCTAATAGACATTGAAAGGGTGATTGGTATTCAAGCTGAGTCGGTGGTGGAATTTTAAGGGAATAAATCTGAATCCGCGGGGGAGTGGAATAACTTCCCCCCCAACCCGCTCACTCTTTGGCGAACTTGTAACGATTGGCCTGGCTCTCAGGGAATACACTTCTAATGGGTTCCGACAACTTCAAAGCCGCTCTTTCTTTAGGCTAATGCGACACGGGTCTTATGTTTCAACACTTGAGTTAAGATTACAAAATGGATGCTTCTTTCATTGTCTTACAAGTATAAATAATCCACCTTTGAGGACATCAGAATGATTATCAATAGTTTTAATAATTCATATAAAAACCTTTTATACACTTATGAATCAATGTGTATTAATCCAAAGTTTGACCAGCATACGATAAATATTGTACCCTATGTTTTAATGAACTTTAAATACAGAGGCAACAACCTCTAGGACGGACAAGATTATATAAAAGTATATTGTGTCATTGATTTTAATATCTATTAACTAATCATATTGTAGTTAAAAAACATTATACAGTGCTGGTGTACTATGTGATCAGCATACCTGCTTCTGTCTCTAGACTCTGCTTCTAGATCACATACCTTGTGATCTACATTTGCGATTGATCTATATAAACTTTTTCAATCTATCATCCCATATATATATATATATATATATATTTATATCAATGATCAAACTACAATATGAAAAAGGGGAAACAGACTAAGATCTTTCAACCGTAACAAGCGGTCTTCGTCAGAGTCAAAAACCCAACGACTTTCGATATATTGGTCAAAAACCTAATGTTTTCGATATATATATATATATATAATAAATTCAAAACGAAGGAAACACACAGAAAGACACAGACATAACTCACATCGATATTTCGACCATCGTCGTCATCAGGAGGTGTGAAGAGCGAAGAGCGAAGAGTCCCGCAGGAAGGTAGGGCGGCCACTCATATATATATATATATATATATATATATATATATCCTTGAATAACTGACCATATTTTACTGATGTCATTTTCCTTACGACGTCCTCAGTGTTTCATTCCATTAACATTTTAGAAGACTGTGGAGAGTGTGAGAAAAATACTTATCAGATTGGGAGTTTTCGGTAAGAAATGGAACAAGGTTGGTTGAAGATAGAAGTAGAAAAAATAAGAACAAACTCTCTAATGGTAGTACTAACTTCATGGGCGCCAGGGAAAAAGGTAGTTAAGAAAAAAGAAGAGTCACTCCTGCCTATTATAGATCTACTTCGGTGGAGATGTTGGCAGGTAAAACACAGCTTTAAATGGACAGTATCTTCTAGTACTGTTAGTAGATTGTAACAGTGTGGACGTCGAAATTGGCCTCAAAATTTCACATAGTGTATCTAGAGTTTTACAGGAACAAAAACAGTTTTTGATCATGACAACAAACTTCTAAGTATAAAGCATAATTCCGATAACTTTCGCAGAATTCATTTGATAGTAAATAAACAAATCCCTTGAATTGCATCAATTGATCCAATCAAATTGCAATGAAGGATAAGAAATGAAAACAGCTATTGTTACATTTAACTGTTATAAAATTATAAAAATATTACATATAATTAATAAATTATACCTTTCTTCAATATTTATTTAAGTTTGCTTGAATTCATGCATTTCACCATTACCACAGAGGTTAGTATTATTAATATTAAACATATAATCTACCGTCTTACCTCGTACACTAGAATTTGCTTGAATTGATAATAATTGACCTAAATGATTTTCCTATATGATACTTAGTAGACCTGGTTTATATGTCCAATTTATAGTTCGATTATCAGAACGTATTCAATTAAATATGTATAAAAAGTGTGTCATAAAATAAGAGATATTTAAAGATACTGATGTTTCAATAATAAAGAGAATGATTAAAAAGGCGTTGGGAAAGCGTTGGAGGATTTTGGTTGAGTGAAGGAAGACAGGCCAGCGGGTGCGCGGCTGGCAAAGCGTGATGGGAGTACTAGGAAATGGGAGAGTTGAAGCTGCTACTTACCAAGTTTCTGTTTGGATATTTCATTTAACTGTCTGGGAGACGTTTGAATATTCATAGAAGCCCTAGCAGTGGCCGCTATTATCGCCCCAACAGGAGCCAGCAGCGCTGCAGCTTACCTACACAAAACAGACAACTACGTTAATTCATGCAAATTAATAACACTTGACTACACTTATACTAGTCTCAACTAACAACTAATTTATTTAAATAAAACCTCAAATCAATATTATGTATGAATATAAACCATTCAATCCGCAATATCTCACTTTATTTCTCTTAAGCAAACTTTAATGTATATTGCCTGTTATGCGATTATAAATAAATTAAGATGTTAATTTTTACAATTAACAAGCAATAACTCTTAAGAATAAAGGAGGCAAATATAATATGCAAACAGACAGTATTCATAGAAATCAAAAGCGCATAAGGGCAGATTAAGAGGGTCAGGTATAGTCTAGTAGTAGTCTAATTAGTAATGTACATAGAATTTGAATTTCCGTTAGTACTGTAGATTAACTTGTCTTGTCGTTATTATCGTAGGTTGACTTTTCTTGCCATCAGTACTGTACATTAGACTTCACTTGTCGTTAGTACTATAGATTGAACTTAAATTACTGTTTGTACTATGGATTGGACTTGAGTTACCGTTAGTACTCTAGACTGTACTTGACTTGCCACTAGTACTCCAGATTGGACTTGACTTGTATTGTACTGACTTGTAATGTACTGTGAATTACACTTGACTTGTCGTTATTATTGTAGATAGGATTTGACTTTCCTTTAGTACTGTAGATTGGACATGACTTGACGTAGTAAAGTATACTGAATTTGACTTACAGATAGTCCTAATGATTAGGTTTGAATTGCCGATAGTACTAGAGATTGGATTTGATTTACCGTTAGTACTATAGATTGGTTCTAAGATAGTGCAATCAGTTATTTTGTGGTATTTACTCATTGTAGAGTAAAAAGCTAATGAAATCGTCTCCAAATATAGAAATTTAGACGTATAAACAACGCGTTTTGATATTAAATTTCTATATGTGGAGACTATTTCATTAGCTTTTTACCCTACAATGACTATAGATTGGATTTTCTTTGCCGTTAATAAAGTAGATTGCACTTGACTTGCTGTTAGTGCCATAGATCGGAAGTCCGAGCATGACTGTTGTCGAATAGAGTCGCCAGGTCACATTTGGCGAAAGCCATACTGTAGACTTCCCAAGATGGCTTTCCTCCTTAAGAGGAAGGTCTACGATACAAAAACATAAAGATCTCGAAGACGAGAGTTAAATGTCCAAAAATAACCTAGTGATGGACTGGAAGCAGAGGCTATTGGACAAAGAAGTCAGCAAAAGCAGGAATACAATCCTGGTTGAAAGATAATGAAGAAGAAAATGAAAAAATAAAATATTGGTCATCATTGCAGATATTCATTTGTTAAAGAGACACCAGACTTTCTGAATTGTGGACATCATGAGCTTTTTAAAGCTCATATGTTATATGGATATTCATATGTTAAAGATACACCAGACTTTCTGAATTGTGGACATCATGAGCTTTTTAAAGCTCATATGTTATATGGATATTCATATGTTAAAGATACACCAGACTTTCTGAATTGTGGACATCATGAGCTTTTTAAAGCTCATATGTAAAATGGATATTCATATGTTAAAGATACACCAGACTTTCTGAATTGTGGACATCATGAGCTTTTTAAAGCTCATATGTTATATGGATATTCATATGTTAAAGATACACCAGACTTTCTGAATTGTGGACATCATGAGCTTTTTAAAGCTCATGATTGTTAATCATTAAGTCTATTAAAAACTAAAAAATAAAAAAAATTAACATAGAAAAAAATAAATGTTCCGTATTTAAGATACTTAAAAATTAGATCGAAAAACAAAGCATGACTGCCTATATTAAACACAAATAAAGGTAATCAGATAACATAATTTAAATCTTGTTTCAGGCAAAATTACAGTATCTTAAGATAAAACAGAAGTAAAATGTAATTAAGTTATGCTAAAAAGGAAAATACTGTAAAGTGAAAATTCAAAAAGAAAATATTACTTGTAATCATCAAAATGAAAATCTAATACAAGGAAAAGTCATGTTTTGAAAGGAAAGATGAAAAGGAGGAGTCTTTAAATGAAGTTAGGAAAAAAAAGAAAGAAAATCAATAGAAGAGAAGAATAGAATGAAATATTAAATAAAGTGGGATGGGAAGGGGGGGGAGGCCATCAGTCAGAGGTGAAAGAGTGGGAGGGGGGGGCGACTGGGCAAGCTAGAGCGTAGTCATTAGACTGCAGACTGTCTGAGGCATCAGTCTCCGGAATAACTAATCCAGCACATGCGTCCATTAACTTACACTTAGGTATAATACAAACAATTATCATTTACATATGCATTAGTAGACAAAGAATGAATCGAAACAAATCAAATTTCACCCATCAATGGGAGAAATTGGAGCCTGAGTTCGTTGATGTGGAATATCAATTTACTGTGATATTCACTCATAAAGGAAAGAATTATGGATACAAATAAATCTTATGAAAAAATAACGAAACGTTTCAAACATTTAGTGATCTTCTTCAGGTAACATGCAAAATACAATTACAATGAGGCATATTAGTTTAAATGATACAGTAAACACCTTGATATCAACAATTCAAATAAAATTACACAGAATCTTATCGGGAAGGTGGAGAAGGACAGAAAGGAATATGAACCTAAACGACCAACGATTCTTTCCGCGCACTGTTGTGCACGTTGTATTAGCAGTTCCAGGTCAGGGACCTACTACTGCTGAATTACTGTCCTGCTGTGGTGGTGGGGTCAGTAAGTAAATGTCTGTACTTTTTTTTTTTTTTAATGTGGTTTGTCCGTTTACGTCATTTCGTGGTCGTTTGGTCTCATTGTGTCCTGTCTTGTCAGTCTTTTTTAAGGATTTGGCCTTCTATTTTAATAACAGCTTCTAATATGGATGTGTTTGGGGAATTATTTGGGATAGGCTTTGGATAAGGGGGTTTGGATGGGTTGGAATTTTCGTGTCCTCATTGGTCACCAGTCTACTCGTGAATTATCATGTGAACCTGATAATCTAAGTATTTCTTCTTTAAAAATTTTAACATATTTTAGAAAATTTCATCGAATATAATTCGTCAACTCAAAGTCACTAAATAAAATATCTTGGGAAACTGTCAATGCTTTTACCGCAGAATAATAAGATCATATGATAAAATAATGAATGAACAGTTTAAAGAGTAAACTAAAAACAACCTGTTTCTAACTAATTTTTCTTCACATTTTCCTCAACATCTCGTCTCAAAAAATCATAGCTTTGAGAAAAAAATCGGTACCCTCTCTCTTCTAAATTATAATTATTATTCCTATATAGTTGCTTAAAGAAAGATCACTATAAATATAATCAATAAAACATAAGTAGGGTTACAAATTTACATTTAAATAGTGATATTTATCAAAACTTAATTTCTTTTTAGTTTTTTAACCACAAATTTTAAAAAACATCTGAGGTATACGACTACGACATTAATAAAATCTTTTACCTTAATTCTTCTGTCAGTTTAAATGAAAACTTAGTGGTTCCAAATTCCTCCATTTGTACAGATAAACTGTGAGACATTTATTTCTCACACACAATTTTCAGTTGTTCAACTTTCATTTAAGCATAGTTTTGTTATTGTTACGATACCTAGTTTCCCAGATTCACAATTCCTTCCCATCTCTTACAACCGAGTTCTGTTCCTTTTTTACTGCCCATCGTGCATACCCGCAGTCCAACCTTGGCATCCCCCTACCTTCTTATTAAGAAACTATGTAATTATACTTAAATTGTTTAAATCACTACTTTTAAGTTAAGTAGTGAACTTAACTTAAAAGTAGTTAAGTAGTAGTTAACTTAAGTACGTTAAGTGAACGTAATTTAAATAGAAAAGAGATCCTGAGCTACTACAATTTTTAAAAAGAATTACAAAGAAGAATTATTGGTTCTCAAGTTCCCATACATAGCTCAAAGATCGTCCCTTTGTGATACCATACAATAGATATTCTAACTGGGAGTCCTAAATAATACCTAACTCACGTTTAGAGTAGACATCTTTAACGAGTACCTGACATCGTCGCAGGCTTAGATGCAACGGTTTAACGTCCTCTCCGAGGGATAGCGTCTCAGATTTTTTACACCTTCCACTTGATTAAATCGCGTACCAGAGTGGGTATCAAACACCGGTCATCTGAGAGTTCAGAGGCAAGTACCTAGTCACTGGGCTAATCTGGCTCCCATTACTAATTTTACTGTTTACCTACAATAACCTAATATACCACCCCATTAAAATTGTTTTTAGAAATAACTTGAAGAAGAATACCATGTAATCGAATCGGATAGTTCAAATTTATTTTTTTGAAGACTATTGCCTCTAATTTTTCTCATGCCTATATAATAGGAAACGCGTAATGTCACAATCGCGGTCGAGGGCAAAAGTAAACATTGGTACCACATCCCCTCTAAATTATTATATTCCTAAATAGTTGGTTAAAAAAAGATCACTATAAATATAATAATCAACAAAACATAAGTAGGGTTACAATTTATATTCAAATAGTGATATTTATCAAAATATAGAACAAGTCAAATATTTATCATCATAAAATTTGTTTTTACAAATCATTCATGAAATTGAAACATAGAAATACTGAAGCATAGTTAACTTTTAGAAACCATCAGAATATTTTTTTTTTATTTTTCAACATATTAGTTAGAATACCTTAAAAAAATGTATTTCATATGTTAGAAGTTGAGTAATCTTGCTTTCAAAGTAGCAAAATGAGTAATAATCTTTTTCGAAATGTAATAATGGAGTTACTTTCTTGAAGTTGGGTGACTGTGATGTCTGAAGGTTCTCAATTATCTTCGATGTTGAAGGACAATCGAAAACTGAAGGGAGTCAGGCACAGTTAATAAGCTCTCAACCATTAAAGAAATGTCAAACTGTAAGGCTTCAACGACTTATTATTAAACTTCAAAATTGTTTACTATTTTAAAATAGCTTACTCAATAAGTAATAAAATCTCTTACATTTCACGTTCAGATAAACTATGAAACCTCAATAACTTTTCACCTTTTCGTTTTGCAATAACGATTTTGACGTCCGCCTCAGGGACTGTCTTGCTCCCTCTCTTTGCAACGACCCTGGTCACTTATTAATGATGTGAAAGTAATGTGTTGGATCAGACATGCATAACAATCTTAAACAAGAGCTCAACAGCGACTGACTCCTGCATAAGAGCAAGTGCCTACAGGTAAAAATGACTGAACTTCCAAGACTCGTATCCACTAGTCTTATAATACATCTGATTAGACACTTTTTGGAATTTCCGGGTCGACGAACAGGTACAATGTTGTTGGCACATGTACCTGCGGTTAGTACTAAAGACTGGAGGTTCATTACAGTATGTGTCTCAGGATTTATATTGTGGATAGAAAATCTCATGCAGTCCATCCCTTAGTTCACTCCGAATCCTGAACGATGTCAGGTACTTATTAAACATACTTACTCTAATAAACATGAGTAAGGTCAAATTTAACACTAGTGAGACATAGAAAGTCTTGTGCACATAGTTCCTCGGAGAGGACATAAAGCTAACATCCCAAGAATGAACAATACTCTGATACTTATTAAAGATACTTACTCTAATAAACATGAGTAAGGTCAAATTTAACACTAGTGTGACCTGGAAAGTCTTGCACACATAGTTCCTCGGAGAGGACGTGAAGCTAACATCCCAAGAATGAACAATACCTGATACATATTAAAGATACCTACCCTAATAAACTTCAGTAAAGTATTTAAGACTGCCAATTTAGAATTAACCTGAAATGTGGCTCCCTCATAAATAAAAGGGTAATCAAGTATAATCAAAAAGATTGCGTGCAAACTTTTAGTAATAGTAAAGCCTTGAGGAACACATAATGGCTATGAAGTGTATTTGTCAAAAATATTCTTGACTAAGTTAAGATTTGAGGGCCAGGTTAGCTTAGTGGTTACCACTGGGCTGGTAGACCGGGATTCGATCTCCACCAGGTCCTCGATTTATTCACGCGGGAGTTGAATAAATCGGAGTACGTCATCTCTCGGAGAAGATGTTAAGCCGTCGGTCCCGAGCCTGTACGATGTCAGCTACTCCTTAAAGATCCCTACTCCAAATGCACTTGAGTTAGGCAAAATTTAGGACTCCCAATGTAGAATCTGTAGAATCACCGATCAAACAAAAACCGGTAAACGGCTGACGTTATCACCCGCTGGGGGATAGGTTTAAACAATAATAATAATAATAAAAAAAGTTAAACTTAAGACTCCATTAGTAAAATCAACTCTATTTCATAACTAAAATTAGTGCTAAATAACAAATGAATAAAATATTCCACCTGTAGAACAGCACCAAAGATAGAAGGCTAGAAATGAGAGCAGCGTTGGGAATATGTTTTGTTTTATAACTGGTAGTCGTCTTTTATAAGCCATGATCGGGGAAACAGGTAAGTGAAACGACCAGGAACTCTTTCTCATGTGTGGGTCACCATGCTCTTAGCCTAGTGAATGTATTTCCCCAGATTAAATAGTCCGACTATTATATATTTAACAAGATCATCAAGAAGTACAGACAATATTGTTCCAAACAAAATCACAGGAGACCGTAAACGGTTTACGATATAAAATCCCAACAGCTTTATTTATGTTGAGAACATAGGATTCCATTATATCACGAAAATTATTAATTTGATGGGTGACAAAACATGTCACTGATTCCTCTGTAATTATAGCTCGCCTATGGTTTAAAGGATACCGAACCAAAAATTAAGGAAAGTTTCATCCCTTGTACAGCTCGAAAGACCTCGATAATCATTAGAAACATTTTAAAGTATATGAAAAGTGAGCATTAAAAAACATCTGATATAAAGTAAGGCTGTAAAAATATATAACAAAAAACTGCAGCCAACTGAATTGAAGAGGGGTGATTTGTTAAACGCTCTAATCTACTTTTACAAGGGTGCTGTAAGAAGATAAGAAGAAAATAAAAAAAAGATATATTCTTCAAACGTGAGGTAATTTGAATGTAATATGTTTAAATAAATTTCTGAGAAAATGAAAAATGACTGAACAAGTTAGAAATAAAAATCATTGTGTGTCAGACAATGGAGTTAGGGGGATTATAGAAATGTTGAATAATGTTGTTTGTATAACTGAAAATATTTTTCTATGCAAGGAAATAATAGAGGAAAAGAGTTTTTGTTTGATTGAAACATAAGGATAAGTTGATGGGGAATGTAGAGAGATGCAACAGAGGCAGACTCAAGGTGTTTTCGATTGAAGCCATACGTAGTGGGAAAGCTGTCACATTCGTGTGTCAACCCACACCGGTCGAGTATGAATGTCACCCCTGTTGAAATTAATTCCCTTCCCTCAAGAGGTGTGCACTTCTATGTCACAACTAGTTCAACCCTTACCCCACGGCCAGCTTCCATTTGCCACTCCATCCCATAGAATTGCCACATAAATATCTCACCACACGTCCTCTTCCTTCCTCAATTCCACATAAATTAAATTAAACTTGTATACCTCCTTGCAACAACTATAAACTTAGCCAACATTGAAAACACATAAACTAACCAACAAGTTCCTTTCTAGAAACCTCATAATGCCTCCTTAAGAGTATATAAAGCTCCAACCTAAGCATGAATAAATTTCAACATCATTAACAAAAATTCGTTATTGAAAAAAAAAAACTTTTTCTTCAGTGAACAAAAATCACATAACGTGCTAATATACATGTATATGTAATAAAAGTGATAATTTTATTTCGTCACTTTAATAGAATTAACCATATATTCTATTAAATGAAAACAATCAATATTGTTAAATTTGATTGAATTAATAATTAAATATTATTTGAAATAACACCCAATTTATTTCTAAAATTATTAATATGCTGAAGTAAGATATGTAAAAACAAAATACTATTGATTTTACAATTATATATTAGCATATGGAAAACAAAGCAAACACAACTGAATCTTACAGCAAAATAAAAATTTTCATTTAAAAAAAAAAGTAAATCATCTAACCCATTTTACTGAAAGAACCACTTGTGTTTACTTTGTTATTCCATATGTTATTTTAAAAAAAAGGTAATTTACATCAACAGACTTTTGTTTTAAACAACCTTAAATCTGCCTACGAAAATATTTTAAATAAAATGAAATAAAAATAAAAATAAAACTTTAAATAATATTAATCATGAAAATAAATAAATATATTTTTTAAAGTTTCGTCTTTTTACTTTTATTTATGCATCACTTCCTCTGTTCATCACTCTGTTTTTTTTTCTATTTACTACCTCCTTCTTATTTCCTCTCCTATACCTAATTTTAAATTAATTCTTGTCCGACTTATTTTCTGTGACCGATCGCGTATGTGTTCAACAGTCTCTCTACCGGTCCACTTGGTTTCCTTCTCTTACCTCTCCTGGAGACGGTTCAAATCGAAAATAGAGACCGTAAATGTGTATTTCTACATTTCTTTATCTAATAAAACTTTATATATATATCAGTCGTTATCAGCCTTGGAGCGATTCACTTCTTTTCCTGAAGACGAGGACATCGAAATATAGTAGTGAGTTCAGTGGTTTCCTTTCTATGTGTTCTTTTTTAAATTCTGGTTTATATATATATATATATATATATATATATATATATATATATATATATAATAAACTATATTGACACAAAGAACACACAGAAATGAAACACAAACTCACTACTATATTTCGATGTCCTCGTCATCAGAAAGATAGAAACGAGTCGCTCCGCAGGCAGACAACGACTTCGACTTCGCCTGCAGAGCGACTCGTTTCTATCTTCCTGATGACGAGGACATCGAAATGTTGTTGTGAATTTCTGATTCATTTCTGTGTGTTCTTTGTCTTGGAATTTGGTCAGGGTTAATATACAGAATCACCTTTTCGCCCTGATCTATTAACCTATCAACCCTGACCAAATTCCAAGAAGAAGAAAAAGTGTTTATTAGTAATTTTTGGTCAAAAAAACAATACCTTATTATATATATACATATAGCAAGATTTCACATAAACACGTGAAATAACAATCAATGATCAAACCACAAAATGAAAGGGAAAAAAAGACTAAGATCTTGCAACCGTAACAAGCGGTCTTCGTCAGAGTCAAAAACCCAACTGAACACTAGATGCAGAATCATCTAGGAGGGGTTGAGAGACTCTTCCCTCCCACCCTTCTCAACCCCTCACCAGATGATTCTGCATCTAGTGATTCAGTTGGCTTTTTAACTCTGACAAAGACCGCTTGTTACGATTGAAAAATGTTAGTTTTTTTCCCTTTTCATTTTGTGGTTGATCATATATTTATATAAATCACAGAAATTCGTTTTTGAAAAGAAAAAACCTTTTTGATCCGAGAACGAAAAGTACATAACATGCTGATTTAAATTTATATGCAATATAAAGTGTTAATGTTATTTCGTCGACTTTGTATCGGTCGGTGGTCACATTCACATCTCCACTCCTGTGTTCCTTTTTCTTTTCAATCCTTATGAAGCTCATCGAATAGTAGTCTCTGTATATGAAGAAGAAGAAGAAGTATTAAAACAAGAGCAAACCATTTTTCTACAACATCTGTATATCCACCACCTTTCATTATATAATATTTGTTTCTAGAATCAGGTTCATTAGTTGTTTGAACCATATTGAACTTAAAATATGAACTACTAACAACATTTAGACGAATAAACAGTGACTTTTCTAACACTTTGGTAACATAAGGGATGCTTTTCAAGCAATGATAATATCAAGTGACATTGATGTTGAAAAGAAGAATAAGAAGGGATCAAGCCTGTACTGATGACAATGGGACTCACATTCAATACTGTTGATAATGCTATTCATATTTATCTCCTGTATTCTATATTAAGACATCCCTGTAAAGAAATCAATAAATGCAGACAGATTATTGCTACGACTGTTTCCATTCTCCAGTGAAGTTTTCTTTAACCTTTTTGAAGCCAAGGCTCACTTTTTTTCATTCAAAAACCTCCCAATTGAAAATAATGCAAATGAACTATGTAACCTGTATAAGGAATGTCAAGTCTTTCTCAAGACATAATAAATAGGAATCAAATTTTTTTGGAAAAATTTTTTTAAGTTCTTTTATAGCTATTGTGGTATAAGACAAAACACTATAGAAGAACTCTTTAAGAAAGAGGATAGAGAAAACAGTAAGCAATACTGGGATTCAAGGATCATAGACAATCAAAGATACTTCTCAATAAGTTTGAGAATAGGCAAATCTTGTATTGCATCGAAAGAAGCAGGATAATCTAAGGATTTTAACCGGATTTCTAACGGGTCACTGCAAATTTAATGGCCATTTGCCAAGAATGGGTATTATCAATGATGGCTTGTGCAGATTCTGCAAGGAAGCGGAAGAAACACCGTATCATCTGCTAGCTGACTGTCAAGCCACTGTGCTACACAAAAGCAGGTGCTTCGGGACACTCAACAAAACGATAGAAGAACTTTTACCGTTGGACCTTTAACCAGCAAAAGTTCTGAGATTCTTGGAGGCGTTGAAGCTAACTGGGGTACTACAGTACAGAAGAGGGGGAAGTACAATAGTTCTTAGGACGCAGAACCTCAATAAAATAAATAAAAAAATATAAAATAATTTATATCTATTTATTCAGGTTATAAGTACAACTTCATTTGTATTATTTCCTGGCTATCATCTTATCTGTCACACTGCAACCTGTAGCTTGATTGCAACGCTAACTCATTAATATTAAATTGCAAATAAAATTAGTTAGCTGATGTCATTTGCGAATCATTAATAATGCATTGAAACAAAATTGAATAAAGTGAAAAGGGATATTTTCCTGCTAATCACTAATGATGAAATTGCTTTAGTCAATTGTTTGTTGACATGTCTGAATGGATCATGAGATACCAGCTAGCTTACAAAAGCTTTGAAAATAAAAATACTAAAGCTCTATAATGTTAGTTAATTTCCCTAAATACGGTTTCAGTATCCCTTTTTAAGATATTTTATCCTTAATAAAAATCTTTTTTTCTTATTTGAAAGTTCATGAGCAAATAATATGAGCATTGAGGGTGGCCCATTGATTACGTGATTGCATCTGAACTGGTAAATCTAGGGTTCAATATTCACTCTGCAACCAGATTTATTCACACGGAGGTTGAAAAAAATCCGAGTACGTGTTCCCTCGGAGAGGTCGTTGAGAAGTCGGTTCCGAGCCTGTACGGTTTCAGGTATTAACTGCTCTAAATATACTTGAATTAGGCAAAATTAAGGACTCCCAATAGAATGTTGATTCTGTGGTATCACAAAGGACCGATCTTTGGCCTATGTGTATTACTCGTGGGACAGCCACTGCACCTAACTTAACCTAACTGCATTGTAAATCAGGTATACGAGTAACTTACGCCAACACAATAAGAGGATTTTATAATTATTATTTCTACACTATAGTAATATTTTACTACGTATACGTAGATGTAATACCTCTGAAACAGGATCAATTCTACATGAGTTTATCTCAAAAATACAAATACATTGGTACAAAATAAGCGTTAAATTTAAATATACTGGAATATGTAAAGTATTGCTAATAAAGTTGGTACCTGTAAACCTGAAATCTTATTCTTTTATCCATATTATTTGCTATGTTTGAAAATGCATTTAAATAACTTATATAAAAAGGATTTCACATGAACACGTGAAATAACAATCAATGATCAAACCACAATATGAAATGGGAAAACACTGACGAAGACTGCTTAGAAAGATCTTAGTCTTGTTTTCCCATTTCATATTGTGGATTGATCATTAAATAACTTATATTTCACATAACAATGTTTATAAGCCAATCATTAAGTTAATATCAGGAAAAAGGAGATGCTTAGAAAATATGTCGTAGAAAGGATGAAAGGAAAAGCTGAATGTGAGAATAAGGGAATTACAAAGTGGACAAAACGATCTCAAGTGTAGAATTGTACTGGATGAAGAGACGACCCTGAAAGGTCAATGTATTCGAAGAATGGATATGGCTGCGTGGGTCAGACCGGACAATGTCTTCAGCACCCACGTTGTTTCTCTCAATACCCAGAGAAGCTTCATCACAGAAAACATTCATCAGTTAGTCAAAGTTCTACCATATCTGATACAAAAACACTTTACAAATATCACATCTGTTCCTCAATAACATCCATGTATAAAAACTGTAAACTGTAACAAAATAAGAATTTCATAAGAGAATGGCAGTGGATAATGTAGTCTGGCAATGAATTCCCAACAACTCATTCATTTGTAAAAATGATTTATCAGTAATTGATGAACACATAATTAATATAAAACTTCATAGTGTACTTTCACTAAGTCAAATATGATACACCATAACGATTTATACAACATAATCACTAATTCTAAAAAATAATACCAACTAACTTAATTACTTAATAATTTAGATCAGTGTTCTCAAACTGAAATTGCACAGAGGACCGAAATACATATTAATAAAAAGTACGTGTAAATAAAAAATATAATAATATTTTTTGTAAATGTTACTCAATCTATCCAAAACAGTAACAAACATAATAGGAAAAAAATTAGTATTTTAGTTAATCAATTTATTAATTCAGAATCTATAATTAAATAATTTAAAAAATAAGCCCAAAAAATATGATAACCCGGTCTTTTTATAAATGTCATACAATCTAACGAAAACAGAAGGTTAGGTTCGATTAGGTTACAGTGGTAGTCATACAAGGGAACACACTTAGGCCAAGCATTGGCCCTTTGTTATACCACACAATGAAGATTGATTCTACAGTGGGAGTCCGAAATTTTGCCTAACTCAAGTGTATTTAGAGTAGGGATCTTTAACGAGTACCTGGCATCGTACAGGCTCGGGACCGACAGTTTAACGTCCTTCTCCGAGGGATGACGTGCTCAGATTTATTCACCTCCCGCATGAATAAATCGAGGGTCAGGTGGGGATCGAACCCCGGTCCTATCAGTTCAGAGGTGAGTACGTTAACCATTCAGCTAACCTGGCTCCCAACGAAAACAGTAACAAAAGAAATTAGAAAAAAATAAAATTTAGTATTTTATAAAGGTAATCTATTTACAATTCAGAGATTCTAATTAATAACTATGATCACAGATTCAGTTAGATTTTGTTTTGACTACTGATCTCACTTCGTTTTAAATCAATAAGGACATCCGTATTAGGCTTGAATGTATTAGTAGATCCAATCTCAGAAGTGCTTGCAAATGTTGCATCACTTAGACGTCATTTTAGTGAAGACTTGTTAATTTTCACGACCGGGAAAAATTCTTCACATACATATAGACTTCAAAACATTTTTAAACACCTCCTAAAACTATAGAGGAGACAAGTGCCGTAAAAATATTTTTTTTAAATTTTTTTTACGAACTAATATAAGTTAGTAAAATATGTAAACGCAACCAGTGACATTTTAGGGAATAATTCGTGAATTGAGTCAGTAAAAATTCCACTGCTCGCTGGTTGCAAAAAAAAATACGTTTTGGGGCCACGTTTCTGAGATCTTTGATTTAGATGAATTAATGTTGAACTCCAAGATCAGGGGTGCTCAATATATTGATCATAAACTGCCAGTAGGTGGCAAGATCATTGGTATATCTTATGAAGATAAACAAATTAACATCACCCTATAATTCAGCCCGTTGCTGGTTGGTATACAGGACGACCAGTCGAATGAATTCTGATTTGTTTCATACTTAGGTCACTTTTCAACTTTCAAAGTGGCTGTAAGAGCAGTAAAGCTGACAAACTAGTCTGTAAGTTGCCTTCTACTCTATACTTTTAATTTTTTTTTTTAAATTAATTAAAGGTATAAAAATGTGTGGGAAGACTAGATCGGGTAAGAAGGAAAAAAAAACGAATCACTTTCATATCAAATGGGAACAGAAGGTTTTTTCACGATGAAATACTACAAACTTCATCATAAATTGTAAGAATCCTCAATGTTTTAAAAAATAAACACAGTATGTAGATCATTGCGAGTTTGTTTAATTTATAAGTACTCCAATGCATAACATGTGTGAGGACCCCCGACAAAGATGCTACTGTCTACCTACTTTCATAAACCCATCTCTTCCAGCCATCCTTTATGCCCAGTTTCGTCTGTAACGTGAGTCTATTCGTTCACTAAAAAATAATTCCTCCTAAACACAGAATAGGAGGAATTATTAACTGACCGAGTCCTGATAAACTTTTATTTTGTTTCTACATCACGGTCAATACTTTTATCAGTATTTACATATATATTGAATTTACGGCCTATTGTTTTTTTAATTAATTTCTTGGATAACTTTCCAAAATCCCTTAAGAGTCTTTTAAATTCACCAGTAACTATGTACATCAACTCACCATAGGTTTTGTTTTCAATGCTTATATTTCTTTCGACGTTTCGGTCGTCTTCGACCATCTTCAATGTGTAAAACGTATATAAATTATCTTAAAAACTATTGAACACTTACATATAACACTCTAATTTCATAATGAACAACTAAATAGAATGTAAACATTTAAACTGGCCGGTTGGTATTTCCATTTCATGTCAGCATGAAATATATATTCGAATATATATATATATATATATATATATATAAAATAAATTCAAAACGAAGGAAACACATAGAAAGACACAGACATAACTCACATCAATATTTCGACCATCGTCGTCATCAGGAGGTGTGAAGAGCGAAGAGCGAAGAGTCCCGCAGGAAGACAGGGCAACGACTATATATATATATATATATATATAGGTGTGTTCTCTAATCGGGGTTCGGTCAATTTTCCAGGATAAAAAATCAAACTCTCGTTGCCAACGTTTCGGTTTTATTTAAAACCTTTTTCATAGGCCTACAAACAAAGGATAATAAGAAATCACATATCCACATCAAACATATACACAATATGAAAATGGATTGTTACAACTCATGAATATTACAAGCAGAAATATTTCAGAGATACATAAAACAATATTACTTACAGAAGTAAGAATTTTTTAACTAAGAAAATGAAATTTACATTATTTAAAGGAACAACAATGTTAGCCGGACAAAACCTTCGACTAGACTAATAAGATAACATTACAAATAACCTCAACACTGTTCACTCAAGGGAACTAAATAAATCAAATTTCACTAAACCTCAGCACAACACTCCAGAATAAATATTACTTAAATTAGTAATATCACTTCTATGATTAATCGAACTTAGATCCTTTTTAATATATAACATCTCAAGTGTCTTCCTTCTTTGCTCATCTTTTTCTTTTTCTATTATAGTTGTATCTTCAAAATCGAACGTGTGACCTTCGTTTATTGCATGCCCAGCTAAGGCTGTTGCGTTACTTTTATTTGTTCTTATGGAATAATTATGTTGGTACAACCTTTCTTTGAGAAAACGACTAGTTTCACCATAGTAACACTTGTCACAGTCTTTACATTTGATGGCATAAATGAGGTTACTTTGTAACTCCTTCGGTATTTTTTCTTTCAAATTTGAAAATAAAGATTTATTTTTTCTTTTATTATAAAATGCCAGTGTAACTTCAGGTACGTTTCGTTTGAACACTTTTCTAATTGATTGTGATAAGCCCTCAACATAAGGAAATTTGAAATACTTCCTATTTATAACTTCCAGTTCAGCATGATCTTCATTTGAATGTGCTGGTTGCTGTCTTAAATATCTTAACCAATATCGTTCAACTAAGTTCTTCGGATAACAATTTTTCTGTAACAATAATTTCACCCTTTTCTTATTTTCATTTAAAAAACATGGACTACTTATTTCAATAACTTTTTTAACCAAATTTTGGACGCAATTTAATTTTTGGTTTATAGCATGAGAAGAATGGTAGTTCAGGATTCTTGCAGCACTGGTAGGTTTTTTAAACCAATCCGTTAAGATATTGCCATTTTCACCTCTTATAACTTTCACATCTAAGAATGGCAGATTTCCATCTTTCTCTACTTCACAAGTGAATTGTAGACGATTATGAAAAGAATTAAATATATTTAATACATTCTCTTCTTCTCCCTTTTCAATAATTAAAAACAAATCGTCCACATATAATTTAATAAATTTCACCTTCGTACCTAATTTATTGATACTGTTTTCCAATAGTTCAATCATAACTATATTTGCGAGAACTGGTGAAATTGGTGATCCCATTGGTAATCCATATTTTTGTTTATAAATAGTACCATCAAAGGTGAAATACCTTGCTTCACATATAAGGTCCAGTATAGAAAGGAAAACCTTTTTCGACATTCCAACCTGTGAACTAATCTTATTCCACTGTTTATTTACTAAATCAAATGCTAGATCTAAAGGTATATTAGTAAACAACGACTGAACATCTAGTGAAATCATAATTACGTCATCACTTAGTATTTGATTTGAAAGGGCTTGTTTGAATTCTAATGAATTTTTTTACATTCAATTCATTCTTGTTAGTAATGTAACTAAGATATTTCTCTATATATTTAGACAGTTCATAAGTTGGACTTCCAATGAACGACACGATAGGACGGAGAGGAAAACCTGGCTTGTGTAGCTTCACTAAACCATATATTCTTGGTGCTATTCCATTGTAAGATTTTAATTTCGAAGCTTGACGTAGATCTATACATAGTGTCTTCTTCAGTTCATCAACTATCTTGTTTACTTTATTTCGTAATGTTGATGAAGGATCTCTTCTTGTAATTGAATATGTTTCACTATCTTCTAAGAGAGTTTTCATTTTTTCTTTATACTCTTCTTTTTTGATTATCACAGTATTACCAGATTTGTCACTTTTACAAACCACAATTCTCTATGTTCTCTTAAAAACTTATAAGTTTTCTTATAGCAACTTTCTATACATGCATTTTGCCTTTTTAATCGATTTGAAAAATTATTTAATCGGTTTCCGTGGTTTGTAATTATATTTACACATTGGCTTCTAATTGTATCACTGTTTTCCATATTTAGGGATGAAAAAATCTTTTCTAAATCTCCTATAATATCAAATGTAGGAATATCTTCTTTTTTACCAACTTCAATTGCAAATTTTTCTCCTAATGAGAGTAAATGAAGACTATCCCTAGGAATTTCAACATTGGTTAAATTAGTTACAGCCAAATCTCCAGAATAGTCAAAGAAACCTTTACCTTGTTTTAAATGAAGGTTATGCATCTTCTTTTGTAAATTATATTTACTTTTATTAAATATAAACTCTTTAAGACTATTCATTGAAATAATATAGTTTTCTAAAATCATTTCTGGTAATTTACTTCGAGCAAATTCTAAACATCCACTAATAAGACTATTTACACTGTTAATACGCCAGATGGTAACTTTAATTTCAATGTTCAAAACGCCTTGTTTAAAACGATTTAACACTTTTTCCATTTCTCAAGAATGAATTGAATGTAAAAAATTCATTAGAATTCAAACAAGCCCTTTCAAATCAAATACTAAGTGATGACGTAATTATGATTTCACTAGATGTTCAGTCGTTGTTTACTAATATACCTTTAGATCTAGCATTTGATTTAGTAAATAAACAGTGGAATAAGATTAGTTCACAGGTTGGAATGTCGAAAAAGGTTTTCCTTTCTATACTGGACCTTATATGTGAAGCAAGGTATTTCACCTTTGATGGTACTATTTATAAACAAAAATATGGATTACCAATGGGATCACCAATTTCACCAGTTCTCGCAAATATAGTTATGATTGAACTATTGGAAAACAGTATCAATAAATTAGGTACGAAGGTGAAATTTATTAAATTATATGTGGACGATTTGTTTTTAATTATTGAAAAGGGAGAAGAAGAGAATGTATTAAATATATTTAATTCTTTTCATAATCGTCTACAATTCACTTGTGAAGTAGAGAAAGATGGAAATCTGCCATTCTTAGATGTGAAAGTTATAAGAGGTGAAAATGGCAATATCTTAACGGATTGGTTTAAAAAACCTACCAGTGCTGCAAGAATCCTGAACTACCATTCTTCTCATGCTATAAACCAAAAATTAAATTGCGTCCAAAATTTGGTTAAAAAAGTTATTGAAAAAGTAGTCCATGTTTTTTAAATGAAAATAAGAAAAGGGTGAAATTATTGTTACAGAAAAATTGTTATCCGAAGAACTTAGTTGAACGATATTGGTTAAGATATTTAAGACAGCAACCAGCACATTCAAATGAAGATCATGCTGAACTGGAAGTTATAAATAGGAAGTATTTCAAATTTCCTTATGTTGAGGGCTTATCACAATCAATTAGAAAAGTGTTCAAACGAAACGTACCTGAAGTTACACTGGCATTTTATAATAAAAGAAAAAATAAATCTTTATTTTCAAATTTGAAAGAAAAAATACCGAAGGAGTTACAAAGTAACCTCATTTATGCCATCAAATGTAAAGACTGTGACAAGTGTTACTATGGTGAAACTAGTCGTTTTCTCAAAGAAAGGTTGTACCAACATAATTATTCCATAAGAACAAATAAAAGTAACGCAACAGCCTTAGCTGGGCATGCAATAAACGAAGGTCACACGTTCGATTTTGAAGATACAACTATAATAGAAAAAGAAAAAGATGAGCAAAGAAGGAAGACACTTGAGATGTTATATATTAAAAAGGATCTAAGTTCGATTAATCATAGAAGTGATATTACTAATTTAAGTAATATTTATTCTGGAGTGTTGTGCTGAGGTTTAGTGAAATTTGATTTATTTAGTTCCCTTGAGTGAACAGTGTTGAGGTTATTTGTAATGTTATCTTATTAGTCTAGTCGAAGGTTTTGTCCGGCTAACATTGTTGTTCCTTTAAATAATGTAAATTTCATTTTCTTAGTTAAAAAATTCTTACTTCTGTAAGTAATATTGTTTTATGTATCTCTGAAATATTTCTGCTTGTAATATTCATGAGTTGTAACAATCCATTTTCATATTGTGTATATGTTTGATGTGGATATGTGATTTCTTATTATCCTTTGTTTGTAGGCCTATGAAAAAGGTTTTAAATAAAACCGAAACGTTGGCAACGAGAGTTTGATTTTTTATCCTGGAAAATTGACCGAACCCCGACTAGAGAACACACCTATTCTATCAAACGGTCGATATATTATTGAATCTGTTATATATATATATATATATATATATATATATATATATATATATATATATATATAAAGATTTCACATAAACACGTGAAATAACAATTGCCATAAAATTTATATTGGTCAAACTAGTAAATCATTAAAGACACGTGTAAAACAACACCAAATTAACGTAAGAAGACAGGAAAAAATAGTGCCTTATTCTTGCATATAAAAAATGAAAATCATCATATTGATTGGACAGGAGCTAAATTTATTACCTATGAAAAATCAATGTTGTTAAAAAATATTATTGAATCGTCTCTAATTTAATAGATCAAATATTATAAACATTAGTTACGGTCCCTTCAAACTTGATACTTTCGTCACGAGGGCAATAGCATCTTCAAAGAGGGTTGACAGCTAGCGGATAGTTTTTTACTTTTTCTTACTGAACTCCTTTGTTTCCCCAAACATCCCTTTCTGGACATTAGTCCTTTCCTGCGCTTTCACCCTTTTGAAATACCACTCTTCCCTCCCACTCTTCTCAACTCCTCACCAAATGTTTTCTGCATCTAGTGTTCAGTTGGGTTTTTGACTCTGACGAAGACCGCTTGTTACGGTTGAAAGATCTTAGTCTTATTTTCCCATTTCTTATTGTGGTTTGATCATATATATATTTTCTAAGTATTCCGTCCTTATCAATTCTTACTTTCTTTCAAAACGTTTATTTTACGTTAACTTCATTGTATATTTTTTATTCTCCTCCTAATTTAAGTTACATTTCCTTATTCTTTATTAATTTATTTATATATTTAAAAAATTCGATCTTTTTTTGACCATTTTTTTTGTCAAAAAATCCATCTTTTTTTGATTTTGTTTAACATGTCACTTGGCCAGCTCCTATTCCAGTTGAATTCTGTTAGTTCGTAGAATCGAATCTCTTAGTCTGAAGATAGTGAATACTGAGACTGCGGTTCTCATTTCATATAGTAAAAATGTTCATATTTTTTAAAAGGATATAAAACAAATTATATACAAAATTTAACAGAACCTTAATACTTTGCCCTATTTGTTATGTGTTGTCATATACAATGATTTTCATGGAATATACATGGGAGCAAAGAAGTAACAAATAATCACCTGAATTGTGGGCTTCCTGATTTTAAGAAAGAGGTATTTGTCTGATGTATTGTTAGGTCATAAATGAATAATAAAACCAGTAAAAATCAATTTACTCTCATGTGGGTACCTGGACACAAGGGAATACTGCAGTGGACAGGATGGAAAAGTTTGGAGCCAAACAAACTTTCTGCGGTTTGGAGCACTTTTGAAAACACTACTGCTTTATCAAGGATGCAATTGCAGAAAGGAATGTAGCTTATACACTGGGGTCTAATTTTGTCTAAAAAGCTCATTCCAACTGAACATAAATTTCAAAAGAAAATAATAAATCTTTAAAGGAAAGGTTTAAAAAGATATGTATATTGCATATATAAATTAACAGTACATTGTCTTCTTAACTACCTCTAATGCTGAAATTAACATTATACAGCATTCAGACTATGCGTGGAAGGAGTAGAGAAGAAACCGTTAATACATTCTTTTTTGAAGTTCATTAAAGAACTTTAAATCTAAAGTTGATTCCAGAAACAACAAAGGGAAGCAGACCTTTGGACAGATACAGTTGAGGTGGTGAGAAGTTCCACCAGTGATATCCCAAGTTTAATAAAATTTCAGATTTTCTAGATCAATGACTCCAAGTTTATTAAAACTAATCAAATTTTCTTTGTTTTCAAATACCCATACTTATAAGGTTTTCACCTTTTAGTGCTGTTTTAGTGGTGAACATTGCTGCTCATTTATTATTTGGCACCCATTTTAGAAATGAGTGAACCACATACCTCATTAGCTAAAGTAATTAACTTTTGCCTAAGTTAAATGTATTTAGAATAGAGATCTTTAACTAGTGGCTGACATCGTCAGGCTCGGGACCGATAGCTCAGATATAATCACCTCCAGTAATAATAAATTGAAGACCAGAGTGAGTATTGAACCCTGGATTTACCTCTTTAGAGGCGAAATCGTTATCACTGTGTTAACCTGGCCACCACAGGTTATTTCATCAAATGAAATTATTAAATTGATTATCTATGAGTTTGAATATTACGACTTCACGATAGCCACATTGAAACAAAACTAAACTCAACTGATTATAAACGAGTTTGATATTTTTTTCTGTTGTATTTTTTGATACTTCGACTACAATTTCATGTATTTAGAAGTAATTTTGATTTCAGGGTTACTCCTTTAACTTTTTGATTATGTAGCGTAAATCGGGTAGACACCCATTGGTCGCACTCCATAACTTTATTTACTCTTTATAACGACAGAAGGTCCCGTGGCCATTGCCGTTTTAGTCGTCTTTGGGAGTGTGTGGGGATTACTAATAGGGAAAGATCTTGGTAAAGTGAGTTTGGATGAGTCCAGAGTTTACTGTGGAATCATTTGTAACGGTCTTTTGCATAGTCGCGAACCAAGGAGACAAGGGTCTATATTATGTTTACTTACAGTAAAATTTGAATGTAGGTCACTCAAGATTTTTTTTACTAAAATCATATCGACATAACAACTTACAAATGAAAGCAAACGAACATAATTTAATTATTAACTATTTTTAACTTGAACTATTAACTAGTTCAATATGGACTATTTAATTTAAATAGGCACTTTTAAAATATCAGAGAAGGTCCTCCCTCCCTCCCTTAGTTCCTGCAGCTGATTTCAACACAATGTGAATCAGCACTTGCATAATCACCTCCGGCGGCGTCGTGGGCTGAGATGGGCATTCCGTTCCAATTTTATAAAACATAATGGACCATTTGCTCCCGGATCCCTCTGCCCATCACCTCAAACTCATATAATAGAAAGGAAAGAAAACATAATATAATATTACATAATATCGTAAGTCTTGTACCTACAAAGTATATAATACTTTACCATATATATATATATATATATATATATATATATATATATATATATATATATATAAAATAAGATTTCACATAAACACGTGAAACAACAATCAATGATCAAACCACAATAAGAAATGGGAAAACAAGACATAGATCTTTCAACCGTAACAAGCGGTCTTCGTCAGTTGGTTTTTTAACTCTGACGAAGACCGCTTGTTACGGTTGAAAGATCTTAGTCTTGTTTTCCCTTTTCTTATTGTGGTTTGATCATATATATATATATATATATATATATATATATATATATATATATATATATATATAATAATATTCATATAAACACGTGAAATAACAATCAATGATCAAACCACAATAAGAAATGGGAAACCAAGACTAAGATCTTTCAACCGTAACAAGCGGTCTTCGTCAGAGTCAAAAACCCAACTGATATATATATATAACTAAAAAATGATTGATCGGGATGCGGTCAGTTTATTCCACTTTCAATTCAAACTCTCATTGCCGACGTTTCGATTTTATTTAAAATCTTTTTCCAAAGGCCTACAAACAGAGGAAAACAAGAATTTTAATACGTACATTTTTTTTAAAACACAAACCAAAAGAATTACACTATGAAAAAATTAAATACAATCTTGAGTATTAGGATAACAATGACAGAATATTAAAAAAGAGAAAAAGATGGAGTCTAACTATAAAAACAAAGTTAAAAAGAAAAAAAAACTTTGTTTTTATAGTTAGACTCCATCTTTTTCTCTTTTTTATTATTCTGTCATTATACGGTTTAAAGATCTTGGTTTTGTTTTCCCATTTCACATTGTGGGTTTGATCATATATACTGATGTGTTAACTGTGAAACAGGATCGACTTTAGATTAGAATAAGTGGAAGAAGCACTAGGCCTCCACACAAAAGATTTTATCTAATGGTGACTCATTCCGAATGCTTAGTGTTCATCGCCCATGTACATGCACAATATGAAATATTAGTATAAAACATGATATAGAATACAAAAAAACAGCCAAAATATAAACTAACATATAAATTAAAAAGAGTGACACTTTTTTAATGAAATAAAAAGATTGTTTTTAGTTTTTATATTAATTAATATTTTTGTGATTTTTTTATATTCTATTTCACATTTTTTATTCATAATTTATATTGTGGATATAACCTGATCATGAACAGTAAGTGTTCGAAACATGTCAACGTTGGATAAAATGTTTTTGCGGTTCCTATTCTAATTCTAATCCTATCCTATTCTAATCCTATTCCTATTCTATATTATTCTAATCATGAGTAAATGCCATACAATAAATGATTGAATAGCTCGTAATGGTCAACATTCTATGATTTATCATAAAAAACTCAAATATTTTGGACCAAAAATAAAGAGTTAAGTCTTAATATCCTGAAAGAGGTAATGTGTTGCTCATCAAATTGGGGTTCTGCAAAAATGAAGTCTCATTGTTTTATTTCTTATGTTTTAATACATTTCCACGTTAAAATATTTGTAATTTTGAAAGAAACAACTTAAAACAATGAAACAAGTTTTATCAGATTAAATACATTCGCAATTAAAAACAGAAACTCAAAACTAAACTAAAAAAAACACTTGTTCGCTTGTCACCACAACTCTACCTGTTCTTTAGACATATGCCATGATACAGTCTAGTATTCAAATTCACTAAAACACACAATAGTCACTTTACGTCAATATGGTTAAATAACATTTATCATTTATTTAAGGAAAAATAATGTTGAAGCACGGCGTCTATCGGAGAGGATGTTAAGGAGTCGGTTCCGAGCCTGTACGATGTCAAAGAATCCCTACTCTAAATACAGTTGAGTTAAACAAAATTGAGGACTCAAATAAATATACAGTGTTTATTTTGTGGTATCACAAAGGGCCAATCTTGGGCTATATGATCTCTCGTGGGACAGACACAACAACCTAACTTAACTTAATTGCATTATAAATCATGGTATAACTGCTCCAACATTATAAGACGATTTCCTCAAATATAATATATACAATGTACAATACCTTTGCTTACATAGTCACCTCTGAAACAGAATCGACTTTATACGAGTTATCTCAAAAAGTTCATATATTTTATACCAAAAAATAAGTAAGTTTTAATATACTGGATTATGTAAGGTATGCTAATAAAATTAGTATCTGCTCATTCTTTTGGGTATAAAAGGTATCACCCATTTATCAGTATTATTTGCTATGCTTGAATATATGTTTGATACCATATATAAAATTACAATGTTTATCTGTCCTTCATTAGGTTAATATTATAAAAAAAAAAAGTAAATATTTGGGACTGAAGCAAAATGACATAAGCTGAACATGAGAAAGAAGGATGACAGGGTGGACAAACGATCTCAGTGCCGAATTGGAATGGGTGAAGAGATGGCCCTGAAAGGTCAATGTATCTTCAGACTGGTCATACAATAGATTGGAATTGTTGCCTTGTACATTAAACATGATGGAATAACATACAATCTAATGATGCCCGATTATGAAATCTTTAATCATATTTAACGAAGAGATGAAGAAACACATAAACTTATACACATGTGTTTCAAAACTAAACAATTGTGCAATAGGTAAAACAATCAGTTAACGAATGAATATACTGGACAATTTCATTAACAGGTATTATTATTAAATTAAGAGATAAATATACGAGTATTACCATTTTAATTTTCATTAACTCTCTATATTTAAAATATAAAAAAAAAGAAAATATTGCATTGAGGGTAATCGAATTTTGAGGTACTCGGGGTCCAATAAAAAGAACCCTTGCAAATAATTGATCTCTCCATGTGTGGTGTATGTGTGTGTGTTTCTGTTCAGTTACTATATATATATATATATATATATATATATATATATATATATATATATAAAGATTTCACATAAACAATTGAAATAACAATCAATGATCAAACCACAATAAGAAAATGGGAAAGCAAGACTAAGATCTTTCAACCGTAACAAGCGGTCTTCGTCAGAGTCAAAAACCCATATATATATATATATATATATATATATATATTATTAAAGTAGACGGCAGCTTCCGCATTTACGACTTTTTTGCTCGTTTTTTATAGTTTTCTTACTAGTTTTTTCTGGTAGGGAGTGATTTCATGGAGGAGTTGTCCCAGTTTACAAGAGAATCTGCTGCCAATATACACTAATATATATATCTATATATATATCAAAGTGAAAAACATAAATACAGTCATACACGACTGACTACTATATTTCGATTCCCGTCGTCATCAGGTAGAAGTACTTCTGTGTTGCAGCCATGGCTGATAGCGAACCGCCCAATGCGACAAAAACGCCTGCCCTTTGCTGACTGCTAGAGGTTATATATATATTGAAAAGTGAGTCTTTATTATTTTTCTTTCTATGTGTCACAGTTAATTTTAAGTGTGTATTTACATCAAACCAATTACATGAGTCGGTACCACGAATTAAATGAACGATATTCACAAAAAAAAAAAACAGAAACTCACTACTATCTTCCTGATGACGAAGCCATCGAAATGTAGTAGTGAGTTTCTGTTTCATCTTTGTGTGTTCTTTTTGTAAATATAATTTATATAATATATATATATATATATATAAAAAAAACTTTAAATTACACAAAGAACGACACAGAAAAAAGAATAAAAAGAATACTTACAGAATTCAATATTTCGAACTGTTGTTCGTCATCAGGAGTAGACTAGAAGAGAGGACGAAGTGAGAGAGATCTCCCCACGTCGAAGAACGGAGCGCAAATATATATATATATATACAAGATTTCACTTAAAGATGTGAAATAACAATCAATAACTGAGTTGAGTTTTTTACTCAGACGAAAACGGCATATTACGGTTATAATATCTTTAGTCTTTTTTCCCATTTTATATTTTGGTTTAATCATATATATATAAATATTAATATTCATATATATATATATATATATATATATATATATATATATATATATACATATAAACATTTAAATTACACAAAGCACGACACAGAAAAGAGAATACAAAGAAAACTTACAGAATTCAATATTTCGAACTGTTGTTCGTCATCAGGAGAGTAGACTAGTAGAGAGGACGAAGTGAGAGAGATCCCCCCACGTCGAAGAACGGAGCGCGAATCATATATATATATATACACATATATATATATATATATATATATTTATTTACTCTTCTTTATATAATCTAGGAGGTGTCAGAGCTTATTTTTCTTCATTGTGATTCTTCCTACGACATTTTGTCTCATATACATATCTTAGGTGTTGCTGTTCTGAATACTGAACACTCAGTCACGGCCCAGTATTCAGAACAGCAACACCTAAGATATGTATATGAGACAAAATGTCGTAGGAAGAATCACAATGAAGAAAAATAAGCTCTGACACCTCCTAGAATATATATATACATATATATATAAAGATTTCACATAAACATGTGAAATCTATATATATATATATATATATATATATATAAAGATTTCACATAAATATGTGAAATAACAATCAATGATCAAACCACAATAAGAAATGGGAAAACAAGACTAAGATCTTTCAACCGTAACAAGCGGTCTTCGTCAGAGTCAAAAACCCAACTGAACACTCAGTGTTCAGTTATATTATATATAACAAAATAATAGTTTATCAGGACTCGGTTAGTTAAATTAAACTCTCATTGCTAACGTTTCGGTTTCATTGACCTTTTTCATAGGCCAAAATAAAAAATTTTTGAAAGAGAAAAAACTAACTATTACATTAGAGATTCTTTGGAGAGAAAATAGTTTGTATATTTCAGAAATAAATCTCTAGTTTCAATTAAGACGTGACAGTATCACGTGAAAAAAAATTGTGAAAGAACATTTATTCTGGAAAATAAGAAGTACAAAAAGGATCAATAAAACGAAGTGCATTCAAATGAAATATCATCAGATCTTAAACTTAACAAAAATTAGTATAGCAGTTTTAGTGATGGGATACGTATGACTAATATTTGATTACTAAAATGTAAAAAAAATTGATAGACATTAGGTTTTTTCTACTAATTGTTATTTCATTAATATATCAATAATTATGAGAAATATATTTTTAATTGTTTTCTACGTTTTAAGATTAGGAGATTAAGATAAGCATCTTTGTAAACTGAATTTCAAAAAATCTTTTCTTACTGGTTGCTTGAGTTGTGAAAGGAATGCTCCGTGCAAATTTCATTATTGCTGATATCAGATGTTCCTTATTGATTTATGTCAACTTAGCCTTCCAACCATGCCATTATGAAGCAGGCCAGGTTGACATTTACAAGGAGGACTCCTTTCACCATGTCACAAGAAAGTAACAATATCCTTCACAAAAAAGGAAAATGAGACAGCACTCGTGAATTAAAGAAAATGGACTTCCACAAACTAAATCAGCAGAGGCTACAAATATTATGTTTTACAATCTTTGAAAGACTGATTGTCAACTGATAAAAGAGATCATAATGAATTACAGATGAAAATTGATAACAAAGGAGGAAAAGTAAAAGGAAGGTTAAGAATAATAGGAAATAATAGGTAAGTTAGATAATTAGGTTAGGTTGCAGTGACTGTCTCAAAAGAAAACACATACGAGTATAAGCCGAACATTGGACCTTTGTAATACCACACAGAGAACAGTCTACATTGAGAATCCCATATTTTGCTCAACTCAAAATATTTAGAGCTGGGGTATTTTAATGAGTGCCTGATACCATTCAGGATCCGGAAGGACGGCTTAACGACCTGTCTGAGGGATGAGGTGCTCAGATTTATTCATTTCCCGCCAAATCTACCAGTCCAGAGGCGTGCACGTTGCCACTGGGCTACCAATGCCTCTTACGTTAGACAAGGATACGGAACCAGGTTAGCTTAGTGGTTAACAAACTCTTTAGCGGAACCTTTTTGCTTTGCTTTTATAATGGTTATAAGATTTTAATTTTTTGTGATGTAGGGTCGTGGAAGCTCGCCTCCGCGTGGTCCACATCGGGCGTATCTCGGAGGTTTTGTTTGGCTCCATCCTAGGCTAGAGCTTGTAGCTCCCGAGATGCGGCAAAAGAGCTTTCACGTAAAAAAGGCATCAGTCTGTTTTGTTGTTGTTTTCAGTGATATGACTGAATAAGCTGGGAGCACTAAATAATACCAAAACAGGTTAACAAACTCACCCCTGGGCTGGTAGTCAAGGGTTCGATCCCCACCTGGCACTCTATTTATTCACGAGGGAGGTGAATAAATCTGAGTATGTCGTCCCTCGGAGAAGATCTTAAGCTATCGGTCCCAAGCATGCACAATGTGAGGTATTCGCTAAAGAACCACTTGGGTTAGCCAAAATTTAGGATTTCCAATGTAGAATCTGTAAAATCACCTATCAAACAAAAAGCCGGTAAACGGCTGACGTTATCGCCCGCTAGGGGATTGCTTTAATCAATAAAATAAAAAAAAAAAAAGATAAGAATACTCGTTAGGTGGACTTGTAGATCTGAGTTCGATTCCACTCTGTCCCTCGATTAATTTTCCTTTTTAAGAAGACGTATTAAGCCGTCCGTTCACTCTAAATACACTTAAGTTAGACAAAATTTATGATTCCCAATATATATAATGTTTAGGGAGATGCAATATTTTCTTAAAGAATCAACACTTTCTAGTAGACTGTAAATCCCAACCTAGCAGCAGGAGACAGGTAAAGATAGAGAAGGAAGAAGAGAAATCGCTCAACGGCGATGATTCAGTAAGTTATTAACGACCTCACTTTATTTTACTGGTAAAGATAATATATTCAGTACTCTCCGCCGTAAAACAAACTTGTAATTGTGAATTAGGTTCACCAAAAACCCATTTTTCACCTCTTTCTTAAAATCTTTACTAATTCTTTCTTCGGAATAATAATTTTGAAATCTAACATCAATAGTCCAATATCAATAACTTTTCCTTTAGAAAGCATCCTATCAAAGTCTTATAATATACTTTTGTGCTAATCACCAAACAAAATGCCAGAAATAATTGAGATAAAACACAATTAAAAGCAGTTTAATGAATTTAATATCCATCAAATTAGTTTATAAATTTATTCTAATTGTAATTTGAATCAAATCTTTTCTAATAGTCATTTGATAGTTAGAAACAGAAAGAATCACTAATGACAACAATAAAGTGTGACTCATTATAAATAATTAGATTTGATAAAGTTCCAAAAATATTAAAGGAATGAAAAAGACAACTTCCAAGAACTGGAAATAGGAGACTCACACAATAAGTAATTGACTAGTTCTAAGTAAAATTATTTATCTTGTTTTTTAAACCAAATATAGGTCTTATTTTTTCTTGTTTTTGCTGACAATAGAGAAACTGTCTTGATACAATGTGATATGCAAGATTATCACTTGACAGGGTAATTGTAAATCTCTTTTGCTAAAATAACCTGGTCTGGCACGGGGACTATCTTGTATTCTTTATGTTTAAAGATGCAGTTGGTTCCCTTCTCACCATGGAAATAGCTCCATGTTAAAAAGGATCAACATGGTCTGATTTATCATCGTATATCCGAAAATCTAAGATGCATGATTTGAATCAAATGTAATACACAATAACATCAAGAACAACAACAATGTATTAAATAAAGAACAGGGTGAGTCCTACCAACAAATGTAAGTAAACTTATTTCAATAATTATATTTTAAACCATGAAGTTTTAAGGGAAGTAACTATAAGAAATAAATTTAAAACTTCTATATAAAGAACACTTGAAGCCACTGAAAGGGAAATATTGAAACGTAAATCAACAACTTTACTTTAATTTCGATAAGCCTTATTTCGTTTCTTTTAACAAAATATTGAACAAATTTAAAAATGTTTTCAATTCACTGACATAATGTATTGTAATTATCCTTTTAGTGATATTCTAGATCTTTTATTTAGAATTTTTAGAAATTTTCATTAAGCAGTAAACTCTTCAGAAAAGAGAGGTCGAAGATTCCAATACCACGAATGAGAATTTCTTCAAGATGGTTCAGTATACGACTGCTTGCAGAGTCAACTGAAGAGTGGATAACCTTTTCAATTCTATGACTTTACATGTTACTATAGAAAAAGTTATTCTAGAAAAGCACATTAGAACTGGGTTCACCAAGTTAGTTGTCACGAAGTCATGTTATCTGAAAGTGATTTACAATTCAACTGTTAAAATAAGAGAATTGCAAATCAAATTGTATCAAGGCTATTTATTTGACGTCAGCAAAAAAAAAAGAAAAAGTAAAATTAAATTTCGTTTGAAAAACATGATAAAGCATTTTACCTAGAAGCAGTCAATACCTTATAGAATCAATCAAAACTTATTGTGCCTCCTCTCCCAACTATTTTCAGTTTCTTTCCTAGTAATTGTTCTATTTTTCATTCCTTTAATAATCTCTGGAACAATATTAATAAAATATTTTCTTTGATGGTCTCCATCAAAGCAAGAACTAATAGAGGAGAAAACCACCAAAGCATTTGAGATATATTAAAATAGTTAATGATATATTAAATAATGTTAGATGTAGGGTAAAAAGCTAATGAACTGGTCTTCACATATAAAAATTTAATGGTATAAACGCGTTTCGAACACGTAGTGTTCTTCCTCAGGCAATAACTAAAAAATACAATGTCATCAGAGAGTTATCTAGAGTACAAAATAAAAATAAAATAAAATAAGGAAGAGAATACGAACCTAAGGGTGACTGTCTGTGTTACAACTGACTGGGAATAGGATGGACGTGGGTGAGGGTATAGGGCACATTTGTTTTATATTAGAATTTATATTAGAACTGGGTAAAAACCTCGTAAGATGATCGTGGAGTTCGAGCGCTTTCGGACGTTATCCATCTTCAATCGCAACAAACCTACTGAACTGTTATATAGGGGGTTGGTTATCTGTCAAGTCCACTGCTATACTGATATTATTATTTGATTTTATTTAGTTATTTTATATAACTATATAACAGCTCAGTAGGTTTGTTGCGATCGAAGATGGACAACGTCCGAAAGCACTTAAACTCCAGAATCATCTTACGAAGTATGACGGTTTTACCTATTTCTAATACAAATCATATCAACCTCAGTGGTATTAATAATATGCATGTATTTATATTAGAAGGCAGGTACATTTCATTATTTTTTTTTCCTAAAGGTTAGGCTGAGCCTTTGCATTTGCTCTTAGACTATGTGTAGGAAACATATTGAAAATATAACACACAGAACTATAACGAAATACAATGTATTGTATCCAACGAATATTGGATGTATAGAATGATGTAAATGAGTGCACAAATTTATTTAAATATGTAAATATTTACTAATAAATATGTAAAATAATAGCTTTGCATTAATGCCAATGATGAAATATATAACTGTTAGAAATATATAATATTAATTTTCAAGTGAATATTATATATATTCTAAAATATTAAAAATAATTTAACGAACATGTAACAAAACATCTATATATGTTATAAACAACAGGAAAATATGTCGCATAGTGCAAAATGTAAAATATAATTTTAGCAAAAAATGCTAAATAACTCTATGTTATGTTATCATGTAGTTCTCAAACACAAGCATAAAAGATTGACAGCCATTGCGGGGAATTGGCCAAAAGAGTAAGTAGATTATCAAAATGTTAATTCACGTACCTCAATGGAAGTTTATTTTTTTATGCCTACTAAAAGTCATTGTCGGTTATTGACTTCAAAAAAGTATATATTACTTGTATTCTCTTAAACAAATATGATTTTGAAGATATAATTAATGGATATAAAGGCCAGAAATCTCCAATAACGAATGTTGTTTATGAAGCTAACACAAAAATCGTCAAGCCTTCTATGCTGGTATGGTTTTGTCAAGAATTATTAGTGTATAATTTAGGGTGTTTGGGAACAATTGTTTGAAATTTCTGTGTTTTTGACAAAAAAAAAAAAAAGAAAAAAAGAACTATATGAATGGGAGAGAATGGAGCACGTAGTTGTCATAAGAGAGGGGGTGGAGCAGACAGCGAACAAGTGCAGTATTAGCCGACTAGCTAGTAAATCATGATTATTTGCCAAGCAGTGACGATGGGCCGACACACGCCCTCATCGCCATTTCCCCATGAATATTCATCGGTGCCAAATTAAACCGCCAGTCGCCGATCGTACCATCAATCCTCCCTCACTGTTATCAACTGTGTTCCGGTCGGAAGCGACGCACAAGGGTAAAAATTGTTTGCCAAGAGAAACCACTGGTCACTCCTACACTACCTTCACTTGAAAACAACCCCTCATATCCTCTTTAAGCCTCGCCATCCAGTCAGTTTATTACTCAAATTGTAGCTGTTTTTTTAAATATACAAAAATAAGAAACAATAATATTTGTTTATCAGTTTACTTAAAATTGTTGCTAGTCATTAAAGTGTTGTTTAAAAAAAAGTGTCTCAATGTCCCACAAACTATTTATTTGGGAATTACTATCTACCTTCCGGAAGACTGTCAGGAGACTGGAACAGTTTAATTTTAAAGTTGTGAATGCCAAAGCTGGGTTACATTTCGACAAAATATGCCTCCAACAAAATTTACTGCCATCTTATACTAATGTATATGGGGGCCAAGGCTAGCTCAGTGGTTAACGTGCTCCCTCTGAACTAATAGGACCGGGGTTCGATCCCCACCTGGCCCTCGATTTATTCATGCGGGAGGTGAATAAATCTGAGCATGTACTGAAGATGAAAACCTTCAAACAACAAATCAATAACACTTTACAGACTAAAAAAAAACAGTGCTGAAGATGAAAGTGTACGCGTTTCTAACAAACAAATCAATAACACTTTACATACTAAAAAAACAGCAGTAAATATGAAAACCGTAAAGCGTGATTTTTGAAAAAAAAAACAAACAAAATAAATAGCACTTTTCACCATAAAAAAAATCTGGAGTGGCCTACACTCTACTTTACTATAAGTAACTCAATGTCAAATTTCTTGAGTATATAAAATATAACGTATCATTTAAGCATAACATAAATATCTAAATGGGATATAATTATTAGCATTTCATTCGTGAGGTAGTACAGCTAGTGATTGAAGGACATATCACTTTATAAACTTATTTTTGTACATCACAAATAATTTATTATTTGCAAATAATTTCATTAGTATAACTACAGCAGTAATAACATTTTTGAAAAACCAAAGTGAACATTTCTTGAAACGAAATAGTATCCTACAAGAGAACATGGCTATTGTTCAAATAGCCAGTAGATTTCTTACATCGTTTACTTGATATCCTTCTACATTGAAAATTAATGTAAAATTTTCAAATTTGAAACAGTAAAATACTCTTTTTTTCTCTGAAAAACTTCTTAAACAGCGAAGAAAATGTTGTTTTAAGGTGATTTGTTAATTAAAGATGTACGATAATTACAGTTATTAATCTCTAAACGAAAGATTTATATTTTGAATTATCTTTTACATTTTTGGTTTTTAACAGAATTATTATACTGGGAATTTTATGGCTTCTTAGTATTTAATAAGATCATTTTCCTTCCCCTTTGTCAAATAACATATATACAAATTTTTTTTTAATGAGTGTTATCATTTACCTGCACAATATTATTCCTCTTACATCTCTTATAAGTCAATAATATATTTTCATTTTTCCATTAGAAACATCAATTTTATCTCAGTGGATTCGCTCAAAAAATTTCTAAGTCAATATAAACAATGTAAAAAAATACAAAAAATTCGACAAGTATAGCAGGTGATCTCTTAGTCTAGGATAAACAAAGAGTTTTTATATCGTTCTTGCTCTTTCCCGTAATTGAAACTTCATGAATTTTTTTTTATGAATTGCTAATTTTTTGTTCCATTTTTGGTCAAAATTTCATTATTTTTTAACGAGCCGTTTAGCGTCAAAAAAACATTTTCTGAAAACACAAATCGTACTGTAACCCCCGTTTAGCGAATGTAATTTTGGAAAAAAATATCTCAACTCATTCTCCATATAATGTTCTATTTATAGGCATAGTTTCATTCTTGTCCGTCAAACTGTATGGCTTGTATCGCTCTCACAAGGTTTGAGATTGAATTATAAGTCAAAATTTTTACATTTTAGTGAAAAAAAAATATTTCCTGTTGATTTCAAATTCTGAATATATTTTTCGTTTGTTGCATTTGAAACCTCAAAGATAATGTCAAAATTTCAAAACTCTAGGGTTATTAGTTTAGGAGAAATAAATGTTTTTAAAAAAACGGTTTTTGGCAAAAAAAGTGACTTTCCCATCATGCATAATTCTTCCCAAACAATAGGGATCTTCGTCTAAATGGGGCCCATTTTTGTGTAAAATATCAACTTGATCCATCAAAGATTCTGGACCGTAGCGTGGTAACAAGCAATGCTAACACACGCACCCACCCACGCACCCACCCACCCACCCACCCACCCACACACACAGACATCATCGTAAAAACTTCATAAAACGACTTCTGGGACCTCAAAACATGTAATTCCGTCAAAATCTCGAGATCGAATTTTTTCACGATCACTATACTTTACTTATAGTAAAGTAAAAAATAGAACCATAGATTGTACCTTTAAGTGTTGGCATTGCAAACAAAGAAATGGATAACACTTTCCATCACAAACAAAAACAACATTGGAGACGCCTATAAGTGTTGGCATTGCAAACAAAGAAATGGATAACACTTTCCATCACAAACAAAAACAACATTGTAGATGCCTATAAGCGTGCATTGCAAACAAAGAAATGGATAACACTTTCCATCACAAACAAAAACAACATTGGAGACGCCTATAAGTGTGGGCTCTGTAAACAAACAGCACAATCTTTTTGAAGAATAGTTGGGTATTCAGTTGGAGTAATTTTAGTAAGTATATTTATTTAGCAATGCTGGATCTACTCCTGTGACATTAATATGAAATGAGCCATAGGGGATTTCGACATCCCCTAGTAGAGTGCTGCCGCCCGGAAAGGCATTCCCCTTTTCTACTCTCCACGCTATACCACTACTGTTAGTTTGGTATAATCTATAGAAAGACATTAAATCTATAGAAATACACTACAAAGAGATTTACATATAGATTTATCTTATCTTTAAATATAAACTAAATTTGTCAAGCTGGAAATATAAAATAATGAATACACCACACTTTGATGAGGTTTTAACAAAGATCGTTATCAGGTGCTGACGATGGTGATTTGTCAGGAATCCATAAAACAGCAGGCAACTTGAACCGATTTCTTTCTACTTCAAGAATATTTAGACTATATAAATTGTATCGACACAATCATGTGGGACATTCATGGCTACACTGAAGCCCTGGGCAAACCTGCGGCACGCATGCCGCATGCGGCTCGTCGAGGCGTTATGTGTGGCCCGCGACCTGTTTTAACATCACAACTTTTTATGAGCGAGCCACGAGTCACAAGACAGGATGATATCGTGACTGTAACAAATAACGGAGGATTACGTCGTGTATTCTATCCAATTTATTTTTTTATAATTTAAAGTCATTCTACTAAACCACTTACATGGTAGAACATTACTCCATAAGTATTTGTGATTTTTATTTATACAGCACCTGATGAGCTGCAGTTTCAGTTAACTGATATTCATGAATTGCAACAAAAGTACAATGCTAGGACACTGATTGAAATTTATAACTCCTTATCTTAAGAAAAATATTTATTCATCAAATGTTTTACTGCAAAGATATTCTGGATTTTTGACTCCACATACATCTGTGAACAAAGCTTATCATGTATTAAAATAAACAAAAATAAAAACACATGTTCTAAAACAGATCAAAAATTACAGTCAGTAATGATGACCTCAGCAAGCAACCTCAGTCTAGACTCTAGACTTCAAAATAATATTTAACAACTCTGATAGGACGCATTGGTCTCATTGAGGAATACAATCACATTTAAACTTTTCAGAACAAAGCCATGGAAACTTATTTTGTTTTTTAGTTGTTTTTAATTTTAATACTTTTTAATTTTAAAAGTTGTTTTAAATTTAATACTTTTATTACATTTTTCAAACATTAAATTTCATGTTTATTAAGGGATGCTAACAATGCGGCCGTCCACTGCCCTCTGCCTAACAATGCCACCCTCCAGCCAAGATAATTACCCACCCCTGCTATAATGAATGTAAATTGAACCACACTTCACGCTGTAAGACAATCCAGGAAGGCATTAACTCTATTACAATTGGTGTACCATGAAACATTGGAACTGCTCCTTAATCGAACCAGATTAGAGAAAACCTGTATAACTTATTCTTATTTATATTATTAGAAAATAAACAGACAAGTAAACTGTTTACCTTCACTTATACTGAGTATTTCCATTATAAAGAATCTAACAGAATGTATTCAAATGTCAGTCTGTTATTCTGTCAGTCGATGTTGCTAATTAGTTGGTAATTTTAATTTTGCTTCAATGAAGTCCAAACCAAAGGAACAAGAAATAAATGTTCTGAAGCCTTTCATTTTATGCCATCAAAGAGCAAACAAAGTAAGAAAAAAGAAGTTAACAGAAAAGTTAACCAGGAGAAAGGTAACAAAACAGCTGGAAAACAAATACAAAACTGCCTTGTTTCAAAATTTATTAGGAAAAATTATTGATAAAGAAACTGTTTTGAAACCGGTAAAGAGAAGAAAATGTACAATGAATGGTGATTTTATAGTCTAATAATAATTTTCAGCTTAGCTTTAAAATAGCCTGTGCTCTTATCAGAGGGTTGTAATAGCCGGGTCCCATAGAGGGTGTATCGAGTCAGAGGCTTACATTCTATCTCTTTTTTATTCATTTCCCTCCACGACGTAATAACCAAAAGTCCAAGCGAATCTTTAATTCTTTCTACATTTGATTTTGGTAATTTTAATGAACTAGAATGGTCTGGGTTAATTTTTTCCACTAGTCAACCACTTTCAGAATATGTTCACTATTAGAACCTACTGGATATATTTAAATACGTCAGTCCCTTATTCCAACAGTTAATGTTACATTTAATATTCTAACTTCATTTTTCCTTAATTTTTTTCAAAAAAAAAACATTAACAATTTTTCTTAACAGAAACTAAAATCACTACACAATTAGAATATAGAAGCTGCTTTGTTTTTATTTGGATTGATATACCTTCATATGTTTAGTAGTTTCTAGGAAATAGACATTTTGCGAAACGGTAAAATAGAGTAGTAAAGTACTACTTTACTTAAAATTACTACGAAATTCTCCTGTCATGGTTTTAACAAAATCGTCAAAGGGCAGGAAAATGATTGGCAGGATCTAATTGATGATGAACCAAGAAACAGTACCTGCAAATAGCAATTTTCATTTTTTTCCTCCAGCAAAGCGTACTACCAACAAAATCCTCTTCTTGGAATTCCAACAAAATCTTATTCTCATAACACCAAGAAAATGTTATTCTCTCAATGTCGACAAAATAATTTCAGACAGAAAAGATAAGTTATATTCTAGTACATCAACTAACATATGTGCTATTTACAAGCTTTCAATAGATAAAAACGTTGTTCAATCTCGGTGTCATAAACAAAAATAAGAAACACCATCCAAACTAAGCAATCAGTACTAACATTCTAGCAAAATTTAACTTTGTACACATCAAACTGTTTAACCTGAAAATCTAAACATCAGGGTTATCAACATACCTAGTTTCTTAAATACCCAATTTCTATTTTCAACTGCACATTTCAACCATCCATGTGACCATCTGTTAATTACTTCTATGTAAATTGAACTTATTATTTAGTGTAAATTTTAAGTCAGAATATAGCTACAAAAGTAGGTGAAATATACACTTATGATATACTCGTACATTTGCAATTTCCTCATCTTTAAATTTATTTTTTTACAGTTTTAGAATTATCAAAAGATTTACAACAACTCCTTTTAAACATATAAAAACTATATTTTATTTTTACTGAATTATTCTTTAAAAAAAACTTCATTTTAAACAATATTTTAAAAAATGTTTGACAACTAAAGTCGTTTAAAATATATATATATAATATATATATATATATATATATATATATATTTTTAAAGTAATAAGTGCGGTATGCAATATAATAACACGAGTCCAAGTATTTAAATAATAATATACTTCAGGAAAACGAGAGCTAATAATACATATGCTTAACGGGATGACTTTAGTTTCTGTTCATCTTCAAAAAATGTGAGGTATCTTGCTCGATCGATGTTCTTTATTTCCTGCGTTCTTTGGGACCGTGTTTCTGAAATTTCTATTAGGAGTATCTTGCAAGGTTCAGATGATGCCAGTTAAAAGCTCAACAAGGAATCCCCTTTTCTCAACATAAGGGAATATTTTTCAACATGAAGTCTTGGCTGAAATGAAATATTTCGTTTACCTCTCACCCTTCAACATTCTTCAAATAAGTCCCCTTCCTTTATATTCTCTCAGAATTATTTATACCTTAATGAGTTCAAATTTAATTTCATGCAACTTAATTGATAAAACAGTCAGTCCTATATTGATAAACATTGATATTTTAATATAAATTAACTCCTTTCTAAAATTTTGTTGTTTAAATTTCATATTGACTTTACGTTTCTATTTCCAAACAGGAAAAATTATAGCGAGGCAATTGAGACGGTTAAATCTAAGTGCGGTTGTCTTATCGCTGGGACATTCTGGTATGCAAGAAATGCGGATATTTAAAGGGTCATTTCATTGGAATGTACAGAACAATTCACTTATTGACTGATCAGAAATGAGAGCTCGAAAATCACATACTAACATCCTCATACAAGGAAAGGTACCTCCCAGAATATTCCAATGACACCCTACACATAATTTACGGCTTAAATAGTAAATAAATCAGTTTATATTAAACTATATTTTTCGCTATATATTCAGTTAGTGTGTAGTATTGACTCATAATTGGATATTTAAATAAATTATTACAGGAATAGGTTTAACGGAAACACAGAATCACGTTTCGAATATTTAGTGTTCTTCTTCAGGGTACGTGTTTTGATTTTAGTTATTTTGGAAAATTACAAGAAACGAAGAAAATATTTTAATTTTGTTTTACACAACAAAAGTAATTAGGTTACAAAATATATAAAAAACTTATAATAAATCAAAAAGTAGTCACCAAGATAATTTTTTTTTTAAATACGTCGAATTTTTTTTTTACTACCCAATATATAATATATGGAAAGATTAGGCGAAATGAACATGACTAGTACTTCGTGAAGAGGTTATTAACGATGAGAACAGGCTGCCAATTGACTCTTACAGAAATACCAATAAGTCATTCCCATTCCTTCAGAAAATCCACCTGAACCCTTACAATCAAATCAAAATTCTGTATGACCAACACCATCTCGTTATAACCTTCTCTAATGAAGCTTTTTTTTTTCAAAAAAAAGTTACGAACCCTTTTTTACAAATGAACTTGGGATTATATGAAACAACATATTGTATAGAGAAGTAAAAGAAAAAACGTGATTTTTTTTTGGATTGGGAGACATACTCAAAACAGGAAATAATCCTAAGGGTTTTTTATTTCAATCAACCGTAGTCATGACTAGTTCATATATGTTTTTTGTTGAATTTGTTTAATTAGAATGTTTCTACTTCCTCAATTGGAAAAGTATTACAGTATTTCCAGTTAATTAATTTTCAAATTCTCCGTCTCATGAATATTTCTGCCTCTCTGTTTGTTATTAAGCATGATCATAGCATGAAGGGTTACATGAGGATTAACTCATGTTTCAAACAGAGATTGACACGTAAGTATCAATAATACTAGTTAAACTTTCAAGGGATTTAATTTAGTTTAAAATTTCATGCGTATACTGCAAACGAAACTTTTTCTGAATAAGGGCAGGAATTCGGTCGAGAGATTCATAATTGAATGTGAACCCGGAACTGAAACACAGAAATAGAAAATCACAATAATTTTTCATTTAAAGAGCCCTGCCAACAAAACATTTTTCTTACAATTCTAACAAAATTCTCTGCCTATATTGCATTACTTCTGAAAAAAATGAAAAAAAATTCGTCAACCATCCAATAATCATCTAAACAATGGAAAGGTTTGCATCGAAAAGTAGTAAATACTGAAGACAAGATACATAGGATTCTTCCCTTTCATTTATTATAAAATTTAATCATTGAATTAACTGGAAGTAAAAAAAAAAAGAAATTTTTATTAATTTTTCATGCAAAAACTTTAAAACACCCTAAAACATTCTAAAATGGGAGTATTACCTTTTTTTGAGTAACGATTCTCATCAGAGTCACAAACCAGGTTCTGAACTATAAGTTCCAATAGGTTAGGTTAGGTTAGGTTAGGTTGCAGTAGTAGTCCCACAAGGGAACACACGTAGGCTCAGAATTGGCCCTTTGTGATACCACACAATGGAGATTGATTCTACAGTGGGTGTCCTATATTTTGCCTAACTCAAGTGTATTTAGAGTAGGGATCTTTTACGAGTACCTGACATCCGAGGGAGGACGTACTCACCTGTCGCGTGAATAAATCGAGAGCCAGATGGGGATCGAACCCCGGTTCTATTAGTTCAGAGGCGAGTACATTAGGCACTGAGCCAACCTGACCCCCATAAATGCCAATAAGTCTAGACGTTAGAACCAAACAGGTAATAACAATTTGTAGCAAAACAATGCTCTATAAATTGTGAGCACTGTTAAAAATACCTGTTTGGTGTTTGAAATATACAGTTTTTTAAGTTTTCTATTTAAGAAACCAGAGCCTACTTTAATTTGGAGTTAAACAGTGCGACTAATGGTTTTAATACAATTTTCAGTGTAAGTCAAAGAAATCAAATCAATAAGAAGTAGCCAAACTTTTGAAACACTTGATGATGACAAAATAAACGAAACTTGTAAAGCAGAACTAAGTACTAGTTAAACATCTGAAGATAGAGGGCTGCTTCAAAGGACTTAGTAACTCGAGGTATGACATCTCACAATGAGCTTTCAGTTTATAGTCACCATTAACTATGTATTAATTTGAAGAGAAGTCACTTCAGACTAGGGATTACCAGAGGTCGATAGTCTGAGGAAGGTTGCAACAGCCCTCTTAGGCAGCGCGTGCTGAAGGGAATTCGAATCCCCCACCCAATCATACCAGATGAAAGGGAGGGATATCAAACCCAAAACTGACAACCCCAGTAGCTCCCATTATCATTCTAGTTTGTCTTTCCAGTTCAGTTTCTTTTTAAACAGCATCCCATGTGACCAAAAGTCCTGCCATATTCAATTTTATTTGAAGAAAGATCTTTAACAACTTACTACCTAACATCATATTTTAAATCACGCACTTATTTACATATACAATTCGACATCGGAGTGACTAAAAATGTTTCCATATTAAATTTTATTTCAAGTTGAAATCATTATCGACTACCTGATCGTACTCTAATTGAGCTACGGTTTTTGATGCATCCATTACAAATGGATACTACATTAAAGTGCACAAATTCCACCACATTAAACTTTATTTCAAGTAGAGATCATTAGCGTCAACTTGACAACGTACTATAAATCAGCTACGTTTTGTGACGGAGTCATCTTTTCCGGCATGTGTAAAGGCGATAAAGAGCTGTTTGACGACAATTGAATGCCTAATGATAGTATTAATCATAATATTAACTTCAATATATACTATTCTGAATTGTAGTTTTTGAAATTTAATTATACCAAGTGGAACTGAATTAAGTATTAGAAAAAGTAAGAATAAAGTTAAAATTACTTATTCCAACAATTAAAACATGAAAGCAATGTGAAATGAAGCGGAGATGGGGAAAAAACATCGTGGAAGGCTTTCAGGATGCTTATTTATCAAACGATTTTAATTACTGTTTAAAGATGATTGCTTAGGATTGAGAAGGTGGTAAAATCTTTGTTCTAGCAAGCTTGGCGTATGAGTGGCAGGGAAAGATTTTATAGAAAAGAGATTTCATTAGTAACTGGTGTTTATCTAATTGTGGAAGGGAGTTCGAAGACCCCTTCAAATTAGCCCTACACTTCTCTTCCTGTCCCTTCCAATTCCGTCTCAACCCTCTCGCCATCTTCAAATACCCACTTTTAAAAACACTATCTTACCTAAATCGTTCTAACTATTACTTCTGTTTAAGTAATTATATCAACAGGCAATACGAATTAATAAGCGTTATGCCAGGGCATCAAACAGATGAATAAATAATAACAATTATACTTAACATTCCAAAACATGGAAAAGTCCATTAGGACTTTTCAACCGTTTCAAGAAAAGAACACGTAGAAAAACAACACAACTCACTTCAATGTTTCGACCTCATCGTCATCAGAAGAAGGAGAAGAAGAAGAGACAACGTTGCTGTTTGCCAGTCAAGCAGAACTCCTCTTCTTCTTCACCTGACGACGACGAAGTCGAAATATTAAAGTAACGTTTTATTTTTGCTTAAAATATTATTATACGTGTTTTGACATAACTAAATTGTAGAATAGCTTCATTAAATATTCATTGAATTAGATTTGTTTAGAACTAAACTATCAAATAAAAACGAATATAATTCATCCTATAAGCTAAAAAGGTATTAATGAGTTTATGATTGTGCGCAGGAATTTACTAAAGTATATTTCCAGTAATGACTATTAATTCCCATACAGTTCCTTATTGCAACAATGTATGGTAATGTAATGACAAACATTTTGTTAAAGTATCAAAGTAATATAATGATAGTTAGGAATGCGTGCATCACGACCGGTCAATATCAGAATCTAATAAAAAGTAAAAGCAGATTTCATACTTTCACAGGTTATTCATAAGAATTAATATGCTGTAAGTTTGATGTTGTTCAAAGGCTTTTACTTTTAATGTTGTTCTAGGGTTCAGAGAGCAGCATAAGGCTCGTGCAGTTACCTAATGTACAGGCAGGTAGATTAGAGGCATGATTAGGAGTTTATTGGAGTAATGATCTTTAATGAATGCTTGACATCGTACAAGCTCTGGAGCGCTTTACATCGTACAAGGTCTAGAGCGCTTTACATTGTACAAGCTCTGGAGCGCTTTACATCGTACAAGCTCTGGAGCGCTTTACATCGTACAAGCTCTGGAGCGCTTTACATCGTACAAGCTCTAGAGCGCTTTACATTGTACAAGCTCTAGAGCGCTTTACATTGTACAAGCTCTAGAGCGCTTTACATTGTACAAGCTCTGGAGCGCTTTACATTGCACAAGCTCTGGAGCGCTTTACATTGTACAAGCTCTGGAGCGCTTTACATCGTACAAGCTCTGGAGCGCTTTACATCGTACAAGCTCTGGAGCGCTTTACATTGTACAAGCTCTGGAGCGCTTTACATCGTACAAGCACTAGAGCGCTTTACATTGTACAAGCTCTAGAGCGCTTTACATTGTACAAGCTCTGGAGCGCTTTACATCGTACAAGCTCTGGAGCGCTTTACATTGTACAAGCTCTGGAGCGCTTTACATCGTACAAGCACTAGAGCGCTTTACATTGTACAAGCTCTAGAGCGCTTTACATCGTACAAGCTCTGGAGCGCTTTACATTGTACAAGCTCTAGAGCGCTTTACATTGTACAAGCTCTGGAGCGCTTTACATTGTACAAGCTCTGGAGCGCTTTACATTGTACAAGCTCTGGAGCGCTTTACATCGTACAAGCTCTAGAGCGCTTTACATTGTACAAGCTCTAGAGCGCTTTACATTGTACAAGCTCTGGAGCGCTTTACATTGTACAAGCTCTGGTGTGCTTTACATTGTACAAGCTCTGGAGCGCTTTACATTGTACAAGCTCTAGAGCGCTTTACATTGTACAAGCTCTAGAGCGCTTTACATTGTACAAGCTCTGGAGCGCTTTACATTGTACAAGCTTTACATTGTACAAGCTCTGGAGCGCTTTCCATCGTACAAGCTCTGGAGCGCTTTACATCGTACAAGCTCTGGAGCGCTTTACATCGTACAAGCTCTAGAGCGCTTTACATTGTACAAGCTCTAGAGCGCTTTACATTGTACAAGCTCTGGAGCGCTTTACATTGTACAAGCTCTGGAGCGCTTTACATCGTACAAGCTCTGGAGCGCTTTACATTGTACAAGCTCTGGAGCGCTTTACATCGTACAAGCTCTAGAGCGCTTTACATTGTACAAGCTCTAGAGCGCTTTACATTGTACAAGCTCTGGAGCGCTTTACATCGTACAAGCTCTGGAGCGCTTTACATTGTACAAGCTCTGGAGTGCTTTACATCGTACAAGCTCTAGAGCGCTTTACATTGTACAAGCTCTGGAGCGCTTTACATTTCGGGTGGTACAAAGCTTGAGCGCTTTTTTACATTTCTATCAAAGCTAATTACAATGGATGCCTTCAAAATAGTTCATTCGTGACCAACGCGTCTGGAGCGGCTCTTCAATCATTGTACAAGCTCTGGAAGCCGGATTTGACATGGCTACAAGCTGTGGTACGCTTTATTTTGTACAAGTGTCCTGAAAGAGTTCCTTAGGTACATTTTTCAATCTCGGGAAGAGGAAAAGTCACAAGCTCTAAGTTGTATAAGGATCTGAGAGCAACAGGAATTTTACATGGCAAAACTCCTTCCTTTCTGAGACGCTTTGGTCTTGGGAAAGGTTTCGGAACCATTTATCGCACAATTTTCTGATCCAATTCATTGGTCAAAATGATAACGGAGGTTGATATCAAATTCAACTCTTCCCCGATCATTCTGACTGTCAAGCGTCGATCTTTACATGCACAAGGTTCCGTACCTGTTGACATTTCAATCGGTGTTTACACTTGAAAGCTCTGGCTTCGTGGTTACATTTACAACGCTCTTTCCTTCTGAAATTCCTTTAACATCGAAAACCTGTGCCTTATAAAACACGTTCTCCAAGCTCCTGACGTTTTTAAAAGTCCAAGTTGTCCAAGTCTGAAGCGAATTTGATTCCACACGCTGCTCAACTTTGAGGTCACTTTTTAAAACGCTCAAGAAAAACCATTTACATGAAAACAACGCTACGGACAAACAAATGACTTTGGCAGTTTAGATCACTACTGGAGGCGCATTCACACGTGCACCAGCTCTAAGGCAGCGCTTTACTTGCAACGAAAGCCGTTGCCAGCCTTTTATTTACACTCGTACAAGCTCTGGAGCGCTTTACATTGTACAAGCTCTAGAGCGCTTTACATTGTACAAGCTCTAGAGCGCTTTACATTGTACAAGCTCTGGAGCGCTTTACATTGTACAAGCTCTGGAGCGCTTTACATTGTACAAGCTCTGGAGCGCTTTACATTGTACAAGCTCTGGAGCGCTTTATATCGTACAAGCTCTAGAGCGCTTTACATCCCCATCACAAGAAGGCATGACAAGACTAACCATTTCCCAAATCTAATTGGCTAGGACTTGATGTGCATTGAAGTACTATACTTTAAATTCACAGCTGCTTCTAAAAAAGTCAAAAGGAAGCAGAATATAGGACAGATACGACCCCGGTGACGAGTCCAGAGATGAGGTTCCCAGTTTAATAATATGCCAAATTTTCTAGATCAATCATTTCAAGATTTCGTTTCTTTCTTTTCGAACAATAATACTTATAAGGCTTTCAACGTTTAGTGCTGTTCTAGGAGAAAAATTGTAGCTCATTTATTATTTGGCAGGCATTTTAGTAATGGATAAACCATATTACCTTTCGATATTATACCAGGAGTCCTAAATTTTGCCCAACCCAAATTTGTTTAGAGTAAGGATCTTTAACAAGTACCTGACATCGTTATATGATCGGGACTGGCTACCTAACGTCCTCTCCCAGGGATAACTAGCAGAGATCTTTTTCACCTCCCACTAATAAATCTAGGGTCAGAGTGAGTATGGCCAGAAATTAACACGCAAGTCTTTGCGCTAACCTGGCCCAATTTATGCAGGTTAGTTCGTATGTATGAAATATCCAAAACCCTACATCTGACACAGTTTGATGAATGCGAACTAATGTAAATAATGAACTTTAAAACAGAAAGTTAAACTCTTTAGTACGACTCCTCTAGATGAACAGAAAACGTGGCACAAAGTTGGTTTATCATAACAGAGTATTCATCACATAAACAAGGTGGTAACAGTTTGATTTCTATAGACTAACAATATTATTATGACATTCTTAAAGTTAGCAGTGAAATTATTGTCATTTATCTGATATTTTGCAATTTCAATCAAAACTAGTTCATTAGGTCATATAGACGCAAGCATGACAATAGTTGTTGGGAAGTTAATTAGTATTCGTGGCTTATTAATACTGGAATACTGTATCAAATATCAAGACATTGTCTTTAGATTGACGCAAGACGAAATACTAAGCAATAATTAATTGTTCTTCACCCCCAACTCGTCAAAATAATTAATTTTTAATGGATACTATTAATTGCTTTGCCATTTAATCAAACTTTACTTTTAGGACTGGGATAAACACTTTCGTTGTCAATCAGTGCGATGTATACAGACTCTACTGATTTAATGAGATCTTCGTCACTTTTCCAACAACCCTCTCCACCTCTCCTTAGCAGGCATTTCAATTTATTAATTAATTAATTATACTATTGTTTACATCTATTACTTTAATTCATTTTTGTTTTGTTATTACTAATGTCTTTAAAATTTTTAAGTTAAAAAATTGCCTGACTTCCTTCAACTATTGCAAGTTATGAAATTTAACAATACTATTAAATTATCATATTATAAGAATCCGTTATACATATTGAAACAGTAGCTGTAGCGGTTAGCAGGAATATCCTATTAAAATACTTCAAATATAAAAAAAAAGTTTGATTTCTTACTATCTTTGAAAAAAAATTTTATTTTTTTTTCAATTCACGTATTATTTTACAAAAAATTACCATTAAATACCTATATCGCTAAACCCATTAATAATAATCTGGTCCGGATAACGAAAAAATAACATCCATTGGAAACGAATGGGAGGAATGGATAGTAAAAAATGCCACTACCTTAAGGAAAAAGACTGGGAGACAGTTATCACTTGGTTATACGAACTGGAAGGGCATTTCGGAATATACTTAAAGGATATTGACAAAAAAACCCTTACCAGGAAAGTTGAGTGGCAAGTTTTATAAAAAAAAAAATGAAAAAAAAAATACAACACCTTAGCTCTCAAAGTGTCAAACATGAAAACCATTTCCAAAAACCTTGATTAAATGACACTGATTCAATGAATATAAATTAAAACCAAGTTAGTTTATTTGAATGAAAATCTTTTTAAAGGAACTGCTCGTTAGTGAAAGAAAAAAGTCAACAAAGGATTTTTAAGCCAGATTTTGTTTTTTTTTTTTTATTAAAAAGAAAAGTTAATTAAAAACTCAGTCACGGCTTTACTAATTTGTTCTAGAAGTTCAAGGGACGTTAAGAAAATCTTGGTTTTTTTTTTTAAGCGAATCTAAATTTTTTTGAGGACGAAGGATGAATTCCTTTTAACGATCTGTCAGCAAAAAAAAAAAAAAAAAATCATAAGGATCAAGTTGTAAATTTCATTTTAAAAGGAGCAATTTTGACAGGAGCCTTTTCGCAGATGCAAATTGAATTGAAGATAATAAATTGGATCGAATGGAATAAATTGCTAGGAGTGTCAATCTAAGGTAGGGAAGCGTCAAGGGTTTTGCAAACGGAATAGGGAGAGGGTGAGAGATGGTGGAAATGTCCTCTTGGACGTCGGGGCCTCAGAAACCAAATCGGACTCTTCACAGCTCAACTGTTACCACTTCTATAAAACTCGCGAATAAGTAAAAAAAAAAGAAGAAAAAGTGTATTGTAAACACAAACGTAATCTGCAGTATTCTCACCTCAAATTCACTAAATTTATTTATTATATCTAAAAAAATCACCTGTTATAGTAGTAAACGAAAATGAAATTATATATATAAATTTATAAAACGGGTTGACGATACATAAGACTTGATAAACGGAAAGACGATCCAAACTGGACACAATAACAGTTCAAAATTGAAGATAGGTAGCACACAAATTAAAGAAACACACAAACTCAAATTTTCGGGCAATCCGTCTTCAGGAGAAAAGAGAAAGGGAGACCAAGCACGTTGTAGACGCAACGGCTAGTAACCAGTAACTAGTAACTAGTGTTACTAGCCGTTGCATTTATATATATATATATGCATAGGTGTGTTATCTTACTCTAATTTTAGCCCTGAAGATGATGTACAAATACATCGAAACGTTGGCCTAGGAAGGAGTTTATTTTCTTTTATATGACCTAGCCCTCAATAACAAAACATACAATAGAATAGAAAAGGTTAAGAACAATTTATTGAGATTATATATATATATATTATACATATAATTATATTCTCGATCATTATCTTCTTAGGCATTAAAACATTCTTGAGGTTTTCTTGATCATTGAAATGAAAACCCTTACCAATAAAAATATTAATACAATAAAAAAAAATAGTGAATTACAACAATCTTAATAAAATAGTAAATATTAATATTTTATATGATAATATAAATATTATATTTATATTTTAAATTATATTATAGTTATTGTAAACTTTCACTTTCATAATCTTGAAGATGATCGGTGAGGTTGAAATCTTTTTTTAAAATAGTCCCAGGTTGATGGGCACTTCTCCACGGGGGGACGACTAACCAACCCGTCATGGAACTATGGTAGCCCTAAAACTGAAGACTCAGTAACAATCGGGTACCTGCCCGGCTAGTGGCCAATTTATTACCAAGGTATATAATACAGTTTTTATTATTTTACCTAAAAATCACTTTCTTTTATTAATTTGGCATATATATTGATTTTCACAATCAATTCAAGGAAATCTCACAGCCAGTTTTTATAAGAAACGCTTTCACTTTGACTTGGTGACTAACAAACTACTTTCAACAGAGTAAACTGCTACGCATAATCAAAATTTGCTATTAGATTTAATATTCCGTGACAATTGTCCACATGGATTATATATAGAGCCTTTACTACTACTCCTAAAGTATTGATTGTACAAATAGTAAAATTAAACAGCCCAAATAAATACATTAATTAACTATTAAAAGAGTTGAGTACAAATTATTGCAAATTTTTCTCTTAATGTTATGTACTTGTACTAAAGCTGAAGATAAATTATTCTAAACTTTCGCTTTGAAGTAATACCAAAGCTTCGCTTTGTAATTTCGCTTTGTTGTATACCTTTGGTACATACCGTAGTAAATCTATTTGTAAATTACTCCAGATTTACTTTTTGATATGATGTAAACTGTTGTACTACTGATTAAAAATTATCTATATTTTTGTTTTAATGTAATGTTCACTGTAGTAGAGGTAATTAAAAATTACTCCAGATATTTGTTTTGAGGTAATCTATACTATTGTAAAGCTGAGAGCAAATTACTGTAGATTTTTATTTTGAGGCAATCTATATTACAGATTTTTGCAAGCAAATATTACTGAACATTTTAATGTAATGTACACTGTAGTACTGCTCAGTGTAAACTCTTGATTTCTGTTTTGATGTTAATGTACACTGTAGTACAGCTCAGTGTAAACTCTTGATTTCTGTTTTGATGAAATGTCACTGTAGTAAATTACTCCATATTTAGTGTAAATTACTGTAGATTTTTGTTGTGAGGTAGTCTATATTACAAAACGTTGAGTGTAATTACTGCAGATGTTTCTTTTGATTAATGTAGACAATAGTAAAGTTGTATGTAAATTACTCTAGGTTTTGGTTTTTGAAGTAATGGACACTCGAGTAAACTGCGAATAAAGACTTGAGCCAGTATGAAGAAATGGAAGCGGAGGTAAAGCTTCCACCGGCGGAGATAGCATCAGGCCGGAAGAACCGGCTGAACACGTGAATAATAGAAAGTCCCTCGAGTCCAATGGGCTGCTCTCTTGCATAACACATGGCGATTGTTGCAGTACAGCTGAGGTCTTCAATCACTTCATGTATATCTCACTAACTTGGCGTCCAACTTGTTTTTTTTTTCACCAAACTAACAAAATACCTGGTATCTCTTTAGGAACACGTCTTCGTTTATATCTTTCCTTAAATCACTGGCAACAATTTTCTTTTACAAACTCTCAGAATTAAATCCTTCATTCTTTTACAAGGTATAGATATATGACAGTTTATACTTGTTATTCCCTCCTAAGCACACCAAAAAACAAACTGTTTCAACTTTTACTCCCTTTGAGTTACCCATGCATGTAGAGCCACTAAATGGACGATTTTTCAACTCTGCTATTGCTGGTCTTGGGCAAATATTAATTCAATTCACTACTTAAGCATTCCAAAACTGTAGTATTTACTCACTATTCAATATTCTGAAAAATTCCTCACATAAAGTTGTGGACTGTACAGTTGATTATAAATTACTCTATATTTCTGTGTCATTGTAATATTCACTATACTAAAGGTAATTATAAATTACTCTATATTTCTGTGTCATTGTAATATTCACTATACTAAAGGTAATTATAAATTACTCTATATTTCTGTGTCATTGTAATATTCACTATACTAAAGGTAATTATAAATTACTCCAGATATTTGTTTTGAGGTAATCTACTAAAAATTTGCCTACAAATATCAAATCTACACGTTTTGAACACCTAGTATTTTCACCAAACTAACCTGTATCTCTTTAGGGAAACATCTTCCTTTATATCTTTCCTTACATCAGTAGCAACAATTTCTTTTAGGAACTCTCAGAATTAAATCCTTCAATCCTTTACAACGCATAGACATATGATAGTTATTTCTTTAAAAAATATAATACTTGTTGAAGGAACACTGAAGAAGTGTTCAGAAACTGAACTATGTGTTCATAACAAATTGTTTGACAGCAAAACTACTTTATGCCAAAAATTTTTTCTATAATTTACAACATATTATTACTTTTTTTAAAAGCAGATAATAAGCAATTCCTCTTGAGACGGTAGTTACTGAGATGGTGAACCAGAAAATAGTTCTATTTCTTTAGCGCTTTTTTCCATTATAAACAAGTAAAACGAAACCAAGCACTTATATTAAATGAAAATAATATTTACGATAGAGAAGAGGAAATAAAAAAGAACTAAAGCCTTGGTGTAAGTGTGATTTGTGGGGAGAGAGCCTTGGTTTAAGTGTGATTTGTGGGGAGAGAATCTTGGTTTAAGTGTGATTTGTGGGGAGAGAACCTTGGTTTAAGTGTGATTTGTGGAGAGAAAGCCTTGGTTTAAATATGTTTTGTGGGGAGAGAATCTTGGTTTAAGTGTGATTTGTGGGGAGAGAGCCTTGGTTTCAGTGTGATTTGTGGAGAGAAAGCCTTGGTTTAAGTATGTTTTGTGGGGAGAGAACCTTGGTTTAAGTGTGATTTGTGGGGATAGAGCCTTGGTTTAAGTGTGATTTGTGGAGAGAAAGCCTTGGTTTAAGTGTGTTTTGTGGGGAGAGAACCTTGGTTTAAGTGTGATTTGTGGGGAGAGAGCCTTGGTTTAAGTGTGATTTGTGGAGAGAAAGCCTTGGTTTAAATATGGTTTGTGGGGAGAGAATCTTGGTTTAAGTGTGATTTGTGGGGAGAGAGCCTTGGTTTAAGTGTGATTTATGGGAGAGAGAGCATTGTGTGAGTGCGATTGAGAGAGAGCAATATTGCATAATTAATATTCGATGCAAAATATTTAAATGTTTTCTATACGCAGGACTAATTCAAATTGTCACTAACTATGACTTACAAATAATCATGTAATGTAATGTAACTCTTATTTGCCATAATCGAGTATAAGAAGATTTAAGAGTTACATGATATAAAAATAAACTTCTATAGCACAGTAAGAATTATAAAAGTGACTGAGATCTTTCAGCCAACTAGGTTAGAAGTTTTCCAGTCGATACTGACGAAGGACACCTGGTTTCGGTTGAAAGGTGTTAGTCACATTTCTGATTTCTTACTCTCGTTTAGACGTTGACGTCCTCATATTCGCGGTCTAAAATTAGGACAAGTATTCACTGTTAGTTGCCACAGAAACTGCAACATTTAACGGTATTCCCGTTAAAGCGCATTCTTTCGTTAGTTCGTGAGGATCATCCTTATAGCAAATATGGAACCATCAATAGTGCTCCACTCTTAAAGGAATAGTGTTTGTTAAGAGAAAACTCTTAGCCAATCAGGTGTAATTAATCCTCTAACTAATTTGTATATAATGTTTTATATAATATATATATATATAAAACATATATAATATATATAAACTACATATAGTTATATATATACACTTTTCCAATGAAAATACTATCCGAAATGGACTAATACAGTTCAAAGTACATAAAGAAACATAGAGAAATTAAAACACACACTTACAGTCTCTAATTTTCGGTTGAACCGTCTTTAGAAGAGATAAGACAGGGAAACCAAGCGCACTGGTACAGAGACGCTTGGTTTCCCTCTCTTATCTCTCCTGAAGACGGTTCAACCGAAAATTAGAGACTTTAAGTGGGTGTTTTTAATTTCTCTATGTTTCTTTATGTACATTGAACTATATATATATATATATATCACTCAAAATTCAAAACCGATCCAAACTGGACGCAAATCAACTCAAAAACGAAGAAAAGCAATATATATATATATATATATATATATATATATATATATATACGAAATTGTCACAATAACCCGTGATATAAATATTCAGGTAACTCACCAAAAATGATTGAAGATAATCGCTCTGAGGCCTTTCGTTTCCACGTCATCAGAGTGAATGCAAGTTGTGAATAATAACAAACTTAACAAACTTGTATTCACTTGCACTCTAATGACGTGAAAACGAAATGCATCAGAGCGATTGTCTCAATCATTTGTGGGGAGTTACCTGAATATATATATAGTTCAGGTAGTAAAACGTATGATTAAATGACAAATTTCTCCCTTGTTGATATACTCTCATTTGAATCAGTAACCAACTTTTGTAACAAACACCTGATAATGACCTCATGAAACAACTTGGAAACTAAATTTAGGTAAATATATATTTTTTAACATAAAAGCAAATATATTCAAAATTAAAATAACAAGGAAAGAAATAAGTTGAGCAGGAATAACATTGCATTAATATGTGGCCAGTAGAAGAGAAGTCATCCTTTACGGGTGAAAAGGCCATTGTTGGTGATCAACAAGACCATATAAATGTAAATGACAGGAATAAAGAAGAGTGTTGTGTCAAGTCGAAATGGATTTCTGCTGAATCTAGATGTGAAAAGCGGGTTTGAAAAATTGAACAGACAGCAGGGTCAGGGTTGCAAGAGAAGTTATTATTGAAGGGTTCATACCTATGGGTCTCTATCTTTGGAAACCTTATACCTCCCGAAGAAAAATGACGAACACTATGAACAACTCAACATTTAGTTGTAACAATCATACGTTAAAACCTACACTAATTTTAAAAAATAATAACCCAAAATTGCAGTTCCATTATTTTTAATAATCGTAAGTTGTTATTAGTTTATTTTTTTAAAAAAAAACTGCAAATAAAGTAATTTATTTTTTTAAACTTAATTTTCAAAAACCTAACAGTCTAGGTCTTAATTAATTTACTTTTAATAATCTTAATTACTTAATAGGATTAGTTTATGTTTAACCGCCATAAATTGTGGTTTGTTTACGTTTAATAACTTTAAAATGGGACGTAATATAACCAATCAATTGACTTGTATAGGAATAAGAAGTCATTCAAAAAGCAGTAGCCAATTTTACATCAATCAACTTTTACTTGCCTCGCATCCAGGTATAATTACCTATTCTTCAGAGGTATTAAGAATCACGGTATTTACATATTAATAAGTAGCATGGACAGTTTTTCCTTGCAAGGGGCCAGGTTCAGTAGTTAGTTCAATGGCGGTTAACGTACTCACGTCTGAACTGGTAGGTCCGGGGCTCGATACCCACCTGACCTTGGATTTATTTACGTGGAAGGTGAATAAATTTGAGCACTTCGTCCCACCGAGAAGATGTTAAGCAATCGGTCCCGAGCCTGTACGATGTCAGGTACTTGTTAAAGATCCCTATACATTTAAATATATTTGAGTTAAGCAAAATTTAGGACTCCCCAATGTAGAATCAATAAGTATGTGGCTCACCCATTGTCAAAATGGGTGCCAAATAATAAATGAGAGACAATTCCACCCCTAGAAGAGCACTAAAAGGTGAGAGTCTTATAAGTATAAGTTATGAGCCTTATAAGGCTAATAAGTATAAAACAAAAACAACTTTTTCCTTTTTCCTAGGAATTTGCATGTAGTACTGAAATGTTTGAATTGATCAGAGTTGTTCATTTAAAAGGTGCACACTAAACAAATAAAATAGTTTTTTTTTACTAAATTTAAAAGAATTCAGTATTTTTTTTTGCTTTTGAGAGTATTCATGAAGTATTTAATAAATTAGAGTAAATCTGCAGCATTGTATAAAACAAACAGTCACCTTACTATGACAGTGAAGAGATGGCAAAATATTCAAAGTATTGAATTCAGCAATAGTTCCTTCCAAACAGAATAGGCGATAACAAGGAAACTTTGTAGATAACTAGTGCAATACTGTGAAGGCTGAATATGACCCTACTTTTTAATGGTCTCAAGCTGTGTGTTTGGTCAAACCCAAGCTCCAATTGTGTTTTTTTTTTTAATTTGACTAATACCTCATGAATTTATTTATTGACTACTAACTTCTCCCAACTTAACAAGAGTGAACATGATTTGAAAAATCTCTGATATTTTTGGTGGAACCATAGAGATCCTTTAGGCTTACTTGCAAAATGAGAAAAAGTAGAAATTTACCCTTTTTTTCCGAAATATTGAGGGTGTTTTATTATATTAAATTCTAATGATATAATATTGTAGGCCATCAGAGAGTAAAAACAAAAACTTTTGTTTTACTAACGTCCATCCTTGTAAAGCTTTAAGGCCATTCAGCGTTGTACAAAGAGAAAATGTAGCTTATTTTTTAGATACAGTCATTAAACTGTGGACATCAGCCACATTGTAGGGTTGTCAATTCTACATGGTGTGACCCATAAGAATACAAAGTACCCCCAATATAGTGTAACTTCGGTTACTCACCATCTAAAACATGGACGAGCTATAATACTGCTGACTTCAACAACACAACTTGCTGTTAATTAGAACAATCCACAACCACAAGTAGAATTACTAGGGTCTCTGGATCTGTTGAACCACTAAAATGGACATTAATAATTATCAATACTAGATGAATAAGCATATCTCTATCAATGTTAACTGTTATTATCCTGTAGTAATCTGGTTCCGTAACCACAGTTCATAAACATGTGAATGTACCTATACAGCGACACTTATTTTATTATTTTATTTTCATTTTTTTATTTTTATTATTTGAGGGTGACTATAGCACTGCGCCTTAAAAAAAAAACTATTGTACTTCCCCTCTTCTGTACTACTGTACACCAGCAGTTACTTTCAACGCCTTTAAGAAGCTGAGCACTTTTGCTGATTCCAGTGGTAAAAGTTTTTCTATGGTTTGTTAAGTGTCCGGAAGAACCTGCCTCTCACCAGCAAAGTTGCCTTACAAGTTATCAGCAGGTGCAACGGTGTTTCTTCCTCTTTGCGGAATCTGCACAAACCATCATTGATAATGTCCATTCAGGCTCCTTATGTTTCGGGAGAAAGTAACTTCCTTTCTCCTTCTTCGGGTCCTCAGGTGCACTTGTTAGGTTCCCACTAGTTAGCGCTTTTGGACCGTTTTCGCTTCCGGAGGATGGTCTCCAGATTTCCTTCTCCTTTCAGGGGAAAATCCCTGAAACTCTATCAGTAGTATTTTGTCCGCTCCGGCAGAGCACCGCATACCGGAGTAGGGCTATTTACTCAAGGGGGTCACCTGATACCCTTGAGACTCCGTTCATAATACAGAAACTCCTGTATCACCCATCCTTCGGCACTGATCGCATAACTCCTTAGATTGGGGCTGGGATAAAAGGAAGGGATTTGGGGATTAGGAAGGATGGGAAACAAAGGTGGTCAGGCCCAGCTCCTTATCACCTTCTCCTCCTCTTTCGTTTGTCCCTCCATATAGCAGGTTAACAGGGTAGCCTCGTGAAGGCCAAAAGTCGGAGTTGAGTGTTAAAGGCTATTAGGGGCGCTTAATCACTCCATTACTACTCCTACAGCGACACTTGTAAGAAGAGGTCATTTTCCCCGTGGTTCTTCAGTTTGACCAAAACTTTTAAAATTTCTACCAATAGATGTGATAATCTGTGTTATTAATTATTGTACCACAATTGCTTTAAGGGTGTTAAATTCAGCTCATTATTTGTTAATAATGAGCTCAATTATTTGGCACTCATTTTAGTGATAAGTGACCCTCATTATCGGGTTGATTCTATACATTTTACAAAACACAAGTTTAATATAGCACGTGATACCGTACAGGCTTGGAACCAACAGTTTTATGTAACAATGTGCACATGATTTCCCGTCTGTTATATAGAAAATGTAGTCATGAACTAGATTCGAACCTACAATCTTCAATATCAAAGTAAGTTTGCAAACTGACCCCAGGTATGAGAAAATATCTGTACAGATATTTCTAGAACTCTGCTACTCGTTTTCACCTGAACCTCCTGTCACTTAATGTACAACCAAGAACACACTCATTGGGTAAATGAATAATAAACGCAATCTGCCAGCTTCAGTCATTCATTTACCACAATAACTCAACAAATAACGTACTCTTCAATACTCTGGTCGATAGAACAATACTACATAAACGAACCAATATTATTTTCTAATAACCAATATAATTTCAAAGTAAAATAAGCAATGGCAAAAATTTAAATTTAAAACAAGATCCAAATAATGTTTAAAATAAAAATTGCCTCTCAAAACAAATTAGAACGTAATTAATAAAATACTAAATATTTCATTTCCATTTATATACTATTTGAAACATTTTGACGGAAAAACATTAATAGATATTGATAAAGTAAGGTTCACAAAGCAATATTTTTCAATAAATTATTCATTCTCCAATCAAACAAAGAAATTAAAACTGAATATTAACTAAATTATTAAAAATCACCTGATGGAAACGTCAACGCTTCAATGAATTTCTTACTAATTAAATTGGTCCGTTCGTTTAGCATCATGAATGATTTATCTGGTGCTTTTTTTTTGAACTGCTAATAATTCAACACAATAATCTTAACTGAAGGAATATTGAAATTTCATGTCTAGCTAAGCAATGATTGATTACTAAGTAAAATCTCACATCTATGATAAACACAGTTAATATTATGATAATATATATATATATATATATATATATATATATATATATATATATATATATATATATATATAGCTTCTCGACTACTGGTGGTGAGTTACCTGAAAAATTATATCACTTGCAATTGTGACAATTTTGTATATATATATATATATATATGGCTTTCATATTCTCACCACCCAACTTCCCTTCCTGGGGACGACCGTTTAAAGGGTCGGCACATTCAATGTGAGTCCTAATTTCTGTTTTTCATTCGTGTTTCTCAAGGTTTTTAAAATATATATATATCTATATATATATATTCAAGTAACTCTCCATAAAAGATAGGAGATAATCGCTCTGAGGCTTTTCCTGTATCAAGTTGTCAGAGAGCAAGTGGGTAAGTGAGGAAGAAAGTGTAAGTACTTTTTGGCTACGCCATATACGAAAGGCCTGAAAGCTATTATCTCCTATCTTTTGTGGTGAGTTACTTGAATATTTATATTCCGTGTTATTGTAATAATTATATATATATATGATCAAACGACAAAGTTGGGTTTTTGACACTTGTTACGTTGAAAGATCTTAGTTTTTTTTTTTTTTTAATTCATACTGTGGTTTGATCATTGATTGTTATTTCACGTGTTTATGTGAAATCTTGTTATACAAACAAACACACACACACACACACACACACACACACATATATATATATATAAATATTGATAAAAGTATCGACCGTGGAATAGAAACAAAACTAAAGTTTATCAGGAGTCGGTCAGTTCTTCAGGTTCAAATTAAACTCTCATGAGTTTATTGAGAGTTTAATTTGAACCTGTAGAACTGACCGACTACTGATAAACTTTAGTTTTGTATATATATATATATATATATATACCCAATAAAAATGAAACGATTCCACGAACTAAATAAACTACATGGACATAAAGAACACACTATGTATGACATGTTTTGCTACATTTACTATTTTACAATATTTTTACATTGACATATTTTAACTATACTAATAGTTAAAAAGAACTATAACAAATGCATTTCTTATGGGATTAAAACTAGCTCTCAGAAATGTTTTATCTTCGAAAGTAATATAGATAGACGATACTTCATATAATATCTTCAAAAATATATGTTAGAAATCGAAATTCGGAATTAAACTTCCTAAAAAAAAAAAGAAATTGTTTAAGAATAATAAACATTCATAACTCGGTTGCTATTTCATGGAGAAAGTATCTTTACTATCTGAACAAGGAAACGGTCATAGAAGCTGAAACCATGAAAGTTCGCATGAATGGCCACATAAAACTTCCATCCGAGTGAAGCCTGTTATTGCCTTATGGAAAAGCATGGTAGATGTTAGTAGAGGGTCGAAGAATCACAATTAGTGGTTAGAGAAATAGGTTTCCGAAGCGAAAACATAACCTCACCCAGTCCTCTTGCCACGAATGGCAAAGCACTTGTGGTGCTTCTTACAGGTAGAGGAAATTAATTGCATAATATAATTATATGCTTAAACAAGGAAAATGAGAATAAATTTCTAATAATTAACTTCTTAAATTAGTGCAATTTTCAGAAAAATATAATTAAACAGAGATTAGCAATACACTATACTCACATAATCTAGCCAACAACAAGGTATTTAATGTTGTTTTAGCAATATGCTGCCTTAATTCATAAGAAACATTAACTTTTTTGGATCTCGTTAATTACTGGTCAGGCTTCCTACATATGCCTTACAGTTTAAGAACTAAAACAGGATTCTTAAGAATAATTCGGTCGTCCTCCTCCGATGAGGGCAATGCCCGTTACCCCGAGACCAGGGCTTGCAATGACAGTTAATCTGACATCATCAGGGCGTCATTATGGGGAGTCTTTAGTACCATAGTGAACGACTCATAGAGAGATTGCAAATCTCTCGTTGACTAAACGCCACCTGGTCTGCGTCAATAAGTGTTAGAAAGCCTTTAAGGTTTCTTTATTCGTAATATAAAAGGGCTCGAGAGAGAGGTGATATCTAATTGGATATCGTCAATTGGCAAGAGAAAACTTAGATAACGATATGACTAACAAAATATCACTAAAAGTTCAGTGATGGTAGCCAGAATAGATAAGTCAAATAAATAGCAATTAATAATCAAACAGAACAACAACAACAATAATATTCTTGGTAATCAAGTTAAAGATTTGTCCCTCATTCGACTTTCATGTTTAACAAACTAGATTAGAACTGCAGCCACGAACATAATATGGTCGGATCGGTGCTGTACAAACGTGTAGGGCTTAACGTGCCCATCACCGTCGTACTGATGGTATTTCAAAGTGTATTCAAATATACACAATACTATATAGTATATATATATATATATATATATATATATATATATATACACCAAGTTGTAGAGAAAATAATTATGAAAATTACAGACAAAACTCACTTTCACATGTCTACAGACCTCATCACAAGATTATAAAGCCACTGAGTAGGTCACATCTTCTCTTGAGGACGACGAAGTTCGTCATATAGAAGCGAGTTTTGTCACTTCCTTTTATGTATATTTTCTCTGTTTTTTTTTTTTGAATTATATACATATGATACTAAAATAAAATCGGGAGTCGGTTTTATTGAAAAAAAATAAAGAAAGAATATGACACTGAAGAATGTCAATTTTTTTGACAGCATCCAATCATATGAAGTTTTCTTTATCGTATTTTATGAAAAAAAAAAGAGGTTATAATTTCTTTCTACCTTTATGTCATTCTAGAAACTAAATAATAGTTTTACACTATACACATTTTATAAATTCTTGACATTATAAGAAGCACAACTATAAAACCTTGAGCCAAATAACGGATTTATTAATTTCAATCTTATTACAAATCTATTGACGTCCAAATAAGTAAATTATTTGAATAAATTTCTTTAACAAATTATGATAAAATTATAAATAAAATACAAAATAAATAATTGATACTTGAAGATAAAAATACGTAAATATCCCCACAGTTTAAGAAATATATAATTGAACAAAATAATTTCTTCTCTTATTTCCAGTAAATTTACGAAGAATCTTTCACGTTTTTTTTTAATGTTTTATTGTTTGCACAAGACTAACCACAATTTTTTATTTTTTTTATATCACTGTTTAACAAATAAATCTAGCTTTCTCATTTTATTTTATCTAGCTAGGCAAACTAAAAGTAATTTAATATACAACAAAATTCCTTTTTCATAACCCTACTATTTTACATTCTACTCCATTGTTACTATTATTATTTCCATAATATTAGTATTTTATTACGTTTTTTAAAGTCTCAAACAAATTGACTCAATGATAACTCAAAAATTAACTATATAATTAACTAAGAAAAGTCCACCATTGCTCATTAATAACTCAACAGATTATGTTGATTACACATTTTACTCTATTTCATTATTTTATTTATCAGTAGATGTGCCCGTATTTGACGGGTCTTTTACAAAAAATCAGAGATTATATGTGGTATTCTAAAATATTTTAGATATGATAGAATAGCAGAAAATATCATTTATTAATACAGTGTTCAGTCAGTGCCTCTGTATTCACCACATTAGCTGCCTGTCCTTCAGGTACATAGCAGAACAGAGAGTTGTAAACTCTGACTTGAGCAAGCAATATATAGTTGACCATGTGAGAAACACTAGTCTTACTGACTTGAATGTCTGACGTAGATATAGCAGCTTGCCCTCACGACTTATTTACCGTCATTGCAAAACAAACTTGACGGGAATCGTAATCGTTTGAATTAAAACGGACAGTTGCTTCAGAATCAATGGTATGTGTGGTATAAATGCAGATTCTCCAGTTATAATGCCCCCCTCTATGACATATCTGTGCAGAGCACGAAGTCGGAGTCTTGTCCAGTCGTTGCACATTATTGGGGCACTCAAATTTCGTAAAAGCACTATGAGTGCTCCTACTTTAAGTTTTAACTCATAAGCAGGCAGTCCAGGAGCAGTTACGGAGTTAAGAAATTCAGTTGGATAATGAAGTGCTTCCTCATCACTTATCACTCTGTTTACTGACTTGTAGGTTCTTTCTTCGGGTTGATACAGCGTAAAAACCTGTTTGTTGATTTTTCCTGCCTGTTCATTTGTAGGGGTGATAAAAAGATTTCACATAAACACTTCACACTTGACACTTTCGTCACGAGGGTAATAGCCTCTTCTAAGAGGGTTGACAGCTAGCGGATAGTTTTTACTCTTTCTTACTGCACTCCTTTGTTTCCCCAAACATCCCTTTCTGGATATTAGTCCTTTCCTGCGCTTTCACCTTTTTAAAATACCACTCTTCCCTCCCACTCTTCTCAACCCCTTAGGAATTAAAAGTTATGGAATTTAAAAGTCCATAACTTTACATCTACGTTGAATTTCCAATCCATTCAAACCTTAGCTTTTAAGTTAGACATACACAAATATACTGTCAATGTTTCAACTAACTATGACTAATAGTGACTGAGTTTGTGATAAATTTTTGGACAGAAAAACATACAGAAATTTTTCTAAGGGTGGATTCAGTTTATCTAATGTATAAAACGTAAAGATAACTTGGAATAAGGCAGTTCTAAACAATGTACAGACAAAATCTTTCTTATATTTATTATTATACATTTCAATCAGCGTTACTTATTTAAATTACTTTAATTAATTACTTACTACTTTTTTAATTAATTACTATAATTACTTAGCAGTCATTTACATTTTAAATAAAAAAAATTAAAAAACTAATATATTACTGAAAAGAAATAAGTTATCATGATATAAATAAAATTATATGGATTTTTTAATTATTTTATTTAAGTAAAATAATTTAATTAATTAGAATAATGAAATAAATATTAATAATTCAATCTAATTATTTTATTAGATTTAATTTATGTAATTAAATAATTAAATTTATAATATTATGTATATTATAGAATGACATCACAACTAGATAGATGTAATTGCGGGCATGTCAGGCCAGTCATAGAAAAGGGTAGAAATACATATTTTCTACCAAGGAAACATTGGTGAATAAGGGATTTCCATCAGGTAGCCGTGAAGAATTTCAGCTTTAGAATTCCATCAAAATCATAATCACCTTGAAGTCGATTTACATAGGAGCGGAGTGAAGACAGATGCTAGGGAAATGGGACAATATGACAGCAGAACATACACAGAAAAGTCATAATATTTGTACTAGTAATGCAAATATTTCGATAACTAGCGGAAAAAAATAATGCCTACTTATTTGCAACGATGTATTTTCCCTCTGCAAGGAGGGAAAATGGACTGACTTACTGTTCTAAAATTTAAGATCCTAATAGCCATATTTATATATTTTACGCCTTTCGTACTGTTTAAGGGTCAAATTTCTGATTGCTCACACATTTTAAACATGGGTGAGCGACATTACCGGAGCTCAAACGGCTCATGGTGTCACCCTCCCAGTTATTAACTACACCCAATCTTTCTTAACTTCACTTTCTCAGTGGAAGCAGGTGTACTCAATATTGTTAATGCTATTTGGTAAAAATAAAAATAGTGTATAACATCCGTTGATGTTAGAAAAGAAATTTTGAAAACTTTCTTACTTTAATTAGAACAGTCTAATCTGTCAAAGGCAGCTAAAAGAAAGAGGCAACTAAAAAGTTTTGAATCCTTAGTCAATTCCATTAGAATCGATGGCTAGTTGGATACTGTACCTTGCTTATTCACAACGAAAGCACTGAGTTTCCCCAAACGGCAATGTCACCTCAGGTGCATATTGATCTCTGTCCCCTTAAACTGAAGCCTTATATACAAGAGGGATTGGCAAACTTTGCCAAACCAATTAAATCTCCCCCCCCCCCCCTCCTTCCACCATTTCCTACGCCACCCTGGATAAATCTCTGAAAGTAAGTTTCACGCCCACGTCTGTCCTTAGTTTTCATTATGTCCAAACACAATCCACTCTGTATTATAGCATTTTAAGGAAATGACTTTTCCTTATTCCATCTTAGAATCCATTACAATAACTTTGAAAATTACCATATTTTTCTCATTTATTATTATTATTTATGACGTAAAAAAGTTACTAACTACACTAAATGCCACAATTATAATCATCAAAGCAAAATAGACAATTATAACAATTGTAAAGAAATGAATAGGAATTCAAAATTTTGAATTAAATACCTAAACGATAAACAGCCATTATTTAAATATTTACAAGATAAAATTGAAATTCAGCTAAACAAATGAAACTTAGAAGTTATAATAAGAACAAAAACAAAACCTGAAAGAGTCTTGAACATTATTAACATTGAATGTGACGAAATTTAAGCACGGATGCAGAAAGGATATCAATAAACTTTTGTGGAATTGAGCGCTGGGTATGGTACAAGATTTAAACAAGAAGCTGTGACAAGATGAAACAAATTACAGAGATGGGAAACTGAATTGATATTCAATATGAAGGAGCTAACAAAGATACATAAAAGAAGATGAATAAAGATAAGTAGATTGAGAGGTCTGTAAGAAACCATGAGTTGAACAAAGAGATGCGATTAGAAGAAAAATGAAAGTGGGGGTGAATCGATACTAAACATATGAGAACTCAACCAAAGATTTAGGAGATAAAATCAATAAATTAAACTGAATTCATGGGTGTGTAAAGGATATGAGTTGAACAAGAAGGAAAAAGAAACAACAGAGATAGAAAGCAGCATCATCGACATTAAATATGAAAGAACCCTCAACCAAAGATACACAAAAGGAAATCAATAAACTTAAGTGGAATCGTGCGAAATGCGTGAAGTACAGGAGGTTGCTGGATCTAACTATTCACTAGGAGGATCGAGAAGAGTGGGGGGGAAACAATTGGATTACCAACTTCACTCACGCCTTCAAGGTATTCGTAAAAAGAAAGCGGTGAGACCTGCAGCCAGCCTCCAGCAAAACCGATCAATTCTTATTCCAAAACTCAACCAATTTCTTTCTTTTTTTCTACAAACTAATTAATTAAATAAAAATGTACAATTATTGCACTTGATTTACAAATTATGTATAATTTTATTATATTATTCTACTTTGAAAGTAATTTTTAAATTTTATATATATTTAATAATTTTCGTAAATTTCAATTGAAAATGTTCAAACAAAATCAAGTATAAAGCTAAAAATTTTTTCACTTTATATAGATAAGAAAACATCAATAATTGTAGGATGAACTTAGAAATGTTTGAAGCAAACAACATACATCGAAACGCCTTACGCATTTGTTTGTATTAAATATTTGTATGTTTGAAGAGATTTACAATACTTTCTGAAGATGAGTAAATACCACATATTCTTGTACGTTATAAAGGAAAACTGATAAACAAGTTTTATTGAAAAAACAAATCATTTCACTTAATGTTCTTCTTTAGGTAAATTTACTCTAGTGGAAGGTAGACAAGGCTTCATTTTTAGTATTTTATCCAACTGGAATGATGATCTGTTTGCGCGGATAGTCAGTTGTCCATAATGTTGTAATGTGATGTTTTTAGAGGACGAACGACAGATAGATACGACACAACAGAAACACATGCATTACTGCATATTCACTTCTGCTGGAATTTTAAGGGGCCAGGGTAGCTCAGTTGTTACGTGCATGCATCTAGACTGGGAGATCCGGGGTTCGATACCCACTCTAGCCCTCAATTTATTAACGCAGGAAATGAAAAAAATCTGCACACGTAATCCCTCGGGGAGGATGTTAAACCGTCGGTCCCGGGGGCCGTACAATATCAGGTATTCGTTACCTCTACTTTGAAAACTCATGAATTAGCAACATTTTTGGACTTCCAGTGTAAAATGTTATAGTATCGCAGAGATCCAATGCACTTACGTCAAAAATTAGTCGTTACAACACTTATGCATTCCAACTAAAGATATTTTCCACAGCTAGTTTCAAGTGTTTTTTTTTTAATTCTGCAGAAGTTTGTGAAATATTTTTTTTTCGAAGATAAAATATACAATGAATTCATTACATGATTAATGAACTCATGTACTAAATACCAATCTGGTGTTCTCTCTTTTCCATTTCAATGGCTCATTCTTCCAATGACCTGCCCAATTCCACATTTTCATTCAGTCACACCTACTTCCCTACAGCTATGATTTGTCTTATATTTATGAATTTTATCCGATCACTTCATTTAAATAAGAGTTACTTCATTCCTTATATCTTTCTGTTTCCTGAAAGCTTTCTCTGTTACTTTATTGAATGGTCAAGTTTATCATCCATACACCAGTGATGGGAGGACATATTACAAAAACTTCAGACTGATTGGCATATTACTTTTAAAAATATATTCATATAACTAAAAATTGAATCAGGCAATCTGTATAATCCTATCCATTTCTTTAGCTTGCCAGTAATCGAAAGAGATGGCTACTTTCCTCCATCCAGCTCAAAAGGCCTCCGGGATATCCATCTTCTCGTGTTAGGCACTATCACCATCTTATCTAGACTAATAGTATGACCAGCCACTTTGCGAACTTCAATTCATCATGCATTTCATCTTCATTAAATAAATCCTCTAATTCATCAACAATTTTTAAAAAGATTTATTCAAAACTTGATTTATTTCTTGAAATAAAATATGTTTTTTGAAATTTATTAAAAAGATTTATTTAAAACTGATGATAAGAAAAAGATAAATTTATGAATGAAAAACAAAAAGCTGTTTAAACCTATTTAAACTAAGGATTATCGGTTATTAGATATATTATTTTTATGAATAGGTCTAAGGTCTAATAATCAGAAGAATTAAAATGAGGAACTGCTAACGCAAGATAAATTATAAGCGATGCTTTTAATAAGAAATAATTGTTATTTAAGCGCCAAAATAGAAACAATAATGCAGAACATTTTTCGCCGCCAACTAATCCCCCACCCATCCACCCACCAAAAACCCAAACCAAGAATTTCTCAAAATATGCTAATGAAATAAAGAAACTTATTACTCTATTTTGAGAGTAATTTCACAAATTTAGTAAATTATGATAAAATGTTTGAAATATTTTCATGACTCATTTCATGAACAGTGTTCTTGAAAATTTGCTAATTATGTTAATTAAATTTCGCTTCAAGAATTAAATGAAATAAATGTTTGCTCTTTCATCAAAAATTAGTCGTTACAACACTTATACATACCAACAAAAGATATTTTCCACAGCCAGTTGCACAAGTTTTTTTTTTATTCTACATAAGTTTGTGAAATATTTTTTTTTCAAAGATAAAATTTTGCAATGAGTTCATTACATGTTTCATTAACTCGTGACAATTTTATAAAATCAATTAAGATTTCCGTCTTATTATATATAAGACAATAATCTCTTCGAAAATTTTCTTGATGTCTCTATCTATTCTCTCCTGATGACGGTTAAACCAAAATTTAGAGAATTTAAGTGTATTTTTCTATTTACCGTTTACCTATAGTTTACGTATAAATATATATATATATATATACAAAAAACAAAACTAAAGTTTATCGGGACTCGGTCGGTTTTTCAGGTTCAAATTAAACGCTCATTGCCAACGTTTCGGTTTTTATTTAAAACCTTTTCCATATGCAGAAGTATAAATTTTGAAACAGAAAAACTAACTATTACATTACAAATTATTTTACAAAGAAAATAATCTGTGGATTTCAACAACTGTAGTTTGAATGAACACGTGTTTAGTTTCTATTCCACGGTCGATACTTTTATCAATTATATATATATATATATATATATATATATATATATATATATAATATATATATATCTTTAGGTGTGTTCTCTAATCGGGGTTCGGTCAATTTTCCAGGATAAAAAATTAAACTCTCGTTGCCAACGTTTCGGTTTTATTTAAAACCTTTTTCATAGGCATCTTCTCCATACACTCTTCTTATATCCTCATAAAAACCAATATATTGTTGAAATCCCTATATTTCAAAAGAAATATTGATTTTTATGAGGATATAAGAAGAGTGTATGGAGAAGATGCCTATGAAAAAGGTTTTAAATAAAACCGAAACGTTGGCAACGAGAGTTTAATTTTTTATCCTGGAAAATTGACCGAACCCCGATTAGAGAACACACCTATTCTATCAAACTGTCGATATATTATTGAATCTGTTATATATATATATATATATCTTATTTAACCTTCCGTCGCAATATTCTTTCACTCTTTTCTGTTACACTGCAGATAATCCCCCCTTAAATTTCCTTTTTACTCAAATCTCTCAGTGAGAATATCATGAGTGTCGAGACTGCAGTTCAGTTTAATGCAGTACACTTTCATTCTCAGTTTTTAAACATTTAAATTTTACGTACTGTTTTAGATATAAGTAAATATAGAAATACACATAGAAGTTATCAATTATGTTTTTTTCTATTTATAAAGTAATAAACTTACTAAACTTACGTGGCATTTACAGCATTTAGTAGGAAACATTTACCTGAAACAAAAATTTAAGTTGTTAGTTGGACAGGCTAGGTGAAAATATTATTCATAAAATTCATTTGCTATATGCATATTCTGCTTATACTAAAAGCACACTAATCAAATTGAAGTAAGGAATTTCAATGCTTTAAATTATGAAATTAAGAACTAACCAGTACCACTACTAAGCAATTAACTAAACAACTAATATTATGGAATTTGACTGATGCCACTAAACGGAATATTACACAAAGGAGTACAATGACCTGAATTTTTATGATAGACACCAATTCTAGGTGGAGTCAATGAAAGTAAACAAAATGTAAACTTAATGAAGTGAACTTAAGTTTACATCCAGTAAATTAGTATCAATCTCAAATTCAATTTACAATTTAATCATTATGAAAACATAATAAATTAAAGGGAAATAATGATGCATAAATATTTTATCTGATTTATATTTCTTCGTAGTATGTTTTATTTTAAAATAAATTAGTTATTGATTAATAATTGCAATTTTTATGAAGAGAGCTATTTCTATTAAATTACCCACCCAAACAGATTTTTAAGTTGAAGGAGGCATCTGAAGGAGAATACAGGCGGAACTGAACAGTTGTTGCAAGCCATTCACAAGAATTCATTATTTGTAAAAAAGAAATGTCATCACCCATTATTTAAATATATGCCAATTAAATGAAACGATTCCACGAACTAAATAAACTACATTGACAAAAAGAACACACAGAAATGAAACAGAAACTCAATACTATATTTCGATGGCCTGTCATATATATATGTATATATGTTTCGTTATATATATATAATATATATAAATATATATAATATATATATATATATATAATATATATGTATATAATATATATATATAATATATATATATATATATATATAATATATATATATATATATATATATATATTATAAAGATTTCACATAAACACGTGAAATAACAATCAATGATCAAACCACAATAAGAAAATGGGAAAACAAGACTAAGATCTTAACTTGAGAAGCCAACGGAGACGCTGCCACTCGTCAGTCTACCCTAGGACCTTTGGACCACCACGATCTACCTCTGAAGCCAGCCTGTTTTCCAGCCACCTGTTTGACGGTCAGGACCTGATACTTCATGTAGCATCAACATAGTCTGGTTTGGCCAAAGCTCCTTTTATTATTAAAGACTGACATAATTGTAATTGTGACACTCTCCATGTGGTATTTTTCTCTGATCTTCCCTGTGTATGTAAAATAAGTTGTTCATACACAGTATCTTTAAACTATTTGTTAATCTTTTGGAAATAATAAATATTATTTTTTTTAAAAAGCCTTCCAATCGACCCAAAAGATAACTGGCGCAGTCGGTAGGACACAAAAGTTAACTGACACCGTAACAAGCGGTCTTCGTCAGAGTCAAAAACCCAACAAAAACTCAACAAGCACTCTATTTCTTTTCCTGATGGAAATGAACGTCAAGATAACATAGTTAAGTTTATGTGTTTTTTTTTTTTTTAGTTGTCTCAGTGAATTTTCTTTATATGTACCAGAATAACCGGACACTATTCGCAGGCTACATTTCAACTAGGAAAGAATATTGTTTTAACTCGGCTAATAGAAAGAAGAAAGAGTAGACCAAAATCATTATTCTTTGATAGTATAATGTTATTAGTATCTGCTGAAATCAATGATCTAATTAAATTTATCAGACTGTCTGGATGATTTGATTGGAGAAGGAAGAGGAAACAGAAGAGCCCTTGAGCATGTATGAACGCTATCAAAAAAACAACTTACATACTTTCATCTCCACGATTTTCTAACCTAACTAAAAGGAAAATGCATATAATAAGGCAAGAATAGAAGGGATTTAAAGCAGGTCTGAGGCAAAATTCGACTCGTCTTCGACGCTATCAAGGCGCTTTGCTCTCCATGCTCCAGTTGGCAGAGAGGTTTGCATGATTCTCTTGAGTTAACTGAATCAGATAGAAGCACGGCTAACATTACATCTGGTGGTATCCATTCAACCGTGAGGCCAGATTGAAATCATTACATCAGGTGATATACTCAAATAATACGACTGACAATCAATCTCCTCAACACTATCACGACTTCCACAGCAACACCAATAATAATTTAGAGCCATCTCGATAGATTAGTCAATCGATCGACGTCCATGTACTGACTATATATGTATGGCGTTATTTTTTTTTTATTTTTTTATTTCCTTCCCCATAATATATCCACATTTGCACGAATGACCTTAGACAGCATACAATTAATAAACCCATAAAAAGCTAATACATTTAGATCATATACATATTTAGCTAAATATATTGCTAAAATATAAACCCATCATTGTTCTTAATTTTTTACTAAACCGGATTCAAAATGAGTTTGTTATTAACAGCCTATGCATTGTGCTCACATCTATCATTCCTTTTCATAGGACAAATATATATATATATATCCACTCAAAATTCGAAAAAACGATCCAAACTGGACGCAAATCAGTTCAAAAATGAAGAAAAGCAACACACAGAGAAAGAGACACACTTACAAACTCAAATTTTCGGATGATCCGTCTTCAGGAGAAAAGAGAATGGGCGACCAAGCACGCCGGAAACACAACGGCAGGAAACCATCCCGGCAACCCAGGGACGGTATCTCTTTTCTCCTGAAGACGGATCATCCGAAAATTTGAGTTTGTAAGTGTGTCTCTTTCTCTGTGTGTTGCTTTTCTTCATTTTTGAACTGATATATATATATAACAAATTAGATGAAACGATTCTTCGAACTGAATAAACTGAAATTTTCAAAAGAACACACAGAAAAGAAATCACTGAACTCACTACTATATTTCGATGTCCTCGTCGTCAAGAATAGATGTGAATCGCACCAAAGGCTGATAACGACTGCCTTTATATAACGACTTTATATAACGACTGCCTGTCTACTATACTGAGTCGTTATCAGCCTTTGGAGCGAATCACATCTATTCCAGACGACGAGTACATCGAAATATACGAGTAGTAGTCAGTTCAGTGATTGCTTTTCTATGTGTTCTTTTGAAAATTCTAGTTTATATATATATATATATAAGCACAACTTCTGCTTATGAAAAAAGTTTTACGTATAAACCGAAACGTTGGCAAAAAGAGTTTAATTTGCATTTGAAGAATTGACCTTCTCCTGACAAACTCTTATTTTGTTTCTACTATACGATCGATACTTTTATCAAACAGTGAATATATATATTGAAACTGACTCAGTTGGGTTTTTGACTCTGACGAAGACCGCTTAAAGTTTATTCACATACTTCATTAATGGTATGTTAATTATTCTTCGACTTAGAATAATTTGTTTAACTGGATTCAATTGTTCATAATTCACTTTCTAATTTCTATTATTGAAAAATTGTAATTTACAATATTTTAAACTCTCGAAATATACATAGATGTATTTTTTCAATTTATTTAATTGATTGAAATTTCCAATTTGTTTCAAAACAAAAACTACTATGTGTAACAATGGAAAATTGCATCAAAAAGTAAACTGGATCGCAATATGAACTAAAACTGGTAACGATTGCAATGGGAGGAATAATATTGCATTAATTATAGAAGTTCTGAAACAGACATTATGATTCTAAACAATCAAGTATGAATTTATAGTTGATAAAGTCCATTTAATATTACCTAACAATTGTTCAAGTTGAAAAAAAAATGTCCATTATTTGCAACTTCTGTCACAAACAATTAAATACTATTCTGAAAGTATGTTGGAAATTAAATCAATTTACCAGAACAACCTTTGATAATTCCAGGAACAATACTCCACTTTATAGCCAAACTTTTTTTAAATTTATATGCATGAATTTAAGATTAATCCAGATGGACAAATAGGTCAAAATGAAGTGACCCTTGTTACTTACTGATGTGTTAGGTTACAGGGATAGTCCTACAAAAGAACACACGTAGGCCGAACATTGGCCCTTTGTGATACCATACAATGAAGATTGATTTCTACAGTGGGAGTACTACATTTTGCTTAACTCAAGTTTATTTTGAGTATCGATCTTTAACGAGTACCTGACATCGTACAGGCTCGGGAACAAAGAAGTTTTTGTTCTTAAACCGGTACTAAGTTTTGTATTTCATTTTTGTTAATTTTGTGATCTAGGGTCGTGGAAGCTCGCCTCCGCGTGGTCCACTTCGGGCGTATCTCGGAGGCTTCTTTGCCCTATCCTCGGCTAAAGCTTGGTGCTCCCGAGATGCGGCGAAAGAGCTTTCACGTTAAAAGACATCAGTCTGTTTTGATATTATATCGCAGGACTGTTTAAGCTGGGTGCGCGATATAATACGAAAACAGGTTTAACGTCCTTCTCCGAGGGACGACGTTCTTAGATTTATTCACCTCCCGCATGTATAAATAGAGGGCCATGTGGGGATCGAATCCCGGTCCTATCAGTATAGTCCTACTGCAGCTTAGCCTATTTTCCTCTTAACATCACTGGGGAGGACTGAAGACTTGAATGCGTTGTGATGGTTTCCTTTAAAACGTCATCTACTGTTTGCTTTGAACCGGCTTCACACTCACAAGGATCCTTTCTCACTGAAAACTATCCTATTAACATTCAGACCTATTATTATTTTAAATTTTTTCAAAAATTAAGCTGATCCACTTTGTTCATCAGTCAAATCCCTTCGGATTCAATAAAGGAAGAAATTTTCGCAAAAATAAGACTGTTTTTAAAAAAAAACTAGAGTTTCCTTTTAATTTTTTGTTTTTAATATTTATTCAAATTAAATTGCATCGCAAAAAAAAATAATAATTGAAACAATAAATGCAACGAAAAGCTGTAAGATAAGAAAAAAAAGTAAGTAAAGAACCACCAGATATTCTTCAGGAAGGGAAGAATTAACTTAATTCAATCTTCTACAGAATTCACCCTCCGGCTGCAGGCTACTGGCTTTCACTGATGATGTTTCAGGAACATCAATAATTTGCAGGAGTTCATTTCTTACAACATTGCTTACTAAGCCTCCTAATTAGCATTTACCTTACTAATTAGGTAAAATCGATATCTCATATAGCCGACAAGAATAATAACAATTTATGGATATCGAACATATCATAATGTTTGTTTGTTTAATTAATAAATTTCTCTTTTTAAAAAGTAATGAGACATCAAAAAAAACATGATGTTCAAAACAATTAGAATATTATTTGCAAAGTGTCGGAAAAATAACGAAAGTCGGCGGCAACAATAAGTGAGCCATTCATCATCCTTGCTCGGTAAATTTGAAATGAATTCACTCAGTTATGAATAAGCTTTAACTTACTTTATATTCTTATTTTTTCGAAAGCTGAGTCAAAGTCGATCAAAATATATATTGTAGAGGCTACGGTACCTCAATGGTCGGCGTGCTGACATCTGGACTGAGAGATCAGGGTTCATTTCTCACTTTGGCCCTGGATTTTCTATATGAATCTGTCATATAAGGAATGAAATTTCTTCGCTAATTTTTAATTGACAAGAAAAAATTGAAAATCTTTGCCAAAAATATATCAAAAATATATTATAGGGGCCAGGTTAGCCCAGTGGCAACTGGTAGATCTGGGGTTCAATACATACTTTGGCCCTCGATTTATTCACGAGGGAGGTTAATTGATCTGACCACTTAGACCCTCGGAGATAACGTTAAGCCATCATTCCGAAGACTATACGATGTTAGGCAGTCGTTAAAGATTAAAGTATCTTAGTCTAAATACACTTGATTTAGGCAAAATTTAACACTCCTACATTAGAACCATTAGGGAGATTCAATATTCCCTTGAGAAATGAGTGTCATAGGTGTGACTCTCTAGTGTAGCCTCAATTCCATTAAAAACATAAATAAAGTAATTGAACCCTGCTCTAGACCAAAAAATGGAGAAGAAGTTGTGCAGTAGTCAAAGGCGAAAGTAACAATACTTGAAGATTGAACCTGAGCAGGAGTCAAAGATAAACATAACAAAGGTAAGAACGTAAAATTCTAGTTGAACAGTTTGGTAGCATGATTACAATGAGATGTAATCGAAAGATTGGACAACACATTGGGTTGATCTAATTACTATGTTCTCAATTCTAAAGGTAAAATACCGAAATAGTTATGTAAAGACAAAGAATTATAGGGATGTTAGAGAGAAGGAGTGAGAGATAGAGAGAGAGAGAGAGAGAGAGAGAGAGAGAGAGAGAGAGGTAAAGACAAATTGAATAAGCTCCATCGAATAAGAGTAATTCGAAGCACACTTGAGTTGTTAATTAAAGAGAGTCGGTCACGCGAACCCAGCAGTCCAATCAATATCACTTCATCTGTTCTGAGAAAACAGGGTTGAGTCAAGGTAAGCATGCAGCAGGCTCCAGTGCAAGCCTAGGGGAGCATGGAGCACTCAGCAGGGGCTGAATAACATGCTTCTTCAAACATGTGTCACACTGTATCAAAATATTACACACTCAACAATCTTTTCACAAGAAAACATCTTATACCCACCATATCCAACGTCAATCATCACAGAAATACTAGTAATTTTTTCTAAATTTTATTAAAATTAGTATCCTAATAAATCTTTTTTTTTTTCAGAAGTTATAACAATGTAAAAAATTACAGCAATAATGAAATGGAAGATGATAATAATAAAACAGGAGAGGAGAAGTAACCCAGTTATTATAGTAGCTAACATGCAAAATAACTTATGAAAGGGGAGTTGAGGAGACAATGGAATTAACTAGAAACACTATCTCTGATTTATAGAATTTAAGAAAATATCTTATCAGACTCTGCAAATTCATAGTCCTTCAAAACAACTCAGTCAGCCTCTGGTTCTGATTCCTAGAATAACAAAACTATCTACTCTGGCATAAACTGCTAGCAATTCAAAAACATCTTACTCAGATTTGGTTCTGATTCATAGAGATACAAAACTACCTACTCTGGCACAAACTCCTAGCAATTCAAAACATCTTACTCAGATCTGGTTCTGATACATAGAGATACAAAACAAGCTACTCTGGCATAAACTCCTAGCAATTCAAAACACCTTACTCAGATCTGGTTCTGATTCATAGAGATACAAAACAAGCTACTCTGGCATAAACTCCTAGCAATTCAAAACAGCTTACTCAGATCTGGTTCTGATTCCCAGAGCAACAAAACTACCTACTCTGGCATAAACTCCTAGCAATTCAAAACATCTTACTCAGATCTGGTTCTGATTCATAGAGATACAAAACTACCTACTCTGGCACAAACTCCTAGCTATTCAAAACATCTTACTCAGATCTGGTTCTGATTTATAGAGATACAAAACAAGCTACTCTGGCATAAACTCCTAGCAATTCAAAACAGCTTACTCAGATCTGGTTCTGATTACTAGAGCAACAAAACTACCTACTCTGGCACGAACTCCTAGCAATTCAAAAACATCTTATTCAGACTCTTTATGATTTTTAGAACAACAAACAAACCTACTTTGGCACGAACTCCGGGGAAAAAATCTTCCTTTTCTAGAGAATTCATCCTTTCCTGATGAAAAGTGTTTGCCTAACAATAAAAACATTAAATATAACATCCAGTGAACCAACAAATTATATACTTAAGGAGTTTATATCCTTTTAATCAGTATTTAGCATTAGAAATTATTAAAAATGAACCGCAATATCCATTTGAATGGAAAAGTTAAAGCGGAATATAAACAAAGAGCCACGTGTTCTCTATCGATCACAACGTCCCCGTTGAATTATTTGAAGACCACCTAGTGGCCCTCTCTCTCCTTTCCATATTGGTTTCGTCATCATCTATTCTATTTTATACCTACTATCACAAACTTCTTCAAATAAATCACTTTAAAACTAGATGTCAAACATTTATAATAATTACAAACCTTCAACCTCATTATAATTCAGTTCATGTTTTAAAATATAGTCATTTTGGTTGTTTGTCAACAGTGATTCATGTACTTATTTATTCACAAAAAAGTAACAATTGGAAAAAAAAGCACTATTTCACTCATTAATTACAAAATTTGTAATCATAAACAATGTATGGCGTCAAAATAATATCTAAGTCAGAAATTCTCTACTATTAGGATTAATGGTATATGTATTTTAAACTTTCTACAGCTAAGTATATGTGTGTATCTACGTATGAGATCTGATCAAAATATAAGGACACTTTTTGAATTTTGCGAGCAGTATACACTATAATTTCAATTTTTTGTTGTTGTGTTGTTATTCTCGTCACGATCATATTGAACATAATTTGTTTGTGTTGTTTTTATGTGAGAGGTATAAAAGTTAGACTCATGTTTGCGTGCTGGGCAATTTTTTTTTGCTGTTGACAAAATAATTACCTGTAGAATAACTCATACCACTAATAAATATTTTTTTTTTTTTAAGTTCACTTAACGTACCCCAATGTCATCATTTCAAGAGTTTTTGACAATTTAATACTATTTTTTGTACAAAAATTAATACAAACTCTCTACTTTATTATTTTAAACATCAAAAAATCACCTCAAATTCAAACACGCGTCTAACATCGGTAATCTCGTCTAACCTAACAGATAAAAACAACACATGCTGTATAGTCGAAACTGTTGACGACTATAACAACACAACAACAAAAATGATAAAAAATTAGAGTGTACAGAGCGCGTGAAATTTAAAAAGTCAGCTAACTTCTTGATTACATATAATCATAATCGTGTGATTATGGGGGGAGGGGGGTTGGGTGGGTTGTATGTACAACTACATGTGGTTGTATATACTATGTGTATCGTTGTCTTCATATATGTATCTGTGTACGTGGATGTGTGTATACTCGTATGTACTTATGAGTGTGTGTATATGTACATACGTTTGTGTATGTCTAAATCTCTATTGTTTCGTGTATGTGTTTGTATGTGCGCGTATGTTTAAACCTTAGTTTATTCCACTATTTGTTATCTCGTATGGCACCTTTTAAATTGCCCTGTTATAAAATTGTTTTGAAATGGATTAACAAACTGTTCTTGCAAACAATTTCTTACAGTAAAAACGTAAAACTATATTTTATAAGGACAATTTTGAAAATATCCAAAACAATTATCAATAATATTTTTTACTAAATTATTTTATTAATTATTTCGTAATATAATATATCTGGTAACAAATACCATTAAATAAAATTCTTTTGGAAGAGAAATCAACAAGTTTTTGAACAAGCAGTCGGCTATGTTTTAAAATTAATACTTCTCTTAAATAAATTTTATATTTTTTTTAAACTGACCGCATCAACATTTTCTCATCGCATCAATTAACATTAGGATGAACTCTCAGACAGCAGTATGTGTTTCCTTTCCCACTAAAAATAGGCAAATATCATACAATTTAAATGACAGATGTATAATTTTTTTAAATATTTTCCTAGTCAATTTTTGGTGTAAAAAAATAGAACATTTGAAACATATATAGTTAACAGCATTGTAATGAACAAAATTCGTGTTTTTAACGCATTTTCTATCTATTCAAGGTGTTGTAACACTTAAGTCGTGTGTGAATTTATGACAACCTGTATGTATGTGTCTGTGTCTGTATAAGTGAGTTTGTATCTACATCTGTATATGTGTATATATAACAAGTACTAAAATAAACACTAGAAATGAAAATCAGGTTGTAAACCACAGTAACAAAATCAGAAAATAACTCGGGATCTTTTAACCGAAACAAGTGGTTTGGACTCTGATGAACACCACTTGTTTTAGATGAAAGATGTTAGAAAGTAGGTAGATGTTAATGAATATATATATATATATATATATATATATATATGTGTGTGTGTGTGTGTGTGTGTGTGTGTGTGTGCGAGTGTATGATGTGTGTACGTGCATATATATAAAAAGATTTCACATAAACAGTGAACTAACAATCAATGATCAAACCACAATAAGAAATGGGAAAACAAGACTAAGATCTTTCAACCGTAACAAGCGGTCTTGTTTTCCCATTTCTTATTGTGGTTTGATCATTGATTGTACATATATATATGACAACACTGTTGGTCTCCAACCGTCGCTTCACAAGTGCCGCTTGGTGTCCCTATCTCAACTCTCCTGATGACGGTTCAACCAAGAATTAGAGATAGTAAGTGTGTTTGTTCCTTAGTTCTGTGTTTATGTTATGATTCACCGTGAAACGTATATATATATATATATATATACTTTAACACATAGAAAAGAACACAAAAAGACACTACAGAACTCACTTCGATATTTCGAAATCCGTCGTCATCGGGAAGAAGTGCGAAGTACTCGCGTTGAGAACCAAACTGCTACTGGCCCCCAGAGTAACTCATGGAACCACCGCAATGCTGCCCCCCAGCGGAGGAGAGGAAAAACAGAAATCCCTCCAATATTTATTTAGAAAACAAGATAAAAAGTATATAAAATACGAAATAATAATAATAAAAAATAATAATAATAATAATAATAATAATAATAATAAAATAAAAAAATAAAAAATAAAAAATAGTTAACGGTACAGGTTGAGACGAGGAGGAGAACGAGCCCCAAGGAGGCATATGAATGCCTCTTCGGAAGCTCTAAGGGTGACATGGGAATTAGACTCGGGGATTTCTTTGAGGATTTGTACCCTGAAACAATCATACTCGTTCTCCTCCTGGTCTCAACCTGTACCGTTAACTATTTTTTATTTTTTATTTTTTTATTTTTTTATTTTATTATTATTATTATTATTATTTTTTACTATTATTATTTCGTATTTTATATACTTTTTATCTTGTTTTCTAAATAAATATTGGAGGGATTTCTATTTTTCCTCTCCTCCGCTGGGGGGCAGCATTGCGGTGGTTCCACGAGTTACTCTGGAGGCCAGTAGCAGTTTGCTTCTCAACGCGAGTACTTCGCACTTCTTCCTGATGACGACGGATGTCGAAATATCGAAGTGAGTTCTGTAGTGTCTTTCTGTGTTCTTTTCTATGTGTTAAAGTGTTTATTGTCCACACGGACCTTTCATTTTATTCGAAGTATATATATATATATATATATAACCAATTAGATGAAACGATTCTTCAAACTGAATAAACTAGAATTTTCAAAAGGACACACAGAAGAGAAATCACTGAACTCACTACTATATTTCGATGTCCTCGTCGTCAGGAATAGATGTGAATCGCCCCAAAGCCTGATAACAATTATATATATATATATATATAATATATATATATTGTGTGTGTGTGTGTGTGTGTGTGTGTGTGTGTGTGTGTGTGTGTGTAGTATCTATGTGTAAGCGCGTGTGCGTGGGCATGTATATACCAGGAACAAGTTGTATATGCTAAACAAAGAAAGCGGATCGTTAATTGTAATTTGTAATATTCTATGTATATAACCATTTAGATCGTGTGTCTCAGTCTGAATTTGTCAACAATTACGTTTAAATCAATAATAAATTACTTAACAGAAAATTAGACAATGTATTGCAGATTACAAATGTTCTCTGCGATGTCAACTGGGTCTCTCAACATCACAAAAAAAAAACAGTAAAAGTATAAAAATGACGTTTAGAATTTGTTTTCTATTGACATTCGACTGTCAGTGTTGCAGCTTGTGTCTTATCCTTTGCAAGTTTTATATTAATTGTTTTCAGTCTATCATCTGATAAGGTTTCATGTGTTTGCATTTTATTCCATTTGTAAAATTAAAAACTGTAAGTTAATTAAAATAATTGTTTCTAAAGACCACACGTATTGGATTTCCCCTACCTTGATATTGTACTGGGGGAATGTTTGCCCCATATGTTATATGACACCTACTTTAGTGATGGGTGAGAACACATTACCAGTATAATAGTGTTTTCTTTTCTATTATGATACAAATCATTCTTTTCTAAATTCATCCCTACAACCATCAATTCATTAATTGCCTTTTTATATATTCATATTCGTATTTATTTGATACATTAGTTTTAACAAATTCTCATTCCCTTGAAATATATCTGAGAAACTCTCAATACAGAAATGGCATAACACTAATAAGAGTTAAGTGGGTTAGTTCCACTGAGGTTAGTAATATTAGAAGTATTAGTAATGATGTCCGTCATAATGTTTCTGTAGAGCTCGACCGGTTTCGGGTCCGTCTGGTTCCCATCTTCAAGAGCACCTGACTGTATTTTATTTTTTCTTGCAACCTACCTAATTCAAATGAAATTCAAACCAAGACAGAAAGTACTGGAAATACATAATGAAATAATAATAAAAGAAAAAAAATGTAACAATTAAACATACATGCAAACCAAAATTCAACTATACAGACAACACTGATTCCACAATGTAGATAACAAGTTTAGGTAGGTTGCAAGAAAAAATAAAATACAGTCATTTGCTCTTGAAGATGGGAACCAGACGGACCCGAAACCGGTCGAGCTCTACAGAAACTTTACCAGATATGACGGAAATCATTACTTTTAATTCTACTAATAAGAACATTTTTTAAAAAAAACTGTACTTAAATTATTATTATTTCTACCCGGGCATAGTCAGGAGTGGTTCGTAGTAAATAAAAATAAAGAATAATTTTCCATATACTGTGGGTTTTAATTTATTATGTAATTTACAAAATTATTTTAATATTAATATCATAAATAAAATACTAATAATGATAACAGCAATAACGATTAAAGTAAAATACACTAAAAAAATTAATTTGTTCTGAGATTAAAAAATAAAATTAGATCGCGTGTTTAGATAAACAGGAGCGCTAGATTTTTATATAAATGAATTCTCAAACCAATTAGAGAAACAGGAAAAGTCGAAAGCAAATTGTTACTAAGAGAACTCCGTGTGATTTGTTTAAACAAACAGAAATTTGAAAGGAAGGAGAAATAGGGCAAACATTGTCAGAAGAAGGTCACAGGAGAAAATCAAACCAACCCTGGCTAAATGTACTTAATTAATACTGGATTGTTTTGGTTTAGATTTGGAAGACAGAAGCAGCAAGGGATAGCGAGGTTTGGCGCTGAAGAAGCGTGTTTGTCTTGAAGCCCCCTTTTGCCTGGGCGTTCATTCTTAATTGCAAACATTCGCTGTATCCCCTTACCAATTCCTCCTCCCTCCTCGTTACCTTTATCTCACAACGTCATCTGCTTTCCGTTCTCAAAGCGGGGGGGGGGGGGGGCTTCTAATCAATACTATATACTCTACTCAATACTACAATACTATACTCTAGAAAGATAGTGCTTCATTAATAATTAATTACATTCCATTAAATGAAAACTCGAGTGGCAAAATGTCTACTATTTCTTCAGAGTCACGTGGCTAGTTTGCTGCACCGCATTATGGTCACTTAATCTTCATACTTTTCCAAAGCTCTATACTTACAAATTGTCTATATACAAATTTGCCTATAATTTTCTATACTTTCTATTACTTTTTTTCTATTCCATACTTTTTATACATAATTTCTAAAATATCACGAAATATGGAACCTAATGAAAACCTTATTTGAAAATAAGATTAAAAACTAAAAAATAAAAGATAAAGATAAAGTGTGTGTGTGTGTGTGTGTGTGTGTGTGTGTGTGTGTGTGTGCGTGTGCGTGCGCGCGTATATGTGTGTTTGTATGTGTATACCAATTTAGTTATCGAGGATTAGTCCAAATTAACAACATCTTATTTCAAGTTGATCTTTCGCAAAAAATTATTCTGCATTATCAAGGCTTTTAGAAGGAAGTATTTATTTAAAGAAAATTTATTATTCACATCTCTCCTTTTTGTACCATATATCATAAAAAGGAGATATATGGAAAGAAATATGGAACCTAATGAAAACTAATATTTGGAAATAAGAGAAGAATAAAAAATAAAAGATAAAGATAAAAATAATAAAAGATAAAAAATAAAGATAAAATTTTGAAAATAAAACGAAGTAGTCTCCACATATAGAAATTTATAGTATAAACAACGCGTTTCCAACACGTAGTGTTCTTCTTCAGGCATTAACTAAAAAACATACAATGCCATCAGAGAGTTATCTATAGTACAAAGTAAATGGTACGAAGTAAAATAAGGTAGAGAGTACATACGTAAGGACGAGATCATAATAAGGTTTCATTAGCTTTTTACCCTTCAATGAGTAAATACCATATATTAATTGATTGAGCTACCTTAGAATTGGAAATAAGATTTAACAACTAAAAAACAATATTACTATTGTTTATATTTGTATTATATTATCATTATTTAGCACATAAGTATGTTTTTCATTACTTTTTTCTAATTTAATATAAAAAAAAAACAATGAAATTAACAGTTTCAAAATATATTATTTAAACTATAAGAAATCTACTTCTTATTTCTCTAATAAATCTGCATTTAGCGGCCAAATGGATGTTATGATTACAATTTAGCAACTGTTTCCTCCTAAAATACAATAATTAAATATTAACAAGCAACGGGAAGAAGTTAAATTCTTAGTCAAATAATCTACAGATATAAAGCGATAAAGAATCAATCTATACTATTACTATACTAAAGAATAGTATGTTCCGAATAATAGTTCGTAACTGAAGAGTCCTCCTATGAATACTGGCTTATACTGGAATCCTCTTAAGTTTTACCCTTGCTAGTTTCTACTTATAGTGGTGGCTGTTTTGATATCTTCATATATACTTATGAAGAAGAATTACAATAATTCTCTGATGACATAAAGTGAAAGGCCTCAGAACATTTATTTCTATTGTTTTCCTTTTTCTTTCTGATTTTATAGTATATATCTACTTATATAACAAGATTTCACATAAACATGAGAAATAACAATCAATGATCAAACCACAATATGAAATGGGAAAAAAAAAACTAAGATCTTTCAACCGTTACAAGCGGTCTTCGTCAGAGAGTTGGGTTTTTGACTCTGACGAAGACCGCTTGTTATGGTTGAAAGATCTTAGTCTTTTTTTCCCCATTTCATATTGTGGTTTGATCATTGATCTACTTATATATTCATATCATTATTACCACTGAGGTTAGTATGATTTATATTATTAAGACGGCAAACCGTCATACCTCGTACGATGATCATGGAGTCGTTGGAGCGCTTTCGGACGTTGTCCGTCTTCCGAATGGATGGACAACGTCCGAAAGCGCTCCCACGACTCCAAAATCATCGTACGATGTATGACGGTTTGACGTATTAATAATATACTTATATATTATAATGTATGAATTTTAATACCACCTTACAGTATTAATGGTATGACTTATTTTTTGGACTAGAAATCATTACACTATTATTTTATAAATTATATTTAAATTTGTAATTTGTTTTATAAGGTTTATTTATTGGGACGAAGTAAAAGAAGAAAGAGTTGACTCGTGAGGTAGATGGATTAATTGTTAAGTAGAGGTTTTCGTTTGGGGGAAAGAAAGACGGATAGGGCAAACGGGTGGCCTTTACATCTTGTAACTGAGCAGCAGCCCTAATGACCTTTACCTCTACAACAATAGCTAATTATCTGGGAAGGACAAAGGATCCTGTAAGACAATGGCTGGGAGAAACAAAACCTGCTGGGTTTTGGGGGGGGGGGGGGGGACCGCCACGTCACAGACACTCTCTTGCAACCGCTTCTGTTCGACTTGGGAATGCGAGGTCTATGTCTTATCTTTAGATGTCTCTTCTATCCTGATAACAGACTTGCTGAAGCCTCTAACATCGTCCAACTCCAACAAAGCCGAAATTACTGGATTTGTTCGACCCTTTGGTTTGGTTTAATTTTTTTATTCAACATCGACTGTCGTAAAGGCGTTATGTCCTTTTCAAGGGGCGAATATGAGGGTCTTTAATGACTCAGGACCTTTATCGGCACCATTAATAAGCTAGGACACTGTTATCTCTGCCACTAGATATATATCAATCTCCTCTAAAAAACTCATATCTACTTGTTTTAAGTTATGTTAGGTTGCAGTCAAGGACCAAAAGGATCAAAAATTTACCCCTTGTGATACCACACAATGAACATTCTACATAAGAAGCCCTAAGTTTTGCCTAACTCAAGTACATATAGAGTAGGGATCTTTAAAAAATACCTGACGTCGTACAGGCTCTGCACCGACAGTTTAACATCCTCTTCGAAGGACAAAGTAATCAGATTAATTAACCACTCTCGTGAATAAATCTAGGGCCAGAGCAAGTATTGAACCCCGTATCTACCAGTTGCCACTGGGCTAACCTGGTCCATATAATTTATTTCATTTATTTTATATTTTTGGCATAGATTTTCAACTGTTACTTGTCAATCAAAAATTGGCGGAAGAAATTGCATACCTTATACAACAGCTACAAAAAAACATACCAATTACAAAGAAATAAAGAAAAGAAATAAATGCGATTTCAATCTGAATTTTAGTGAAAAAGAATAATATTTTATGTCTATTTTATCAAGAAATTTTGTACTAGTTAATATTTAATTATGATGGAATGAACATATGCGCACATATTGAGAAATGGAGATAAACGAAGTCAAATGGAGTGTGTTCAACTCAGTACTGAATATTGGAGATGGAATCTTGTTGACCGGGACGAGGTTTGAATTTCGTTCTTGTTGACAAAAGTCGCTTGAAACTTCTTCATAGTGATGTCCTTATTCAGTTTTGAAACTTCTTCATAGTGATATCCTTATTGAGTCTTGAAACTTCTTCACAGTGATGTCCGTATTAAGTCTTGGAACGTCTTCTTAGTGATATCTTAAAACTTGTTCTTAACCGGACTTGAGAACTAGTTCTTATGGGCTCTTGAAAAATCGTTTTTGTTGGTATCCTGAAACTTGCCCTTGATGAGGTCTTAGACTATTTCTTAGCGATATCTTAAAACTCGTTCTTAAGTGATCTTAAACATGTGAAAAAATCACCAAAATCAAGCATGTGTAAAGCTCTGTATGAAAAGGTGGCCACCCAGTCTTTATTCAAGTTTACAGTTCCATAATATATACGCATGTAAGTAGTCATTTCATGGCCAGCTACTTTCCCGCTTGTCAACCATGTTTTTTATCAACTTATTATCATTTCCATCTTTCTAAAAAAAAATCGTCGGAGGTGAGAGGATGGCTCGTATAACTTCAGGAAATGAACTTTTCATTTTACTTCCCTAAAATTATTCATTATATTTTTCATTATTAATTGACTCACTCGATAATTCGGTAAACAAAATGCATTGTTTTCTTTTAACTTCAAGCAAAATGGTATTTTTTTAATAGTTCCTTCAAATATATTAGAGAAATTAAGTTAATAAAATTATTATCAGATGTAAACTGATATATATTTATTTCTTTCAATTTTGTCTTCTTTAATATTAAAAAAAAAATAAAAGAATACAGAGTAAAACCTCTTTATACCATATATACTAAGTTGACAGACAAATTATACTGTTATAACACACAACTTATTTGAAGAAGAAGTTACTTATTATGAAAAAGTTACACAAATTATTTGTGTAGGTTGGGTGAAGAGTTTTCTTCTTCTGGAGAAGTAAGAGAGGAGGAGGAAAATATAGAAAAGGTTTGAATTAAATGAACAGAAGTTAATGTCATTATAAGTTATAATCATGAACTTACAAACAGAGGGATTGACTGAATCTATGGTCCAGTTGACTCTTATTTCAAAGTCCAATGCCTGAGTTTGTCAAAGTAGTAATTTTAAGAGAGATATCAGTTATTTAGGTCAGTTCCATTGACTTTATACCATTCTCCTACTGTGTCACTCTGCACTTCATGCTTCCCCCATTTCTTTTTTTGTTTCATTAAAAGCGCACGATTACAATCTGTGATACAATTAATTTTAATAACTTTTTATAGGGTTTAGACCTTTATAAGAACTAATTTTGAAGTTTGATTAAGAAAAAATTAAAAGAAAAAGAAAGTTTGTGCAGAATAATATTATTTTTCCATAATAAACAACCTTTCATCACTTTTAAACCACAGTAAAACTAGGATAAATCCAAAAATTTACCCTCACGGACAACAAACATTTATCTGAAAGCTATTTTAGTTGACACCTCAAAGGGTATTCATATTAAGAGTGGTCAAGATCAACCCAACAAGCAAGATACTCGTTATTCGTACTAAAGAATGGAAGTTTAAATCTTGACTATGACCCTGTACTGCTCCTGTAGGAGTCTTGAACTTGCATCCAAAGCCTAAGTAGTTAATCCATTTAGTAAATAATGAATCTTACTATTAATAAACATGAACGAGGAAAGACTTTGGACTTTTCCAAAAGTTTATCAATAACTTTTAACAGACTTTCAACGATAATGGAGCTCAGTCATAACGAAAAATGGTTGCGGAATAACAATTGGGATACATTTTCCAACCGTCTGAACAGCACCAAGAGTAGAAATCCTAGGAGCGTGGGTTTCTAAACAAATAGTACTTATATTATATGAAAAAAGACATAAATAGTTTAGAACTCTAAATTTTACCTTTTTTTACAAGTTTGGGAGTTGGGGGCTAAAAGACACCTACTTTGTTAAAGAGGCAGCTGTATCTATATACTGGATTTAAAATAAAAGAACAAGAGATGTTTCAATGTGAAGCTGAAAAAAAGTTCGCAAACAATATCTGAAGCAGTAGCTACAGCGTCTGCGCAAACCATAGCATCCAACTACTCTCTTTTCACAAACGTCTTGTCTTTTCACAACAAATGTTATACACGAACTACTTGTTTAAGCAATAAACTTAACATTCTCAAATTAACTTTTATAGCCCGGTATACTGCCTTAGATGGCAGATCAGAAAGTGATAACAGCCCAGAGCTGTGGCAGGAAAATAAAGAAAAACAAGAAAATGAGATGGCAATAACAGTTTTATCGGTGAATTACTTTGAAAAAAATGTGGAGTGGCCTACACTCAACTTTACTATAAGTAAGTATAATGTCAAACCTCTTGGGTAGATAATGTAGTATGTAGACATAATATATATGTCTAAATGGGAGATGTTTATTACTCTTTCATTCCTGGAGGTAGTACAGATAGTGATTGATTCTCTTATCAATACCGTATATTACACAATTGATGCATATATTATCATATATATTAGCACAGCAGTAATAAGACTTTTGTAAAGTCAAAGTGACGATATTGTGTTACGAAATAATCTCTTACAGACGAAAATGACTTTTGATTCTAAAGGCAATGGATCTCCAGCGGCCAACGAGTATTCCATGCACATCAGTGCACGTCGTAATTAGCAGCCCTAGACCAGAGGCCCCCTACGGCTATATTCTCATCCTGCATTTCTTGTTAAGGTCAGTAATCATAAGGACGGGGATGGGATGTCAGTCTGTCAGGATGTCCTTCACGAATATGGAAGGAGTCACATTCGTGGTCGTATGGTCTTCCGGCTTTGCATTGTCTGAGATATTGTATACCGTGATGTCATTAGGTAGTCATATTTAGCTGAGGACCTGATTCTGAGAAATGACTGTCATAGAATCACCTTAGAATCAGTTTAAAATTAGCATCTCTTTGGTAATATAAAACTAAGGAGTTCATTCCTCTTAATTCAATATTACTCAAAAATCATAAGATTCATAAACACAAAAAAGTCAACAACCAGTAGCTTTTCACACCAGACATAATATAAGTAACTTTTTCCTTTGTGCTAAATTCGGTTTAAATAAAACCGAACGTTGCTGTAAATATATATTGAGAAAAAATATATCAGTGATTAGCCAGTTTTGCATACTCCAATCAAATTCAAAGTCGGCTTTTCAATATAATTTAGAAGTTGTGTAAATGGAAACATCAGAAATTATATGTTTGATTGGCATTCATTGTTTACATATAATTTTATTCTTCTTACATCTCACATTATGTCATTAAATCATTTCAAATTTTCAAATGGATTACAACATTTCTCAAAAGCAATAGGAAACACAGACAAACAAACCCTTAATTTGATATATATAGGGTAATAAATTTAAATATTCTATTGTTAAGTATTTTTAATCGTTTTCGCTATAACTAATTTAGTGAATGAGGTTTAAAATAACATAAATTAACTAAAAATAAATCTCTCCAATGCTTTATACTATTTATTAAATGTTTAGTAGTAATTATTCAGGAACTAATTAATTATTTTGATATACTTTTTGAAAATAATTCCAGAGAAACAACACACATGAAAGTCGCTTTTCTTCGTAGCAAATTATATCTTTCTACGAAACAGTCGAAATATAATAGTAAGTTTTTGTGAAATCTTTTATGTGTATTGTTTCTGCTGGTTTAGTTTATCTAGTTTGTGAAATCGTTTTAATTACTAATTATGAAAGTAATAATATTTAGCAATAAACTAATTAGGAAATCATTAAGTTTACAAAAATAAGTTAAAAAGGAATTTGTACTTACTATTTGAAGTATTATTAAAAGAATTAACTGGTGAACACAAGAATCTATAGAGGTTAAAACAGTTTGAAAGGTTCCAGGAAGGACGCGGAGGACTAAACAAGGAGTGTAATGCCGCCTTTTTAGAATGACTTAGCTCTACCGGTGCACCAATCAAATGCCATCTAAATTATCTCATTTTAAAATAGTCCCCTTCTATCAGTATTTCTTTTATAAATAATAATCAAACATACAAAGAAACGAATTAAACTATTTCTTTAAAAACAATAAATATATTATCAATATAAATTAAATCAATTAGTCGTAATATAAATTAATAAAAGTAATTTCTAAACCTATTTCTTTTAAAAGTTGTCTGAACTATTAAATGAATATAAGGAACAAAACGGACTGATTGAGATTTATAAATCATTAATCGTGTCCATATATTTCCATAAATTTCTATGAAATTTTGATGACACTACTAAAAAATCTGGAGTGGCCTACATACTTACTATAAGTAAACTTAATATCAAACTTCTTGAGTATATAATATATAATGTATCATTTAAGCATAATATAATCGTCTAAATGGGAGATGCTTATTAGTCTTTCATTCCTGAGGTAGTACAGATAGTGATTGATAGACTCAATGTGTATCACATCATGATTTTAATTTTTCCATTATAAACATCAATTTTATCTCAGTGGATTCGCTCAAAAAATTTCTAAGTCAATGTAAGCAATGTAAAAAAATTCAACAAGTATAGCAGGTGATCTCTTAGTCTAACATAAACAAACAGTTTTTATAGCGTTATTGCTCTTTCCCGTAATTGAAACTTCATGATTTTTTTTATAAATTGCTAATTTTTTATTCCATTTTTGTTCAAATTTCCATTATTTTTTAATGAGCCGTTTAGCGTAAAAAAACATTTTCTCAAATCGTACTGTAACGCCCCTTAACGAATGTAATTTTGAAAAAAATATCTCAACTCATTCTACACATAATGTTCTATTTTTAGGCATAGTTTTATTTTCATCCGTCAAACAGTATGGCTTGTATCGCTCTCACAAGGTTTGAGATTGAATTATAAGTCCAAATTTTTAATTTTATTGAAAAAAAAATTTCCTGTTGTTTTAAAATTTTGAATATATTTTTCGTTTGTTGCATTTGTAACCTCAAAGATAATGTCAAAATTTCAAAACTCTAGGGTTTTCAGTTTAGGAGAAATAAATGTTTTCTAAAAAACGGTTTTTGGCAAAAAAAGTGACTTTCCCATCATGCATAATTCTTCCCAAACAATAGGGATCTTCGTCTTTATGGGGCCCATTTTTTTGTAAAATATCAACTTGATCCATCAAAGATTCTGGACCGTAGCGTGGTAACAAGCAATGCTAACACACCCACCCACACACCCACCCACCATACACACACAGACATCATTGAAAAAACTTCATAAAACGACTTCTGGGACCTCAAAACATGTAATTCCGTCAAAATCTCGAGATCGAATTTTTTCACGATCACTATACTTTACTTATAGTAAAGTAAAAAATAAAAACAAGATAGAATAATTGAACTATGAATGGGTTAATTATTTTAACTATAATTTTCGATTAACAATAAATACTCGTAAAATAATAATACTGGTTTTAGTTAATATTGTATTTAAAAGGAATAATTTAGTGTTATAATAAGTGTTATTTACGTTTAAATATCGTCCTACTTGTTTAAAAAAACCCTCTAGAGCCTATCCTCGTCCTGGGAAATTTTAACGTTATAATAATGTCATATTTTGAGTGAGGGAAGGGGGATGTCGGCATGTTTGGCATTTGCCCAGGAAGGCAGAGGCCTAACCTATGGCCTGACAGAACAACCCCAAACAACAGCATATCGATTGGAAACACTGAATACCAAAGTCTAGAGGTAATCATAAAATAAATACCTCTCTCCCATTATAACTCAATGTTATTTATTTTTATAATATGAACAACATTAAGTAGAGGAAAGACAAGGATATCATCAAAAATTGATAAAAAAAAAAGCTAATAATATAGAAGTTGTGGAGAACCAGCTCGCCATTTACCTAATGAGCTACATATACTTGTAACTAATTATAGTTCTTCACTAGTTATTTACTAGTCCATAAACCCGGTATTCTTATTGGAGAAGTATATATCTTAGACAAATTGGAATATTTTTGGATATCTGTCAATCATCTCTTGGGAATCTCTCTCTCGTCGCTGAGTTCTCTTGGTGCTGAGTTGTCCTGGTGTAAAGTTGTCATGGCGCTGAACTATCCTGGAGTATAGTTGCCTCGATGCTTAGTTGATCTGGTGTTGTCTTGGCACTTAATTGTCCTCGTAATGAGTTGTTTAGTACTTTGCTTTTGCACTGAGTTGCCCTGAGTTGGTGCAGGCCTGTCATGGCACTAAGTTCCTCTGGTGTAGATTTGTCTTGGCGCTGAGGTGTCGTGGTGTAGAGTTGTCTTGGCACTGACTTGTTTTGATGTCGAGTTCTCTCGTCGCTGAGGTGTCGTGGTGTAGAGTTGTCTTGGCACTGACTTGTTCTGATGTTGAGTTCTCTTGGTGCTGAGTTGTCCTGGTGTAAAGTTGTCATGGCGCTGAACTATCCTGGAATATAGTTGTCTCGATGCTTAGTTGATCTGGTGTTGTCTTGGCACTTAATTGTCCTGGTAATGAGTTGTTTAGTACTTTGCTTTTGCACTGAGTTGCCCTGAGTTGGTGCAGGCCTGTCATGGCACTAAGTTCCTCTGGTGTAGATTTGTCTTGGCGCTGAGGTGTCGTGGTGTAGAGTTGTCTTGGCGCTGAGCTGTCCCAGTCCGTAGCGTGGTAACAAGCAATACTAACATACTCACCCACCCACACACAGATATCATCGAAAAAACTTAATAAAACGACTTTTGAGACCTCAAAAGAGGTAATTCCGTCAAAAACTCGAGATCGAATTTTTTCATGATCACTATACTTTACTATAGTAAAATAAAAAATGAATAATGCTAAAACTGTGGTCAAAGTAATTTACCGCACTTTATGTCAAAATAGGTAGTATTTTCTTTTCTTTTCTACTCATCTAGAGACTTTGAATTAATGAGACTTTGACTTAATTCCAATATTGCATGATAACAATTCCACTAACTTTGAGTGATTATATAAAGTAATATAAAACTATGAGGAAAAAATATTAAGGTCTTCTATAGGCCCTTGGCACCTGGCACACAATTGAACAAATAAACTAGAAACTACTGGACACACTCAACACAGAAGAATACAGAACTCAACTGACACCAAAACATTAAAATACCACAAATTGTTCACTCCTACAGTCAGAGATATGGAGTTTTTCTAATATAATGCAATGGGGTTTTCCAATGAGATTCCAGAACTAAGTAGATTAAAAACGCCTTGGTAGAAGAATGAACAGCCTTGAACGTTAAGCTTCCTTATCACCAGTACTCTTGCGTACGTTCTTTGAATATTAAAATATTTTAAAACCCCTTCAATTAATGACTGACAAAGCCTTAATCCCCTACAATTTCCTCTTCTCAACACTCCCCTTTTCAAAACCATCTGTATTCATTAAATATCACTACGATTGACAGCAGTTCAAGTTGTCATTTCTAATTTGAATTACTTCATGTACAGTTAAATGATCTGGGAAGGAATACTTCCACATGAGGACATGCAGACTCATATGCTCTTTTCTGTACCCACTGCAGATTTCAGCTGGGAATCGTCATTGACCACTTCAAATTCTTCTATCCTTCTCTGAGTGTCTCCTTAACTCATAGCATTTCCAGCACTTCCACCACCTTTCTGATGTATATATTTCTCTTACTCTGAACAACAGACTTTCATTACTCAAGTCCTTTAAAAACATTCCAATCCACATTTCGACCTCTACTTTCACATTAGCCACTCTCTCGATTGAGATATTTTTCCATCCACATACATCGACATTGCAACAGATTAAAAGATAAAGACTTGGATATAAATTCCCACAAAAATCATCCTTAGAGCAAGTTATTCCCACACTATTTTGTCAAAAAGGTTAATTCTTTCAAGCGTATTTTATTTGTTAATCCAGATGTTCCACCTATTCGGCCTCTTCACTTCACCTTTATCCATTTCCTAAGTATTCACAAACTTATCCCTATTTATTTTAGCTACCCTTCATTTGCAGTACCTTTCAAAAACATTCACGCACATTCTACAGTCATCCTACCTTCCTTGACAGTAAGGAATTTCTCTTACACATATGTCAGCTCCTTTCCTGTTGGAGCAAAATTGTACGGACATCGTAGTATCATACCTCATTCTTAACCTTCAATTATATTTCCCTCCTTCATCCCACAGCAATAATGACTGCTAATGTACCTTTAATTCAATCAACAGTTTTGGTTACAGAGTCAGCCACAAATTTTCATGTTCTAACTGAAAATAAGAATGACATTCTGTGAGCCTCTTAGGAGGTCGGTCGATCCATATTTGAAACTCACGGTACCAGAGGAACGCAATTTCATTTTAATCCAAAAAAGTTAAACCGCAGTTTATTTGTATTTGTATAATATTTTTTTTCCTTCTTACTTGTATCATTTATTGCCCTTACTCTTTTTGATTTGTTAATATTTCTCTGCTTATTATTTTTTTTAACTATCTCTCAACTTTCCTTTAAGTTTTTTTCCATCTTAAGAGCTGGTGTGTATTATTTTCCAGTAACCATAACACTTTAATGTTCACCTCGTACTCATTTTATAATAACTATTATTTTTTTAAGGAACTGTTCAATATTATATACATTTTTCTTTAAACCTAAACATGTTTACTTTTTCTTTTCTCTCATTTTTTATTATTTTTCCTGACTATTCTCCATTAAATGGACACGCTGAGTGGCTGCACTGTTGGTATCCATCAGTTACATACCAGATGTACCTCATCTCACACTTTCCCATCTCCTGATATCAATCGAAACATAAATTAAAACTGTAAGTCTGTATCTTTTAATTATGTTATTCTCAAGTTTAAGGAGCAGAAATGAGGAAAAACTAAACAATATGAAATTTTAGATTTCAACTGTCATCAGGAGAAAAAATAGGAGAGCAAATGCACCAATGCAGAGGTGGTTTGAGTCACTCTCTTGAGTCTTCGCTTGGTGACAGTTAAAAGAAACAAATTTTGATAATTGTTTCATTTTTTTCTTTATTTGTATGTATTTTTTTTTATTGTTTAAACCGATCCCCTAGTGGATGATAACGTCAGCAGTCTACCGGATTCTTGTTTGATCGGTGATTCTACATTAGGAGTACTAAATTTTGACTACCTGAAGTCCATTCCAAGTAGGAATCTTTAAAGAGTATCTGACATCGTTAAAGACCGACGGGTTAACGTCCTCTCTGAGGGACGACGTACTCAGATTTATTCACCTCCTGCGCGAATAAATCGAGGGCCATGTGGGTATCGAACCTCGGACTACAGGCCCAGAGGCGAAGACGTTAACCACTGAGCTAACCTGGCCCCCTTTGTATATTCTTACTCATATTCAACTATTGGTGTTTTCTAATCGCTGAAATTTTTAAATTCAAAGTACACTCATAACACACATACACACACACACAAAACTACTAGACGAAACCTTTTAACCATTTTTATTGGTTTTAAAGAACTTTAAAAAGAGTATTTCCGTTGAAAACTGAATGTCATAATCTTAATCCGAACTCAATACTTTTTACATTTCTATACAGAAAGGTAAATAAAAGTGAAGTATATTATGTGCTACATATTTTTCCGTTGGATTAAGTGAGAAACAGTTTATGGGTAGTATAAAGTATTTAGAAGCCCTTGACTGGAGCAGTATGAAAGAGGTAAAAATAAAAGCATAATCTAATCAGTGGGCCGCCATGGGGTGTTTGTAGGGTAGAGACGAGGGCGTAATGGGCCCCGTGCAGCCCCTATAATAAGCCTTATATAGAATCTGTTTAGGAGAGGCTCCAGTAACGAACTTGACCCCATTTGCTCAAGCCCACGCTACAGCTTTTTCTTCATCTTGTTAGTACAACAGCTTTTTCGCCTTATTGACGAATCTACAATATTCACCATGTTAAAAATATTTTTCACCAATCTTATTTTAATACCTAGATCAGTTTACAGTAAACGCAAAAAAGTTACATTTTAACGCAAACAAAAGTGTCCACACAGAAATATTTTATAATAAAAACGCTTTCGAACATGTAGCGCTCTTCTTCAGGTAATATCCGCTATAAAAATATAACCACAAAGCACTTAGGTAATTAATTACTTTATAACAGCTCAGTAGGTTAGTTACGATTGAAGATGGACAACGTCCTAAATCTACCTGAAGTGTTTTTGTGAGCCAACAACACCAAATCTACCAACTACGCATTGTGTCACCCATCCAGTCACAACAACGCTCAATATTGTTTAACACCTGTTAATAGGTGTATTAAAATATTGAATTGATATAATATATATAATTAATATAATATATGTCAATATAATATATGTCAATATCATTAGTTACAGAAATAAGTTTAAGGAAAAATAAGTAAATTTAACAATTAATTTTTTTGACACGTATTTGTTTCAATTTGTCTGCTCAATGGATGTATAATAGATTATCTAAAAATATTATAAAACACTTCCATATAAGAACCAGTGTATGTCCATGCGATATCTGCTAATAAAATTTAAGACCAAAATTATAAACATGTACTTCTCATTAATGAATATTATATTTATACTAAATGATGATGTATTTTATACATTTGTCAATAGGGAGTTCTTATTATTAGTATTATAATTTATTCCAATTATTGTTATTAATAGTATATTTCATTAGTGTCAGGATTAGAGGGGGGGAGGGCTCCTTGGTACGCCCGTAATGTTGATATTCACCATGATTTGAAAATGGAATCCATAGATAGCTACATCACTCGACTTACTACCAATGAAGACAACAAACTATCTACCCATCCAAACCTCCTTGTACAAACTCTAAATCCTGTCGCCAACCTTCCTCAACCTCACTAAATAATTACTTCATCCAGTGACTATCTGACTACCTTTCCAGTTCATGACTAACAAGACCACATGACCGCGAATACGACATCATTACTGTACAGACTAACTTAATATCCGACATGAATTACTGACACTCCATGTTATAGTAGCACAGTAATCAAGCAGTAGAAGGCCTCTGGTCTGGAACTGCTAGTTACGACGTGCACTATAGTGCGCGGTTATATTCGTTGGTCGTTGGTCGTTGGACCAGAGGGTTGTTAATAATTAGTATAATGTGCAGAGTGAGAGAGATACATAGATGAGCATATGTTTTTAGAAAAAAAAAATATGTCTATAATAATTTCCGAATAAGTAAGATTAGGGTGGGAACTGTCATGGATAGGGGGAATTCAAATGACTCACTCTAAGGTGGGAGAAGAAAAGGAATGCCCAGGTGGCCATGAAACCAGCAGACCATTGGAATTGCACCAGAAATCTTGCATCACAACAAACTAGTCTACCGCTCATACGTAGGCACTCCTACAATATAAGTGTAATATTTATCATTACAAAGTTAAGTATAAAGAAACAACACGAGCGCAGTGGTACTTGAACGTAACAATTTCATTAGTTCTGTGGGAACTGTTGTATATCAAAAAAATCGAATAACAAATTAATTGTTCTATAGATATTAACTGAAATAGAATTAATTCGTTTGAGTGATACTAATTTACCCCAAAAAATAATTAACATGCTCTAAATACCAACCAAATATTGATTTAAATAAGGTAAATTCAACGTTTATTGTATGTATAATATATTTGTCATGTATAGGATAGAAAAACAACTTAAACAAGCATTTATACTTACCAACACCATGACCAAACTTCGTATATGTAGAGTCCCTCCTAAAACTCGAATGTATTTTTGTGCCATTTGTTTAAATGCAATATATATATATATATATATATATATATATATATAATATATATATATTATTAATTTATTTATTACTTACTCTAAGATTTATCACCATCACTTAGAGCTGAATGGGATAGCAATGTATGATTATGGGACTCTAATAGCCTGTAGCACTCAACTTCAACATTGAAGGCCTTGCGAGGTTACCCTGTTAACCTTTTATATACAGGGACAAACGAAAGAGTAGGAGAAGGTGACCAGGGGCTTCCCAAATCCTCTTCGCTTATTCCAGCCCCAATCCAAGGCGTAATTCGATCCGGGCCGAAGGATGAATGATACAGGGATTACTGAATTACGAGCGGAGCCTCAAGGGTGCTAGGTGACGGCCTTGAGTAAATAGCCATACTCCGGTATTCGGCGCTCTGCCGGAGCGGACAAAATACTAATGAAAGAGCTTGAGGTATTTTCCCCTGTATCATACTAAGGAGAAAGAAGTCGGAGAACATCCTCCGGAAGCGCTAACTAGTGGAAGCCAACCGCACACAAGTGCACCTGAGGACCCGAAGTAAACTGTCCCGAAGAAGGAGAAAGGAAGTCACTTTCTCCCGAAATGTAGGGAACCGGCTTAAACATTCCACAGAGCATACAAATAATATATAAATCAACTTCCTTTATCATTATCCAAATTATTCAGAACAAACAATGTAACATTTATTTTAAATACATCGTATCTATTATTGCCCACTATTTATTTCCAATTCTTAATGTTCCTAACTACATATGAGCCCTTTATTTTGATAAATAAAAGCATAAGTCACTTTACCGTAATAAAAAGTGTTGATTTTGTTATATTATTTCTCAATAAATTATTAATACTAAGAAAGATAAAAGTATACTAAGATACAAATACAAATAAATCTTCTCGAAAGTTCGCATCAATATTTTTATAGATGTTAAAATGCAAACCCTTAAATATCTTGATTACTTTCAAAATAAACGGCTCATATATCTTGTAAACCACATTCTTTGGATTTTTCTACCTTATCAGCAGATAAGTGGACGCTAGGTAGAGCACATTAAAGTGGATATACATTTGGTCTGTATATCTCGGAGAGGACGTTAAGCGCTCGGTACCTCGTCTGCACGATGTCAACAACTCCTTCAAGGTCCCTACTCAAATACACTTGAGTTAGGGAAAATTTACGACTCCCAATGTAGAATCAACCCAATTTAATAATCAATATTATATCTATCATTTTCATTGCAGATGTTTTTTCCAAGTTCTTCTGCTTTTTGAGGCCGGTTCTTGATTTATGCATTCTTATCACAAGCATTACTAAATCATATTTATAATACATGCATATTATTATTATCACTGAGGTTAGTATGATTTTTATTATTAATATGGCGAACCGTCATACATTGTATGATGATCTTGGAGTCGTTGGAGCGCTTTTGGAACTTTGTCCATCTTCGATTGTATGCATGTCCATGAGATTGAAGATGGACAACGTCTGAAAGCGCTCTAACGAGTCCAAGATCATCTTACGAGATATGAAGGTTTGCCATATTAATAATATAAATCATATTTATAATGCTCAATCAGCAATTAACCACAGATCATGTTGTTGCTGAATCATAGTAAGTGCTGAAGTTTCGATTGGTGATCTACTTCATGTATTACTTGTTATCTACCAGCCATAAGGCTTGTTGTGAAACTCGTAAATACAAGCCTACCCTAAGCAGCTCATTTTAGGCAACACGAAAACCCTTTGCGTTTCTTGAAGAGATTAATGTGCAAGTTTTTTTCTACATTAAAGTCGGGAGTTTTTTTTTTCTAACGAATACTGGAAGTCATCTTCACGCTTTAAGTAAAAGCAAAAAACAAAAATAGGTAAATTATAACAGGATAGAGTAAAGTATACCGACTTTATCTGCATTCCCCTTTTTAATAAAATAAAATAAAAAAAAAAAGAAGAAAAAGAAAAAGTTTACTGAGGATTAACAAAGATAAGAAGTACTTTTACTCAACCTTTTTCAGCCTTTAAATAACGGAGGCTTTTAATAACTTTTTTAATAATCGCTATCTTGCGTTTCAAAATTATAAATACTTGAATATTTATTAAGGATAATTACAAATTTGATAATAACGAATGGACTTTGTTCAATTCATTTTAAATAATGTTCAGGGCTGATGGAGAAAACAAGAGCAAATTCATATAATTATAAGTGATTTCAATGAACAGATTCAATTGTACTTAATATTATATCTTACTTTTCTTCTTCTCGGAATTTGGTCAGGATTAATTATTTAAAATCACTTTTTTGCCAACGTTTCATCTTTATTTTAAGACATCCTCAGGGTCAAGGCTAGCTTCTAACACCGAACCAACAAAACAGTTATCATTGGTTGGTTCGGTGTAGAAGCTAGCCTTGACCCTGAGAATATCTTAAAATAAAGATGAAACGTTGGCAAAAAAGTGATTTTAAACAATTAATCCTGACCAAATTCCGAGAAGAAGAAAAGTATTTATTAGTAATTGTGGTCAAGAAAACAATACCATGGTATCTTATCATTATAATCTTTTTAGTTTATACAACTCCTTTGAACCTATTATTAGTTTTTAACGCATTCAATATTTTCTTAGTTTCCGTATATCACCATTTTAAGATATGGGATAAAAAGGGATAAAAAGTTTGACTTTTATTATTTGACCCCCATTTTTGTTATGTGCAAGCCATTTAACCGGTTTGATTGAACAGTGGAAGCCCTAAATTTTCCCTAACTCACATGTATTTGAGTAGGGACCTTTAAGGAGTTTTTAACATCATGCAGACGCGGTACCGAGAGCTTAACGTTCTCTCCGAGATATACAAACCACATTTAGACGTGATTGCTTTCAGGACTGAAGATTATAGGTTCAAATCTTGGCTATGATCTTAGATTTTTGATGAAAAAATGCCATAAGACGAAAAAAGATTAATATCACTGCATTGGCAGTACATGATAACAAGACCCCATAATTTTCATTTTACTGGAACAAGATCGAGCAAAGAAGAAAAACATTAAAAATGCTGCACATACCAAGAAAGACATACCAAGAAAGATTCATCTCTTAACAACATAAGTGACATTGCTAAGGTAAATAGTTCTTATTTAGGAGTTTTAAATTAATTAAATTTTAGTTATCTCTATCTGTTAGTGTAAGTTTATATTGTTTAGTAAAAATTAACTCTTTTTTTTGGTACCATTGTTTTAATGTAGGATTCTTGTTTATACTTGACAGTCACGTTAGTTTGCATTCCTAAACTTATTCATTTTTAACTTATAAACTAACTGTTTTTCGTAAGTTTTCGTCAGGATCCCACTAAATTTGGAGTATTACATGCATTGTAACTTTGCTCTTTTGATATTTCTATTATCATTGATTGCTACGATCTATCATATTTTCTTTCGTATGATAGGCCTATAATTGTATTTTTATTTAAAATATTTTATATGCAGTTGGCTTTGAAAGTTTGATTTGAACCAGGAAGATTTGCTCATTGCTGTTAACTATTTTTTATGCTAAAATATATATCAATGATCAAACCACAATATGAAATGGGGGAAAAAGACTAAAATCTTTCAACCGTAACAAGCAGTCTTCGTCAGAGTCAAAAACCCAACTGAGACCGCTTGTTGCAGTTGCAAGATCTTAGTCTTTTTTTCCCCATTTCATATTGTAGTTTGATCATTGATTGTTACTTAACGTGTTTATGTGAAATCTTGTTATAAAATATATATATATATATATATAACTACAATTACGATGCCATGTTTTCAAAAAAAGTTGAATATAGAAAAAAATTTTGTTTAAACTGAAGAAGGGAAAACTGAGATAATAATTTTAAAATGTAGTCAAAAATAAATGCATATATAATAAACTTGTAAGAGTTTGCATAATAATTTTATACAAGCGGTAAAAATCATAGTAAGTATGTTACTGATGGGAGTTATGGTACAGTAGCGCAAAAATAACTCCTACAGAAAAGGTGGAAAGTTGATCTGGAAAGGGAGGTGATTGGCTGGGCCAAGGACCTCGTCAGTGGGCCGGTAGCAGATGACGTTAGGCCCCTCCCCTCCAAACCGGGGCTCTACCGTTACATTCAGTCTCCTGTTTCTATCAACTCACTTCGGCCTTTCTCAGAGGCCCTCATGGAACAATCAGAATCACAGTTATGCGAAAAACCTCCAAAATGAGACTCCAGCTAAAGATTATTTCATTTAATTCTAGATATTGTTGCCAGAAAGATAATGAAAGAAATTTTAGTAAATAGATATTTCAAAAAAGTTTTGGTTGTTATTTATAACATAGGGGCCAGGTTAGCTCAGTGGTTAAAGTTCTCGCTTCTGAACTGATAAGACCGGGGTTTGATCCCTACCTGGTCCTCGATTTATTCATGCGGGAGGTGAATAAATCTGAGCACGTTGCCCTCAGAGAAGGATGTTAAACTGTCGGTCCTAGCCTGTACGATCCCAGGTACTTGTTAAAGATCCCTACTCTAAATACACTTGAGTTAGGCAAAAATTTAAGACTCTCACTGTAGAATCAATCTTCATTGTGTAGTGTCACAAAGGGCCAATGCTCGACCTACGTGTTTTGCCTTGTGGAACTACCACTGCAACCCAACCTAACCTATTTATAACTTCAATTAGTTTAATACTACAACTACTTTTCATGTTTCTATTCTTCTTTTGAAAACTATTCTAGTGACATGTGGCTTGAGTGGTGATCACCAGAACTAATCACTTTTCTTTTTAATCATGGGAGGCAAGGTTAGGTTAGGTTTCAGTGGAAGTCCCGCGAGGAAACACACATAGGCAGAAGATTGACCCTTTGTGATACTACACAATTAACATTCTACGTTCGAAGTACTAAATTTTATCTAACTCAGGTACATTTAAAGAGAGGACCTTTAACGAATACCGGAATCGTGCAGGCTCGGGACTGACAGTTTAACATTCTCTCCAAGGGGCGTTAATTCACGTCCCACATGAATACATCGGGAGCCAGAGTGGTTATCGAACCCCGGGTTAACCAGTTCAAATGCGACTACCTAACCACTGGGCTACCCTAGTACTCATAGGAGACAAACTTGTTTTAGTTCAGGGGTTGCAGGTAGCCCAATTGAACAATATCAGTAGCCTTAGTGAAAAAATTAAATAGGCTACAAATAATAATTCTCTTAATAATCACTTTTTAATACTGCAATAAAAACAAATCAAGCACCTGTGGAAACCCAATACAATTTATATCCACATTAGAAAAGATAATAAGCAGAAATCCTCTAATTCATCGTGAAACATAACTACCGGTATAACTTCCAGGTATTACAACACGATACTACCAACTCAAAGAAGGCTATACCGAAGAAGAAAGGAAGTCACTTTCTCCCGAAACTTAGGGAGCCTGAATGGGCATTATCAATGATGGTTTGTGGAGATTCTGCAAAGAAAAAAATGAAGAAACACCGTTGCACCTACTGCCTGACTGTCAGGCCACGTTACTTCACAGAGGTAGGTGCTTCGGGACACTCAACAAAACCATAGAAAAACTTTTACCGTTAGACCCAGCAAAAGTGCTGAGATTCTTGGAGGCGTTGAAACTAACTAGGGTACTATAGTACAGAATGGGGGAAAGTACAATAGTTCTTAGGACACAGTACTACAATCGCCCTCAATAAAATAAATAAATTAGCTCAAAGTATCTACTACAGCAATAGAAATAAAGAGTAGCAAAGAAAGAAATAAAAACTTTGACTTTTATATAATACTTGGCAAGATTCAGGAAACCGATCAACATATGAAAAATTTTGGAATGCAGCTTACTGATATATACATTGACGTTACTACCCACTCAGTCCATCTCTCAAAGCGTAAAATCTACACAAAAACTTTCACTTCAGTAAAGTACTCAGCAAGATTTAGACAAAAAATAAATAGCATATTTCAGCTTCAGTCTACCAATCACAATGCTATAAAACTCATGTTTTGTTCACTGAGAAGCCTTATAAGATTGTCCCAGGTAAATGCATGAACACTGAGTTTATACGTTCTATACCTCAATACTTAAGTTTTCATTAGTCCCAGTAAACTGTATTCAACTATTTATATTCATTGGGTGGATCAGATACGTATACATATGACCGTTTCTAGACGATGGATAACATGTTTAATACTACCAAATTAGAAGAAAACGTTATGAATGTGACTTCAAAACCTGTACATCCATCAAAATCCTAAAATTCAGTTAATTGATGAGACATCATATTATAGTCTATAGTCTAGAAAAATATAAGAATGGGTTGAGGTAAATCCATCAAAATAAATTTTCTCTATGATAACTATACTTCTACTTATAGTAAAGTAAAAGCATTGAAAATGGATTGAGGAAACCTCAAAGCCGTAAATCCATCAAAATAGATTTTCTCCATGATAACTATACTTCTACTTATAGTAAAGTAAAAGCATTGAAAATGGATTGAGGAAACCTCAAAGCCGTAAATCCATCAAAATAGATTTTCTCCATGATAACTATACTTCTACTTATAGTAAAGTAAAAGCATTGAAAATGGATTGAGGAAACCTCAAAGCCGTAAATCCATCAAAATAGATTTTCTCCATGATAACTATACTTCTACTTATAGTAAAGTAAAAGCATTGAAAATGGATTGAGGAAACCTCAAAGCCGTAAATCCATCAAAATAGATTTTCTCCATGATAACTATACTTCTACTTATAGTAAAGTAAAAGCATTGAAAATGGATTGAGGAAACCTCAAAGCCGTAAATCCATCAAAATAGATTTTCTCCATGATAACTATACTTCTACTTATAGTAAAGTAAAAGCATTGAAAATGGATTGAGGAAACCTCAAAGCCGTAAATCCATCAAAATAGATTTTCTCCATGATAACTATACTTCTACTTATAGTAAAGTAAAAGCATTGAAAATGGATTGAGGAAACCTCAAAGCCGTAAATCCATCAAAATAGATTTTCTCCATGATAACTATACTTCTACTTATAGTAAAGTAAAAGCATTGAAAATGGATTGAGGAAACCTCAAAGCCGTAAATCCATCAAAATAGATTTTCTCCATGATAACTATACTTCTACTTATAGTAAAGTAAAAGCATTGAAAATGGATTGAGGAAACCTCAAAGCCGTAAATCCATCAAAATAGATTTTCTCCATGATAACTATACTTCTACTTATAGTAAAGTAAAAGCATTGAAAATGGATTGAGGAAACCTCAAAGCCGTAAATCCATCAAAATAGATTTTCTCCATGATAACTATACTTCTACTTATAGTAAAGTAAAAGCATTGAAAATGGATTGAGGAAACCTCAAAGCCGTAAATCCATCAAAATAGATTTTCTCCATGATAACTATACTTCTACTTATAGTAAAGTAAAAGCATTGAAAATGGATTGAGGAAACCTCAAAGCCGTAAATCTGTAAAAATTGTAAAGTCCATTTATTTGATGAGGACACTATATCTACGTACAGTAATATAAAAGTATCAATTATTTATTTATGAGCCCTCAAAATCCGGTAATCTATCAACACTTTTTTACTCAAATACAATACTTAGAGTTAAATAGAAGAATTAAAAATGATCTTCTTGAACCTCAAAATGTGTAATCGATTTTTTTCACAGACACTATATTTAAATCTAAACTGAAAATACAAAATGGATTAAGAGAACACAAAATGTGTAAATTTGATAAACTTTTTAAAATAAATTAATCTATTGAGACACTATATTCCACTTCTATAAAGTTGTACGCAAAGAGTGTCATTTCGTGCCAATTCTATATTCATTTGTAGAAACATTATGTTGTAAATGAAATAAGTACACGATTATGAATTAAATATATTCCAATATTAGTTTTGATAAAAGTAAGCCTTTTTTTTTTTGCTAAAACAAGTATATTACAAATCTAGTAAAGAAATATGTAAAATATCATAATAATTTGTTATGTTGGAAATCTAAAAGTACTGAAAGGCATTTGGTTGAGGTATGCGGATTTGTAGTTGGAAGGTAAAAAGGTTTTGCAGGAAGCAAGTTTAATAAGAGAAAGGCCTGAAGAGAGAAGAGCAAGCGTAGCGTAAGGAGTAAGCGAATTGAGCCAGGAATTTTATATGGAACAGGTGAGGGCTGACTTAAAATACCTTATTATTCTAGAGCTGCAGCAACTCTCTCAGTCTCTGCAAATACGAGATATTCTTCACCAGCAGGCGTTTCACAATATACTGCGCTTATAAAAACATAAGGCCAGATTGAATACTGTAAGAATTTTTATAAGGTATTTCTAAAATCTTCAAGAAATTTTTTCTAATTTAATTAATATATTGAAAATGTTTGTAATAGTAGCAATTTGTTTTCTATAGTTAAAAATATAAAACTAATTTCTGACTGATAACCACAGCTAGGGGGCATCATTGCGTGTCTTTGGACTGCTAGCTCGGTAGTTCAATACCCACTCTGGCCTTTGATTTATTCACGGAAGGTGAATAAATTTGAGCACGTTTTCCGTCGGTTCCAAGCCATTACTATGTCAGGTACTAAGTTAAAGATGCCCACTCAAAATACACTTAAGTTAGGCAAAATCTGGGACTCTCAATGTAGAATCTAGATTTTGTGGTATCACAAAGGTATATATGTTCGGCCTATGAGTGTCCAGTTGTCGGACTGCAACTGCAACCTAACCTAAACTACAAGCACAACCAGTAGACAGGTAACCATGTGAGGGAAGAGTCACCTCATCTTCCTCGACTGTTCATTTAAGTAATGAAGTTTCATAGATATTTCCGTGGAAGTATTCCAAATTGTTAGTTACAAATAGAAAAAAAAAACAAGTTCCACCAAAAAGAATCCAAGTTCAAATTATTTAACAAACCAGCCAGAAACAAAATGTACGGAGAATTGCTATTACGTCGGCTAAAAATTACACCTAAGGATGATGAGGATTCTAAAAATGTTCTAAGGACGGTACTGATCTACCAGAAATGTAGTTTTGATATAGTGAAATTGTAGGTAATATGATATTGTTTTCAGGTAATAGTGAACCATCAGTAAGATTGTCCATCGTACTTGTTGCCAAAAAAAGGCACCAATTATAATCCAACTCTTGTGGTATTATTACAAAAGTTAAACTTTGTAATACATCTAAATATAAATATTACATGATAAATTGAAAGTTGAAACTAAACAACTACCAAGCTCTGTTTGCTGTTGTCAAATTGTTACAGACTATTAAAATAAATTAATTCATTAAATAAATTGATTCTGTATAACCGTCATAATACATTTTCCACAGAGTTTTACATATGTTTACCTACTAACAGTAATTTTGAGTGAGACATATCTAGATGTATAATCTAAAATTTAATCATGTTATATTTGACGAATTTATTCTATAGGTAAATTTAAGAATTGTAAATTAGTTAGAGTTACTTATTAGTGGCTCAATTATAGGCTTTCCATCTATAGTTAGTATTCGTAGAAATATGTTGAAATTATTAAATTTGAACCGTGCAAAAGTGAATTTATAGATAACATTTTATCAATGTACAACCCCATTGAAAACTCCATCCATCCCAGACTACTTTAACGGTCATCCTCCTTATTACTGCGGTTCGTTCAGCGTTAATAAATTACTGTAGGCATGCATTTAAAAAGCTATTGGGAGGTAACATTTAAAGTTGTACAGTCATAATGTCTTCAAGACTGACACTCGACACACTATAAAGAGAGGAATGGGACTTCAAACTTGTATGATGCCACTTATTTCAGACGATTATATTTAAAACCATCCTCTGAGTCACTGACTTTATGCAAACAAGAATAACTTGAACATTTATTCCTTAGTTTCATAGTCTTTACGATTAAAACTTACATGTCTCTTGACATGACAATTTATAACAAGTAATCAAAGAAAACATAAGTTTGATAGTTCCAAATTATTTATTAAGTATATTTTTTTTGGGTTTGATGTTTTACTTGTGTCTAACTTTTAAATTTCCAATTTACCATTACTCTATGAATTATAATTTGATTTCTTGTTTTAAAACAAGGAATATGATACTAGGTCTAACTGAATTTCAAGTTCATATATTTGATGTCAAAATAATTACAATTACGTGTGTCAATCCTTCCTGTTCGAATGGGTTAAAACATAAATCTCAAAGGTGAAAATCTCTCTTATCAGGTTGTAAACCACCATTTTACCATTTTATTTTAGAGTATTAAGCACTATTTCAATATACACTCTTCCACCAAATTTTCAACTCCAGTATAAGTTCTACTCCCTTATATATATATATATGTTCTACTCACTCAAACTATATTTTTGTTACAATTATTATGTTTTCAAGAAACATATATGAATGTAGTTATTGAAATATTCTAATTTATGATTATCACTTTTTGTGACGTATACGAGTAAATATCTTTTAATAAACTAAACAACCAATGTTGCTGGATTTTTTAAGTGTTTTCTCAGTCAAAAAACACAACTCTGTATTCTAACATGCCCAAAATTTATATTTTTATTTTCAAGATTTTTAAAACTGGTGTAAGAGTTAAAACGTTATGTTCTGACTGAACCTAATTTTGAAAATATAAAAGTTCAAAATGTTGGAATAATGATTTTTAACCCAAAACGTCAAAAATAGAAGATAAACATATTAATTTCTTTGTTTTTATTGAAAGTAATATATATTTCATAATTATTTTTTCCAAATAAATAATAATTTAAATTTAAAAAAGCCCCCATAGGCCAGAGTATAGCTCACTGGACTTTCAATGCTGTCGGTCGTGGATGACCGCCCCCGCGAGGTCCACCTTGGGCACATCGGGTGTGCAGTTGCTCTGCTCTGCAGTTGGTGTGGGAGAGGTTTAGGCGCACTCGATGTGGCTAAAGGGCACCACATAAAAATCATTGATCTGAGTTTCATCATCTCATGTTAGTAGCCGAAAGGTCAAGTAACATGATTTTGAATCAAAACAGGTATGTATTGAATAAAACATATTTAACGAAAATTTCAGTTCAGTTCAGCGCAGTTTTATCAATTTAATAGTACAAATTATTAACTGATTTATTTTTTCCATTTTTTATTTGAAGGATATTGGCAATTGAAAATGACTGACTACATGAACAGGAAAGAGAAACTGGAAAGTCAAAACTACAAGGTTTGAACAATCGACAAGGGAGGAGAAGGTGTAAGACCTGATAAGGCTTTGTTTGGCTGGACTCGTTCCAATGTCTTGAGACATTCTTATCGGCCCACTCCCGCTATTAACTACTTCTTCTATCCCAGCAAGTCAACTTGACCTCCTTAAGATTAGTGCCAAATGGTAGTTTTTATAAAAAAAAAAAACAACAACAATATTAATAAAAAAATAATAAACAAAAATTTTCTAAAAATAAGAAATAAATTAGTATGTCTAGAAAGAGCATTGAGACGTTAGTAATAAAGGACTGGATGCTGAACCTTTGTCGTAATTATACAAAAGTTATGGTAAAGTCCCTCTGAGAGGACATAAAACTACTGGTTCTAATCCTCTACTATGTCAGGTACTCGTCAAAGCCCTGCTCTAATACGCTGATTAAGGTAGGGGCTCTCTCAGTGATGCCTGACCCATTTAGCTCTATCCTCATTTGTTACAACCCCAGCCCTTCGTCTTTTCAAAATTGCCTTTATTCAAAAGTGCACTCTAAATAATAAGCAAATATTATTAATAATTGTGTTTTCCTTCATTATAATAATACTCCTTGTTTATAATAGCCTTACAAATCAAGAAACGATATTTCCAACAACAGTTCATCAACAGTAGAATATCAAAAGCAAAGATAAAGCCGCAGTGATGTGCTCTGTTGTTTACTTATGTGCTGCCTTTTTAAAGCCAATATAATCTGTCATAATATATACAAAGAAGTGCTCAAAGGCCTCTTTATGTCGTCAGAGAGAGAGAAATAAATAAAAACAATTCGGTCAACAACTAGATTGTTGATTCTAATCATATAGTTTATGTTTTGTTTACTTTTTTTTCTTTCTCCTTGTTTTCTTGTTCAGTTTATTTTTTTATTACTGTTTATTCTATTACAAAATAAAATATACATTAATTACTATTATTTTAAAATTCTATATATTTCTTATTCCATTATTTTTTTAATATTATTATTTTTACTGTTTATCTTAGATTTTAATTTTAAAGGGTATTTTTTTCTTATCAAGCTATATTGCACTTCGGTGCTCTGTCGGAGAGGAAAAAATGCCACCGACAGAGATTTAGGGATTTTCTTCTGTATGATACTGTGGAGAAAGAAGTCCGGAAACCATCCTCTGGAAGCGCAGAGTGTGAGCCAACCTCCCACAAGTGCACCAAATGACTCGAAGAAGGAGAAAGGAAGTTACTTTCTCCCGAAACTTAGGGAGCCTGAATGGGCATTATCAATGATGGTTTGTGCAGATTCTGCAAAGAAGAGGAAGAAACACCGTTGCACCTGCTGGCTGACTGTCTCGCAACTTTGCTGCACAGAGGTAGGTGCTTCGGGACATTCAACAAAACCATAGAAAAACTTTTATCTCTGGAACCAGCAAAAGTGTTGAGCTTCTTGGAGGCATTGAAGCTAACTGCTGGGGTACTTTAGTACAGAAGAGGGGAAGTACAAATTTTTTTTGTACTTCACATTATTTGAGTCACCCTCAAATAATAATAATATTGTACTTGAATTTTCCAGCTGTTGCATTACCTTTCTTCTGAATAACATTTGTGTTACCTTCGCTGTTTTTAGCTTGTTTGCTCTGTGATGACATAAAGCGAAAGGCCTCAGAGCATTTATTTCCTATTGTTTTCCTTTTTCTTTGTGGTTTTATACTTCATTGATTGCATCACATGTTTATTGTGACTCTTCTGCATATTTACATATATGTCATTACATGTTATAATATAGATTCATAATAAATTCAGTCTTGACCGGCCGGTTTGAGAGCATCTCTCTCATTATATATTTTCTGCACTTCTCCTATTGAAGAACTGATATTCAAAATATCAACCGTAGAATGTCATCTGCTCTCAACTATTGTACAAGAATAACTCATCACAACTGACCTTTTGTTAAAACACCTTTACATTTCCTACCAAATATAACTTCAGTCAGGGCTGCCACTCAAGAAGAAATTTCCCCACATCTTCAAATTTCACCCTGGAACTTTTTCGGTTTCTTTCAGAACATTATTCAAACCTTTGAGATTTACACTAATAGTTACATGGTACTACCATTTTTTTACACCCAAATTTAAATAGATAATAGACAAAATACTGCGACAAATTATGTATTAGAAAAAATTTTAGATATGTTTAGAAATCTAATTTCTAAGTATACTATTATTATTAGTATTGTCAGTATGACAGAGTGAAATGTAGACCTTAATTACTATTTGTTATTTAACTTACTAAAGTTGCATCTAATGATGGTGAATTCTCAATTCACTAATGAATTAGTGATAGATATAGTTCACTAATGAATTATTGCTAGACTCTAATGAACAACTACTGTACTACATTTGTAATCTACTAACCGTGCTGCAGACTCTAACCTCAACAATCAAGATTAGATAGGAAATGAAACACTAAGTCTTCGCACACAAAATGGATTCAATCACACAACGCATTTCGAACACTTCAGAGTCATCGTCAGATCACATCTCCAATACAAACAAAATATGCATAAAAATGTCGAAATTAAAGATAGGAAAAATAACCAAAAATTTAAACTAAAAGAAATTACATACCTACCTGCCTTAAATTGAATTTGAAATTCTTTTTATATTTTACTATAATTTTTTTTTATTTTTCCTTTATTTAATTTCAAAAATTTGCATACATCTTTTTGTTTGTATTGTAGATGATAAGCACTAAGTTTTCGAAACGCGTTGTGCAATCCTATTTTTAAGAAAAAACTTAGTGTTTTTTTCCCTCTCCAATCATGAGTAAATCACAACGCAATAACAGCCTGCATAGCTCGTGAGTTCCATAATCCAGATTACATGCCGAAGGAATTTCATTAAATTTCAAATAAAATTGGTTCTTGTTTTGATAAAATTAAGCATATCTTACATAATAAAAAAAAACTAACCAATTATTACACTTAATAACAACTTTAGCCGTAATACCTTACTTATTATAAATAATGACAAAACAATGAAATTTGCAAATAATTTTTCTACATCTCAACGATAATAATAATATATCATTCATAATAAATAAAAAGTGAATAAAAAAACAATAAAGAATGAATCTAATTCCTAAATTTTTTAGCAAAATTTAATTTCTAAAGAATTTAGAAAATAAATTCATTCTTTACAATTGAAATCACTTTTCAGAAAAACCGACTTTTATAAGTCTTTAATAATTAATTCCTTCATTTCCGTAAACAACTGATCAAGAAAGAAATCCACTTGATTGGTACCTTTGAATCTGAAAATGATTGAACACCTTTTCAAAGTAATTAAATTGACTCGTTTATTTTTATTTATTTAAATTACTAAATTGGTTATCGAAGATTAGGTTTAGAATACAAGAAAAATTATCAGCCTAGGTTTAGTCAAAAATTCTTTGTCATTTTCAAAACTAAAAACAATTCTTTCAGAATTAGTAACACTACAAATAACACTGACTTTTTTCGGTCTGGTTCGGACTTGTTTCGGTCTGGGTTAACCTCTGGTTAGAGTGTTTTCTAACCACCTACAGAAAACCAAAGACCAGAAATACGAACAACGTATTTCTGTGGGGGTACTCTTTCAGACTGATTTATAGTACTATTAATCTCAATAAATTTTTTCCAGACTTGATAATAACAATGATTATAATAATGCTATAAATAATTTAATCTATAAGTCAATACCATTGTAGATTTTGTACTTTTTCATACTGTATTGCTGTTTTCTGGTCTTTGATATTCTGTGGAAGTACTTTTTCCAGTGTCATTTATAACGTTACCAAATCTGAACAAATTGTTTTTAGTTTTGATAATGCCAAAGAAGTTTCGGCTAATAATTATTACGGACCTAAATCTGATGGACCAATTTAGAACTTGGGCATTCAATATTCGAGAAACTATATCAAGTCTATTAATTTATAAATAAACTAAACTTTATAAACAAAACACGATACTTTTATTGGTAAAAGTACGCAAAGAGAGTACAACCAGTTAAAAAAATACCAAAACGGCACTTCTAAATAAACCTTTTTAATTATATATAAATCGTATTTTCAATTTTTTTTATAGCAAAACTATAAATTAATTAAATATGTTATCTTATTTTTTACTTATGTTTTAAATTTATTTAATAAAAATATATTTATCGTAAAAAATCTTTTAACGATTTTTTCGTTAATTTTGTGTGCTAATACGCACAAAATTAGTATGCACACTAATTTTCGTTAAGAATGTTATAACGATTTCTTCTATGAAATATTGAGAATATAAATATTGGAAAAAATTGTCATTATTAGTTCTTCTTCTGTTAATAGAATCTGTAGATATGGAAACTAAGTGTCCATATTTAAGGATCAAACATGGGGAAATTTTAAAAATAAATAGAGCATTGTTTACAATCCAAGTATAAATTGACTCTGAGAAAACATAAAATAAGAGACTTCTAGAGAAGTCTGGTCAAACGATTTGGTTTGTCTGAGGTGGAAGCTGGTTAATGGAGAGCAGTACAGAAGAAAGGGACTGTTTGGAGCAAAGAGACAGAGGCATGTGGGTGGGGAGGAGTTGCTTACGTAACACTTCACTTTCCTTCTCCAGCGAAGGCTAACTACTTAACTTACTCTAGTTTTGTCACTAAATCTTTAAACTTCATTTCAACATTATTATAGCATACTCAAGACTCATGTAAGTTTTTACCTCCTCATTTCATTTGCCAATATTTCAAGATTAAATACACTTAAAAAACACCATCTGTTAAGCTATAACGTTAAGAGAATCATTTTCTTCAGAAAGTATTTTACAACAGACAACTAATCAATTACTTTTACAAATAAGTCATATAATTCCATTTAAAACTTTAATTATTCGCATAAAACCTTAAAGGTGAACAATGCACTTTCCAACTCATTAAAATACTATAATCACTCAGCAGATATGGATGAAGTTTCGTATAAAATTCTTTCAATGGTTATAACAGTTTCTCAATTAGGAGAGAAACTCAACAACGTGTAATTCTCTTAGTGTCATTAAAGGTTGGCACCACTTCTTAGACTGGCCCGTAAATTCAATTATATAGTTCTATCAAATACTGATAATGTACATACTGGAAAAAATTTAGTTCTCCTTCAGTTAATTGAATGGAAACCAAGTGTCCATCTGGTTATCTTTCTATAGAAACAGCTAATGAATACCAATTTTAAATAAGAGGGATCTAATTTTTTCACAAATTTTCCTGGTTAATTTCTGGTATTGAAAAAAGACTGAAAATTTAATCTATACTATCATAAATGGATACGTGTCAGTCTGTCCGTCCCTCACAAATGTAAAAAATCTGGAGTGGCCTACACTCAACTGTACAATAAGTAAACAAAATATCATACTTTTTGGGTATATAATAAATAAGGTTCCATTTAGGTATCATATAAATGTCTAAATGGAGATGTTTATTAGTCTTTCATTCCTGAGATTGTAGAGATAGTGATTGATTCACTTATCAATATATACGGATATTTTTTTTATATCACTCAACTGATGCGTATAATATCATTAGTATAGCTAAAGCAGTAATAACATTTTTGAAAGGCGAAAGTGTAAATTTCGTGTTACGAAATAATCTCTTACAGGAGAACATGGCTTTTGTTCCAATAGTCACAGGATCTTTTACATAGATTACCCGACCTCCTTCTACATTGAATAATTTAAGATAAATTTTCCCATTTAAAACTTGAAAATATTCCTATTTTGACTGAAAAATGTCAGAAACATGTAAATGTCGTTTTAAGATAATTTTTAATCTAAGATGTAGGATAAAATCATTTATTTTGTCTTCAAAGAATGTTTTCAATTTTGAATTATTTTTATATTTTTGGTGTTTTATAAAATTATTATACTGGAAATTATATTGGAATGCTAGTGTTTTATATAAAATCACTTTTCTTTCCCTTTATCAATTTTTTTACAATTTACCAAATATATTTACCAATTTACTCTGAGGGAGTGTTATCTTTCTCCTGCAAGCTGTACTCTGTTATACGGTTGTTTTGAATGTATGTTGTGAAAAAATATATTAGTAATTAGCCAGTTTTATATACTATATAAAGCTATAAAACTAGCTATAAAACTTTTATAGCTAGAAGTTTGAAATATTTTAAGGTAATAGATATGAACTGTAAGACTATAATAGTGAAAAAACTGGATATTTTTTTAGTTATTTGACTAAATTTCATTCCCCTGTACCATAGTTATCTAAAATTTTTATCAAAGTCAAATAAAGGAGGTCTAGCCGAACGGTTCTCATAGTTTACAAAAAAATATAAAAAAATTAGCAAAAGTTCACCGTTTCCGGCCCTTTTTTCAAATTAATGTACTTCCTATGAGTATGACCAACAACCAAAGCATTTTCCTCGCACTGTAGTCCACGTAAAATTAATAAACAGTTCCCGTCGCAGACCCAGTACTGCAGTTTTACTCCACTACAGTGATTGTGGAGTCGACAAGTAAATGGCTGATAGGGTTTTTTTTTCAGTTTCCGACTATAACACGAATAAAAGTGACATGACTACTAAAGTACTAAAAAACTCTATTAAGATGATTATCTAGACAGTATGGGCGTCTAAATCCGTAAAAGTACCAATAACGTTATAAAACAAATAAAAAAAAAAGAATTAAAAATATTTATGATTAAAATATTTTAAAAACAAAAACAGATATTGTCGATAACCTAGTTATTCCTCTTCAACTTTCATGAGAAATATTTGTTCTATGACGTCATCCAAGGTCACAAAAAAAAATGGAAATGCTAAATATTTGCGTTTGACATTTTACAGTTTGACATTCACTCGTCAGTGTTGTAGGGGTTTTTACCAAACAAGTTTTATATTAATTTATTTTTTTACTTTAATATGATAATGTAACATTTTATTTTATTGATGAAATTAATAATTATTGTAGGTAAAAAACTTAATGATAGTCTCTACATATAGAAATTTAATAATATAAACAACGCCTTTCGAACACGCAGTGATCTTCTTCAGCCATAAACCAGGGATGCATGTATGTGGTACAACTGACACTCATCCTTGCTTAATGCCTGAAGAAGAACTCTACGTGTTAGAAACGCATTGTTTATATTACTAAATTTCTATATGGAGACTATTTCATTAACTCGTTTACCATACAATGAGTAAACCCACATAATAACTGAAAGCACTACCTTACAATTAAAATTAATAATGTGTGTGTAATTGGTTATAAGTGTAATCTTGAAAAATATATATTTATATAATAAGATTTCATAAACATGTGAGACAAAAATCAACGTCCAAACCACCATAAGAAAATGAAAAAAAAAAAAAAAGAATAGGATCATTCAACCGTAACAAGCGGTCTTCGTCAGAGTCAAATCCCAAACCTATGCAATGCCTGAGTCTCGAATGCCTTTGTTTATGAATTTCTCTTTCCATTATTGAGTTAGTAATCCAGTTGAACCATATAATTTTCTTTGTATATATATATATATATGTGTGTGTGTGTTGAGTCATATATATTGACAGTCAGTTGACTGTCGTCCCTCCATCAATTCACTTCTTCTCCTGAGGACGACCACCATTACGGTCGTAATATTGAAAAGTGAGTCTTTGTTATGTTTCAGTCTATGTGCCACATTTTATTTTAAGTATATATATATATATATATATATATATATATATATAAACTAGAATTTAAAAAGAACACATAGAAAGGAAATCACTGAACTCACTACTATATTTCGATGTCCTCGTCTTCAGGAAAAGAAGTGAATCGCTCCAAAGGCTGATAACGACTCATATATATATATATATATATATATATATATTATATATATATATAATATATATATATATATATATATACAATTAAAAGAAACGGTCCAGCGGAATTTTTTAAATAAAATAAATTCAAAACGAAGGAAAGACACAGAAAGACACAGACATAACTCACATCGATATTTCGACCATCGTCGTCATCAGGAGGTGTGAAGAGCGAAGAGTCCCGCAGGAAGACAGCGCAGCGACTCTGTCTGTGTCTTTCTGTGTGTTTCCTTCGTTTTGAATTTATTTTATATATATATATATTGATAAAAGTATCGACTGTGGAATAGAAACAAAACTAAAGTTTATCGGGACTCGGTCAGTTCTTCAGGTTCAAATATATATATATATATATTCATTTAATTCCTGCCTTAGCAATCGCACCTACACTATCCCTCACAAAACCTCCTGTACTTCCTGTAACAGCGTTTATCGATTGGACTGCACCCAACGTGAAGCTTTTCATATGGGTTTGACTTCCGCCAAGCTAAGCTTGCGTATAAATAATGACAGGTCTTCCGTTGTTAAGCGCAGTGACCTCCCGTTGCCATACACGCCCGCCAGTTCTCACGGACTCAAGTTCAATGACTGTTTAGACTGTTTTTAAGCAGATTTCTGATCTCAATACCAATGTAACATTCAGGGCTCCAGATTAAACATTTATTTGTCTCACAGGAGGTAGATCTGCTATTGGGACTACCTAAACTGAGGTAGTTCAAAACTTAAAAATTTTGAACCATTTTGTTTACTTGTTTATTTTGCATTTTAATTTGTTTTTTAATATATTTTGTATATATTATAATGTTTTCCTCTCCTTCATACCGTTGTTTTTTGGTATTATTTATCACATTTATCTTTGTATCAACTGAATCTATACGTTGGCTAAGCAGATTGAATAAATATATTTGTAAATTTTAGTAGCAGTCCTTCCTTAAGGCATACATTATTGGAAATAATACCAAACTTTGCTGATATCTGATTCTTAATATGCTTCAAAGTTTTCCTAAATAACACTGAGATAGGAAAGTAATTTCAAAGCTACTTCAATCATATCAATGACAAGCAGGGCCTTTGCAGGCATCATAGCGCGATCCACTCACCCCACAGGATTAACAAACAGCTTAGCTTAAACTTAAGAAACACAACCCTCACTGTCTTCTCTTTACTGATATAAACGAGGAAATTCAACCACAAAGTTATTTATGTCCTGAAGATGAATGATGATTATTTGAAACATGTCGATTATAGGAAATATACTTCACTCTGTATACAAAGTAACAAGAGAGTTATTTAAGAAAATTGAAAAGACTGATAAAAAGCAGGTACTGCGTCAGTTTGGTGTTATATTAAATAATATTTATTTATATTAAAAGTAATACGAATGAAAGTCGAACAGTAGGTCTCACTTTCAATATTACGTCGAAATAGGGGAAACGGGACGCTGAGATGATTGCCATCTCCATATAATACTTCAGAAGCAGGAAAGAAAGCTCCACTACACTTTTCAAACTAGAACTCATAGAACACGGGACACAAAACAGTCTACCCACATCTCTTCTACTGCTTCTCTTCTCACCTCCTATACTACAAACTATAGATTTTAATAAGGGCTTTGTTCTGCTGTTTGTTCTCTGTATCTAGTTTCATACATATTAAATATAGTAGCTGTCTCTGCAAAGGCGATTTTTATTTACTTGCCATTGCTTTCTAACTTTTGTACAATCTTCCTCTTTTTTCCGGTGTTAAAGACTATAATAGTGGGAAGAGCTTTCAGCCAAAATGTTAGCCATCATCAGGTGAAACTAAAGGGTTGGAGTAGTAGGTAATAAGGAGTTGAGAGTGAATTATGAGCGCCAGTCAGAGAGGAGTCTAATTGGTGCTGCTATTGAACATCATGGCTGGTTCAATGTGTCTGATTAGTAATCGTCCATGCAGAGAACCGCTGCTTCGTTCAATAAATAATAAGACACCGAAGAGAAGATCTTCTAAAGCAGGGGTTCTCAACCTTTGTTTCTTTGTGGCCCCCTAAAAGCTACTTGTGGACCCCCTGAAAGCTACTTGTGGACCCCCTAAAAGCAACTTGTGGACCCCCTAAAAGCTACTTGTGGACCCTCACTCCCCCCGGATATTTAAAAACCATAATTATACAAATTTATAAATAAATATTAGTTTTTAGGTAAATGAAAATCGTTAATTATGAAATAATTTCATTACATCTACAACGCATGCCGAAATAAAAAAATATTTTTAAAACAACAAAATATTTCTTCATTAACATTTTATAAAGAACCCTGAAATAAATTGTAACTGAATAAATTTTGAATGTACCATAAAGAGAAGTGCAATAGAAAATTTTAAAACATTGGAACATTTTAACAAACTGACGAGGATATTAGGCCTTATATTTTAATTATGTGTGAATATTGTACGGCCAAAGCTTACTACGCTTTGATTTATTTTTGGTTTGCTGATGAATTCATTTAAACTTAACATAGAGCTCTAACCACGTGTCATGGACCTTCAGAATACTACTTTCCTCATGGACCCCCAGTAATCCTCAGTGGACCCCTGGGGGTCCATGTGGACCACGTTGAGAACCACTGTTCTAAAGCGTCTGTCATAGACTGACCCCCACCATTTGTATATTTTCCTTAGAGTTTTGTAGAGGTAAAAAGCTACGATGCCTGCCATCTGGCATACACCTTACTCTGTATGGCATATAACCCTTGAGAAGATCCTCTCTGCCAAGAAAATATCGAACTTTTATTTATATAAACATAGTTTCATTTACAACAAGAAAATAAGAAAAAGAGACTAATAGTCATGATTCTCGATCATTTCGGCTGTCTTGCCGTCTTCAGGAGAGAGGGAAATAAAAAGAAGGAACACAGGAGTGAGGAAACATGAAAGAATACACCGACAGATACATACATTGTAGCCTTATACATACATACATCTTGAATCTACATAAGTTGTTACTGTAAATATTATCTACACTTATTAGTTTTCTACTTAATTCAATACTAATGATACTATCAATGGACAAAGGTGGAAAAGCCACCCCCCCCCCCCACCCACCCACCCAGTATTGTATAACTTGAGCATAATGCCCTTAATAAAGATTTACTCATTCATTCATACATGCATAAGTTGTCTGGATCTTATATCTAATTGGCTATTTAATGACCAAACAAGTTTACTGTTTTATCGTGTAGAGTAGGAGATCCTTTAAGTTCTATTCTTCTGGCTCTAATGAAAGCAACTTACTTAGCACATCTCTTCTGTGCAGTCACTTCTATAAACAAACAACAACTATTTATTGTTTGTTGATAGAGATGAATCCATAGAAGAGATACACTAAGTACGTGGCTTGTATTAGAGGAGGACACTTGGCTATTAAGTGCGCGCAGTGCACCTGGCCTCAATCAAAAGCGATAATGTTTAAAAGTTCCTTGCCTTTTCATATTTTATCATCTTTTTTTTTTTAAAAATATTTCATTTATTATTATTATTGTTGTTTGTATTCTCAGTTTTATTTTATTTTGTTTTATTTTTATTTTATTCTATCATAGCTTAGTCCGTACTTTTATTTATGTATCAATTTCTCTGTTCGTCCCTCAATTTTTTCTTTTATTTATTTATTGTTTTCATATTCCACTAATTTAATGTAATTATAAATTGAATCCTGTCTACCTTATTTTCTGTGACCGGGTGCACATGCGGCAACACTGTTGGTCTCCAACCGTCTCTGAACCAGTGCGCTTGGTTTCCCTCTCTTCTCTCCTGAAGACGGTTCAAACCGAAAATTAGAGACTGCAAGTGTGTTCTTTTGATTTCTCTATGTTTCTTTGTCTATATTGAACTATATATATATAAAGATTTCACATAACACGTGAAATAACGATCAATGATCAAACCACAATGTGAAATGGGAAAACAAGACTATGCTCTTTCAACCATAACAAGCTGTCTTCGTCAGAGTTAAAAACAGTCAGGGTTTTTTACTTTGACGACGACTGCTTGTTTCGGTTGAAAGATCTTACGCTTGTTTTCCCATTTCATATTGTTTTGAACCATATATTCAGTGGTTTGTTCACTGATATATATATATATATATATATATTTATATACATAAAATAAAAAAATAAAAAACGAAGGAAACACACAGAAGACACAGACATAACTCACATCGATATTTCGACAATCGTCGTCATCAGGAGGTGCGAAGAGCGAAGAGCGAAGAGTCCCGCAGGAAGACAGGGCGGTACTCCCATAGTCCCAAGACTATGTCTGTGTCTTTCTGTGGTGTTTCCTTCGTTTTTTTATTTTTTTATTTTATTGTAAAAAGTCCGCTGGACCGTTTTTTTAATTGTATATATATATATATATATATATATATATATTATATACGAGGTGTGTAAATAAAGTAGTGAGACTGGCAACGTCGCTTTCGATCTGGCAACGCTGGAGACGCGTGGCCTTGAGTAGCGTCAGGTGCACGTGTGATGCGCCTCCAGTATGAATCTGAACTCGCCACAGTCATTTGTTTGTCCGTAGCGTTGGTTTTCGTGAAATGGTTTTTTCTTGAGCGTTTTGAAAATGAGTGACCTCAAAGTTGAGCAGCGGTGTGCAATCAAATTTTGCTTCAGATAATGCAACCGAAACTTTTGAAAAACTTCAGGAGGCCTATGGAGAAGTGTTTTATCAAGGGCACAGGTTTTTCGGTGGTTTAAGGAATTTTCAGAAGGAAGGGAGTCCATTGAAGATGAACCACGAAGCGGAAGGCCTTCAAGTGCAAACACCGATGAAAATGTCAACAGAGTACGGAACCTTGTGCGTTCAGATCGACGCTTGACAGTCAGAATGATCGGGGAACAGTTGAATTTGAATCACACCTCCGTTCATCACATTTTGACCAATGAATTGGAGATGAGAAAAATTTGTGTCACACTGCCATCTCAATAAACGAGTTTTTGGCCAGTAAAAACATTCCTGTTGCTCCTCAGCCTCCTTATTCACCAGACTTGAGTCCTTGTGACTTTTTCCTCTTCCCGAGATTGAAAAATCACCTCAAGGGAACTCATTTCGGGACACTACAAAACATACAAACTGCTGTAACCGACCAGCTGAAGGCCATTCCAGAATCCAAGTTCCAGCAATGCTACAATGATTGGAAGGACCGTCTCCAGCGCTGTGTGGCTTCCGAAGGGAACTATTTTGAAGGTGACAATATCACATTGTAATTATATTTGAATAGAAAATTTAAAAAAAATCAGTCTCACTACTTTATTTTCACACCTCGTATATAATTAAAATGAGCAGTGACACATAAACAGAAACACAACAAAGACTCACTTTTCAATATTTCGACCGTAATGGCGGTCGTCCTCAGGAGAAGAAGTGAATTGACGGAGGGACGACAGTCAACTCAATATCAACACAATATCAACACACAGAAAGACACAGACATAGTCTTGGGACTATGGGAGTACCGCCCTGTCTTCCTGCGGGACTCTTCGCTCTTCGCACCTCCTGATGACGACGATTGTCGAAATATCGATGTGAGTTATGTCTGTGTCTTTCTGTGTGTTTCCTTCGTTTTTTATTTTTTTTATTTTATTGTATATATATATATATATATATATATTATATATTATATATAATTATATATATATATATGATCAAACCACAATAAGAAATGGGAAAACAAGACTAAGATCTTTCAACCGTAACAAGCGGTCTTCGTCAGAGTCAAAAACCCAACCCATCAGTTGGGTTTTTGACTCTGACGAAGACCGCTTATTACGGTTGAAAGATCTTAGTCTTGTTTTCCCATTTCTTATTGTGGTTTGATCATTGATTGTTGTTTCACGTGTTTATGTGAAATCTTTTTATATATATATATATATATATAAGTAACACAAAGATAGACACTGGTATAATCCAGTTTATATTTTGACAATCATCATCATCAGGAGGTGAAGTACCTGCCGGGAGGCAGATCGGTCATTTCTTCTCAGCGGTTACTTCGCTTCCTGGTAATGACTATGATTATCAAAATATAGAAGTTAGTTACGTCAGTGTCTACAATTGTTTTCATTTTGGTATTTTTATCTAAAGTCCTATGGACTGTTTTAATTGAAACTGAAGGAACAGAACACAGAAGACAAAAACTAACTATTGATAATAATTTCAGAAAAAAAAAACCTCTTCAAAAGAAAAGAAGAATAGAGAAAGATGTAGAAGAGAAGCTTTTCACACAAGGCTAGAGACTGACGGCACTTTACTGTACAACTAAAATGACTCTAATTTCATCATCGTCCCGTTATATTTAAATTTAGGTGTTCTATTTTTAAAACACTATAGTTCCAAGACTTTTCGAGATACATCACTGTCAAAAAAAAAAAAAGTAAATAAAAGTGATAAAAAAAATTATAAAGCTAAAAATAGTAAAGCGCATTTGAAAATTAAAAAACTGTAAAGTTGAGACGTGGTAACCAGTAATGACAGCAGTTACATAGCCCTGTCAATAACAAATTGATCTAATTTAAACATTCCAGTTCTAATACTAATGAAACCATCAATAAATCATTAATTAATATAGAGTCTATGGTGAAAGGATTCTCAAATGACTTTTAGTGAATTATTTATTTGGGAAGTTTTAAATTCATATAATGATTGACTGATTAGTATGATCAAAATAAGGTCATTGATGAATATATCCGTTGATATCTTTATTCATTCTAAAATATGACCTTCTTTATGTATTATTTCTCAAAATTAATCTCGAAAATCAACTCAGAATTAATCATTACTAAACTTTAATAATTAGTAAATTAGATAACTGCTTGACTGTAGCTGTTACCCAATGCAAGCACATGGTAGAAATGCATGGGACGGGTGCGGTATTCATTGAAGAGTTTTAGTTTGTGGACTGTAGTTTAAAACACAATAGCGACCCTCTTATCATCTATTTCTACCTAGCTTTGGACCTAGCTATTATAAAGTGAAGTATTGAAGCTTGTACAATTAAACAACGACTTGTGCATAGTTCATAGACTAATTGTCCAGTTTAATTTGATTTCAAGTTTCAACTTGTGAGAACACCATAACAATCCTTTAAAGCAATCCTATCAAGTCTTTAAACAAGTGGTTTAGTCGAATTCTAATTCAAGTCTAAACCCATCTCTAAACACTATAACAATTGTTATGGTCTAAACACAATAACAATCCTTTAAAGCAATCCTATCAAGTCTTTAAACAAGTGGTTTAGTCGAATTCTAATTCAAGTCTAAAACCCATGTCTAACACTATAACAATTATTATGGTCTAAACACAATAAAAATCTTTTCTAACCAATAGTGTCTGGCCTTTGGTACAAGTGGTTTAGTGTAATGCTACCTCTAGTCTAAACCCATGTCCAAACAATACAACAATTGCTATAGTCTAAACACAATAACAATCCTTTCTAACCAATAGTATCTCGTCTTTGGTACAAGTTTAGGTTTAGTTTAATGCTACCTCTAGTCTAAACCCATGTCCAAACAATACAACAATTGCTATAGTCTAAACACAATAACAATCCTTTCTAGCCAATAGTATCTCGTCTTTGGTAGAAGTGCTTTAGTTTAATGCTACCTCTAGTCTAAACCGATGTCCAAACAATATAACAATTGCTCTAGTCTAAACACAATAACAATCCTTTCTAACCAATAGTATCTCGTCTTTGGTAGAAGTGCTTTAGTTTAATGCTACCTCTAGTCTATCTTTATACCTCTAGTCTAAACCCATGTCTAAACAATATAACAATTGCTATAGTCTAAACACAATCACAATCCTTTCTAACCAATAGTATCTCGTCTTTGGTAGAAGTGCTTTAGTTTAATGCTACCTCCAGTCTAAACCCATGTCTAAACAATATAACAATTGCTATAGTCTAAACACAATAACAATCCTTGCTAACCAATAGTGTCTCGTCTTTGGTAGAAGTGCTTTAGTTTAATGCTACCTCTAGTCTAAACCCATGTCTAAACAATATAACAATTGCTATAGTCTAAACACAATAACAATCCTTTCTAACCAATAGTATCTTGTCTTTGGTAGAAGGGCTTTAGTTTAATGCTACCTCTAGACTAAACCCATGTCTAAACAATATAACAATTGCTATAGTCTAAACACAATCACAATCCTTTCTAACCAATAGTACCTAGTCTTTGGTACAAGTGGTTTAGTCTAATTCCACATCTATCCTAAACTTGTGTAAAACTTAATACCTTTTTTTTCAACAAATAGTCTTTCAAAATAAATCCAACCTGACAAACTGAAATCATGGGGCATAGTTTTTATCGAGTTTTTTTACACTTTTATATACCTCAATATAGAGTTCGTGGTCCTGATTAAGCTGCCATACTTGTTTTAAACTGACTGATGCACACGAGAGGGAAGACGCGGATACTAAATTGTTTAACACAAAGATACGTTACTCGACCTATTTAGCAATATGATACATAGGCAGGATAGCATGGCATAAGGGAGGCTTTGCACATAAACACACCATAATAAATCGATAGACTGGACGGCATTTGTCTTGTTTTAGGTGAACTCGCAGAGAGTGTTAGTTATTAGCCTCCTTGTCCTTCAACCACCTGATTTATTAACCCCTCCCACACCCTCTAATTAATAGCTCTACCCCCTCCCCCACCCCTGCAACCCTCGTCTCCCTCCTGCCACCCTTGAAACACTGCCAGTAGCCATCACAACCCCCTTCAGCCACCCCATCCTTACAACACAATCTGCTATGAACAGCAAACAATTTAATGTTAACCCATTAGCAGTAGACCAATATTTGAAAAAAAAAATCCAATTTAGTTAAAAATTAAATATTTTCTTGATTAAAAGAAAATATCTTTATATGAATGCATATATAAACAGAAGTAAGCACAAAATAACATCCAAAATACTCTTGATAATAGACAACCCAAGAACTGGTCGAGTTATGAAGACAAATTTCGAGATAAGTGTGTGTATTTTTTCTAACAAAATTAATAACAACCTTTGTAATTGATTAATGCGGGGTTATTTAGATTCAATCAAATCTAATCAAAGAAACTGATGCTAAGAAGAGGTCCGAGACTTGCTTAGGAATATGTATGAATAACCAAGGACCCTAATACTTTTCCTGCTAGGTCTTTGGTGGTTCTAACGACTTCTAAATAGTTCGAGTATAGTAAATGACAACAACCTCATGTTCAGCGAGAAGAAGGAAGAAAGGTAATTCCAATACATCTCAGGACAGAATCGAGAACATTGTGATTTTTAGTCTACTGAATCTATGTTGGAGATCCAAATTCTCTCGTAAATCTATATGAAGGGCACTCAACAGACCAACGGTTCAAAAAGCACAGATATTCTAAAAACAATAAAATTAATAATAATGGAACGAATAAGACTTCAAAATTCTCAAGTCATAAAATTTCACACCATGTGTTATTCTCCAGAATGATTTGTAACATATTTCTTACTTGCTATAACATCCAAAGACAAGTTCATAACAAATAAAGGAAAAACATCCTTAACTTTACCAGCCAGAAATATTGACTTTAACAATTTTTTTTTTAAATGTTAATAACGGAAGTAATTTGCTCATTTCAATTTTTCTTAGCGAATTTTAATATAGCGATAATTAAAGAACTCCGTGTAAATATCAGAAAAAAATGAATAAGTAAAATTGCATGTAAAACAACATAAATATTCATTACTTAAAGCTAAACGAAATGGTGACATACTATCGTATATTAAGAATAAAACTATTATATAAATAGTGCAGAAGCTAAAATGATGACATATGAGAGAGAGATGGTTTTCAGAAATATCGAATCTTCATTAAAGAAATTACCATATGAAGACAACAAATATTAGTCACTGCTTATATAAATTTGACTCACTAATATTATAAGCAATAGCCGTGCCTATATGAAGTAACAAACATTCTTTTCTTATTTCTTCTTAGAAAAAAGACTTCTGAAGTCTTTGTTTATTCTTTGTCCAGCCTTGCCCTTTACAATTTGAAAGGACTATCTTACCTACCTCACTCTCAATACCAAACCTCATGTCCATTTTCACATATCATTCCTATTGTAAGTCTAGGCACATAGCTAAAAGTTTGTACACCACTAGGTTAGGTTATGTTGCAGTGGTAGTCCCACAATGTAACACACGTAGGCTGAGAATTGGCCCTTTGTGACACCACGCAATGAAAATTGATTCTACAGTGGAAGTCCTAAATTTTGCCTAACTCAAGTGTATTTAGAGTAGGGATTTTTAACGAACACCTGAAATCGTAGAGACTCGGGACCGACGTTTTAACGTCCTTCTCCTAGGGACGACGTGCTCAAATGTATTCACCTCAAGCATGAAGAAATCGAGGGCCAGGTGAGGATCGAACCCCGGTCCTGTCAGTTCAAAAGCGAGCACGTTAACCTCTGAGCTAACCTGGCCCCCTTGTACACCACTAATCCCGGGAGGATTACTGATTTCCTCACTAATTCACTGGGAAGACAATATTTTGTTATTATATGTTTAAGAAATCTTTTTTTAGTGATATTAATCCTTTATTGATATACCAAATAAGTTAATTTTAAATTATGGTAATACAGTGGCAAGGTCCTCTCCTCTAGACTGGTAGATCCGGAGTTCAATATCCACTCAAGCCCTCGATATAGTTACCTGGGAGGTGAAAAAATCTTAACACGTTAAGCCGTAGGTCCCGAGCCTATACGATATTAGGTACTCTTCAAGATTCCTAAACTAAATACACTTTAGATTAGGACTCCAATGTTGTGTGGTATTACAAAGCGCCAATGTTTGGCTTATGTGAGTTCTCTCTTCAGACCGCCTCCACAACTTAAACTAAGTAATTTATTGGAATGAAACAGTTAAGCCATATATTCTAATAAGTTTACCAGTTATATATGATAAAACTTACTTATACACTAATATTGTCAATTAATTTTGTTTAACTTTTGAGTAATTCAGAAAAAAAACAACAAAATTATTATAAACAATTCATAATTATTGCTTCCAAAGAATGATATTCAATTCTCCTGGCTAATTGAAATCGAACGTTAAACGTTGGATTTATTGGTTTAATAGTAATATAAACAAATATAATCATAAGCTTTATTGTAGAATAAAAAGTTTAAAAAACACTCATGAAAGATTCATAATAATTTAACAGCAAATATTTACTTTAGTTTAGTCATTTATGTATATATTATTAATGATTTAATTAATGTTTGTGTGTTATATTCACTTAATCTTAGTAATGCAATTGCACTATTTTTATCATTATTGTTTTAGTACAGCGTTACTGTTGTATACATGTTGTACCCTGTATGATAGATGTAAATGTAAATAAACTCCCCCATAACAGAGTTACTCTTGTGAGGAAAAAAACATGAAATCCCTTCGCAAAAACACTCTATGTTTTCCCCGCAGGAGGTTAACTGAATTAAACCTAAAACGGAGAGACTAAAAGACACATGTGAGTCAGGTCTTTTAGATATGGTGGTAACTACTTTTAGAGGAAAGAAACTACATAAAAAGTATATGAATGGGTTATTTATGAATTCCCTATGGCTTAAGTTTCTCAAATTACTGTATTTTTTCCCCCATGGGGAAGAAAAACTGACTGTCTTAGGTTTCTAGAGATACCTGGATATTAAATCATGAACATTTAAAATTTATCAACTTAATGAAAAATAAGGGTAAAAAGTAGCAGTAAAAAATCAAAGAAAAATGTAGGTCCAGTTATCTAAAAAAAAGTTCTTAAATATTTGCAGTAAAAAAAAAACAAATGAAAGCATAAAAACAGATGCAAACATTTAGAAAAATAAAATAAAAATTCGTCCCGAGAAGGTGAAAGGATTAAGAGAGCATATCCCAACCCATTGGCTCGCCTCTAGCCAGCTTTTTCCGTTCCACTAGATATTCGAGGTAAATAAAAATCAAACACCTCCTAGTCAATCTTTTATTTTAAACAAAATCCGCAGACTCTTAAATGTATATCTCATAAGGTTCATCATGATGGAATCTTAAATTCTAAAGATGTTCAAAACTGAAGAATATATTATTTCATAATCGCCATTAATTGCCAGTTATAACCGCCGTAAGTTACCATTGCTTCCTTTCTTAACACCTTCCTCGACACCTGCTTGAATGTTACATGGACCCATTTATATAGCCAGAACTACAACGAACACAACCACAAACTTGGCACAAAATATTAAATTTACTGTATATCTGCAGTGTTATCCTACATTATTCAAACTCAACGACGACTTGAAAAGAATATCTACTCGGTGTTCAAGTGACTTGGATATCCATGTTAACAGTCACTGTTTGCAAGTTCTGGGAGGGGGAAGGAGGATTTCATTCAAAATACTTTCATAATAATCACTTATAGGGCATCAAAGGAGTGAAAATGTCTCACGAATTATATGATTCCTATCACTACCTTAACCTAAGAATTAACTGCAAACCCAATCAAAAGGGTCAAATATGGCACACGAAACATTTGCTTCCAATCTCTGTCTTAAGATTCATCTTAAGATAGGCTCCCGACTACTATCTCATAGTTTAATACAAATTTTATACTCAAAACCAGACACGTCATCAAAGAGTCAATTCTGTCTTACCACTCCATAGGCACCTCTGTCTATCTATCTCTGCCTTGTCCTAGGATTTATTAGCAAGCTAGATATTTCACCAAAAGATCCAAATTTGCTCATGAACCATAAGCTCCTAATCTCTGACTTATCTTAAGATTTATCAGCAAACTATATACGTCATCAGAACAGCCAAATTTGCTCACCAACCATAGGCTCCTAATCAATGAATTATCCTAAGATTTATCAGCAAACTAGATACGACATAAAAAGAGTCAAATTTGCTCACGAACCATAAGCTCCTAATCTCTGACTTATCTTAAGATTTATCAGCAAACTATATACGTCATCAGAACAGCCAAATTTGCTCACCAACCATAGGCTCCTAATCAATGAATTATCCTAAGATTTATCAGCAAACTAGATACGACATAAAAAGAGTCAAATTTGCTCACGAACCATAAGCTCCTAATCTCTGACTTATCTTAAGATTTATCAGCAAACTATATACGTCATCAGAACAGCCAAATTTGCTCACCAACCATAGGCTCCTAATCAATGAATTATCCTAAGATTTATCAGCAAACTAGATACGACATAAAAAGAGTCAAATTTGCTCACCAACCATAAGCTCCTAATCTCTGACTTATCTTAAGATTTATCAGCAAACTATATACGTCATCAGAAGAGTCAAATTTGCTCACGAACCATAAGCTCCTAATCTCTGACTTATCTTAAGATTTATCAGCAAACTATATACGTCATCAGAAGAGTCAAATTTGCTCACGAACCATAAGCTCCTAATCTCTGACTTATCTTAAGATTTATCTGCAAACTATATACGTCATCAGAAGAGTCAAATTTGCTCACGAACCATAAGCTCCTAATCTCTGACTTATCTTAAGATTTATCTGCAAACTATATACGTCATCAGAAGAGTCAAATTTGATCACGAACCATAGGCTACTAATCTCTGACTTATTTTAAGATTTATCTGCAAACTATATACGTCATCAGAAGAGTCAAATTTGCTCACGAACCATAGGCTCCTAATCTCTGACTTATTTTAAGATTTATCTGCAAACTATATATGTCATCTGAAGAGCCAAATGGCTAACGAAGGTTTACTCCAAATATCTGACTTATCCCAAGATTCATTTGACAAGTTCTGAAATTCGGATGCTATGTTAAAAGAGCCCAATCTGGCTAGCTTGTCAGAGGCTCCCGACTACTATCTTATAGTTTAATACAAATGTTATACTCAAGTTATTGTTTTTAAACTAACATAGAATACTGAACAAAGAACAGTCAAATGTTGACCGGAATAATTATATAGATTCCTTGATAATATACAATGATCAATAACTGAGCGGTATAGGAAAATTGAATTAAAACCACTTCGAATATTTTAAAACACTTTACATCACTTGGTGTCAAGGATATTTAAAAAATAAATAATACACGCAGAAAAAGCAAAACAAAAGATGATGGTTTAAGTCTAATGACCACCAATTAACGCAATAAAATATCAACTGAAGTAAAAGTACTGGAAGAGGAGAAGCAGAAGCTACTGAAGAATGGCTATGTTGGAGAGGTTCTCTTGAGTGACCGTCATGATCTAAACAGCTGTCCGGTGAAGTCAGTCTAAAATACAAATACTGTACTAAAGAAGTATAACCCCAAATGTTAATCGCAATATGTATACCAACATTAATGTATATACGAGTATATGATCAAACCACAATATGAAATGAGTAAAGAAGACTAAGATCTTTCATCCGCAACAAGCTGTCTTCGACAGAGTCAAAACCCGAACTAATGTTGGTCAAAAACCCAATTTTACGAGTTTATGTGAAATCTTTTTATCGATGTATATATATATGTAAAAAATGAAAACTTGCAAAGCCTCAAAAAATATTTAAAGTTAATAAATAATTTTAAAGCACTTTATATATATATTAAAAAAGTGCCTTTATATTTATATAGTAAAAAAATAAATAAAATATTTTAACAAGTTATGTGTCAAAGACTTTTTCCTTAAAAATAACCACTTACAACTTGTGTATGTCATCTGTGGAACTGTATAATTGCTAAATAAACAATTTATAAATCAAGGTATACAATTGATAAGAGATTTTCTGTACAGAATATGTGCTTATAATTAACAATCGTTTGTCATTTAAATAAATAATAGAGTTAACAAAAATTAAATAAATATTAATTTGACTGTATGTTGTTAAGTGAAGTTTTTTTCTTGGACTGAATGTTTGATACCTTTATTTGAGGGATCCAAAGGTGAAGGATAAATGATTTTCACAAGATGCAATGAGACGATGAGAATAAGAAATGCACATCTTGCCATTCGACACATTTCTTAACTAAATACTATTTAATTAATCCATAGTCACTGCGCACTTAATCATTTAATTGACCTTTTAAATTCTTAAATAAAAACCATCAGGAACTAATTGACAATATAAAACATATTCGAAAAGACGGCAAATATACATGGTACGTGACACGAAACACACGGCAAACGGGTAGCGACTGGGAAACCAAACGAAGGAAGCTCTAGGAAGTAATGATGTAGTAGGTGGGGGGGAGTAGAAACGGTCACCATAGCGGTTGTAACGCTATCTCTTGACAGATTTAATAAACACCTTCAGTAGGAATACGCTGTCAGCATCGCCTAGCGGGCAAACATTCAACTTTACTTATCGACTTGAAGCATATGCACTTTGAAACTACGACAAATTTATAAATATTAATTATGTAACAAATTTTTTTCTGTCATAGTCTAGCAACAAAATAAAAAAAAATCTGGAGCGGCTTACACTCAACTTTACTATAAGTAAACAAATATCAAACTCGTTGACCACCAACTAATGTATTGTGTTGTTTAAATTTATATCAATAATGTATCATTTGTTTAAATTTGGATGTAATAATTTTATTACTCATAAGAATCGTGAAATTAGTGATTAATATGACATCTTAATAAACATATTAAACAGAGGTCTGAAACTCATCGGATTCGTACGCTCCCAAGTCATAGCTGTCATACTGCCTACGCTATTGTAACTAAACTCAACTTCAGATTTTCAGTTTATATATTCTATAGTTCTAGATATGAATCAAGTTCTGAGATGATTGACTCGAAAAGAGAATAATATGATCAAGGGTTTCTACCTCTTCTATATATGGAGTTTACATTCTTCGTATGAAGTCAAATACAGTTCCATTCACAATTGTTAAGTAAACAAATTCATATAGATGTTCTATATATATATATATATTATATATATATATATATATATATATAAAGATTTCACATAAACACGTGAAATAACAATCAATGATCAAACCACAATAAGAAAATGGGAAAACAAGACTAAGATCTTTCAACCCTAACAAGCGGTCTTCATCAGAGTCAAAAACCCAACTTACCAAACTGACCCAAAAACCAGTTGGGTTTTTGACTCTGACGAAGACCGCTTGTTACGGTTGAAAGAACTTAGTCTTGTTTTCCCATTTTCTTATTGTGGTTTGAATATATATATATATATACTATTTTTTTTTATTTTTTGGACCAATGTTTCCACCACTTTTACCAAGTATGAATAGCTAGAGAGTCTCTTCGTTTGTTGTTTACATTTTTGTTACGTAAAAACACAATTACGTCAGTTTAATGAATACTGAGTTCTTCATTTATTCCAAAAAGCTAAAAAGCAGAAAAAATTCACATCCCAAAACTTAGCTCGCGTTTATTGGCTATAAGTCTTGAAGAACTAGCGGGCCGGATTGAAAAGACCAACCGGATGTGGCCTGCAGGCCGAATTTGACCAACATCAGTTATAGATAATACTTGTTATCATTATTAATGTAATTTTTTTTTATTGTGAAACCGATCACAATATCGGTGTTCTACAGTTTCTACATTGGTACTCCTAAATTTTGCCTAATTCAAGTGCATTTCGAGTAGGGATCTTTAACGAGTAAAGTACCTGACATCGTACATGTCTTAACGTCCCCTCCGAGGGAAGACGTACTCAGATTTATACACCTCCCATGGGAATAAATCGAGGGCCAGGTGGGGATCGAACCCGGACTACCAGCCCAAAGACGAGTACGTTAACCACTGAGCTCACCTGGCCTTCATAAATGTAATATTAGTCATCTAAAATTGCATACTCATGAAATATTCGTAATATGATAATATGTAGTAATATTGTAAGTTTGTATAATCTCTTAAGAAGAACCTTACTAATGGTAGCAGTATTGTTATAAAGAATGAAAGAGTAATTTTACCCTGCTCAAATCTAACACAAAAATTATTGAGTTCTCAAATACACAAGAATGTTCATTGACAATTAAATATATTGAAGGATATAATATGTATATTCAATGCAACACTTTTGCTAGACAACCATCCTTCACTCTGGTAAGTATCATGTGAAATATATGGTGTTTTGCCATTTCCTTATACAGTTTGAAGTATCTTATGTTATTACATGTATTATTAACTCTTTAAAATGCCCTAATACTCTTTGTATTAAACATGAAAAGATGAATTATACTAACTAAGTTTTGTCCCCGTCCAGTTGAGTTTTCAGTTTTTATAGCTATTAGACTTTTAGTAGTGGGCAGGCTTCCTACACTGCCTTACAGTTTAAGGACTACAATAGGGTTCTTAAAAACCCGGTCGACCCTCTCTGAAGAGGGCAATGCCCGTTACCCCGGGACCAGTGCTTGCTACTAATAGTTCATCGGACCCCATCAGGGTGTCATTGTGAGGAGTCTTTAGTACTTAAGTGCACGACTTATAGAGAAAGATTAAGAATCTCTCGTTGGCTAACTGCCACCTGTACTAGAACATAAATAGGCTGGAACTAATCGTTCCCACTCTGAGATCACGTCAAAAGTACTAGCCTCTACCAGGTAAGTACCAGTTGTCCAGTCCAATCAGCTGATTTCAAGGCCCTTTCCCACTGGTAAGGGTTTGGGGTCTCTAACTCCCCTGGATGCTAAGCAAGCATCCTTCCGAGAAGTTACTGCTTCTCACACAGCGAACACCAGGGTCTACCCAACTCGGGTAAGAACCAACAGCCAATACGAGTCTAACCTCAGTTGGTGGGATGGAGAGAGAAGCCCTCCATGGACCTCCGCCACCCGTAGTACCGACTTATTTTAAGAGTTTCGGATTAAACACCGGACTAAAGGTACTACTGAACCTGCTCAGCTACAGGTAAGGTCACTGGCTTTTTTTGCCCCTCGTTCAAAGAACCTGTGGATAAGCCAATGCAGCCTGTGGATATAGCTGTATGGCCCCACTAGGGGCGTTAAATGACCTTTTACAGTAATAAAAATTCACGATTTTTTTTGTTAACAACATTTTTTTTCGTTTCGTCACAAAATTTTGTATTTATACAGTTAGCCATTTAAGTGTGTCAGGCTAGCTCAGCGGTTACGTGCTCGCCTCTGAACTGATAGGACCGGAGTTCGATCCCCACCTGGCCCTCGATTTATTCACGCGGGAGGTGAATAAATCTGAGTATGTAGTCCCTCGTGAGAAGGACGTTAAACCGTCGGTCCCGAGCCTGTACGATGTCAGGTACTCGTTAATGATCCCTACTCTAAATACACTTGAGTTAGGCAAAATTTAGGACTCATACTGTAGAATCAATCTTCATTGTGTGGTATCACAAAGGGCCAATGTTCGGCCTAGGTGTGTTCCCTTGTGGGACTACCACTGCAACTTAACTTAACTTCTAGCCATTTAGGATAGAAAAAACATTTTCTGAAATTATAAAATGTACCATAACTTCCATTTTTGTACATGTCATATCAAACAAAAAGTATTCTGCTCATCTTCTTATAATAATCTATTTGTGGGTATACTTTATTATAATCGGCCCAAAAGTATAACCTGTATCATATCCAAAAGCTTTCCAAATGAATCATGAGTCAAAATTTTTACATTTTTGCAAAATATATCTTTTTTTTTTCATTGAAAAATTCTGAAAACTGTTATCCCTTATTAAAGGTTGTTAGTATCATAATATTTCCAACATTTCAACTAGAGTATATAGTTTAATAGAAAAGAAATAGTGTTCCTTCAATATGCGTACTACCGGCCTTGTTTTTTCTTCAATACGCATACTACAGAACTATGAATATATACTTGGTAATTGGTATATATGATAATTATCAGTTTTTATGATGTTTAAATTTTGAATATTTCTTATTAAGCACATTAATTTCTTAGGTTTACCTGGTATTGCAATCAAACCATTATAAACATTTTAAAGCACATTGATTTTATTTTTTACCCCTATATCATTTTTCATTGTAATCTGATCACAGTTATTTCTTTGATCTTCTCATCATTATTATCTCTTCCAGAATTTCAAGCGTTATACAACTTTAAAGCTCTCGGATTTTATTTTTTGTTATTTGATCTCCAAGTTGTACCTTCTAACCTAATTAGTGTAATTTGATCATTACTATATCTTATTTTTCGGGTATGATCACCAAGCGGTAAATCACCAAGAAAATTACATTAATCCAGCTAGAAGTGTCCATTCTCAGGGAATTGAGAGGAATTGGTTAGATACTAAAAAAGATATTTTGTAGAAAAAAAGAGAAGTGCCCTTTCATTCACTTCAGTCCCGTCCTATCTACTACTAATCGAGTAGATATCGTTTGCTGGAAAATATTGAGAAAATATTGAAAAAAAACGAAGATAACTTTATTGCGTTTTTGAGGGATATTCAAGTATTTACAGAAATGAAGAATAATTTTTTTTTATAATTCAATATATTTTTTTAAAAGAAACGGTCCAGCGGACTTTTTTAAATAAAATAAATTCAAAACGAAGGAAACACACAGAAAGACACAGACATAACTCACATCGATATTTCGATCATCGTCGTCATCAGGAGGTGTGAAGAGCAAAGAGTCCCGCAGGAAGGCAGGGCGGTGAGTCACAGTCACCTCCTGATGACGAAGATGGTCGAAATATCGATGTGAGTTATGTCTGTGTCTTTCTGTGTGTTTCCATCGTTTTGAATTTATTTTATTTAATATATTTTGTTATTTTTTTTTTATCAAAAATAGTATAATATTATTTAAAATAAAATAAATTATACTATTTTATTAAATATCTAATTTAAAATATAATGTACTTCCATATATAGTAATTTATGTAATATTACATAAACAGTAGGTAACAAAGGATAATTAGTATGCAAAGCCGTGGCGGCGCAGCAACTGTTTTTGCTACTTGGTGCGGTCGTAAAATTTATTATTAAAAGCATACCTTTCCCTCCTAGTAATTCTTTAACTGCATTAAAAAACCCAAGAGCAGTGCTATCTTCTACAGAAAGTGTATGTAAGAGTGCATCACTAACATCTTTGAACGGATCAAAGAATGAACATCCACTGCTAAGATCTGATTTACAGAAATGTCTGCACTCTCGTCAATGAGAATACAAAACTATTGCTGCCTGCATATATCGGTTAACGTATTTTCCTGATATGCTATACCACAGGTGCCAAAAATACGGCCCGCGGGCCGGATCCGGCCCACCTTGGGTTCGATCTGGCCCGGGGGATAAATCTGCATTATTATAAAAAAAAGTGTTTTGTTTAAAAATCAATTTTTTGTTTGATTCTTTAAACAAAAAATCAGTTTACTCTAATTTCCTTAAAAACCTGCAGTTCTTATATTACCCACCAGTGTTTTAGTACGCGCTGAATTATCCACTTTTCCTTTGTCCTCGCACCTTGACCAGCGAAATATCTCTGTCAAAATAGATAATAGTGGATACAGAGTGTCGGATTTTAATAAATATTTTTATAATTGACTTAGTTTTCTTTGCACTAATTATTAGTATTACTGACTGATACAAAGAAAAAGGTAGACTTATTGTTAGCTCAATGTAATTTTTCAATTAGCTTGTTGGCACGGCCCGCTTGAGATCAAACTAAGTTGTATTCGGCCCCAATACCAAAATGAGTTTGACACCCCTGTACTATACCATCTTGTATTACATATAACATCTTTGTTTTCTTCAATACAATTTTTTTCCCGACCTGACTATCTGGAAAAGCTCTTTTGCAGACAGCTGTAAATGGTCAGCATTAAGGAAAATAATGTTATATTCAGCAAAATATCCACAGATAAATAATTCACTTTTTCCATTTTTCTCTGACTCAAGTGATTCCTCTTTATGTAGAAATTGGGTAATGTTGACATGAAGTTGCACTCTTAAAATTATCATTGTTTGACGCTGTTTTTATCTTTCATAAGAGAAAATCTGCTAGCATTTTTTAAACTGAAGTGACAGCAGTTACAATAACTGGCATCTTTGTTTAGCTCGTCTAGAACTACCCAATCTTTGGATTCTGGATTATTTAACCAAGCACTGTTAATCCTTTGATTATACCAGTTTGTTGTCTTCTTCGATGCTGTTTCCATTGTTAAAAATGTAGATATTAACTTATAAATTAAGTAACACTAGTTATGTACTAATGTGAAGCTGAGTAAATGAATAATAATGCACCGTTAACCTAAACGTCACCAAACTGAACAAGCAACCGAACACAACTACATTCCTACTTGCATCTGAGGCAGCTGCTAATCCATATACAACTTTGCCGTATATGGCAAAGTTTTTGGTAAAAACACAAAAAACACAAGTGTCTCATTGACTAGATGCAAAGTGAAATTATATGATGGTAAGTAATAAACGTCAACCATTTAAAAATGCCAAGATTTCAGCAAATTATTGAAGCATATTCCAAGATTCCAAGCTCAGGATAAAAATTCCAAGATCTTGGGAAAAATCCCAAGGGATGGTAGCCCTGGTACATACAAACTTTTAGGTACTTACCCACCAAAATAAATAATGACATCATCAAACGGTGACTTTTAACAAAAAAAACTTTAGAGACATCAAAACAAGTAATTTCGTCAAAATTTCGTCATCCAATTTTTTCATGATTTCTATACTTTACTTATAGTAAAGTTAAAATAGATTTCTTAGTAGCCTAGTTCGTACAGTTTCAGGATATGCATACATATTCAAGCAGTCTTCGTCTGTTTTCCCATTTCTTATTGTGGTTTGATCATTGATTGTTGTTTCACGTGTTTATGATATCTTCTATGTATATATATGTATAATCGAATGTATTCCTTATCTCAACCACATATATTTAACACTATTTTTCTTTTTTATCGAGGTTTGTTCTAGCTTCAATAATTCAACACCTTTAAGCCGACATTTCGTCTATATTTGTAGACATCTTCAGGGCTACATCAATACAGAATTTAATTACAATAACATGAAACATAATTATATTACATTATTTAATTAATACCAAGAAAAATACCAAGGTAATTATGCACATTAATTAAATAATGTAATATAATTATGTTTCATGTTATTGTAATTAAATTCTGTATTGATGTAGCCCTGAAGATGTCTACAAATATAGACGAAACGTCGGCTTAAAGGTGTTGAATTATTGAAGCTAGACCAAACCTCGATAGAAAAGAAAAATAGTCTTATTTTTCCTAATAGTGGAGTCTACTCCTAAAACCCTAGAAAGAGATCGATAAAAACAAACATTTTTTTTACAAAAAAATCACTATTTTCCCTTGATGTAATCTTAATCAATCAAAGTGAATAGGAAACCAATGGTATTAAGTATTAAGAATTATAAATAGTTGCTTTAATTTGAAAATATTTTTGTATTCAATAAATTGGTGTATTATTATGATTTCATAAACTCTATCATACGATATACGAAACAATTTGTCAATATTAGTGAACTCAGTGTTCCTAATCTATTATGTATCAGATTATAGTGCTTAGCCTTTCATACGATTTAATGACTCTATTAATAGTATATTTGAATGAGTGTCACCAGTATTTCTCATTTGTTACGATTATTTATCTTATTCAATGATAGGCAATTTAGATTGCTAAAATCATATGCTAAGATAATAATTCGATTGATTAATGGATCAGTCAATAACTGAATCATTGCCATTCAAAAGTAACATATACACAAATAGTTCATCAATTGTTCTCTACAAACATGCCAAATACTTTTACGCAAAATTGGAAAATTAAATTAATGTGATTGTCTCGTGTGTGTCGTTTTTTTTTAAATAGAGCGTTCACTCAAAGTAAACGGAGTAATACCAGTCCAGGAATGCTATCGGTTACACCCACATCGTATTATTCAAAACCTTTTAGTAACCTTCTCGTAACTGTTATCAGGTGTGTTTTATCACCAATATCTTGGTTAATTCCGTGGATAACTGAGTTTAACAACTCTAATTGGAGAACATCATATTGTAGGAATGGAATTCCTTAATTTTCAGTTAAAAATCCGTTTTAATAATTTATATTTAGAAGTCGATCAAGTCAAGTGAAATTACTTATGGTCAACGTTTGAAATTTGAAACAAGAAAATGGTATTCGAATCTGTTGTAACAGAATTACTGAATCGCTACTTAGGTCAATTTGTGGAAAATTTGGACAAATCCCAACTTAAAATTGGAATTTGGGGAGGTAAAATGATTTAACATATTTATAATTATGTATTTTTCTGAGCTCAATTTCTTCTTTTTTGTCGATTTACACATCGGATAGATAATGTTTTCCCAATATTGTACGTACTATTCTTAAGGTTTGTGAAAAATGGCATAAGCATGTTTTTTTTAAATTCTAAGTTCAGCTAAAATACAAAAGTTAATCGATCTTTTTTAGATATTCCTAATTTTCAGATTTATTAAACTGAACCTGTTCAGTAATGAATGTAAGTGTTATGAGATCGAAGTGTAACTTATCTGAGGTTTTCATATTTCGTATTTTGCATGTTATTTAGGTCACTGAAGCAAAATATTCACTTAAACAATAATTTCGTTTGTATAACTAGTTACCATATATTCAAATTGAGTACATACATTTAATTTAAAAATAAAAGCTTCCTGGCTAATTATTTTTTGGATTAATAACTAGAATATTTTTCAGGTGATGTGGTACTTAATGACCTATCTCTTAAGCAGAGTGCTTTGGATGACTTAGACCTTCCAATAAAAAGTGTTTATGGTTATTTAGGTAAGTTGTATTGGATTTTTAGTTTAAATACAATGGATTTACTTGAAAATAGCACATAGATTGTTACATGTTTAGTTTCGGAAAAAGGAAATGTTTAGAGGTAGATTTCAAGTTTTGTTAGCAATAAAGTAATAACTGTTTGGTATTGTGATGTAAATTGATTTTAGCTGGTGGTTATGTACACCTTTCATCTATTGTTGATGTCCTGAGTGCAAAGGAATGCGGATTATCGTACCTAAGGACTGTGAGGAAATGAAAGTCTAAGGTTTCTGTACCTAAGGACTTTTAATAGATGGGACATTAGTTATTGCTCCCAAGCAATCTTTGTAGAGTTGGAGCCATAGAATTCTTGTTCCGCAGAACTTTTAGGAAATCAACAGTAGAGTTAGTTGTTTTACCTAATAACTCTTAGTACGTGAAGAAATAAGTTATTACTAATACTTATTGGGAGATGAAACAATAGAGTTGCTGTTATCCAATATTAGGTTGTGAAGCAGTAAACTTTTCTGCCAAAGAACAATTAGTAGGTGAAACTATATTTATTGTACCCAAGAACTCGAGTTGGTGAAAACTGATTGCAATTAGTATTGAAAATGAATCAGTATAATACGTTTTAAACCATTATAATGTATTTAACCTAGTAGGTAATACATGTGCATTCATTGATTAGTCTCAATTAGTATTGAAAAGTAATTACTGAAATTTGGTTTAATTAAGCTATTGTAACAATTTAAATTTTAGGTAAACTGGTTCTTAAAATTCCATGGAAATCATTATACAGTTCCCCTGTTGAGGCCAGTATTGAAGACCTCTATTTGCTGGCTGTTCCCAATACTTCAATAAAGTACAATCCTGAAAAAGAAGAAAAGGCATTGCAAAATGCGAAACAAACAGTGCTTAAGAATATCGAAGAAGCAAAGCGAGCTGCGAACAAGACAGGTTTATTTGTGTCTTTATGTAAAATCAATAATTTTTGGGAGTGTTATGAACATATCTTTTTGTAATATTTGAAATCTACATAGGAATGATTCAATTGAATTTGGGTAGTAAGTCATTTTATGAAAACGTTAGATGATTTCATTCTATAGATTATTGGCAGTAATAATTCATTAGAACTTTAATTCTTGAAATAAAGTTATTGTCGGAGTGATATAATAAGTTCATTTATAATAAAGTTGAATATTGAACGGGTATTTTTTGTGAAAATTTTATTGTAACATTTTGTTTTGTAAGCATATTTTTGTGCATTTGAACATTTGATTTTCAAATGCTTGAATGTTTTTGGCTTTTACTTTTCAGATACAGGCGTAGCTTCAGATACATTCACGGAGAAATTAATATCTCAAATCATCCGCAATGTTCAGGTTTCGATGAAGAATATTCATATTCGTTATGAAGATGCTGTCTGCAAACCTAATAACCCATTCGCTCTAGGCTTTACATTGGATACATTTTCAGTTCAATCAATAAGTTCATGGGGAGACCCTATAAACATTGACCCAATACATCTTATCTTCAAGGTAAATTTATTTCAACTTTATCATATGCATAAATGCTTAATACAATAAATGAAGTAAATCGACTGTTAGACGGAACTCAAATTGGTTCGGAAGTGATGATTCAATGCAAGAAAGGGCTTACTGACTGACTCGTCACAATAGTGTGTTAATACGTTGTGTCCCTGGCCATAAAGAGATCGAAGGAAACGAGGAGGTTGATAAGGTTGTCAATAAAACTAACTACCTTTTAAAGGACCGGAGCCTGGGCTACCTATACCCTATGGCAGGGTTGAAGGTGAAGTGACAGCCTGGGTGAGAAATTAACAGTGGATATGTTGAGGATCCTACAGTGGTGGTTCCCATTTTAAATGGTTGCTACCAGAGAGGAACCCGTGACACAAGTCATGTACCCTACTGAGGCTCTCAAGGAGTCAGATGAGGTTTGTTGTGCGCCTACTGACAGGATACTGGTGCTTCAGAAGTCACTCGAAAAAAGTGGGACTCTTAAGAGTGTAGACTATTCGGGAAGGCAGAAGAAACTGCAATCCACATAGTTAGAGACTGTACTGCGCTAGAAGAGGTTGCAGACAGTTACTCCCCCCGACCCAAAGAGTCGGAGCTTTGACCCCACTGCGTACTTTAACAATTTGGTGAAGGGAACTGAACTTGGGTAACTGTTTCAAACACCGATCTGAGTGGTTATTCTCAAACATCCGATCAAGCAAAAACACCGTAAGGGCTTACATTTTTGGCCCTCAAGGGTAGTTTCTATTCTACCTATCTATCTTACATTTGTTAGATTTATTATTTTTGGAATGATCTGTTCTTTGACTTTTGGAGTCCGCTGTATACCAGTGGAACGTGTCTGCCTTTAGCAATGAAAGTTTGAGGCTCGAATCTTAGTCATAGCCTAAGATTATTGAGATATCATAAACATATTATTGAGAATCATAACATAGAAATTTTCTTAATTTTTTTTATTCTGTACAAGGTGTGTTAAATAGAGCTCATTTGTTATAATTTCCATTGTAATTATGATGAACCAGAGTTCCTGGTTAGTTCAAGTTCGTATCTCAACTTGAACCACCACAAGAGCCATAGGTTACCGACTTTTTTCCTTTAATAGTGAAAGTTAATTTACTAAAGTTGTATACTTTAGATTTCTGTATGATTTCAGGAATTGATTTTAAAATGCCTCACAGTTTATTGGAATAGTAATACTGAATTATTTTTAAGTAAACCGGAAAGTGAATACAAAGATTTGTTTAAAAATGGTATTACACTTGATAAGTGTCCTGAAGATGTGAACAAATACAGTAAGTTGCTTATTATAATTATTGTGTAAAGTTATTCTTGTTATTCATCGATTTTCTATTCATTTTTTTTTTTTTTTTTTTTTTTTTTTTTTTTTAGTTCTGGGACCAATTAATTCTTCAGCAAATTTAAGGATCATCTCAAGACCTGATCTAGATGGAACAAACTATAATAATCCAAAAATTTTAGTTATATTTGGTATGGAGTGCCTTCATTTAAGTAAGTACTAAAATAACTCTATTTATGTGGTATTACCACTTATGTTGTCTCCGTATCTCAATCGGTTTCAAATGTATTTTCCAAGCTGATGGAATAGTATTTTGTATCTACCATCTTTCCTCGTTTTCCGGCCCATAGATTAATATGGGGAATAATAATATTCATTTGAGTTTAAATAAAATGAAATTATCGTTAGTTCTATAAAAGTAGTTATTATTATTCTACTTCTTATTTTTGTCTTAAAATTTGACCGTTTCCGACGCATCCATTGTCAAGAGTAAACTGAAAGTTATTTTGTGTTGTCTTCTATATATCCCTCGCGGAATGGATTAGTGTATTTTTCAGAGTAAATGTTACTTTATTGTTAAGTAGAAAATTTCATTATTTTTTTATATAAAATTTATATTTTTTTAGTTATATTTAAGTAATTATAATTTCATATATAAATAATAATAATAATGAATAAATAATATAATAAATTCTAAATATATTTAAAAATTATTATAAAATATAAATTTATGATCATTCGAATAAAATTATAATTTTTCCTTATCTCTGCATTTAAAGTCAAAGTTTTTTGTTGTTTCCTACGCCCGAACTATTGGCTTTCATATTTTTGCTGTTTTAGAGATGTCAAGTGAAGATTATTTGTTATTTGACTCATATTTCAGTTATGATTAGTCACAGTTCCGGATTGTTTCTACATCGGGAATCTTAATTTTACCTTAATAGTATTTATTAGATTACCACTTAAATTTGTGGATATTTAATGAACATCTGGAATTTTAGCAGGCTCTGGACCGACAGTTTTTGACGGATAGATTTTGTTCATTTCTAGAACTAAGTAAGTAAATACATACTACTCTCAGATTAGAGGAAACTTATGTTACAGTTCTCCCGATGTATTGAAACATTGTCAGGAGTGTATGACGGACCCAGATAGGAAGATATAACAACATACAGCTCTCAGGCTAAATATTTGCTGAAAAAGTGGCACTTATATATTAATATAAATAAAAGCACCCATGCAGCTTTTACATTAAAAAAAGGACTGAGTCCCAATATCACTATGAATAGCGCTCTGATTCCAACTGCAGATGTCAGGTTCTTGGGGCTCTTCATTGACAAATGACTAACCTGGAATCCTCATACTCATCTGAAAAGACTTGACCTAAAACGACGATTCTTATTACTGCACAGAATTCTTGGGAAACACTCAAAATTAACACTCCATAACAAAGTGCTGTTATGCAAAACATTACTGAGACCTATCTGGACTTATGGAATTGTACAAAACCTTCAAACATTCATAAAATACAGTCATTGCAATCTAAAATCCTCCTCACTATCACTAAATTGCTCTTTATTATCACAAATCACACTCTTCTTAGAGACCTAAAAATCCCATTAATACAAAATTTAGCCTCTGATCGTTATAAGGCGTTTCATATCAAACTTTCTTCTCATCCAAGTCCACTAGTACAAAATCTTGCTTCTTCCTCACCTTCCCATAATCCCCCATGACGACTCAAGAGAAAATAGCGGAAGGATCTACTGCTATGGTAATCTACGACAGTTAAGGAATGGTGTTCAAAGTGTTCAAAAAATTTACTCACGTGTATCAAAGCTATTTGAATTACTCTTACTACATATGTTTGTTGTGCAACATATGCTTAGTTGTATATTTAATAATTAATATGTTAAAGAAAAAAAAAAACAGTTCTATTGATGTATAGACTACTCATGAGAATTAGGACAGAGACAGAAAAATCAACGCAGGGCTCTCAGACTAATGATATAAAGTCGGTAAATAAATTCGAACGCAGGGCTCTCAGACAAATAATATAAAGTCGGTAAATAAATTCGTTAGAATAGAAGGGTGGTGACAGAAAGAATTAAAACATAGAGTTTCCAGACTAAATGACACAGACACGTCTTTGGAAATGTCGACAAGTATCACGCTAAAAAAATAGATCAGAAGATAATTAAAACTTAGGCTGTATTAGTCAATCCTGAAAATGAGACTGAAAATTTTTTTTTTTTTTTAGTTTGATTTATTTTTAAACTGGTTTACGTATTTAGCTAAATCAATTACTTCTGTTTATGCGATTATGTAAGTAACAGATATGTTGATTATATTATTATAAATCTATATCTTGTTACCTCAAACGGTGTCTTCATAACTCGACTGGTTTCCTTCATACTGCTATTGATGGAAAATAAGTTCTGCTTTAGGATTCTTCTGGTATCGTATAAATCTACAATAAAAAACAAAAACAATAAATTAAACAACAGCAGAATCCATAGAGTAAAATTCAGAAACTGTAGAAAATATTCCGTTGAACAGACGGGACGGACTTTGAGATAGCTATAAAGGACGAATTTGAGTTTCAAAAACAATAAAACTGATACCAGTTTTGCGGATTATTTAATGGTAGATAAACAGTGTAAACAAGAAAATTTTATGGACTTACTGCTAAAAGAAAACAAAGTACAAAGATTGAAAATAACAGAAGTGCTAGAAATATTTAAACAAACTGCATATTAAATGAACAGTCCAACCATCTGACAGAGGAGCGATTTAGACTGACAACGAATTCTTTGATATTTAAGGAAATACAAAGAGATGGACAAGAAATTAACAGTGATGGTTGTAGAAAATAAGTTGAATCCAACTAAGAAATAAATAGTAATGGAAGAAATTCTTATGATAATATTCACTAGGAAGACAATCGACCCAAGAAGTTATAAATACATCATAAATGAAATAATTTTCATTTTACTCTTGATGATGGATTACATCCGAACCCAGTCAACAAATTACGAAGAGACGTTACGTGTTAATACGGTATATTTGGCTAATAGTATTTTGTATAATTATTGGTTGTTTTTGTTTTTAGGAATTTCAAAATTACAGTTTCAAGATCTTCTTTCATTTTCCGATAACGTTGGCAGATTAAGAAAACAAACAAATTATAGGAAGTATCGACCGGATGTGCCTTGTTTTAGAGGTTATTATAAAGAGTGGTAAGATGAAATTTGTTTAATTTCTTTATTACATATAAAACTGTAGCTATTTGATACATATTTATTAAAAAAACAAATTAGTACCCCTTTCGATATAAAGTACGTTGAAGTACCTTTACCATGTTTCAACATTTTTAGCTGTTTATGAAATTTTCGTTACACAACCAACTACAAACAGATAGACATAACTTAACAAAATATTCAATGGAATTAGACCGATGTGGTTGACGCAGTTGTCAAACTTTCCTTATTATTAGCCCCAGATCTTCCTTCGTTTCCTTTCTCAGTCTTGTGCCTAACCCATCCATATCAATTCATCCTGTAGTTAATATCAAATATTGGTCAAAAAACCAGCGGTAGTTTGTTTAAAAAATGTTTTGTTGAAATTTGTTTTATAACCGGCAGTTGGCTTATAAACATATTTCGATTTTTTTTTTGTAGATATTTGTTTGCATGAAAATATATTCTCGAAATTTGTTTTCCAGGTGGCATTTTGCTTACAAATGTATTGTAGAAACTGAAATTAGACGAGTGAGATTAAACTGGAGTTGGGACCATATGCTAGAACACAGAGAGAGATGTCGAGAGTATAAGGAGTCATATAAATCGAAGTTATCGAAAGCAGGACCTGAGGTGAATCGACAGTGTCGGATTCTTGAAGAAAAGTTGGATGCTTTTAATATCATTTTAGTGAGAGAACAGGCTGAATTGGAGGTCAGTGTCTTACAAAAAGTTTGAATTTAAAATGATTAGATGAAAATGATTCATAAAAAAATGGTTGTATTTCACGTACTGTCTGCTGTTTTGTTATTGTGATGAATTTCGAAGGCCGTATTTTTCACCTAAAAAAATTAAAAGACAAATTTTCAAAACAGTGTCACTCTTTTATCAAAATCAGTACATATTCTAATTGCTGAGATACCTCACCTCCAGCCATGTCTGGATCCGGTGATCCATAATGACTTATGGTACGGTAAAACTATAGAATATAACAATAAACGGGGCTCTGTTGAAATATTAGGTTTTTTCAGCTAATTGGATATAAGAGGGAGGGGTATTTTAATGATAGGGCAATTGACCTAAACTTATTCATCTCATCATTAAGGAATTCAGGGGAGCAAACTCTTAACACCCTCAAAACAGATTTGTAAAAACAAAAATTTTAACATTTCTTGGATAGGAAAAATAGAAATTGACGTATCCACGTACATCGTAGGTTTTCTATATACACTAAAACGTAACTCTTTAGGTAACCCATGGCTAAGAAAACTAAGAAGGGCAAATTACAACTGGACTTAGAGACCACCAACCGTCGCTTCGAAAGTGCGCTTGGAGTCCCTATCTCTTCTCTCCTGATGGCGGTTAAACCGAAAATTAGAGACTGTATGTCTGTTTTTCTATTTACTGTGTACCTATAGTATATATATATACATCTACTATCCTGTAACATTTATGCTAGTCATAAATAGTTTTAATAAAAACATCAAATTACGTATCGTATATTTCCTTTTATTATATTTATATTTGGATAACAGTATAGTAAATAAAAAATACAAATATATCAAACAATTATAAAGTGCTAAATGCACAATTGTTTTGAGGATTATATTTGATATTCAGTGCAATCACTCTTTGCGTGTTTGGTTGCAATAGTAAAACTGGCATACCCATTTCAGATTAATAGAACAGTTGTAATTATAGATTACAATGGGACAATAAAGATAGTGGTTACTGATTTGTAAAGATCAATAAAGTTTATCGACTATTGCAAGTAGTAATTTTTATAAAGAATATAACACAAGCAAAACAGGTGGTAGATGTTATCGTATAAGAAAGTAAAAATGATCACAGAGTACAGCGCCACAAAAACATATTGCTTCTTCATTATGTACCAAAAGCAGTGTGTCAAAACAGTGGGGTAACTCGGAAAATTCATTCCTTCTGGAAATTTTTAATAAATAAATATTATTGATTTTCAACATTATTTATTATTATTTTTAAAGGATTAATCTAATAATGGAGTAATTTGAAAATATTATTCTCAAATATGTCGTAAATTTAAAAGAACTAGTTTGCAGGTTCCTACATTTTTTAACTTGAAATGTACTTATTGATATCAACAGAAATTATTACTGAATTAAAAAAAATGTATTTCTATATTTATGAAGTATAACGACAAAAGGAAACGTCAATTCTTTAAATATCGTATTTTCAGACCAGCAATAAATTTCCACTATTAAATGTAGAGAGTACATTTATTTCCTCTTTTTGTTCTGTATAAAGTTTCTTTTTAGTTGTTTTCATTTAAAACGTATTAAAAATTAAACTGTCAATTGAAATTTTTTAATAAATATGTTATATTAAAAAAAATTATTTTTATTTTTGAATTTAACGCTGATGTAATGTTTTATTCTACATCAAATGAAATCTACCAATTTTCAATGATCAAACATTGAAAATTGGAAGTACTTAAGAATAACTGTAACGTAGTGCAATCACTTATTATGTGGTACCATATTTACTCATTGTAGGGTAAAAAGTTAATAGAATGGTCTCCACATATAAAAATTTAATGGTATAAACAACGCGTTTCGAACACGTAGTGTTCTTCCTCATTGTGGTATTTACTCATTGTAGGGTAAAAAGTTAATGAAATGGTCTATCTATATAAAAATTTAATGGTATAAACAACTCGTTTCGACCATAAAAATTTAATGGTATAAACAACGCGTTTCGAACACATAGTTTTCTTCCTCATTGTGGTATTTACTCATTGTAGGGTAAAAAGTTAATGAAATGGTCTATCTATATAAAAATTTAATGGTATAAACAACTCGTTTCGACCATAAAAATTTAATGGTATAAACAACGCGTTTCGAACACATAGTTTTCTTCCTCATTGTGGTATTTACTCATTGTAGGGTAAAAAGTTAATGAAATGGTCTATCTATATAAAAATTTAATGGTATAAACAACTCTTTTCGAACATGAGGAAAAACACTATGTGTTCAAAACGCGTTGTTTATACAATTAAATTTTTATATGCGGAGACCATTTCATTAACTTTTTACCCTACAATTAAGAATAACTGTTTAAGGACACACTTGTGTATCAGTTTTTGTGTTTATGTAGGTGTTACTACTGTGTTACTTTTCAGGTCGCTAGAAGAGAAGTACAACAAGAAACTGGAGGTTGGTTCTCAAAGTGGTGGGGTGGCACCCCAGGGCGAAGGTCATCTATAGAGCCTAGTACCCCTGATGATGACTTTGGTCAGCACCGATCATATTTTGCTATTACTTATAGTTTTGGTTAACCTGACTCCCATTCGATTTCCTTCAGATAGCTTTGATCTCAATATTAGAAGGAAAAACATTGAAATTCATCTTATACATTGAAAAGATAAATTTAATACAGTATGTTATCCTCTAATATAAGGAATGTGTATAGTAAATCTTAACATCACGAAAAGGTAAACTAATGTTGTAGAAAAACACAATCAGTAAATTGATGGTATCCTCCTTTACATCAACTACGGTCATTGGAATATGGATAAATTTAAAAAATACTAAAGATTTCCTTAGAACCATGTGTTAGAACCAGTTCGTTATCTTTGGTTTGTACCTGGTTACGACCCCATGCAGTACTCAGTATACCGCTAAAAATTAGGGAGGAATTTAAAGGTATCTGTATATATATATATATATATATATATATATATATATATATATATATATGTCTAAGTGTAGAATTAAGCATTAGGGCCCCGAGCCTCGGTACACCCCGTCATCTACTCTTGGAGGAGCTTTCAGTTGTTAATCCTTAAGTAAAGTCCTGTTATTCCTATTCATAGTATTGATATTAAACATTATATGCTGAATGAACCATTCATCGCCACGATTCCTATTAAATATACATAGATTATTGTGATTAAAATTTTATTTTTTCTTTTGCAGTTCGGCAAATCAGAAGAGCAATAACACCTCAAGAGAAAGAAAAGTTGTTCAGGGCCATAGACTATCAAGAAGGCATGGGGCCTGCTACATACCCTCCACATTTCGTCATGATAAACTGTTCTTTAACCCTCCACAAACTCAGCATCGATATTATCAATGAAGAACTTTCAATCCCAGAGGTCCTCTGCGTTCAATTCAATGAAGTGAACTTTAGATCTCTTCTGAGACCAGCCACAGGAAATTTCTCGTAAGCTAATATACTGATATGGTTAATTATAATTTAGAGGATATACGATAAAAAAGAAATAACAGGTTCCATAGAGTCTGAGTACATAAGAGACTTTAATATTTTATTTATTTATATTATTTTTCCTCCTCAGAATGATGACCTTGGTTAAAGAAGAAAAAACCGTTTTTGTGCTCTTAAGTGGACAAGAAGCATAGTCTCATAGCAAAAACCTTCATACCCTTATCAAAAACATATTTGTTTTTTACTACCATTGGGAAATTGTTTAAAAAGTTTAAACAAACTGGCAGGTGGTTAGGATTAGAGGTAACCCCTTCGAGTTATCAAAAATACATCCTGTTTCTTTAAAATTCTTGACCAATTTCCCGAAGGCAGTAAAACAAATAGGTTATGGATAAAGATACGAGTATGAAGGTTTTTGCTATTTTGATATGAGACCATCTTTCATGTCCACTTAAGAATTTCAACTAGATTCCTTCTTTAAACAGTGTCATATTCATTTTGTAGAAGAAAACTAATATAAATAAATAAAAGCTTAAAATCCTCTATGCACACAGACTGCATAGACTTTGGACACCCTCTATTTTGACGAAACAAAACATTTCTTTATATGTGCTTCCTCATTACTTAATAGGTAAGTTTCATACTTATATAAAGAACACAAAACCATTTTTTAAGCATGTTATTTTTAGGTACAATTATACTAATATTCTTGTAATATTGGCACAATTTTACTTGAGGAACTCTGTATTAAAGAACAAAGATAACATTAAAATATAACTCCTCAAAAAAAAAAAAAAAAATGAATATTGGTAATTGAAGAACGGAACTTTTTTATTGTGTTTTTATCCTCTAAAACAGGGATGTCAAACTCATTTTGGTCTGGAGGCCGAATACATGCTTAGTTTGATTTCAAGCGGGCCTTGCCAGCAAGCTAATTACAAAATTACACAGAACTAACAATAAGTCTACCTTTTTCTATGCAAAGAAAAAGGTAGACTTATGCAAAGAAAAATAAGTCAATTATAGAAATCTATAATTGGTCGCTGGTGAAGAAGCGAGGACAAAGGAAAAGTGGATAATACAGCGCGTAATAAAACACTGGTGGATAATATTATATTTTATGCAGGTTTTTAAGGAATTTAGAGTAAACTGATTTTTTTTTTAAATATAATAATGCAGATTTATCCCCCGGGCCGGATCGAAGCCGCAGATGGGCCGGATCAGGTCCGCAGGCCGTATGTTTGACACCTGTACTCTAAAATAATAACATTTGAATCAAGGAGATTATTTGTACCATTATAAGAAAAATAAACCGTTTTATTTCCAATATTTCTTTTCCAGCTAGTTTCGTATGACTTGCTCAAAGAAAACTTGAAGGTTGAACAAGTTTTCTTTGGAAGAAGTTCAGACACAGGTGGGGTGAAGAAGGAAATATAACTTAGTTTATATTTCTTATAATTATATATTTGCTTGAAAGCTTGAATATGATTCTGACTTTTTTATATATATATTTTCCATTTTGTATTAAATTATTTGAAGTATGGTGTGATTAGTTTTCATATATATCTTTGCCTGATACCCATTGCAGTATGGTCTTTTTGGTGTTATCATATAATAATAGACGACTTCGTTTACAACTCCGACAGTTTTTATATGATTTTCAAATCAAATTCATACTGTTAAAAATTTTGTCTGCTCACAAATCAAAATCACCTTCTTGAAAGATAAATTCACCTTTTGCAAATCAAGTTCACTTCTTTTCAAATAAATTTATGCATCAAAGTTTTGGCAACCTTATACATCTAAATGTATTTTTATAAAAAACATGAAATGCAAATAAATTAATAATATATGTTAAAATATTTAATTATAGAAAGATGTAATGTTGCGTAATTGTTTGCAATTAGTTATAAAATCATCAAATATGCATAAAATATGAGATATAATTAAAGTTTTTTGTAATACATTCTTTACTCTGTATCAATAATGAAATTTCTTATTATAAAATTCCATATAAAGTATTCTACTGAATTTTTTCATCATTATTGAAAACATTAACGCATAATTATCTATGTGTGTATTGTTTTCATGTAAAAAATGTATATAATGTGGAGTGTAACTCATGTGTGATGCAGGATGGATAATAAGATTTCCTCATTACTGGTCGTTGGAGCCAAGCAACAAGATCTAGTTCCGTATATTGTGGAGTCCCTGTCAGAGGAATCGTCTTCCAGCTCCCTATCAGCTCCGTTGTTCAGGGTGAGTTGTGCAAGGAGTATTTTGGGTGCATGTAAACCTCAAGCATAGCCCTGGGAAATCTATTGTGCAATTTTACAGTTGTTACTACTGAGGAATCAGTAAATATTTCTTCTATTGCTTTTATTCTTTAATTTAACTATGAATTAAGTGTGACATTCATTTAGTCATTCATCAAAGTCTGACATTTACTAGCAGGTGATATCTATAAGGAAACTATCTGTAATAATAAAATTATAGATCATATAATAATATTTCAACCATCTATAATAAGGAAACTATATTCATATATGTTTACTTCAGTCCTATGAGGATTAAGAGAATATAAACTTACAATTAAAGACCAGCTTAGCCCAGTGGCAACCGGTAGAACCGGGGTTCTACTGTTCCACTGTGGCCCTCGATTTATTTACGTGGGAGGTGAATAAATCGGAGGATATCGACCCTCGAAGAGGACTTTAACCACCGGTCACGAGTCTATACGAGGTGTATAAATAAAGTAGTGAGACTGGCAATGTCGCTTTCGATCTGGCAACGCTGGAGACGCGTGGCCTTGAGTAGCGTCAGGTGCACGTGTGATGCGCCTCCAGTATGAATCTGAACTCGCCACAGTCATTTGTTTGTCCGTAGCGTTGGTTTTCGTGAAATGGTTTTTTCTTGAGCGTTTTAAAAATGAGTGACCTCAAAGTTGAGCAGCGGTGTGCAATCAAATTTTGCTTCAGACTTGGACATAATGCAACCGAAACTTTTGAAAAACTTCAGGAGGCCTATGGAGAACGTGTTTTATCAAGGGCACAGGTTTTTCGGTGGTTTAAGGAATTTTCAGAAGGAAGAGAGTCGATTGAAGATGAACCACGAATCGGAAGGCCTTCAAGTGCAAACACCGATGAAAATGTCAACAGAGTACGGAACCTTGTGCGTTCAGATCGACGCTTGACAGTCAGAATGATCGGGGAACAGTTGAATTTGAATCACACCTCCGTTCATCACATTTTGACCAATGAATTGGAGATGAGAAAAATTTGTGCGAAAATGGTTCCGAAAATTCCGAAAAGAAAACGAGTTTTTGGCCAGTAAAAACATTCCTGTTGCTCCTCAGCCTCCTTATTCACCAGACTTGAGTCTTTATCACTTTTTCCTCTTCCCGAGATTGAAAAATCACCTCAAGGGAACTCATTTCGGGACACTACAAAACATACAAACTGCTGTAACCGACCAGCTGAAGGCCATTCCAGAATCCGAGTTCCAGCAATGCTACAATGATTGGAAGGACCGTCTCCAGCGCTGTGTGGCTTCCGAAGGGAACTATTTTGAAGGTGACAATATCACATTGTAATTATATTTGAATAGAAAATTTAAAAAAAAATCAGTCTCACTACTTTATTTACACACCTCGTATGTTGTCATACTCGTAAAAGATCCCTACTGTAAAGACACTTGAGTTAGGCAAAATTTAGGACTCCCAAATGCAGTTTAATGTTCATTGTGTGCTATTAAAAATGGCAAATTTTCAGGCTATATATGTTTCTTGTATGACTGCCACTGCAGTCCTAACCTAACCTAACTCATAATTTCTTGTAAATTTTCTTCTCTAATCGACCGGTTTTGGATCATATCCATCATGCACAATCCATCTCTAATGGATACTTTCCGAAACCCGTCGAGTATAAATGAAAAAAATTAAGAGTAATATTGATTTTACATTCTATTATTCATATTACTTCTAGATAAAAGAAATTATTTGGTTTATATATGATGTAAACATGTTTATGTTTAATAAATTATTCCCCCATTTAACAAGGTCTTTTATAACGAGTACAGTTGCTCAATCTCATTTGTTTTTTATGAATGTCTCCATATCCACCAAGAACATGAACGAATTTGTGAAAGTAATGTGTATTTCTTCCATACTTAATATTATTTTCCCACTTGGTCTGATTATCCGATTTTGCTTCTATATATATATATATATAATATTATGTTCATTATTGATAGAGGGCGTCTTTTCCCAGCAATTAAATATATTTAAAAAGTTGCCATGAATTAAGTACATAGAAGAAAGCATGACTAACATGTTTGATCAAATGAAAAAGAGTCTTTATAAATGCTCTATGTATTTGATCCTGAAACATCTTGATTTTTGTATATTATGGGTCTTTTTTGTTTTAGGCTTTCTTTGAGTGGAAACCTCTGGACAACTCCTGTGATTATAAAATACAAGTTCACACTCTTCCATTGAGAATAGTTTACGATGCTCAGACTGTAAACTATATCTATGACATATTTACAAATAAAACTGAGGAACAAATTCAACCGTTAGTTTTGTTTTTTATTACTTAATACTAATTTTAGTTAATTTTGTAAACATATATATATATATGAAAAAGACAACACATAGAAGAAACGAGAAAACTTACCTGATCGATATTTCGAACTGAAGTTCGTCGTTAGGAAGAGAGTAGAAGGGAAGAAGAAGAGGTACGTCCGTTCATGTGTACCAGTGGAATGTAACAGTTGCAACAATGCAGTGAAGTTGCATTCCACTGGTACACGTGAACGTACGTACCTCTTCTTCCCTTCTACTCTCTTCCTGACGACGAACTTCAGTTCGAAATATCGATCCAGTAAGTTTTCTCGTTTCTTCTATGTGTTGTCTTTTTTATTTATTTATCTGTCCGGTTTGGACTGTTTAGTATTTTCATTTAATATATATATATATATATATATATATGATGGCAGCAAATCCTCACCTAAACATGTTTCATTAAAGTACACAGCAGCCTCTGCGTTAACGACTTTTAAGCTGGTCTGTTCCAATTTACGAACAGCCTTGCGGTGGGCTGTTGTTAAAAGCCATATGAATTGCCCAAGAGACATCTTAATTTGACATGAGCAGAAAAATAATCTGCTGAATTGACCACTATTTAAATAGCCCTGAGGATGTCTTAAAATAAAGATGAAACGTTGGGAAAAAGGTGATTCCGTATATTAACCCTGACCAAATTCCAAGAAGAAGAAAAAGTGTATATATCACTTCATTAAAGTTTTGTGTTTGTGATTCATCGTGAAACGTTTGTTGTCCTTTTGGATCGTTTTCCTGTTTACAATATATATATGAAAGTATAAGCCACAAGGAAAAAGTAAAAAAGGCACAGAAAATGTGAAACAGAACACACATATTCTGTGTCTTTTTTACTTTTTCCTTGTGGCTACTTTCATAGTTTTCATCACGTGTTTATTGTGATTGTTTAATATATATATGTATATAAATATATATTTAGAATTTGTCAGGACTCGGTCAGTTCTTCGGTTCAAATTAAACTCTCAATGCCAACGTTTCGGTTCTTATTTAAAACCTTTTTAATAGGTAGAAGTATAACAGTTTGAAACAGAAAATCTGTAGTATTACATTGGCATTTTTTAAAATAACAGTTTAAGAATTTCAGTGACAACTGTTTTGTTTGAAATACTGGAATTGTTTTCTTTTAAAAAAATTCTAATATAATACTTAAGTTTTTCTGTTTCAAAATTTTGCATTTCTTCCTATGAAAATGGTTTTAAATAAAAACCGAAAGGTTGGCATTGAGAATTTAATTATTTTGTTTCCACTTTACGGTCGATACTTTTATCGAGATTTATATATGTATATATTATTTTATTAATGAAAACTCGTTCATATTGGGACTTGAAAGAAGGAGATAAGAGATATTAGTAGAAGTTTTTTTTATTAATTAGAAAAACAACTTAAAGCATTATCGATGGTTTGCTATCTAGATTAAGGACAGAAACTTATTCAGTGAAAAATTCAATTGATTATTATTTGTATACTCTCTGTAGTTCATTAAATATAGTTATTTTTAGTTAATTGTAATTTCAAATTATAGGATAAATTTGGCAGCTAATATGAAACTGGATAAAATAAAACAAAAGTCATCCCTTGGCTTACAGCATGGAATTGAGAAGCACGCTAACATTGACCTCCAAGTGCAACTCATGGCCTCTCATATCATCATACCCAGAAAGGGCTTATATATACCGTAACATATTCCCTCCCATTCACCATGCATTTAGTATTTCTTACCTTATTTATTTAATTCCATGTTTATTTTTTAGAGGAAAAGTGCCAATAGTTGTACTGAATTCGGGAAAATTTGAAATATATTCTAAGCCCTTTGTTAAATCAGAAGAAGAAACTGTTAGTGTTAAAGCTATGCACTTGAAAGGTTTTTCAGAAGAGGAAATTCTGTCTAAAATTATGTCCAAGAGCTATGATAATTTCGTTATGAAATTAAGTGATTTTCAGGTAAATTTACTTTATTGCAATCCTTCCATGTTTTATATATATGAACCAAAAGTCAATGATATTTGATATATAGAGTAGAGCTGGAGATATTAGCATAATTGACGCCTGTTGTATTCTGTACTTATACCCGAATATTGGGATATTGAGTACATGGATATGTGATATGGAGTACAGAGGTGGAAATATTTAACTTGGAACCGAAGCCTTGGTTTTCAATTCGAACTAGAAGTGGTGGTATTTAATACTTAAAAGTGAAGTCAAGATATTTGTATACTTGGAGCTGCAGTCATATACATGACTCCTATACTGGGAGCAGAATGTAGGGATGTATAATTTTTGGTACCTTTATGAGGTCAACATCAAATGACCTGAATACGTGAGACTAATCCTGTGGTATCCATTCTATTGATATATTTTCGAGTAATATACCGGATACGCGTTGACCATATTGGAACTATGTGTTGTGGTTTACTAGTTCAGTTGGCCGTTATCGTAGCCCTCTGCATGCTCGGTTCAGAACAAAAGCGTATGTCACTTTTCTGTTTTACATTGTTTAGATCTGAAAGATCCAAAGTTTACATTGCTTGTGACTTTGAGAGCAGACGTACTTCTACTGATTGGCTATAGTCTTGAACTATTCGTTATTTTCGGGATTGTTACAGGTAGATGCTTGTAGTCTACCCCACAGAAGAGTGGTCTTCTAATCTCCCAATCCCTTCCCCTCAAAAATTACAAAATTATTATATAGTTGATAGAATAAAGTAGATCAAATAAAAGATAGAAAAAAATCAGATATTAGCATACTTGAAGCCTGATTTGCCTTATTTGCCCTTGCAAATAAGGGTGAATTTGTCCTGATCTCGAATATCACCAAAATTCTGGAAAACATTACAACTCTGTCGTATCTCAAACCACTACAAACTTTTGAATCCAACTAATTTGTTTTTCGCTAAAGTTAAGTCTTTATCATTCCAAAATTCTTTCACATTAACAATAAAGAATTATATTTTAAATATAATATGAGACTTTATTTTTAAATACAATATGTAAAGATATTTTGAAATTTTCATTAAATTTATATTGTGACAAATATAAAATTGTATGATAATGTAAAAAATGAAGTTTCTTGAGATGTTGTGTGATTTTTTTTTGTTATTACCAATAGGTAATCTATGCAGAGCCTACAGATAATTGGCAATGGGGAAAAGAAGTGACTGAAGAAATGTACCTGTTGAAGCCTACGTCCCTTAGTATAAATGTTGGAGTCTGCTTCATCTCAGATGACCCTCGGCTGCCAAGGATTAAAGTTGTGGGACAATTGAAGCGCATCGAATTCTTTTTCCTTGGTATGGTAATGAAGTTAGCTTGTATTTTATTATAAGGAATTATTTCGTATGCGTAGCCACAATATGGCGTCTCATGAAAAATGTTTCACTTCCATTAAAACCAGTAATAGTTTTGTTGACATTACTGAGAAGTGCCGTTATGTTCATCGTTTAAATAGTGATTATGAATTTGTGGTTATGTGAATGAATATTGTGAATTATGAATGAATGAATTATGTGAATATTGTGAATGTGATTATGAATCGTTGGGGCAAAGGTAGTCCAGTAGATTACATGTTCGCTTCTGGACTAGAGGTCCAGCATACGTAAATCCAGCCCGACCTGGGCCGAGTTATTTTGTTATATATTTACTTATTATATAACAAATATTCCTTAGTCAACGTCCATACATCGTTTCAGTATACATAATATATACAAATATATATTTATTAAAAAAAAGTTAGTGAGGGAGAAGCCCGGGTACAACCCGACCCAACCCGAATATAGTAATTGACAGACATCTTAGGTCCGACTCGACCCGAAATTCGGATGTAAGAGGATCAGATGTGAGTTACTCTTACCACACTCGCGATAAGTTAAAATGTTTTTAGACTATGATTTAAAATTATATCAGTTTTCGACTTATGTCAAGTAAACGCAAATTTTCATAATTATCGAGGATGTCTGGGAAAATAGCCCTAATGTTCTATGTAATTTCTATTTAAATAACAATACTGCTACCTCCAACTAAAATATTCAACTATGTTAAGCCGAAATATATAAATTCTATAATATATATTTTTTATATGTAAAGAAATTAAATAATTTTGTAATACGTTATTTTTTTTCTTTTTAGAGTATCGTCTGTTACAAGTGATAGTTTTGTTCAACAGTATACCCTTCCCGGCATCAGAAACCAAGTTTGCGAAGGAGAGCGATTCCATAGTGAGTATCACTCTGTTATTGATATTCTGTCATCACCTAGTATATCGTGTGTAGTTTTCCTAGTACATGAAGTTCAAGTTGCGAGATGCCTGAAGAAATTATCGAAGGAGTGACGGTTGCATATAGATTCAGTAAGTTAATTAGGAACTATTTTTGTGTTATTATTTGCCGTAATACTTGTAAAATACTGTAAAGTATAAACACAAGACTTTTTGTAAAACTTTTATCCAAAATGTTAGTCCAAAAATATATATCCAAAGGTTAATCCTTTGGTTTATCCTAAGGTATTATTAAATTCATCCAAAACTTCCCTCTCGCTCTAAAGGGTCTATTCGCAGGTTTTGTACAAAGTATAAATACAATTTAAATTAAAACTTTGTATAAAAGTTTACCTGAGATTTTAATGTATATTACTACATTGTGGGGTAGCCACTGCAACCTAACCTAGGTACCAAAGTATACTATTTTCATTCCTTATAATATTGATCATCAAGAAATGTTTTATTTAACAGTTTCATATAGGTTCCTGTTTCACAAAATCTTTACCATTAAAAAGTTATAGTAATGAATAATTTACCAAATACCGTATTGTCAAAAAATTGGTGATCACTGAATATATAGACATCTGAATAACAAATTGTATTAAATCTTTAACAAACTTGTTAAATTGTAAATGGACATAACGTATTTGCACCTGAAGGGCTTTATAGGCTTCCAGTAGATTTAATTTATCATATAGCTACATAATACAGTGATCATTGGAGTTATGATTTTTTATGTGAATATGATATATCTTCAGTAATAGTTTTTTAAAAAATATGTTTAGTATTAAAATTTACGATTTCTATCCTCTAATTTGATTAGGTTAGAACATTCATTTCAACACATATTCCAAATTTTATATTTAAGTTAACATTTCAGGGGGGTTTCCTAGGATCAACAACTACCCTTGCCAGAGGTTCTTATGCAACATTAGTATCAGCTAGCCAAGCGGCAGCCAGAAAGGCTCAGAGGCTCAACAATCCAGAAGATGAACTTGTGCAGTATACTATTGTCGATATGAACTTTGAACTTAAAAGTAAGTTCTTATATGTCATAGCATAAAATACTAGCTGTTGTATCAGGCTTTGATTGGATAGACTAGTTTTGTAAATTGCAATCATAGATCAATCGCGACTTACAAACTTATTGGTTTTGATGATAGGCTTTTAATAAAATGCCTCGTTGTTTCTGTTTACAAAGAATAATTACAAATCATCTATTTTTTTATATTATAATATTTCTATTATTTTTTTATCATTATTTGTGCAATCCGTAATTCTGTGGTATTTATTCATATTGGTGTAAATGGATAAATCCAAGTCTCCATACATAAAAAAGAAGCTTTTTTTTATTCTATGCGTTTCGAAGACTCTGTGTTCATCGTCAGGTAAACTTCTACAATACAAATTACATTTTTTTAAAATTAACAAAAACAACAGGAGTTGTATGAAATATAAAATGAAAAAGAATGAGATAAATGAGGTTCATTTTGGATATGTCATTCTTTTTTCATTTTATTTTAAACAATTCCTGCTGTTTTTGTAACTTTTAACATGTAATTTGTATTGTAGAAGTTTACCTGACGATGAACACGTTACTTTTACTTTATTTAGTATCGCCTAAACTTGATAGCATAAACTTTTGGAGTTATATGTGTCATAATGACATCATTTCATAATTATTTTTGTCAAAAAACTGCCATTGACTGTTATATGAGTACCGAGATATACTCGTAAATAAACAGCAGAGACAAATTATTATGTATTCACGGAGACTATTGACTGATCTACAGTTTTTTTAGAGTGAAACTAAATTAACATGTAAAATCAAGAATAATAAAAACATTTGAGAATACATACTAAACAAAGGCATAACGATACTTATATATATAAAATATGAAACCTGAAAAAGGAAAACGATAGAATAAATACTGTGGGACCTTTTACTTTACGTCATCAGGGAGTAAAAAAAGCAAAAAAAACAAAGAAGGTAGTATAAATATTATAGAGAAGGAAGGTAACGAAAAAGCTCGAAAATTCAATTAAATTATAGCTTACGAGAAAAAAATACCTAATGAAATTAAACAATATAATTAAAACATAAGTAAATAATTAAATCATTGTAGGGTAAAAATCTAATGAAATGGTCTCCACATATAAAAATTTTTAATGATATAAACAACGCGTTTCGAACACGTAGTGTTCTTCCTCAGGCATTAACTAAGGATGAGTGCCTCTGAATAAGACATCATTAAAATTTTTATATGTGGAGACCATTTCATTAGATTTTTACCCTACAATGAGTAAATACCACATAATAACTGATTGCACTACATTAGAAATAATTAAATATATAAAACTTAAAAGATTAAAAATGATTGGTATCCCTTTTTATTGGCATTATTGAACATTACCTTTTCACAATTCCAGAAATCTAGTATATTAAGAAATTTGTTGATCGCCTAATACATAGAACAAATTTGGATTACAAATTCTGTGAAATGCCTTTTTTAATAAAATTCTTAAATTCTGTAGTGACTTAATGGGTACACTGTATACATTTTCGAAACTGTAGGTTTTTGAAACAACGGAATATGTAAGCAACGATGAAGCAATAAAATTAATTATTCATTCTATTTAAATGTTAATCATCTTAATAAACTACATACATACTTTGTTTTATTAAACGATATTTCCTGTCAGAAAAAAGAGAACTTTACTTTTATTCCCCACTTTCAGATGGCTACTTAATACATTTTCTTTACAGTGTAATGGGCCTGATAAAATTGAATTATTTAACTGATGGTTGATTTAAAATGAAACCATCAAACTAAAACTGATGGTTAGATCTATGCAAAAAGTAACATTTTAAAAAAATCCTGTTTTTTTTCTTTTGTTTTTAGGAATGTTAATATTTATTGGCAGAAAGAGAAACAAGGAAATCAAGAACTTGATCAATTTTGAGTTGATGAAACTGGAGGCGTCTTTTGAAAAGAAAACATTTGACATGAATGTTAATTTAAGTCTTGGAGGTGTTTTAATGAAACAAAATTTCATGAATGAAGAAATAGATATTATTAATACTCCGATGGCATCCGGTTCAAGTGAATACCTATTCTCCGTACAGTATATAAATGTGAGGATCCTAAATCTGCTTATTTACTGTTTTAAATGAAATTTAGTGGTACATACTGGTTTTGAGACAAGTACACATAAGATTTCCTGTTATTGAATATAATTAACGTTAACCGATTAACAAGAGTATACTACTTTGCGTCACATCGTAGGCAATACCCTTCTGTACTAAAACGGTTTCGGTTTTGTCCATCTTATAGAGTGGATTTTGAACGGGATAGAGAAAAAGTTTTATTCTAGAAGATGGAGAAGACCCGAAACAGGTCAAGTGAAATAAAGCTTACGAAATAAGAAGGTACTTTCATGGTTACCAACAATGTCTGAGGTACCAGCAATAGTGGTATAATGTCATACTTAAATGGAGTCTTTTAAAGCAGTTTTTTTTTAAAAACCTACGCTAGATCAATAAAACTTTTTAAAAAAACATCAAATAAAAGAAATGCAAGTTATTTCGAGGACTGATTGTTTAAAAAGTACACAAAGTACCATAAAAAGATGGTACATTTGCAAGTATAGTTCAATTATTGAATAAATAGCCCACACTTATTTTCTATGTTCAATAAACAAATAAATTTATCATTTTTATAATGCTGTGTACCACAGAAGAAATTCAACTATCTAAAACTCAGTGAATAGTATATCAAAATACCAATTTCATATTACTGATTGTGTTAGCAAACTTAACAAGGCGAACCAGTATGGCTTTATTGGCTACCCAATGCTTAGTATTCTCAGTTCCGTACATTATTATTGCCATTAACAAAGTGATTAATCATGCATTAAAAGTTATGAGTCATGTAAAAATATAATGAAGTTTTATGGGTCACTAAAATTTTTCTGCAGACCAACGGTTGAGAAACACTTATTTATACTGGGTGGTGATTGATAGATTATTACAGACTTTCGTCGTTTTGTTTCTACAAAAAAAGATAACCAAAAAATATTAGTTTTTGAACCTACCTAATCATGATCCATGCTATACTTCCAGAATTATTTTGTTGAATTTCGTATCTAATTTGAATTTATTAAATGTATTTAAAAAAAAATTGTTTATGGTTGTTCCCCAGTAATTTTTGTGGCTCTTTAGGTATTGATTAAGGCCTGGTTTAGCCTTATTGTGTTACTTTGTAAATAGTGTGTCTAAAGTATTAAAAATAATAGCTTAAGAAAGGTGTAGAAATAATTTTTGAAGAAATAAAGAAAACTATTTAAATTATAAGTGAGACCCATGCCAGGAAGTGTAGTCACTGGATTGCTTCTTCCCTCCTGTTTTCCCTACTATATCTGTGTTATCAGTGTCACTGGTAATGTACTCGTAATACTTACACTGTTGTGACTTTAAAACAAATAAAATTAAAAAAAAAAATTATGACTGGTCATTACTTCTGCGATTGTCTATAATTTTTTGGAGACACATCAAGCCTCTGGTCTCTGACTTTGCTTGGGTTTGCATGCATGCCAGGTCCCTCAACCTCCTTCTTTGGCATACCCTGGTCGCCCTGCTGTATACCAGCATACCATTATTATCATCATTCAGACTGGCCTATTTCATATACCAGAATAAGGTGCTTTTGCTAACTTATCCTTTTACATTAATTTATTATACTCATTAGTGATTCTTATTTAGATTGAAATGTATTTTATGTACTATCAAATATATTTGTATACACAATAAAAGTCTCCTGACAATATGTAACAATATTTTTTTCTTTTTAGGTGGATAAAATGTCTCCAGAACTGCAAACCAAACACCAGAATGTTCTTCAGCTAATTAATTTCAACTTTTCCAAGTTATACCTAACTTTCCATCAAGAAGCCAGTCTAGATATTCTGTCCATTATTACAGCTTTTAAACAAGAAGTCATCAAGCGCAAGGTTATACCACTAAAGTTGAATTTAATGCAAAAAGTCCTCTTTTTTTTCATTTAAATCGTTTCCTGTTCGTTGGTCTACATAAAATTATCATGTATTTTTCTCTATTTTGAAAAATAGAGAAATCAAAAGAACACACTTACAGTCTCTAATTTTCGGTTTGAACCGAAACTGTGTGTACCGTTTAGAGTGTACCAAGTGTGATTCGTTCTACGTAGTGTTATTTCACGTTTTCATGTGAAATCTTGTTATATTAAATATATATATTTAAGTTTTGAATAAAAACTGTTAAAGCATGTCATTATATGTCTTATTACTAATGATTTCGTTTAATGATTTGATTAATGATATCATGGAAGAATGCTTCTACTCTTAGTTATTAGGAATAGTGACTGCTCCACTTTTTTTCTTTGTTCTGTAATAATGATCACATTTTATCTGTAATTGGTAAAATAGAGATAACTACGTTAAAACAAATCATTGGATTAAACTCATTTTCAATAATTTTGAAGATATGTGATATGTTTACTTTTACTTGAGCTAAGTGTAGACCACTACAATTGTTTTTAGTTTATTTTTTTTTCTGTTGTAAAATAATCAGTATTATATTAATTTAACGCATGAAATTCTTTATATATATATATATATATATATATATATATATACACTTTTTTTCGTTGGAAATACGATCCAAAACGTACGTTAGTAACCGTCTCTGATCCAGTGCGCTTGGTTTCCCTCTCTTATCTCTCCTGAAGACGGTTCAAACCGAAAATTAGAGACTGTAAGTGTGTTCTTCTGATTTCTCTATGTTTCTTTGTTTATATTGAACTATATATATATATATATATATATATATTGTATTTTTATTATGTAATCTTAGAGCTATCGTTAAATTAATTGTTCTGGGGCTAGTATAATTTAAATTAATGAAAAATAATTATTATTTGTAGGATATAATTGATAATGTGACGCTAAAACCAATTCAAAGCAGTGTTTACTCTGGTCGTCCTAGGATTTCAAGAATGATATCAATGATGAAGGACGACAGTACTGCCACTCCTAGAAAAGGTATTACTAACGTAATCATCAATACTTATTTCATACCAAATTGATGAGCTTTTTGTTACTGTATCATGATATATTAAGTTTTTATTGTATAATTAAAATCTCAGATAATCCCTCTAATGCAGTGATTGTCAAAGGTGTTTCAGCTAGTGATTTATTTTCCGTCCATTTTCAAATTGCTTTGCAAAAACGTGTTTGACATAATGCTTATCATGGTGACCTTGATAAGAGCAATCTAATAACTGACTTTTGCCTTGGACATAAAACAGTTCTTGAAAGCTTGCTTGATAAGTGTTACTTAAATGGATATCAGAATGAAATACGATTTGTAAAAGTTTAAGAATTTATACAGAGAAAACGTTTTATGTTAAAGACGAGTAGCGATAATCAACAGGATAAAGAACTTGCAAAAGGTGACAGAAAGAGATCAAGATATGACTTATGAGGGAGACCAGGTCAGCTCAATGGAAATGTGCTTGTCTCTGAACCGATAGGTCCAGGGGTTTAGTAGCCACTCTGACCCTCGATTTATTTACATGGGAGGTAAATAAATATGAGCACGTTGTCCCTCTAGGATGACGCTAAACCAATCTTTGCTGTCAGTGGTATGGAAACAGTTACTAATCGGAAGATTATGCGATAATATAGCGTTATTGTTGAATCCTGGGGTGGCCAGGTTAGCTCAGTTGCTAACGTACTCGCCTCTGAACTGATAGAACCGGAATTCGATCCCCACCTGGTCCTCGATTTATTCATGCGGGAGGTGAATAAATATGATCATGTCGTCTCACGGAGAAGAAACCGTCGGTCCCTAGCTTGTATGAGTTGGTACTCGATAAAGATTCCTACACTAAATACACTTGGGTTAGGCAAAGTTTAGGACTCCCACTGTAGAATCAATCTTCATTTTGTGGTATCACAAAGGGCCAACGCTCGGCCTACGTGTGTTCCCTTGTGAGACTACCACTGCAACCTAACCTAAACTAACCTATTGTTGAATCCAGTGTTTTTTCGAAGAACTTACTTTTGAAAAAAATGTATTTTTATAGAGTTTTTATTAAAAGGAGTTACCACAGAAAAGATTGGAATGTTATGTAGCGTTTTGTTGAATCCAATGACGTTTCGATAAGCTTAATGTATATAAAATATTAATATGAAGAGAGTTATAGTTCTGTTATTCTTAGTGTTATTACTATTAAGGTTGTATGTAAGAAATAGTGAATATAAACTGAAAATTTACCTCCTCAGTTCAATGTTATCGAGAGAGACTCCTTTTGTTATTCTTCTATTCTTTTTTATTTATCTTCCTTATATTATCAGTATTAAATGAAGTTTGTTATAAGTAATAAGTGATGTAATTTCAGGATCCCACAGGAAGTTAAAGAGAAGGGATAAGTTAATAAACTTGAAGATAGATGTAAGCATGGCGGCCATTTCGTTGACCCTGACTAGGGCTGCAGGGACTCTAGCAGACCTTGGACTCTCCGGAGGGGTGGCTATTATAACTCAGACTAGCTTGTATACTCAGTTTGATGCAAGTCTGATGGGAATCAGCGTCAGGGATTCTGCTCTTGTGGGAAATCAGTACGAACCAGTAAGTACCACATGGCTTATTACTAATGAATGATAATGGGGGCCAACTTAGCTCAATGACAACTGTGCCTGCCTCTCAACTGGTACATCAGAGATTCGATATCCACTCTAGTCCTGGATTTATTTATGTGGGAGCTGAATAAATCGGAGTACGTCGTCCCTCGGAGAGGTCATTCAACCTGTTTTTGACTTTATATGTGAGCATAGGCCTCTCAGCCTTTACCACCCAAATTCAAATCAGGCCGACCAGTTTAACGTGCTGCCCTTTAACCACTATAAATCACTCCAAAGTGTCCGAGGTGAAAACGCGGAAGCGGGCCCGCACGATACTACGTCGCGCATCAAGACTTACATCACGCATCAGTACCAGGTCAGCGCACTCAAAATTGGTATAAAAAAAAGACAAAAAAAACTGATACTTTGACTTATTACCTTAACAGCAGGAGGAGGGAGCTCTATGGCACCGGACGTCCGTGAGTGTCATACACGTACTCGAGGAATGAGTTTCTGTACTTATACTGAAGGCGTTTTCGTATGCGCTTGCTACAAACGAGAGGACTTTAAACCGTCGGTCCCGAGCCTGTGCGATGTCTGGTATTCATTAAAGATCCTTACTCTGAATACCTTTGAGTTAGGCAAAATTTAGGACTCCTCCATGTAGAATCAATAGGAGATGCAATATTCCCTCGAGGAGTCAGCATCAGCGAGAGAGTTTAGCCTCATAGTAGGTGATAAAAACGAGTATGTCATAACGTCATTATGTAAGTAACCTCCATACTTTAAAACTCTTTAATAAATATAAAATGAAAATATTACACAAGTCCCCCAGTAGAGTTTCATCAAACCGAGTAATGTTTCGATATCACGTCATCATATGTCAAAGAACATATTGAACGTGCTTTAGTTTTACTTTAAGAATCTCCTTATATATGAAATTATGATGATTTATGAAATATTACGTTCGAACGTGAAAGATATCAATATACAATATCGAGTTTTCAATCAAAAACGAACACGAGTATTGAGATCACTGTACTAATCAAATTTTGTCAAAAACATATTGGTAGTGATAAGAGTGTAAGTGTGACTGTGTGTACGATCGTAATACATACCACAGGTAATATAACTCTGTATGTGTACTGTTCTCATTTAATTGTATACTATATATTACTGTATATAAACGGAAATGACATCCTAACTGTTTGAACAATTCGAGTTCAAATCGAAGAATAGTAATTCCACTTTACAGAGTAAAGAAACCACTTACTAACTCAAATTTTTGTAAAATCTGTCGTCAGGAAAAAAGAGAGAAGGAGACCAAGCACGCCGTAAACGCAACGCCAGGTTTACTCTGTGTGTTACTCTTCTCCCATTTTGAATTCGCTTATAGTTGCTATATATATATAATATATATATATATATATATTGTACAAACATATATATATATTTCGATGAAAATACGATCCAAAATGGACAAATACAGTTCAATGTACATAAAGAAACATAGAGAAATTAAAAACACACACTTACAGTCTCTAATTTTCGGTTGAACCGTCTTCAGGAGAGATAAGAGAGGGAAACCAAGCGCACTGTTGGTTGGAGACTCTAACTGTCTCTGTACCAGTGCGCTTGGTTTCCCTCTCTTATCTCTCCTGAAGACGGTTCAACCGAAAATTAGAGACTGTAAGTGTGTGTTTTTAATTTCTCTATGTTTCTTTATGTACATTGAACTATATATATATATATATTGATATATGATGGCAGTAAGTCTTCTCTCAAACATACACTGTTAAAGTTAGCGGCAGCTTCTGCACTGATCACTTTTTTGCTGAGGTTTTCTAGTAGTCTAGTTAAAGATATTTTCCAAAAGAAAGTATCAGAGAAAGAAAAACATCGAAGACAGGTACAACTAAAAAAAATTGGTAGTATTCATACTGCGTTAATAATAAAACTAGTATGGTGTAAAAAGAGTATTTAATAAAAGAAAATAAAGTATATAAATGAGTTTTTTTTAAATCGAGTGTTGTTCAAAACTTGTTACTATTCACAAAATGGACATTTAGATAACTGCATATAAAATGCATGAAGTAATAGCAAAGGCAAATAAATAGCATTATTTCTCATGAAATATGACTCAGTGAGTCTTAAATGGTATAAATGATTAAACTTAAAATATATTTTATTTATAGATTTAATGAATGAATGAAATATGTGTATGCTAAGAAGCCAAAAAATATTTGTACTTACGGCGATATAGTGGAAATGCGAGTTACAAAAATGTATACATGAATTAAGAGAACTTGAGAAACAGTCAAGCGATATAATGTGAAGGGTGATATATCGAGGGCTTGCTTTATTTAAAATATACTACCAACTTATTAAAATTAATATATATTATGTTGAAAATCTTATATTATATTTCATTTATATTATATTTCAATTATATTGAAATTCTTAACATATTCAATATTTTGTTTCAATATTGTTTATTTGTTTTTTGCAGATTATCTCTGTGATCGATGAATCAGAAGCTTTAGTTGTTAAAATGACTATGTTCAATGTAGACAATGAGTCTAATGCTGATAGGGAAGCAGATGCAATACTGAGGTCTAGCATTGCTTGTGTTCGTTTCGTCTTGCTTAATTCTTTTTTAAAAGAATTAGTGGTAAGTTTATTGAAATGTTCCAATATCTTAAAATATTATTCAGTGGTACCTTGGTTCAGAACCATAATTCGTTCCAAAAATTGGGTCGACAGCCGATTTCGTCGAAAGTCCAAAGTAATTTTCTCATAAGAAAAGTGTAATGGGAAATGGGATAATTCGTTTTGTCAGATCATATACGGAGTATTATTGTTTCGAATATTATAGGTTTCTTTATATAAAAACGTGTATACAATCTAACAAATCTGCATTATTAAATCTAAAGTGAAATAATTACACATTAATATTATTATCACATATACATAATTACATGTTATTATTAATTTATATTTAGATTATCTATGATAATCTAAACAGTGTTCGTACCCACTTAGACTCGACTGTATTCGGCCGCAGTCGGGTTTGGTCGACTATTTGAGTTACAAAATTCTGTTCGAATACTGGGGGCATAGTTTTCTCGACATTGCTTTTCGAATCCGATTTTTTCGAGTTTAAAGTCGTTCAAATACCGAGATATCACTATCTCAAATAGTACACTACCTGTCAAACTTTGACAGGTCTTCGTCAAAGTCAAAAACCCAACTGAAACACTAGATGCAGAACATCTAGTGAGGGGTTTTTCTGCATCTTGTATTTCAGTTGGGTTTTTGAATTTGACGAAGACCACTTGTTACGGTTGAAAGATCTTAATCTTGATTTCCCATTTCATATTGTGGTTTGATCCTTGATTGTTGTATCACGTGTTCAAAACAGATAAACACACACACACACACAAAAAAGACTCACAACGATATTTCGACATTCGTCGTCATCGGGCAGAATTAGTCCCTTTGAGTAGCAGAAGCCAACTCATATATATATATATATATATATATATATATATATATATATATATATATATATATATATAATGATCAAACCATAATAAGAAATGGGAAAACAAGACTAAGATCTTTCAACCGTAACAAGCGGTCTTCGTCAGAGTCAAAAACCAAACTCAGTTGGGTTGAAAGGTCTTAGTCTTGTTTTCCCATTTCTTATTGTGGTTTGATCATTGATTGTTATTTCACGTGTTTATGTGAAATCTTTATATATATATATATATATATATAATATATATATATATTCTCGTTTATATGAGCAAAGTGAAGACAGTGGGTTTTTCTCCACTCACTCTACAAGATTAACAAATAGTCTTTCTGGAACTTAAGGAAAACTATGAAAACTGTCTTCAATTATCTTATATATATTTCTTGTATTAAAAATTATGTTTGTATTTTTTCTTTTTACCCCTTTTCTAGGCGTTCTTGAATAATTTCCAAGCAGCTCAAGATATTATCCTGGAGGCTTCACAAGCGGCTGCTGAAGTGGCCAAACAAAATGTCCAAGATGTTTATGAAAATGCTATCAGAATCATCATGGAAATTAAAATAAAGGTTTAATTTTTACACATTATTAATTATTAGGTTTATTTAGCTTACTTTCATAAATGATTCAGAAGGTGTTACATTTGTTACTTAAGCCTTTCTCTTAACTATTAGCCACTAAAAAAAATAAACGTTTAATCTTTATATTTAATTTTTGTCAATTTATCGTATAAAGTGATACGAAAAACGAAGGTAATGAAAACCCTATCAACCCTATTGTGGGATAGCTATTTTAAAATAATAATAATAATATAAACTTAATCTAATTCAAGCTTGAATGCTGGAAGTATACATTTTTTTTTAATGAAGTCCTCAGGTTTTTTTCTACTTTAATACTACCGATAGTACTACAAATATAATAAAAGATATTTTAAGTGTGTTTTTAATTCATACTTTATTTATTTTGGTACACATTTATGTGTATTGCTATGTTTTAAGTTTCGTCGACTTTATTGTAAACTTTCTCTTGTCACCATGGACAATATATTAAAAAAAATTTTATTTGTGAATATAAATTTCTAGAATGTCTATCAATAAGAAGTAATCGATAAAAGATTTACTTTATGGATAAAGTATTCATGAAGGATAACAGAATGATTATAAAATTAATTTCACAGTCTCGACCACCTTATATGTTCATTTAGTTACGAGGGTCGTCCAGAAAATAAGTTCCGTTTTGGTCTGTAGGGCGGTAGGAGTGGTATTTGCCAAATCCGGCAACACCGCTCGAAAGAGGAGAGGTGGGGGATACCTCAGTCGGTCAATTACCAACGTCAGGGCAGGTAGTTGAAATGGAGCCCTCCATGTCACGTCCCGCCACCTCGATCCCCGTTCCCTCTCGAGTTGTTTTGCGCGGAGTGATTCAATTTCTTTATGCACAGGGTTTCAAATCAGTTCAAATTCACGAACAGCTCATTTCTGTTTATGGAGAAGGTGTAATGAGTGAAACAATGGTGAGGAGATGGGTACGTGAATTTAAGGCGGGAAGACATTCAGCTCTCTAGGGACCCACCGGGCGGAAACTTTCCGAAAGTCAAGTTTTTCCAAGACGATCTCATGGATGAGGGATCGTGAGATGTCTGGGAAACTCAGGTGGAGTTCATCCAGGGTTGAACGACGATCTTTGCGAATTGCATTGTCGATTTCTGCGACAATTTCGTCCGTCACAACTGAGGGTCTGCCTCTCCCACTTTCATCCTCAAGTGAATGTCTTCCCGCCTTAAATTCACGTACCCATCTCCTCACCATTGATTCACTCATTACACCTTTTCCATAAACAGAAATGAGCTGTTCGTGAATTTGAACTGATTTGAAACCCTGTGCATAAAGGAATTGAATCACTCCGCGCAAAACAACTCGAGAGGGAACGGGGATCGAGGTGGCGGGACGTGACATGGAGGGCTCCATTTCAACTACCTGCCCTGACGTTGGTAATTGACCGACTGAGGTCCCCCACCTCTCATTCTATTCCCCCACCTCTCCTCTTTCGAGCGGTGTTGCCGGATTTGGCAAAAACCACTCCTACCGCCCTACAGACCAAAACGGAACTTATTTTCTGGACGACCCTCGTACATACACTGGAGAGGTGGCTTGATCAGGTTCAATACCCACTGTGGCACTCGATTTATTCACTCGGGAGGTGTAAAAATATGAGCACTTCGTCAGATCACGGGTTATTAATTCTTATATCTCCTTGTTTTGTAAGCCCATGGAAAACGTTTTAAATAATAAATCAAACGCCGGCAATGAAAGTTTAATTTAACCACTGTTTTTAAACGGATTTTTAACTGTAATATTTGAAAATTAAAAATAAATTTATTTTAAAATTTTCGAAACTAATTTTTTAAACGGGTTGAAAGTTTATTATATTTGTTTTGCGTAGCCAGTAAATTTCATTTAACAATTTCTTTATTATTTGAATTATATGTTTTTGTTTTACAAAATCTTAGGTTTTCTTTGATGACAACTTTATATGAATACAAGAACTAGTAATAAGATGAAAGTCTGGAACTAATTAAATAAAGCAGTCCCGAAATTAGATAATTGATTGTAATTCCATGAAAATAAATGTTTTGAAGACTTTCTAGAATTTTGAAGGTTAATGGATTATTAACGGTCAGAAAATCTTAACGACTGCCCTGAGCGGCAAAATAGTTGCCACGCCACTGGGTGTAACCTAAAAAATTAATTACATTTCTCAAAAAACGTTTTAAAAAAATAGTGAACCATATACTCATTTCTATAACCTATATAACCTATAACCATATTCTCATTATATCATTTGAGTGGCAAATTATATCACTGGCAAACATGATAGTACGCGAGTATAAATTGTCTCTAGTAAAATTACAGAAAGTTAAATTACCGCTGTTATTATATCATACATCTCAATTGCATATATATTTCATTAAGCTACCCTGTTATATAATATTTTTTTATATTCACATTTTCTAATGTTTATATGAAAGCGTTAACTAAATATCAAATATTTTTTCAGGCTCCCATTATTATCATTCCCATTAATCCAAGTTTACCAGAAGCACTTCTTTTAGATCTCGGTTCAGTACACATAAAGAATGATTTAACAGAAATAGATACTTCCACTTCAGATCAACCTGCTACTTTGGACAAAATACAGTTGCTATTGAAAAATCTGAAATTATCCAGGTGATGTTTTGTCTAAATTTATTTCTTATAGAAACGAACATATGTTGTTTGCACCATAGTCATCAACAGATCCAAGCCTTAGGCTTGTTTTATTTTACATATCAAATGTGCTGGATTGGTTGAAATTTGAACCTAAAATATTCAATAGTAACGATAAGACCTTTTACTTTAGACTAAACCTGCCTCCCCCTCTCCCCATCCTCCCGATTTGGTATAACAATCAGTTAATCACTGTACTTTCAACTAATGAGGAATAAACTACCAACCAATTCTAATCTCCTTGTTCAACCGCTGATTACAAACTATTTCCTGACTGCTCTCTCCAGCATCTTACTGACTTTAGAATTGACCATTTAAGACCGCACCGCCTGTAAGTAACTGCTCCATTTATTTACTAATAACTGACTCATGTGTGATGTGACCTATATATTAGTACATACTAATTCAGCAGTAGTGACTCTGAATTGGTAATTAACAGAGATATTCGTTAGTTCATGCCATTTAAAGGTAAATCCCCAATAGTAATTTGTCATTCTCAATTAGGTTATCCACATGGTTAATATTACTTGTCCATATTAATTCATTCATCATCTTATTATAATTTCAATAATAAATGACTTTTTGACACACCCTATTTATGTATTTCAGAGTAATTTTGAGCCCGAAACTAGCGGTTTCTCAAGAACGTTTACTATTAAAGCCAATTACCTTTAAATTAGCCGTGGACAGGAATCTTTCTTCAGGGTGGTTTTCTGGAGTACCTGATTTAGAAGTTGGAGGCAGGTTGAAAACAATTTCTGTAAGTAAATGACATTGCTTTAGTATTTTACTACAATTTATTTCAGTATTTTAATATTCATTGCTACAATGTTAGTAGATGTTTAGAATTGTTAATATATATATATAGGCGAAAAGGTGATTCCGTATATTAACCCTGACCAAACTCCAAGAAGAAGAAAAAGTGTTTTATATATATATATACAAAATAAAAGTTTATCAGGACTCGATCAGTTCTTCAGGTCCAAATTAAACTCTCATTGTCAACTTTTCGGCTTTTATTTAAAACTTTCATAGGCAGAAGTATACAATTTTTGAAAGAGAAAAACTAACTATTACATTAAGATTATTTTACTGAGAAAACAGTTTGTGGATTTCCCACGTCCTGTCCACACAGGTCACACAGGCAATTTTATACTTCAGCCTATGAAAAAAGGTTTTCAATAAAAACCGAAACGTTGGCAATATGAGTTTAATTTGAACCTGAAGAACTTACCGGGTCCTGATAAACTATTATTTTGTTTCTACTTCAGGGCCTGACCACCTTCGTTTTTAATCCTTCCTAATCCCCAAATCCCCTCCTTTTATCCCAGCCCCAATATAAGGTGTTATGCGATCCGTGCCGAAGGATGGATGGTACAGGGGTTTCTTATTATGAATGGAGCCTCAAGGGCACCAGGCGACCCCCTTGGGTAAATAGCCTTACTCCAGTATGCTGTGCTCTGCCGGAGCGGACAAAATACCATCGATAGAGATTCAGGGATTTTCCCCTGTAAGGAGAAGGAAGTCTGGAGACCATCCTCCGGAAGCGGAGAGGGTCCAAAAGCGCTAACTAGTGGGAACCTCCCACAAGTGCACCTGAGGACCCGAAGAAGGAGAAAGGAAGTTACTTTCTCCCGAAACATAGGGAGCCTGAATGGACATTATCAATGATGGTTTGTGCAGATTCTGCAAAGAGGAAGAAACACTGTAAGACAACTTTGCTACAGAGAGGCAGGTGCTTCGGGACACTCAACAAACCATAGAAAAACTTATACCGCTGGAACCAGCAAAAGTGCTGAGCTTCTTGGAGGCGTTGAAGCTAACTGCTGGAGTACATTAGTACAGAAGAGGGGAAGTACAAAAGTTTTTTTTTTTAAGACGCAGTGCTATAGTCACCCTCAAATAATAAAAATAAAATAAACATCATCTGGTATACTAACAATAATATTATTATTTAGAAGACATATTAAATTATAGTTGTATATTTTATAAACTAATATTAATAGTTTGATAATAGATTTTTATTTTCCTTTCAGCTGGCTATATTTAAAGAAGACTATCTGATGATGATGAGAATAATGAATGAGAACTTCAGACGTGAAGAAGTTCCTAAAAAAAATCCTAAACAGAAATCACTTAAAGGGAAAATTAAATTGCAACCTTCACCGTCTGGTGTAACAATATCTGATACTTATTTATTAAGGAAACGTAAGTTTTTGTAGTTAAAAAAAAATTTGTTGAAAGATCATTTGTCTATTTATTGATGTTTAAAACAAAGAGTGTGATTGTTTCTTTTAGTATGTTCAGTGTTTAGCTGATCCTCAAAGAAGTGTAAAGATTCGATACATTTTGTATTTTCATAATCTTGAAATTTTCAAATATCAAATTCAAATATTCTGGTCGGTTTTTCCGAAAACTCGACCATAGTTGTTTGAACACAACAGATCCATTAGTATACCGGAGTTAGACAACATTGATCATGGCTATCATTTGTATGGATAACATTACCATTGTGTTTGGTCAACGTGTTATTGGTAACTAAAGGAATGTGGGGATCGCCCACGGTTCATGGTTGCCTAATCGAAAATGGAGCCACATGTAAGTCACTTGGATTGCACTTAAAGCGTAAAGTTTGTAAGCCTTGAATGAATATAAACATGAAAACCTGTCTGAAGCCAATATATTTATACTGTTGAAATGAACCCTAAACTCATGTCGGAGTTTCTAACCACTCTCTCCCTTTATATCAAGGCTGCAACATTTAACTCTGATCATAGTGAAATCCCAAGTAAATTTTACCATGGGTAAATAGTACCATGGAATGTTCACCATAGTAAATTGTACCCAATGATAAAATTTTAATGTAGTCACATTTCAAGACTGTTGAAAACGTTTAAGCATCACTTAGGCATCTTCAAGGACAAAACAATCGCTATTTTTCAGCAACTCAATTGAAGAAAATTTTTTTTTTCTCAATTAATTATTGAGCAAAAACAGTAATTTTCTTAATAAGCCTAAACATCATGTAAGACGTGTTTAAAGAAGCTTTTATTATGTGTAATTAGTAATTAAATTATAAATATATATTATTTAAGATACAATATTAAATAATATACAATTAATAATTTATTAATGTATTAAATAATATAAATTAAAATATAATGATATTAAAGAAGCTTAATTAAACTGAGTAAATGTTCATAAGATGTAACTCAGTGAGATTATAAAGACCTTATCTTAAGGAAAATGATGCAATGAGAGAATGACCTGTATCTATTCTACCGTACAGGAATGACAAACAGAACGTCTATTACATGTTCATAAAGCAATACACATTTTCGCATAAATATACTCGTATGTGTGAGATATTCATATACTTAAAGATATACATTTACCATGTGACATGAATTATCATGTGACCCCCACTAACCAATATAGACTTGAAAAACTTACACTTGTTGCTCAGGTAGGGTTGTGTTGTTATGGCTGTTTGAAATTTATGAAAGAAATAATAACATATACTCGTAAGCAAGTTTCTCGTAAAGTTGAAAAAAAATCTGATTGATTCAGAGCCTTGTCAAAGGTGTCAATCAGAGTGTGATGGATGATGGACGATTTAAGTTCTCGTCCTAACTGGATTTGATTTGGGTTCTAGGGTTCTAGTCGTTTGAGCAATGAACATATCATTGACTTGCTGATTAAAATTTCTATGATTTATGGGAACTGTCAAAATGTTTGTAGTTACATCAACTGGATAATTCTAAATACTTTGTATCCAAATTGTGAAAATATCTTTATACTAATCTTGATATAGTGTGTGAATTCTTTTTTTTTTAATGTTACAGATGGAACCCATGATCATCCAAAGAAGTTGGATAAAGTTTTAGTTACAATGACATTTACGTTCGATTTGGAAAGCCTTGAAATAGAGTTGCTGTCTGGTGACCCGTCGAATGTGAGTAGGCATAAAGTCTTAAGTCTAGCGTTTAGTTTTATGCGGCAGAGGATACAAGTAGCTAAGTTAATTATAATAAAGCTGAGTTTAGTCCTCTCAAAATTTCAATATTAAAATAAGGGTGGCCGATTCGGAATTTCAGGGAGTTTCGGTCTGGGATGGAGAAGGATCCTGATTTCAAGGGATTATAGTTTCCGGATGGATGTAGAATCAAAGTCGGTATAGTTAGTTGTAGAGTTATAACTCTTTGATAGAGGTAGAGTTGGTGTCGACACACTGTGAATATTGATACAATGCTGTTAATAAAGTATAATAACCAGTTGGAAACTCTCAAAATATTCAAAAATTGAATATTGTTAGTACCACCGAATTACTTAAAGATACTATTCTTTAAGTAAGTAAATCTTCAAGTGTTGCTCACAACTTCGGTGGTACTAACAATATTCAAAAATTGAATATTGTTAGTACCACCGAGTTACTTAAAGATACTATTCTTTAAGTAAATAAATCTCCAAGTGTTGCTGACAACGTCGGTGGTACTGACAATATTCAAAAATTGAATATTGTTAGATGGTACTAACAAGTATAAATTAAAAAATTGAGTCTCTAGAATAACTAGAAAAACGAAAAAATGCAGTACTTCTTATTTCGATTTAAAGTTGATAAATGCTTTTTTCATTATGCAGTTTTGACCTAAAATAATATGGCATATTTCCAAACAAATATACTTGACAAATTTCATTAACAATTGTCTGACAGTGCTACTTGTAGAGTGACTACAACCTTGTGGTATATTTAAGTATCCACTATTATTTACATACCCTCTACTTATATCTAAATAAAAAAAAAAATGAACCTCAAAATACGTAAATCCTTCAAAACCTTAAAATCAGTTACTTTTATGAACACCATATTTTACTAAAACAGGAAAAAATTACATAATTAATATAAATTGAACTACAGTGTACTCCTCTTTTAAATTAAGTAATTAATTATTTTTTATAAGTAATCTATATTATGTTGATATAAACTCTCTGAAATGATAACTAAAACAAATCGATGATGTAATTCACTTGGTAAACTCTACTGTACGAATTGGTAACATATTTAGTGTGATTGCTTATTTATCATTCATGATTATGTTTAATGATTTTATTAATAATATCCATTGTTTTTTCCTAATCCTATTACTAGCTGACGTTACTTATCAACTTATTTGGTAGTGTAGTTACAATGACTAAATATTCGTCATCATTGACAAATATGGGTTATATAAAAATTAGTCATTGTCAATGACTTTGATAATACGTTTATTCCTAGAATAGCCATTGTCAATAATAAGACGATATTTGACGGAGACCTTTTCCTTTATAATTCTGTATATCAAAATCTATGACCCAGCAGGCCGTGAAAATTCATAAAAAAAAAACAGCTTTCAGCCAAATGTGGTCTATTTTTAACAATGTCTGTATACTGGAAGAACTTCTATCAAAATTTACGAATATCAAGATAAATTTTTTTTACTGGTTAATATACATCCAGAATAATCTATGTCATAAATTCTCTTATCAGATTCATATTTCTCGTAATGTAGATATTAATCAAATTGAGAACTTATAAAATTATATTAAACTTTGATTGTGCGTATAAAATGAATGGGTAGGTTTCCCTAAAAAAAACTGTTATTGATATTAAAAAGTTTAAAAATAAAATATAATCATTTTTGAATTATTTGTGTATTACTTTTGAGCATGTTTATCTTATTTTTCTCTTATGAGTAATCTCTATGTTAATGTGGCAACCTTTTTTTCTTTTTACAGGAACAAAGCATATCTGGACTGGCTGAATTTAAGCTACACGTAGTATCAATGAGAGGGTCGATTTTGTCTGACGGCTCTACTCAGATGTCCGTTGTCTTGGTTGACTGTATTCTTAAAGACACGAGGCCTTCTCAGTCCAATAAAATAAATAGATATGTGGAAAAGAAGAGTTTTCCTTACAGTGACCAACAGTCGAGATCTATGATTGACCTTACCTTTACACAAATGGAACATAGTATTATGAGTATGTATTTGCAATATTTATCTTTTTTACTTTTTAACTTCCATTTAATATCCATGATCAAACCACAATAAGAAATGGGAAAACAAGACTAAGATCTTTCAACAGTAACAAGCGGTCTTCGTCAGAGTCAAAAACCCAACTGAGTTTTTGGATTTTTTTTCAAAAAACCTCAGTTGGGTTTTTGACTCTGACGAAGACCGCTTGTTACGGTTGAAAGATCTTAGTCTTGTTTTCCCATTTCTTATTGTGGTTTGATCATTGATTGTTATTTCACGTGTTTATGTGAAATATTTTTATTAATATCCATATGAAAATTTGTTTAATAGATCAAATATTATAAACATTAGTAACGGGTTGTTCCGGCTTGACTCTGTATTAACGAAGACAACTAGTGGATAGTTTTTTACTCTTTCTTACTGTACTCTTTTGTTTCCCCAAACATCCCTCTCTGGACATTTGTCCTTTCCTGAACTTTCATCCTTTCAAAACATACTCTTCCTTCCCACTTTTCTCAACCCCTCACCAGATGTTTCTGCATTTAGTGTTTCAGTTGGGTTCGCAATGTTACAGTTCAAAGATCTTAGTCTTTTTTCCCCCATTTCATATTGTAGTTTGATCATCCATATGAAATACAGAGTAATAAAGGTATTGTGTTTGGTCAAAATATAGAACTTTCAACGGAAATGCACATTTTAAGGTCCCTGAAACCCAGTAAAAATGCGTTACACTGCAATATTTTAGCCCTTCAGAACTTTGGTTCTTCTTCAGATTGCATCAAAAAGACAAATAAACAAAAATTCAAACTTATAGAAGTAATAGGAATTTAAAGATTCTCAAACCAATAGTTATCGGGGTTGAGGATTAACTAAGGTAGTAGGTATTTGTTTGATTTGTTTGTAGAGGAGGTGGGGAGTAGGGGGTGAACATGTGGGATGTGTTATTCAAATCAGGCCTTTATAAGACTTAATAATAAAATTGATAAATTAAATTTGTTCTTGTATTAATTAATTGAAAAGTTTGTTGTTTTCAGTTGATACTTGCATTAGTGGCTGCAATTTAGTATTCAATGTTGAGCACATAATGAAAATCGCCCAAATGTTTGAAGCTGGTAACCAGAGTCCTGAGTCTCAGAAATTTGTTGGACCTCAACCTTCGAGAATTGCTTCGGCCGTTACCATTCAGTCTAAAGACAGACGCAGCATTACCCAATCCGTGAATATTCCTTTATTCCTTCTCTATGACTCGCATTGTTATACAAACATGTTAATAATTCATTGGATCTTGTCTTAATTTATTTATATAAAAAAAACAGACTGACATCTCAAGATAACCATTTTAGCTATAAGCCTGGTTACAGTTTGAACTGTGTAGTGTGTTTGAGAGTTATTTAGAAGGTAAAACATAAAACTGCTATATATAGTGAAGAACCAGGGTAGCCCAGTGGCTTATGAGCTCTCCTCTGGACTGATACATCCGTGGTTCCATATACCCACTTTGGTTATCAATTTATGTTGTGATGGAAAAAAAAATAGAGCATGTCGTTCTTCGGAGAGGACGTTAAGCCGTCGTTCCCGAGACTGTATGATGTCAGGTCTCGTTAAAGATCGCTACTTAATTATACATGACTTAGGCAAAATGTAGGACTCCCAATGTAGAATGTTCATTGCATGGTTTCACAAAGAATCAACCTTTGGGATATGTTTGTTCTCTCATAGGATAACACCTGCAACCTAACCTAACCTAACACATCTGGGATGTATAAGAACTGCAAGTTGTTTTACAAGTGTTCAGTGAGGCCACAACCTGCACTAGAGATCAAATTAATGTGATAGGAGTGCTCCACCAAGACGTATATCGGCATATCACGGCCCACTATCGACAGAATATAAACGATAATATTATATAGATCGAATATATTGAATACAAACTATAAGATACAGATGACAAGGTGCAGAATGAGAACGACAAGATATGTATGACCAAAGACAATACACACATGTATGTCAATGATCAAACCACAATAAGAAATGGGAAAACAAGACTACGATCTTTCAACCGTAACAAGCGGTCTTCGTCGGAGTCGAAGAGACTCTGAGTCCTTTGGACTCTGACGAAGACCGCTTGTTACGGTTGAAAGATCTTAGTCTTGTTTTCCCATTTCTTATTGTGGTTTGATCATTGATTGTTATTTCACTTGTTTATGTGAAAGCTTTTTACACATGTATGTATGTAGATGATAAAGTGTAGAATATAAACGACAATAGGTATATGGATGATAAGATGCAGAACACAACCGTTAAGATATGTGTATGACAAAATGTAGACTATAAACGGTAATATTATACAGATGAGAAGGTGTACAATACAAACTATTTGGTATTATAGATTTGTATTTATATACAAATTATATTACACATGTAGAATGTATCTACATGTAGTAGTATGTAGAATATAAAAACGGTAATATTATATAGATGAGAAGTTGTACAATACAAACTATATGCTATGTATAAACACAATATGTAGAATATAAATGGTAACATGTGTAGATAACAAGAAGTAGAATACGAGTATAAATAATGTTGTACGTTACTCATTTTCCGTTAGTAGAATACGAGTATAAATAATGTTGTACGTTACACATTTGCCGTTACCAGTCTTAGCCGAAAGTTGATACAGGTTGAACCTTCCTTATCCGGCAACCATCGGACCTTAGACCTCCTGGGCCATGGAAAATTCCGAACTATACGTGGGCCCTAAAACATCCTCTATATATACGTATTTACCCTGCATGATGCTGTACAAGTGTAGCTGTAATATTGTTTTGATATATGATGGTTGTATTACATGAAAATACACATCCAGAAGTGTATAGAAAAACACGTTAAAAAGAACTTATGAATTTATTTTTTAAACTAGACAAGCAGATAAACTAAAGAATATAATCTAGAATATATTGTGACCAGTAAGTGCTACTGAATTATTCGCCACTCATGCCTCGGTTTAACGGACTAAAAGGGGTGAATACCGGTGCGGTATTCCCGATTGTCCAAAGTTTGCGATCCTACTCTATTTCAAGTTTTTAATCAATTCAAGTTTCTGTGATCTGTTAAATTGACTTTTCAGCTTTTCTACAGGGTTTAATGCTTCACAAGCAACACACAAAACAGGACCAAAAATGTTGAAAAACACCGACCAAACAGCTACACGTGTTCCGCCACAGCTGTAAACAAAGCTACAGATTTTGTTTCCAAAATCCGTTAAACTGAGGTCCGTTAAATTGAGGCATGAGTGTAAAACATAACGAAATAGTTACAGATCTGTATCTGTCCAACAATGATGTTCACCTGGAAGTAAGGAAAATATAAAATAAGACGAGGAAAACAAACAAAAAATTAAGAGTTCACAAGGTATGTAGTAAAACTACAGATTTAAGATAATGATGAATTTAAAAAAAAAATTAAAAGTAAAGAAAATAACTATAGTAAATAAAAAAGTAAACAATAAAATCTATGTACGGTACACTCACTTATAAACTAGCACAGTTACATTCAGATGCTGTAACTCCAAGTTAGATTATAAGCAAAAATTTTGCCGGAGAAAAGAATACTGGATTAAGGAGGTTCAACCTGCAGTTGCGTATAATTGTAATACTAGTTATATTACTATATGAACCACATTCATAATTTACTGCCTTATTGTAAATTTATAATTTTTTTTTTCAGAATTACGATGGTGCTGAGTTAGGGAAGGAAGCGAATTCTTTAACGGTTAATTTTCGTTTGGATTATCCAGATATCATTCTAATTGAGAATATGGATGACATTAACACAAGTGCTTTGATTCTACAGGTATATTTAACAATTAATGTCTTCTACATGTAGAATCCCTTTATTTCTTATTATTGTTTTGCAAATTAATATGTGGGGTTTATTACTTAAAATGTCTTAAACATAGTTCAGCGTTATATTGGTTCACTAACGACTACTTTTTGAACAATTCAGTGTGGCAACTGTGCAAGGTAAGAATGTCTTGGTTCACGAACTTGAACTGACTTTGTTGATGACGGATCGATGCGAGAATTGTACATGTCCAAAACTAAGAGGAAAAACTATCTCATCGACCCATTGGCAATTTTAAAGGCTTTGATGTTAAGTCATGTAGTTGAGATTATTGTTTCAATAGATAATTATATGAACTTGGATATTACGATTATGATGTGATGGAACTAGTAGAGGACTATAAGACTGTGGTAATGTCGTAAGAATTGGAATAATAATAATGAACTACCGCGAAAGAACGATAAAAATGAGATCACGAGCTCACTCAGGATGAACTCCTAGACATCCAGAAGCAGGAGCAACTAAACTGGGTGGTAAAGAATTGTCCTTAAACAATGAGGGTATACAGGTTGTTCCTAGTCTACTAATCAAGGAAATCCGCAAACTAAAAGAATTACAAATCTTGTTGAAAAGTTAACATGTGTTGCTGCTGATTTATAATGCAATTTTGAGAAAATCCTCAAATTCAGTTTACCCAAATTTGGATAATCCTTTATATAAGTGTCAAAACAAAGTACATTTTAGCGAATAAACATTATACAGTAGTACCCCAGTTCACAGCTTAATTTATTCTTGAAGGTAGTTAATAAACTTAATAAATTTTTCCTGTAGGACATAATTAAATTTGATTCAGTGTGAACCAGATTCCCACTAAAATTATGCATCATAAAACATTTTTCAATAATAATATTGATTATTTTAAAATATATATTTTGAAAAACAATATGGTTATACGTTTTAGTTAGAGGTAGTAGAAAAAATGAAGTACAATGCTCGAGAGTTGCATATATTGCTAGAAATTCATGAGGAAGTTAACAATTTCTCTCACTTGTCCTGTCTAATTCATCAATTTGTTTAAATTTCTGTTGATTTAATCTATCTTTTCAATATTTTTCCTATTTTTTTAAATTTGATTAAAAGTGAAAATACTTTATAATAACGTGTACTTACACTAATGATTAAATACATTTAATTGTAATTTACCTATACTGAGTAGAAATGATAAGTGGTTTGCAAGGGACTTAGAGCGAGGTTGATATTCTTTAAATGATCAGTCACCTTACATTAAATCGTAAATCAAATCTCTGTCTAGAGTTGTTTCTCGTTTTTAACTCTTTACATGCCTACAATCATTGGATGTTATATGTATTTAGTTTTACAATCTTTCTAAAATATATTAGGACTATTAGTTCATCAATCTGGTTCACTTCATATTATGTAACCAGAGTGAACTTTTTGATTCCAGACATTTAGGCTGAGAATATTTTTAAACTGAAGAGATTTATGCAGTGGTTTTCCTATATCTTTATAAGAGTAAACTATTTTTTTTTTTAATCTTACAGGGAGAGGTGACTGTAAAGCTAAGACTTCTTGGAGATACTCAGTTAATTAATGGATCTATAAATCACCTTCAACTGAATACCTGCTGCTATAACCCGGCTATAAGAACCCAAACAAAAGCTCCAGTGAGTAAATGCCTATATTATATATCAAACTACCAAATTACCCAAGCCTAGCGAGCGAAAAAGGAATAAATAATTTGATATATTTTTTTTAAGTGAATTGGAATTTGTTAAAATGAATCTTTCCAAAAAGAAATTGGTATCAAATGATAGAAAGTTACCTGTGAATATATGGTTGTGTGCATGAAAGTTGGAAAGAATTATTTTCAGCAACTGCATTTAATTAGCGAACAGTTCTTAATTCCACCTGTGAAAAGAAGCGTAAATTAATGAAGAATTATAAGATTTTAAACTAACAAAAGTTAATATAAAACTTACTTTATAAATTAACTCTTTCACTGGTACTTATACAGTAACATTAATTCTTATTTATATTTAATATAATTTATATTTATTATTTATACAGTAAACTCTCACCCAACCAACGACCAACAATTCTTTCCGCGCACTGTAGTGCACGTTGTAGTTAGCAGTTCTAGTTCACGGGCCTACCTTCTTTTTCCAAAAATAAGACATCCACCGAAAATAAGTCCGGGACGTTTTTAACTATAAGCCCTCTCCTGAAAATAGGCTTATAAATAGTTAAGATAATTTGAAAACTATAATAATAAAAAAATTGCTGTTGAATATAGTAGGTATCTCTAATATTTCAGAGAATTCTTTGGAAAAAAATATTCCAAGAAATTCCTTGTTTACCTCTAAAAGTTCGTTTCAAGGAGGCTACTTAAACAAATAGTATTAATTTAACCACAGCTATATTGCAAGACATGAGAAATTCAGACCAATGATTCTATAGGAAAGAGATTTGGAGGAAAATCAGAACGGAATTCAAAATTTTGATAATTTATGACGATGTTCCAGAAGATGACATGACTGTAATCGAAGAAATTTAAATTTCTGTATAAAAATAAATATTAAACAAAAATATGTAAATCTACTTAATGTACTTGAAGCCCTCCACAGAGAATAAGCCCTAGCACGGATTTTGATCCTAAAATAAAGTAAGACAGTATCTTATTTTTGGAACACGACGGTACTACTGCTGAATTATAGTACTACGGTGATTGCAGGGTCTGTGTGTAAATGTCTGTCTCTTTTATTTGGTTTATCCTTTACCCATTCGCAGTTTATCATTCGCATCCCCCTCTACTCCCGTACTGATAGATTTTACTCGAAGTTTTCATACGAGTACATAAACCATTTTAACGTACAAAACAAAATAAAGAAAATAATTTGGTTCATTTTTGATTGTAATAAGTGTCTTGTAGGGTAATAAATGTGATTGTAGGGTAGCAAGTGTCTTGCATGCTCGCTGATGACAATAGTGCAAAATGTATTATAAATAAATGTAACAAATATATAATAAACTACTATATTAGAGGTTAAAAATGAATAATTTTAGAAATAAACTTGAAAACAACTCTCAGATAAAATACAAATGCTCTAAGGTAATATTATAAAGACACATTCCTTTTATTAATGTTATTTTATGTTATGTAAATTAATTGACTATTTAAATTTACAAATTTTGTTTGTTTTAAATATATTTGATTGTGTATATAACTTGAATTGATGCTTTATTGAATTATGCCATAAAATAATTTTTTTTATAGCTTTAAATGATTTTTATTTTTGTAAATTTACTTAACTCTGTATATATCTTAAATCATGTTAAAAATACTATATCAAAAGCTTGGGCCATATAGGAATCTGTTTCCGTGCCTTAATAACAAGAAACAACAATTAAAATTATGCCTCTCAATCATGTTCAGTTAATTTATTTCAATACCTATTGTTATAATTTCTGAGTGACACAAAGCGTCACGGGTAGTCTAGTAATATATAAATGTTATGGCTAAAATTTGCGATTGTGGGACTATTTAGATGGATGGCTGTTTTAGGTAATAAGACCGGTGAGTTTTTTGGTTAACGGTGCTTCCCCAGATGACCATAATAAACATCTTGATATTTCGACCACTGACATAAAGATCTCGGTATCTGCTGGTAAGTCACGCACACTTTCAACTTACTATCATCCCTGCACCAGGGCATTTCTTTCATACTGATTTTGTTTCAGATACCATTCAACTAATCAGCAGTATATTATCAACGGTTAAAATTAGTTCAGATGTAACCACTTCTAAATCATTTGAAGATATTGATAATAGCAAAATGTGGGAAATTTCACAATTTGAAGAAACTGATTTCGCTTTCCTCTCTCAAGGTATATTGTGCACATTAACATTTTTTTGGTTAATAATTTTAATAAAAATGAAAACACTTTTTTGAGCCATAAATTATGAATTGGAGAAGGTTCGAATATAACAAGAAAATTACTAATCACAGTCATGAACTCTTATAAAGAAACACTGAAGAACTGACTTCCAATGAAAAGTCAATTATGTCGGTTTTCTCTAAGTGTTTCCCTGTTTTTTTTTTCTGTAAATTAAAGTTTAATTTTTGTAATAAAATATTTCAGGAAGTTTTCTGTGTTCAAATTAAACACTTAAAAGCTAACTTTACGGTTTTATATGAAACATTTATCATTCATTTCTATTTCCCTTTCGTGCTGATTTTATTTTAACGAGTTTATTAAAAACATTCAATTAACCGAAACATTCAGATAGTTATGAAACCAGACGAACGGACAAATTTACGCAGTAAGATTCTATATCCATTAATTATCATTATCATAGCATCTAATGTACTAACTAGGTGCTAACAATAATAATATTATAAATTTGCGAGATTTTATAATGCCAGTGTTGTTCATTGGAAACACTTTTTTTTCAAGTGATTTTGATGTGAATTCGTTTTTAGTGATACAAAATATTAATATTGTGATAATTTTTTAATCTCTAGATGTTGGAGAAGAAGGTCTAATAGTGGATGAATTATATGTTCCATACGAAACTGAGAACCAATTATCCGAAATTTGTATCTTCTCTGTACCTTCCATGATAATTACTGTAGAATCAGGTGTCGGAACTACCAGACTTCCAATGCTTTTACTAGAATCTTCCATGCAAGCCACTATCAAGGATTGGTCTTCCCAGGTATGCTTTTCTTCAGTATATATATATACAAGATTTCACTTAAACACGTGAAATATCAAACCACAATATGAGATGGGAAAAAAAGACTAAGACCTTTCAACCGTAAAAAGCGGTCTTCCTCAGAGTCAAAAACCCAACTGAAACACTAGATGCAGAAACATCTTGGTGAGGAGTTGAGAAGAGTGGTAGGGAAGAGTGGTATTTTAAAAGGGTGTAAAGTGCAGGAAAGGACAATTGTCCAGAGAGGGTTGTGAAAAAGTAAAAAAAACTATCCGCAAGCTGTCAACCTTCTTAGAAGAGACTATTGCTATCGTCAAGAAAGTATCAAGCTGAAGAACCTGTTACTAATATTACTAATGTTATAATAGATCAAATATTATAAACATTAGTAACGGGTTCTTCAAGCTTCATACTTTCTTGATGAGGGTAAGTAATAGCCTCTTCTAAGAGTGTTATCAGCTAGCGGATAGTTTTTTTACTCTTTCTTACTGCACTCCTTTGTTTCCTCAAACATCTCTCTCTGGACATTTGTCCTTTTCTGCACGTTACACCCTTTTAAAATACCACTCATCCCTCCCACTCTTCTCAACTCCCCACCAAGATATAGTGTTCAGTTGGGTTTTTGACTCTGACGAAGACCACTTGTTACGGTTGAAAGATCTTAGTCTGTTTTTCCCCATTTCATATTGTGGTTTGATCATTGATATATATATATAAATTCAATAATGTATCAACCGTTTGACAGAGTAGGTGTATTATTTAATTAGGATTCGGTCAATTTTCTAGGTTCAAAAATCAAACTCTCGTTGCCGACATTTCGGTTTTATTTTAAAACCTTTTTCGTAGGCAGAAGTTAGAATTTTTTTAATAAGAACATGAAATTTACATTATTTAAAGGAACTAACAATCTTAACTTGTCAAAACCTTTGGCTGTACAGTGGAAGTTTGTCTATAGTTCGTTATTATATATATATATATATATACACGAGTTCAAAATAAATCCAAGAACAGCAACACACAGAATAAAGAAACACACTTACAAACTCAATTTTTCGGGCAATCGTAATCAGGAAGAACAGCTAAGCTTACCTTTCTAATAGGAACATTTATATATCAACAAAATAAAACAGTTCATGAGGGCAAGATTCAATTCAAATTACTGAGTAAGCGCTTAGAGAACAGTACAGAGAAAAAGAAATGATATAACCCGTTTTAATATTTCTACATCCGTCGTTATCAGGAGAGAAGTGATTGGCTAGATCATGGGTGGGGAACCTTTCTTGATTAAAGGCCATTTTAGCACCGTCCACTTCACCAAAAGGCCACCGCGAATTTATAAGGATATTCTTATATAATAGTGTCATTGTAAAATCCTTGAATCTATCATTATTTTACTCGCTCAGTGCTTCTTTTTGCTCAATGTTTTGCATCTTTCAAAAGAATCAGCACTATCCTCATTGTCTTCGTTTATTACCTTTGTTAACTCAGGAAAATGATTTTTTTTAAAATGTTAGGCTTTTAAAGTAATGCTTGATGAATAGTCTTATTTCTAAATGCCAGAATTTTTTGTCTTTATTACCACAATTGTAATTCTTTATATTTTGAAACATTTTTCTCAGCAAACCGCAGAAGTCCACATTTCTTGATTCAAAAGACCACATGCGGCCTTAAGGCCTCAGGTTCCCCACGCCTGGGCTAGATGATTAATTGCTGACTGACTAATCATAAATAAATCATAAATGGATAATCCATTAGGCTGATCAGCGTTTGGTTTTTAAGGGAGGATGCGAAGAGGGAGAAAAAATGTGAGAAAAGTGAATGAGAGCAGATGTGATAACAAAAAAAGCAAAGAGTATTATTTTGTCCACTCGCATAATGGGTGTAGTCTTTATTTTATTGTTTCAATATTAATTGTTTGTTCTGTATGACTATTCATAATATAAATTGCTGTAGATTTGATATAAAATCTGAATTTCAAACTGGCAACTCTGTGTTTATTAGTATTTTATTTTCAATAGTTTAGATTGAGGGTTATCATTTTTGTAGGATTTCAAAAAATGAAAAAATAGGGTTAGTAATAAAAAATTTGTATTGAGGGGAAAAATTGAATACTTCTACACGGTATGGGTTTATTCCGTAAAAAAGTAATTCCAAAGTATGGAATGAAGTTATTTATTTATACATATGGCTACGTAAGACTATGGTTTCATCTTTATTTATAACTCTATAATTACAAACTATAATTTGTAAAATAGTTATGTTGTAATGTTAAGTTGAACTGTCATTTACGTTTTGTTCTTTTTAGCTGAATGTAGATAGCCAGTTGGCAGTCAAAGTCTCTTATTACAATAGTTCATATGCCTTGTGGGAGCCCCTCGTAGAACCAGTGGAAGTTATCAAAAACGGCAAGTTTAGCTTTGTCCCATGGGAACTCAATTTTCAGGTTTGATTTCAGTTTGTTTTTTTAATATCTTGTAGATTTTAAGTTTTAAAACTCTCTCTAAAGAACTAATTTGTGAGTAGTGTAATCAATTATTGTTTGGTATTTACTCATACCAGAAATTCATGATAAAAATCTAATCTTCAAGCAACATATATATATATATATATATATATATATATATATATATATATATAATAATATACATATATAATATATTATATATATATATATATATATATATATATATATATATATAACAAATTCAATAATATATCAACCGTTGGATAGAATAGGTGTATAATGTAATCGGGATTCGGTCAATTTTCCAGGATCAAAATCAAACTCTCAATGCCGACGTTTCGGTTTTATTTAAAACCTTTTTCATAGGCCTACAAACAAAGGATGACAAGAAATCATATATAAACATCAACATATAACTAACATCAAAATGGAATATTACAGTTGTGAAAAAACAAAAATATATATACAAGTAGAAGTAATAGAAAAGCAATAAACATTTTTATGAACTTACAGAAGTCAGAATTTTTGAATTAGAAAAATAATGAAATTTACATTATATAAAATGAAGTAACAATAGATAGTTAGTGAACTAACATCTTAACTGGTCAAAAACTTGGACCAGACTAACTGATTACAATTACATGTAAACCGAAACACTGTTCACTCAAAGAACACAAAAAGGAACTAAGGAAATTAAATTTCACTAAAATCAACTTAACACTCCTGAATAAATAAATTTATTCAGGAGTTACAATTACATTACAATTACAATTACAATTACATTACAATTACATGTAAACCGAAACACTGTTCACTCAAAGAACACAAAGAACTAAGAATAAATTTATAATCATACGAAAAATCGTGTTAAGTTGATTTTAGTGAAATTTAATTTCCTTAGTTCCTTTTTGTGTTCTTTGAGTGAACAGTGTTTCGGTTTACATGTAATTGTAATCAGTTAGTCTGGTCCAAGTTTTTGACCAGTTAAGATGTTAGTTCACTAACTATCTATTGTTACTTCATTTTATATAATGTAAATTTCATTATTTTTCTAATTCAAAAATTCTGACTTCTGTAAGTTCATAAAAATGTTTATTGCTTTTCTATTACTTCTACTTGTATATATATTTTTGTTTTTTCACAACTGTAATATTCCATTTTGATGTTAGTTATATGTTGATGTTTATATATGATTTCTTGTCATCCTTTGTTTGTAGGCCTATGAAAAAGGTTTTAAATAAAACCGAAACGTCGGCATTGAGAGTTTGATTTTGATCCTGGAAAATTGACCGAATCCCGATTACATTATACACCTATATATATATATATATATATATAACAAGATGTCACATAAACACGTGAAATAACCACCAATGATCAAACCGCAATATGAAATGGGGAGAAAAAAAAGACTAAGATCTTTTTTTCTCCATTTCATATTGTGATTATAAATATATGTCAATGATCAAACCACAATAAGAAATGGGAAAACAAGACTAAGATCTTTCAACCGTAACAAGCGGTCTTCGTCAGAGTCAAAAACCTAACTGTTGGGTTTTTTGACTCTGACGAAGACCGCTTGTTACGGTTGAAAGATCTTAGTCTTGTTTTCCCATTTCTTATTGTAGTTTGATCATTGATTGTTATTTCACGTGTTTATGTGAAATCTTTATATCTATAACAACGCGTTTTGAGTAATCTGTGTTCATTCTCACGTTACATTTGACTTAACAATAAGGTCTAACCTGAGAATGAACACAAGGTACTCGAAACGCGTTGTTTTTATATATAAAAGATTTCGTGTGATGACTGGATTTTTGCCTGGGATTGTTAACATATAAAACAAGATAATTAACTCGAATTTGCCAGATATATGTCAAAATAATTGTTAACAAATAGTTTAGTCAATTTTACGTAAAAAAAAAGTCACAATTACAGCCTTTGCCTTAATAGAAAATTAAACATCTTACAATTATATTTTCAATTATCGCGAGTTGTTATGTTTGGTTTTAGGATAGATTTTTTTCTTTTTTTTTTTTTGCATGAATGAACAAATTACAAATAGCTCCACATTTTTATATTGAATTAACTTCATTAATAAACTCAATATTATACTTTAATAGGTTATAACCAGCTGTGAGCATTCGTTTCTCTTCGCCTTATATCCCCTATTCCCATACCCTTGCACTCTTGCAGTTTTAACCTATTGGCCTTCTGTCACTCTCATTACCGATGAGAACCATTTATGCCATTTCTTGCACCTAGAGATATCGGTTGTTTCATAAATTTAAACTCTCTCTGCTGCTCTCTGGGGCTATCAGCCGCCAACTCCTCCCCATATTTTCTCTATCATTCTTTATCTTCGTTTCTTACTTTACTTTGTGCGTTTTATCTTTTAGTTTTCAATATAATTTTGAATTCAGTTTTTAATAGCAACTTTTAAAATGATATTATCTTATGTTTTTTTTTTCAAATAATATTACCAACAACCATTGTAGTACAAAAAATAATGTAATTTTAAAAAATGAATTTAAGACTATTTTTGTTTCAGGTTGAAACGCGGAAAGGAAATACCGCGCCTTCTCAAGATTCAGGGGCATTTTACATGTCAATTTCATCCAAGGTTAAAATATAATACATAATTGATATGAAGTAGAACTGTGTTTGTGTATAATGATTGATTTTTCTATAGGATGACATGGCTATAACACTTACTACATCCTGCTTGGATGTCCTTAGGAGTTTATCAGGATCGTTCAGTGATGCTATATACAGACCTATGGAAAAAGCTTCAGTTGAACTAGCACAGTTTGTCTTGAGTAATGAAACAGGGTTGAGTGTCACCGTCTTCCTATCCAAAAGTGATTTTAAAGTAAGTTCAAAAATTTTTTTTATGTAAGTTGTGTTATTAAATGCTTAGAGGCTCACGTGCTCGCGTCTGGACTTGTAGATCAGTGTCTCGATACTTACTGTGGCCCTCGATTTATTCACGTGGGAGGTAAAAAAAAAAATGTGAGTATGTTGTACGTCGGAGAGACGTTACGCCGTCGGTCCCGAGCCTGTATGCTGCTAGGTACACTGTAAAGATCCGTATTTCATTCACATTAGAGTTAGGCAGTATTTAGGAATCTCAATGTAGAATGTTCATTGTATGTTTTTTTTTATTGTTTAAACCGATCTCCTAGCGGGTAGTAACGTCAACCGTTTACTGGCTTTGTTTGATTGCTGATTCTACATTGGGAGTCCTAAATTTTGCCTAACTCAAGTGTATTTTGAGTAGGGATCTTTAACGAGTGCCTGACATCGTACAGGCTCGGGACCGACGGCTTAACGTCCTCTCTAAGGGACTGTGGGGATAGAACCTTGGACTATCAGCCCAGAGACGAGTTCATTAACCACTGAGCTAACCCCTTGTATGGTATTACAAAGGATATAACTAAGTATGATATTACTGTTTGAAACGTATTGCTTTCTTAATAAAACACCTTCACAATGAATAATGGTTTTTCAGTTTTAGCGAGAACGAAATATAACCCGATGATTTCAATGTTTCTGAACCCTTGGGTACGATCATAAATAATCTAATTGAAAATTCGATGCTGATGGTGCCCATTCATCAGTTTTTCTCTTGACCGTTTGAAACTGGAAGCCATACAAAAATATCACATAAATGTGGGATATACTCTGAAATAAATAACATATACTGAGTTAATAATCGAAGAAGAGTATCACACAGAGCAAATAAATACACTTAAAAACTCAAAGATGGAATAATCCGTCTTCAGCAGAAAAGAGAGAGGGAGACCAAGCACGTTGTAGATGCACGTTTTTCTGAAGACGGAAAATTTGAGTCTGATACTATTGCTCGATTTTGAATTCGTACTGTACCAGTTTGGATTGTCTTCCCGATTTTATAATAAAATATATATTGAAGCTTTTGAATGAATTTTTGTAGATGTACAGCCGGAAGGAAGAGGTAACCCGAGGATTGGCATCAGACGACGTCACAGAGGTCCTGTTGGACAGCGGTGCCAAGGTCGAGCTGTCTCCCATTGAGCAGGACTACATTTCTTTGACCAGTTCTGTCAGCAAGGACCGTTTCATAAGCATTAAGGTAACTGATAAAAATAACCACCTTTACCTATTTTATAGTTAATAATTATACTATTATTAATTTAAAATGTTATTTTGTGATAATTGTTCTTTGAAACTTTGGTTCTGGATTATTCTTTAACCTGCCTTTCTTCACAAGTAATGAATTTTACTGTAGCCTATACCATGAATATAAACTCGTCACTCCTGGTACATTATCTTGTCTATTTCACGGTAATGGCTGGTTGTGTTTAGATATCAGTTGACATCATCATATGGTCAGTCACTGTTACAGATTTTATTTTTTTTTTTCAATTTTTGTAAAATACGCACTTTTTTCGTTTTCCAAACAATTACAGCATTTGCATGAATTGATCACAAAGCTTCCGTCTGTAAGAGTAATAAAATGTCTATTGTTATCCACACTAATGGTCCTCGTCTTTTTTTAAGGACTTCTTTAAAGCCAAAGTTCCTAAAGACATGTAGTATTCGATGATACTCATTGAGGGCCTCTAAAGAGGTCAACATTCAGTTAATTGGTGCTAACTCCCAACCAAGTTTAAACTAAGAGTGCTAGGTCTTTTTCTTGCCTCGTTCTATTAATTTACCTTTATTTTTATTAATTTGCTTTTGATTTTTTTTTCTTTATTTTTTGACAGTCACTTTTTTAATGGTAGCATTTCAACCTTTTTACTTCCCTTACTTCAATTAGTCTTCTTACTTTTTCGGTTATGAGGTCAAACGGGTTCAATCCGAGTAATAATCTAAGGATTTCCTTCAAAACCACACTCTGTTTCGATATGATTCACTTCATCTTCTCTTCAGAACTTCTCATAAAGAGGAACTCTTGTTTGTAATATCAATCCAAACTATATATGTGTTTTGTTATGTTTTGTCTGTGTTTTATTTTTATAGAGTATGGTTGAGTCAGTATTTGTGTAATTGTGCATTTGAACTTGTGTTGACCAGTTTGGATCGTTTTTCCGAATTTAAAGTGAGTATAAATATATAGAAAGTTCAATGATAAAGAAGCAAAAAGAATTAAAAACACCCATTACAGTCTCTAATTTTCTGTTTAAACCGTCTTCAAAGGAGATAAGAGACGGAAACCAAGCGCACTGATACCGAGACTTATGGAGAGCAACATACACGCCCGGTCACAGAGAATAAATTAGACAGAATCAATTTAAAATTAAGTATAGGATAGCGAAGATGATTCGAAGATAACTAGAGAAACATGTAAATTCCACCACCAGGTCAACAGTGCAAACTTTTCCACCTCCAATCTCTACCCCCATTGACATGAAGACAAAGGCTACTTTTCCTATAAGACAAATGAGAGTATCAATTAAAATAAAATCAATATCCGTAGCAAACAATAGAAAAAACCAACACTCAATCACCAACAAAATCAGAAATGGAAAGGGAACAGGAGTTCACTGCAAAGTGTGGCTCAAGTTTTCTATCAAATTCTTATATCACAGAGAGACTGTGCAACCTCTATACCCATTGGCGGAATAACGGAGGCTTCGCTGGGCAGCGGGTAACTGGGTCTTTCTAAGAACCGCACTCATGTACCTACAAACTCTACTCTCCTATTGGTCACCATCGTAACGAATCATATATCCTCTTCCCGGACAACTCATAGAAAACTATATATATATATATATATATATATATAAAAACTCAAAAATTGTTATTGACCTCTTCTATTCTATTCTATGTTTTCTTATTGAGGGCTAGGTCAAATAATTAGCACACTTTCAAAGGTAAAACTAATTTCCTTTTGTCTGATACTTTGAAATAGATGTGTACTCAACACCTCTGATTATAAAATAACCTTTTGTATGTATCTGTTGGTCTTAAAAAAATTTGTGTTAGTTCTCTATGTGAGTTGTAGATTGTTTTGGTAAATGTATTATAGTTCTTACTCTAATTTTAGCCCTGAAGATGATGTACAAATACATCGAAACGTCGGCCTAGGAAGGAGTTTATTTTCTTTTATTTGACCTAGCCCTCAATAACAAAACATAGAATATATATATATATATATATATATATATATATATATTATATATTGTGAACAGGAAAACGCTCCAAAAGGACAACAAACGTTTCACGATTAATCACAAACACAGAACTAAGGAACAAACACACTTACTGTATCTAATTTCGGTTGAACCGTCATCGGTCTCCAACCGTCGCTTCACAAGTGCGCTTGGTGTCCCTTTCTCAACTCTCCTGATGATGGTTCAACCAAAAATTAGAGACAGTAAGTGTGTTTGTTCCTTAGTTCTGTGTTTGTAATTCATCGTGAAACGTATATATATATATATATATATATATATATATATACATGAGATCAAAATTCAAGAAGAGTAACACACAGAGTAAGGAAACACACTTGCAGACTCAAATTTTCGGGTAATCCGTCTTCAGGAGAAAAGAGAAAGGGAGATCAAGCACGTTGTAGACGCAACGGCAAGTAACGCAAAGGGAAGTAACTTGCCGTTGCGTCTACAACGTGCTTGGTCTTCCTTTCTCTTTTCTCCTGAAGACGGATTACCCGAAAATTTGAGTCTGTAACTGTGTTTCCTTACTCTGTGTGTTACTCTTCTTGAATTTTGAACTCGTATTGTGTCCATTTTGGATCGTGTTTCGTTTAATTAAGTGATATATGTATATATATATGAATTAAACACCACAATAAACAATTATATATTAATTAAAATGCTCTAAGGCCTTTCGTTACAACATCATCAGAAAGCTAAATGAAGCAAACAAAAAATATAATAACAAGTTAACCTGGTTGATTATAATTGATTAACCTGGTCGTATAATTGTTTATAGTTTATATAAATGACTATTTAATTCATATATTATATCAAGAGTTATTGTTGATTATTAATTTATATATATATCACGAAAATGAAACGGTCCACGAGGACAATACTTAGCTATACTTAAACAGAAAGAATGCCTAGAAAAAATGACTTTAGACCCACTTCTATGATCGACTGTTGCTATCAGGGAACTTGATGGCTTAGAATAGTCAACTCTAAGTCCAGGTTTGCTACTCTTGATACAAATACCTCTACTTTAAATATCTATTACAATAAGTAATTCATTTTATTGTTGTATTCATATATATTTTTTATTATATGTATATTATTTTTATTTCATTCATGAATAGTTTGTTTCTGTTTAGATAAACGAGCTTGACTTCGCTTTAGACATACCCGTGATGAAGGTGGACAAGAGATTTTTCTTGTTGAATCATCGCGGGGCCAGCCATGACCAATGGGGTCTAGTTTCGACTGTTAGTATTCACAGCGGTTGTACCTTTATCACTCTCAGGAGTATTATTCAGGTAATTCATCTTATTTGTTATGTTTTTCAATATATATATATATAAAATATTCTATCACAAGATTTCACATAAACACGTGAAATAACAATCAATAATCAAACCACATATTGAAAAGGGAAAAAAACTAAGATCTTTCAATCGTAACATGTTGGGGTTTTGACTCTGACGAAGACCGCTTGTTACAATTGAAAGATCTTAGTCTTTTTCCCTTTTCATATTGTGGTTTGATCATTGAATAATATATTATATATTCAATATATCCATATAATGATGTATCTTCAAAATACAAGCATCATGTTCTTTTCTGCAAGATGACCCTGATATGAAATTTAAGCAAGGAAGAAAAATTTCCCGATACTGTGTTACTCTTTTTTTATTATTATTATTATTATTATTATTATTGATTTTTTTTGTAAAATGAGCACAACTGGATTGGAAGACCCTATTAGTGCAGCTGATGATCCATTGAATGTAAATATTAGTTTTCTATTTTTCAGTTACCATTTTCCCAATTCATTTTCTTGTTTACTTTTTGCTATATTTATTTACTTTAGCGTTACTTGCCATTTTCTTTCTTCTTTCTTCTTTCTCTTATTCGAGAGCAAAGCTGAAATGTCTGTTGAAATGACTTCTTTTAGTCGTCAACATAGATTTAATAAAATCCCTTGATTAATTTTTCAGGTGTTAAATTATTTTTCCGTGCCAGTCAATGTATACTATATGACTGAAAAAGGAAACGAAGTCAAACTTGTTGGTACCATTCCTTCCCAAGGATCACTGAGTCTTCCATTTCAGGCCATATACACTCCTACCAGCGAGCTTTTCTTCTCTATTACTGGGTATAAAAAACCTTTTACTATTTTCACATTACTTCAATGAATAAAATAATGAAAAAAAATACTGGTTTTGAGATTTTGGCCGATTTTTACTATTTGAGGTCCTGTGAGTCTATTTTACGATGATCTGGATGTGCGTGTATTGGAAGGTAGATGTGTTTGCATTAATGATATAATCACTCTACAGGTTACATTGTTTGATGAATCTAAATTAAATTTGAGATAAGTAATATACAAGTACACAAACATAGACGTCTTAGTTCATACATATAACACAGATACATATAATTTTGTCCGTTACTTTGCTCTGTTATTTTTGAGTAATGTTACATGATCGTAAAGAATACTAATAAGGAGAATGTCAGTTGAACAAAAGCAAATTTAATAATTGGCAAATTTTTGTTATAAAAATTGTTATAAAAATGTTCATTATTGTTCCGTTCATTATTGGTTCATCACCTTTCCTTTTACTTCCAAGCCTTTACGTTGGAATATAATATATTATTTAAATACATTAAATATATATAACATTTATTAAAAATATAAAAAATATATTAGAATATATTAAAAATCGAATGTTTTCCAATCTCGACCACATATATTTAACACTATTTTTCTTTCTTATCGATGTTTGGTCTAGCTTCAACAATGCAATACCTTTAAGCCGACGTTTCGTCTATATTTGTAGACATCTTCAGGGCTACATCAATACAGAGTTGATGTATGATTTATGGATGTATTAATCAAGTTGATGTATGTATGGATGTATGATTTATGGATGTATTAATCAATACAACTCTATATTGATGTAGCCCTGAAGATGTCTACAAATATAGACGAAACGTCGGCTTAAAAGTACTGCATTATTGAAGCTAGATCAAACATCGATAAGAAAGAAAAATAGTGTTAAATATATTAAATATATATAAAGTAAATATAGCTTTACTTTAAATATAATAGTACTAATTAATTTTGTATACAGACTCCGAAGATCTATTATCGGGAGTATAATGAAAATTTGCATAACTTTAAGATGTTCTAACGTAGTGCTTTTTACCCTACGTTAAGATGTCTTATAATTGTGAACAATAGGACACTGCAACGAAAATACGAGCAATAAATTAGTTTTGATTGAATTCCTTTGTGTATCTGAGTAGTTACCACACTGATAGTTAGTTTCCCACTATTCTCCATGTAGATTTAAGATAAATTATTATTTACTAATTTTATTATTTTGGACATCACAAGCAAATAATAGTGGAATTGCCCAGGTAAGGCGTAATTTTGTATTCCGTGTGACGATATGTACTATGTATGTCTGGCATAATTTCTTTATTAAGTGAACCTATGGTGCATCTTTAAAATACATCTATGATGATTTCCCATATTAAAATTAGTTTTATTTATTGCAATTTAGTTAGAAGTCTGTCCTGTTTGTTTAATGCAAATTTTTGACAGTTTTTTAATAGTTATTACTATTTTTGATGTTGAATTTCCTATTATCAACATATTCTACCTGTAGATCTAAAGGACTTAGAATTACTTGTACAGTAGAAGGTTTGAAATTGGAAAGGATGTTATTAGGGGTAGGTAAGGTTAGGTTAGGTTGCAGTGGCCATACCAGAAGAATACCCAGAAGGCCATAAAAACTGGACCTTTGTGACCACAATGGTACTAGGGGTAATTGGGGAGAATTTTCAGTGCAGAAGTCACTAAAATACATGATATTATGCGTACTACGAAGTAATTTTTTTTTCTTTAAAATATATCCACTTTTTCTAGCTAAGTTTTATCTATAATATTAAAATGACCAGACATTAATGCGTCGGCAGAGTAACCTAATGACACAAATATTAACGCAGAATAACCTAATAACATCAATATGACCACAGAATAACCTACTAATATTAAAACAACTACAAAATAATCAGATAAAATTAATGTGAACACATAATAACCTAGTGGCATTCATATGATCAAAAACCTAATAACATTAATGTGGCAAAACAACGTAGTAACATTAATAGGACTACAGAATAACCTAATAATATTAATATGGACACAGGCGAATATTAATGACCTAAGAATGGTCATTAAAATTAGTAGATCACTAGTTTAGTAGGTCAATTAGTAGTTTAGTAGGTCACTAATGACCTAATAATATTAATATAACAGCAGAATAACTTAATAACTGTCATTAGTTCTCAATCAAAAAATAAATGATTATTCAACATAAAATATATTTATTTTTAACTTGACCATTTTCTTGTATTTCTTATATTTTTTAACTTACCTAAATCAATTAATTTCATGTGTTTTAATAAAAATTTTTTAGAAATACATACTTATTTATTTTTGTATTTGGTATCAGCATTTAGTTTTATATGTATAAAATATAAATTTTAATTGTTATAGATATACTGTATCAATTCTGCCTTTTGTTTGGAAAGATCTTCAAAGAAGTTTAGAGAAGACCTTATTGCTTCAATGTAATCCTAAAAGTAAAGAAGATAAGGATCCATTTTTCATTAAGGTGCGACATTTCCAAAATATTTTTTTCATAATGAATTTCATAGAAATTTGTTTCATTAATTAAATCAGTTATTTAACCAGCTCAATTAATTAGTTCACGCTGTCATCATGAACTTGGCTGGCAAGTAGCCTGGTTTCCCGGGAAAAAGATGAATAATTAATTGACAGGGTCTATTCGTTTAAAACACTAATATTTGTCTTTTGACATTGTAGAGAATCTAAGCTAAATTTCATGTGAATTGAGATTTTTAAATTTAAAGTTTCACTAAAAATGGTATGCATAATTTATACTTGTAGATAGAAAGATAACCTATGAATTTACGATTGTATGCAGAAATTTAGAAAAGAATAATTTGTAACAATGTCAAAACAAATAAGTAATATTTGGCAACGTTGATTGCCCTAATGGGTACCAAATAACAAATGAGCTAAATTTTTCTCCTCTAGAAGAGTACTAAAGTTGTAAAGGTGATTTAAAATTTTGCAGAAAATTTTCACACTTTAATTATTTTTACTAAAGTATAAAAAAAAAGAAAAAAATATTATACAGTAAAATTAAGAATTATAGTGATAATTTGCCATTGATGCGTGTAATACAATGTGGAACATGCTGCAATAAAATTAAAAAATGAAAAAATAATCGTTATTATTCTAATTTAACTAAAGTTTAATTGTAATGAAACTTTTACTTTAATAGATTCACGGTCTTTGAGGCCCTAACAGTTCTCATCGCCTAAGCTAATCAGCACCTGTTTGATAACGCCACATTGTATCTTTATCCCTTTTAATATATTTAATGGTTTGATTAATAATATTCCAATGAATATATTCAAAATTTAATAATTAATTGTCGGATTTTATAATTGAAGATTTAAATAATTATATTTTAATGTATGTTCCCTATTTCTTTTCATTATAGAATCATTCAAATGAAGCACACCTTCTAACCGTTCAGCAATTTCACAATACACAAGCATGCCAATTATTCGATTGCTAATTATTTCTGATAATTGATTTACTTATAGTTAGTTTTAGAGTAGTGCACGGCAAATTTTGTTCATTCAAAAGTTTGTAATTTGCTTCCATTTTGTTTACTTATGAAATTGATGATTTTTTTTTTATATTTTTAGGTGATAGGTGAGATTGAACAGGTATACTTTGAGCTAACTAATCGTCACACTATGGCCAGCAACTGTTACAATATCCACATTCGACCCACCGTTATATTTCATAATTTACTTCCCGTCAATGTTATTTGTTGTATCCAGGGAATATCAGTACACAAAGAGGTCAAAGTTGGCGAAAAGTTGCAAATACCCACGGCAGAGCCGGGTTCTTCTTCACTTGTAGTCAGGGTCAGTTGATATCACTTAAGTTTCATTGGTATGATTACTATGAACATTTCCAGTTTTTTTTCTTTAAATTTGTAATTTACTTGTTTGATCATTGGAATACTGAAAATTTTCTGGAATCGTTTGGCTTTATTCAGTAAGCTGGGATATAATATTCACTTGTTTCTGGATGCCACAAGATGTTTGCGTCAAAGGCAATGAGAGTATTGATTTTCTGGCATAAAAAAAATATTTGATACTGCATTTATAGGGCCTCAGCCCTTTTGAAAAATAGAGAACAAGTATCTGAAAACTAGAGAGATGCCCAAAGGAAATCTGCTTTGGAAATTCCTCCTGATACTCGTACAGCCGAAGACATTACTAGTGTCTTATATATAATTAAGAAATATCCGAAACGTAAATAGGGTTGGGTAGGAATAAACTAACAATCTTAACGGGAAGTTGTTGTAACACAACTTTTCAAATAACTCTTATAAACGCAGATAATCAGGATTCACATCGAAATAATTCACAAGACCAGCAACCCATGAAGCAAGTTATTTTTATTATTAGCCGTCAAAACTCCAACAACCAATAACCAACCACCAAAACCAATAGATATGATACCTTGCTATACAGTGAGGCTAATGCCTCTTGCCAGTATTCGTATATACTGAGGGAGTGTGAGCCTTTTACGTTCAGCCCTAATCAAAACAGGGCCAAGTGACCTCCAAGTAGAGAAGCCAGAATCACATGACAACTGTTTATTTTCTCTGGATTGTGAGTTCTTATAATGTTCGTTATGCTGATAGAGGTGATTTCATAAAAGATATGATCAAAGTACATGGCTTTCACTAGAGGCGGAAAACTACAACTTCAAGAACCCCCACCACACTTCTCCACACAAGAAAAGCAATAGACTTCTGAAGATTTAAATATTTATATAATATATATATATACCTTTACGTTGGAAAAACGGTCTCCAACCGTCTCTGAACCAGTGCGCTTGGTTTCCCTCTCTTATCTCTCCTGAAGACGGTTCAAACCGAAAATTAGAGACTGTAAGTGTGTTCTTTTGATTTCTCTATGTTTCTTTTTCTATATTGAACTATATATATACGTATATATTGGTATAAATAGGCAGCAGATCCTCTTTTAAACAGGTATTATTAAAATTAACCGCAGTCTCGGCATTCACGATCTGAAGACTGAGAGATTCGATACTACGAACTAACCTCCTCCTAACAGGGTTCAACTGGGAAAAGTCATTAATAGCAATGACTATCTCATCGATTTTAATTTAACATGTAGCTTGGCCAACTCCTTTTCCAGTTGAACCCTGTTAGCAGGAGGTTAGTTCGTATGATCGAATCTCTCAGTCTTAAGATTGTGAATTCCGAGACTGCGGTTAATTTTAATGATATATATATATATATATATATATATATATATATATATATATTTCAATTTACATAAAGAAACATAGAGACTGTGAGTGTGTATTTTTAATTTCTCTATGTTTCTTTATGTACATTGAACTGTATTTGTCCATTTCGAATCGTATTTTCAACGAAAAAGTGTGTATATATGTATACACGAGTTCAAAATCGAAGAAGAGTAACACACAGAGTAAAGAAACACACTTACAAACTCAAATTTTCGGGTAATCCGTCTTCAGGAGAAAAGAGAAAGGGTAACCAAGCACGTGGTAGACGCAACGTCAAGTAACCGTCCCGGTTGCCGTTAAACAGAAAAAAAGTCGAATGAAAACTAGACGCTGGGAATAACTTTCAATATGTTGACCCTTTTATCGTTTGTCTTGAGGAAAAGGAAGTGCTATGACGAAAAGACGAAGCCCAACTAGACAGATTTTCAGAATATGTGCAGGTTGTCCGCAAGGAAAAAGAAAAAAAGTACAAGAAGTAGCTGAAGAAGGGAAAAAATGGGGAAAATAATAAAATGTTTTTATAATAAATGAAATTTAATCTAACACAAAATTAATTAACTAAAAAATAATGAACTAAATAAATATGATTTAAATAAAAATATATTAAAACAAGAATTAAAAATTTCAGAATCCGACTTAACGGTGCAGGCTAACCCCGGATGTAAATGAGTTTCTAGGAGCCATTTTGGCTTTAACAGAATCCTTAGAAATACAAATCGAGGGCTTCGATTTGTCGTTTACACATAAACGACAAATGAAGTTTGTGTGTATATCAGAAGGTTAGGTTAGGTTGCAGTGCCGTCTTACATATAGTAGATGTGTTTCCCTCTCTCACTCTTTTCCTCTCCGTTCCGAACATTGACTGTAGTAAATGTCCTTTTCTATTATAAGTCCCTATCTTAACTTCAAGTTATATATGTCTTACTTAATAATACAGTTCCTAGAAGAGTGTAGTCACAAAACCTTTAATCCTAAAAATAAGAAATAATTACTAAATAAAATATTGGAAAATTACAGAAAGTTTGATAGACGACATTGAAAAGAGATTGTTTTCTTAAAATAAGCACATTAATTGTACTTTATACAAATTTAGCCCAATATTTTATTCATTTTTTTTTTGCAGATACCAGACTATCTGGACAGGGAATGGTCTTCGAAAAATGAAATCCATTTAGTTCCTTCACAATTCACTGTTTGGAGATTTGAATCTTACGAAAGTCCAACCAAGTTCGTTTTAGATCTCGGAGTACATTGTGTTAATAAAAATGGTTCTCTTGTTCTGTCGCTCTATTGCCCATTTTGGATGATTAATCACACAGGACTCATGCTGTCTTATAGGGTAAGTTTAGATACATATATTATAATTCTCTGAATTTTAATTTTTTTTCTTTGTTTCTGAAATATCAACGTATGTCATTTTCTTTTCCATCAACTTTCACAGTCTTGTTAATTACTATAGTTAGTAATTTTTTCTTATACAACACTGATAATTGGCATCTTGGCTATGTGGTAAGACTAGTAAAATTAAGATAATATGAAAAAAAAAACTTTTTGAAAGCTTATGTAATTTAATTTATAAAACATATTGAATTAGTTGAATGGAATGGAGATATCCTTTCAAACAAGAATATTCTGTTTAACTAGAACAGTTCACTAGAAATAAATTAAATTAACATCATAAATACTGTCCGCATTATTGCCTTTGGTAATCTTATAATTACTTGGGGGTTCCCTCCCTATGTGTTGAAATTTCACTATTCGTGATTCCAATTGGTTATAATTTTGATATGAAGAGTCAAAATTTTCTCACTTTCACAATCGCTCGCAGAAATTGTGGTTTCGGACCAGACCACTAAATTTATTTTAGTCATATGTCTCTTCCATTTGTAATGCAGATTTATATTTTGTAAAAGTTGCAAGCAGTCCTTCATTTAAACATTAAACATTGTTAAATAACACCCCATATTTGGCTTGTATCTGTTTCTTACGTATATAACTTCTCCAGTTTCCGTAATTCCTTCCTCATCATCAGGGCCTGATGATGAATGTGGTACATAAGAAAGATGTCGACTAGCAATATTGGTGATAAGCTTTATAGTTTTAATGAAGAGACGAGGAAGGAATTCCGTAAACTGAAGAAATTATTTAAGAAACAGATACAAGCCAAATATGGGGCGTTATTTAAAATATATATATATTTCACTCAAAATTCGAAAAAAACGATCCAAAATGGACGCAAATCAGCTCAAAAACGAAGAAAAGCAACGCACAGAGAAAGAGTGCTTGGTCATTCTATTTTATCCTGAAGACGGATCATCCGAAAATTTGAGTTTGTAAGTGTGTCTCTTTCTCTGTGTGTTGCTTTTCTTCGTTTTTGAGCTGATATATATATATATATATACACACGAGTTCCAAATAATGTATTCATTTTAATCATTGCTTCTTCGATTTTGAAGCAGTTTATTGATAGATAATGCAGATTTGTTACCCCTTATTCATTTTAATCATATTCTTCTTCGATTTTGAAGCAGTTTATTGATATATAATGCAGATTTGTTACCCCTTATTCATTTTAATCATATTCTTCTTCGATTTTGAAGCAGTTTATTGATAGATAATGCAGATTTGTTACCCCTTATTCATTTTAATCATATTCTTCTTCGATTTTGAAGCAGTTTATTGATAGATAATGCAGATTTTTACCCTTTATCCATTTTAATCATATTCTTCTTCGATTTTGAAGCATTTCATTTATAGGTAATGCAGATTTGTTATTCCTTACTCATTTTAATCATATGCTTATTCGATTTTGACGCAGCAACCATCCTACTCAATTCGATTTCATTCCCATGAAATTGTAGAATAAATTGTAGAATTCATTTATTCTACAATTATTATTATTATTTTATATAATAATAATTAATTATAATAATATAATTATCCTGCGATTACTCACATTTTTACCGATTTTAATAAAACGAACAGTTCTATCTCTTGAAATTTGTGACGTGTTTCTTGTATTGGACTGGTCATTAATTCATATTAGTACTAATAAATTAATATCGAGTAAGAAATCTGCATAAGAAATCGAAGAAAAATATGACTAAAATGAATATCGAGTAACAAACTGCATAACAAATCGAAGAAACATATACTAAAATAAATTTTGAGTAACAAATCTGCATAAAAAATCGAAGAAACGTATACTAAAATGTATTTTGATTAACAAATCTGCATAAAAAATCGAAGAAACCTACGACCGAAATGAATATGAGTAACAAACCGCATAACAAATCGAAGAAACATATACTGAAATGAATTTTGAGTAACAAATCTGCATAACAAATCGAAGAAACATATGACTAAAATGAATATCGAGTAACAAATCTGCATTGCAAATCGAAGAAACATATACTAAAATGAATTTTGAGTAACAAATCTGCATAAAAAATCGAAGAAACGTATACTAAAATGTATTTTGATTAACAAAACTGCATAAAAAATCGAAGAAACCTACGACCGAAATGAATATGAGTAACAAACCGCATAACAAATCGAAGAAACATATACTGAAATGAATTTTGAGTAACAAATCGAAGAAACATATGACTAAAATGAATATCGAGTAACAAACCGCATAACAAATCGAAGAAACATGACTCAAATGAATATCAAGTAAGAAATCTGTATTACAAATCTAAGAAACATGACTAAAATGAATATCAAGTAAGAAATCTGTATTACAAATAGAAGGCCCACATGCAAAATGAATTTCAAGTAACAAAGCTGTGTTACTTTATAAGGAAAATTGTGTATATTTTGTCTGGTATACTATCAGATTGCATATACTACCGTGTAACAAAAACTTATATTCAGTGCCTTCCGAAGTTGAATTTTAAATTTCCAACCACAATGACAGCAGAATTTCTAATCCTGTGATAATTTGGGCCTTTAATAGGCTGAGTGTGACTTATTGCGATTTACTTTGAAACAAATTCTGATAACTCTGTAATTCCAATGAATGAAGCTCTCTATCCTTTCAAAGGTATAATGCCTTGATAGAATATACCTAATATCTTTGCTTTGCATGGTATTTGCTATATACCATTTTTTCTCATACATTATTTATGCTTATGCCCAAGGTGTTGGATTTATTTACTTCATTTATATTCTTTAATATTATTCTTTTTTATATTTGTTAAAACTTTCCTAAAATCTAATAACTTACAGTAATATTGAACTATTACTTAAATAATTGAATATCGTTGTATATTATACATACTATTCCAAAAGTAGATGTACAGAAAATGAAGCCATTTATTTATCTCAAAATGAACTGTTACAATTATAATTGTAGTTTATAATAAATTAACAAAAAAATTATGTTTGAAAATAATTTTATAAAATTAAATTTTATCAATCCAGCTGTTCATTGAAATTTACACATTTTTGAAATCTACTTTTCATGGTTGGACAGGCATTTTTACTGAAGTCACCGTGTTTATTAATTTGTGGAAATCCATCTCTTGTATAAATTTACTTATCTTTGTCTTTGAGTAGCTTCCAAAAAATTTATATGAATAGGTTGAAGATATTGGTGTTCTGGTTTGTAATGTGGGGGGGGGGGGCCTCTTCTGTCAATTCACCTTTCTAAAAATGGTTTTTCTAGATATGAAACGGCTGCTTTAGTATATTATTGAGGAGCCACATATTTGAAAATAAAGCTCATAAAAATTAGATAAGTTATCAAAAAAAAAATGCTATTTCAAACGATATTTCGAACTGTAGTTCGTCATGAGGTGAAGACTAAGAGAAATCCTTAGTGAAACGAAACTCAATTAACTTGAAATATCACAATTCTGCTTTTTTCTTTATATGAACTGCATGATTTTATATTGATATGTGCAAACATATAATTGAATGAATTCAAATACATTTATTTATTGTATTTAAATTATGTATTGAAAATATATATTTATTAAAGTTTATTTATTTAGCGGTCGAGCAAGGTAGACAAAGACAGGGACAATACTTCAGAGGTACTTTAATTGATGGGATTGCATGCTAATGATAACAATTTGACTATTACCCTCACGTATCTTGGTTTAGTTCACCTTTCTGTTTCTATTTCTGTTAATTAAGTTTATCTTTTCAATTTCTATAACAGACCTTAATGTTGGTTTTCTTTAGCAAAAAAAGAAGTTACCAACGAATTGTTTGGACATTTGTTTCAAATAAGAGGTTTACTGTTACTGGGTGACTATGCTAAAGATAGTTTTAAGTTCAGTTAGTTTTTCAGAATCGTAGTTAGTGTATGAAAGTATGATATTTATATTGCGCTGTATTTAGTCATCTGCCGAAAAAGATAGTCAGAAAGTGAAGGAGAGACACCGTGTGGGTTTACTGGGAATGGGAATTTCATTTGAAAGTTTGGTTAGAAAATCGGAGAATCTTTTGCTTGCTTTGGCTTTAAGTATTTTAGGCATTTAATATATTCTCATATCATAATGGACATCCACATTTCTTCTGTTCCAGTTCCAAGATAAGAGAATACAATAGAACCTCAGTTCACTAATTTGACTTGTTCTAAAGGCATTTGTACACAAAAATTTAAAAAAAAAAAAAAGGAATCAATTTTTCCATGAAAATAAAAGTAAACTGGATTAATGCAATCCATTTTTCCAAAAAATTACGCACTATGAAGTAATTGTTAGTAATAATATTTCTAGTATTAGACTAATCTAATAATACTATTCTTATATGCTTATATTGAACAAATGAAATATATACACATAGAAGAAAATTAATTGCATTTTATGCTTACTGAGGAGGACAGAGGACGTAAGTCTTTACAAACTGAAGGAGAATGACTCCTGCTGTTTGAAAAAGAGTTATCTTTTCACTAATTTATTCACTGAATATAGATTTGTCCATAAATTAAATGAAATAGTGCATTTGTTGAGTTCGAGCACTAGAAGTAAGCACTAGCTGCTAGAACCTAACTAATATAGAGGAACTCGCTTCTGACTTCGTTTATTTAAGGAAGCTGTGACTGACCAAATTAGTCATATATAAATTTAATTTATTATTAAGCACAAATTATAAACTTTAATATTACAATTTAAGCTCATTTCTGATAAACTAGCTTCTCTAATCTACCGGTTTTGGAATAAAAAAGTTACTGAATAAATATTGAAAGTTTAAGTACGGAAACCGAGTAAGAAAAGGTAATAAAAAAAGGATAAATAACCATCTACTAGCCTTATGATACCATAATACAACATAATAGTACTAGTAACATTATGTGTGAGATGTTTGATTGTGTAGGTTTCACTCTTGTAATCTACAGAAGCGATTGGTCCAAAATTTTTTAAAAATCTTTTGGAGCAACTATGAAAAACTAATTAGAATGGCAATTCATTAAGGTAACATATAATTCACTCAGAGTTTCATATAAGACTACTACAGAGGCCAGAGTAGCACAGTAGCTTACGCGCTCGTCTGTAGGTTAGTAGATCTGGGTTTGATTATCACTCTGGCCCTTGATTTTTTTCTACATAGGAGTTGAAAAAATCTGAGCTTGCCATCTCTCAGAGAGGACGTTAAGGCGTCGGTCTCGAACCTGTTTTGGTATTGCGAGGCATTCCTGAGCCTGTTAGCCATACCGAAATTGGTCCCGAACCTGCATGATGTCAAGTTCTAGTTTAAGATCCCTTCACTTGAGCCCTATAAATTTAAGGCTCCCTATGTAGAATAAACCTATTAACGTGATTCACCCATAACTGAAATGGGTACCAAATAATAAATGAGCCATACGTTCCACCATTAGAATAGCATTAACAGATGAAAACAATTTAAAACCATTACAAGGTTGTTAGTACCAAAGTTACTAACAAAGAACATATCCATAATCGAGAGGCTACGATTTATATATGTCAGACCGTTATTTTGTGAGTTACTTTACCAATTTGTTTTTATATAATAGTAATTTTTTTATTGTGTTCACGTTTTGCCAATGACGTCTAAGTGTAGTTTTTTCAAATTTTTAATAGTTCAGAATGATTGTTGGTTGTGTTAGCTGTCAGTTGGAGCTAAGTTTCTTTCTAATAAATAACTAATAATAATTTGTTTCATTCTAATAACATGTCTAATTAACATCTGTCGTACTAACACCTAATAATATGTACGATTTCTTTTAAATTCTATTGCATTAACAGTTGTCACCGTCTTATTTTGTTGAGTATATTATTATCTTACTGACTGAAAGCTGCATTTCATTGTGTCAAGTAGTTAGTTGATCACCTTTTCCTTTTATAGGATTCAATAGAAAAATAAGTTAATTAATTCATTTCTTTAACAGATAAACCTTATATACGTTTGCTTCTTTATTTGAAAGAGTTCAACTTTGTGTGCGCTCTAACAGAAAACTTTTTTTTTATTTCCCCAGCATAGATTAAAATAATTTAAAATAACTTCATAATTAACTGCTTGCTGTGACTAACCTGAAATTTTAAAATTTACACGATTTTTTTACAAAGTGTCCTTTAGTTTTTTCTTTTTCTCTAATTATAGTGAAAATGAGTGAAGCATTGCTTTTGATATTTTGACAGATTTATTGTTTTGATATCTTCTAAATCCAGTTTTGATGATATCTGATTTTGTATGAATGAGGGTGGGTTGGATGCTCATCAAATTTTTGTAAACACGCTATAAGTTGCAACGTTTGACAGATCTTAGAGTGATTTAAATATAAATAGTTTTTTGTTTACAGAAAATGAGTAAATTTTTTGGGAAATATTCAAGCAAGGGAAAGATACTTTATGTCAACACGGTATAAGTATGATTACATTTTTGTTATCATGTATAAAATGGACATAGCCACATTAATACCCATCATCATATTAAACTGATTGTCAATGAGTTTGATCATACGATTCCTCATTCTAAACTTGAGTGCAGACCACTACAGATTCATGGTTCATACGTAGTATATTACAGCTTGAAGTTCTTACCAAACATAATATTCTTTGTAGTGAGACTAAAGAAGCATGGAATTGGACTCCCTGGTTTAATTTTTTTTTTTTTTTTTTTGAAAAATTCTAGTTAATCATCAATAGTATATTGTTGACTAGGAAAATATTTGCCTAAAAAAAATTGCTATGAACTGTTTTTTCAACTTATTTCTTCTCTTAGATTTCTTTCCATATGGCATCTAAGATAGTCACGCCTGCACTGATTTTCTTCTAGTGTCATCAGGCAAAGTTGTGCATTATGAGATATGATCTTTGATTGTATTTTCTTGAGGAACACAGAAACCACAATAAATCTACAGATCGCTCTCATATAAAGATAGCTTTCAGGTAGTCATGCTTAGCACATAAAGAAAACACGACTTAAGACAAGTTTCCCGGCAGGTTTAATTAAAGGTATAGAATCTATCCACTAGGTGCTCCAATTTTTTTACACTTACATTACCTATGAACTCTGTCTGTATTTCTTTCTTATAATGTTTTTAGTAACCCTTTTAAAACTCAGGAGTTAGGTTGAGAATTCCTTGTACCAACCTTGAACATTTAATTATGACCCAAAATCGATAATATCTATACTGGGGTAAATGGATAATACAAAGTCTACGCACAAAAAGAAGTTTTTTTTTTATTCAAACTACGCGTTTCAAACAAGTCGTGTTCATCGTCAGGGAAACATCTACAATACAAATTACTAATTAAACCTTACTAAAATTAATTATATATATAAAATGAGAATGACATACCAATGGAAGGAGTGGGAAGGACCGATAATCGTCGAACGTTCAATGAATGAATTTAGGTCATGTGAAATAGAGTGGGGAGTCCAACGGTTGTCGATCCTCCAATCCTTCCATTGGATGAGTCATTTATTTTTCAATTTTTCATTTTATTGTAATTTGTATTGTAAATGTTTACCTGACGATGAACACATAGTGTTCGAAACGCATAGTTTGAATTAAAAAAACTTCTTTTGTGTGGAAACTTTGTATTATCCATTTACCCCAGTATGAATAAAATACACAATACGGACTATACAACTACGGTTTACACACCTCAATTTTGACTTGTTCATTTCTATAGGAGTACGGATGTTCAATGAATACCTTACATTTACTAGCATGGTGGCTTTACTTTTTCTTCAAAAGATATCCTGCACAAGATTTTTAATCTTTATCCTAAAAAAGAAAAAAAAAACTTTTTCTGAATTCGAAACTCAGATACTTTTGTTCTAGCAAGCATGCTAACAATTAGAACCCTTCATTACCAACTAAAGCACTTTTTCATGTAAATATAGATTTAAATATCATTTTTAATCTGTATTTTGCACAATTAGTTGGTCTTAGAAAGCACAATGGGCCAAAAAAAAAAAAAGCAATTATATTTGTTAAGTCACTATCTGCATGCTGGATGCTTACAGACATGCTTGGAGACTTACAAAAACATTGTGCTATTTTGTTTAAAAAAAAAGATGGTTTCTAATATCAGTGAATTCTTATTTTGGATGTCTGCTAATTTAGCAAGAAGATGTTTTACATATAAAAAACAATATTTTAATAATTGTTATAAAGCCATATTGAGTTTCCTTTACAAATTAATTGTGATTGAATCTACACTTGCGAACTCATAAAGTGATAATTTTCTATATTGGAATAATATAGGGAATTAGTTACAAACAAAAAGAATGGTATCAACTTAGTTAAAAACAGAAATAAACAGGGCATTAGAATTATTAAAAACAAACAACAAACAGTTCATTTTTCTATAAATCAAACAACTTTCACAATAATATGGTAAATAAAAAACTAGTCTCAGAACAAATAATTTTTTGAAAAAAAAAAACGTTTTCCGAGCACTCAGTGTTTGGAGTTACATCTAATCATATTGATAGTGAAAGAAGGTAGTTCAACCTTAGTTATATTTACTGTTAAGTATATGTCACCTGAAGAAGGACATTACGTGTTGGAAACGTGGTTTTTTTTCATAAAACTTATTTTGTGTAAATACCACTTTCTCTAATTACCTCGATCGACAAGTGCGGGGGGGGGGGATTTTGAGGGGGTAAAAATAGAAAAAATTGCAATAGTAAAAAGCTGACAAAAAAATTTAAAATGTTATACCAAAATGAGTTTTTAAAGTCGTAATTGTTTTTGTTTTATATGTGTAATACTGTTATTAAAAGGATTTTTCACCATCAATATTTATTTTAAATGTTTCAAAACTAGTTTTTTAAAGGGATTAAAAGTTTATTGTATTTGTTTTCGTAGCCAGTTAATTTAATTTAACAATTTTTTTATGATTTAAATTATGCGTTCTTTTTTTGAAAAATTTTTGGTTTCCTTTGAGGACGATTGTATATTTTGAGGACTTTCTGGAATAAGGTTGTCGGATTATCAATGGATAGAGGGGGGGGGGGGGGGATATTACGACCTACCAGGATGACAAAAACTAACTAAAGAATGGGAAAGTTACTTTATTTCAAACGGAGAGTACTAATTTTCTCCCTTCTTCCTATCGTACTAAAGACACGAAATTTCGTATTTATTATTGTCTGATGTGATTTATTTTGGTAATCTGAATTTTTGCGGAAAGTAATATAAACCAAAAACGATAACAAGTTTTACATGACAAATTTGTCAAAATCATTTATCTAAATTTTATTGAAATCAATAAAGGTAAAATTAAGTAATTTATTAAAATGAATAACTTTTCCAATATTACAATCAGTAATAAATTGAGCCAATTAAGTACAAAAATTACAGAACTACTGATATGATAAGCTCGGCTATTCGCATCCTAATTGATAGATCAGATTACATGCCTTGGCTCTTTCATTCCAATTAATAATTTGATTACTCAGTTACCAATCTTGCTTATTAGTTGTCATAGCATGTCCGATTGATGATTACTATAATTGTAAAATTATTATTATAAATTATAAAATACTAAATTAGAAATAGAGGATTAGGTCAGAGAATAACTGAATTAGTACATATTTTGAACATTCAGTGATCGTAGAAGCTATATCAATAATATAGAATTATATTTTAATAATAACAATTAATTGATTGTTTTAATTAATAACAATTATAGCTTATATAATTGCTAAATTATAGAATTTAAATAAATGCTAATTTTACCTGTTTCTCAATGTTGAATGACAATCATTCAGAAACAATACATATATTCCATTTGAAGAAATTTATAACCAAACATTACTTATATATTGCCATATAACTAGCTAAATGTAGCAGACGTATTAAAATAATTTATTGAATTGATTATAATTTTTATAGTAAAGCTGATTGTAAACCATTTGATCTTCTGTTTTTTGTTTATATTTAAAACTGCCTGATGGGATTTAGCGTTCTTCCTTCTTTTGCTTTTATTTTTAAGAAGTTTCTATTACTAGCAGCTTTTCATTCTAATGTTTATCAAACGTAAATTCACAATTTGATTATTATTAACAATTCAATTTCTACTGTCCAAAGTTTCAATAATATTTGAACAGAAAAAAACTAGTAAATCAGAGGGTCGTAAAATGTTAAACATACGTAATGTTTTTAATAATCCCCCGCATAGCGAACAATCTTTAAAGATACATTTCAGATAAATTCCTTTCTTTTGTAAGCCGAATGTTAATGTAATAAATTTTATCATTTATCATAAATATATATAATCCTTAGATATAATGCATTCTAAAGTAATTATTAAATTATTTATAATAAACATGTTATTTTTAGGCTGGCGATGATTTAAACAATGTTGTGTATCATCCGAAGGACTATAAAGGCCCTATCATGTTTTCATTCAATGCGAAAGCCTTCTTCTCTAAAACAAAGAGCAGTGTCAGAGTTGAGGACGGTTCATGGTCTGATAAATTCTCCCTAGATGTCGCTGGCAGTTCTGGAGTTGTCATTTGCCGATGCAAAGATCGTACGTATGAGGTATGTATTATTATCTCAAATTCCTAGTTATAATTTAAAAATATATTGTACACAGAAAAGATTTGTTCCTACATGTCCTTGTCATTTTTCGTATATATATATATATATATATATATATATATATATATATATATATAATAAATGAAAATACTAAACAGTCCAAACCGGTCAGATAAATAAATGAAAAAGACAACACATAGAAGAAACGAGAAAACACGAAAGCTTGTGTTTGTGCAGTATCTAATATAGTTGTTTCAATAGTTTTATTCAAGGTTTTTCTCCTATTCTCGTTATGACATTAGGTAGATTAATTTATGAGCTAGTAGTGGAATCCAAGAAAATTATTAGGCAAAAAGAACATCTTTCTAAGAAGATAATTAATGATGAAGCCCCTGTGCTTTTTAATAACACTTGTATAAATATATTGATATAGCTTCTCGACCACAGATATTTCAAATTCACCGAAGGGGTTCTTGAGGATTTTGGTCATAAACATACAACTCCTGATTTACAAGCCGACGTTTCGTCAAAACTTGTTTGGCATTTTCAAGGCTTGTTTTAGAGGACACACTAATGGACCGATAAATAGTGTGTCCTATAAAACAAGCCTTGAAAATGCCAAACAACTTTTGGCGAAACGTCGGCTTATAATCAGAAGTTGTATGTTTTTGACCAAAATCCTCAAGAACCCCTTCGGTGAATTGTATATATATATATATATATATATATATATACTAAATATAAGAAACGGTCCACAAGGACTATAAAACTTTAAATTACACAAAGCACGACACAGAAAAAAGAATAAAGAGAACACTTACAGAATTCAATATTTCGAACTGTTGTTCGTCCTCTCTTCTAGTCTACTCCTGATGACGAACAACAGTTCGAAATATTGAATTCTGTAAGTGTTCTCTTTATTCTTTTTTCTGTGTCGTGCTTTGTGTAATTTAAAGTTATATGTATATATATTTTTAAGATAAATTTTAATTATAATTTGAAAGTATTGAATTATTTCTTGTAAATTTTAGTTTATAGTTTTCTTGTGTTGTTAACAACTATATAAATGTTTACGTTACCCTTTGCGGGTTACAGTACTGATTGTAAAATACATTTTGTTTTCTAGCTGGGCATTCACATAAGACTGACTAATAATGCGATGACGAAGCAAATTATGTTCACGCCTTTCCGATTGTTTATAAACAACTTCCCTTTGCCTATATCTTTTAAGGAGTTAGATGTGCCTTTTGCTCAGTGGATAGAAGTGAGTTACAGCTATTTACATTTTACTCAAATTTACAAGTTTACTAGTTGTCATATGCATTGCATAGAGGTAAGGACTATGAAGTGTTTTTATCTTGCCCGTCAAGAGCAAGTCATATAATTATGTATTTAAGGCCAAAATCTTGAGCTAAACCCAGTGTCATCTGGCGTGCCAATATCAATTCATATAATCACGTTATTTAAGGTCAAAATGTTGAGCTAAACCTTGTGTCATCTGGCATGTCAATATCAATTCATATAATCACGTTATTTAAGGTCAAAATGTTGAGCTAAACCTTGTGTCATCTGGCATGCCAATATCAATTCATATAATCACGTTATTTAAGGTCAAAATGTTGAGCTAAACCTAGTGTCATCTGGCATGCCATTATCAATTCAAATAATCGCGTTGTTTAAGTCCAAAATGTTGAGCTAAACCTCAACATAATTCATAAACTCATGTTAATTCAGGTTTCGAACAAATCGGATACAATATTTCATAGACAAAATTGGTTACTTATAATAGGATTTACATTTTATATGTTAATTTATACAGTTTTCTAAAAGTCCTGATTTTCAATAATTATGTGTTAAAAAAAAGAGGTTTACTTATCAAACAAACCGGTTTTAAAATATAAATATTATAAAATATATTTAAAGTAATAAAATAAAAACATAAAATATTAAGATGCAGAAACGGAAATTTTATCCGACACAATTTGAACTGTTTTCAAACTTATGTGATATTTCATAAGAAAAAATTGGATCCGTTTACCAACTGAAATATTGTAAGGATTTAAAATATTTCATATAATAAAATTTGATCAGTTTTGTACAAATCAAATTGCAATATTTCATACATTTTTGATATATCCAACAAATTGAATTTTAGGAGCGATTATGTTCTAGAGAAACTGAACTACAATACAACTGTGATGTGAATTGTTGTTGGTTCTAGTGACAGGGTCATAAAGAAGTTAATGGATTGGAATGTTTATTTCAGGTTGGCCACAACGAGTGCGTAGCTTTGTGGCCATTGTCGCCGAAGAAGGAGCACAAAATGGTAATCAAAATCAATGGCCAGGATGACATAACGCCGCCTTTCCTTATTAATGTCGTCCACAATTCAGTATTGAAACTGAACAACAAAGTGAGGGGTTTTTTTTATTATTTTGTTTTTTTTTACAAGAAAAACTTATTTGAATTTTGATTGATCTTTATGACTAATTTAGAGTAACTAGTGTAGCCAGGAGAAAAAAATTAAAACTTCGCCATTTTTTTTATACAAAAGAATTCTATAGAAAAATATGTTAAAAAGTGCACACACACACACACACACACACACACACATATATATATATATATATTATATATATATATATATATATATATATATATATCTACTTAAAATTCGAAAAAACGATCCAAACTGGACGCAAATCAGTTCACAAACGAAGAAAAGCACAGAGAAAGAGACACACTTACAAACTCAAATTTTCGGATGATCCGTCTTCAGGAGAAAAGAGAGAATGGGCGACCCATACTATATAATAATAATGGGCGACACTATATATATATATATATATATATATATATATATATATATAAAGATTTCACATAAACACGTGAAATAACAATCAATGATCAAACCACAATAAGAAAATGGGAAAACAAGACTAAGATCTTTCAACCGTAACAAGCGGTCTTCGTTTTCTTTCGTTTTTGACTCTGATGAAGACCGCTTGTTACGGTTGAAAGATCTTAGTCTTGTTTTCCCATTTTCTTATTGTGGTTTGATCATATATATATAAAGTTTAATCCTTAAGGAAAAAGGAAGAACTTCTGGATAAATTTTATATTACCTTCTTAGTTTTTACTTTGCTTGCTCTCTGATACATAAATTGTAAGGCCTGAGATCATTTATTTCTATTGTTTCCTTTTTCCTTGTGGTTTAAACATCATCGACTGCATCACGTGTTTATTTATAGTGATTTTTCTGCATATTTATATATATATATATATATATATATATATATATATAGTTTACATCGGCCAGTGGACGCATTTACGTCTCCGTTCCTTCATTCTTTCTCCTTTTATTTTATTTTCTTTCTTTCTACTCTCCTGAAGACGGCAAGACGACGAAATAATCGAGATTCGTGAGTGTTCGTCCTTTTTCTTGTGTTCTCTAGCTGTAACTTTAATTATATATATATATATATATAAAGGTATTGTTTTCTTGACTGCTATTACTAATAAATTATTTTCTTCTTCTCAAGACCTGGTCAGGGTTAATTACTAAAACTTCAATCAGGGTTAATACTAGACTTGAGGATGTCTTGAAATTAAAACGAAACGTTGGCAGAGAGGAGGTTTTTACTAATTAACCCTGACCAAATCTATCTTTAGAAGAAGAAAATTATATATATAATAGAAAAAAACCAGCCATATTTAAATAAATTTGAAGATAACATTTGAAAGTCAACTAATCCATATTTTTGGGGACATTCAAACAAAGCGCAAATGAAAAGTAAAAAAAATGTTAACAAAGGATGAATATGAAAAATATTTCAAGTCTTTTCAAGGGACCGGCAAACACTGATTTCCCCTTATTTCAAGGCAAATAATATCTTAATAATTTCATTATGTTTCATTTCAACATGTTTCGACTGTTCTTTCATCAGACATCATAGTCAGCTATTGAAAAGCAATGAAGATTCAAGAGGTATTGATAATAATATAAAGGGGAAATCTATTATTCATAATAAACAACGCAAGGAGAATTTCAAAACAAAGAGAATACAAGTGATGAGAAATCCGTCAGAATACATAAAACTGAACTTTGGTTTGGAAAGTTCGAAGTGATCCAGGAAAACTGACGGAGTCCTTATAATTTTGGTTCCAACATAGAACCTTTGATCCATATAAATATCCGATTGAACCAAAATTGGATTTATAATGAACCATCAATATAAATATTGATAAAAGTATCGACCGTGGAATAGAAACAATACTAAAGTTTATCGGGACTCGGTCAGTTCTTCAAGTTCAAATTAAACTAAAAAAAAAATTACTTTCTAAAATAAAAAATGTATATTTTTAATATATATAATTATTTTTTTAAAAAAAACTCTATTCATCGAAATGCATTATCGTGTTACTTTAAAAAAAATTCTTAAATGAAACTGTTCTTCCCCTTCTCAATAATCTATTTACGTCAAGAAGTCTCATGAATGATCGTAGTGAAAATTTTTGTTACAGTTTGAATCTTTCGATTTTGAAGTTTCTTTTTAAGTTAGATATCTAATTGTTTGTGTTAAAAAATAAAAAAATATGGGTTAAACTTTGATGAACTGTTCATATAATGGACATTTTGAATTTATAGTGATGTGTTTTCCTATTTACAGTTTGGTGCTATAAATGTAGACGTACAAATATCAGATGGAAGAGTACAAATTTATGTTTTCCCCTATGAAGATGGAATGGCTCCGGCCCTTATTATCAATTACACAGATCAATCCATGGATTTTTTTGATAATAAAAACGAGAAAACAGTGTAAGTATATACTTTTAGTAAGTATATTTAATGTATATGGCACTATAGTAGAACAGTGTTGCCATAACCTTCCCGGCAGATGGCATCACCTTAAACTTCTTTGACTTTGGAATGTGGATGTGTTTCCACTACATTAAGAACACTTACTGCTGGGCATATAGAGGAGGATCTATGTTTCTTCACACATGACATGTGGTGAAGAAAATCGTTTCCTTCCATGGAGTCTATAAAACTCGTGACTGTGTGCATCAATTAAGATTTCTGGTCCAGATTATTGTTTAAATCACAGTAATCAAGCGAAAAATAGAAACTGGTTACGAACTCCTATGTTATGGGTCCAGTCCTCCATTTATAAATTCATGTAATTCATCACAAAAAAAATCGGGGATTAACGCTCCGAGACCTTTTGTATTACATGTCGTCAGAGAGAAAATTAATCATGAAAAAAACCGTTACATAATAAAAAACTTTAAAGTAGTTAAATTATAATTTAAAAGTTTAAAGTAGTATGATTATTCCCTGAATTGTTTATGTTTATCCTTACTAAATTAAAACTAGTCGTAATTTGTTTGATGACTGTTTTAATTACTTCATCTAACTTGAAAAAAAGCCTGGATTATTATTTAGAGCTAAACTAAATCTTTAGAGAATCATTCTCGTCCAGAAAATGGCTCTAAGAAAGAGTCGAAACATGACGATTGTTCAAAGTATGTTGTTTGGTTTGGATTCAACAACAAAAACAATATTCAGAAAGGTAGAAAAACTCAACAAGAAGCAAGCGTCTGCTAATTTTGGTTATGTATCTAATAATATGTATATACCTACAAGAAGTACTCGTCCTAAAATTTACAAATAGGTATATATATAAATTCTGACTCTGACGAAGACCGCTTGTTATGGTTGAAAGATCTTAGATCTTAATATTTTTTTTTCTTTTTCATATTGTGGTTTGATCATATATATATATATATATATTGTTTCAACCATTGCTTTTCCTAGAAGACAAATGGAGTATCAAGTAAAGTAAAATCAATATCCATAGCAGACAATAGAAAAAACCAACACCCAACCACGAAAAAAATCAGAAATAGAAAGGGAACAGGAGTTCACTGCAAAGTGAGGCTCATGTTTTCTGCCAATATTCTTATATCACAGAGAGACTATGCAACCTCTATACCCATTGGCGGAATAGCGGAGGCTTCGCTGGGCAGCGGGTAACTGGGTCTTTCTAAGAACTGCACTCATGGACCTACAAACTCTATTCTCCTATTGGTCACCATCACAACGAATCATATATATATATATATATATATATATATACAATTAAAAGAAACGGTCCAGCGGACTTTATTAAAATAAATAAATTCAAAACGAAGGAAACACACAGAAAGACATAGACATAACTCACATCGATATTTCGACCATCGTCGTCATCAGGAGGTGTGAAGAGCGAAGAGCATGATGACGACGATGGTCGAAATATCGATGTGAGTTATGTCTGTGTCTTTCTGTGTGTTTCCTTCGTTTTGAATTTATTTATATATATATATATATATATATATATATATATATATATATATATATATAATAATCAACAATAACTCTTGATATAATATATGAATTAAACACCACAATAAACAAATATATATTAATTAAAATGCTCTAAGGACTTTCGTTGCAACAGCATCAAAGAGCTAAATGAAACAAACAAAAAATATAATAACAAGTTAACCTGGTTGATTGAAGTCTTCAGGATTGCTGGCATCCCTGTATATATATACATCTATTCTTTTAGAATTATTAAAAATCTTAATGACTTAACAATTACTTTCAAACATGTAGTATTTCATATCCTTCAGATTACAACCCAACTATATTATATAAATATATATATATATGTATATATATTTTAGATGTAATCTAGCACTAAGTGTTCGAAAGAAATTGTTTTTATAGCATATTTGTATGTCGAAAATAAATTTAATTTTTCTAACTTTATCATTATGTCACTTCGATATTATTAAATATACGGAATTTTAACTTTATTTAATTTTTCTAACTTTATAATTAAATCACTTTCATATGGTACTTTCAGATTTGTTTTACGGCCTATGGAAAAAGTTTTGTTTACTTGGGAATCTTCTCATCAAGATAATATGATTATGTGGAACCGTAGTAAGGAGAGCAACAAACTCCGTGAGGTCAGTTACACAATAATTCTATGTCAGTTACACAACAAAACTTGTTAATCTTCTAATATTGGACGATCTACTGTCAAGGTTTCATCAAGATTTTGACAACCGTGACGATGTTAAATTGCTTTCTTAATTTTAATTAAAATAATATTTTTTCGATCTACAAGTCTATAATAGTTTTAAAACTTCATGCATTTCGTCATTACCACAGAGGTTAGTAATATTAATATTAAAACTATAATATACCGTCTTACCTCGTACACTGCTGCTGTAGCTCTCGGACCGGTTTCGGGTGTCACCCATCTTCAACAAGAAATGATCTAAGGAGTCCTACATTTCTGATTATATAACCTACCTACTTTCCCAATGCTGCCTAGATTTTATTATTTAATTATTTTACTGTAATTTTATTTTTATTTTAGTTACTATTATTTAGTCTAATTCTTTACTATTTAAACCGTTAAGGAAAATGAAGCGACGACTTGACAGACTTGACAATGACGAAAATAATAGAAAAAGAATTAGACTAAATAATAGTAACTAAAATAAAAATAAAATTAGAGTTAAAATAATTAAATAATAAAATCTAGGCAGCATTGGGAAAGTATGTAGGTTATATAATCAGAAAGGTAGGACTCCTTAGATCATTTCTTGTTGAAGATGGGTGACACCCAAAACCGGTCCGAGAGCTTCAGCAGCAGTGTACGAAGTAAGACGGTATATTATAGTTTTAAAAAGTTTAAAACCTGGTTAACAATTATTGAATAATTAATAATTGATGTTAATGTCTGTAATCAATTTAATGGTAATGTTGTATGCGTGAATCACGAACTTGTTTTCATTCATTTCTACTTAACTGCAGGATGGAGTTGGTGAATATACTTTGGACAAAGTTAAGAAGCACTACTGGGTTTGTTTCTTGTATGGCACTCAGAGGGTATTTCTGCTAACATCAGATCCGGTTATTGCGCAGCATGCTCAGAGCCTGACTGATTTTGAAATCTCTTGGGAGTTTGACTTTTCTATTAACAGTATTGGAGTTTCTATGGTTGACAACGCAGCAAGTGTTGAAGTCGCTTATTTGGGAATAACCAGGTATCTCTTTAATACTTTATTAATATTCTTTCTATTTTTTCTTATAAAGTAATAAAGGTAGAAAATCACAATAAATACTAATGAAACTACAATTAACCATAAAATCACAGTAATAAGAAAAATGAACGCAAGATCGTAGTTCCTTTTTTTTCTAGTACTTGTTTCAGTTTTTCTTTTTCTTTGTCGTTTAATCAGTTTTCCGACAATAGCAGTCCTAAATTTTGTCTTACTCAAGTGTATGTAGAGTAGTTTCGAGGCTACCCTGTTAACCTGCTATATGCAGGGACAAACGAAAGAGAAGGAGAAGGTGATCAGGGGCTGGGGGTCTGACCGCCTTCGTTTCACAATCCTTCCTAATCCCCAAATCCCCTCCTTTTATCCCAGCCCCAATCTAAGGTGTTATGCGATCCGAGCCGAAGGATGGATGATACAGGGTTTACTGTATTATGAACGGAGCCTCAAGGTTACCAGGCGACCCTCTTGAGTAAATAGCCTTACTCCAGTCTACAGTGCTCTACCGGAGCAGACAAAATACCACCGATAGAATTTCAGGGATTTTCCCCTGTAAGGAGACCGTCCTCCGGAAGCGCAGAGGGTCCAAAAGCGCTAACTAGTGGGAGCCAACCTCTCACAAGTGCACCTGAGGACCCGAAGAAGGAGAAAGGAAATTACTTTCTCCCGAAACCTAGGGTGTCTGAATGGACATCATTATCAATGATAATTTGTGCAGATTCTGCAAAGAGGAAGAAACACCGTTGCACCTACTGACTGACTGTAAGGCAACTTTGCTCCACACAGATAGGAGCTTCGGGACACTCAATAAAACCATAGAAAAACTTTTACCCCTAGGACCAGCAAAAGTGCTGAGCTTTTTGGAGGCGTTGAAGCTAACTGCTGGGGTACTTTAATACAGAAGGGGGGGGGGGGGGGGGTTATTACAATATTTTTGTTTTAAGACGCAGTGTTATAGTCACCCTCAATAATAATAATAATGTAGAGTAGGGATCTTTAACGAGTACCTGACACCTTACAGGCTCGAGAACAACGGTTTAGCGTGCTTTCCAACGGACAAGATGCTCAGATTTTTTTTTCCTGCTGCTTGAATAAATTGAATGTTATAATGAGTATTGAACTCTGGATCTACCAGTCGAGATGTGAGCATATTATTACTGGCCTACACTTGCCATTATATTGTGTAGTGTACATAAAATTGTATGGAGTATCTAATACATCTAATTGTACAGTCAGTTAGTAAGTGGTATTTACTCATACATGAAAATTACCGATAGTCTTGGCATAAACAGAATTTTATTCAGAAAACAGCGTTACTTGAATGAGCTTAAGAGTTATCTGTTTGAGGTGAGAAAGTTAGCGTTCCTCCATTCTCACTATAAGCAGATAAACCAAAAGAAGAACACTTTGTTTTTGAAAATCGCATAAAACTTTATTTTAAAACTATCATTTTATAATTGAAAATCATTTGATTAGAATCACATCATTGGATTTGTTGTGCCATTAAATCTTCTTTTGAAGAACTTTTTTATACAAATTTGAAAAATAATTTTTTTAACCAAATTAAAATATGTTATTTTAATAAAAAAATATTATTTTGAACAATAAAATAATATTTTTGTGTACTAAATTATTCCTGATAGACCAAAAACCACTGGGTTAACAATTATCATACATTTGACTTTATCTTACACCCAAATACCTTCTGGTTTCAATCATCTTGAGAAGTACTTCATCTAAATTTTTGATCCGAATCTGTTAGCATAACTTACAGGAACAACGAATCGTGTGCATAATAATATAATCATTCCTTCAAATATATATATTTCTGTTTGTTTTTCAGTACTGGAATAATTTGGGAAAGTAAAAAGCCACACAAAAAGAGATTCAAACCTCTGGCTGTAACTGACAGTGAAAATGTTGAGCATGCCTATGAGAACTACTGCGCCATGATTAACATTGGGGAAGAACCAAATCCAGTAGTTGAAATTCCGAATAAAATTGTGGTAACTTGTTCTACTAGACTCATTTTTTAACGTTATAGTGTTCTTTTTGTTTCAAATATGTATTGTCAGTGAAATATTTTCATGCTATAATTTCTGTGCCTTATTTATTGTTAATTAAAATATATATTAAAATGTAATTAATATATATTAATATTAAAATAAAATATAAGCATATTATTTTACCACTAAGGTTAGTATGATTTATATTATTAATATGGCAAACCGTCATACTTCGTAAGATGATCTTGGAGTTGTTGGAGCGCTTTCGCGCTTTTTTTTTAGGTTGTTAAGGTTAGTTGCGATCGAAAATGAACAACCACCGAAAGCGCTCTAATGACTCCAAGATTATCTTACGAGGTATGAAGGTTTGCAATATTAATAGTATAAATTAAAATAAAAAAAATATTAATATAAAAGTATTAAAATTTTTTTAAAATATTAATTAAAAATGAATGAAAATTCTTACTCGACCGGTTTCGGGTCTTGTTCATATTCCAGAGTGAAACTGCCGAGTGAGGAAGAAATTTTGTTTCTTTAGTTGACTAAAATAATATTTTCACAGTAATGATCTCAAATAGCCAAACGTTCCAAAAAAGTGTATACGTACTTTAAACAATTGTAATTTAGGTGTTTATTGTATTTCGTTTTATTTTAAACATAAAAGAATTTACGAGCATCTTTCTATTCTTTTGTCATCGCCTGTTCTCAAACTGTTGTCCGTTCTAGTCCAGACACTGCCGATAAAACGAAGAAATAATTTATGTTAGAAATAGGTAAAACCGTCATACCTCGTAAGATGATCTTGGAGTCGTTGGAGCGCTTTCGCACGCTGTCCATCTTCGATCGCAACAAACCTACTCACTCACGAAGATGAACAACGTCCAAAAGCGCTCCAACGACTCCAAGATCATCTTACGATGTATGACGGTTTTACCTATTTCTAATATAAATCATACTAACCTCAGTGGTATTAATATGCATGCATTTAACGAAGAAATAACACGAAGAATGTCCTAAAAAAAAAAGTACACCTTTATGAGCTGATAACTCATTTGTATGTTTTTGGTTGTAAAAACTTAAGTGGAAAAGTTACATTCCAGATCAGCCTATTCTTAATTATGATGATCCAGACCGAAGTGGTACCTGCAAAGTTGGAACGAAAATGCACACTTTCCGACAAAGATTGTGTTGACCATATTCAAATTGATTGGTTCGATTGACCATCACGATTCAACTACGAAGGACCGGATATTGATGATTGACCACCATGTTAATTCTTCAGAAATCACAGCGATGTGCCGGATTATCATCAAGAGGATTAACTGGGCAATTGTTTTGATTCTAATGTGACTGGCCTTGTTTCATTGAACTTGCTACAACTTTCGAAGTACCTGTCTGGATCATCGTCATTAAAAGAAGAATGGGCAAATCTGGAATGTTACTTTTGCACTTATAATGTTTTTACAATCAAAAATAAACAATTGAGGTATCAGCTGCTAAAAGGTGTGCACATTTTCTTAGGACTTCGTGTTATTGTAGTGCCTGGACCAAAACAGACAACAGTTTGAGAACAGGTGGTGAAAAAACAATAGAATGATGCTGGTAAATTATTGCTCGTGTTTCAAATAAAGTGAATTAAAGTAAGACCTAAATTACACTTATTTGAAGTGTGTATACATTTTTTGGAACACTTTATAATATAATCGGTAAATTATAATCGAAGCAATAGTTTTACTGAAAATGGTTTCATAATAATTATTATTATGAATAATAAAATAATTAATATGAATAATAAAATGAATTATTCATATATAATTTTTGGGTCCTTTGAAACATATTAATATATTAATCCATATTATTTCATATAGGAGAAATTGATTCGATTTTCTAACAATTCCTTTTAGGAACCTTTAGAGAAGAAGCTCGTGAACTGACGTACCAGTGTACAAAAAATAGCTTCTGTTCTATTTTCTGTATTTGTGTATTTTCTTAAATAGATTTTAGTCTTCTGTATCATTTAGGTACAAGTGTATAGATATGATTTATTATAAAATACAAATAAAACATATTTTTTTTTAATGCATTGTTAATTTTGAAGGTGGATTTCGAGAAACAATTGATGGTGAAGCCAACTCATAAAGACTTGAGGCGAAAATACAAGGAAGGTTTGTGGGTACAGATCAAGGGTTCTCCGCGACTTTTGCAGATCCATGCCAAAATAAACCGGATCCAAATTGACAATCAGATGTCTGAATCTGTCTTCCCCGTGGTGCTTACTCCTGTTGCTCCGCCGAAAACCATTGTCCTCGCTAAACGTTAGTAGTTTCAATCTCAAAAAACATTTATTTTGTATTAATTTTACGATTAACTGAGTGTATGTGCTATTATCATTAAGTAAACATCAAATTAGTACATGTAGGTTCCGAACTACTGTATAAAAGGGAGGAAAAAAACTTCATCATATAAATACTTAGGGTAAGGAATCAAGGCTGGTAGCTGTATACAATTACCTATGTGTTTAGTAAAAGTATTGAAACTGTCCCAATTTCAAATATTGGCCGGCTAATTTATAGACTACCCAAAGAATCATATTATGTTTACAAATACATATCGAAGAGCTGTGATCACATATTAAGGAAAGACAGAAGAGTTTCCTTTGCTTCTTTCTTCCAAAAGGAGTCAAGCTTCAAGATTAACCGATATCCCCATGCCTATGATAACCGCTGAAAGCATGAGGGTATATTTATTTTTATCCGAGTACTTTTGCGAGGTCAAATACCTCAGTTCTTAGGATGTTCTTTTTAGAATGTTCAAGAAGCAAAAAATTTAGAAGGATTGTTCCAATTCAAAGACAGGCCAGTTCGGTGAGTACTCCAAGTTTTTGTTTGTACCTTTCTTAAGTGAACAGTCTAGATGAGATAGTCAAGAAAAAATCTCAAATATCAAGTTTTTATCAAGTAAAGTTGATTAAACATTTAATGTTTAAGGAGATATAGTCTAAGATTTTTGAAGGAAGTATAGTCTAGTGGTAGCGCACTGTTGTCATTAGTACTGATTAGTATTAAAAAATGTGTCAACCTCGGGGCCTGATGATTGCCAGATTTTTGAAGTTTATGGTTTTTATGGTTTACTCCATTTATATGTTAAAAAGAAAATACCATCTTTACAGTCGTTTGATATAAAAAAAAATATGAAAAAAATGAAATAAAAATATTATTATTCACGTACTAAATAAAATACTCCACACAGTACTTCTTAGAAAATAAGCTAATCAGTGGTACACCAACGCGGGAAATATAAAAAATGCGTTTCCAATAAATTTCCTGGATTTCTGAAGGTTCTTGATTTATAGTTGCTGAATTTTAGAAGATTGTAGGAAAATCTTGTGATAAGTTTCATGGCCAGCATCCTCTATAGACGTTTTAACGGGTTTCCCGAGATATTTGTGGAGAATATTCTTAGGATTTAACTGATTGTTAGAAATTTTTTGTGGAAGATTTTATGACGAGATATTTCTACTTACTGAACTGTTGGAATTTTAAAATTGGAATGAATTCTTTGGTTTAGTTTATACAAAAGATAATGAAGAATTTTTTTCCAGGATCTAGAGGAGTTTTTTCCTCCTTTTTACTTATTACTCCTGCTTTAATCTCTCATGCTTTATTTTTAGAGTCGAAGCCTTTCATTGAGCTCAGTATTGTAAAACATTTAAACGAATATAGCACAGTTCAACAGTACAAATACTTTATGGTTTTGGTTCAAGAGTTCCATGTTAAAGTTGATTTGGGATTTGTTAATGCCATGATGAGGGTGCTGGAAGCTGGTGAAACGTCAGAGGAGGAACAGGTGACCACAACAAATCAATATTTTTTATCATCAATATTAAAACAAGAGCAGAAAATAATGAATATAATACAAGCCTAATGCATAAAATACTAAACATTAAAGAGATGAATAGTAGTAAAACCTACGACATTAATAAATACATTAATTCAATAAATTTATTCAAAATTCGAAAAAAACTATCCAAACGCAAATCAGCCTAAAAACGAAGAAAAGTAACACACAGAGAAAGAGACACACTTACAAATTCAAATTTTCGGATGATCCGTCTTCAGGAGAAAATAGAAAGGGCGACCAAGCACGGCCTGTTTCAGGAGAAAATTTGAGTTTAAGTGTGTCTCTTTCTCTGTGTGTTGCTTTTCTTCGTTTTTGGGCTGATTAATTCAATAAATAACATACGAAATAGAAAGCAGCCATTTTTTTAAATCAATCTGTGCCGATTTTTCTTATTATACTACTTTATGCAACATTTTTAAAATAATAAATTAATATTATATTTTTAAAGCAACTTATTGATGTCTTTAAGTTTATTGACCAAGATTTTGACTGAATAGGAAACATATTTATCATATAATATGAAAATATTAATTATTCGTTTATTAAAAGCATCATTTTCATTTTTTTAAATTTCGTTATATTTTTATGCTAATACTCCTTTGGTTTTTTTTACAGTACTCAAATTTTATGAAAGATATGAAAATGACCACTGATCCTCTGATTAATTTCGTAGTCAGTTCTTCTTCAGCAGATCTAAAGAATTTCTATGATATACTGCACTTGTCTCCCCTCAAGGTAAACAAATGTCATGTTTCATCACAAAATTTTAGAATTTGTTCATAGATTTCAGAACAATTTGTACTGGTTATTAAACATTAAGCATTTAATGCGATATGACTTAGGTCGCAAGGTATGCATTATTAGGTATGCAATTTTCTTTTAAATTTTTGAATCGTATTTTTGCAATTACATAGGTTGCATAGATAAGGGGAAAGGGTGGAACTGTGACTGTTTAATAGAGAAGTTTTAGATGTTTATGATACCACTTTTAGGGCATTAATATGACTCAATAGTAAGATAAGATTTTATGTAACTCTATATTAGATTTTAAAAACGTTTGAATGACGAATTTAAAAACATAAATTTAAAATTGTAGGGTAAAAAGCTAATGAAATGGTCTCCACATATAAAAATTTAATTGTATAAACAACGAGTTTCGAACACGTAGTGTTCTTCCTCAGGTATTAACTAAAGGTGAGTGTCTTTGGTACAACTGACACTCACTCTATACATAATAACTGATTGCACTACGTTAGAAATAAATTTAAAAAACTAAAAAAAAAAATATCATCAAAACAGCAAATCAAAGTGAATACTTATTTTAGAAGTTTACTATGAAAGATAATAAAACGGATTTGCTTAGCTAAGTTCACACTTAACTGGGATTAAGTTCACACTGAACAGTTCATTGTGCACACTGTTTAAAATAATTACAAATTATTCCATTTTTGCTGTCTACGATATTTCAAAAGCTTAGAACTATCTAGTCAGACCTCAACATCTATTGAAACAAGTGTCACTGTTTGATTTGCTTTTAGATTCATTTGAGCTTTTCCCTGGGAGGAGGTTCATCTAGTTATTTGAAGTCGGACTCCTCGCCTGATTTCCTGAGCACATTTGCACAAAGTTTTGGCGTTACATTGACTGATATCAACGATGTTATTTTGAAGTAAGTATTTAAAACTTTTATTAAATAATTCTAATTAAAATGTATTAATATATTCGAAAAATACAGTCTTACAAAAGAATATATTGTATGTTCATAACTCGACCTGTTTCTGATTTACTCTATCATCAAGAGAAAATGTATTACTCTTTTAGTCCATTTTATCTTATTTTGTATAAAGTAATAGTAGATACGAAGGTCGAAGGTCTAGCAAACAGGCAACAGACAGGCCTTTTTTGGCAACACCAATTTTTTTGCCAACACAAGATAAGGTGCAGTGTGTTCACGAGAGAACACACATAGACCGAACATTGGCCCTTTGTGATACCGCATATTGAACATTCTTACATTAAGAATAAATATTAAATTTTATATCAAAATTTTTTAAATATAGTATTTAGGTTAGAGGTCTTTTAAACAGTATCTAACACCGTACAGATTCGGGGTCGACGGCTTAACGTCCTCTCTGAGGGGCGACGTGCTCAGATTTATTCACCTCTAGCATGAATAAATCGATGATCAGAATAGGTATTGACCCTGGATTTAGCGGTTCAACGAGCACTTTGTCACTCAGCTAACTTGGCTCCCTTGCGAAATCAAACCACCCAGGGTTAAGGAGATTAAACTTACATCTCTGTGGCAGAGTTAAACGGTTTTTCACTTAAATACGAAGTATTTACCGGGGTGCCATCACTTAATTTTTATTTCCTTTAATCACTATTCCAGCCTTAATTAAAACTGATTGTTCCACTTTGGTCTTGCAAAGTAGGGCCTCTCAGTTCTAAGTAACCTGTCATTGACTTGAAAGATTTATTTTCAGCCACTTGGTTTCTCAACTTCTGTGCGTCAAATCAGACTTGTATCAGTGAGAGATGCATAGATTGCGTTAAAGTTTTTTTTAAATATTTTTAGAAAGTTTTGCAAATGGTAAAATGGTAAACGGATAACTGAAAAATATCACCTATTAAACCAGCTGAAAAATATGCAGTAAATGATAGCTTTTATTTATTTGAAAATAAAATATCACAAAAAAAGCAAAATTTATATTCAAATAGTAAGAAAATAATTAAATTTTAAAATTTAGGTGCTCAAAGTGCTGTCAATTGCAATTAACACAGTTTTGAAGTCAAGTTGTATATTATCATATGCTCAGACTGTTTTGGGCTGACCAGTTTTTGCAATATTATTAATCGAGCCTGGGGCATCAAATTTATCCTGAATCTGGTAAGTGGTTACCTCGATGGAGCTCGACCACCATCATTTGCAGTCCACGTTTTTAGCATTTTAGCATCTAACAGTATTAGCATTTTGAGACTTCCAATATTTTTTTAACCCTACTTTCTTTCAAAATTTCCCATTAAAAGTTCTTTTATTTTTCTAAAAATAAACAAAATGAAATTTAAGCAATTATCATTAAATGCTAACTGGTATCACAGAAATGTCATAACTGTAATAATATAACACAAGAGCATACTAAATTAGCCTATTGAATGAATACTACATTTAGGCTACATTGTGTTACATTAATGATTAAGATTTCATATAATTTTTCTGCACTTATTTTATCCAAACTAAACTAAATTCTGGAATATTTTAATAATAATACTAACAACTTTTGTGGTAGTAACAATGTATTTTATTAAATTCTGGAAACTCAATCTGATGCCATGAACCCTAGACGGATTAGCTTGAATCCTATTTTTTCTTTTCTTTTTTTTTTTTAGATTGGCTTATTTCGAAAGGAAATATACCTTTATGACACAAAATCAACTTTTCTCAGAAGTGAAGAGTCATTACATGAGTCAGTTTCTAAGACAACTCTACGTTCTCGTTCTTGGATTGGACGTAATTGGAAACCCTTATGGTCTGGTAATTGGCTTTACCCAGGGAGCAGCAGATTTGTTCTACGAACCATTTCAGGTACTTTAGAATGTGTTTCTAACATTATTACTAACTACTAACAATTAATTTTGAAAGATTTGTGATGCTGCAAAATGACTCTGAGAGGTTACTTCCACAGAATATTGAAGAACAGAAAATAAAAAACACATATGCAAGAAGACAAACAATATGTACAACGTTATTGTCGTATAGAACGAAGTATCTTTTACATAATTATTATCAAAGCTTAAATATATTTATTGAGAATTCACACTAGTATAAGTAACATTGGAAAAGTAATAATATTAACATCATAATTAGTAATCATTAATTATTCATACATATAGTGCAAGAATTGGGATTCATTAAGATCATATTAGTAGTCGATATAATTCATTACAATTATTAACACATGAATTAGTATATTTTTTTGGACATTTTAAGTTGTAAATCATATTTATTGAACCTAATGTAAATTCATGTACTTCTCTATTGCTTTTTTCCTTGAAGTATAAATTAAACCGTGATTAATAGTTTAAATAATTAATATAAATTAAAGGGATTACTGAAAAAATGGAAAACGTATAGGATCAGTCTTCTAGTATTCTTTTGTATCTATTTGAAACTATCTTTTTTAAATTATCTCGCATAGTTATATTTTATTCCAAATATAGAGTATGGCAAACAAAATGTTAGAAAGAAAAGCACATGAGGTTTCATTAGCTTTAATAAAGCGTAATTATTGTTCGGAAATGTCATAATAAAAAAAAAATAATTTTAATATATTCATAATTTTACTTGGTTAGGTTAGGTTATCCTATAAGGAAGCACATAGGTGGAAGATTGGACCTTTGTGATGCCACATAATGAACATTCCACATTGGGAGACCTACATTACGCCTAATTTAAAAGTACTTAGACTAGAGGTCTTTAACGAGTACCTAGTGTCGTACAGGCTTAGGACCGACAGTTAAACGTCCTCTTATCGTGCAGGCCGGCTACGCATAGTCGCCTCGGGCACTTTGGAGTGATTCAATGTGGCTAAAGGGCAGCACGTTAAACTATTCGGCCTGATTTGATTTTGGTGGTTATATAGCTGAGAAGCTTAGGAACACATATGAAGTCAAAACAGGTTAAACGTCCTCTCCGAAGGACTATGGTCAGATTTAATCACCTCCCGTGTGAATAAATCGAAGGCCAGAATAAGAATTGAACCTGGAATCTTCCAGTTGCCACTGAGATAACCTGGTCCCCAATGGATTTTACTGACTACTAATATAGTGGTCCCTTCATAAATAACAGTCCAGAAATAAACTTATTATTTCTGTTCAGCAGGGTCAACAAAAGAATTTGGTGGTCATATGTCGTCTGATGAGGATTGTCCGGGAAGAACTATCTTTTGAGTTCCTTGGAAACAAGTGTAGTTTTTTTTTGTAGAAAAAAAATATAATCTAAATGCAAAGTCAGCAAATTGAACAGTGAACATTTTGAATCATAACCCTAGACCGCACATCAAGAAAATTTTGCAAAGTGGAAAACAAATACAATAGATTAACAATTAACAGAAAAATATATTTTTACTCTCAGGAAAAGTACACGTTGCCAGGAAAATAAAAAAAGTTAAGACCAAATAAAGGAATAAGAAAAAAAATAAGGAAGTAAAAAAAAATTCAGTTAAAATAATAAATTAAAAGAAATAAAAAATGAGAATAATTATAAAAAGAATAGACGAAAGACAATTCAAAGGGAGTAAAAAATATCTGATGGCACTTAGAAAAAATCTGGAGTGGCCTACACTCAACTTTACTATAAGTAAACTTAATATCAAACTTCTTGGGTATATAATATATAATGTCTCATTTAAGCATAATATAATCGTCTAAAAGGGAGATGCTTATTAGTCTAGCATTCCTGAAGTAGTACAGATAGTGATTGATCCACTTTTTTTTGTATGTCACACAATTAACAGTTACACAATCATTAGTATTACTACAGCAGTAATAACATTATAAAAAGTAAATTAAAAATTTGCTTGTACGAAATAATTTCATACAAGAAAGCATGGCTTTTGCTCCAATAGCCAGTGGATCTCTTACATAGTTTATCTGACCTCCTTCTACATTTAATACTTAAGACAAATTTTCCCATTTAGAAATTAAAAATATTTTAAGTATATTAAAAGCACTACAAATTTTTTGTCTGAAATGTCAAAAATATGTAAGAAAAAATGTCGTTTTAAGATAATTTTTAATTTAAGATGTAGTTTAATTTCATTTATTATTATTAAAAGAATTTTTTTTTAATTCTGAATAATGTTCTACATTTTTAGTTCTTTTATCAAATTATTATACTGGAAATTTTATGGAATGCTAGAGTTTTTTAAAAACTCACTTTTCTTTCCCTTAGTCAAAAATCATAAAAATCCAATTTACTCTGAGCGAATGTTATTTTTTCTTACGTGCTGTACTCTACACTTTGCTGTAAATGTATATTGAGAAAAAATATGTTGGTAAATAGCGACTTTTGTATTCTCAAATCAAGTTCGAAGCCGACTTTTCTGTACAATTTTAAATTTAAGAGCTGGAAGCTTGAAATTTTTAAGTATGATGGTATGAACTATTAGACAAGAATAGTGAAAAAAATGGATATTAGTCGAAAACATAGAAGGTCTCTTACAGGATGAAAAAGTTCATTCCACAAACTTCAGTATTAACCAAAAATAATGTCATTCATAAACATAAAAAAATCAACATCTGATATTAATCCTTGTAGAATGTTGCAACATGTAGATCGATTAGAACATTTTGTTAGACAAACTCATCATATCATGAAAAGAATCAGAAATTATATGTTTAATATGCTCTATTGTCGTTGAATTTTTACATATAAGAATTATATTCTTTTTATATCACATATAAGTCGTTAAATCATTTCAAAATGTTCATTATATCTATAAACATTATATTATTTCGGTCAATTCACTCAAAAAAATTCTAAGTCAACGTAAACAGTGTAAAAAAATATCAAAAATTCGACAAGTATAGCAGGTGATCCATTAGTCTGGTATAAACAAACAGTTTTTATAGCTTTACTAGCAAACGTACCCGTCTTTGACGGAATCAAAAATTCTATTATACTTGGTATTCCAAAATATCAATTATAGTATTATACTAATACTACAATTAGAAGTTATAGAATAGTAGAAAATACCATTATTAGTACAGTGCTAAACAAATGCCTCTGTATACAAAGATTAGATTTTAAGTTAGACATACACAAATCTACAATCAATGCTTCAGCTTTATATGTCTTATGGTGGCAATATTTTGTGGACAAACCGACAGACAGAAATTATTCTAAGGGTACATGTAGCTACTCTGAAGTATGAAACGTAAAGAAAACTTGAAATGAGTTAGTTCTAATTAACGTGCTCCCAGTCAACAGCTAGCACGCAAGCCACTGGGATACTCTAATTCCATACCTTACTTTATTACCAGTGTTTATATTACGCAAATATTAAATTAAAAAAAAATATTTTTGTTGTATTTATTTATAATACATTTGCACTACTGTCATCGGCGAGCAAGCAAGCTACTGGCTACCCTGGCTAGATCCCTTTACTTTATTACCATTTTTTATATTATCCACATTTTAAATTCAAAAAAATATTTGTTTGTTACATTTATTTATAATACATTTGCACTACTGTCATCGGCGATCACGCAAGCCACTGGGCTACTCTGGTTCCATACCTTACATTATTACCAGTGTATTTATTAAGCAAATGTTAAATTAAAACAAAGTTTACAGTTATATATAATACATAGCAAACGTACCCGTCTTTGAGGGAATCAGAAGCTCCGTCATTTTTGGTATTCCAAAATGTCATTAGAAATTATAGAACAGTAGAAAATACCATTATTACTACAGTGTTTAACAAATGCCTCTAAATACACTACATTAGCTGTCTGTCCTTCAGATTCATGGTAGAAGAAAGAGTTGAAACCTCTGACCCTTGAGCAAGTAAACTACATTTGACCATGTGAGAAAAACTTGGTTTCGCTACCTTGTATTCCTGCGTTAGATGAAGTCTCCATTTGCGACTTAGTTAACGTCATTGCGAAATAGACTCTGACAGGACTTTGCAATCATTTCAACGGAAACAGACAGTGGCTCGGAATAAATGCTATGTGTGGTATACACACAGACTCCCCAATACCACATCTAGTCATTATGTCCGCCTCTATGGCATATCTGTGTAGAGCACGAACTCAGAGTCGTGTCCCGTTGCACAGTTTTTGGAGCACTCATGTTTCGTAACATGAAATTTGTTACTGCTATAAATTGCAGCATCATTGGTGCTCCTACTTTAAGTTTTTACTCATGAGCAGGCAGTCCAGGAGAAATAATTTCAGAGTCAAGAAATTCAATTAGATAATGAACTGCTTCTTCATCACTATCCAATCTCTTTACTGACTTGTAAGTTCTTTCCTCGGCTTCATATAGCGTAAGACCTTGTTTGTTGATTTCTCCTGCCTGTTCATATTAAGGGCTCAGAATTGCTCGTTTACAAAACATTTATTCTCAATAGATAGTACATCCTCAACTCTGTGAAACACCATTTCAATGATATCAAATACGCAATATATTCATATGCTCAATTGAAATTAAAATCAACTAACAATACCTACTTGCCACACCTGTGTATTTTCAAAACAAACTTGTCTGTGAAGTTAGGAAAATACAGCTAAAAGCCCCATAACTTTGCTTCTGTACTGAATTAATAATCTATTTAGAGCCCATATTTTAAGTTAGGCACACACAAATCCAGTGTCAATGTTTCAGCTCGCTATGTCTTATGGTGGCTGAGTTTACTTGTGACAAACATTTTTGCGTTAAACGTCCATAACTTCACTTCTACGTTGAATTTCCAATCAATTCAGAGCCTATATTTTAAGTTAGACCTACACAAATCTACTGTAAAAGTTTCAGCTTTATATGTCTTATGGTAGCTGAGTTTACCTGTGACAAAGTTTTGCGGACAAACAGACAAACCGACAGAAATTTTTCTAAGGGTGGATTCGGTTTCTCCAATGTATGAAACGTAAAGAAAACTTGAAATGAGTCAGTTCTAAGCAATGTACAGACAAAATCATTATTTTATTTATAAAGATTGCACTTTGCCATGATTGAACTTTTATGATTTTTTTTCTAAATTACTAATTTTTTGTTCCGTTTTTGGTAAAATTTTCATGGTTGGTTAATGAGCCGTTTAACGTTAAAAAAACATTTTCTGAAAACAGAAATCGTACTTTAACGCCCCTTTGGCGAATGTAATTTTAAAAACAAATATCTCATTTCATTCTCCATACAATGATCTATTTTGAGGTATTGTTTGATTTTGATCGGTCATACGGCATGGCTTGTATGGCTCTCTTAAGCTTTAGGATTGAATTGAAGTTCTAATTTTTACATTTTATTGAAAAAAAATATTTGCAGTTTTTTTAAATTTGAATATTTTTCTTTTATTGCATTTGTAACCTCAAAGATAGTGCCAACATTTCGAAACTCTAAAGTTAGGAGTTTAGGAGAAAAAATGTTGTCTATAAACAGGTTTTTGGCAAAAAAAGTGACTCCCGTCATGCATAATTCTTCCCAAACAATAGGGATCTTCGTCTTTATGAGGCCCATTTTTGTGTAAAATATCAACTTGATCCATCAAAGATTCTGGACCGTAGCATGGTAATAAGCAATGCTAACACACTCACCCACCCACCCACACAAAGACATCATCAACAAACTTCATAAAACAACCTCTGGGACCTCAAAACATGTAATTCTGTCAACACCTCAAGATCGAATTTTTCATAATCACTATACTTTATTTATAGTAAAGTAAAAATTGATAATAAAACAACATTTAACAGCCTGTATTAGAAAATAGGAAAACCCCTCATGTATTCTTCTACAACAGAAGGTTGTCAACCTCAAATTTCAGTAAGGCAAAATTGAATAGTGAAGTAAAGTCAGGAGCCATATTTAATATTTATTGAAAAATTAAATGCAACTGATATGGAATGTTCATCCTTTTCATGTGTAAACAAACTTTAGTTTTGCTTAAACACAACTAAATGTGGTATTCAAACAAAAACACAGATCTGGTATTAATTTCTTATTTAAATAAATAAAGTATGTTTCTCCCCATATCCTTTCAAGTTCCTTTTCAAACTAAACCTTTTTCAAAGCCAACAACTAGAGAACCAAAACGAAAAATGACATTTAATAAAAATCCAACTATTAATATATATATGTAAACTATATTCACAAAAAAGAACACACAGAAATAAAACAGAAACTCACTGCTATATTTTGATGGCTTCGTCATCAGGAAAATAGATGTGAATCACTCTGAAGACTGGTAACAACTCAGTGATCTATCAACAAATATATCACAAACATGAATATCCTAAAACAAAAATCACAACCATATATGTTAATCTATTCTTTGTGATATATATTTCTTTGATATAAAATATATATCACAAACAAATATACTGAAGTAAGTTAAGAAAATGTTTTAAACATCTTGAAGTTTATTCGGTAATTACTAAAATAAAACAAATCCAATTTTAATAATTTTAAAAGGAAATTATTACCATAAAGTTTCTTTTTGCTGAATTACCTTTAAAAAAATTCATTATTTTCATTAAAACAAATGCTTAAATAATCAAAATAAACTGTTAAAAAGTCTAGAAATTAGAGAAATTTGGCAAATTACTTCTTTAATAAACATGATATAGGATTAAATTTAGTTTAAACACATTTAAAAACTAATTTCATAGATACTTAAATAGTTTTTATATAATTGTGTTGATATAATTTTTAATAAAAAACATTCAATATATCAAAATTATTAATATGATTGATCATATATAGAAACTACAGTTTCAAAGTATGAAAAAAAAATATGTGATAATGCAGAATGAACCAAAAGTAAGTTTACAATTGCCCAAATCTTTTCTTTGCTGCATAAAGATTTCAATTGGTGAACAATATAATACAAGTATTAAATTAATATTAAATTCAAATGGATATTAAATTTATATTGGAAGTTAGAAAAGAACAGAGTAAATTAGTTGAAATTAAATACAATATATGAATGTTGAATTGAACTATTGAGGTTTTTAGCAAGAGGAATTAGTATGAAATTAGTAAATAACTTAATTAATCTACCAATAGGAAGAAATATGACATTATAACAGATTGAACAAGTAATGAACATTTAAAGTGCTCAACCTATCATTTAGTGTTGATATAATTTTTAATAATAAACAATTCATAATGTCAAAATTATAAATATGACTATATATAGAAACTACAGTTTCAAAATATTAAACATTTTGATAACTAATATGATAACAAAGGATGAACCAAAAGTAAGTTTACAGTTACCCAACTCTTTTCATTGCTTCATAATGATTTCAATTGGTAAACAATTATAATGCAGGTAAAAGAAATGGATGTTAAATTAATATTGGAAGTTGTAAAATGCTGAGCTTGTTCTATGGACAAGGTTATTGTAGCCATGGTTTTAGTCCTGTATTATGTTCTCATATTTTTTCTAAATCTGTTTTAGTTAACGAAATTTTCCTTTATATGATTATAAAGAATGATTTTTATTTATTAATTGAAAGAATATGCCAGTAATTAGTAAAATGAACGTTAAATGATACATCATTACATTGTATAGCAAAATTAATACTAATAACTGAATTGAAATAGTTAATTGTATTAAACATGAAACAACTATAATCATAAAAACAATGATAACTATTATTGAATTCAAACTGTAAGAGTTACACATAATATTAGAAAGTAATATATTCCATTAAACTTTAATAATTTAAAATGAAATTCTAATTATTTCAATAATTTATTTCTGGTAGGATATTTGTTTGACATTTTGATAAATAACGAACACATTATTCTGTATTTTTAATTAATTTGTCACATTGTGTATAAATATAGGTATGCATTATTGATTTTAATATAATTTTTTTTAAAGAAAGGACGCTAACCTATAACTGAAGTAGCCATTTGGTTAAACATAATCACTAAGAAATTGTCATCTAATTATTTATTTATTATTATTATTATTATTGAACTAATTTATTGTTAAAAATATACCTACAAATAGTTGCAGAAACGGTCATACTTACGATTTGTTTAAATATTCAGGAATATTGTTCTTTTCAGAGAATAATATTTCATTATGGCGGATGTATGAGAACACTACAGCGTCGTATTCTGAACTGACCAATCACAGTGCATGATGTGCATGATTTGCACATGACGTCACTCAAGCAACATCATTTCAATTACGTCATTTATTGGTTCACTTAATCTCTTTAAATAAAACACTATTTTACTTGTTTTCTTTAAGGAAATATATGGAATGACTATATTACTATATATATATATATATATATATATATATATTACTATATTATATATACTATTTGATAAATAACGAGCACATTATTCTGTATTTTAAATTAATTTGTCATATTGTGTGTAAATATAGGTAGTGTTATTGTTTTAATACACAAATCAATATAGTACTCTAGTATATAATATATAGTATATAGTACTATAATATATTATACTATATTACTATATACGATATGGATATTCATGATCGTATATGGATATTCATGATTTATTTTCTTGACTCAATATTTATATTATGTAATTTTTTTTGAGGGTTGAGATCTAATGATTTTGAACTAGTCCTTTTGCCGACGCTTCGACATATATTTATGTCATCTTCAGGGCTACAACATGATTGTTTTACAATTACCACTACTATTACTACTATTTTGGTTATTTATTACATTTTACATGTACAGAAACAGAAAGGAATTGATTGATAAATCAGTTATTTCGATTATGGATTTTTTTTCACATTGACATAAGGATATTGTTATGTCAATGTAACATATGGATCCTTATGTCAATGTAAAAATATCTGGAGTGGCCTACACTCAACTTTACTTAAAGTAACTTAATATCAAATTTCTTGAGTATATAAAACATAACGTCTCATTTGAGCATAACGTAAACATCTAAATGGGATATGATTATTAGTCTTTCATTCCTGAGGTAGTACAGATAGTGATTCAAGGACATATCAATATATAAGCTTATTTTTGTACATCACAAAGCTGATGCAAATAATTTCATTAGTATAACTACAGCAGTAATAACTTTTTTGAAAAACCAAAGTGAACATTTCTTGATACGAAATATTCTCCTACAAGAGAACATGGCTTTTGATCAAATAGCCAGTGGATTTCTTACATCGTTTACTTGACATCCTTCTACATTGAATAATAAAGTAAAATTTTCAAATTTAAAACAGGAAAATACCCTTTTTTTCTCTGAAAAACATCATAAACAGCGAAGAAAAAATGTTGTTTTAAAATGATTTTTAATTAAAGATGTACGATAATTACATTTATTAATCTCTAAACGAAAGATTTCAAATTTGAATTATCTTTAACATTTTTGGTTTTTTATAGAATTATTATACTGGGAATTTTATGGCTTCTTAGTATTTAATAAGATCATTTTCCTTCCCCTTTGTCAAATAACATATATACGAATTTTTTCTCAGTGAGTGTTATCCTTTTCCTGCCTCCTTTACTCTGTTATAAGTTTGCTATGAATGTATATTGAGAAAAAATATTTCAAAATTTCAAAACTCTAGGGCTATCAGTTTAGGAGAAATAAATGTTTTCTAAAAAACGGTTTAAAATTGACTTTCCCATCATGCATAATTCTTCCCAACCAATAGGGATCTTCTTCCCTATGAGGCCCATTTTTGTGTAAAATATCAACTTGATCCATCAAAGATTCTGGACCGTAGCGTGGTAACAAGTAATGCTAACACACTCACCCACCCACACACACACACACACACACAGACATCATCGTAAAAACTTCACAAAACGACTTCTGGGACCTCAAAACATGTAATTCCGTCAAAATCTCGAGATCGAATTTTTTCAGTAAAGTAAAAAAGAGGAACATATACAAAAGTAAATAAAAAATTAAAAGTGGTACAGATAAATGTTTTTAAAATTAAAATTGAAACAAGAAAAAACTGTTTTATCTCAAAGATATTTAAAATCAGAATTCCGTAGCAATCTTGTTTGTAGCAATGGGTACACAAATTTCATAAGTAACTTTCTTTTTTTTCCCCTAGTACTTTTAGGAATTTTAACTTTCATTTGAAATATAACTTTAAGTATTTTTGGTAAATTTCAAATTTCGGATTCATGACTGAGTCATAAACTTATAAAACTCAATCTTAAAGCTTTCTTTTGAGGTAATAGCTGAAACAGTATTAATAATAATATTCTATTCAACAGAGAAATGTAGATTATTTATAAAAGCTTGATTTTGTTTGTGTGATTTTTGCAGGGTGCTATTCAAGGTCCTGGAGAGTTCGCTGAAGGTTTGGTTCTTGGTATGAGGTCGTTGTTTGAACACACAGTGGGAGGAGCAGCTGGAGCTTTTTCTAAAATAACCGGAGCTATGGGTAACATACGTCATCTACATTACCGAAACATTAGTAAACATTTTAGGAGCCCCTAAAAAACATTACAGAGAAGTACATAATATCCTCTTGACACGTGAAATGCTTGTGGACGGAACGTCAATCCTAAGAAAAGAAAGAGATGTCTACAGTCTCCAGATATTAGAAGCTTTATATGTCAAAGATTTAAATCCCTCAATTAATGGCCAGACATGCAATATGGGTGTAATACCAAGCATGAGAAGTTTTGAAAGCAGTTACAAGGTCAACAGGGATGCTAATTGATTGGCCTACGACAATGATGAAAAACTGTTTTTACATTTAGTAACTTGTTAGGACCTGCTAACTTTTATTTATATTCATTAGTTTAATTCAAAATTCTTTAAACTGTTTCATTGTTTTTTAAAATTTCCAAATTTTAAAAAATGTAAGACTAATAATTCCCAACCTGACGATGACTATGGCATAGTCGAAAGCTTGTTTCTATCTAATGGTGTAGTAAGTTATGTTGAATTCTTTAACTGTGATGTTAGTTTTTCAGTTGTATTAAAATTGTTGATATCTATTAGAGTGTTTCAAAAAAGTATCTCATTGTCCTTTGGACAACTTATTTGGGAATTACCACCTTCTATTCGTAAGACTGTCAGGAGACTGGAACAGCTTAGTTTGAAAGTCGTAAATGCTGAAGCTGCGGTACATTTCAACAAAATTACTGAAACATTATACCCATGACTATGTTATGTTACCCAGAACAGGAGGCATGGCTAATATAAGGAGTCTGTATATAACTGAAACACTGTGAACAGAACAAAGGTATATTGTTCTGTGTATATTGGTCATAATAAAAAAAAAGTAATTTTAATATATTTATAATTTTACTTTGCAGTAGTAGGTAGTCCTATAAGGAAGCACATAGGTGGACTTATATACCTACATAAGTGGGTATGATAAGTCATCTGCAGAACTGAAAAATTATACACAGAACTGTATAATGAAAAACGACTAGACCCACTGAGCAACCAACGACCACTTAAAACTACTTAAAAAAATTATAAACAAACAACAAGCAATAGGACTAGAAAAAAAAAATATAACAACTGTTATATTACCCATAACAGTGGCTATGGGTAATAGCCATATCATTCAGTCATCTACATTACTGAAACATTATACCCATGACTAGGTTATGTTACCCAGAACAGGAGACGAATTAGTCGTCTTTGGATATGTGAAACACTATACACCAGAGGTCTCAAATACGCTGCCCCACAGCAGTGGAATTTTTACTAACTAAATCACTAAAATGCCACTCATTCTGTTTCTACGTTTGTGTTTACACTAACATGTTTTAGTTAGTAAAAAAAAATGCAAAAATCTTTTTATGTCACTGGATGAAGCAAATGAGTAGTGAAATTTGATTTATTCCCCAACTCTGAATTCAATAGAAAAAATTGAACACAAATGCCTGAAAGAATGTAAGATGTTTTTCCTAGTTTACTTCAGCAATTTCATTTGGAGTTTCTCTTATTCAAGTATTTCTGACTTCTGGTTTTTAAGATTAAGTTAATATATGTTAGAATCATTATAAAATAAACAATATTGTTTATTGAACTGTTTAGGAAAGGGCATTGCTGCATTAACTTTTGATAAGGAGTACCAAAGACAGCGAAGGGAGCATATGGTAAACAGGAATACTACTGTGCAAGGAGGCCTCGCGCACAGCGGAAAAGAACTAGTCATGGTATGATGTATATTCTAGAGTGACAATCGCTTTATATTCTTCAATTTTCAGTCATTTTTAACACCTTCCTGAGAGAATGCTAGATCAGGTGTTTGAATTTCCACTAATAGTAACTATTTATAACTAAAACCTAAGTTTTCTTATCTCGACCACTTATATTCTAAACTATTTTTCTTTATCAATATTTGGTCCAGCGTCAAATATTTAAAAAAAGGAAACAACTTAAGCAAATATGTGCACTCTATTTCTTAACATCTCTACAAACAAGAACTGCATCCAAATAGTACAGAATAAATATGCCCGCCTTATAGCTAGGGCTCCATGGTACGCCAGAAATGTTGATATTCAACATGATTTGAGTTTGGAATCGATCTATTCCTACATTGCTCGACTTGAAGACAAAAAACTGTCAACCCATCCAAATCTCCTTCTTCGGGAACTAAATCCTACTCTCAACTCTTCCTAATCCCACGAGCCTCAAAATTTCCTACTTAAACTAAAAATGACGACCACATGACTCCAAAAGTATACAGTACCTCAGAGAATGCAAAGCCTGAAGACCAAACGACCACGAAGACGACACATTCCCTTAGTGACTGACTCCCCCATTCTTGACAATGTTTACTGACCTAACAAAAACAGCAGGATGAGAATCTAGCAGTAGTGGGCCTCTGGTTCGGAACTGCTATTTACGACATGCACTGTTGTGCTTGGTAATATTCGTTGGTCGTTGGTAACATCTTTATGGCTAAATAATAAAGAATTAAGTTAAGATAACATGAAAAAAAAGTTACATTATTTATTCAATATACATTATTACCTTCTTTTTTTCATTTGCTCACATTGCGAAGATTTTCAGCAAATGAAAATACCAAGGTCACAATCTGTATCCGTATAAATAATGTAACTTGATTTTTTTATTGTAATTAATTGTGTATTGATGTAGCACTTAAGATGAGAGAAACAGTCAGTAAACGGTTGGCTTAAGGTGTTTTATTAGAGAATTTTTTTGACGTTTTACCAAACCTTGTAAAAGAAAAATAGTGTAACTATCATTAAATATATTCTTGTACATCATTAGTTGTGCAATCCGTAATTGTATGGTATTTACTCATTCTGAGGTAAAATGGATAAACAAAAGTATCCACACAAATGATTTGTGTGGAGACTTTTGTTTGTTTATCCATTTTACCTCAGAGTATTCTTATTCATGGAATAAAGTTGCAAAATGTTTCAACAAACTCAAAAAAAACCTCGTTTTTTTAATCAATATTAATTTTTTTTTTATATATAGGATACATAAAAGGATGCCGTACTTTTTCAAAAGTAGTATTGAAATTAATATTTTCCTTTATTCCCTGTTTATGAAGTAGAGAAGAATTATAATTAATATTATATTAATAATATAATATTATAATTATAATTAAGCATTAAGTTTGTGTAAAAATTTATCGAGTATTAAACTAAAATATACGTTTTGAAATCCCCAGTTTTGAAAACTCGTCCTGAACTGGTAGGTCCAGGGTAGTTCAATACCCACACTGGCCCCTGATTTATTCACATGGGTGGCGAATAAATCTGAGTCCCTCGGAGAGAATGTTAAGCCGTCGCGAGTACCGACAAACACCTCTTAAGTGTTCAATAGAACAATCATATCAAAAGTGCCTTTCTTTATTTGTCTTCAGGGTGTTGTGGAGGGATTTGGAGGAGTGATTACAAAGCCTATCTCTGGTGCAAAACAAGAAGGTGTACAGGGCTTCTTCAAGGGCATAGGGAAAGGAGTTGTCGGTTTGGTTACTAGGCCAACAGCTGGTGTCATTGACTTTGCAAGCGGCTCCCTTCATGCAGTCAAAAGGTTTGAAGCTGCCCTTTTCAATATCTCTTCTTATGTATGTCAATACTTATTCTTTTCAAATAAATTATAACTTCATTTATATTAAATGTACTTTGACGCTTTTAACGATGAGAAACGGACACAATCAACACGAGTACGGATATACAAATAAAGAAAGACTAAATTTCGAGTTTAGATATAGTCATCGACTCCAGGTTAGGTTGCATTGGCCGTCCCAGAAGAGAACTCAATATATAAATTCTTATGTATGTCAATACTTATTCTTTTCAAATAAATTATAACTTCATTTATATTAAATGTACTTTGACGCTTTTAACGATGAGAAACGGACACAATCAACACGAGTGCGGATATACAAGTAAAGAAAGACTAAATTTCGAGTTTAGATATAGTCATCGACTCCAGGTTAGGTTGCATTGGCCGTCCCAGAAGAGAACTCATTATATAAATTCTTATGTATGTCAATACTTATTCTTTTCAAATAAATTATAACTTCATTTATATTAAATGTACTTTGACGCTTTTAACGATGAGGAAACGATGTGAAACGGACACAATTAACACGAGTGCGGATATACGAATAAAGAAAGACTAAATTTCGAGTTTAGATATAGACATCGACTCCAGGTTAGGTTGCACTGGCCGTCCCAGAAGAGAACTCAATATATAAATTCTTATGTATGTCAATACTTATTCTTTTCAAATAAATTATAACTTCATTTATATTAAATGTACTTTGACGCTTTTAACGATAAGGAAACGATGTGAAACGGACACAATCAACACGAGTGCGGATATACAAATAAAGGAAGACTAAATTTCAAGTTTAAATATAGTCATCGACTCCAGGTTAGGTTGCATTGGCCGTCCCAGAAGAGAACTCACTTTCTTCACTAAATAATTTTTTTTTATTCTTCAAGCCCAGACTTATTAACTAGTGAGTTTATTAAAATGCTACTACAACAGACAGCCCTAAATATATCAATCTTATTTAGAGTAGTGATGATTAACTATTCCAAGTAGTAGAGTAGTCTACTAAGTAGCAGATTGGTTTGCTCACTACTCTCTGTAACACCATGAGCCTGGTGTTACAGAGACTTGTGACCGAAGGTTTTAAGTCCTCCTCTCTTGGAAACTTTTCAATATTTCCTTTAAAACAGTCTAAGGTGAAAGTAAGAAGATAGCTCAACAAGCATGCTAATATCTATATCAACCTAATAATTGCTTAAAAAACTTTCAGGGTGACTGAGAATAGTGAAGATATTCAGCGAATTAGAGTGCCAAGACATTTTGAAGCAGATAAACTAGTTCGGCCTTATTCTAAGTTACAAGCAGAAGGAAACAAATTGTTAATGGTATATTAGTACCTGAATTGCTTTATATCTGTACATTATTTATCTTCAAAATAATATTGACCTCCTTGATTACAGAATTTAGAGAAAGGTAAATACCTAGCTACAGATGTCTACGTCTTTCATTTGCCCATTGGTTACGGAAAAAACAAAGATATGCTACTTCTAACAGACCAACGCATTTCTTATCTCAGTTATAATGATCTTTTTGGAGGTTACCAGGTATGATATCATAATATTCATTATGTTAATTCTTCTTCATACAATAATACTTATCATACTTAACGTATGTAGACGATAACCGAATGTCCAGAGCAGATCGAAAAAGTGAGAGACCAATGTTTCCTTTGCCTTGAAATTTTACCCAGGGTATTATGCTAATTTCCAATTAAATATGCACTGGAACTTGTTTAATTTAAAGTTGTAGGGAATAACAAAAAACGTTCGAATTACAGTTATTCTGTAAAATTCAGAAATGTATTCATGTACTATACTGTACATCTGCATACCAATACTATGAAACTGATCCAACTGATACTGATCAAACCACAGTATGAAATGGGAAAACAAGACTAAGATCTTTCAACCTTAACAAGCGGTCTTCTCAGAGTCAAAAACCCAACCTCGTCAGCGGTTTTTGACACTGACGAAGACCGCTTGTTACGATTAAAAGATCTTAGTCTTGTTTTCCCATTTAAAATTGTGGTTTGATCATTGACTGTTATTTCAATATATATTTTTTTTTGGACGATACTTATATCCATCCGTCTGACAGTCTTTTGGCAGTGAACCATTTGAATTGGCTTAGAACTTCTTCATATTTCCTTTATTATTGTTATAATTTCTTTAATATATATATAATTTGTTTCTATTCTAGTTGGAATGGTCGCACACCTACCATGAAATGAACGCCTTCCCTACTGTCCACCAGCGAGGAGTCATGCTTTATATTTCAGAGAAAAAGAAAGGAGTTAAACTTTTTTCAAATCCTTCAAACAACAAACTGCTACTTATAGAAAAAGAAGAAGTTAAACAGGTTATTTTTTTTTTTAGAAGTAAACTAATATTTGTTATGTTACATTTAAAAAAACAATTAATCAACTTACGATTTTTCAGTTTTTGGTTGATAAACTTATTCTTCTCATGCAACAAACAGTTGGATCATCCAAAACAAGTTTATCTTCTATCAAGTAGGATTTTCTGAAACTCCAATTTTAGGTTCTTCAGTAAAAAAAAAAAAAAGCTTAAGCTAACCTAAAGAAGCAATTCGGAATAAACCAGTTAAATTATTCTTTGTGTTATTTACTATGTTGAATATATTTATTATTTGTTTAATGCATCTAACAAAACTCTATGCGACGTCATATATTTTTGTATTTAATTTTTTAACAAGTGTCGTTATTTTATTTATGTTTAAATATGCTTCCAATGTTGACAACTTAACATGGTACCAGTAAACTACTGATGTGTTTCTAAGTGCTCTTATGTACGTTATAACTATTACATAATTATTTCTATGTGTGTATTTTATCATACCACATCCCTCCGCAGTGCAGACACCATACGACTTTATTTCACTTATTATTAATATATAATTTCCTGAAATTAAATTCCTGGAATAAATGAATTATATATTGCAGGGTAAAAAGCTAATGAAATGATTTAGGTTAGGTTAGGTTGCAGTGGCAGTTCCACAAGGGAACACACTTAGGCCGAATATTGGCCCTTTGTGATACCACACAATGAAGATTGATTCTACAATGGGAGTCCTAAATTTTGCCTAACTCAAGTGTATTTAGAGTAGGGATCTTTAACGAGTACCTGACATCGTACAGTGCTCGGGACCGACAGTTTAACGTCCTTTTCCGAGGGACGACGTGCTCAGATTTATTCACCTCCCGCATAAATAAATCGAGGGTCAGGTGGGGATCGAACCGTGGTCCTATCAGATCAGAGGCGAGCACGTAACCACTGAGCTAGCCTGACCCTCTAATGGTTTCCACATATAAAAATTTAATGGTATAAACAACGCGTTTTGAACACTTAGTGTTCTTCCTCAAGCATTAACTAAAAAATACAATTGAATTATATATTGCCTATAATCTTAACGAGGAATAATTAATTGAAATAAGAAATACGAATACTTATAATTATCATATTAGAAGTGTAAAGCCACCAACTTTATAACCTTATAGTTATATTGCTTAGTTTATGTTCTTATTATTAGTTCTTATGCAAGTTTTTAGGCTTAAATGGCCACATAGTTGACTGAAATATAAGTTGACTTTTTTTTTTTTTTAGTTTTTGTGGGCTAAAGTTCTGTATTCGCCTTCATCTAGAACGAAGAGTTAAATTCTTATAAAAAATTTGTCCTCACTTCTAGTAATTAAATACTAACAGAATAATCATTCCTTGATATTTCACCTCACATTAGCTGGCCAATTGCAAACTTTCATCCTGAATAATTAGAGAGACAGAGAGAGAAAAGCCTCCTCTCTTGAAGTAGTTTCTTTTTCACCTCCACACATCAGATGTTCAACGGTCTTTGGTTGTACTATAAATCATTTAAGGTCTAACGATGCCCAATTTGCTTAGCTTCGTTAATCTAACGATATATCCATGTCGGGGGAGGGGGGGGGGGGGCTTTGACGTCTCTAAGAATAATAAATAAACCACTGGGCGAGTTTTATTAATTCAGAAATAAATGTCAAAATCTAATGGAAAAGTTGCAAGAAAGATAGCGTTATTTGTACAGGGATGAAGTACTGGGGATGGAACATGATCTGATTGTTGATAGAACTCTTTTTAATTTTCTACAAGAAACTTAGGTTTCAAATTAGCCAGAAACTTAGGTTACAGTCACCTCTGAAATCTGGTCTGGTGCATTATATTGCTACATCGCTCACTTTAAAATCCGCCCAAATATTTTATTATTCCTCAAATTACTGTTTTAGCCATGCCCATCATTCGAAAATTTCGACTATCAAAAGTGATTTTGTATTCTAGGACAGGGCTTCTTAAACTGTGGGTCGTGACCCCCAGGGGGGTCGCAAAGATCTGATGCTTTGATACTGATATAATTATATATATGTGAAATGAATGGGTACGTATTCTTTAATCCTTATTTTATTTACATTGTAAAATAGTGCGATATTACATCTACATCTACGGTTAATATATATTTCATTATATGGAGGAGGGGGTCGTTTAAAATTTCCTAAGCTTGAAGGGGGTCGCAATATAAAAAAGTTTAAGAAGCTCTGTTCTAGGGCTTACTTATAACTTGTTCATTCCATAAGTACATCGCATATCTCTGTCCTAAAATATTGAGATTTTATAAATTAATATGACACTAACACACGTGAGGATAAAAATTTCTCGATATTTTTATTATATTTGGTATTTAGATGAGCAATATCACAATAAAAATGACAAAAGTGCTATCAGTAGTAACAGGAGATGTTTTAAGTAAATAACCATCCTTCATAAGGGGACGACATATATCAGAATAAAATCATTTTTATAAATTTCCTGATGAAAAAAAGAAAACCCTTTAAAGATTAAAAGAATTACTCAGGACTTTTTAGAAAGAATTGTTGATACCACATTCTTGCTATCCATTGAATCAGCAGGAATATTTCTCTCAATCCAGATTTCTTAATTTAGAAGCTTAAAAATTATTTAGAGCAAGTATAGACTTTACTGGGGGCGTATAAGAGATTACAAATTATCACCTCGATAGATAATTCTCAATTTCAAGAAAAAGACTCCAGTCTGGTACACTGAAGCCTCTATCCAAGAAGTTTATAATATCATGCTTTAAAATCCAGTGAACCAGAATTAATATATAGAGGTTTTAAATGACTTAACTTTAGAATGGACTACAACAATCTCACGTGAGAATTTGTATAAGTGTAGAATCTCGCACAATTGATATTATGAACACTTAATGATGTTATTAGGAGGTGTCCTATTTACTGCTCCCATTGTGGTAGTTCGTTTTGAATGACTTACTACAATTTTCTGAGTAATCATGAATACCATAAGCAATATTGTGCAGATAACATTGTGATAATTAGAACAGCAATGCTTGAAGGTACTGCCTTGGAGTTAATGCACTTATATAAGTGGAGTATAGCACGAAAACACCCAAGGGGAACATGTACTACTACCACCACGCATTCTTTCATAACAACGGATACTCCATTTGAATTCAAAGGTCTACAATTTCCTGAACGACTAGCCTTTGCAACGACAATTAACATAGAACAGGGACAATCATTGCAAGTATGTGGATTAAATTTCATAAATCCATGCTTCTCACATGGACAGCTGTACGTTGGGTGTTCACGAGTTGGAAAACAATCAAATTTATTTGTTCTTGCACTAAACAGGAAAACAAAAAATGTTGTATATTTACAACCGCTACAAAAAAAAATACATTGACAGAATAGTTTTTATATCGAGAAGTAATAAACAGGAAAGACAAAGTTCACCATCAATATTCCAATAGTTTAATATATCATGGGATCAATTATTTCATTTTTTTTTTATCTTTTGCAGATATTTGAAGTAAAATATTACCTAAGTAAAATATACTTAGTAATTTGTACTAAGTATAAATGTATATGACATGTATGTTAAAAAGCTAAGTAACACTACATTCACGAACAGTTGGCGGTACGAAGTTCGCAGAGTCGCCTGATGAAGACATCTAAAGCAATTGTAATGGCTCTGATAAGAGCCATGGCATCTTTCTCTTGACTGTGGTACAGGTTTAAATATAGAAATGTAGTTCATTTAGCATCACTCAGGGTACACCTTTGTGCCCCGCCACCTGATATAACTATATACCTAATATACAAAACTCCACAAACCTGCTATCTCCTCCATTTACATTTGTGACAGTACAATTGAAACATTAATGCATATTTAATAAGTGAAAATATTAAAACACGTTTTATACCTTCAATGTATATAAACAACGAAATAGTACACATGAAATAATCATGTACATAAATAATAGATGACATTGTTCAAACACGTTTAACGACATATTTCAAAACGTTTATCACCTCCACCATTTTTTGATATTTGTAGCAATACAACTGAAATACTGATGTATGTATATCAATTTAATAAGTGAAATCCTTAAACACGTTTAAGTGTTTACGGCAATTGAGACGGTACACTTGAAATAAATCAATATATATATATATATATATTATATATATATATATATATATATATCTATACATATAAATGCAGAAAAATCACAAAAAAACCACGTGATTGAATCAATGAAGTTTAAACCACAAGGAATAAGGAAAACAATAGAAATATATGCTCTGGGTCTTTCACTTTATGTTATCAGAGAACAAATAAGAAAGTAACATTAAAGTTAACCGGAAGGAAGGTAACGAAACAGGTGGGAAACTCAAGTGAGAATATAGCTTGAAAAAAAAAATACCAATAAAATTAAACAATGCAAAGTAAACAGTAAGAAAATAGAAAATTAATTAAAAAATATATGATTTCAAAAAACATTTGTTTTTATTTTTTAATAAATAAACGAAACAAGGAGACAGAAAAGAAATTAAACAAAACATTTTAGCTATATGATTAGAATCAACAATCCGGTCAGAGCTCATGTCCAAAGACATATACAAGATCACCCACAGGTTCCATTTCCCCAGCAATGGCTTGAATTAAAAATTTATCTAGCCTAAATAGTCCATGACTTATATTCATGAGTCTTTCAAAATGAAATTGAATTAGGGCACTTTCCACTAAGTTTCTTTCAACACCAGACGAGAGAAATATAATTTCCTAATAATCTTCCCATTTTATGGAGTGATTGTTTAACTTAATATGTTGACACAAAGCTCTTCTTGTCTCTTAATAGAATATATATGTTGCTTCACTCTAGTAAGTAAACTTTTGCCCTTTTGTTCAACATATGAAGAATCACAACTCTCAAAAGGAATTCTATAAACACAACCTACCCTTTCTTTCCCCTCACAATTATTGACAAGTCTGTTTAATAATTTACCACCACTACTGAAAACAACTGATATAGATTAACTGAGTAGCTGAAATTGAGAAGGGCACTTCACAAATAGAAATCTATTGGTTGTGCCTTTTAGTCAACCTCTAAAAGACATTCCAGTATTTTGGAAAAAATTAGATATCTCGCATGAATAATAATAAATATAATAATAATAATTCTAATTTTATATTTAAGAAATATACACTATATTTGTAACAAAAAATATAATTACTATACAAGTAAATTGTTTACTGCAAAGCCCTAACAAACAAACTATTGACTTTACTTGTGCATACTTTTGCATTTATTTGCCCAATTTTTTTTTTAAAATACCAGACTTCCCGTAATTTTACACTCTCAAATTATAGGTTTTAATCTATTAATAATAAACTAAAAAAATCATTAACAATTTATTTATCAAAACTATATTTACTGAATTGATATTTTATATATCCATCAGTATTAATAATTAGTATTTAATTTATAAAACTCTCTCATAAACTTAGTCCATATAAATTTGTTACTAATTAACAATCTACAATGATTTATAGTGACTATGTGTATAATATTATAACCATATGTAATGTTACTAATAAAGGAAAAAAAGTGTGGTAATATATTATTTTTAGTAATATTTATATATTACTTGGAATGTACTTTTTGAACAAGATGATCTTAGTAAAAAGAAGATGGAGGAATGACATTGTGACAAATGGCGACTGGGAAAGATGGGCCAAGCAAGGGTCAGAACCCTGGTGCTGAGTTCTCTCCACTCATATTCTACTAAAAGTCTACAAATCTACTTAATTGTGATCTCCAATGTCTCACAGAAGTTGAAATGCTTGATATTTCACTTATGAATTAACTTTTAATTTTAAAGTTAATTAATTAAAGTTAACTCTTATTAAAATTAAAGAATAACAGTGTCATAAACCTCATACTATCTTTAAACTGTCTTGTTTATTTAAATTTTATATAAGTATTGTGGAGAAATTATTTTTTATAGAAAAGCTTTATAAATTCTAACTTTTATACTGAAAATCTACATGATCTATCACTTTGTTTGATAATGGTGAATCATAAGATGTAAAATAACTTCTCTTTAACTTTTAATACAGGCATTGTATATAAAATATTGCATACAATCAATCTTAAAGAATATATAAAAAGTAGTGATAAGAAATAATATCAAAAGACATTATGAACAATAGATATTACCTTGTCATGATGAGACGTGAATTTTCCTGTTGCTCTGGCAAAGTGCGGGTACGAACTGACTGGTTCCGACCTGCATAGGGTTTAAAGTTCACTTACTCTTTACTGGCAAATCGGCTCCCTTAACAACAACCATGTCCTACTTTTTTATGGAAATAAACAAATTTCTCATAGTATTTCAAGTGTTAATGGTATAAAAAATCTATTTTTTTTTCTATTGTATTTTTCCTTATGTCAATTAGAAGGAGACTTCTCAGTTTAAATTAATTGCTAGCGGCGTAGATTTAAAATAAATTTAATTTCTTTACAACAATAAGAGATTGCAAACAACATTTATAATATAATTTTAAAATATATTTTTTTAATATTCTAGAAATGATTGTTAATCGTTAAAGAATAAAATATGTTAACCACTCTACTATAAGTAAATAACAGTAGTCAGGATAAATTCGATTTGAATATTTTGCGTATTTAAATGTTTCTTGTCCTCTGAATGTATTTGATAGCTGAATGTATGTGAGGGGAATGAATTCAAAAAGTTTGTAAACACGCCAACGGTAACAGTGTTAGGCAGAAAATCGTGAAATTTAAAGAATTTGAGATATTAATATTATTAACGTTCCCTCAAGTTCGATAACTTAACAAAGTAAATAAATATAATTGTAACAACTTGCAAATTTTTCAGAATTAATCAGTTTCTATAGTTAAAAGTAAATGAAAAAGCTTTTTCAAATCTTTTCAAATTCTATAACCTATATAAAAGAATATTAATGCATTAAAAGTATTTAAATATTGCCAATCTAATTTACCACCTTTTTATGATGAAGTAATGACATTTTTTGTAAAAATATTAAAAAAGGTTTAAGAATAAGTTTAACCTGCTTTAACGCGCCTTGTTAGGGAAGGTTTCAAATTGATTTGGATATTACAAAATTTGAAAGATGTCAGATGAAAGTGAATCAGTTTTAGAATCTCTTTTTCCAGAAGCAATATCAGAAGTTCATTCATCAATTCAACCAACAGACAACAAACCGAAAAAGATTCCAGCGAAAACTAAATTGAAGACAGAAATAAAACTAATTAATCTACCTCTTGGAAGAATAAAAAAGATAATAAAACTTGATCCTGACGTTAATATGGCAAGTTCAGAAGCAGTGTTTTTAATTACGAAGTGCACGGTAACTTGAACTATTTATTTTACATTTAATAAGAAAAATAAGGTCAATAGATAACGTATTAGACTGTATATAGTTTAACCAGATGATGGATATTGCAATTTTCAGGAATTCTTTGTAGAAACACTTGCAAAGGAAGCTTATAGTTTTACATCGAAAGCAAAGAAGAAAACAGTACAGAAAAGAGATATTGATGCAGCTATAAATGGCTCAGAAAGCTTAATTTTTCTAGAGGGGACCATGGATTAGACAATGTGAGATTTTTGCATTATAATTGTAACCGAGGTATGTATTATTTTGTCTGTTTGAGAATTCTTCGAACTTTTAAAAAATGAATCTAAGTAAACCGATCAAAAACTTTACTAAATGTGGAAGTTATTTATTACTCTTATAGTAGTTAAATGTATTAATCAATTTATATAAAATGATTGATGAAGTGTTAATAGAAGTGGGAATTAAAAGTATAGAGATACATATTTCTATTTCCTTTTAGATATACATCTGGGGAGGAGTGTGACAAATCAGCCTAGGCTGATATGACTTACCGACTGTTTCAATGAAAAATAGAAAGCTGCTGAAGTTTAGTAACTAAAAAGTGTTGAAGAAAGCTGAATAACGTATAAATTTCTAAGATTTTTTTTAGTTAAAATATTCAGACATGTTTGAAAGAAAATGTTGGCTCGTGGGTGGAGAAGTTCATTCTCTTTTTATTACTGATTTAATATATATCCTTATTGTATTAACGTTCTTTCCATTAAGTATATTTTGATTCCATTTATCTGGAATATTTTGTGAAAAGGACATAAAAAACCATTGCAAAGGAATGAATGTTACTTTACGATATTTTTATTCAAGTCATTACTTATTCGACTTTAGAAGGTTTTATTATTTCTATCTTTCTATTTCACAAAGCGCAAATTGAGTAGTAGTTACCTATACAATATCTGTTCTTTCACTTATGTCTAGCTTTGTTAACCATTAATTTGTTTGCCTATTTCACTTTAAGAGATTCCACTAGTAAAATTTCATATTTCAGATGTATATTTGATTGTTTTAAAATCAATCAGTTACTGATTCAGAGACAAGGTTTTGTACTTTCTACCAATCTTAAATTATTAGATTGTACAAATTCTAAATATTTAAAATATGGATGAAAAGTATAAATTTTTTTAAGTACAATATTATTTTTATAATACCAAGTGATACCTAAGATATTGTATTTCATTTATTAAATGTTTGTACTTATTTATTTTTGTAATAATTGTAATTTTGTTAAAACTTCTAAGGAGACAATAAATTATTTGAAAATCAGTTGTTTTTGTATTGTATTAAATGTTAACCAATTCATTGAAATGAATGTTAATCCAATGCATATACTGTCATATTGAAATTTATTTTCAAATTAATTTAGTAAAGACATTTGTACAACTCTATATATGATTAAACCAAAATATGAAATGGGAAAACAAGACTAAGATCTTTCAACCGTAACAAGCGGTCTTCGTCAGAGTCAAAAACCCAACTGAAACACTAGATGCAGAAAACATCTGGTGAGGGGTTGAGAAGAGTGGTATTTTAAAAGGGTGAAAGCGCAGGAAAGGACTAATGTCCAGAAAGGGATGTTTGGGGGAACAAAGGAGTACAGTAAGAAAGAGTAAAAAACTATCCGCTAGCTGTCAACCCTCTTAGAAGAGGGTTGATCAATGATAATTGATTGTTATTTCACGTGTTTATGTGAAATCTTTTTAAACTATATATATATATATATATATATATATATATATATATGCCATCAGAGGTTGAAAACCTTTTAATTTAAAACTATAATTTTTTTTATATTACTTATCGTTATATTTCTAATTAATCGTTTAACAAATTTATAAATTCAGTTTTCTGCTAGAAAGCTACACATGTGACGCTAATTCAACAAGGGAATATTACGTCTCCATAATGATTATGGAGTCTTAAATACACTCAAATGTATTTAGAGTACGAATCTTTAACGGAGTACCGGACATGACACAGGCTTGGGACCGACGATTAACGTCCTCTCAGAGGGTTGAGGGCTCAATTTGTTTTACTACCCTTATGACAAAATACCAGAGTAAGAATCGAAACTGATTCTACTAGGCCAGTGACAAGCACACAAGCCACTGGGATATCCTGACCCCCTACTTCCCATGCGGTATTAATCTGTAGTCACTGTTCATGTAATATTAATTGTTTAAGAACCTTTTTTTTTTTTTTCCCACTTCAACTACAAAAATAATTGTTATAAGAAGTGATTCTAAATTATTATTTTACAATTAACGGGGATGTATATAGGGAATGAGTGGTCACCCGTTGGTGCCACTCCATAACATGGTTACCCTCACAGATGGTTTAACTTAGAAGTTTAAGAACCTAGAAAATTGTTTCAAAGAACCACTTAAGTTAATTATTATATAATAAATTAAATGAGCCAATTAAAATCTAATTTGCAACTTAAGGAACTATTTCCTGGGGCATGGGCGGATACCAGACGGACTGTTATTGTTTTGTAACAATAACTGTGAATAACCACATATATTTTATAAATATGTTACATGACAAATGAAAATTCAAAATTTTTAAATTTAAGAACACTTTCTTCATTTTACACTAAATTATATTGTATATCATAACTAAGGTCTTGAAAAATAGTTAGAAATAATACCTCTATGAGAAGAGTTATTTCAAATGGCTCTGAAATTGTTACAGTGCTTAACTTGATTAGTAATTAAGTAATTAGTCGTAGGCAACCCTTTGGGTTACAATGAGCCCTTTGTGATATCACACAATGAAAATGATCACAGTTGATCAATGACCACATTGATCAATTGTTGATCAATGAAAATGAAATTTAGCCTAATCAAGTGTATTTAGAGTAGGGATATTTAATGAGTACCTGAAATCGTACAGGCTCGGGACCGACGGCTTAACGTCTCCGAGGGACGACGTGCTCAAATTTATTCATCTGCCATGTGAATAAATGGAGGGCCAGGTGGGTTTTGAACTCAGGACCTACCAGTTCAGAGGTGAGAACGTTAACCACAGAGCTAACCTGACCCCTTAAGAAATGAAAAATAAAAAGACTTTCTCTCAAAATACTTTAGAAAATTTTCCGGAAGATCTTTTCCTCTGTACTTAGTTTTAAAAATTTAAACTATTTGTTAGAAGTTTAAGATAACAACAAACGATAATTTCTTTTTCAAGTTTTTAATGAGCTATTATTTCAAGTTTGAAAAAATACTTTTAAACTTTGAAAAGTTCTATTTTAAATAAATGAATCCTATTGTCTACCAAACAAAATACTTAAATGCAGTCAGTTATGGTCTGACAGGTAGCTGCTTCCCCTTAGAACTAAACATTTCAGGCTCGAATCTTGGTCATGATGCCAGACTTTTCCTATAAAAGTGGTAAATCTTATAAACAGATTCCCTCGGAGTGAGAATGTCGTTTCCCAATCCAGTACGATGTATGGTAATAGTTAAAGAACCCTTTTCTAATAAGTACACTAAACAAATTTAGAACCTTATTAATTAAAGGTTAAAGAACATTTACTAAGGTAAAATTAGAATTGTTTATGTGGAATAAACTCAGTAATGACATCTCTCGCCCTTAACTGAAGAATACATAAATACACCACATGTTCTGATTCCTAGAATATTACTAATGGTAGTCTGCTTATATTATATAATGCTTAAGGATTTGAGTAATAAGAAAGTTGTTTTGTTATTCTACATTTCTACATTTTATACTCTATATTAACATTCAAGCAACACCTCCATAATAAATTCAAGCTTGGGATTTACTTGATTTGTAATTTGTATTATCTTTTCAAATCAAGGAATTCTCCCGATTCGGTCAAGGACCTTGTCTATAAGAGGGTCGTTCGTTCAGCAATGACTTACGGATGCTCCGTCTGGTTTAGAGCTGTACCAACGAACAAGGCTTGTATCCAGATTGTTCAAAATAAGTGTGCCCGCCTTATAGTCAGGGCTCCTTGGTACGCCCGAAATGTGGGATATTCACCATGATTTGTAAATGGAATCTATAGATAGTTATATGACCCGACTTACTACCAATGAAGACAACAAACTACCTACTTATCCGAACCTCCTTGTACAAACCCTCAATCCTGCCACCAACCTTCCTCAACCTCACTGAACAATTACTTCATCCACGACTATCTGACTATTTTTCCAACTCATGACTAAAAACATTGAAAACCATGACTAACAAGACCACATGACTGCGAATACATCACTACTGTACAGAATTTAATATCTAACATGAATTACTGACATTCCAAGTTATAGTAACACAATAAGCAAGCAGTAGAAGGCCTCTGATCTGGAACTGCTAGTTACGAAGTGCACTATAGTGCGCGGATATATTCCTTGGTTGTTGGTCGAAATCCAACAACTGAGGTGCAAGTGGCAGATGTAAAATCCCACATCAGGGCTTGGAATAATAATAAAAAAACAAAACAATATTAAATAAATACAAATACTGAATTCTAATAAAATAAAAGAAATTAATTAACAATTTATTTGTAACAAAAACTGATATTTAACAAGTACATATAAAAACTAATACATTGATAACATGCGTTGTCACAAATATAAATTTTATAAACATCTATAAATTTTAAAATTCACCTTATTCCAAAATAACAAATTTATATTGTTGTAAATAAAATAAACATGACTTGAGACTTATAAATAACAGAACTAAGAAAAACAATTAAACTGACTTAAATATATATTACATTATTAAAGTTCGGTTTTCTTACATGCTGATCACATTTAACGGTAACTTTAATAATTTAAGGGCACTGGATTAACACTTTTTAATATTCATAAAAAAGCCACTAAATTTAAGTAATAAAACATACATCATTTCAAAACACCAATATAATTACTGAATCTTTCTTGTGGAAGAAATGCGTAAATAACACGTATTGTTAAAAATTCCTTCTTGGAGTAAATACACTACAAAAATGGAGAAGACATGACATGGAGTAAATGTGCGAGTTACATGTACAGTTCAAAATTCATCCTGGAGTACATAATCTAGAAAAATTCAGAAGGCATGAATATTTCTATCACAGTAAATGTGCGAGTGATGTACATAATAGTTGAAATTCGTCATGGAGTACCATAAAGTTTGGAGTATGAATGATAAACGAGTTTAGGGAATAACATACAACATTAAAAAGGCATTAATATATCTTGTATATTGGGGAATATAATGATAAACAAGTTTAGGGAATTCAGCATTCAATATTAAAGGCATTAGTATATCTAGTGTGTTGGGAGTATGAATGATAAACAAGTTTAGGGAATAACATTCAACATTGAAAAGGCATTAATATATTTTTTATATTGGGGAATATAATGATAAAAAACAAGTTTAGGGAATTCAAAATTCAATATTAAAGGCATTAGTATATCTAGTGTGTTGGGAGTATGAATGATAAACAAGTTTAGGGAATAACATTCAATATTGTAAAAACATGAATATATCTTGTATGTTGGGAATGCGAGTGACGAATACAAGCAGTAAGTAATAAAAGAGATAACAGAACGTAACAGAATCGAGATAGTAAGTTCCAAAGATGCCTATTTCACACACTGTTTAAAATCCCTTCTAAATAACAAAAGTTTGTAAATATAACTCTATTTCATTACAATAATTCGTATGAAAGAACAAAATAAAATTGAAATGTTTTTATTTACAAGTTGAGTGTTAAATGGTATTTAAAATAGATTTTTGTTTGAGCTAGATAAAATTTAATTTCCCCATTTAAATAACAGCAATTTTTGTGAATATTGGCACAGATTCAGCATATTTGCAAAGATGTACATGTAATAAATAACATACTAGTCTAATAGTAAACATGAAACTCAGAAAAACAAAAAACATGATAAAACACTCGCGATTATCAGTTATTTCCTTGACCAACCGGTATAAGGAGAAATGAAGAATACTCACGAATGAAGAAAAGACTGCGTGTATCATTCGGTGAAACTCTGCTTCTCTACTTTAAATAATCTTCATGTTTATTAAAAATGGCTGAATATTGCCGAGATTCGAGAGTGTTTGTTATTATTTCGTATTTATGAGTTTCATGCTTTAAAGTTTAATAATTACATACGAACAAAGGAAGAATATATTCATAAATGACTTACTACGATCTATTGGAAGATTATACCTAAACAAAACCAGAAATATTTATTTAAATCAAACAAGAAAAATGACAACAAACGTCCTAGTTTTTAACTTTAAATAATTTATTTCTATAGTTCTTGAAAAGTAAATTTCTATCAATAAATCTAAATATTTCCCTAAAATACAATACCTTCAAGAGAATTGAATGATAACCCAGTTACCATTTTTATTTAAAAATTAGATTGAGAAATATGCTCAATATTTTATTTTGAGCAATTCATTTTAAATGCTGATTTTTCAGTCTTTGTATCCTGAATCAATTCGGCTTTTGTTCTATATAAAATAACTTTGAGATAATATTCCTTATTTATTATTACTAATTATAAGTATAAACTATGTTTTTATAAATTATATTTCTTTAATTTTATTATCAGTATTATTCATCATCAAAGAACTTAAGACATTTGAAAAGTGAAATTGGATAAGACAGGATTATTGATGTATAATTTCTTATTAACTACTATTTCAATGTTATTGTAAACTATTTATTGAGAACCAACATATTAATCTTAACAAATCATTTTTTCTAAAAGAATTACGACCAAATCATTTAACCTGTTTTTGTCAAAAACCAGCTCAGAGTATAAAATGAAATAAACGATTTCAACTATAAATATTACAAATTTAAACATATTTTGAAAATATTGCAATCAAATATAATCAATAAATAAAATACAATATTAAATGCTGAAAAGGTCAAATTAATTTGGATTGACTACAACATGTTTTATTATTTATCTATGAGATGAAATAACAAACTAACTTTTTATGAACTTTGATTTTAGATGTTGATTTCTTTAAGTCTTATTGTAAGTTCAACATAGGTTTTTGTATAAGAAAAACGAAATTAAAACTATTCCTGATATTTATACACATAAAATATGTTTCATAATTTGAAAAAGACATCGTTTAAACGAACATTGAAAAATTCAGAAATAGTATAAGATTTTTTGAACATGTAAGTTAGACGAAGTCCAATTACTTAGTCAAAAGATTTTAGGTGTATTTCAGAATTAATCAGCGGTTTAGAAATTGATAATATAATGCATATTTAAATTGTACATAATGTAAATTAATAAGAAACATACAAATTTAAACTTCATACAAATTACCAAATGAAGTATCAAAAAGAGATGGAGCGAAAAATTTGAAAGTAATTTAAACAATATTAAGACAATCACTATTATTGTTATTACAATTAATTCATAAAAAAATATACACAGTTATTAAATTTTTGTCAAGAACCTTTTTGTTACTTATTTATTAACACAGAAGAATCATAACGTATCATGTAACTGGTTTTTGAACCACAATATTCCAAATTTAATTAATACACTGTTTATGAGAATTGGTAATAATTTTACTTTTAATTCGTTCAGAATAAAATCATACATAAGAAATCAAAATAAGTAGCAATAGTTCGATTATACAGTAAGGATGAAATTACAAAGGGAAATGATAAAAAAAAACTCTTAAAACAACTAAAAAATAAAATTTTTGAAATTTTGTTTAAAATTTCTATTCCAAAACATTTTCAATACATCAGTTATCTGATTTATAGATTAATTTACATCATAAAACTTCTTCAAAGTATAACCATAACTTTGATATACTAGCACTATATATTAAATGAAGTTGATATCGTAAAGTTAAAGAGGAAGTCTTCAGACCCTCAAACAATTTAATTACCGATACATTTCAGCCACACATAAGAACATTTATAGACTAATTTACACAACATTTAAACACCGAAAGGAACCTTCATGTTTTATACAAATTGTGAACGGGTATACTCAATAGACGGGACACATGTATGGATGAAATATTTATCTATCAACTTAGAATCTAAAATTTTTGAGAAACTAAAATGTCTCAGCCTAACTTTGCAATTTATTTTCTTTTTCATTGATATATTTACACTTATGATTTATTTATTTCGATAAAAAAAATACCATACATTTAACGTTTACATCAAAATTAGTAATCAAAATCAATTTCTCTGGGTTTTTTGGACTGCTCAATTTCTTATTTAAATAAAACATATTTTTTACTTCTTTATTCTTGTATGAACAATATTTTCGAGATTTCGATCGATCAAGAAATTGGTCCCTGAAGAATACCAGTTTTTTTTACGGAAGTAAAACGATATGATTTTATCTAAATAAAAAACGATTGATCGTAACAAATTTAAATTGTTTTTTACGTTCAAAAAACATAAGGATTTCATTTTAGATGTAATCTATTTAATGAAATATAATCTACAAAGTCGGTGTTACTTTAAAAATTAACCACTCTGGCTAATGACAAAGAAATTACTCCTGAAGATGGATGAAATCGAACATACAAAATAGCTAGCAACTTTTAATGGTTAGTACTTTTATAAAGACGTAATAACTGAATCAGCGAATTAGGTGGTCTTACTAACCACTAAGGAATTACTCCTAAAGATGGATGAAATCGAAAGCCTTTCGGGAACTTACAAAACATCAACTTTTAAGAAGACGTCATAATTTAATCAATAAATTAATTTATCTAGCAAACAACGAATGAATTGCTCCTGAAGATGAGAAATATCCAAGACCGAAGATGTATGAAATCGGAACCAATCAGGCACACATTGAAGACTAATTTTTAATGGTTAGTACTTTTAGAAAGACGTAATAACAGAATCAGCAAATTAGGTGGTCTTACTAACCACTAAGGAATTACTCCTGAAGATGGATGAAATCGAAAGCCGATCGGGAACATATAAAAGAGCAACTTTTAAGAAAACGTCATAATTTAATCAATAAATTAATTTATCTAGCAAACAACGAATGAATTACTCCTGAAGATGGGAAACATCCAAGACCGGTCAGGCACAATCAATCTACTTAATCAGGCAAAGATTATTTCTGTAAATTTACATTTACAAATACTAATTTGTGGTTTATCAATCCTTCCTGATTTAGCATCACAGAATGACTATGAATTTAACGAACCGAAAATTTCTTATGTAAAATGATGTTGGTGACATATTATACGAAATGGTAAAAATGAAAAATAAAAACGAATTTTTAAAATAAAAAGACGCTTATGAAACATTGCTTTAAAATTACATTCAAAAAATTGACAACTTAAGAACAGCTATTATTTAAGCATACAAAAACTATGAAAAATAATTAAAATATAAAACAGAAACATTTAAGCTATTTCATAGCACTTACAGAATAAAAAATAAGTTTTAATAAACTATTTTACAAGCAAGTATTCAAAAACAATATAACTACATGTTTTTGTAGTTTTAGCATAAAATATGGTTGGTCTAAACAAACACGTACGATTAACAGATATTTAAAAAAAGAAGCATTATACCACACTCTCATTTATCTGCCTGCCTGTCTCTCTCTCTTTCAATATATATATTACTGTATATTGGCAGCAGATTCTCTTGTAGGCATATTTTATTAAAGTGAACAGCAGCTTCCGCATTCACGACTTTTTTACTCGTGTTTTTAGTTTCTAATCTCACCCTTTCAAAGAAAACTAGAAAACACGAGTAAAATAGTCGTGAATGGGGAAGCTGCTGTCCACTTTAATAATATATATATATATAATATACGTTCAAACCACAGTAATAAATCAACACACACACACATATATATATATATATATATAATATAAAAAGATTTCACATAAACACGTGAAATAACAATCAATGATCAAACCACAATAAGAAATGGGAAAACAAGACTAAGATCTTTCAACCGTAACAAGCGGTCTTCATCAGAGTCAGTTGGATTTTTGACTCTGACGAAGACCGCTTGTTACGGTTGAAAGATCATAGTGTCTTGTATTCCCATTTCATATTGTGGTTTGATCATTGATACATACAGTATATATATACATATAACATATCTTTAGAAATCGTAATTCGTTATTTCGACAAATCGTAGTCATAAGAAGAGGAGTATTTCATTTGAGGAGTGAACCACACTTATGTGGTTATATATATATCAAAAACTATGTTATATCTCGACCACATATATTTTACAGTATTTTTTTTCGATAGTTTTTGTTTACTAAACTTCGAGAAAAAGAAAGACAAATAAAACAATAATAATTTAGGATATATAAAGTGCATCACAGAAAGAAAAAAAGAAGTCACAATACTTACAGTAAGTATAGTATTTACAATTGCCAGTTGGCTGTGAAGTGTAAATGATTGCCTCGACTAAAGTTACATTTCTTTCTCGATTTTTCTGTTCTGCTTGTTTTTTCCGATGATGGAAGATATATATATATAATATATACACATACAGATAAATAGATAAAGAGAGAGATTTTGATGGAGCGTTGGTATTTATCTTTTCCTTTAACTAATTATTGATATTTTTTCGTTTAAACCACCGTGCTATTTTCAGATATAAAGCAAAAAAGGGAGAGAGGAACGGTTCAAAGGTGCAACAGCTCTTATATAAATTTCAATCCATTGGCAGATATTGCTACCGATTTTGGTTTCATTTATATAAAATGTAAATAAGGAAAGCACTTAGAAAGGAAATAGATGAATCTACCAAACGGTGAAAAAAGGAAAGGCATGTTTGAACATTTTCAAATAAAGAAGCGGAAATGACAGAGCGATGGAAAATAACTCTAGTGATGGAAAACATAATTGTAATCATATTAAATAAATAATAAACTCATAAATTCTCAATAAATTTTATGGTTAAATAAAATTAATTCAAATGTCATGAAATAAGTTAATATAGTATTTACTCAAGGCGAGAAAAATAATAAATGTGGCTTTATAACATAATAAATGCTTTATAAAAAGTTTTCTTATATCCATAACAAACCTTGATGAAACAGGTATCAAACCTTTGATCAAACAGGTGTCAAATCAAACTAAGTGTTTGAAGTGCGCTAATATTATAAAACTATAATAATATTATAAAACATTTGTATGGGGATATATTTATTATTGCTATAGCTTCTCGAACACTGATATTACAAATTCACAGAAGGGGTTCTTGAGGATTTTGGTAATAAACTTACAACTCCTGATTATAAGCCGACGTTTCGCCAAAAGTTGTTTGGTATTTTCAAGGCTTGTTTTAGAGGAAGCACTATTTACCGGTCCATGATTTTACCTATGTTTCTGATGCAGCTAGATAAAAGCATGGACCGGTAAATAGTGTTTCCTCTGAAACAAGCCTTGAAAATGCCAAACAACTTTTGGCGAAACGTCAGCTTATAATCAGGAGTTGTATGTTTATGACCAAAATCATCAAGAACCCCTTCTGTGAATTTGATATATTTATTGCATTTTGCAAAAAAAAAAATAATTAACATTCGAAGCATGGAACATTTACCGTGTAATTCCCATCCTCAATCGAACAGTTTTGGAAGTTGTCCACCTTCCAGAGTGAAACTGAATGCTCGAGCGGTTATAAATCGTATCTGTGTCCTATATAAATATAGAATAACTCTCAGTTTCACTCTAGAAGATGGACAAGATCAAAAAACGGTCGAGTGAAGACGGGGATTTACGATGTAAGATGTTTCATTACTTTTAATTGTTACTAACAAATTCTGCGGTACATAAAATAATGATATTATGTTTAAAAATAATTAAGCTTTGTCAACAAAATAAAATAAAAAAAAAAATGTCACTTCTTCGATACAGACCAAAATACTCACAGTCGAAACCTCTCACGACTTGAGTTACGCTTTCCTCCATTTCTGAGTCTAGCACATGTGCAAAATAAAAACAATAACAAATATTTAAAAAAAATAACATTAATCATCTCCAAATTGGTGAAGTTCAACGACTATTTACATATATCAAAACATATAAAAATATTGTTCTTTTAAAATATAATACTTCCATTCAATAAATATAACCTACAAAGAATCTACAAAAAAAAAACAAAAATTATTTTTAAGTATGAAATGCACTTATCGGATGGATTTAATATTTTAATATATTTATTAATATTCCAATCATAACAGCATTAAAAAAATTGTTTATGCTAGTTTTAATTTCAAATAGAAAAAATAATTTAAAGGAACTTTGGAGATAATTTATGCGGATTTAAATGTTTCTGAAATTGACATTTGACAAGTTTAAATGAACAAACATCTTACCCTGAGATATAATTATAATTACTTTATTACATTTTTTTATTTTAATTTACTATTTAAAAATAATGATACACTGGGAGACACTTAAACAAATTTCAATATAGACAGAGGAAGAAAATACTGCATGACATGGTACTGAAAGTAAAATATAGGGAGGTAGGGGGTGTAACAGTGTCACGTCCACAGAGATGTGGGCATCATCCCCTCAACACTACCTGTGTTTGGTGTCAAGTTTTCATTACATAAGAACTGAAGTGGCAACATGACTAAGTGACCCTGAAAAAAAAGGGAAAAAACATATTACACGACTTTACTGTTTTACATCATACTCCATTATCCATTATAACAGTAACATTATCTTTACCATGTTATATTTAGAAAGCCTGTTATTGGAATTTGAATGAAAAATTTAATTAAATATTAAAACATTAGAATTGAGCACTGCTTGCAATCATTTATTGATATACATACATATACAATTATCAAACCACGATATGAAAAGGGGAAAAAAAAAGACTAAGATCTTTCAACCACAACAAGCGGTCTTCGTGAGAATCAAAAATCCAACTGAAACACAAGATGCAGAAACATTATAGTGAAGGGTTCGAAGGAGTGGGAGGGAAGAGTAGTATTTTAAAAGGGTGTAAAGTGCAAGAAAGGACAACTTGATCTTAGTCTTTTTCCCCTTTTCATATTGTGGTTTGATCATTGATTGTTATTTCACGTGTTTATGTGAAATCTTGTTGGATACATATATGGTACATGTATATTAAGTATAAAACCACTGAAGGAAAAAAGAAAAACAATAGAAATAAATGCTCTGAGGCCTTTCGCTTTATGTCATCAGAGAGCAAACAAAGGATAAACAATGGAAGTAATATAAAAGTTATTGAGAAGGAAGGTAACGAAAATTAAACTTATAATACAATTTGATAAGAATTTGGTATTTTTTTTATCAAACTATATTGTACTTGAATTATCCAGCTTTCAGTACCTTCCTTCTGCATAACTTTTATGTCATCTTCTTTGTTTTTATTTTGTTATTGTAAGATTCGTGAAAAGTTTGGTTCTTGTAACAAGTTATTGACCATAAATTAGGAACTTTGAAAGGAAGATACTGTGACTATCTTGAAGTAATCAGGAAAATATAGACTTTAGGGGAAAATATGTAAAGAGGAATTAACTAAGATACGCCCCACTAGGTGGAAATAATATGGAAACGATGGAAATGACAACTGAATGTGAGGAAAGGACACATGCACAGCATAACATCTCAAAAGTCAATTAGTTAACGAAAAAGTAGATTGAAAAAAAAAGAAGAAAGATGAGCTTAAAGAATAGGAGCATCACATTGGTGGAAACGAAGAAAAGGAACAAATCAAAGATATTGGAGATCGAGTCAGACTCTAGAGGGAGATGTCAATAAATATTCAACAATTGCTTCAAATTACCTTAACTTCTTTTAAATAGAATTCAGCTTCATCTGGATTTAATACAGACAGTGGTGGATCTTGGACGTATTTCTTTAAAGCCTGGAAAGTACACACGTGGTCGCATGGAATGCAGTTAAATACCTGCAAACAAATACGATTAAATAAAATAATACCATTAGCACCTAAGAGGTTGATGCTTAAATTGTTAGAAAAATAAACTACATTACCTCAGTAGGATTCATTCTTGGCTGACCGTTTTTAAAACTTCTAGGTATATTTCCTAGAAAAACTGATTGCCTTGTATACTTTACTGCATATTTATATCTACTTTTCTGTATACAGAAGGTATCGCCTCTCCCAGTCGATTTTGTCTATCTCATCAGTAATGGATTTATATTTATTTTTATTTACTCATAATTTATTGTGTAATGATGATTTCAGAGGCATTAAATTAAAAAAAAACAGACAATAAACATAGATGACAAAGACAACCGGAAAATAATAACCAAATGTATCTCCTTTCCCCAATCTAATGTGTTATGCGATCCGTGCCGAAGGAGGGATAGCACCAAGGAACAAAATAGCAACGATAGAGATACAGGGATTTCCACCTGTATGATACTAAGAAGAAGGAAGTCGGGAAGCGCAGAGGGTCCAAAAGCACTAACTAGTGGGAGCCAACCTCCCACAAGAGCCACCTAAGGACCCGAAGACGACTGTACCGAAGAAGGAGGAAGGAAGGCACTTTCTCCCAAAACATAGGGAGCCTGAATGGACAATATCGATGATGGTTTATGGAGACTCTTCAAAGAAGAGGAAGAAACACCGTTGCACATGCTGACTGACTGTAAGGCAACTTTGCTGCACAGAGGTAGGTGCTTCGGGACACTCAACAAACCATAGAAAAACTTTTACCTCTGGAAGCAGTAAAAGTGCTAAGCTTCTTGGAGACGTTGAAGCTAACTGCAGGGTTACTTTAGTACAGAAGAGGGTAAGTACAATAGTTTTCTTTTTAAGACGCAGTGCTGGAGTCACCTTCAAATAATAATAATAATAAGATCTCCTTTACGAATATAGAATAGAGAGAAAATTAAATAACTAAATTATACAAACATTTTTTTTTAATAATAACATTTACATTTATTATTAATAAATGATTAGTTTAATCATAATGTTATCAACAACTACGGTTATTAAGTATATCTCAACAATTCAGATAATCAAAGCTAGTTATAAGAGCTAAAAGTCAAAGGATTGAACCAACGCCTCTCTGTCAGGTGCAAGCTACTTTACCAACCACGCCACCGAGGAGCCCACGAAAATCTCTTACGAACAGCTTCTTTTTTTGTATTCCCATATTTACAAAATAACTGATAATAACAGATTGCACAACTATCAAACTACTACATTATGTATGTTGATATATGAATTTACTTACTTTATCATATATGGCAGTATTCTTTAAAGCAGTTTTTCTCCAAACTTCGTGATAAAATTTCGAACAAGTCGGATCGGAAACGTCCGGTTCAATACAGCTTGTTGCTCCAAGATGTTCCCTAAACAGGTGCTTTCTTAAAGAAGATGTAAATTTACCCGAGCCAATAAGCTGACCATTCATTTTTCCCGTAATAAATTCTTCATCCTGAAAACATAAACTGCATTATTTTCATTGTTTCAAATTATTAACTATATAATAAAATGACATAAATAAAGATTTCCTTTTTACAAGGGATATTTTAATTTTACTGGAACATTCAAAGTTTTCCTTGTAAAAAAACTGGATGTATTTAAATATTTATACAATGGTACCTCGAAATACGAAAACCTCTCTATCGAAAAATTTAAGATATGAAACGGACAACAAAAATTGTTTCACCCAATTTTTCAAAAAAAAAAAAAAAAAAAAAAAAAAATTCCAAGGTACGGAAGCAAAAATAAGAACATTAACAAAAATAAAACAAAATCTACAAAAAGAAATGGAAATTAAAATAAAAAATTCTAATCTTAAATGAAGTGTACAGTTATAATTATTAGTGTAATTTATTTAAATTTAGTTTTGTAAATTTACGTCTGATTTGCGTTATTTGTAAAAACTACGTTCAAGCACGTAGGAAAACCCCACCTTTCTCTCCGCCACATTCGCCTGACCCCAAAGGTATTGTTCCATTGATTCATAACTCCATTGCATTATTGTTTTCATATCCTTTTATTAAACGATTATGCTCAATGTAATGCATGATTATGTATGTTGTTATCATACAGTATTTCTGATTGCATGTAAAATGTGTCTGATTTTACGAAAACCCCTCCGGAACGAATTAATTTCCTATCTTAAGTCATAACTGTATATTTAAAACTTTAATATTTCTTAGAAGCAAATAAAATGTGAACCTCAGTATCTGTAATGTTAACTCGACCAACGACCAACGAATATATCCGCGCATATAGTGCATGTCGTAACTAGCAGTTCCAGATCAGAGGCCTTCTACTGCTTGCTTACTGTGCTACTATAACTTGGAATGTCAGTAATTCATGACAGATATTAAGTTCGTCTGTACAGTAATGATGTCGTATTCGCGGTCATGTGGTCTTGTTTAGGTCATGGTTTTCAATGTTTTTAGTCATGAGTTCGAAAAGTAGTCAGATAGTCAGTGGATGAAGTAATTGTTCAGTGAGGTTGAGGAAGGTTGTTGGCAGGATTTAAAGTTTGTACAAGGAGGTTTGGATGAGTAGATAGTTTGTTGTCTTCATTGGTAGTAAGTCGGGTGATGTAACTTTCTATGGATTCCATTTTCAAATCACGGTGAATATCAACATTACGGTCGTACCAAGGAGCCCTAGCAATAAGGAAAGTTGTTAACTGCTACTTTAAGCCAAATAAAAGTATTTTACATCCCGAAGAGTATTAATTGATCATCGATTTATTCTCTTAAGACGTTCAAACATAGTTGATTCACATATATAACATTTAAAGTAAAAGTATAAAAACACAAAAAGGATAAAATTACTCATGTGTCTAAACAATGTTGGTGCACGCCATCTTCAGGAGGATAGTAGAATAAACAAGGACAGAAGAGTGGAGGGGCAGAGAGGCTCATAGATTGTTAATACAAAGTAAGACAATATAGTTATCATGATCTATCAAATATGAGGGAGAGAAAAGAGGAAAGATGAGGAGGAAGGAGGGAGGAGAGAGAGAGAGTGATGAGGAGGGAGGAGAAAGGAGGAAGATAGGAGTGAGAGAGAGAGAAAAAAGAGGAAGATAGGAGTGAGAGAGAGAGAGAGAGAGAAAGGGAGAGTGAGAAATGAGGAAGATAGGAGTGAGAGAGAGAGAGAGAGGAAAGAAAGGGAGAGTGAGAATGAGGAAGACAGGAGTGAGAGAGAGAACGAGAAGAGAGAGGGAGAGTGATAAAAAGGAAGAGACAGAGATAACGAGAAGAGAGAGGGAGAGAGAGAGAGAGAATGGGTGAGAAACGAGGAGGATAGGACTGAGGATAGAGAGAGAGAAAGAGAAAGGGTGAGTGAGATGAGGAAGAGAGGAGAAAGGAGGAAGATAGGAGTGAGAGGACAGGGAGAGAAAACGAGAAGAGAGAGGGAGAGTGAGAAATAAGGAAGAGACAGAGACAACGAGAAGAGAGAGAGAGAGAGAGTGAGAAATAAAAAAACATAGGAGTGAGGGGGACAGAGAGAGAGAGAGAAAAAGAGAGAGGGGGAGTGATAAATGAGGAAGAGATGAGAAAGGAAGAAGATAGGAGTGAAGGTAGAGAGAGAGAGAGAGATAAGAGAAAAGAGAAGAGAGAGGATAGATCATACAGAAGAAAAATAAAAGATAACCAGCAAGAGGAAGAATAAATAAAATTTCTTTACCTCGATAATAACAGCAACCTCTGAATCTCTTTTGCCTAGAAGAGACCTATCATTAATATTTGCTGAACCACATATTACAACTCTATCATCGGCAATCAGTAACTTTGAATGCACATAAATTAATTCTGACACCTGAAACAGTAATAAAATTGTAAAATCAATCTTTTGATGTCAAAATTTCAACACATTTTGAAATTAAATTCAAGTTTAAAAGTAAATCTATACATAATAAAGTCATAAAACAAATCATAATTATTCAATTTATTTACTGTGAAATAAATGAGAATAAATGGTTTAAAAACGAGTATCACCAAGTGTTATTGTTATACATATCCCCCAATAATAGGTATTCTTTAGAGAGAAATGTTGATGCTGTAACAATGAATTGGGATGAAATTTTATTTTGAATGTTTCAACCATTATTAAAAATATTTCGACGATAAATAATCTAAACTATGACTTCAAAAATTGTATACAAGTACAGTTCTCAATTTTATCAGCTAGTTGGAACTATGGTACATCATAAGTATTATAGCGACGACATTATTGCCATTGGATATGATTATATTGGCTTATGTTGCTAAAGAAAGACACTTTCTTTGACATCTTATTAATGACTTCACTAGATAAGAAGCAATGATAAGATAACAGGAAATAAAAAAAAAATATACAAAGGAAAAATAAAAAAGAAGCATGAAATTACTGGCTGTCCATTCAAAAATGAATGATTTCTGAGTCCATGGAATGTGATGTATTCTGACGGATCATTAATGCCTTCTTTTTGAAGTCGCTGAATCAAAGACTGCTTGCCCCTAACAAAAAAATCAGACATTTTCAATGAATATATTTATTTAGTTGAACACAATAGACCTATATTTTATAAAAGAACAGCCACGTAATTTGAACCCTGATAATTTCACTTGTGATATTGGAGAGACAATAATAACATAATTATCATGGGTACAAGTTTATTCGTACGTTTGGTTGTTATTACAGAAGAACTTATATTGAGAGAATAATTAATTTGATGTACTGAAAATAATTAATAATCATTGCAGAAACTTGAGAATATAAAACCAAACAGAAAGTCAGTCATATCAATAGACTTATAATCGAAAGGTTATTTGGTTAAACATCTTCTGAAAGGTTATTTTGCATAAACTTTATTATATCACAAAATTACATTACACAAATTTTTTCTTAGAATTGACAGTAATACAGTAAATTAATAGTACATTTATTGTAATAAACTTGCTTTTAGGCAAAAATTTTATTCCAGTGATTTAGTTAAAAATAACATAGAATTATAAATGTTTTCTTGTCTTAAGGAAGATGTATAGAGGCAGAGAAGCAATGAACCAATTAATATTTCTTCAAATGATCAATTAATTTCAATAAAGATATTTTTTTTTTAAATTAATTTATTTTTATAATATAAACAGTTTTTAATTTCTTTATACATTATAATACCATCAATGATCAAACCACAATATGAAATGAAAAAAAAGGACTAAGATCTTTCAACCGGAACAAGCGACTCTTGTCGATGGACAATGGACGATGTTACAAGCGTCGTCAAGCGGACGATGGACGCTTGTTACAGTTGAAAGATCTTAATCTTTTTGTTTTCCCCATTTCATATTGTAGTTTGATCATTGATTGTTATTTCACGTGTTTATATGAGATCTTGTTATTATAATACCTTTATTTGTGGTTATGCTTTTTTTTTTATTACTGGCTATCCAGTAAGATGCGTAAGATTGAACCACAAAAATAATAATATCAATAAAACTTTATAGTTAGCACTACAAAGTTATTAACTATATTAAAAAATACATCATATTATCTCATACGTTGCCCATATAATCCTTCATTAAGAGACAAAACACTGAAAGGTTGCTCTTCATGACTTACTACATTCATAGTCGTTTTAAAGATGTTTATATGAGGTAACATGAGTCTTATAATAATGAAAATGAGGAATTCCAATATTTTTTTTAAAAGTAAAATAACGCAAGTGAAATTAACAAGAAGTCCAATTACCTTTTTAAAATTACCCAAATTACACTTTAAAAGACCTTATATTTGTTCACTTCTTTCTTATATCCTTTACTGAAGAAGTTAAGTTAGTATTTGTAAAGCGATTATAATTACAAATATAATGAAATAATTAAAAACAATTTATGAAAATGGAAAAATAAATTAATATAAGTAAGAAAAGAGAATATCAAATAAAGAATGTAAACGCTGAAAACAAACTAAGTGAGATAGATGTGATACTATTTTAAATGGATAAACTTAAGTTTATCCAGAAAGAACGACATAGGCAAATAATGACAACATAAGCATGCTTTGTAGGAATGACGCATCCTAACGAAATGGGTTGGTTATGTGTCATAAAGGCGAGTCTTATGTGGTAAAGTGTGATTATAATAAGAAGCTGATGCAAACCTAACATGCGTTGTAACATCAAACACCTGTCGTCCTAGGAGAGATCGTAGTGACACTACTTTTCTCATCATTATTTATTTTTCTGGGGTTCAAAAGGCTGGGTACAGTTATCAAGTTGTTTTCCTTAAAGTTTATTTGCCTCCTGAATTTTTTCTACCTTAAGTGAGAAGTCTTTCATCTTCTACTCCAAACCTCCTAATCTCAGATCTATCTTTTCACACATTTTTACTACAAAACCACTCAGTACTGCTGGTGTTAAGGCTGAATGTGGACATCGTGCCTGTCTTTCTTTCCCTGTCATCGATCCTGTTCCTTCCTCTTCTTTCTTCTTTAGAATCACACTTGCTCTATTCCTCATAAGACCCCCTGTACTTTTTGTAACTGCGTATCCTGATTATACAGTACCCAATGTAATGCTTTTTATGTAGGTTTTGCTTCCATCAAGCTAAGCTTGCGTAAGAATGATCACAGGTCTTCCGTTTGGTAAGTCCAGTAACTTTCTCATTGCCATTCACACCACGTCTCAAGGACTCAATTTCAATGACTGCTTTAGTGTACAGGTTCATAGGTAGATTCCTGATCTAAACGCTAATATCACTGTGACAGGTTCAGAAGAAACACTTATTTGCCTCCTGGGCTTAAATACAAACCTTAATCATTCTTTATTATCATTTATTAATTTTAAATTGTATCTATCATTATTTATTTATTTTCCATTTATATAGTTCGTTATTATTATTTTTTGAGACATACTTTTAAATACTCTTAAAATTATTTTCCTTTAAATTTTTATATAATTTTATAATTATATTTCATTTTTTTATTTCACCTCTCCATTCATAAGTTAGCAACCTTTGAATGAGATAAGCATCAGCTCTCGCTTGTCTTCGGAACGGCTCACATCTTTCTACCTGATGATGACAATTTTAATAATAAGTTGTTTAATCTATTAATGTTTTCTTTCTTCTATATACATTTATACATATACTCGTATACCTCTAATACACTTTCAATCTACCTCTTTATACATATATATATATATATATATATATAAAATAAGTATTCACAATATACACGTGAAACAACAATCAATATTCAAACCACAATAAGAAATTGGCGGGAGGGGGGGGGGAAGGGGGGAAGAAACTAAGAGCTTTCAACCGTAACAAGAGGTCTTCTTCAGAGTCAAAAAACCAGCTAAAACACAAGATGCAGAAATATCATGGTAAGGGGTTGAGAGGAGTGGGAGGGAAGAGAGGTATTTTAAAGAGTGTAAAGTGCTGGAAAGGACAATAATCCAGGGAGGGATGTTTCGGTAAACAAAGTAGTACAGAACGGAAAAAGTAAAAAACTATTCGCTAGCTGTTGGGGAAAAAATATGGCAAACAGTTTTTCCACGAGGGAATATTTGGAGTACCTTGTAGAAACCGACACTTAGGTCTTTGTCTTTCGTGTCTACTTATATGTCCCTTGGTCTTTGATGTTCAAGTTTTTCCTAAGGGGAATAAACCAGTACCTCTAGGAGTTGTCAATTAGTTAAGTTTTAGTATAACCTACATTTTTATCTTGCCTAGAGAAATATTCATAGTACCATCGAGAATGATTAGTCATAAAGTATCTTATCTTTTAAGTTATAGTGTAACTTGTAGTCACAGTTATAAGGTTTCTTTCCCACAGTGAATATGGAGTGCCTATGGGACCTTCTGTGATGTGGGGTCATGGAAGCTCACCTACGCGAGGTCTAACTTGGAGGAATCCCAGAGGTTTGTCCTCAACCAGGGCTTGTGGAGAGGACTCGTTTGCCATAATGTACGGTAAACACATTGTTAAAATAGGTGCATGGTAAACAGACATAGTTAACAAAAGGAAAACAATAAATACTGGTTTAATATACATGGATGTAATATTTGAGTACAAACATACCTGCAAATAGATGCGTAGTTCCAATGTGTTATTGCATGTAGAGCTGTACCTGAAGCAGTTCCTACTTCACCTTCGAAACCAGGAAGAAGAGGTAATATGACGTATACTCTGAACACCGAGCCTTCTCTACGAAAACAAAACAAATAATAAATACAATTATTTCAAATAATATGGCGTAATTCTGAAGATCAGTCTTTCAAACAAATAAAATAATTTTTTTTCCTCCAACACAGTAACCCTGCATCGGGACCGTATACTTACAATGTGTTCCCTTATAGACAAATTACACATTATCACAAACCTGAATATATCTTATTCATTAATAGACAATATATTTTATTTTAACTCTACCTATAACGTGAAGTAATATTTGTACACACTTAAATTGAGAGTAATAAACTAATTTAACAATAAATTAGACACAAACTAAACTAGTTATAACAGTTATTTGATTTATATTTCTAATAGTAGTCCACCTCAATAATCAAGTAAGAATTTTATAAGTTGTACTTGTCTAAATCTATATTATTCACTGATTTCTGGAAGGGTTCATAGTGTCTTTTCACAATTTCACTGTGTTCCACAGGCCATGTACCACCAGAGGTCAGCACCTCTCTGACAAGATCTACTCTTATTCCTTCCAAGAGTTCACACTCAAACAACAAGTGATCCCATGTCTGACAAGCCGACCCACAAAGGCAAGCAGAACCTTCTACAATTTTAAAACGGCTTAGATACCCATTGCACTTTAATAAAATAATTTAACATACTAGTATACAACAAGTAATAAGCTTCTATTATCTTGATAATATTTTATATATTTAATTATATTTTATATATATTTTATTATTTATTGGCCTAAAAATATTTTATTTTTATATTTTATATAAAATATTAGCCCAAATATAATTTTAGGCTGAATTATATTTAGGCTAAATATAATTTTATTAGCCTAAATTTCATCAACTGTTCATGTTCAACTGTCCAGGCCTCATCCTTATTTTAATTCATCCTCCACATTTTAATTTTTTTCAAAGTAAGAATCTTTTCGCATACCAACATAAAACATTAACTGAAATAATATTTACTTATTTTTAGGGATCATATATTTGATATATATACAAAACAAGATTTCACAATAAACAATTTGTGTGATTTAAGTGCAAATTTGATGTTAGATTTAATTATTGTAATTTTTTGCTTTCGTCCGATTGGCCCTCTAAAAAGGATAATTTAAAAGAAAACCTGATTTATTTCAGGGAAGACCTTTTCAGTTAATCCCTGAAACCACTTATTATCTCACTTACTTATCTGCGTTATGAAGAAAGATCATTATCCCTTTAAACTGTGAATGACTTCTAGAACTATTTATATAAATGAATATTTGGAAAACAAGAACATTTATCTAGATAAATGAAGAACATTTGGAACAAGTTGATTATTGGAAATATATAATATTGCACAGATCAAATAACGAGAGTGTTATTTAGGAAGATTGAAAAGCTGATGAAGAAACAAGTGTCACCCAAGTACAGTGATATCTTTAATAATTAATGTAATCAAGAAGATCTGTTATCCAAATTTATATATATATATATATATATATATATATATATACGAGGTGTGTAAATAAAGTAGTGAGACTGGCAACGTCGCTTTCGATCTGGCAACGCTGGAGATGCGTGGCCTTGAGTAGCGTCAGGTGCACGTGTGATGCGCCTCCAGTATGAATCTGAACTCGCCACAGTCATTTGTTTGTCCGTAGCGTTGGTTTTCGTGAAATGGTTTTTTCTTGAGCGTTTTAAAAATGAGTGACCTCAAAGTTGAGCAGCGGTGTGCAATCAAATTTTGCTTCAGACTTGGACATAATGCAACTGAAACTTTTGAAAAACTTCAGGAGGCCAATGGAGAACGTGTTTTATCAAGGGCACAGGTTTTTCGGTGGTTTAAGGAATTTTCAGAAGGAAGAGAGTCGATTGAAGATGAACCACGAAGCGGAAGGCCTTCAAGTGCAAACACCGATGAAAATGTCAACAGAGTACGGAACCTTGTGCGTTCAGATCGACGCTTGACAGTCAGAATGATCGGGGAACAGTTGAATTTGAATCACACCTCCGTTCATCACATTTTCACATTTTCACATTTTTCCGTACATCACGACAACGCGCCCTGTCACACTGCCATCTCAATAAACGAGTTTTTGGCCAGTAAAAACATTCCTGTTGCTCCTCAGCCTCCTTATTCACCAGACTTGAGTCCTTGTGACTTTTTCCTCTTCCCGAGATTGAAAAATCACCTCAAGGGAACTCATTTCGGGACACTACAAAACATACAAACTGCTGTAACCGACCAGCTGAAGGCCATTCCAGAATCCGAGTTCCAGCAATGCTACAATGATTGGAAGGACCGTCTCCAGCGCTGTGTGGCTTCCGAAGGGAACTATTTTGAAGGTGACAATATCACATTGTAATTATATTTGAATAGAAAATTTAAAAAAAATCATTCTCACTACTTTATTTACACACCTCGTATATATAAAACAAGATTTCACAATAAACAAGTGAAACATATATCAATGTTCGAACCACAATAAGAAATGAGAAAAAATGACTAAGATCATTCAACTGTAACAAGCGGTCTTCGTCAGAGTCAAAAATCCAGTAGAGTCAGTTGGGTTTTTGACCCTGACGAAGAACTCTTGTTACGCTTGGAAGATCTTAGTCCATTTTTCCCATTTCTTATTATGATTTGAATATATATATATATATATATTGATAAAAGTATCGACCGTGGAATAGAAACAAAACTAAAGTTTATCGGGACAATTTCTATTTTAATTTCTTAATTGTAACTAATTGCACTTTTATGTATGTTTGATTTTTGAATGCTTGTATTATTTGTTATATTTCCTCTGTTTTTGTAGGCCTATGAAAAAGGTTTTAAATAAAGACCGAAACGTTGGCAATGAGAGTTTAATTGGAACCTTGAAGAACTGACCGAGTCCCGATAAACTTTAGTTTTGTGTATATATAAATATATTCAAAGCTCAATGTAGACAAAGAAACATAGAGAAATTAAAAACACATACTTTAAAAACGCAGTCTCTAATTTTCGGTTTGAACTTTCTTCAGACAGATAAAAGAGGGAAACTTAGCGCATGGGTACAGATACGGTTTGAGAGCAACAATGTTGCCGCACAAGCGCGCGGTCACACACACACACACACACACACACACACACACACACATATATATATATATATATATATATATATATACAAAGATTTCACATAAACACATTGAAATAACAATCAATGATCAAACCACAATATTAAAATTGGAAAACAAGACTAAGATCTTTGAACCATAACAAGCTGTCTTCGTCACAGTCAAAAACCCAACTATTGGGTTTTTTTGTCAGTTGTCAGTTGGGTTTTTGACTCTGACGAAGACCGTTTTTTTACGTTTGAAAGATCTTAGTCTTGTTTTCCCATTTTCATATATACTTATATATATTCATGCTATCCATTTAAAATTATAATAAGATTAACCTGTGGGCCCTGATGATTCTTTTAACAATTGAGTCAGCCACTTGATTTTTTACGTGCAATGAAGATAAAGATATGAAAAACTGGTTTTCTATATAGATATAGTGAGAGGCTTTGGCTATAATGTCAACATAGGCTTCATGAATACTGCCCTCCCAGGTGTCTACATCCAGATAGCCGGCAGACCAGTGAGAGACACTTCGCACAACCTGCACAACAAACACTTGGATAACATCAACAATTTAGACAAGTATATATAATCAATACAAATATTAGAAAGTACATGTTCATCTTTGATTAGAATAAGAGGAAAAAAACACTAAGTCTCTACACAAAACATTTTATCTAACGTCATCACATTTCGAACATTTAGTGCTCACCTATTTAAATCTATAATATAAAATAGGAATAAAAACTTTAAATTAAATAATACATTAAATAACCAAAATATAACTAATATATAAATTAAAACGAATTACGTACCTGCCTCAGAAAGGTAATGTTGAGTTTAACACTTAGAAAGAGTCTTTTTCGTCTTTTTTCACACCAAAACGACTCTTATTAGTCTATAGTTTGTTTTCTTTTTGTATTCAGTTTTACATATTTATTCATATTTTATATCACAATTAAAAGAAACGGTCCAGCGGACTTTTTTAAATAAAATAAACTCAAAACGAAGGAAACACAAAGAAAGACGCTGACATAACTCACATCGATATTTCGACCATCGTCGTCATCAGGAGGTGTGAAGAGCGAAGAGTCCCGCAAGAAGGCAGGGCGGCGACTGAACTCGGAGACCGCAGCCAGTACCCCACCACTTACCACCAAGCGGGAAGGGAGGGAAGGAAATGAAGAGCCAAATTAAGACGTAAAAGGAACGAGTATAAATCATAATTATTTAAATAAAAATAAGTCTAATGAAAAAATTATAAAAAATGTGAAAAGTATATAAATCAAATTAAAATTAATAAAGTAAAAGTAAAAAAGCAATGATGAAAAAAAAAATTAAATTATTATCGGTTGAGTCCAGGGGAACATATTTTATACTGTAGATGTAAACTGACGATGAACACTAAGTTTTGGAAACGCGTCGATGTTGGATAAAATCTTATGTGTGAAGACGTATTGTTTCCTCTATTATTCAAATCGTGAATAAATACAAGACAATAAATAATCGTATAGCTCGGGATATTCATTCCTATAAAGTTTGTACAATTGTAAAATTGTTGTTTCTAAAGCTATCATCTTTAGTTTTGGGGGGGGGGGGGGGAAACTCATTTATTATTTGGCACCCATTTAGTCATGGGCAAAAACCACACTAACTGGTTGATTTTACATCAGGAGCTGTAAATCCGGTTACTAATAAGATTACTACATTACAGAAACAAAAAAAATACATATGATGATTATAAATCAATGTCACTGTGAAGGGCAGAGTGCACCAAATTTTTTCAATCTGAAATGAAAGAAAATTAAAAGAAAAAAAATCAAAGGATTTGGATTTCTAGTCCAGAACACCGACCTATACAAATTATACTAAAAAAAGTGTTTAATATTTACCTGGCAGGCCACATTGAACATATTGACATTTGGGATCTTAAAGTCCATTGGAACGTCCTTGTATGATTTAGGCATCAGGTAAGGGATTGAAGTATTTATTCTCGCCTTCTCTGTCTGAAAGAAAAAAAAAAATTATTTAAGGCAAGAAATGTACTGCACACCCAATAAAATAGATGTATTTTGAAATAACCATTATAAAATACTTAATCAAATTTGTAGAGAAACATGTAATAATAAAATTTTTCATATAAAAAAAATTAGTATTGAAATTGGTATTATGGGAATTGTTTTTGTATAATAATAATACCAACATGATAATAGTATAATTATATTTCAACAAAATTTAAAACCTGTTAAAACTATTTAACGGGTAAGAAGTGTTGACAATACAAAAGAGATTAGAGATTATTCAAAGAGTTCTTAATATTTTCTGATGAATTCTTTTCTTTTGAATTTAAATTTTTTTACTAAAACTAAGTACTAGATACCGATTATTGAGCCCTTTCATCAACTGCCAGCTAAATATTGGTGATCTTTGACTTCAAAAAATTTAGAAGAAACAAATTTACAATATGTTAATACGAATGTTTAGAATTTCGCAGTCGGTATTAAAAGTACATCATTTTAGAAAAGCCAATAATGTTACGGAAATAATTCAAGTCCACACAAATGTTTTCTTCAAAGACCCGATTATTTTTTTTGTTTTTTAAATGAAAAATGTATCATAAAAGTCGATAAAATATGGAGAACTTTAAGAGCTTGAAATGTGTTGTTTACATAAAACAATAACTGTGGAGACTTAAATCATTTTCCCCGATATACTGAATAGTATTTGATTTCATAAGTTAGGCAAAATTTTGTGATACCCCCCAAAATACAATGATTATTGCGTGGTATCATAAAAGGCCAAATTTACGCCAACGTGTTTTCTCGTGGGCTGATATTGCAATTTTACCTAGCCTGATTGGCCAAAGACAGAATCCTATCCATTGTCCAACGCCATTCAGGGAACGTATGAGATAGACCCTTGGGCATAAGGGTCCTAGGGTCTATTCCAACACACATAAGTGGAAGGGCTATAATCCCTTTCAACCTTTTGTTTCGTATATTTCAACCCTTTCAAACTTTCGTTATGTATAATTATAAAAAGCAATAGTTAGTAGACTAAAGATAAATTATGTCACTGTCTAAAGCATTATCTTTTTTACAAACATCCTTTTTTGGAAATAACGATTTCTTTTTTTTATTGTTTAAACCGATCCTAAAGCGGGTGATAACGTCAGTCGTTTGCCAGCTTTTTGTTTGATCGGTGATTCTACAGATTTTACATTGGGAGTCCTAAATTTTACCTAACTCAAATGTATTTCAAGTAGGGATCTTTAACGAGCACCTGGCCTCGTACAGGCTCGGGACCTGACGACTTAACGTTCTCTCCGAAGGACGACGTACTCAAATTTATTCACCTCCCGCATGAATAAATCCAGAGTCAGGTGGGGATGGAACCCCGGATTATCAGCCTAGAGGCGAGTACGTTAACCACTGAGCTAACCTGGCCCCCGATAAAAAAGGTAATAATAATTTTTTTTTTAAAAAAAACAGTGTAATACAAATAATACCTTTGTGGAGTTCCACCTTTGTATGAAATGTCTCGCTACATCCCTGGCGGTAGAACCTTGAATGACAACTCCAACATCATGCCAGGGCATTCGAGGAGTGACCATACGATTGACTAAGTCTGCAAATAGACATAGAAAGTAGAAAGTAAGTCCATCATTTCTCAGTATTTTTTTTTAAAGATATCAATTTAATTATACTTCAGTTTAGATACATACATTATCTTTTTAAGTTAACATATATTAACTTAAACACGATTATATATATATTAAGGAAAATCAACGTCCAAACCACAAAAATAAATGAAAAAAAAGACTAAGATCTTTCAACCTTAACAAGTGGTCTTCGTCCGAGTCAAATCTGACTCCCAACCGTTGCGATTTGATTCTGACGAAGACAACAGTTGGGATTTTGACTCTGACAAAGACCGCTTGTTACGGTTGAAAGATCTCAATCTTTTCTTCATTTCTTTTTGTGGACGTTTCCACAATGTTTGGACGTTGATGATTATTTCACGTGTTTATTGTAAAATCTCATTGTATTAAGGCAAATGTTTAAAAATAACATTAAATATATACAATTACACAAAAAATGTAATAGTAAATGCATTTAATTTATTTCAATTTCATACTTTTTACGATCGAGTAGCATAAGTATAAGAAAAGCGAAACTCAAGTAGCGAGCACAGATTAAAGACCATAAGAAAAACGCATCAAGTATTTTTGCCACCATGAGAAACGAGATAAGAAAAAGAGTATGATCCATTTTATGATGGTTTGGCTTCCACTAGCGCCCCCACCCCACATGCACCTACTTTTTGAGAAAGATGACTTTTGTCGGGTTCCAAACCAAGGGCGGGAAGATCACTAAATCAGAGTTTCCTAAACTATGGGTAATCTTAGTAGGTCACTTTAAAGTTATACAATTAGATACTAGCTTCGACTAACCGCCATCTAACGAGATGGTTCAAGACTCAGGTTTTCAATACGAAGATGGTAGATTTTTTTTTCACAAGCTATACGAATCAAAAGTAAGTCATTCACTCAAGTTATTTGGAAAAGAAAATTTCAAAATGATCTGCAACTGACAAATTCTTTTACGTCTGTAATTATCACATATTGAAGTTGATGTCAATTCCATTATTCAACGTATTATGAAAAGGTGTCGTCATCTTCTCTCAGGACTCACTGAAAATGCAATTTGAAATAAACTTGTTTCTTTTATTAATTTTTTTCATCCAGTAAAGATAACTGGGTTCAAACAGGCTTGTTCATAAAATGTGGGTCGTGACTCTAAAAAGTTTAGGAACAACTTCTCGGATTAATTTAAAATAATCCAAGTTTAATTTAAAACAGACCCAATAAAATTTAAAAAATTCAAGTTTAATTTAAAATAGTTCAAATTTAGTTTAAAGTAAGCACGGTTAATCCACATTACTGAAGCTAATTAACAGAAATATATAATGTAAAATCACAAAATTTAGTGAAAAACTATGTATAAATTGCTTCCTTCACTATTATGATGAAAATATTTTACTTACTTTGACTTCCTTAATTTCATTCTTTTTTTCTTTCACTTCCTTGATCAAATATTATCTGAATTTTTATTTCGGCTTTATATTGCAGTTATTTTTAAGTTCTAAATAATAAAAATAATGAAGGAAAAGATGTTTCTTAAAATATATAGTGATGCTGCTTAAGAAATTAACATGGATATATGTACAATAAAGTGTTTCTTAAAATCACCAAGTAAAAATAAAAATATAGAAGTCAAAGTAAGTAAGCAAACAGTGAAGCAAGTAATTTATACAAAGTTTTTCATTAAATATTTTATATTATATTTGGTCTATTTATAAGCTTGAGTAATGCGGATTAACCGTATTTACTTTACATTATTTTAAATTAACCGGAAGAAGCTGTACATCGTGCTCTGGTTGGAGCAGTTCTTCTTCTAGTCAGAATCATTTCTGTCTTCTTCCGGCTAGCGCTTGTCCTTTTAAATCAAGACTTTGGATGAAGCGTTTCCTCGTATTGGTGCCCGCAGCATACAGACCAGTGGACCAGTGGACCAGATGTCTACATTTGTTCGTGGCTGGCTTGGGTCAGGTACAAAATCTTTCCCTCTCAGAATTTATTACTAACCAAAGTTCTCACAATGTAAGAACTTGTAAGAATATCTATACCACGAGTCACGCGTGTTTGTTGTGACACTTTTTCACATATATACCATGTCTGTTTAACATCATGTTGGTGTGTACTTAATTACATAACATAATATTTGAGTAACAATTCCTAGATTAATAAACTGAATATCAAGGAATAAACTCCCATTATTAAAGAAATAAAAAAAGCTTTGAAATAATATTTATCTTTTAGTAACGTTCTTATATAATCATAGCTCTCCATTTTGATTTTCCAAATTATAAAGAAGAGGAGGAATCGTCGCGATTATCGTAGACACAATTGAAATATTAAACTATTTAATATTATAGTAACTTTTATGTATAATAGTTACCCTGAAATGGACGATCCAAATTTTCAAAATCTTTAAAAATAAAATTGCAATAATCTTTCCCAATCCATAATTTTGATGAAGTTTCAACTGGTTCTTCGTATTTTGGTTCTTCATGTCTGAAAACGTAAGATAAATCTTCATTAGTCGTAGGTAAATAATCTCTCTCTCTCTCTCTCTCTCAGTGAAAATTATCGACTGTGAAGTAGAAACAAAATAAAATTAATCTGACTCAGTCAGTTCTTCGGGTTCAAATCAATTTCTCAATGCCAACGTATTAGTTTTCATTTAAAAACTTTTTCATAGGCCTAGAAAACAGAGGAAATATAAAAAATAACACAATCATTCAAAAACCAAACATACACAAAAATCATACAGTTTTTGCGCTTTTATTCATGTTTGTTTTTGCTTGATTGCATTATTTTTTGTTTTTTCTGTTTTGTAGGCCTATGAAAATGGTTTTAAATAGAAACAGAAACGTAATTATTGAGAGTTTAATTTCAACCTAAAGAACTAACCGAGTCCTGATAAAGTTTATTTTTGCATATATTTTAATAATGTTTATGCCTATGTCATCCTGCATTGGGATCCATGAGGATTTTGTCCCCCCCCCCCCCCCCCCCCAGGGGAAGTGCCCAGTTCTCTGGGACCCCGCCTTACTTCCAAAGTGAGTGCCAGTTTTCAAGCCCACCTGCCAAGCGATGGACCTTACCCAATATTAAAACATAGAGGTTTTAGCTTCCTCTTGCTGCTCTGCAAGCAACCTCCCGAGAAGTTACTGCTTCTCACACACTGACACCCTAAAGAATCTAACTTCTTTACAAATGATACCAATGACGGGATTGGGGAAATTCATAAGAAATTTTGCATGTCACGCCCCAGTGTTACTGACAATATTATAAAAGTTCTCGGGTGGAACTCCTGACTCAAGGGTCCGACTGAGCCTGTCTTGGCTATAGGTGAGGTCAGTAGCCAAAAGCCTTCCACCTGTTAGCCAGTCTACTCAATCTATGTAACCTGTTGCTCACTCTCCCGGTGAGAACACCGACAGATAGACACATGGAAATGGGCATCTGCCTCCCCATAGAAAGAAAACCCTACCAGGGAAGGGACACCTGAGACCTCCTGAGAGCAACCGTAAGAAATTCAGATGACCAGGATCAACTTACTTCTTTTAGTTTTAGGACTACCATAGTATCCAAAAGAATTCAGCCCCCCCCCCCCCTCCCACAGAGTAAAATACCCCATTTCCCTGACACATCTAGAGGGAATACTAGTTTCAGGATCATTACCCAGTTAACGCTCATACCCACTGGAGTAGAGCCGGAAGTCAAGCTCCTCCTAGATGCTATTCAGGGACCCACCCGAGAAAAGGAACTACTTCTCACACAGCGACATATCAATTACGATTACTTGTGTCTACTCTAACCCAAGTAGGAACCACAGCCACCACGATTCTGCCCGCATGACGGGGCATGAGTGCCGACCTGGAACAACTAAAAGGAAAAGAAAGAGAGAACTGAGGGAAAGGGAAGGCAAAATACACTCATGGGCTTGGAGCCCCGTCCCCGTTTACAGATTGTATTTTAAGAGCACTCGGGTGGAACTCCAGACCAAAGGTCCTGCTGAACCTGTTATTGGGAGCAGATATGAGTCAGTGTCTCTCAGAAAGAAATTCAGGAAATTTCTCACTGTAGTTTGAACGTAAATAAATAACGAAGTAAACAGTCATGTCCTGCGTAAATAAATCGAGGATCAGAGTGGATCCCAGGATTTGTTTACTACCCGGAAACGAGGACGTTGCCACTGGGCCATCCTGACCTCTTTCCAGGATATATAACATCAAGATGAGATTTTGTTGTACAGTTAATTATACTTTCTCTATTTACACACTTTCAAGAGACAATTTTATTAAATAATAAATTAAGTGTAATCATTCAAGAAAAAAAAATCGCAAATTATTTACACATTATTTTCAGCATTTTCTTCTTTAGGTGGATTTTCTAAAACTTCTTCAGATTTGTTATCGACTTCTTTTTCAGTTTCAACATCAGCAGAACTGAAACTCCACATCCGAATTAAGTCTATTCCTCGGTTCTTAACCTAGAAACGCAATAGTGATACATATAAATACAAATGAAAATTTATAAATATGTACTACTATAAAATATTCACAAAAACAAAAATAATACGCAGAAACAGAAGATTAAATAAATAATAAATTATAAATAATTTCATAGAGTTGAATAGAGTAATCATAGAGTTGAATTAACTTAAAAGAAAATTATAAATAAATAATAAGAAATTATATATTTTATAATTCTAATGTGAAGATATGTAAAATTATACATATATATTTTATGGAATGAATTCTTTAATTGAGGCTGCAGAGTTGGTACGTACATTAAATTTCCATCAACAGGCCCTACTTTTGAATTTTAAATGATCTATTTGCTGCTTCAGATAGTAGAAATATCTAACATCTACTATTTAAATCTTTACTGCCAAAAAATTTTAATTAACTTTTGGCTTTAAATAATTTAACCCAAAGATCTTTGTAAAAGAGTAATATGTTAATTTTGCCATAATAAAATGTCAACATTAAGGATCAATGTAAGATCAATATAGAGATAACATGTTAAGCCCGGGCTCGACCCCAACCTCAATATTATGTTCGGGTTGGGTCGGTCCCTGGCTTCATTTTGGCTAACATTTTTTTATGTAAATGTATATTTACATATGATGTATACTTAAACGATGTATAGGTATTAAACTGAGGAATACTTGCTATTAAATAATAATTTGCATAAAACAGATGACCCAGATTTGCTTGGCTGATGGGGCCTGGCCTGGATTTTTTAGTTCTAGTTCAGTGACTGATGTTAGTAAATTTTACAGACTCTCATCTATACACTTACTGGCTCTCCAATGCATCTATCATTTACAATATTCCAAACTTCAGGTCCAATTCTAAATCTTTCATTTTTTAAAAAATCATTAGTTGTGCAATCTGTAATTGTGTGGTATTAACTCATTCTGAGGTAAAATGGATAAACAAACAAAAGTCTCCAGAGAAATGAAGTTTTATTCAACGCGTTTCGAACACTTTGTGTTCATCATCAGGAAGACACTATAATACAAATTATATGTATTCAGTTACAAAATTAGAGTGAAATAATAAAATTCAATAAGATTCAATTATGTCTTAAATTCTCTTAATTGAATTTTATTATTTCACTCTAATTTTGTAACTGATTTGTATTATAGTGTCTTCCTGATGATGAACACAAAGTGTTCGAAACGCGTTGAATAAAACTTCATTTGTGTGAAGACTTTTGTTTGTTTATCCATTTTACCTCAGAATTTTTAAAAAATCTTTGACTTCGACTCCTCAATCATTTAGTATACTCAATACTACTGCTTTAATGCTAAAATATTTATTCTTTAATAGTACTTTGACTCCGGCTTATCTAAAATTTAGTTTACTCCTGACTAAAGATTCGACTAAAAAGATCTCATTATTGAATAACACTTTGAATGCGACTCCCTAAACCTGAGATAAGTTTCGACTATAAAGCTCTTATTCTTAGATAACATGCAGTCCGACTCCACTAACATTTAGTGTGCTCCTGTCAACATCTTCGATATAAAGCACTCATTGTTGAATAATACTTTGAATACGACTCTAATATCATTTAGTGTAATCCTGACTCCAGCTTCAACTACAAAGTTCTCAACTTTGAATAATACTTTGAATCCAACTCCCTAACATTTAGGTACTTCTGAGATCCGTTTAGACTACAAAGACCTCATTCTTGAATAACACTTTGAATCCGCCCCCACTAATACTTAGTGTGCACTCTTGACTCCAGCTTCGACTATAAAGCTGTCTTCAATAATACTTTGAATCCGACTCCCTAACATTTAGGTACTTCTGAGATCCGTTTAGACTACAAAGACCTCATTCTTGAATAACACTTTGAATCCGCCCCCACTAATACTTAGTGTGCACTCTTGACTCCAGCTTCGACTATAAAGCTCTCTTGAATAATACTTTGAATCCGACTCCCTAACATTTAGGTACTTCTGAGATCCGTTTAGACTACAAAGACCTCATTCTTGAATAACACTTTGAATCCGCCCCCACTAATACTTAGTGTGCACTCTTGACTCCAGCTTCGACTATAAAGCTCTCTTGAATAACACTTCCACTCCGACTCATTTTATCTTTGTAATCCTAACATCTTCTCCTAAAAAAAAACCTCTCATTCTTAAGAATACTTCATCTCTGACTAAATTGTACACCTTGACACATCTCTCAACTACAAACCTCACTAGAACAACTCCACACTCTTTATTTTAAATAACTAATCAATAATTGAACAAACCGATGAAAAAATTGTTTTCCTTTCAGCAGGTGGTGGAGTGTCACATTTGACTTTTTCTGGAGAAGGCTGAGTATCTGATTCGCCAGTACAGTTTTCCTCACAATCTCTATAACCAATAAACAATCGTTTAACATCAACAATAAGTAGCCATAACTAGTTAATATTCTCAAGTTAAAATTTTAAAGTTTTAATCTTACTGGCTAGAGAGGAATGAGGCAGCCAAAGCATTTGTTGTAAGGGACATGGAAAGAAAAGATGTCACACCTGGAAGTAAGTCTCCCACATCTGTCAACCTGCAGAAAAATGTAAGGCATCAACAACAAAACCAAGTTATGAATAATGTCATTTCAACTAACGAAGCAATGAACTGAGTTAATAAATATAATAATAATTCAAGGAAACCGATAACAGGATCAAATGTGTATTGTCCTACAGTCAAATTTACTGTAACTAAACATTATTTAATTCATTCTGAGGTAAAATGGATAAACAAACAAAAGTCTCCACACAAATGAAGTTTTATTCAACGCGTTTCGAACACTTTGTGTTCATCATCAGGAAGACACCAAGGATGTGGTGCTGACAGGTTGGTCCGGTGAAACTGGACCAACCCATCAGCAAAACATCCTTGGTGTCTTCCTGATGATGAACACAAAGTTCGAAACGCGTTGAATAAAACTTCATTTGTGTGGAGACTTTTGTTTGTTTATATATTTTACCTCAGAATGCACAACTAATGATTATTTAATTCATTGACAATCACAATAATTTAATGGTATAGTTTAATGAACCTATTTGCATTTGGCCAATTACTACAAAAATTTATTCACAACGAGGACTAATAACATACAAAAGGTTAGTAACACCCACTGAAAAATCTAACAATGATAAACAATCATAGCGAAGACTAAAATGGTATGTAAGGTTAGTGACAGTCATTGAAAACTATGTTTTATTAAACGATTACATCTTATGAAAGCGATAATTAAGGTTAATTAATGATAATAGTGATAATTAATTAATGATACCCTGTTAATTTGTTTTGCATTTATTTGTGATTATCTACAAAACAATAAGAAAGATAATAATATAAAACCTATTTTTATGGAAAATGTATTTCTTTATTTAATTTTTTTTTTATTTGCTTAGTTAGATAAAATTAAATGAAAAGTGCTGGACATATTGGTTTAATAGTAATATAAACAAAGAAAATGTATTGTTTTGAAAATGATCTGTGAAATATGAAAAATTAACCCAAAACATATTTGTTTTATTAGATTTTATATTGTTGTAGTACAATTTATTATAAATCGTATAGATGTTTTCGTACCTAATAAATAACTTTCAAAAATGAAAGTTTTAATTGATTTTTATGTTAATTATGAAAATACTTACTTCTAATTTGACTGCATAGATTAAAATAACATTAAATTAAATAAATACGATTAGTGGATGCAGAACTTAATATCGCACAAAAATAATAGGGTCTTATTCATATGTAAAGCAGATTTATCTGTCAAATTTTATTCAAAACTGTCAAAAGGTGGGACCTGCAGTTTAACATAATTCTTGGACTCACACACACAGGTTGACATAACAAAAAAAAAAAAAAAAATTAAGAATGGATTGAGACAACAGCAAACTGGTTAATCTGTCAAAGTGTCATTATCGTTTTTCCTTCATCACCATTACACTTAATTTATAATGAAATAAAAAGATGCAGTGCTGAAAAGACACTCGGTTTAAATTAAACTTCTGAGTAATTCTGTCTATAAGTTGTACAAATCAGAAAGATCGTAGGAAATGGTAATATAGAAATAAACCTGAAGTTTATTCAAGAAGTACTAATGACAAAGAAACTGCAGAAAACATAAGGTACATTTAAAATAAACATTATTTTGTTTGCCACTATAAGATTTTGCTTTTTAAGAGAAAAATTAAGTGGAAGAATGCGAGTCTTTACAATTCACGCTTAATATAATCAGTGATTGTTGTTATAAAGAATGTGCACTCCCGACTATATCATAATAAACAGATTCCACAGTAATTTGACATTTTCATTTCGTTCATTCTTCTAAACAAGAATCAAATCTTAAGATATTTGAACTCTTTCCTCGAACAGATCTCATCAGCATTTTTTATTCGAATGGAGAACTTGATTATGGATCGAGTATATATAATTAAATTTAATGAAAATCATTTCAAAAAAGCTTAAAAACAATATTTTTAATTTCAATAATAAACAAATTTACCAATTCTTTAAATACGAAACAAAATTGTAATGCATTTTTTAAAAAAAAAACCGTAAAGATAACTTTAAATATTAAATTATCAATTTTTAGCTTAAAATGGAATAATAATTACTTAACTTTATTTTAATTATTTAATATTAAATATTAATTTAAAGATAATTTTACAGATATTAAATAAACTAATAATTTCCTGTACTTTATTACGATTATCAATAACTTTATACGTTTCAAGAAATAAAAATAACATTCTACAGTAACATAAATTAAACATATAAATTACGTAAATTTATACAAACAATAGACACATATAATTTACTACAAGCACTAAAAAAAAAATAATTGTTATATTTATTAAAAGGGGTTAACAATACAAAAAAAAAATAATAAAAAATAAATAAAACACAAAACACGAAAATGAAACCTGTGTTTGTGGTCATCCCATCTGCCATAGCATAAATCTATACCTCCGACAAATGCTATGGATTGATCAATCACGATGAGTTTTTCATGGTGAGCCCATAAGAAAACACCAGCTTTAGCATGGTCGGGATGTCTAAGGACCTATTCAAGGTGAAAGAAATTAGGACTTAATAAAATAAAAGTGATATTTTTTTTGTTTAAATCAATGATTTATTTAATCATTAATGAAATTATATTGCAATTAGAGAAATAAATGAAAAAAAAAAATACAAATCATAAAGAATACTTTTAATTCTAAGTCTGGGGACCAGGTTACGATAGTGGCAACATGCTAAAAGTGTACTCTGGAAAGGTAGATCCAGGGTTGAATACCCAATCTGACCACCGATTTATTCCTGCAGGAGGTGAATAAATCTGAGGTTGAAACATTTGTTGTCAAGCTATAATCGAGATTTATTATTTACTGCATTCTGATAGATTTAACGTCACTCGAGTAAAATGCAACTTTATGGATAACCGGACTTTTATAATCCTAGAAACTTTGTTGGAATACCATCATACTTCGAATACCTACATATTTCTATTCCCTCAAACGTATTTGTAACATAATTTACCTTTAATAATCTACTGATAAGATATACTTCACATAAGTAGGCTTTGAATGCAGACATGTTTAAAAATCAAGGTCCATGGAACCTAATATTAACATTTCCTATTCTAATTATGTATTTAACAACCTATGTTGTTCTAAAAACCGTATGACGTTTAATATTAGGAAAGATTTACCTAAACCGGAACCTCAAATAAAGTTTTGGTTATAAAAATACTTTGTTATTCTTCAACCCTACATTTGGTATTTCACATGCTTTTAGTAAAATTCTCTCACATATAATTACGATTTACAATGACTTTAAGATCCCATTAATGTGTTATTGGACTTAATAACTTAGTAATCCTGAATAAAAAATAAAATCATTTATAATCCAATTTATTGCAATCTTACAGTATATTAATGATTAATCAGTTTGTCAATGTTTTATAGAATTATCCAATTTAAGTTCTCGTCCCATAGACTTAGTACAAGTAGATTAAATAATAGTTCATCATAATTCAGTGCTTCTCAAAGGTTTTTGAATTCTATTACGGCAGATGGAGTTACTGTCGCAGGGAAAATTAAAGAAACCCAAAAGAAGGAAGGTTTATAAAAAAAAAACAAGGCATTTCAAACACTTATGTTTTTCAGCTTATATCTGCATTTCAAGAAGAAAAACACAGTAAAGTAACATTAGTTATGTAATTAGTTGTAACATTTAGTACAGTAATGATTAGTTAACATAGTAGAGTAAAAAATTATTTTTAATATAAGTGATCCATTTCTTTCTATTTTACAGGAGAATATGAGAAAAAACGTTTTTACTGATAAATATGGAGACAACATAAGTGTTTTCTGTACCCATTACGAGATTGCGCAATGCTGACATATGTTTTGTTCATTCATGTAGAATCAACAAGATGGCACTAGCAGTTGATATTCAAATTAAAAATTAATAACATTTATTTAAAAAAACCAGTAAGTAAAAGTTTATTTTCGAAGAAATAAATATATTATATGTTTGAATTAGTAAAACAAAGTTAAGCTTGAGTTTTACAATCGTATCTAAGGAAACAACTAATTAGTTCACCAAGTAATCCTGACCCCCTCATTTCGTTAAAACAATCACTACAAGTTGTTTTAGTCATTCCTGTTTTGCAGCTTAAATGTTTTATTTATTGGGTTTATGTTTTTCAATTAATGATAGATGGGTTAGTTGATGAATTAGTTGATGATATTTGCTTCATACAGTGAAAATAAAAGACAACGATCTTCACAAACTAATCTTCAAAAAAAGGTTTATAAAAACGCAATGCGTTTCAAAGACAAAAATAGAAATGTCTTTTTTTTCATTATGGCGTCTAGTTTCTTTAACTTTTCTGTTATTGATATTTATCGACTTTATTTTTCACTATTATATAGATTAACTATTTGGTAAAAAAAAAAGTTTTAGCCTAGGACTATGATAATGGAATGCATTACATTAGTGGGCCGGATTAGCTTAGTGGACGCATTCGCCTCTGAGCTGGTAGATCCAGGGTTCGATAAACGATACTATTGTAGGGTAAAAAGCTAATGAAATGGTCTCCACCTATAAAAGTTTAATCATATAAACAAGACGTTTCGAACACGTAGTGTTCTACAACTACAGTTGTACCATAGACACTCACCCTGTCAGACACACACACAGACACATTAACCCTTAGTTAATGCCTGAGGAAGAACACTACGTGTTCGAAACGCGTTGTTTATACCATTAAATTTTTATATGTAGAGACCATTTCATTAGCTTTTTACCCTACAATGAGTAAATACCACATAATAACTGACAGCACTACGTTAGAATTAGAAACGATATTATGTTTAAAAATATATTCCAGAATCCAACTGAGTTTCCAGTGGGATATCCTATATTAATAGCATATAAATAAGAATTATAACCCATTAAAAACTCTCAATTTCACTTTGGTATATAGACAGGAACCGAACCGAGAGAGTAAAGAAGGGAATTTACGAGGTAAGAAGGTAATTCTAATTTAATTGTTACTGATAACTTCTGTCACTAACTGTAATAATATAATGCTAGCAGTGTTATTATTAAATTTAACTTTCTTACTTATTTGATCTATTATTTGTTTTCTTTATTATGTAGGGCAAATCATAATATTTATAAATATAGAGAGGGACAAATGATTTCATTTTGGGGATGGGAGGGTGAAAAGGTCATAAAATAACTGAGAAGCACAGCTATGATGACTATTAAAATGGTATAGGAGAACTCAATCACACATAATACAATTATAATTAAATTATATTACTATGTTAATTAAACAAGCACCTTAATATTTTCATGTTGTTCAACTAATCTTTGCTTGCTGTAATAGCTGTTTATCCCAAGGGCAACCTCTACCTCTTTATACAGAAGAATAAAAATTTTAACTCCAGCTTCCTAATGGAAAAGATGATAGAAAAGATTAAAAACACAGTACAAAAGAGGCAAAATAAACTACTAAATTAGCTAATAGCAAACATACATGTTTTAAAAAAGAAAGAAAATAAGATTACTAGCTGAATGAAGAAATACAAAGCCATGCAGACAGTAAGAAATAATTGAAGTAAAGAGAGATAGTAAATAAACAATTTTTTTTTAAAAGTTATTTAGAAGTAACATGAATAATAAACAGAGAAAGGAAAGACGCAATTTTTTTTATCCAGATGAAGAAGGCAGAAACTGAAATTTAGTTGATTAAAATTTGAATCTGACTTCTTTATAAGTAAAAATACCAATTAAAATTCAGATTCAAATATTGAAGCCTACCAAATTTGGTATAGTATGCGGCAAACCTCTTTGATCCTGGTATAACATGAGGTCTGTAACAATGAGCGTTAATCCAAAATCAAGATTACAGGTGTTAGAATCCACACCAGTAATTCTTCAAATAATTATAATTCAGAGATATTGGTTTAAAAGCAAATTGAGTATCACGAAGGAAAATCTTAAGAGTTCAAATTCATCAATTAAAACAGTACTTTGATGAATACAGAACTTTTGAAAAGGAGCTTATGCCAACCTATTTATAAAATACTAAAATATAGGCTGTCTATACTATATATTTTATATACTATAAAATTTATAGGCTGTCTGTAATCTATCTATAATATGTAATTATCTGTAATTATGTATAAATGTAATATCTATAATGTAATCTATCTATATAGGTTACTTATATCTATCCCAATACAAAATATGAGGTGCGACATATTCAAACCGAATATGCCACGTACTATACCAGAATATAAGACAGGCTTCTTACATCCTACAATGGTATCCAAATTCGTTGGTATATTTTTTTTTTATTAAGATCAAAACTGACTCGTGAAGTTTTATGCATTTTCGAGGATATCACAATTTTAAAACTGATTAAATTTGTGAGATTAATTTACAATTTATGATAGAATTTTAGCATATTTCAGAATTAAATAAATTTTTTATTTCATATAAATTATGGTTGAACTTTAAAACTATTTTTAATCAATTTCATTTCTTTTGATTAAATAAATGTAAAAAAAAATTACTTTTAATAAATTGCCTATTGCTTATATCTATCCTAATATAAATATGGGGTTGGGCATATTCAAACCGAGTATACCACGTACTATACCAGATTATTATGGCAGGCTTCTTACCATAATCAAAGTGAGATAATGAGTTACATACTATAATGGTATCCAAATTCGTTGGTTTTTTTTTTAAGATCAAAGATGACTCTGAAGTTATACAACTACAAGGTAAATTACATATTACACACATGTAAATAGAATTTCACAATAAACAACTGAAATAAAACCCATCTAGTAAGCAACCTAGAGTAGGTAATTCTAAAATAATCCAATCAAGTAGTGGTATAAAAACAAAACATAAAACAAATTTACATAAACAATATTTTTCATACGAAAGTAAAATAACACAACAAAATGATTGAGCTAAATACAAATTCAAACTACGATTTTTTTTAAACATATACTAGGTAGGTGTTTGAAAATATTTTTGAGAATTGTTAGTTTTTATGTTGCAAATTCAAGGGGTTTAGTAAAAAATGTAAAAAATTTCCGTAACAAATGTGAATGTACAACTATTACTATTAGATTACTGATAGTATTAATCTTGGCAGAAATTATGAATGAAGTGATTGAAATATAAATGTGTATGTACATAATAATCAAATCTGTGATGTCCAACCTAGTACCAATGAGGACACATTTGTTGAAAAATTCAATCAATTCGCAAAACATTTTTATCAAAAAGACTTACAGAAATAAGTTCGTTAGACATTTGCAATGAAGTATGTGAATATTCAGCAGTCCGAATAGCTTATGTGATGCTCATCTGGTACGTTTACGCGTGTCACTGGATAATGGAGTTGTATTAGAAGGATTGCAGATAACTATACACAGCTAGGTCGAATGAACTGACCCTTCACTGACATTCAGACAACATCTTCAGAACAAATCTAAGCTGGGGATATCGATGGGGAAATCTTTATTCCATACTTAAATCAAGAAATACTCCACAGGCAGTGAAGGACCTTGTCTATAAGGCGGTCATTCGTTCGACTATGACATACGGATGCTCAGTTTGGTTTGGAGCGGCGCCCACGAACAAGAACTGCATCCAAATAGTACAGAATAAATGTCCTCGCCTTATAGCTATGGCTCCATGGTACGCCAGAAATGTTGATATTCAACATGATTTGAGTTTGGAATCTATTGATTCCTACATTACTCGACTTGCCAGTAATGAAGACAAAAAACTGCCCACCCAACCAAATCTCCTTGTTCGGGAACTAAATCCAACTCCCAACCTTTCCTATTCCCACGAGCCTTAAATCTTCCTACTTAAGCTAAAAATGACAACCAGATGACTTCAAAAGTATACAGTACCTCAGAGAATGCAAAGCCACAAGCCCATAAGACCACGAAGACGACGATAACTAATACGATAAGTATTAGACAACGATAACAAAAAATCAGGCTCTCTTGAGTTCTTGATCAAATGTGATGGATGGGCTTGACCCGTAGTCTGAAAATTTCCTACAGTAATGAGTCAGTCGCTGTAAGTATTTAGACACTAGCGGCCAAAGATTTGTCCCTCAGGGGACAAGAGAGCCCCTACTTTTGTGGGAAACTCCCTTTGATACCTAAGTAGCCATCTGCTACGTCCATACTATGTCACTGAATAACGGAGTAGATCTTTAAATTCTGAGGTCTGAATACGCCTAAAACTATAAAATAGGCAAAGTTCCATTGTTCCATTGTCTCCAAGGTACAATGAATAGCGTCCTTATGGTATAATATCTGATGCATATTACATATGACATTCTTTTATATTAGAACCGCATCAGTAATGAGCTAGAACCCTTCTACCTCTATCAATCGATATGGATCAGACTATGTGGATATTTTCAGAAGATTGCGCAGACGTTGTTGAGCACCTAGTTCACTCAGGAGTTCTTGCCACTTGTCAAAACCGAAACAGTGATGAGCTAGAACTCTACTACCTCTATCAATCGGTATGGATCAGACTATGTGGACATCAGAACCGTATGGCCTAGAGCATTTAGTAAGTGGGACTTTGTTTACGTCGACACTATCATAAAATTACGACATTACCATATAAACTTCAATAACAAATAGATACCTCTTTAAATCAAATGAGAATTAGTTTTTAACGTCATTCTTATTTAAAAGTGATGGCTGTTATTGTATTATACCCGATAATTTCATTTTAACAACTTTAGTTCTTAATATCATCTAAATATCTAATCTCAATATTCTTAACATATAATCTAATATCATCAAAATTCAGTATGTTTCGATACTTATTTGTGATAAAAAATTCCTAAGCTGTGAATTCTCACAAATATTACTCGACAATACGAACGAATTTCTTGTATAAAAAATTAGATAGAAACTGGAATCCAACAGAACTAATAAACCTAACATATTATTCATCGGATTCAGTAAAATCAGTTTAAACTTAAAACTTATTCATGCATTCATTAAAGTTGTCAGTCTCTTCTGGTTAAAACTGATTAAATTTGTTAGATTAATTTACAATTCATGTGTGTAATTAATTCATGTACTATTAATTCATGTCCATGTACCCGGAACATCAGGTACATGAACACAAAGTGTTGATTGTAAAATACAATACTTGCTGTTCTTCTCTGAAAAGAATTTCTTTTAACAATGGAGTTATTTAAATTTACTTTTATTAAACTAAAATGCAAAATTATACCCTTAGTTTTATGTAAAATCTGTATTATTTAAGAAAATATTATTAGTTTTATTTAAAATTTTTACATGACGCACACGTTGGAAACCACAACAATAAAAGATAAAGCTTAAAGAACTTGAAAAGATTAATTAAATTGGAAAAGTTGGATATTGTAAATTTTGATTTACGTCCCACTGGTTGGACACCACTAGACAAAAACAAAAACTTTAGAGTAACTTGCAAAGAATGATTAAATTAGAACTATGAAAGTTATATTATATTATATAACTTTATATATTACAAATTATATTTTATATTATATTATATTTATATAATATTATAAATTGTAATGTAATATGTGCAATATAATTACTTTTTATGTTATTGTAATTAAAATTCAGTATTGATGTAGCCCTGAAGATGTCTACAAATATAGACGAAACGTCGGCTTAAAGGTGTTTTATTATTGAAGCTAGGCCAAACCTCGATAAAAAAGAAAAATAGTGTATAATATTATATAAATATTATATTATTGTATTATATAATTATGAAAATTATATTATAACTTTCATAGTTACAATAATTGAAAGTAATAATTTCTGTTTAATGAACTAATGTTTTGATCTTTAGTGATAAAGAGAATCACTAGGGCAAAAGTAGTAAGTTGCAAAGAATGGTTAAATTTGAACAGTTTGATGTAAGAGCTTGACCATCTACTGTTAACTAGTATAGGTGATAAGACTGACGGCTTTCCTTCGAAGCAACAGGTCCAATCTCCAGAAATCATTCCTCACAGGCCTTCGAAGATGTATCTCCGGGCTAAGCCACCAGTCAGCAATATAAATCTCCTGCTTGGCTGCCTCAATCGCAAAAGCAGCAGCTTCCATGTACGACTTCCCATCAACTAACCATGACCCTTTCACTCTACTTCTTGTTGGGCAAAAGGAAAAATATCTGTTTCTTTGAAGGAAATCACCACCTGAAAAATAAAAAGTAATTGTACAATTTTTTATTGTAAATCCTTTTATTTTTTATCCAGGTTTGGTCTATCTTGAATAATACAACACCTTTAAGCCGACGTTTCGTCTGTATTTGTAGAGATCTTCAGGGCTACATTAAAAATTCTGTATTAATGTAGCCTGAAGATGTCTACAAATATAGACGAAACGTCGGCTTAAAGGTGTTGTATTATCCAAGATAGACCAAACCTCGATAAAAAGAAAAATAGTGTTAAATATATGTTAATATTTAACACGTTAATTTTAACACGTTAATAGTGTTAAATATATGGTAAATATAAATATCTACCTTAGCAGATTGAAACTAGCTCCTAGTCCATCATGCCCATGTAACGCGGAGACACCCCAATCTCCTAGACACTTGGTGTACGATTGCTGTTTGAGGGAACCACAAAGACTGGCTCTCATACGTAAGGTCTTGGTGTGTGGAGAGGAGTGGCCCGTTAGGCCTTCCTCATTAATTAAAAAAGTTTATTATAAGGAATTTCTAAAATTTTTGTACAGCATAGATATTTAAGAAAAAGATAATTAATTGTTGAATTATGAATGAATGTAAATAAGTTAAAATAAGTACTTTGTAGTGTTAATGAAAGTATTGCATATGTTAATGTCATGTTAATGAAGTATTGCGTACAAATTGACTATGATGCATGTAATACACAGTGGAACATGCTGAAATAAAATACAAAATAAAAAAAAAAATATATGTGGTCGAGATAAGGAAAACATTCGAGTAAATACTTTTATACATATCATCTACTTGGTTTAATTTTAAATTGAACAGCAATACATAGTAATCGGAATGATTCAGAGAATGGATTGAACGCATGTGATCCAGAACATTGTAACACTAAAGCACTACGAACTTTAACCCTTTAAAATTACATAAACTATATAGTTTCAATAACAATAACAGAAGAAAAAGAGGAACCACAAGTTATCTAGAACCATACTCGGAGTTTATTAAAAAAAAGTACCTTCTTTATGAAGACTATCCTTCAGGTAAGACAACCATTCCTGGGCAGTTCTTCTTGTTTGACATTTTATGATCATTTGTCTAAAATCAATTATTAAAAAAAAATAAAATAAAATGATCAAGAAAAAACCCACAGAAATAATAATGTGAAAGCATGCAAGGTATAAGAAGAAACTTACTAAACTTAGACCTTAGGCAGCTTAATTTATTGTAAAACTCATAAAAGTTTGAATCATCGGGATTTCAATAAAAAAAATTTTAACATTTTAAGTTCCAAAAGTTCTCATGGTTTAGCCTTTAATGTTAAATGTTTGAGCCTTTAATATTCAAAGTTTCAATATTTTGATCTTTAATAATCAAAGTTTAAATGTGTTTAAATCTTTAACATTCAAAGTTTGATTGATTTGTTCTAAGTTTCAATGCATTTACCTTTAATGCTCAAATTCCGAACTTTTTTTTTGCCTTTAATATTAAAATGTTCAATATTTTGACCTTTAATAATCACAGTTTAAATGCTTTTACCTTTTAGCATTCAAACTTTAAAAAAAGTTTCAATATATTTATATTTTAAAAAATGAAAAAAAAACATTTATAAAATTTGGCGTTTAATAAATTTTAGAGGAAAACGGAGATCATAAAGTTGGTTAACTTTTACTTTGTGTTTCTTTAAAAGCTCTGTGATGATTTGTAAACAGTAATTTTTTTTTATCCATGGTCCAAATATAGCACAAAGGTTTATTTTATATACAACAAGCTTGTCATTAGTATCAATAAGCTTATAAATACATAAAATGGCCATTAAATAAAATCTTAAATTTATTTATATATTTTGTAAATTTTGATTTACGACCCACTGGTTGGACACCACTAGCTAAAAACACAAACTTTAGAGTAACTTACAAAGAATGATTAAATTAGGTCTATGAAAGTTATTTTATAACTTTATAACTTTTTTTTTATAACTTTATAACTATAAAGTTATTTTGTAACTGTCATAGTTATAATAAATGTGTTTATTTTTGTTTTATTATTTATTTTAATTAAGGTCAAACCAATTTTTTTTTTATATAGAAGGTAGCAGTTCAAAAAGCATTTACTTACGGAATAAAAGTAAACTTGAGGTATAGATGAACTCACCTTGATAGATTTACTAGATGTAGGCCATTTCTTAAACCTGTTGAAAATATTCCAGAAGAAACTTCAAATCCAGAGTCATATAGCATGACTGCTTTCACTAAACCATCTTTAGGACGAATGTAAGCGACAAAACTTTCTTTAGCCACGAGCCAACGAGTTTTCCAAGAACCACAAATGTCGTTGCATACATAGGTGCATCTGTAAATGAAACAAAAAAAATTATTTCAAAAAATATGTTTTCCTTAAAATTTCAGCCAAATTAACTTCTGCATTTTAACTACTCTGGCTCCATGCCTTTAATTTATTAGCAGTGTTTGTATTTCGCAAATTTTAAATTAAATTAAATTTTTGTTACATTTATATATAATACATTTTCACTAACGTGATCGAAGAGCACGCAAGCGACTGGCTACCCTGGATCCATGCCTTTACAGGGTCCAGGGTACCAACAATGGTAATGGCCATTGTTTATATTATTCAAATTTTAAATAAATAAATAAATAATAAATAAATAAATAAATAATAAATAAATAAATAAATTTTTTGGTTACATTTATTTTTAATATATTTGTGCTACTATCATTGGCGAGCACGCAAGACACTTGCTAATATGGCCCCAATTTTGGTAATATAGTGATAATTTTCTTTTATTTAACATTATTCAGGAAATAAATAAAATATATTTAATTTCAGGTCTCTATCTCCACGGGAAATGGGTGAACAAACCAAAAAAACAAACAAACTGACGAACTTTAAATATATAGAGATATGAAGTCCCTGTGATGACTGAATTTCGGTTATGAAGAATGAAAACTTGATTTGATGTATACAGAAAATAATAATGCACAAACTAATTAGAAAATATGTTTGCACAGTTTACTAAAGTGTTGTAAAATTACTCATATGATAATGAGAGATATCAAATACATCGTTCAGAGTGTATCAAATATATCATAGGACAATAAGTCAATTTTCTGCAATAATAATTATGCAACAGATAGTATGTAACAGCTTACTATAATATTTTTAGAAAATTGATTAGAAAAGTCACTCAATTATGAAGTGACTTATCGCCCAATCCGGAAGTTAGATACATATTCTTTTTGATGGATGGATGAAAGTTGGATGAATAAATTAATATCTTCATTCAAGTGATAGTAAATTAATTACTTTTCTCTCTTTAGGCGTTCACGTTATACAGCTTAACGCTTTTCTTCGGACTGTTTTCAACCTGCACCCATTCAAAGCATGGGCGAGCTTCATTACCAGGGCAACAATGGTACATGGTGGCACCCAACTGGTAACCACGCCCAATCTCGATTAACTTCGGTCATATAACCAAAACCGGTGTACTCCATCGAGCTATAGCCATTCGCACTGGTAGTAAATGAACATTAATATAAGTTTTTTTTTGTTTTTCCTATAATCAATAAACACTGCACTTTCAAATTCATGTTATTTGACTTGGTGACGGTAAAATCAATACCTGATGCAAATTCCTGTGTCGAAACATCCACAACAGTTACAACCAATATTGGCTGGGTGAGAACTCCTCGATCTCTTCATCACCATGCCTTCTCTTCCTTTTAATCCGAGTTCAGTCACAAATGACCATTCACTTACTTCAAAAAAATTAGCCTAAAAAAATGTTTTAATGCAGTTTTAAAGCCATTTTTCTTACTTTATGAGTATAATATAATAAAGTACAAATCATTAGCAAAGTATACAGTAGCAAAAAAAGAAGGAAGACAAATTACTCATAAGCAGAACTTCCACTAGTAAAGATACAGAACTACTTTTGTAAAATTAGATTGCGCGGTATGTACTTTTGTTATACAATATAACATCACTATTGCCATTTTTCAAGGTCAGTCATAGTTCGTCACTCCAGAGAAAGCGTCATCTGTGTAACTAGTGCAGTGGAGGGACCAGGGGTTCCTTCATATACGTGAGGAACATTCTTGGAAGATTGCCTGATGCCATTGTACCTATCTCTTACATCCACACAGCGCCACTGGACAATGGGAGGAGCACTGTTGTCCAACCAACCATCCACATACAGACAGATATCACAACAATTTATTTTACATCTGGGAGCTGAAAACAAGCGCGTACTTTGATGTTTTACCCTTAGGATACTACAAAGTTCGTAGGATGAGGCGATTGTTTTTCTACACAACCTTTCGTAAGATCGATATTTTGTAAGATTTACCACTGTATTAACCCAAAAAAGAGCAGAATTCTTTGTTTCTATCTTTGAGTTTAATAAAATGGAGTCACATTTAATTATTATGCATATTTTACTTCCTTTTGTTTAATATCTATACCTAATTAATTAAAGCCATTTAAATTTTTTTTATCCTTATCCCAGAACAGCCTTCTAAACTTTTGACCTTAAAGGATTTTTCTTTTCTCCGCTGATAACACTCAGTTTTAATATTTAATAAATATTAAATATCAGCAAAAAGCTTAACATGTAGCGATTTTAATCAAATTCCTGTCAGATTTCTACCAAATTAAAAGAAAACCGAATTTTTTTTATAAAAAAAAATAGGTGTCTAGTTTGTTTCAATTCAAAAATAAAATTAACTGACATATGTAATGTGTTGGTTATATAAGGATACCTATTGGTTTTTGAGATGGCATTATCACAAACCTATCAGTTTTATGAAACAATTTCTTTTAAATAAGGACATATGAATACTTGTGTATCCGTTGAAGACTCAATATCGAAATTTTGAACGAACCAATAACTTTCACACCTCTATTTTTAATATAGTAAGTAAAACTATAAATGGACCACAAATCATAATTCTTTTGAACAACCGAACGTAACATGTTATTACTTACAACTTCATGATGGTTTCTGTAGAACTTAATCTTCAACAAATTCTGTAAATATGCCTCCAATTGTTTCATTCGGTTGTCAATCTGTTCAAAAGGTACCAGTGCTTCTGGTTTCGAAGGAAACCTTAAAAAAAACAACAAACAGTTATTAATTGAATCGAATAATTATTATATAATAATTATAGTTTCAAAGAAATACCGTATACGATATATCGTATAATCGTATATATATATATATATATATATATATAAAGCTTTCACATAAACACGTGAAATAACAATCAATGATCAAACCACAATAAGAAATGGGAAAACAAGACGATGAATGACGTTTTGTTCAACTGAACAAAACTCAGTTAGGTTTTTGACTCTGACGAAGATCGCTTGTTACGGTTGAAAGATCTTAGTCTTGTTTTCCCATTTCTTATTGTGGTTTGATCATTGATATATATATATATATATATAAGCATAATGACTATAAAATATAAGAAATATATACCTGGGAAGATTTTTTGATTTTGTCTTTTTGTTCCTAGTTACTTCATGCTTAAAGCTAGACCTCCTTTCTCTATGACTTTTTGTTGGAAATGGAATAGTCAAACTTGCCCTAAAAAAAAATATCGTCAGTACTACACAACAAATAAAGCTGTCAGGCTGCTGGTAATAAATAAAAAAGATTAAAACTCGTAACTTTATTCCTCATACGACCAGTTTCATAACTTGTACAACTTCCAGAGTGAAAATAAAAAAAAAGATGTTTCTCCCTTGAAGATGAACAAAATCGAAAGGATTTTCTGAAGAAGAAAATTTACCAGGTATGATGTTTCATTCTTCTTTATTTACAATAAAAAGTAAAAATATCAATATGTATTAACATTTTTTTACGTAAATTTAAATAAAAACAGAAAACAGAGGAAAAAAGGAGAGAAATTATTTAAGAAATCGGCCTCTTATTATTTTTTTAAACTACAATATGGGTTTAGAGAAGCAGTATGAGTGTTTTTAACAGGAATACCTATTCGAAAGCATATAACAACGAGAAAGAGATAAAAACATTTGATAGTTGATTATTCAGAAAATCAATGTTCAAAACTGTAGTACTGGTCAAGGCCATTCGGTTATGGTACTTCTGTTATTCGGCACCGTCATGACCAGCACAGATTATAAGTGATGAAGCATGGATCTGAGTTATGACTCGCTGAATCAGTATTTCAACTTATATAAGTACAGTGTATTTCTGACAAACACTGAGTACTATAGTAAGGACTCTGTGTTCTTTATATTTTAGATATAACCAAAAGAAGAACTTCAAGTATTCGAAACGCTTTCTAATTTTAAAAAGTTTTGCATATGGAGGCTTTAATCTAATTTTTTCAAATAAATTTGAAACGATTGAAAATGTTTTCTCTATTAAGTTCTCTGTTAAGCCGCATGTTATCCTCGGCCACTATCATACGATGATTTTCTTTAAGAACCAATAACACAAGCCAGTTAAGTAACTTGTTTTACAGTGTCCTTAAAGGAGAAGGTTTGAAAAGTCGATAAACTAAACTTCTTGTTTCCGAGCTTAAAATTTTGAACCAAAGACTAACTCCGGTTACAAAGTTATTGAATACAATCCAATTTCAAGTGTTATAGAGCTGAAACTTCGACTCAGCATTGCATTTAATTAATAACCTGTACACAGTACAACACAAATACAGTGTATACTGTGAAATACAATGTACACAGCTTCCCTCAATAGCTGTGCTCTACAGTGACATTTCACTAATAAGGAGTTTTCATTTATCACTGTATAGTACAGTGAGATTTGCGTCTTAAGTACAATTGATATAATACATAGTTACTTTCAAAAGACTAACAGCTACGATAGACGTCACACGAGTTCTACACAGTTATGAACAATTTGTATTTAAAATGCTGCAGCATATATTGAAAAATATTGATACAATTTTAACAACAAAGTGTGAGTAAAATTTAATATAATTTGCTATTTTATGTTTTATTTAACTCACTAGATTAGTTTTATAAAGAATTTGGGTTAAACATGATTGGAGTCATAGTCATTTTAATTTGAACTACTTCTCTACACCAAGTCCCATTCTGACTCCTGTTTCGATCACTCTGTACTTAACTTTGAGACATACCACAAAAGTGAAACCAGGCATTTCGAGTTACGTGTTGCCCTTTTATTACCCTCAATTGCTCACAAACTGATGGTGTCCAAGTTGGAACACAGATGGCGAGCACCACAATGCTAGCTTGCGAACAAGCGATCATAACGATAACCTCGGCTGGGTGACTAGCACTCCCCAGAGTACTCGATATTCCCCAAAGGTTAAAAATTGAATACTGAATAATCAGAGGTACTGGGTATCCCCCCTGGTTCACCTTATAATAAATGTAAAGCAAAATAAATAAATACAAACAACAGAAAATGTAAACTTAGGACTAGTTCTCCGAAGAACTTGATATTCTTCGGAAATGATATTATGGACTTACAAGTTTACAAGTTACAAGAATTTACAAGTTTCTTGGAGGTACTGGATATTATCTCAAAAAAAGATAAACAAAATATGGGTAAGCAATAATAAGACATATAAATATAGAAGCAAGACATAAAATAGTTAATACTAAACAAACAATCAATGCAGACGAAAACAAACCAAGGAGATAAAAGATAAACCAAAACAAATATCAAAACAAATCCAGATGTAATCTCTGGGCAATGAATCTCAGTCTGTGAGAGATTTCTATTTCGATTCTATGGCGAATATAAAGTCACGGGGCGGTTTAACAAAACGACTCCTGAAGGCATAACGGTACAAATCGGCCACGGAAACCCCAAGTCTATATATCAATTCCATATAGCAGGTCGAAATACAAGCCGGAAACCTACAGGACATGCTAAACAGTCTTATCTGTATTGATTACATATACACCTGGACTCCGCCAATCCTTACTTCTCCTCCGAATCTAAAAACAATTCAACAACTCCAACTAATTTTAGAGTCAATTTATTGCAACTCCAAGTCCAACTGCATGACACCAACTCCGCACCATTGGTACAAGGGTAAGAGAGATTCATTTACTTATGATTCAAAAACTAATAATATAATTCCGTAATAATAGTTACAGGTATATACCTAAAAAGTCGAAGTTGCTGATGAAGGTGAAGGATCTGCTTATATCTTTTCTTCACTGTCCACCTAAAGTCTCCATGCTTTAATTCAATGGTATACCTAAAACATAAATTAAAACACATATACAAAGTGAAGCTCGCAGTTTAAATATTTCCAGATCTACTTTTCATGATTTTATTTAAACTTCAAATAACAGTTACTTAAATAATCACAGAAAACAGTTTTATACATAGAAATGTATGGACAGAATTTCTCCAGACTGGAGGTGAGACGTGTTCTAGTCCAGGTATTACCAATCTTTATTTACTTATGCTCCTCAGCAGAGGTATCTTATTATTATTGCATGCCCCATTAAACTTAATCAAGCACATGAAACTTTTAAAAAAACACATTTAAGAGTAAATGAATAAAAAAATTAGCAATAAACACACCAATACATTACAAAAAATCTTTTTTTATGCTAAAACTAATTTTCATTATTGTTCTACAAATATGATAAATAATTTAACTTTTTATATGGCATACAAATCTGGTATTAGATACCTGTGTTGACCTTTATACGCACCAAGCCATATTTCAGGCCATATCGTTTTTAAATCAAGTTAGGTTGTCTTTTTACGATTTGCCCTTTAGCCGTCCCATGTTCACATGGCGACGCCCAAGGTGGACCACGCGGAGGCGGGCAACTCGATACTATGCGCGCAACAGTATATTTACATCGCGAAACGGTTACACTGGGTACGAATGATATTTCGGAGCAAAAGGAAGATCCCATGTAACATAACTAGGTCAGACTTTGTCTGATACATTATACATTTAAGAATGTAATGTGGTATTAGATACCAAAAACATTTTCTTTACATGATTATAAATTAGTAAATCTTCCCGGCTAAAATTCAAGTGAATAGGAATTTATAGAATAAACCTCTCTATATTAAAATTTCTGCGTTATGTTCTATAAATGTATATTTGGTTTGGAACCCTAAAATAATTGTTACCAGTAGCCACTTAAGCTTACGTGCACCGCTATAAATCTCTGGTGTCGAGAGTGTAATAGCTATTGGTAACTTAAGGTTCGCGAGCAGAATTAATGTTTCGGTCGTACGTTTAGAGTTTCGGTTATATACAATATCGATTCGATAATATAATATGGTGTTTTTAGGAAGTTGATACAAGAAGCAGGGATATTGACCACTTTTTTGTATCATATAACATTATATTGTACGATTAGTTACGGGCCTTAGGTAAGATCATAAAGCCGTTAGTCTGAGCCTATACAAAGTCACGAACTAGTGAAAAAACCGTAGGCTTATCAATTTGTAGTCTCTTGAAGAAGTAAGATATAGTACTCAACATGTAGAATCAAATCTAGAGCATATCTTTTGCTTCTAAAACAGCACTGAAGAAGAAAATACTCTAATTATGAGCATTGAAAGCAAAACGTGCTTAGTCTCCAAACTAAACTTACAAGAAAAATATTAACAACCAATTTGGTCCAATTTTTAAATAAGGAGTAACTGAAAAATGTGAAAATACTTTAATTGGTTTATTAACAAACAAATCTTAAATGAAATGGGATGGAAGAGACCAGTTAACAAAAACTATGAATATATTATTGTACTAAATCCATTGAAAGTAATATTAAGGATAGGGGCCAAGGTAGTCCAGTGAATCTCATGAACTCATCTGGAGTGGTAGGTCATGGGTTCAATTCTCACGAGGAGGTGAAAAAGTTTGAGTGGACTTTATGCGATCGGTCTCAAGCCTGAACGATGTTAGATACTCGTTAAAAAATCCCTACTGTAAATACACTTAAGTTAGGTAAAATTTAGGACTCCTAATGAGTCATTAAAGAGACACAATATTCCTTTGAGAAATCAGTAACAGAGATGTAGTTTTCTAGCAGGTTTTCAATCTACCCCTCACAAAAAAACGTAATCAGCATAAGAACCAGTTTATGTTGAATGAGAACATAAAAGTTTCAGAAACAAGGCTAAAACTTGTTTCCGAAAAGTAGATTGGAATTATCAACGACGACTTTTTGTATCAAAGTGTCATCTTCCAAGTGAAACAAGACAAGGTTTTTGCATTCAAACTAGAGTTTCAGGACTATTTTCAAGGGACTAACAAGTCTGCTACCTCACTTTAACCATTTCGGATCTCTTCAGCTACGTGACTAAATGGCAAAAGCCGAGATTAATCTAGTGAAAGATGAGTATAAACAGGAAGATCTACTTGACAAAAGTTTTCTCTTGATAAAATAATACAGATTGAGTTTATTTAGTAATTTTTTCCTTTAATATGGCTTCAATTCCTTTATAAACAAATTACAAATAAACTTTTGCTAAATTTGCCAATAAAATAAAAAAAATGTGTTTAAAAAGCATAATAGGGAATTTATATGACACTAAACAATTACAAAAAAAGTAAAACAAACAAAAACATAGAAGAATTCCAAGTAAATTCTGTTCTTCTTAGGAGAACGATGAAGTAACAAATCAATTGAAACCCAATTGGTAAACTGATATTAATAATTGTATTTTAGTATGGACTGATATCAGTAACAGTCTGTATTATTACTAGTACATACAATATACAACCGAAAATCTTATGCAATTTATCTTAAGAAACGAAACAAAATAAAAACAATAATGAATAAACAATAATACATGAACAAGGAGCAGGAAATGATAAAACTTACTAAAAGATAAATAAAACAATTTTAAAGTAGCTGACATGTAAAAAAAACACATCCAATTTTTGTAACTAAACATTATTTTTAACCACTTCAAAGTTCAAGAAATATGATTTAGTTTGGGCTTTTTTATATTATATAACCAATAGTAAAAAATCCATAAAGACTATCATCTAAACTTACAAATTCGGATTTAGCATATGCGTTGTTACACTTCTTTCATAGTCAGTTATTTGTAATTCTACATCAATTCCAGGCATAAAACATATTCTTTGAGGGGATTTGAAATTCAATTTATCATTGTATATAGATCCATAGGAAACAATACCGTCCTGTTTTTCTGAAAAATGTTAACAATAATTATTTTTTAAAGCAACTATATTATTACAATTACTATTAACATTGAAGGAGTCATTTTGTAAAGAATAACTGAAGGAGTTATTTCATTATAAATAAACCAATTCTTAAACCTTATTTAAATTTAATAAATATACATAATTAACTGATCTTCAAAGAGATAATAGAAAATAAACGATTTTATTTTCAAAATGATTTCATTTTAGTTTTTCAAAATATTTTATAAGAAGTTTTATACATAATATATTACTGAAATGAATACCTAACTTATTTGATACCTGTTTCGACTGAAATATATACATATAGCTTTTTATAAAGTTTTTTTTTTTAAAGAACTATGGTCACCTATCTACTTTCATTTTGAATAGTATGAGATGATCAAAAAAGAGGTTTACACTAAATAATATTAATTTTAAAATGAAATATTTTTTAAATATATAATTAAATAAAAACTAAATAAAATTAATTACTACAAGTGCTTAAACTGCTGTTCACTATTTACATAGACTTCAAGTTTACTTTTCCCGGAAGTGTAAGTTTTATAGTGCTTCTACACTGAGATGGATTTTTATTGAAAAACATGAAATTTTCACTGGTAGCAGAAAATATATATTATGTTTGTTCAAAGATTTTGATCCGCATGCAAATAAATAAACAGATAAAATACAATTTTCAAGAAGAAAACAATTTCCTACTTAGAAAATTATTAATATACATCAAGGCTTAAAATTCCTCTCCTTATAAAGTCCAAAATCAAGTTTTTGAACAATCTTGTAACATTTTTTAGTATGCATGTCTAAATATCAAATTATTTAGTTGATATTTATAGGTGTTTTTTATATCAACTGGAAAGTAACGAAGAGATTTTTTTATAGAATTATAAATATCAGTATCATTATCATAGGCTATAGTCAATTGTACATACAATAAGAAATTTATGTTCATAGATTTCGTTGTATTATGTAAGGTATAATTAGTATTTATTTCAAATACAATCAGAGAACATTCATATTTGTTGAAAATAACACCCTTTCCCAAAAAGGAAATTATCTCCAATATAGAACAACAATAACAAAGAATCAGTGCATTCTAGTTAAAGCTTAAGCATTGATAATAAAACGAACCTTTACTTAATTTTTGTTTAATAAACAACAATAACAAACCATATCAGTAACTTGTGTGATAATTTCAAGAAATGATGTAACTCAGAGATAGTTCTGAAACTCTTTAATGGCATTATAAAAGAAAGTTGAAGTAACTACTAGAATGAACCACAAGTTCATTGAGCTACAACTAGTAATTTTATAATTTAATCTGACCTACAAAATAAAAAGCTAATAAAACGGAGATGCCATGTGTTTTGGTTTCAAAATAAACATATACAAAACAAATGATATTGACAACAGTTATAGAAGTATTCAACAGAAACAGTTTTATAGTTTAAAATTGAGTTTGTATACTTCATTGCTTTTAATAAAATTAATTTACCTCCTTTTTTAAGAGCTTCACCTTCTCCAACATTTGAAGGAGATTCTACATCATTATCAGAAAGAGCCAAATATTCATCAAATTCAGATTCAAGGGAAGGTGGACCACAATTACTTATGTCTCCAGCAGCTTGATCCATCCTTCATTATCACATGTATAACCACAAATGAAACCTTCTGGAAACAGTCGCATCACTTTAGTGATAAGAGAATAATAGCTACCACTTATAACTAGCACCTTGTTGTTATCAATTGATGTTCAATTTTTCTTTCTTTTATTTCTTGCCTTGACCTCCATTCCCTCAACTGATTAATATGGCTTGCATGGCACAATATTTTACGTTCAGGCCTTGAACAAACCATTACGAAACTTTCCTGCTACGTCAACGCCTGGATATATGGTTTAAAATAGAAATGATATCCTTAGCGGTATAAATGTCAGTTCCATGAATGGAATAAGAGTCAACCTCATTAATAATATCTATATGATTCACAAGTGATCATATATAAGCTAATAAAATATTAATATATTTCTTGTTCATTAAAATTAAATTTTTAATATTAAACTGTGAAATATATTTTTAAGGAGTTATTCAAAGTTTGATTCAACTCTTACACTACATTAAAATGTTTATATCTACACTCATTATAATGTGATTACATATATTAAATATTTAGTAAATATTATTTCAAATTATATACTGGTTTAATGATGGGATTAAAATTTTTGAATGTTTCACAAAGTGAATCACAGAGTGTTTTAAAGAGTGTTATGTCTCAAATAGTCCTGGCCCTCGATTTATTCACGCGGGAGGTGAATAAATCTGAGCACGTCGTCCCTCGGAGAAGGACGTTAAACCGTCGGTCCCGAGCCTGTACGATGTCAGGTACTCGTTAAAGATCCCTACTCTAAATACATTTGAGTTAGGCAAAATTTAGGACTCCCACTGTAGAATCAATCTTCATTGTGTGGTATCACAAAGGGCCAATGCTTGGCCTACGTGTGTTCCCTTGTGGGACTGCCACTGCAACCTAACCTAACCTAACCTATGTCTCAAATATCCCCATCCTCCCAAAGATGATATGACGATAACGTTATAGAGAGCAAGGAAAATATTAAACTACAAAGTGATTTTTTTTTCATCAACTTTTGACATTTTGTATATACAAGAAAGGGAAGTGTATTTTCAAAATATTTAAAACTTTAATATTAATAACAAAAAAACAATATTGTTATTTCGAAATAAATGATAGTTACAAAAAATTGTATTAAACATTATTATTCCTAAATTAATGTTAGGATATTCAATTATTGTGGAGTGCGTTTTAGTAAGTTACGAACATTTCTGAATACGTAGTTTTTTTTTTAAACGTGAATCTTCTGAATGAGTTTTTAGTTCTGAAATGCAGATCATTTCCTGCTCCTTAGATGCTTCCCTCCATTGATTAGCCTTCCCCATTCCCAGAACAGTGCATGCCACTTCTCTTCGAGAATGACTTTAGCTTGGAAATTGTATTTGGTTGAAAAGCATTCACTCTCTTTGGGAACATGATAATTCTTGAACTGAAAATCATATATACGAGAAAATAAATCTAACAAACCCCAAAATGATTCTTGGATCAATTATTATTGATGACACTTCAATCTAGGTGACTGAAGGAGTCGGATAGAATGAGATAATTGTACTCATTTGATGAAAATGATATTTCATCTTTACAGATGAAATCACATTAGTATATGTTACTGTCTACCTCGTATACAGGAGTAGGAGTTCATTACTTGAACAATCTTGTCCAATTGTTCATTGTAATTCTTGTCCAATTGAATTACTTGTCCAATGTCCTTCTCCGGAGGAAAAAATTTCTACTTGGACTAATTAATCATGTTTTATCATTTTATGTTATTTTCATGTACACAAGTAATAAATAGATTCGGAGTCAGAGTCGGCTGATTTCATCCGACTCCGACTCCACAGCCCTGGTTACAACAATGGAATGCACAATATGACAGGTATGGCCACAGCGCCTATAAGTCCAATGAAATACAGGCCTCCAGCTTAGTAATTTTATTAACATAACAGATTGATAAATAATTTAAACTTTCTTTGACCTATAAAATAATACATTATTGATTAATATGTAAGTAAACCTTATTAAAATGGAACACAAATTAGTTGGTTGTCAATAAGTGTGATATTATATTTACTTACAGTAAAGTTGTATGTAGGGCATTTAAGTTTTTTTGAATTTTTATCAAGGTGAGGGAAATTTAATATTGATAGTTACCGTAAATTTTACGTAAATGTATTGTAAACTGGAAAAATATCGTAAAAAAAAATCAATTAATTGATCTTTTATTATTTTTAAAAATGGGTGTACTTACAGTAAAGTTGAGAGTAGATCACTCAAAATGTTTTTAAATACTTTGTTTTAAACATGGTTATGTAACTTGTATGATAGACTATTGACCATAAGGTTAAAAAACAAATAGAAAAGTAAGAATAATGTGAAGTAACATTGATATTTGAGAGGTAGGATTGAATGATAACATTTGCTGACACACCATGAGGTCAGGATGGTGGCTCATTTTAACGTCAAACAGCATCAATCATTCTATTTAGTCACTCCATCATAAATATAAGGTTAGCCATGAAAGTGGACTGAAAACATTATACTGCTTCTAATAATACACTTGTCTTAAGACTATTGTTGTTTGTTTCCAGAACTCAAACTATAGGCATCTGACTTTAGTATTGTTCTATGAATGAAAAGTGCAGCTCATTTGTTACTTGGTACCCATTTTTTTTTTCAGGTAAGCCCACACTACCTGTTTGATTCTATATTTCATTCTAAATTATGCCTCAAAAAGTGTACAACTGTAAGGGATCCTTAAAGAGTACCTGACATCGTACAGCAGAGGGACTGACAGCTCTAAGTATTCTCCAAAGTACAGAATACTCAACAGCTCTAATTTTCCACATGAAATCTAGAGTCACGTAAGTATTCGAACCATTCATCTTTAATACTAAAGGAAAACACGCTACCTGTTCTACTACATTTGAGCCCCAACGTTAAGAAAAACAAAATCGGTGTCACTTTACAATAAATTAAGTGTAGACCACTCTAATTTCTTTAAACAATTAATTTCAATTTATACCAATGACTGTGTAATTCTAAGTTAGGAAATAAATTATTTGATTTGATAATCGATTATTATTATTATTATTATATTTTAAAAGAGAAACTATTTTTAATTGATTAAACTTATTAAACCCGCATTTTAAATGAAGTTGAGGTATTAAATCTGACAAGCAAACTAACACAAGTGGAATTGACTGGTTGTCCTTATAAGTGTTGTATTGATTCTTTAAAAAGATAAAAAAAAATCATAAAATTTGTATCACAGTTTAATTCATTTAAGTTGAAAACCAAATTCAAAATTTCAGCTTTATAGATGGACCAGAGAGGGAAGAGAGGGAAAAGCAATAGAGGTTAACGTAGAAAAATCCGGCTACTTCGAAACCCAAGAACTGCATAATTTTTGAACTTTATAATTATGGGGTACTTCATAATTATTTATAGAAGATTACCAACTGTACAGTCAATTAACGGTAAAAATAAACACTAAATGGAAAGTAAGTGAACTTGTATTATTCAGTGAACTAAATAAAATACAGTAAAGATAGTTCAGAATTTTAAATCAACTAAATAAAACTGATGCTTCGAAGAATTTTAATTACAATCAATAAAATACACGTTACTGCACTCTTTAGGAAAGAAGCTAAACATCAGTATACCAGTGGAGGAAATATAACAATGCGTTCCCAAAATTTGCCTCAGATTTATGAATGTTCTGGATTTATGATTGTCAGATTTATGAATATCAACTAGTAGTTGTTTTGTAAGTATCCGTGAAGCAATATGTTCAAAAAGATTGAGGTATATATATATATATATATATATATATTACAAATTAAATTAAGATTTACCAAGCGATGGTACTGTTGGTCCAAGCGATTGGAGGGTTGGTTATACAATCTTTATAGAGAAAATCTGAAGTGGTCTACACTCAATTTTACTTTGAGATTTCTTACTGATAAACTTTTATTAAAGTTTTTGGTTCCCTTTAATGTGTAGTATGTGTTTAGGATATTATTTCAAGAACTGAAACTATTTTTTTATATTTTCATGTTTACACATGAGAATCAATTGATTTTTTAAATTTATTGATTATATTTTGAGTTTTTGATAATATAATCATCATAGTGAATTGAGTGTAGACCACTTCAGATTTGTATTTTGATTTACTTAGTTATAGATTGAGTAATCCTAAAGAAAACAGGAAACCATCTCCTCAATATTCATAAAACTTGTAATTTTGTTTACATCTTTTATTTGTTAATTTTAGAGTTAGTTATTAATGTTTCATATTTCAATTCTACCAATCATGTTTTGAGACAAAACAATTATCTAAGTGCTCTTTTTAATTTGAAAAGTGCTTTCAAATTAACTTAGAATGTTATTTCAGGTAATTTTTTCCCCTGTATTTAAGAAAACTGTATGCACTACAACACCAGAGCCCGAGTAGCAAGCAAAGACCTCGAGGTCGGGGTTGAAATCAGTTTTGGTATCAAAATATCAAAATGTTTTTTATTGTATTATAACAATATTTTCCATTTAATAGAATTTGTCAGAAATAACGCATGAAAGGTGCGAAATCAATATTTAAAGAAGGATAACAATTAGAAGATGAAGTTTATCTTTAGGTTACGGACAATGAAATAAATGAAAGAATTGATAAGCATGTCTCAACTGATTTCTTATTTACGTTACTAAAAATAAACAGTTGATTAGGGTGAGATTGATTCTTGAATAATTAAAATCTTCTGAACAAGTTCGGATGTGATTGTAATAGTGTTCAAAGGTTTTAACAAATATTACTGTTTGTTTCCCTAGAACCGGTTTTCCATCATGGTTTGTTTAAACATTAAATTAGTAAAT